>CP131456.1:52956542-54407375 GCA_030664755.1 Microcos paniculata
TCAAAGTTATTTTTAGGGCTAATTCAATAAATTAAGATTGATGTTTAGTTATTGAGTTATATTTGATGGGTAATAATTATGAAATTTTAATGTTATTTTGGGGGTTAGTTTAGGGTTTTTTTGGTTATTAAGGGGATATTTAGTGGGTAATTATGGGATTAGAAGGTTCGTTTTAAGATTAATTTGATGATTAGTTAAGATATTTGCTTATTTATTACTAGGATGCTGCCCGCGCTTCGCTGCGGGTGCTATAATGCATAATGCATTCAATATTCTTCAGTCATATAAGATTTAATTATTAATTCATAGCAACAGGAAGAGAGATAGGTAATATGAAGATTGAAGAGCTAAAGTATCAAATAAAATATGTTGATATTCTAAATAGCAATTGTAAAGATTGAGAGCGAAACTCTCAAATATAATATGTCGATATTGGAAATAACTAAGAGAAAGAGTAATAAATCTAGCAGGTAATTGTCTTTAGTTTGAAATGTAACTCTTTATAGCATGAAATGGAAAAAATGGAGTTAAATTGGCATTTCATATGGTCCTTGCATTTTGGGGAAGCTCAAAGTCATGCTCCATGTGTCTCTGCATGTTTAAAGAAAGGGATATGTTAGTTGTTTTGGTAATGCATAAGATGGGGTAAGATTTTAAAGTAAAGATAAAAAATCTTACTAATTTTTGCTTCGTTTTGTTGGTGGTGTTTGGGAAATATGCTCGTCATCTCCTTCAAAATCGGTCTCTGACAATTTAGACAAATCTGTGACTTTCTCCTTTCCCTTGCTTGAGCTGCCTTTAGTGGCTTCTTTTCCGACAAAAGAGACAATGTCATAGTTCCTCTTGTTGGAACTGTGAAGATGGCCTTCTATGCTTGTTGTCTGTTCTTTTTCATTGGAAAACCTATGCTGTAATTCTTCAATTGGAGACAAAGGCACACTGGCAGAGTTTTTTTTGCTTAGGCTATCAATTGGTCCTTCTTTATAAGGTTCACTGTCATAAATCTTGTAGACCATAAGCTGCTGATTGATAGCTTTTTGGGTCAAGCCTATAGTAAAATTGAATTGCTTGTTCTTTATATCCAATATTTCCTTTGGGAGCTCCAATCTAGAGATAACCTGATTAGCTACCATTCTTTCAATTGAAATTTTGGTCAGTTTCTCTGCCTGTCTGTCGAAGACGACCAATGTCATTTCATCAGTGTTGTCTTGGACAATGATATTGAGCCGCATTCTGCAAGTGGTTGCAAAGTTTAAAAAGTTGTTAATAATTTTACAGTCATGTTATATTCCTTTTTACATTTGTAGAATATGCACTGAAGTAATTCATTCGTACTTACATCATGAGAGGAACTTTGATTCCGTGTTGAGTGCAACGCATCTCATTCTATCCTTCTTCTAATTTTCCATAGCATTCACTGCATCTGTAATAGAACCAACCAGTTCGAGGGTTAACATCTTTAATTGTGGCGACGCATTTGAATTTGCGATGCTGTTGTCAGAAGCAAAAAACTTTCATCAGCGTTTCTTGTAAAATATTTTGTTAACTCATAATCTTATGAAAATAAATTGCATTAGTAAGTGCAACATTTACCATTATTGTAGCTGGCTCAAAGTTCAACAATTCTGATATTGTAGCTGCCATCAGGGGTGCAACTGCTTGGTCTGGCTGCTGTTCAGGCAACACTTCTACATTACTGTTATCTTCACCATACCTATTATAGAAAAATTGGGAGAAATAAGATTTTTTTATTAACGTAAACAGGAAAAGAAGGTAAAAAAAGTGAATATGGTTATTTACCTTGCCCTCAATTCAGAAACAGCATGTATATCCAAATTGATAAAGACCTTTGTTGCTGTTGAAGTATTCAAGTATATCAGTCCTACATTGGTGGCAGATGATTCGTTAAATTTTAATTATATTGGGCATTTTGCTATAATCTTTTGAAAATGAAAGTAACCTTGGAATTTTTTAACCATCATGTTGGTTAAAATGACAATAGGTCTTGGTTTCATATGCTTTAACTCTTCAACTTCAATCTGATCCAAGCACTGTTCCCAGACAGTGATCTGTTGTTGCTGGCCACTAAAAGATATCCATCAAATTTAATGTTATATAAGCTAAGTTTGTATTCGTAGAAATGGACAGCAAGGATTTAATGTGATAGGTAAAGCTTACTTGAGTTTCTGGATCACAATTTCTCGCATAAGTGAATGATTCTGGTGCTTTGCAACATAAACAGTTCCGACAGGACCAATGGACATTAGCATGCCAATTGTATCTGCATTTTTTTAAGAAAAAAATTTAAAAGATATAATGTGATTTTATAGTATATTTAATTCTCATATGGTTGTGTGCTTACCCACAACATATTTGTTGCCATTGGCTAATTTTTCTAGCAAATTGTCATCAACAAAATTGAAGAAGTGTCTTGGAAAAGGTTTTGGATCATCAGTCACCTTTGTTGCTTTTGAGAATTGTGTAAGGAAAAGTGAAAGCTCTCTATAAACAGATATGTGTTTCATCCTCAGCTTAACAACCTGTAGAGATGTGAAAAGGTAAATTGTTCCTTCATGCAGTTTTCCTCTGAAACGTTTAGCCTCTGCATCCCTCAAGTGCACAAGGATTCCAACTCCCTATTCATTGAAATTTTCATAAATAAATGGTAAAAAGATATTGTTAATGGTAAAGAAGCAAAATTGTTTATGAATGTTCATCGGAGGAAGTAATTTGTTTTATACCTTTGAATCAGTTCCAACAAAGGACATTCCAATGACCTCTTTTGTATCAGGTATTATGCAATCCCACATGCGAGCTATTCTCAACTTTGCTGATTGGTTGTAAACTCCTTCTCTTAGCTCTTTAATTGTCTTTGGACCCATGGTTATTCTATAAATTGAGAATTGAATGTATATGAAAATAATGACTAACGTTCTCATTTAATATCAAAGTAGGTGTACAATCATGCTACAAAGGAAATGGCAATTTAAGATTATCACATTAATGTAAACTTACCTATTTTTCTATTTTCAGCAGTTGCAGTACATGTATACATAGTATATATAAAAGCAAAAGGAAATTTGAGCAAAGAAGTCTTACCATAGTAAATGATTCACCATTTATCGAAGATATTTTCAATGTATTTTTTTCTTATTTAAAAGATTTTCTCTAAAACTTCTCTATACACAACATTTCTGGCTGCTTTCTGAGATTTTCCATTTTCATCGAAGGTTAGAATTCTTAATCCCTTTCTAGATGTAACTTTAGACAAAGCAACATAAAGTTGCCCATGGGTAAATACAGGTCGAGGTAAATAGACACCTACAAACTCTAATGTTTGTCCTTGACTTTTATTTATGGTCATAGCATATGAAATCCTGACAGGGAACTGTTTTCGGTTTACTGTGAATGGCCATTGGGGATTTTTCATGCTCATGACAATTTTAGGAATGAAGAACTTTTTCCCTATATTTGTGCCTGAAATGACTTTGCCTTCTATGACATGTGGACAAAGCTATGTGACTATTAATCTTGTATCATTACATAGACCATTCAACTGACTAATGTTACGTAAAAGCATTATGACACATCCTACTTTAAGCCTAAGTTCATGGTTCGGTATACCTGGGAGCTTTAAAGCATTTAAAGCTTCAGTTGCATATAGAAGAGAATCATCAGCTGCTGAGGTGGATTCTTTCCCAAGTGTATCAACACTTAAGTAGACTTTCTGATCAGTTGGTATTTCTTCAAGCATTTTCTCATTTAAGTCATGTACTGTATCATTAAATGGAGTGATCACTGCTCTCTACCTTAGATAGTTCTCCTCATTATAGTTAGCTTGAAAATTTTGGTAAACAGTGCTAAGGATTTTCTGCTGCGAATCTTCAAAATTAGTTATGAGTAAATCATCAGGGATATGTATCCATTCTCCTTCTTCATCATCAGATTTTCGAGAAGATTGAACTGTACCATCTCCCACTTCAAGCAACCATTGAGCAAACTGTTCCATCTTAATCCTTGAAGTTTCATTCAGATTTCGTTGTTGAAGACGCATATTCATTGACAAAGTTGAAACCTTGCAATTCCTCCACAGATGTGAATTACATATGGTTGCATTTAAGATGTCACTTTTACTTCCTGATGGTATAACAGGTAAGATTTGCCTAAAGTCGCCTCCCAATACCATAATCTTTCCCCCAAAAGGCCTTCTGCAAAGCTCTTCTCCAGATTCTGCCAATAAATCTTGCATAGTTTTGTTTAAAGCCTCCAGACAGTTTCTATGGATCATTGGTGCTTCATCCCACACTATTAAACTTGTATTTTGTATCAGATTTGCCAGCTGAGTTCCTTTTGAGATTGGACATGTTGACCACTCATCAATAGACAAAGGTATCTTAAACCTTGAATGCGCCGTACGACCTCCAGGTAGAAGCAGAGAAGCTATTCCTGATGATGCTACTGCCAGGACAATTTTTCCAGTTGAACGTATTCCAGAAATCAAAGTATTCCATAGATATGTCTTCCCTGTTCCTCCATAGCCATGAATAAAAAAAAGGCCATCTTGTTTATTGTCAACTGCTTGTTTTATTTGCTGAAATATAGCCAATTGTTCTCTGTTAAGATTACCAAGTAACTGAAGATGTAATCGTTGTAATTCAGAGAGATCATAATTTATTTCTTCAAGGATCAGCCTTTCAGAAGCAAGGTTTGCTGTAACAGATCGAGGATTCGGTAGCTGCTGTTCTTCTAATGAGGTGCAATGCTTGTTGAAAAGTTCCTCTAAAGCAATTAGAACATAATTCTGGAGATCAGGATCTGGAATTCTACATGTTGGAATGTTGAAAGCTTGTCTGATCCTATGTTCGATATCTTTGCACATGTATTTCCATGAATCTTCAAATAGGACAGTATGATTTGTTACCTAGACCATTGAAACATAAATTATATGAACAATATGAGTAAATGTATATGTTTTCTAACAATGTAACAATTATATGTTCAATAGCAAATTATGTTAACTTAGAATACTTATATCTCACAGTAGCTATTGTAATTTAAAATACCTCTATCTGCTATTTTATCTTTTGTAATATATGCTTCTTTCATAGCTTCACATGCTGAGAAAGGATCTTTATTTGCAAATCAGATAGCTTCTGTTACCAAGCAGTAATAATTATCAGCAAACGGAATGTAAAAGCAACTTTCAATATGTAATAAGCATTATTAAATAATCTTTTTTTTACCTGGCAAAACATTATCATTGTCACAAACAATTGTCTTAATTCAGCAGCTGTAGCCCATTGAAAAGCTTCAATGATGGCATCTCTCCATTCCTTGTCATCACCTAACAAACCCATGGCACGACAGGCATCTTTAAAAGATGGATAAACAACACCATTAACTTTTCGAATTTCTTCGAAAGTTCTAGGTCCACGGATGACATTTAACATCAATCGCATGTAGTACAATTCACCAGCAGCTGGATGAACATACATGATTCTGCCAATTGAGTTGGAACGATAACGATTAGTCCATTGTTTCTCACGACTCTGCCAAGTAAACTTAGTTGGAAAATCAGCATACAGAAGTTGTCTTGCTCCACTACTGACACTATTCATTTGCATCCATTCAGTGAACATAGTTTTGTCAAGATTTGGACGGTTGGCAATTGAAGGAACACTTTCCTTATCTGAAAAGAAGACCATTTGCTCATCTGGTAAATGTATCAATAACCTTTGAACAGCCGGCTTACGCTAGTGAATATCAAATTGGAATAAACGCCAGCAAGCTTCATACAGTGAAAGGTAACGGCAATCAAGAAAAGTTTTTATCTCATCTTTCTGATTTTTCTGCCTCTGTTCAACGACAGCACGTGTCCTATCAGAACCCTTATTTATATACTTGAATAGATACTTTATCGCTCGGCTTTGGCTACAGATCTCTACATTGATATGAGCTTGGTACTTAACTACTAAATCAACATTGTGAGGTACTATGTACCTGTTGTCAAGAGCTACTCCTTTCACCTTGAATACAATAGAATTATCTCTTCGTTTGTAAACTGGAAAGCCATCTTCATCAAGACTTGTATAAGGCTGAAACTGCTTTGGATATCTCTTTCTACATTTTCCATCAACCATGCAAGGTGCTTTACTGTTTGCCAAACCACAGGGTCCATGAAACATGAAGTTCGTCACAGCTTTATGGCCAATAGTGATCAACAGACTCGTCTGGGATTTCTGCTGAGATAAGTGTATCTATTCGGTGAGGCATTCTAAATGCATTCCTATCTTCAAGCCACAGTAAAATATGTACATGTGGCAGACCACGTTTTTTAAATTCTACAATATATGTAACTGGAGCAAAAGCAACAAAAAGGGTTTATTAGGAAAAGCAATTTTAAATAAACATAGAGTACTTTGATATTTGATCAAATGTTTATTAATCTATTTGCAATAGCTAAATTTCTAATGATTAGTAATCACAACCATAGCACTAATATGGTGTTTATTAATTAGTCTTCAAAAAGTGCCCATTCAATTACATTAGATATTTAAAAAAAAAAATATGCAGGCCTTAGGTGGAGCACTGGTCAGTCATTAATTTACTTATCACCCAACTAATTGAATAAGAGAAAAGAACCAATCCAAGACAACATCTAAAGGATGAAACAATCTATCTGGATACATACAGAAATGTTTTGAACATCTACCTACAGAGCTAACTAATTACAAAAAATGTCAATAAATGTAGGTTATTTTTCATCTTTTGTTTTAAATGATTGATTGCAATCTAAATTTAATTTTCAATATCCAAGGATATAGTTTCATATCTTATTTTCATTCTAACAGGACAATCATTTTTCCTTCCATTATATGTGACATATGACAGACATAGTAGCAATGAATTTGTCCAAGCAGCACCCTAATAATTAAATGGATCACCTCTCAATTATTAAAAAAATAAATAAATAAATAATAGACAAAGGTCAATAAGATTATAAAAAGGATTTCCATTTGTTTAACTTTTAGTTTACATATAATGGATTTGCCTGGACTAATAAAGGAATTTTTAAAATTTCTTTCCTAGGTCTAGGTCTTCTATTAGGGAGCTTCGGAGTGGTAGCATTTACCAAACAAATTTATTGTACATTGTCAATGGGATTGTTCTCCTTTTAACAATAAGCATCTCAACAGCGGATTTGAATGTATATAGAAGCAAAAGAGTAAAATGAGACATATATAGGATTAAACTTGATGAATCTGCTTAGTTCCTAAGTGTTATATTTGTAATAATTATTGATTACAAACTTAGCACTAATATGCTGAATATTAGTAACTGTTTCAACTGTGCCTATACAACTACACTATTATGTTTTACTTAGCATTTGCAGTGAGATCATTAGATGTTTTTTACAAAGTAATGATAAAACCCAAAGGCGAGAGAAAACTTTTTTTTTTCTCATCTAGAAGAACTAATCTATATGCATTCATAGAGGAATTTTTTTTAAAAAAATATCTCATACCTATATAGCTAACTAAGCAAACAAAATATCAATACATAATAAAGAACTTTTTTCCTTTTCTTGTTAATGATGCCAATGAAATTCTCAAGTCAGAACCCTAATCAGTAATTGGATAACTATTCTCTTCTCCAAAAGAGTTAGACACAAAGAACCAAATAATAGAGAATAGCAAAAGGTAAAAAAACAATTTTATATTTGTCATATAAAAAAAGCAGAGCATTTACATATGTGAATTTTTTTTCCTATTTTTTTTACCTCTTCTATGTAAACAACTAAGTACAGGAATAAATCTTTATACATTATTATGATAAACAGCACAGGTAAAAGAAAAGTACCTTAAAAACATACCTGCTATAGCCTTACCAAAATGATTTTTTTTCATTAAATCATTCATGAGTCGACGTAGTTTCAGCCTGAAAACACGAACTACTATATCTGGTCGATCTTCAGGACATTGTCCTTGGACTGGCTGTAATGCATCCTTTATCTCTTGCCAATTCGCATTCCATGTAAATGTAATAAAAAGATTTGGATATCCAAAATTCCTACATAAGTAAAGTATTATTATTTAAAATTATGTACTATCACAAACAATCTTAAGAGTTGAAGATAGGTAATTAACAATTAAAAATAGGTTACCTCACCTACAGATTGCCATGGCATCTTGGTAATTCTGAAACATATAACGTGGTCCTCCTGTGAAACTTGCTGGCAGTACAACTCTTTTACCGATTGTAGATGCTTCCATGTCATCTCTTGCCATAGCATCCCAGATGTTTTTATACATTTTTGTTCGCCACGATTTTTGATTTTGCCTAATATATCGAAGCCTTGTATCTTCTACAATAGCATATGCATCAACTAAGTACTGTTGAAACAACTTGCCTCCTCTAAGCAACATATTTGATATGACATTGCGCTGTTGGATTACATAAGCATAAAACTCACGCATTGTTAAACAGCCAGACTCTATTTCTTCCTTGATAGGTGATTGAACATATGGTATATCAATATGGTAGCCATCATCCCCATAAGGAAAAAGTACCGGATACTGCATTGACATAAATAATGGATGAAGATCATTTATCCTCATTAGCCCTTCAGCTCTATGTTCAACAATAATGTCACGGCCAACCTCACTTTCACCAAAATCACCCACTATCAAGGCAGCAATCTCTGATGCAGTTGGCAGACTGTACACAGACTGATTCATTGTACGCTTAGCAATTAACCTCAACCTAACATCAACATCAGGGCACTGCATTTGTCTATCCCTAACCATTCAAAAAGCCTTAACAATTTCATTATTTTCATCAAACATCAATCTTAACTGTTCCACAATTTCTCTATCAACCGGTGACTGATCCTCTGTATCAGAAATAGAGCATATTCTATTCTGAATTTCATTATGGGTGTCGTGAATATACAGCTGTAGAAATCTAGGTCGTTGACCTAGTACAGGTAGAAGAGAACTAATCCTATGGTAGTTTTGCCGCTCATCCTAAATACATAAGGACTAGGCAGAGTATTAATGGACCCATCAACCTTCCCACCTATGGAACTAAACTGGAACAAAGCATTGTAAACTCTAATTTTATCTCTGAACTGTTTTCCTTTACGACCACTTTCATAGCTAAGTAAAAAATGCAACAATTCGGGTGCTTCCTTTGGGATAGGTAGTTTAATAGACCCTTGCTTACAACACAGATTAAAGGTTGGCGAAGAGATAGGCCTAGATATTCCAACCCTTTCATCATACCACATTGCAGCTCTACAAAAAGGACAACAATAATTTGCACCTCCAAAGTAATCAATTGTAAAACATGACCCTACATGAGCGAAATTATTTTATTTGCTATGAAAAAAATCTCTGTGATTATTCATTCAGCCTAGTCTATTACAGAGTACTTACGTTTATGAGTAGAATCATTTATTATAGTTGGGGCAGTGCCTCTTTCAACTGCACATGTGCAAAACAAACAATCTGTGAACAACAACTTTTTCAATTGCCATCGCAAGATTATCACAGCTTTCAAAACAAAAGCCTTTAAAAATAATACAAAAGAAAATTTTCACGCACCAAATATTCAATCTCAGAAAGCAAGCTTGTTAAACTTTACAAAATAGAATTTCCTAACTAAGAAACATCAGCACAGATTCCATTATCAGCAATTCGATCTCAGGCAACCTTATTCGTAAGATTTAGAACATGCTGAACAATTATCATTCAATAAGACTAATAAATTGCCTGCAGAGCGTTAAATCCTTCTTATATAGAAAACATACCACAACCACCATAATCATCTGAAGACATGGGAACCTCAGCATAATTTGAAGCAATAGGAACTGAATCTGATCCAAATCTGATATCATATGCCAAATTACTATTTTCTTCTCTTGTAATAGCTCTGACAACACTTGACTGACCAACCTCTAACTGTGAAAGAAACTGCACACTAAAGTCATTCCTTGTAGGTACTCTCATATTGGATTGCAGCAGACCATTATCCAAAGCACTGTCTTCAGAACCATTCGTCCCATCTTCTAGAAAGGCAGAGAGTAGACGACCACTTCTTTGATTTTTTTTTCATCCTAATGACATTTAACCTATACATCCTATTTTCCTTAGCACGAACTCTATTTGGTACTTGGAAAATGGGAATAAAACGATACCTACGTTGCCCCCTGTAGGTTCTATGGGATTCTCTAATAGGTACAGGTAGCATCACAACTAATCAGTCTTATACAATTGAAAAACAAATAGAATGAAAAACAAATCACTGTTGACAAAATATCTATACCCTATACAGAAATTAAGAACATAGCTAACCTTTAGGTAGAACAAAAGAAAACCCAAATGCAGAAAATACTTGCAAAAAACAGAGAGAGTAACAGGGAAAAGAATGGACAAAGGAAAGAGTAATATCAAAACTCTTACCTAGCAATAAAATTTCTGGAAAATCGAAGAGGCACAAAGCAACAAATATTCCCCTCGTATTCCAATCTGACTGCCCATCATTGAATTCAGATGGTTTCCCATCTCTTTGGCTTCCTCAAAACATTAAAATCCCTAATCCAAAGAGCACAAACAGATGAATCTTAACCCAACCAATCATTTTGGCAAAAAAAAAACCCAACCCATCATAAATTTCTTCCCTTCTGAACGTATCTTGGAAGAATAAATAATACACAACTTTTCGTATGGAGCAGGGAGGAAATTTTCTTAATTTGTGAAATATGAAATGGATGGAATATATGATAGAAAGTTTTTTGGCTTTCAGTTTTTTTGCTCGAATAAAAGATAGAAGTTTTAGAGTTTTTTTGTTTCTTGGCTCGAATAAATGATAGCAGCTTTTTAGTTTTTTTGTTTTTTGTTTTTTGGCCAAAAAGCTTTTCGTTTGGTTCAGGGGGAAACTTTTGTAAATGTGTAAAATAGGGAATGGGTTAAAAACATTAAAAAAACAAACATTTGGGACAATTCATAATTAAAAAAATAAATCCTATGTGGCACCTTTCTTTGACCTCTCTTGCCTTCTCTTTTAATAGTATGTATGATTATAGGGCATTTGAATATTAGTGATACTTTTTTCTATTATTATTATTATTATTGAGAAAATTTATAATTTATAGATAAATGAAATATTATCGCAAAAATTTTTAGTATCAATAAATTTATTAACATAATAATTAACAAATACTATTAAATTCTTTTAAAACATTCAAATTGCAATTAAAATTTTTTAGACCCCATAATAAATTAAGAATATCAATTTAATTATTGAAAAAATCTTTAATTGCTTATATTTATATAATTTAAAGATCCAAAATTAAAAATTTTTTAAGTGTTTGCTTTAATTGGGATCAATTGAGATCATAATTGATGTTTTTGGGATATCATTGGTGGTATGTTTAAGGATTAAAAAAAAAAAGTCAAAGGGTAAGTTTTTTTATTTTAAGTGTTCGAATTTGTACTTAATAATTTTAAATAAACATATTATGTAAGAATTAATAGAATGAGAGACTAATTTATGGGTTAATTTTATAAAGTAAATAAAAGTTGTTCTTATTTATGTATTGGAAAATTTTTGTTTTATAAATGGTTTAATAATTTATCATTAATACTTTAACTTAGTTTTCTATTCATACTATATTTTTAGGAACAAAGAAAGTAGAGAAAGGAACCTATTTGGAGAATAAGAGATTTCAAACCGAAACCTCTTATATGAATTTTTCAACCTCTATCCAATTTGATTAGAGGGGAAATTCTATTCATACTATATTTTTAATTTAATACTAAAAGTTTCTAAGTACTATTTTACATATATCTTAAAATATGTTTTAAAATTTTACTTTTAATTTTCCCAAAAAAAATTAATTTGTAAACTAAAAATTACTCATATTTATAAATTTTTGAAAAAAAAAATGGGGTGAAACAATTTCTAGTTAATAAGGAAAACATAAATGATATAGAGGAGGGCATATCTTCCATACAATACTTATTTCTTTTCTTTTTTTTTTATATTTGAGAATTGGAGATTTTGTAATCTTACTCCTCGAGTATGGGGTAACATATACTAATTGTTAAGCCAAATGTTCAACCCTATATCTAGTACAAGAGATTGATTTATAAGTCAGTTGTGGGGAGAATTTTATTATATTAAGAAAATGAATTTTGACCAACGCCTAGTGAATTCAGTAAAAAGAATTTAATATCTCTTAAGTAAGATATCAGGTTTAAGTCTTATGAATGGAGAAAACTGATTTTGAAGAATTGTTTTTCATTTGTGATTCAATATGATTTGAACATGATTAGTTGTAAATCATCAAACGGATACGAATATCTGTGATTATACCAAAAAAGAAAAAAAGAATTTTGAACGTAAAACTTGTCTAGTTGATTCATCCATCCTCTTAATTAGGTAGTGGATTAGCTGAAAAGGTAGATTTTGAACTCCAATTCTTGTAAACAAGGTTATAATCGCCCTTCAATATACCAAAAATGAAAAAATAATGAATTTCTTCCAAGCTAGGCTGATACATAACTTAGTTAATGGTACTAACCGAATACTCAAATACTTTGAGATAGATGACCACATTCTTTGTCTTCTTTGTTTCTTTTGCTATCAGCTCCATCCATATTTATATTCAAATTTACAAAAGAGATCAAGTGTTTGAATCGAACCATGCCTGAAGGATGACCAGCCCTAATGCCCTGGTCATTCGGCCAAAGGAGCCGGTCATATGACCACATTCTTTAAACATAATGTTCATCGCACTAATCAATAGTTATTTTGTTTAACTTATACAAATATGTGATTATATTTAACGTTCTACCAAACATGTCACTAACTCACTAAGTGGGCGCAACCGGGTAAGTGCTTTACAATTGGGACATCCACAACAAAAGCACTTGATCTGATCTTGTTTAATAGATTTATTTATTGATAGATAATTATAAATTATAGATTTATAGAGTTCATGACCAAAAGCTCCACTGTTTCACCTGAAAAGGTCTGGAATTTATTCTTTTTGCTCAAGAGGGACAAGACCCACGGGGACAAAAGGAACTAGGTGCAAATTTGCAATCATTACAGTGATGAGTGGGTAGAGGGAGAAAAATAAAATAAAACAAAAGTTGAAGGATAAAGTTTTTTTTAATTAATTAGTTACTCCCTCTCTACTCTTTATTATAGAGTATTTCATAAAACCGATTATTCCGCAAGATTACACCAGGATATATATAGCCAATCGAATTTCATCTACAAGCTAGGGATTACAAAATTTTCATTAATGACTTTCTATATTTGTCACAAGAGGTGTCTATATATTGATCGGCAGGCCCAAGCCTGCCTATTTAGGCCCATTAGTTGCCATATTGAATTATTATAGGAATTAAGATTAATGAAGACTTTCTTTTTATTAATTAGAATATAGGTTTGAGAGACATTTTTTTCAATTTAAAGTTCAACATAGCTCAACTTTGATTTAGCCAGAACCTAAAATGATTATTGGATATCAATGGGTTTATATTTAAAAAAAAAAAGAATCAATAGGATTAGTCCAAACCCAATGTTAAATTTTCAATACATGGCTCAACTACACATATAATATATATAAGCTCCTCAAGCCTGGATATGATTAACCAAACTTGTGGATAACAGATAAGTCTATATATCATCATTAATCACTTACGAAGTGAGGACGAAGAGGCTACCCACCCGAATATTTGACTAAATCGTTGGTAAATGATTTTGGATTCAAAGAACAGTTTCAAATTCCACCTTTCTTCAAATTTAAGAAACAAATCTAAAAATTATACTGTTAAATTGAATAAATGCTTTTTTTTTCTAAAAAATATCGTTAAATTAAATGCTAAGATTGCTGGCCAAGAGGGGAAAAAGAATTGTTCATAGTCATAGCTAGATGGGATAGGAATAGGATGGGGCAAATTCCAAAGACTAAGATGATGAAGTCGAGCAATTGACAAGTAGTGGTAGACTTTGCAAGCGATGTAACAGTTTATCGACCAAAAAGCTCTGGTTGTAGTTTAAAATTCCAGGAACAAGAGACAAAAGCATCACGCTTCAAATATAATATGAATCTACCAAAACAATGACTTAGCCAAACTTGTGTCCGACTTAGCCAAGCTTGTGTCCCCCACGCTTTTCATTTTTCTTTATTACAAGTTAATACGTGCCCTTTCTTCCTTTATGTTAGGCTTCACAGACAGAAAAATCTAGTGCCTTCAGCTTAATGCCCCACTTACATATATTATAAAGAAAAATGAAACACCCAATAATATTCTTAATTTCGAATTGATTCTAAGGCCTTTTGGCTTGAGCTAATTAGAATAGAGAAATGACAACATGAATTCAGTTTCTTTTACGAAACCAAAACGTGCTGATAGTATCATATACATCCATGGGAGAAAAGTTCAAAGAGAATTACTATGTTTTTGCCATTTTTGAGTTGCGTAGAGAAAATTTATTTTGCTAAAATAATAATGAGAGAGATATTGAAGCTAACAGCTAATAATCATGATATTACTCAAAATGTTAATTGATTAATTAATCTCCCTCGATTGTTAGAATCTTCTCGTAATTGTTTTCATGAAATCATGGAGAAAGTCAATATTATCGTAATAAAATCGTGGAGGAAGTCAATACTAGGTGCTCGAAGCATTAAATATTGATTTGATAGTATGCTACAACTCTAAGCAAGTTAATTCTCGAATAAAACCTAAGAAGAATGATTTTGGGAAAAAAATATAGAAACCAAAGGTGTAGAGAATACTGTTTAAAAAAATATTTAGTTAATGATGAGAGAGATATTAAACATTACAACTAATCATGATGTTACATTGAACTCAATCAATAAATAAATAAATTTCCCTTAATTATGAGAACATTCTCATAATTATTTTTTAAAAAAATCTCGAAAACAGTCAATACACTCAACCTCAATTCGACAGAATTGTTTTGAATGTCCTACATTATTAGTTAGGGGTTGTTTGATTAACCATTGAAAATTTTCAAACCATTGAAAATGAAAATTTTCAATGTTTTCATTTTTTCAATGTGTTTGATAATAAAAATTAAAAAACCACTTAATGGGATATTTTCAATGAAAAAGCATTGAAAATAATAAGTAGCTTTTAGGCTACTTATTTTATTCAACAATTCTATTTAAGGAAAAAAATCTTATTTAATTACATTTAATGTTGTATTCTTTTCTTTTAACCATTATTCTTTCCTTTTTATTAATTGTCAAAGCATTTATTTTTCATAAAATCACATTTCTTTTAAAATAGATTAAAAATAAATTTGTTCAAACATAATAGCTTATCAAACAATTTTTATACAATCAATTCAGTATTTGAAATTTTCAGAATAAATTTTCAGCACTTAATTTTCAGTGTTTAATTATTTCAGTTTTATCAAACAGCACCTTAGTTAATATATTGCAAAAAATATATGTATAGATTAATATGTTTCTTTTTTAATATAAACCTTTGGAATTCGTGGCAATCATATTACATCCTAATTAATATGAAATTGAGCCATATATACAGATCAAAACGGAAGCTCTTGTAAGTATATTTTATTAATATATAAAATTCAAATCCGATTTTTTTTTAAAAGGCACTGACTGATTTTGTTATTCCGCTGCGTTTGTATGTTCTCGATTTTCCTTTACTGACATCCTTTACCTTAACCCAACAAATGTTGGTGATATAGATTAATATGTAAAACAGTAATTAATAATATAATGAACTATATTATGACAAAAATTACCCACTGTAAAAATGATATTATTCAAATCAACAATTTATATTATCATAATTTGATTTTCAATGAAATATTGGAGAAAATAAATAGTAAATTCAAGTTGGTGCACTAAAGTTAATAATTTGAAGTGTTCAACGTAAAGGTGTTTTTTGGCCAAAATAAAAGGTGTCTAATGAAATTTATCAAAAAGAAAAAAAAAATGTGTGTGAAAGTCCACCACTTAACTCATCAAAATTCCTTAAATTTTGATCTCTAATAGGAGAAATTATTACGTAGATCATATCTACCATGTCAGTGGTGAGAAATTATTAGATAGGCCTGGTCTACCACATCATTCGTAGACTCGATCAATGAAATTGTGACAATTCAAAAATTATGATATATTTACTAAAATCGTATCATAATTATACCTTAAATTTAAGGACTTACCCTTTAAATTCTCTTTCTTTGTAATGTGGGGTTAAACCTTTATTAAATTAATTCCTTAATTTTAGGAAATTTATTGAGTTGTCATAACTTCATTGGTCGGGCCTACAGATGACGTGGTAAGCCTGACCTACCTAATAATTTCTCGTCAGTGGTAATCCCAACTACTAAAATTATGTCAATTCATAATAACTCATAAATTTTATTAAAAAAATTAGCCACAAATTTAGCCCAATAAACTTTAAAAAGTATTATTTATAGAGTAAGTTTTAAAATTTAGAATATAATTAGACTAGGATTTTAGTAATCGAAGTACGATCTTAAGGTTAAAACTTCCGCTAACGCGATAAATAGGTGTAATAACTCTCTAATAATTATAGGTATTCCCTAAGATCTTAGTCAACTCTTGAAAATATATACAGAAAAATTCAATGGGCTTTTCCATATATGTTATGACAAGGAGGCTATACGACGCAACTTTAGTATCCGAGAACAGTTTTACTCCATAAACGTTCAACAAGTTCTGCCTCAGTCAGCACTCAGCAGCAATAGGTATTCTTCTTCTTCTTCTTCTTTTTGTTTTTGGCTGTGTGATTTGCTGTTAGAGCTAGATGTTTGGACAACTCTGATTAACTGGCAATGATTGGCCCGATGAGTGAACAAGATTGATCAATTTCATATAGAGTTTTGAGATCGAAATCAAGATAAATTCTCGACATTTTGATCTGCCAAGATAAATCCAAAATCTTGCCACTTTCTTGATTTCACAGAACTTCATAATATAAGAGATTGATCCTAGGTTTATTTGGTTGAAAGTTTTAACTTGCCGCGCTGAAGACTCTGTAATTCTATCCTAATTAACCTTACACAAACAGTTGGCAGCCGACCATAAACTTCTTGCAAAATATATAAATTTGAATATAACCAAATACTATATGTGATTGATCATATCTTTTTGTGCTTATGTATATGGTCTATGGTTACTGGTTAGGTAATAAAGATTTCCTTATATATTTTTTTATTGTTAAGGAATCAATCCTGAAATCTTTAAATTTTAAAATATTGATATTTTAGAAACCATGTGACTGAATTAGCTCCACATGGTTTCTAAATTGTAAAAGATGTACTATTGTTTATGACTTTGTATTAATTTCTAGTAAATATGGAACCCGTGCATTCATATTTTCTAGTCTTTCAACATGGTAGTTGTTATGTATATCTTTATTTAATATATAATAATCTGGTCTGCCATGAATAATAATGACTTTTTTTTTTAATGTATATAAGCGTGTGCTAGCTGTGTGCATCTCTAACTTCTACTAATAATTTATGAATTAGCTATTATGTGCATTTTCAGGATGATAAGTTTTAGATTACTTTTGTTAGAAATATTGTTTATAATATATATGCTTTTTTTATAAATTGTCTATAATGTTGCCTATAAATATAGGTGATTTTCTTTTTTTTTTTTTGTTACAATTAACATGTAGGTTACTTGAAGGTTTTTAAGTATATAATAAGGAATAAAAATCGCCCCATCTCAGTGCCCCACTCTGTGCCTCATATACTGCAGCCTGACACGTGTCTCATTCACTTAGCTCCTCTTATTCCCTGGTTAGTTTTAACAAAATAAACAAAGAAAAAAAATCATTATTTTTTTCTTGATTTAAACTAAAACCTTAATCGAAAAATATCATAAACGTAGAAGCTTACCCTCAAAATTAAAAAATTTTAATTTAGGGCTAAACTTTTATCAGAGAGGGTCTTTTTTTCTCTCTAGAATAATTTTAGAAATTTTTATTTATAAAAACCCTAAAACCAAACAAGAAATAATTAGAATTAAATGAATGAGACACGTGTCGTGTTTTAGTGAATAGGCATAAAGTGAGACACTAAAATAGGACAGATGATTTCCACCCCTATAATAAGAGCCACATTAGGTTAATTGAAATTTTATAATTAATTATGAATTTTGCCCATTTATTGGATTAGTCTAATTAAACGGTATAATATTAACCCTTATCACACTCACACCCCATCCTATTGATTGTTTATATGTTAGATGAATCTGATTCATCTCGAACTTTAAGTAACAGGACTTCCTGAGCAGTGAGATTCTTTCTGTTATTATTTTGATTAACCTGATTTCCTATGTACGTGTATGATGAGATATGGGAAATTATAATTTTTTGCCACCTCTAATTTTTTGCGATTGTCTATCGTACGTACTGGATTTTTCTTCAAAAAGTTCTCTTTTCTTCTCTTTTTGTGGTTGTCCTCCATGCAGATGTGGCAAGCTTTATAACCATTTAGACTGAGATTAATTTGAGGTTGATGCAAACTTATGAGAAATTTTTGGGATCCTTTTGTTTTATATGAGAGAAGAGATCAGGGAATTTTGCAACTTATCATGAAAGAAAATTTTGTTCCGAGGAATATAGATTACAGAAAGTGATGATTATTTGCTTTTGAATCAATTTCATAATTAGAAAGTGACCATTGTCAATCGACCATTTTGGATACAAGTGGAGTGAGTAACCTTTTTCTCTGTAATCCGGCGGAACTCAGAAGGATAAAAAGTAAGAAACAATTATTAGTATTTTCTAGATAAATATATTTGAAATTTAATATTAGTAATTCTCAAACATTTGTGGACTTATTTTTTTGGCAAAAGAAAAAAGAGTAGACTTTTAATTTCTAGATATATAGTATAAAATAATGAGACTGGCTCCTCTCTTGCATTCACACGAAAATACACTCCCTATATATACCCTGGCGCTGTAGAGCAACAATCAATTAGTCCTTACATAAAACCATAAATCATTCCTCTGAAATCTCTTAACCTTTCTCACCCTGTCTTTCTCTCTGCTTGTGCTTACTCGTTATGCAATGAAACAGATGGGGAGGATTCTGCTGTTTCAGCTGATTTTCTTAGCTCTCTTGGGAGAGCTCAGCACATCATTGGCGGGAGACAATCTTGTGAATGTATCGAAGCTGGAAATGTTTGTGGATGAGCTTCCAGATATGCCCAGAATCCAAGGCTTCGATATGGTCTATGGTTCTCCCAAAGCTAAGTCACTAACGATTGGCATGTTTCAGAAGAAATGGGTAAGTTCAATTCTTTCTTTTCTAGCTCCAATCTTCTCGGTCCTCTTCTCTGCCTCGTTGAAATCGTTTCTTCTTCTTCTTCTTCTTCTTCTTCTTCTTCTTCTTCTTCTTCTTCTTCTTCTTCTTCTTCTTCCTGTAATTAATTCCTTTTCCTTGTTTGTATTTATCTGGACGCCTAAGTGAGCTCAACTGTGCAATTTTTGTGCTAATTTTGACAAACATTAAACGAATCTAGTAATTAGAGATTAAACCCGCAAGTACATGTTGTTCAAACTACTTCTCAGTATGTTTTGGTTGGAAGAAACAAGAAAACGCAAACCAGAGAAAAGATTAGAAGAGTCGAGTCTCAGTCTCTCCTCTTCCAGCAACAAGTTGGAAAAGGGGAAAGAGAAAAGAGGGAGTAGTCTCTAACCCTGCCACTCTTACCCACCTGCTCTCAAAAACAGTTCTAAATTCATCAAATAACATTACAATTACTAGTATATTAAGTTATTATTACTAACCACCAAATATTGTTGGAGAAAATACCTAAAAAAAAAAAATATTGTTGGAGAAAAAAAAAGTTGCTTTCCCACTAAATTAAAGGTAGACTGTGAACAGAGTGAAGCAATTTCGTCAAACATTATTTAATTATTATATAGACCTTTATCTTTTTAAGACAACTTTTTATTTATATTTTTCTTGGTCACAACGTTTTAAGAACGACTTTAAAAGATTAAGAGCACAGCGGAATCATTATTCGAAGACTGTCACAGGCTTTTTCTTCTTCTTTGATTTCACATGGACGTTCATGTGCATGAGAAGCTTACGGGTCCGAGCCCTGCGAGGCTAGCTGTGTCTATCTCTTACCATTTTTTGACAGTTTCCTCATATCTTTGTAGCCTTTGGGGTGGGACCGATGCTGTTTCCGTTTTAATAATTTATATAAGCTGCAGACTGTACTCGTTTACACTTTGCCAGCCCTTTCTTTGTTTAAATTTTGGACTTTGGTTTGGCTGGATTACACATGGTTACTAGCTAACTTTGTACATAGTTACTGCTAACTTTGTCCTGGTCCTAGAAAAAGCGAAGAAATTCTCTGTTCTGCTTTTTATCTTTCTGAGAAACCAAACATTTTTGTTGTTGTTGATTCTTGTTTGTTGATGGTTGGCTCTTTTGTCCTTACAGAAATTCCACAGGGACCTCCCTGCAACACCGGTATTTGCTTATGGTGCTTCCAGGCGCACTGCGACAGTCCCTGGTCCAACCATCGAGGCCATCCACGGAACTGACACGTACGTGACGTGGCAAAATCACCTCCCTTCTAAGCACATACTGCCATGGGATCCGACTATCCCAACAGCCGTACCTGCCAACAAGAAGGGCGTTCCTACGGTGGTGCACCTCCACGGCGGCATACATGAACCCGCCAGCGATGGAAACTCGAACTCATGGTTCACCGCCGGATTCCAAGAGAAGGGACCCAAATGGTCTAAGGCAACCTATCACTACAACAACCATCAACAGCCTGGAAATTTATGGTACCATGATCATGCCATGGGGTTGACCAGAGTCAACCTATTGGCGGGGTTGATTGGGGCTTACATTCTTCGCCATCCTGATGTTGAGGGCCCACTTAAACTTCCCGAGGGTGAGAAGTTTGATAGACCTTTGCTCGTCTTTGATCGAAGCTTTCGCATAGATGGTTCCATCTACATGAATTCCACCGGAAACAATCCCTCTATACATCCACAATGGCAGCCGGAATATTTTGGTGATGCAATCATAGTGAACGGTAAAGCATGGCCCAAGATGACAGTACGACGTCGTAAGTATAGGTTTCGTATAATCAATGCCAGCAATGCTAGATTTTTCAGATTCTTCTTCACCAATGGCCTGAAATTCATCCACGTGGCAGCTGACTCGGCTTATCTGGGGGAACCCATAGTGACCAATGACACTCTGGTGGCCCCATCGGAGATTGTTGACGTGGTCATTGACTTTTCAAAGTCAAAGACTGACGAAGCTATTCTGGCAAACGATGCACCTTATCCTTTCCCATCCGGTGACCCAGTCAATGAATCAAACGATAGAGTCATGAAATTCATCATCAAGAAAGACCGAGGGCTCGACACGTCGCGGGTTCCCAATAAATTGATAAAATATCCTTCCCCGGATTTATCCAGTGTATCGCACTCACGATACATAGCAATGTACGAGTACACGAGTGACATTGACGAGCCGACGCATCTTTTCATCAATGCAAAACCGTTCGAAGCGCCGGCGACGGAGACCCCAAAGTCGGGGACGAGTGAGATCTGGAACGTGATTAATCTGACGGAGGACAATCATCCGTTGCACATTCATTTGGGACTATTTAGGGTGCTGGATCAAACGGAGCTGGTGAACCTAGAGGAGTTCAAGGGATGCATGTCGAAAGAGAACGACGCGATCAAGTGCCACATAAGCAAGTACGCACGTGGCAAGAAACTAGAGGTGGCAGCACATGAGAAAGGGTGGAAGAATGTGTATAAGATGACGCCAGGATATGTGACGGAAATCCTGGTTAGATTTTCTTATATACATTCCAACGCCTCGTACTCGTTTGACCCAACAGCAGAGCCTGGTTACGTCTACCATTGCCATGTAAGTATGAAATCAGAACTACAATTTAAAAATTTCTGTGATAAGATAGAGGCAGTGGAGAATGAGTCATGGGATGGGTCAAAGATCCGTTGTCTTCTTGCCTGCGCTGCATCAAATATAATTCAGGATCACGAGTTGCTCTCTCTAATCTCTATATATAAAAATCCAAATCAACGTGCCTTTGTTTTCATCTATATTTTTTTATCAAAGTTTTTCCTGACAGAGTTCACTGTTTGGCCCTCATGCAGATATTGGATCATGAAGATAATGCCATGATGAGGCCCCTTAAGCTGATCAAATGAGAAAAAGCCTGCAGGCCGCAGGCAGGGTCGACTCTGCTGCTAACACAAGAAAGGCAATTCTGAAGTTGTTCATATTCCTCAACTTTAGTTTTTTTTTTTTTTTTTTTTTTTTTTTTACATTAATTAGTGCTACCTGTAAGTGGGGGGAAAATTTTGGAAAGCTGAATTTAAATTGTACAATTATTGGGGATTTTAATTGGTTTTGAAAAATAAAGGGCAGCTATAATAACTTTATGATCTGGAAAATAATAATGTTTTCAAAGTGTCAAGTGTGGATCTATTTATACTCTTGTACTCAGTTTAAATGCAGTAATGACTATATTTTATTTGATCTTTTTTAATTCGTTTGAAACTATTAACAAATTCATTATTTTTTCTTGTACTTCTACACGATTTTCTTTTACTATCTGCACTTCAAAAATGAGCCCAGATAAATTATGTGAAAGAGATTGGGATGCTATAGAAAGCAAAAAAACCCAAAAAGACATATAGTGTGGTAAGTAGACTTGCTCAAAGGTTAAGTTACCTCACAAGCCCGAAGGTCTATAGTGGTGTAAGTAGACTTGCTCAAGGGTTAAGTTACCTCACAATCCCGAAGGTTTATTCGAAATAGGAGAGGATTTGGATGAAAATATTAGACTTATTTTTCGGATTTTGAACAAAGAAAAAAGGTCCGCTTAATTAGAATAATAGATTGGGTCTTGGTTTTGAACTTTTGATAGTTTAGACTTGAACTCGGTGCAATCCGAATTTCATAAAGATAATTAAATTATTTTATTATTTATGATAAAGTTAAACAATTATTTGTATATCTTAATTTAGACATATAAAATTTTAATGTAATTTAAATTGTTTTATTAAAACTCATTTAAATTTAATATATTATTAACTTGTTTGTGTTTTAAAGATTAAATTTTATCTTTTTCAGTTAAATTTTAATTATTATTTTATCTAAAAATATGAAATATAGGTAAACTTATGCGGAATTTTTTTTTCTTGTACTTCTACACAATTTTCTTTTACCATCCGCACTTAAAAAATGAGCCCAGATAAATTATGTGAAATAGACTGGGCTGCTATTAGTCATTGTAGATAGAAAGCAAGAGCCCAAAAAGAAATATTTATAGGAGGTAGACTTGCTCAAGGGTATCCCACAAACTCGAAGGCCTCTACCTGAAAAGTGAGAGGATTTAGATAAAAAAATCAAACCTATTTTCAGATCTCGGACAAAGAAAAAAAGGTCCGCTTAGAGTAACAAGCCGGGCTTTAGTTTTGATGGTTTAGGTTGAAATCGGTGCAGCCTGAATTTCATAAAGATAATATAAATTATTTTATTTTATTGAATTTACTTTATATACTGACAGTGAAATTTTTTAACTCTACAAAGAGCATTAGAAGTATGACATATACTTTACTATTTGATTAATTAATTAAAAATATATAAAAATATACCCTATAAAGACTCGTGTCAATCCTCTAACCTCGTTTGTGGAGTTAAAAAAACTTTACTGTCAGTGTATGAGATAATTTTCTTATTTTATTATTTATGATAAAGTTAAACAATTATTTGTATATTTTAATTTAGACATATAAAATTCTAATGTAATTTAACATTTTTTTGTTAAAACTAATTTAAATTTAACTAGTTAACTTTTTTCACGTGCCGTGCACGTGATACAATATATTATTAATGATAACAAAAAATAAAATAATAAAAAATTTAGAAAAATAAACTAAATTTAAGTTGATGATTATTAAACTATAGATCAGTAATTTCAAACTAAACAATATGAAATTAAATAATAATTAATCCATTTTCTTCAAGATAATATAATAGTAAGTTAATTATGATAAAAGTAAAATTGGTTAATTACTAATATCATCTAATAAATATATAAAATATTTAGTGAAAGATAAATAAAGAGTTCTAATGTAACTCAACAATATAAATGACATTTTTGAAATATTTAGAAAGAAAAAGGTGTTTTATATAATTCAAAAGTTTTACAACATTTATATATTTATATATACTAGTCACACTGTCACGTGTACTGCACGTAATACAATGCGCTATAAATAATGGTTTTGCTAACGGGTGCACCCATATACCCTCTAAGGCTAATTGACTTTTTATAAGGAAACCACTTTTTATTTAATATAGTAACTTTTTTTTAATTAAAGAAAAAGTGAAGTATTAATTATATAAAATTTTTTACATTCTGTACCTTAAATGATGCATGGAATAACAAAATGAAAAAGGTTTATGGGCAATTTGTCCTTTGATCCAAAACCTCATGATTTTGTCTCACTCAAAAGGCGCCTCACAAGTAGAAGGTGGGTCTCACTATATATATATATCACATTGAAATTCTACATTCTGACGATGTGAGATTAGAATATTACACTTTCATCCTAAAATTAATTTTAGATAAAAGACCCGAGGATATTCTTAATTAGATAAAAAAAAAAGTAAACAGATACGAATATCTGCTGTTTATACACCAAAAAGGGTCAAGTGTGAGGACAAAAAATTGATGCTTGGAAGACATAAAAGCACTACTTTCATAATCCATGGCGTTAGGTGTGATTTGGAGCAGTAAGTGAACAACTTGCGCTCAACATGTGAATTTGTGAAATCCTGTATAACTTTTCTTAGCAGTAACAGCACAAGTAGCGGGCTTGATTCGGACACAAAGCGTTGGAGCAAAAGGAAAATAATACGTCGCAGAATTTCAGAAAGGAAAGGCATGCCGTATGCCGTGTTTCTGTTTACAAGCTTATTTTAAATTGTAAAATTGTGAGGGATTTTACTTGGTTTTGAAAAATAAAAGGCAGCTATAATAACTTTATGATCAAGAAATGTTTTCATAGTTTACAAGGTAAGCAAGAGAGAGGATATAGAGGATACAAATTCGGTTCTTCCGTAAGTGTTGTACTTGTTTGCAGACTTTCACTTTTTATGTTTTCAAAAAGGGATTAATTTAAGACCAATAAATTTTAAGATATATGTCCTTATTTAAACCAAAAGAGAAATGTCCAAAGAAATCTATACTTTTGTACTTGCCTAACATTATTTTTATCTCCTAATGTCCTTTTTGTAATCCAAGTGAAAGATAACTCTGTCTTAAAGCAAAGCCACAATTCTAATATGGCACAAGGAGAACTCGAAAAGGCTTGCATTATCTACCTCCCTTACCCTTATGTATCATACCAAAGCTTTTTGTTGGTACATGTGACATTTGGGTAAACTATGAAATAACTCTCTTCCATCCATAATATATAGATCATCTTTGAATTTGAACTTGATGATATCTCTGGGACGAAGTTTTGAACACTAATTACAGGATATATTCTTGGCAAGTTTCTTATGACTGTAATTAACTGCAATTTATTTTATTGCTAAAAATGGTATATTCTTTGCTTTTCATGGCAATCACTGCCTACATTCATCACGAAAGTTTGGACAATCTGTTGGGCCAGGTTGCTAATCACTTGCCACCCTCTTTACTTCTTGACCAAGGTAAGTCATTTTATATTCTTAACCAAAATTTAAAAATTCTGCGGAATAATTTTGGGTTGGGAGGGAGGAATGGATTTCGTGTGTAAAAGCGAGAACAAGGGGCCAGGAGGCAAGCATTCGAGGGTTTAATTAAGGCCGTAGGGATGAAAAAATGACCTTGAATAATAAATTCTGTCCCAAAAACCCTTCTTGTCCTCGAACAAATCTAGTTTAATCAAGAAAAGTCAAAAACCTAAAATTGAGAAAAATCAAAATAAATGTGATCTAGACACATGAAGATTTCTAAACTTAGAATAACTTGAACCGTAAAACCATAGTTGTTGGTACTGTACCAGCCGGAATGTACTAATTTTGAATTAAACCGGTACAGTGATCTTTAAGTATCATACCGAATATTATATCAGACTATATTGACCATACTGGATTGTACCGGTTAGTATTAGTCATTTCGTCATGTTTCTATATTGGATTATACAAAATTTAACTTATTTTTTAGGTTTTTTGTAAGTTTTTATTCTTATTTAACTCTTTTAATCAGTTTTTTAAACTATTTCCTCTAATATCACATTTATTTTTTCATATTGGATAAAAAATCACATGTTTCTATCACATATAGGCTACTAAACTTATCTAAAAATTACTTGTTAAATGATATTAGTAGTACTTTTATATTTGTTTCACTTATTCGATGTTTAAAAGTAGTAAATATATATAATTGATGTAGGTTTATATATATATATATATGTGTGTGTATATATATTTAATAAAAATTTTTATTATTTATAGCGGTGAACCTGAAATAATGCACCAAAACACATTGATACCAATATGTATCAATTTCAATTTTCAAGAGAAAAACGGTATACTTATCAGTACGGTACGTACTGACAACTTTGCCTAAAACCCTTAAGTTGATCGCTATTAATTAAAATTTGAAAAGTAGGTTATATAGTAAAACAACTACATTCTATTTTTTTTGGCCAAAATGGATAGTGGAATTAATGAACATTGATCAAACTTAAAATATATAACCTAATCAATCCGAACCCAACTAATTCGATAACTTGTGAACATTTATTGTCGATTAAAAGTTTTCCTTGGTTACTAAATATTATCTATACTTCTGAGGGGATTTCGGAGGATTGATAGAATTCATTTTTCCTTTTTCATAAATTTCATTTTGCACCAGTTGAACAACTTCAAATATCAATTCAAGTGCACCAACTTGAGATTGATTATCGACTTTCACCAAGATTTCATGAAAAACAAATTAATTATCATATGACTAGTTGTCATCTTTGTCAATATCTTTTATGCTTCATTATATTATTATTTACATTTTAATTTGTCTAAACAATCCCACGTTAATTACTATATAGTACATTTTTTCCATAACTAACTCTCCTTAAGTTGGACATGATTCAAATGAACCTATTGTGTTGAGTGTACGTATGACTTTTTCCGGGATTTATTGAAAATAATTAATTAATTAATTAATTCGAATAATATCACGATCGATTAGTTGAAAATCTCTCTCATCATTGACTAAATATTGTTTTACTTACTACTACTCTTTTCTCTACACATGGTTTTTATAATATATATATATATATATATATATATATAGGAGTAATTTTTCTCCTCGATGATCCATATTTCTAATTTTCATTTGATAATTATTACCTAATTTCATAGAGCTGGACAGCACTTCCAAATCAATTTAGTGTGCGCAACTTGATTTTGAGCCTAGAATATTGACTTCCCCCGATGCCTATTCTAGAATAGAAAGGAGAGAGTTTTATGCGCCCCAGTTTTAGTTCAAGTGGTAGGAGTATATTTCTTAAAATTTAAATTTTCAGATTCTAGTCTCATCATGTGTAGGTATTGTCCCATTATATATTGTTATAATTAATTTATTAGTTTGTTTGTTAGGATTATTAGCATGTTTGGTCTAATAATAACTTCCTAATAGATGTTTGTACTTATATGAGATTATTTATTTGATTTCATTGTATTATGCCAAAAAAAGAGAAATTTTTGATCTGTTAGATACTTTGTTTTAATATATAATATTGTTTTTTTATTATTTGGAAGTAATTATATATACAAGTATAGAAGATTATTATTTCAAACATTATCAGTATAAATTTTCAACTCCACAAATAGAGTTAGATGATTGCTAAGTGTCATTTTAATAATAATAAAAAATAAATTAAGTAAGGGTATACTGTTTTTTTGACACAGCGTGTAAACATACACTTTTTAGTTTTATATATATATATATATATATATTGGGTTGGCTCGTTATACGAGTAAAACTCTCTCAATAATAGTTTTCTTTATTCATAAGACTCGAATTCGAGACTTTACTTAAGGGGAACAAGTACTAAACCATTTGAACCAACTAATTATTGAGTTTTTATACTTCATAAGTGAAGTTAGAGACAAATAATTACATAGTTTTAGCTACCACATCGGTCTCAACTATTAAAATTGCGTCTACTTAATTAGAACTTTTCTTAAAATTACTAAACTCTGCACTAATAAGAAATTATTAGATAGAGCCTTCCTTAGGAAAAAAAAAAAAAGAAAATAGTGTCACGACCTGGCCCTCGATCTGAGCACATGGCAACCGTCGCGTTACCTCGCAATACGTGTCTGTAGTCACGCATTTCGAAGTATCGAAAGACATTTGATATATAAACTCACAATTTAACTTAAAATTTTCCATTTCATAACATCAAAAGTATTTACATAGCTTTTAGAGTAGACAGATGCCCATATAGGCATACAAGAGTTAGAAAACATTTGTCTTAAGAAAACTTAAGTTGATAGTTACACAACTACATAGCATTTAACCATTTTTAGGCAAAATTTGGTTTAAGAAATATTTAAGGAGATTAATTCTTCACTCAAAATCAGTCATCCTCACCCCATGGATCCATTTCAAGCAAAATATGTGTACCATTAAAAGACCTATGTGGAAGGGTCCGAGACGAACAAGGGAAAATCCAATCTTATGAGCTCTTCAAGTCACAAGCTCGGCCATTATCTACACCTGAAATATTGGTCAAAGGGAGTGATGAGTATATAAAATATAAACAGTGAGGTGACGGAAATTGTATTCATAAAGAGGGGGGAGTGAGAGTGTGTCTCAAAACAAGTGTAAAACGTAGATTATGGACCTTAAACCATTCATTAATCATTCATAAGAACTCATTAAATTACCTAATGTCTAGAAATACATCCATAAAATTTGATTAAAATCAACCATATTAGAGAAATCAAACAATAGATCCGATTGTTCATTAACGAGGAGGCCGAAAACAAGCTCTCTTGCCCATATGTCTTGGACGAGACTAGGGTGAGAGCCATTAAGAATTTTTCTTTAAATGAATCAACTTTAATGAAGGTAACATTTTTCATCTTCCCTTGGTACTGGTCGTAGCTTCCACTTAGTGGTGAGATAAGAGAATCCATGTTCACAGGTCAAGAACGGGTATCCTTCTCCCACCAACCCATTCATGACCAAAATTATACATAAACAAACCACAATTCATGCCGCTTTAATTTCCATAGCTGGACCGTGAGTTGGCAACCATGATTGAGTAAATTCGGGCCCTTAACCCCTCACCAAAATCATATAGTCATTAAGCATGCCATCGTCAAGTGTAGTCTTTCATAAATCATGTCATTTATCAAAGAAGTAAGAATTGATAGCAATTCATGTGACAATTAAGAAAGCATTCTTACAAAACACAAGTCTTGGGTCTCAGTAGGTTAAGAAATAATTAAATCATTTCTGAAGAAACACAACTCACTCAAATCATTTAATTAGCATTTAAAAACAATATAACAAAATAAGTAGAAACAATTTCTTAATTGCAAACACGAAGTCCATCAATCACTAGTTAGGAGATTCGTATACTACCAAATGTCCTATTCTACTTCCTTGGTCGAGCTTGATTCTCCGTCACCTAGATGACGTACAAGCATGTCCAAGCAAGTACATTAGAAAACTATGCAAACTCTTATGCGAAATGCCATGATGTGCAATTGATATCTAAAATGCTTAATTAATCTAGTTTATAGTTGGTATTGACATGTCAAGGCTTTAAGAATGAATGAGAAGTTGTTTTGGACCAAATTTTGGAAGTTTGAGTTATCTATTAATTAGGCTAAATAGCCTTACTCCAGGCCCCGATCTTATACTACCCCTGGATCGGACTTGGCACTATCAAATTCCTTAAACTAACATGCACAACACTAGGGACTGATGTGGTCCACACCGAGGCAGGTGTTACAATTTTTCCTTTCTTGTATGCACAACACCTGGGGTTGGTGTTGTTAACACTGGGGCTCGGTGTTGCTCCGGACCCTTTCCTACGCAACACTGGGGGCTAGCGTTCCCAACACCACGGGCCGGTGTTGCCCCGAGGCATATTTCCTTATTTTGTTGCCTCTTGTTTTGCTACCATATGCTTCCAAACTAAAATTTAGCCTATCAACACCATCTTCCCTTGACAAAAATCATCATTCAACCTCTCAAAACATTATTCCCTTTTCCCCTAATTCAAATTCTATCAACACTTCATCAATTTGAAGTCTAAAAGTTCAACTAAATATGCATAATCACTCAACAACTTCTAATTCAAACATGTTCAACAAATTAGCTACAAATTCATGCAAAGAATTATGTCAATTACATAAGAACAACTTACCCAAATGCAAGACACTCAATTGCACAAAATTAGCTTCAATTTACTCAAAATCTCCTTTGCCCAAGAATCACCAACTTCTAAAATTTCAACAATTTCACAAGACTATTGCTAGAATAAGCAAGGAGGGGTTGCAGAGTGTCATTTAGCAACAAAAAGTATGGAGTTCACAAGAAGAATAAGTCTAGTTCTATGAAGGAAAGCTTGAAGAGAATAGCTACGGGGAGATTGTTGAAGATGGCTCTAGAGGTATGGAGAATTTGCTAGAAGAAGAAGAAGAGTTTCTTCTCTTGTCTTAATATCTTATGGGCTTAATAACTTATTAGCTTGCTTGCTCATGGGCCATTTGTTAAACTTCAACACTTAAGGCCACTAGCTCACATAACGTAGTTGGAAGTTGAGTTATACTCATCTACAGTTTAAATTCAAATATTACAGATAGAGCCGAAATACCACATCAGTGGTGATCTCAACCAGTAAGATTGTTTCCGTTCAAAATACTCCTAAATCTTAGCAAAAAAAAATTATCTATAAGTTTAGCTTCAAGTTTTGAAAGATATGATCTACATAATAAGTTTTAAAATTTAGGACATTATTGGGATATGGTTTAATAATGGTAGGAAAACCTCTAAATTGGCACAATCTTAATAATTGAGACCACAACTAAGGCCAGCTTATGTAATAATTTTTCATATTTGTCGCATTGATATGAAAATTATTATATAGATCGGACCTGTCACTTTAATAGTGGTTCCAATCACTAAAATATTGCCAACTTAAAATAACTCTTAAATTTTAATAAAAAGATTAGCCACAAGTTTTATTCCTAAGTTTTAAAATGTAAGTTTTAAAATATAAGATATTATTGGGGGTATCTTTTAATAATTATAAGAAAATCTACATAATTTTAGTAATTGGGGTCACCACTGACAGGGGAAATTACTCATTATCTATAGCCCTATCAATGAATTTGTGCCAGCTCCAAACATTTCTTAAAATTAAGGCATTAATTTGAAAAAAATTTACCCTTACGTTACATAAAAAAAAGAATTTAATGGATAAGTTCTAAAATTTAGACTAAAATCGATTTTAATAATTGTATCATAATTTCTACGTTGTCACAAATTCATTGGTATGATCTATAGATAATATAATAATCCCGACCTACCTAATGATTTCTTTCTGACGTATAGTACGCCAAACCTATGTAATAATTTCTTGACAAGTACGTACGCAATATAAGTCAAATAATTATGAGTTATGAGAATGTTCTCATAACTAAGGTAGATTAATAACTAACTTAATTGAATTGACTAATTATGTCATGATTAATTAATTACTTGTATAATTTCTCTCGTCATTGACTAAACTGTCGTTTTACATATTCGATTTTCTCTACACAATTGGTTTCTTTTTCTTTTTTGTGTCGATGATCATTGCTAAATTTCATATGGCCGAATTACCTTTTTACCCCGTGTTTTGTGGAGTGGGAGAGAACTTGAGATTTTAAAGGAGAGGAGAAGCGAGTAATCCTATTTTTTCTATTTGGTTTGAAGATGAGAGAGAAGGAGTTTAATGTGTATTTTATCAATTTATTATTTGTGTAAATTAAATCTTTTATTATATAATAATATTCATTTCTATTTTTGCATTATCATATAAAAATAGAGTTTAACTTATATTAGGATGATTCTAAAAAATGATTTTTTAGGCATCCAATAATTAAGTGACACTTCATTGATTTTAAAAGACATTAAAATTTTAAATATACATTCATCATCACCAAATAATTTTTCTACAAACAAAAAAAAGGGTCTTTTATAACAAAGTTTAGCCCCAAATTATTTTTATTTTTATTTTTTGAGAGTAAGTTTCAACTCATGTTACATTTATTATTGTAAAATTTAGTTTTTTTTTTAAAGGCAAAGAAGTTTATTGATAAAGGAGTCCACCTAGAAAGGAAACTAGGAAAGAACCAGAAAATACACAGAAAAAAGGTAGGACAGCAAACCAGAGTCCTTACAAGAAAAGAAGACCACCGCGAAACTGTCATTAAAGTTGTCACGCCCCGACCCGCCCGGGGTCGGCCACGTGGCAACCGCCGAGCTACCTCGAAGTACGTGCCGGCCGGTCACGCACCAGAAGCACCGCAAGGCATAAAATGAATATCATCGCTGCAAAACAACTAAAACTTTAATTAAAAATCATTTAACAAAATATTTAATTTATAAGCAACACCAGTAGATTAATTTAAAAGAATACCTACACAGCGGAAACCACTAAACCTAAGCCACCGACATCTTCTAGTGAGTCACCATTCTATTGGCTGACTTTATACGCGGATCTGCATCCATCCACACAGGATACAGGTGAGTGACAGAGTTTCAATGGGTCTCCATCAGGGTTAGAGAAAACAGGGATAATCCAAAATATATTAATACCAATAAAATAATCTATAATTTAAACAACTTTGTTTTCATTATTTCCTGTATCAATTCTCCAGGAGTGAATAAAATAAACTTTGTTTTCTAAATCTCTTTTGAAATCCTTCCAAGGGGTATTAAATTTAAAATCTTTAATAAATAATAATATACTCATGGGCTGGTATCTGAAATTGTCCCAATAAGGTATACCCGTACACTGGGGTATCCACTGGACTGTCAAGGGTTACTTTATACTTTTAAAACATTTTTATTTTACTCTCTAGCCCATTCCCTTGACGTTTGCCTTGCTGTGGTGGAACACAGCTATCTCTAACCTGGCGAGCTTTTCTCCGCGCCTCTCTACTCCAGGCCAGTATATTCTCCGTGCCCTTTAAAAAAGAAACGATCCACGAGAACCTTATATATATTCACCGTGCCCCTTCAAAAAGGCGGTCCACGGGAACCTCATAAGTATGCCTCTCCCTCGGTCCACGCTCCCGCATATTGGAGCTCCGAGGAAATAGCTCAAACTCTCATCTCTCAGGGGTATCGTTCCCCAATAATCACAATAATAATAATATTATTATTTCTCAGGGGTATCGTTCCCCAATAATAATAATAATAATAATAATAATAATAATATCATTTCTTATATAAATATTAAAAACATGTAAACACACACAAGCTTTTGTATCTTTAAAATCATCCCATCTCCATAAGTGGGCGTATCACAAAGTAAAAGTGTGTGTCGTTGATTACCCTTATCCCAAAACCATTGTAAAATCTTTTTAAGACAATTTATATTTTTAAAACATTTTTGTCCTAGTGGCTAAGCACTGAAATCTAAGCCACTCACAGTGATGGGAGAATCGTATACTCTCAAGCGCTCCATGTAGCTCAACCTTCGGAGCATCGCCGCACTCGATTCAACCGGAGCCCTAGTACACAGAAATATAAATTAGCATTCATAATTAAATTTATGAATGCACCTACGAGGCTCTAATATGACCTAAGACGATGTTTGAACGTGGTTTGGAAGACTCGAAAGTGTTCCGAATCGATTTAGGGTCAATTTAGGGTTCGGGAGGTAAAATGACCATTTTACCCCTGGACAGTGATGTTCCGGCGCCGGAACTAGTCAGAACCGGCGCCGGTTCTATTCTGGAAATAAGGCCGAGTTTCGGCCTCCAATCTCTTCAGTTCGATTCAACACCAATCCATACCAAAATTGAAACACAGCAAGTTAAACACATGATCTAAGGATTCACAGCTTCAAGAACAGAATTAAACAACCAATCATGCTCAAATTTTGAATCAAATCACTAAGGATTAACATATCTCGGGCAAGACAGAGATCTCAACTTCAATCATCAAATTCTCTTAGCACAGACCATGAAATCAAGCATATAAACTATCAAATTAAAGCTTGACGAGTCTAGAACAACATACCAAAAACCCAGTCACTTCTCACGGTTGAATTCAGAGATATAGCTCGAAGAACAATCTGTCGCCAAAATTCCAGATTTCTAGATTTGATAATTTTCTTGGAAACTTTGTTGTTTTGATCTTCAAGGATACAAAAGAAGTTGATATTGATGTTTGTTTGAGTGTTAGAAAGGAGATTACAGAGTTGATCATGAAGAGATAGAAGAGAGAACTCGGAGAATTCAAGAAGAAGAGAAGAAATGAAAATGGGGTTCTCGGGTGACCGAGACCCCAATTTAATCAGTCAGTTCCGAAGCCGGTTCTGACCAATTCCGGCGTCGGAATCAACAGAGTCAAAGTTGACTCCGGTCAACCCGGTCAAACTTCCTTGAAATCCGTGCCCAAGCGGGACCCACAACTCAGAACTTCAATTTTAGGGTTTTTAAGCTTGAAATCGAGCTATATGAAGTTTTAAAACATTCATGAGAAGTCAAATTTGGTATATTAATTAGGCAACAATACATAAATATTCAACTTGACACGTGCGGACTAGGTCTGGGCGTGTCAGAAACAAAAGCCAAAAAATCAAGCAAAAGGACAACGTCTCTTAAAACATAAACACACGGATGAAACAGCCAGCCAAGGAACAAACATCAAGCAGCAACACCAAAACATTCTGGCCCAAACTCTCCCTCCCAAGAATCATTCGTAAGCCATAAGCCATGGGTGCTGTCTGTCAACTCCACTTTTAGCAAGCTCATCAGCCTCAGTATTAGCTTCTCTGTAAGTGTGAATAATTTTGAATCTTGTAAGATTCTTCTTGAGCGAAATGATGTGAGCAGCCCATTTCCTTAACCTCCATGGAGTGTCGCCAGGATTAAGAATCCAATACACAACATTCTTAGAGTCACTCTCTATGATGAGACCAAGGGAAGAAGCCCATCTTGAGGAGCAATAAATAATCATAGCTTCTCTGACTACACAAATCTCCGCTTCATTCGACTCTGCTACCCCAATGGATTTGGAGAACTCAATCCAGATTTTACCCTTTTCATCACGAAGAATGCCTCCAATCCCAGTCGGTCCAGGTTTAGTTGAAATAAAAAAATATTAATAAGAATTGATTTTGTGTACATGAATATAAAATAATTGTGGTATGTCATTTAAAATCTATGAGTTATCAAAATGCTATTGGATATCTAAAAAACTATTTTTTAGGATCATCATATAAGTTATACTGTAAAAAATAATCTTTGACTAATTTTTGCTTAATTCGTAAAAGTAACATTGGCAACAGTAAATGAATCTAAACCAAAATTAGTTTTTATATAAAATAAGTTTTTTTTAATCATTTTTTACATCAAATAGTTTATTTGACAAGCAATATGATGAATTGCTAGCTTATTATTTAAAATATTAAAAAAAAAAACTTCTAAGAGATCATAAACATAAAAACCCAATTTTAATAAAAAAATATAATTTTAAAAAATTTTAGTTAAGGATAATTTTGAAATATTATTAGGTGAGGATATTTTTAAAAAGAATGAAAGAATGAAAGTTAGAGTTCTTCATACAAAGATAATTTGAAAATATTATATTAATTTAATAAGGATAAAATTGTCAACAAATTTTTTTTCCCTCCAGGAGACTCTGATTTGGAGGGGTGCAATACTGAGGGGTTTGTAGGGGTTTTATCCTCCCCTTCTCACGGACCTCACCCATCCTCCTCTCTCATCCTTCCAACCTAACACAATAGAATCCTCTCAAAGTCCCGTAATTAAATACCCAGCCAAACAAGGGATTAGAGTTGGGACAGCATTTTCAAATCAATTTGGCGTGTTATTGAGTCTAGAATATGACTTTCCCCAAAGCTTCTTCTAGAGAGAAAGAAATTTTGGGATTTCTTAGGTAAGACTGTTTCCATGAATATATATATAAAGTGGAGAAAATATATTTTTTTTGGGTGAAATATATATTTTTTTATTGTTAGGAGGTACTTGTCTATTGGCGGCCATATTGGTGCAATAGGGCGAAGGATATATACACACACACGCCTCGAATTAATATTTGAAAGTTAAATTGTGTTTTGTGTTACTCGATAATGAGGTAACAACTTCATTTCATTCCATTAATTATTAATTAATCGGTTTTCTTAAAGATGCACTCCATGTATTCTTTAAGATTAATTGACTGTTCATTTAAGAAAATTATTTTTTATTTAATAATTTTTTTGAATTCAAGAAAAAGTAAAATATTAATTACATAAAATGTTCTATATTTAACACCTTAAATGATACATGAATGCATCATTTAACACTTTCGTTAATTAATTATAATTAACTGTACATATACACGGAGGGAAGCATCCACTATAAATCCTCAAAGCTCCGATCTCTCTCTCCCTCATGCGTGCACGCTTTCTGCCATTCTCACCATTGTCTTCTCTTTTGTTTGCTCATGATGATGTGCATATGGCAATGAAAAGGAGAGCTCAGCTGCAATAGTTCATCATATATAGGACTTGTGAATCGATCGCCTCAACAAGTATTTATCATATACTAGGTTTTTCTTCTCTTTTTGCTGGGTATATCGGCCTACATTCAAATGGTAAGCCTTTTAGAACCACTTAGATGTTTTGATCAGCTTGATCGAGGCAAAAAATTTAATGAAAATTTTGGTTTCTTTTGTTTGTTTTAAAGAAGAGAAATTGAATTTTGGGATTTCTTACGTACAACATTAATTTTGTTTCCATAGAGTGAGTCATTGTTTCTTTATGATTAATTAGACAGTGATCATGGTCAATGGGTCATTTGGTTTCTATAGTGACTAACCTTTTCTTTATTATTCAGTGGAAAAGATCATGTTTTGCTCATCATGCTACTTATGAAACAGATGATGTTTTCCATGAGGAGGAATCTACTGTTTCAATATCTCATATGTTTAGTCCTCCTGGGAGAGCTCAGAAGTTGTTCTTCAGCGCAAAATATGCTTGTGAATGTATCGCAGTTGGAAATGTTTGTGGATGAGCTTCCTGATATGCCCAAAATCCAAGGTTTTGATGTTGTGAACGGTTCTCCCAGACCTAAGTCCGTCACAATTGGCATGTTTCAGACGAAATGGGTAAGTATATATAATTTTTAATTTCTTACATATGCTCAGAATCCAAGGCTTTGGTCAAGTGGTTCGTTCGTTCACTCTACTGTTCTGCATTTCAGAAATTCCACAGGGACCTCCCTCCAACGCCAGTGTTTGCCTTTGGTGCGTCTCAATACACTGCAACAGTCCCCGGTCCAACCATCCAGGCCCTCCGTGGCATTGACACCTACGTGACATGGGAAAATTATCTCCCTGAAAAGCACATATTGCCCTGGGATCCAACACTCGCTACTGCCACGCCTGCCTCCAAGATAGGAGTCCCTACCGTGGTGCACATCCATGGCGGCATCCATGAACCCGCCAGTGATGGAAACTCCAACTCATGGTTCACCGCAGGATTCAGAGATAAGGGACCCAAATGGTCTAACTCAACCTATCACTACCGCAACAATCAACAGCCTGGAAATTTATTTTACCATGATCATACCTTAGGGTTGACCAGAGTTAACATATTAGCCGGCTTGCTTGGGGCCTATGTTATTAGCCAACCCGACGTCGAGGGCCCACTGAAACTTCCCTCTGGTGACGAATTTGATCGACTTTTGATCGTGGCTGATCGTAGCTTTCGTAAAGATGGTTCCATATACATGAATTCCACCGGAAACAATCCTTCCATACATCCCCATTGGCGGCCAGAATATTTTGGTGATGCAATCACAGTAAATGGTAAAGCATGGCCCAAACTGGTGGTACGACGTCGTAAGTACCGATTCCGTATAATCAATGCCAGCAATGCTAGATACTTCAGATTCTTCTTCATCAACGGCTTGGAGTTTATCCACGTGGCATCTGACTCAGCTTATCTTGGGGAACCGGTAGTGACCAATGATACTCTACTGGCCGTATCGGAGGGTGCTGACGTGATCATTGACTTTTCAAAGTCAAAGACTGATGAAGCTATTCTAGCCAATGATGCACCCTATCCGTACCCTTCCGGTAACCCAGCCAATGGATCAAATGGTGTGGTCATGAAATTTATCATCAAGAAAGAACAACAGATTGACACGTGGCAAGTACCGAGTAAATTGATACAATACCCTTCTCCCGATTTGTCTAGTGTGTCGCAAACACGGTACATAGTAATGTATGAGTACACAACTAACACCGGCCCGACGCATCTTTACATCAACGGAAAATCGTTCGAAGCGCCGGTGACGGAGACCCCAAAAGCGGGGACAAGTGAGATTTGGAATGTGATTAATCTGACGCCGGATGACCATCCGTTGCACATTCATTTGGGACTATTTACAGTGTTGGATCAAACGGAGCTGGTGAACCAAACGGAGTTTAAGGGATGCATGTTGAATTTGAACGACGCCGTAAAGTGCCAAATAAGCAAGTACGCAGTTGGGAAGAAGGCGGAGGTGCCGGCAAATGAGAAGGGATGGAAGAACGTACGTAAGATAGCACCGGGCTACGTGATAAAGATTCTGGTTAGATTTTATTACATACATTCGAAGGCTCCATATTCATTTGATCCCACTGCAGAGCCTGGCTATGTCTATCATTGCCATGTAAGTGTATAAAACAATCACCATTAATTAGCTGGTGCATGCAGTCACGAGTACTAGTTGTCCAAAAGGACCAAAACAACATATGCTTTGATTTTTGCTGTATTTTAGCAAAGTTTTGTTGACAGAATTCACTCTTGGAAACATGCAGATATTGGATCATGAGGATAATTCGATGATGAGGCCCCTCAAATTGGTCAAATGAAAAAGCTACACAGAGAGAGACAACATATCGAAGTTGATAATAAAAATAAAGGGTGAAATTGTGGGATTTGGTTGAAAAAGATTGAAATAAAAAAAGGCATCTATTATGATCTAGATTGTCCTTTTTAATACCCATGCTCATTTATATATAGCGACATTGGATAAAATTGTCATTTCTTAAACGTCGCAAAAGATATTTTTTTGCTGTAGTGTAATGTTTTCCTGTCAATATCTATGTTTTTTGGCGATTTGGCTTATATATGATTTTTGGAAATGCTAAAGTGTGTGGTAATGTGGTTAATAATAGTAGTTCGTTTTTATATATATATACATAAAAAATAGTTCTATTATATATTTACATGTATATACACACACTCTTTGTACATATGATTTGAAACTTTAACATATTGCTTGGATTGAAGGTTAAGAGGGAAAGTAAAGAAAGGGTTAAGGAGAGCAGAAGAAAACCCTCCCTTTATTTGAATTAATTTTTTTAATTGAGGGAATGGGAATGAAGGATTTACTCCCCACCCTTCAAAACCCTTCAATCCTCACTTTTTTTCTCTCCCTTTCAAAATATTTTATAATTTTTTTAAAAACCAAAATATCTTCTACTTATTTAACTAATCACAATCAAATTATTAACTCTTTTCTCATCCTCTTTGCACTTGGTGATAAGGTTATCATTGGTATTTTATATCATCATACATCCTTTCCTTTCCTTTCCCTTTCCTAAACCAAACAAAATTTGTTAAACAACAATTGTACTCCTTTTCCTTTCCTTTTACTAAAATTTGATTATCCAACCCTTCCATTACTTTCCCTTCATTTTTTAACCCAAACATACTGTAAGTGCAGTGATAGGATTTGGAATGGAATGGGTGATTTTATAACTCTAAGTTAATTAAACCACAATTTTGTGGGAACATTACGGCTTGCATCTCTATTCTCTACCCATTACCCCCATCGTTGGGCCTAATTAATTTTTACTCTTTCATATATATATATATATATATATATATATATTTCTTTTTTTGAATTTTTGAATTGAGTTACTTGAAAATATAAAAATATTATAATACTTTAAGAAACATCTCGCGATTGATAATTTTTTTTGATAATGAAAACCTATTCCATGTTTCAAACACAAATGCTATATGCTCCTACCTATTATAGTATACTTTACAAGTTGAAAAGCTTAAATATAATCACCAATTGAGGTTGGTTGAGTTGGTAAGACTTTGGACCTCTGCTTGAAAGATATGAGGTTTAAGCCGTGCTAATGGTCCTCATTGATGGGTGATTTGTAAGTACCATTATTAGCCCTCTCTGAGACTTGTGGTATGCCCTAACCCTGGATTGGGGCAACCTCCCCTCAAGCTAAATTTTTTTTTATCAAAAAAAGTTTAAATATAGTCTTTTTAAAATATTGTTTTTCATAAAAGCCTTTCAAAAAAAATTAAAAAATAAGTCACACTATTTGACTAAGAAATTACTCAATCTAATGGAATTCCTTTTAGGAACTAACATATAGTAACAAAAGCAATAATAAATTTGTTTTGGCACAACACAAAGCAATAATCTTTACCACTGTATTAAAGGAAAGCCTTTTGGAGATTATAGAGAGTGTCATGTAGGCAATAGGAGAGACAGACAATAATTTTAATTATAATTATAATTAATTTAAAAATCATTTGTATATTTTAAGTGTATTAAATACTTTGTGTAGGTTATTTATTATAATTTTATTATATTAAACACATTTAACCTATGACTATTCATTCCCTAAAAAAACCTATGATTTTTCGCTTTTCACAAGTTTTCTTTTCAAATTTTTTTGATTTTATGATTACATTTAAATTTTTTACCTCAAATACTATTTAATTTATAATGTATATACATTTAAATTTCTTATATAATATAGTCTAATTCCCTATCTATACCATTAAAGAAATGAATATTTTATGGTAATTCTCGAAACGTCTAAAGAGCCGTCTGACGAGAAATTTGGCGAATAAAAAGATTTGAAAATTTCAAAAATAAGAAAAGGAGTCGCCACTAATTAACCATTTGGTTTAGGTAGGTTAGCCACCTATTTTGACTCCATTTAACCTAACATAATCTACAAAGATTACCTTAGGTCAAACAGGTATTGGTCTATGAAAACAGATATTGGGTTCGGGAGTCGGTTACGTTCGAGGAAGGATTAGCACCCCCGAAACGCCCGAAAATCGGTACCACATAAGTCTTTTGAAAATCAATTTTAGGGTTAATGACAAAATGTTTTCAAGAAGAAGAGAATAATTTAGAAACTAAAAGTTACAATGTCGGAGTAATACTCCTTTTGCTATGGGTTAATTCACCTTTAAAGAAAATTTGATTTAATGAGATCCGTATTTAAACTTGGTTAGAAAGTTCCCAATGTTGAATAACCAAATTGAGAATTTCCGAAAATATTAAAACAAATAATTTGCCAAAGATAAATTTTAATTTAAAGAAAAAATAAGTTCGAAAAGGACTGAGTTAAATTTGTGAAAGACCTCAATTGTTAAGAACTAAATTGAAATCTTTCGAAAATATTTTTGGGTTTTGAAATTAATGTCGGAATTACCAAATTCCTTTTATTGATATGTAGATTTTAAATAAAAGTAAGTTTCGAGAGAAAAAAAAAGTTTAATTAGAAAGATTTCAATGTAGGGGTCAAATTGAAATCCTTCAAAAACATTTTTTGATTTTTGAAAACAATGTCAGAATAATTAAATTCCTTTTATTTTTGGATCTCATTTTTAAAACCATGATTAAAGAAATTAACCAAGGTTTGATTTTGTAAGAAAAACCTCAACTATTGATTAAGTTTGAGATTTTCCTAAAAAAAACATCTTTAAACTTTTTTAAAACTATGTCGGAATTGAAATTCCTTTTGCTGATAAAGGGGATTTTCTTTCAAAAATATTTTCAGGGTTTTCTTGAAGAAATGAAATTTGTAGAAAAACTTTTGGAATTTTAAGGAAATCATAAAATATGATGTGATATGCAAATGACCTTTTAAAATAATGGATAAAATCATTTTTTTTATTTTTTTAAAATAGACGGAAATCTATATTGAAGCCTTCCGAGGCCCGATCGGAATCCCGATAAGGTTATCTCGAAAAACCCTCACCTAAGAGAACCATTGAAGTCCTCGTAATCACGAGGTCCTCTCCGATCCCCTATAATTGGATTTCCAATGCACATGATTCTTTTAAAAAAACGATGCACTAATTTCTAAATGCATGAAATGATGAGACAAAATAAACTAAGGACATAGGTTATTACAAGAAATATATTAAATATATATATTAAACGAATAATTAAAGATGCATGAACTTAATTTCTAAAATGACATAAATGATATCAATGATCCTAAGCAGAATGGCATGAATTACAATGCTAATGGTCTTAAGCTAAATGACATATTAAAATATTAATGGACCTAAGCTAAATGACATATTAAAATGTTAATGGGTTTAAGACTAAAATGGATTTGATTCTAAAATGCAAATGGGCCTAGTTTCTATATGGTATAAATTAAGTGAGATGGACCTAGACTAAAATATGAATGGGCCTAATCCTAAAATGTAAATAGGCCTAAATAACAATGAGACAAATGAAATATGCATGACCTATATTGGAATGACCTAAAATAAATATGTATGGACTTAATTAAGACAAATTAAATATGCATAAATTTAAATTGAAATGATATTACTTAATTGTGGATAGTTCTAAATTAAGCATAAAAAAATCAAAATTAAAAAATGTAAATTAAATCAATTTCGGAAAATACCAGAAAAAATGGAAAAGGGTTTGTTGCGATGGGGTCGGGTCAGTGCGCGGGTCAACACGCGGGTCACTGTCACTGTGCGGGTTAACACGCGGATCAGCAGGGTTTTAATGAAGGTGAAAAGTCTTTTTTATTCTCCTGAGTATAAAAACACCTTCAGAAACTGTTTTTAACCTTTTTTTTTTAGCCTTCACTCTCTCTCTCTACCCGAAATTTTTTTTTCTCTCTCTCTCTACAAACATAAACACACCCAGAAAATCAACCCCAAACGGATCAAAACCAACCTTCAAACCCAGAAAATTATGAACTTTCGAATAACACCAAGAACAATTTTTCTCTACAAACACTATTAAACCCAGAAAATCAACCATAAATGGATTAAAACCAAGTTTCAAACCCAGAAAATTATGATCTTTCGAAGAACACCAAGAACAATTTTTTCTCTACAAACACTATTAAACCCAGAAAATCAACCCTAAATGGATCAAAACCAACTTTCAAACCCAGAAAATTATGATCTTTCGAAGAACACCAAGAACACCAAGAACAAATTTTCCAAATTTTATCTTCTGAACCACGAAATTAGCCACAATCTCCCCAAACCGACCCTCCTTGGTCCCCTAAACACGAATCAAACCTTCGATTTGTCAAATTTCAAGCCTAAAAATCCAGATCTAGCTTTCAAAAAATTTTTTTTTAAATAAAAACCTAACAAAAAAAAAAACTTCTTAATTTTTTTTTCTTTTCTTCTTTTTTTTCTCTCTTTTCTCCAACAATCTTTTCTTGCCATCCCCCCTTGCAATCTCTTCTTGCCTCCCCTTTTATAGATGATGAATTTATGTGGGGTGATTGAAAAAATGATTTTGTGAGTTGAAAATGATGAGTGGGGTAGTTGAAAAAATGATTTTGTTTGAAAAAATGATTTTGTGAGTTGAAAATGATGAATGGGGTGGTTGAAAAAATGATTTTGTGAGTGGGTGTTCAAAATGATGAGTGGGGTGGTTGAAAAAATGATTTTGTGAGTTGAAAATGATGAGTGGGGTGGTTGAAAAAATGATTTTATTTGAAAAAATGATTTTGTGAGTTGAAAATGATGGTTTTCAATTTTTTATTTTTTTTATTTATTATTTATTATTATTATTATTATTTTAATATGGTGTCTACAGTTGCCCCTCTTGGAACGTTTTCTAAGAACCTTGAAGTTTGCTTCAAGATAATTAGGAAATGGTCCAAGACGTAGACACCATGTGTTTTAGAACTTTTTCAAAAGCCAAAAATTGGTCTCCAAACGAGTCAAATGTCATTAATTGGTCTTTAAATGAAACGAGAGCTATGACTCAGTCTCTCACTAAACTAAATGAATCTTAAGAACCTAATCCATGACATGATCTCTAAATGAAACGAGAGCCATGATTCGATTTTTTTTTTTAAAAAAAGGGAACAAGTGCCGTGATTCGGTCGCTAACTGCAACGAGAACAGTGATTCGGTCTCCCAATGAACTAAATAAATCTTGAGAACCTAAAATAGGTCTCGGAATGAAACAAGAGCCATGACTTTGTCTCAAAAAATGTAATGAGTGCTGTGATTCGGTCACTAAAATGGAACAAGTGCCGTGATTCGGTCACTAACTGCAACGAGAACTGTGATTCGGTCTCCCAATGAACTAAATAAATCTCGAGAACTTAAAATAGGTCTCGGAATGAAACAAGAGCCATGACTTGGTCTCAAAAAATGTGATGAGTGCTGTGATTCGATCACTAAAATGGAACAAGTACCGTGATTCGGTCACTAACTGCAACGAGAATCGTGATTCGGTCTCCCAACAGACTAAATGAATTTCGAGAACCTACATTAGGTCTCGGAATGAAACAAGAGCCATGACTTGGTTTCAAAAAATGTAATGAATTTCAAAACCTTAATTGAGTCTCAAAAATGAAATGAATGTCATACCTTGGTTGCTTAAAGAAAAATAAGAGTCTTAACCTGGTTTCTTTCGATGAACAATCATATTTGCTGGATGCTTGAAAAAGAATACTTCCATCTTGATCTGGACTTGATGTATCAAATACCTGACATGTTATCTGAAAACCTGATGCTCTAAAATGATGCAATGATCATGTCATGATGCATGCAATGCTTAATGCTAAATTTGCAATGACAAATTTATTATCCTTTTGTACAAAGCCTGATTCTTGTTTGCAACAACATGGAAACCTTTTTACTCAATCCCAATCTTCTTGCTTATTCATTCGAATTAGCAATTTCAAACTGTATCAGTGCTTTTCCTGACTCAGATTGCTCGTTCTGTTATTTCTGCACATTCTTGATGATTTGCCACAAATAACTTCCGTTTTCCTTCTGAGTGACTGATTAGTTGAAACCCTACCTCTTAAACTTAACTTATGCCTTTGAAAATCAAATGAGCATTTTCATACCTGTATAGTTTCTCGCATGTTTATTCACATTTTGAAATTCATGACAAAATTTAATACAAGCAACAAACCCATTAACAATAATATTTATCGCATCATTAGGAAAAGGATCAAAGAAATAAATCAACTTGATTCAGTTTTTTTTTTAGAACAAGATTCATACAAACGAAAGGAATTCAAACTTCAATTCTCATTCAAAAACAGATTCTTCTAAACGAGAGAGAAAGTTCTTTGATTCAATACAAGAGAAAGGACAAGAGGTACTTCCCACCAATGAATACTCAGAAACATGTGCAAACGAAACCTGAGTTCTTCCTTTGATCGATTGACAGTACCAACGAACTTGATAACTCAGCTTATTGAGTGATCTGATCTGCCCCAATTAGACCCACTGAATTTGATCTTGCTTCATTCAATAACTGTGCTTATGCCTTCTTTTTCCTCATACTTAAGCCGCCTTTTCAGGTTTTCAACTTAAGTAACCCCTCAATTGATCCAAGTTGCCCTTTCGGGTTTTCAAATTGGATCTCTCCTTTTTCTTTTTCCTTTTTTTTCATTTTTTTCATTTTACTTCAGGCATAGTATTTCTTTACAACATCAGCATTGATAGGACTGGAGAATTCTACCACATCCATCTCTTGTAATATTAAAGCTCTACCAGAAAAAATCTTCTTGACAACATATGGGCCTTCCCAATTCGGTGCCCACTTGCCCCGAGAGTCACGTTGATTTGGGAGTATTTTCTTTAACACCAACTCTCCTTCTTTGAATTGCCTCGGCCTCACTTTCTTATCATAAGCTCTCATCATTCTTTTCTGGTATAACTGACCATGACAAAGTGCGGCAAGGCGCTTCTCATCAATCAAATTCAACTGATCATGTCGTTCTTGGATCCAATTAGCTTCTTCCAAGTTCACTTCTCTAAGCACTCTGAGAGATGGAATTTCCACTTCGATAGGCAATACTGCTTCTGTCCCATATACCAACGAAAAAGGAGTTGCCCCGGTGGAAGTTCTGATTACAGTACGGTAAGCAAGGAGAGCAAACGGTAACTTCTCATGCCAATCTCTGTAAGTTTCAGTCATCTTGGCCACAATCTTCTTGATGTTCTTGTTAGCTGCTTCCACCGCTCCATTCATTTTTGGCCGATATGGTGTGGAGTTGCTATGAATGATCTTGAAACGAGAACATAGTGATTCTATCATTTTACTATTCAAATTCTGAGCATTATCGGAAATGATTCTCTCCGGAAGACCATATCTACAGATGATCTCCTTCTTAAAAAACTTAGCAACTACAGATTGTGTAACACTGGCGTATGAGGCTGCTTCAACCCATTTGGTGAAATAATCAATCATAACAAAGATGTATTGATGACCATTTGAAGCTTTTGGAGTAATTGGGCCGATAACATCCATTCCCCACATGGAGAAAGGCCAAGTTGATGCCATAACATGTAGAGGATTCGGAGGAACATGAATTTGATCTGCATAAATCTGATATTTATGACATTTCCTTGTGTAGTTGATGCAATCCGATTCCATGGTTAACCAGTAATGGCCGGATCTCATAATTTGCCTAGCCAATTTGTGTCCACTAGCATGAGTTCCACATACTCCTTCATGCACTTCACTCATAATCATTTGAGCTTCTTTAACTGCCACACACCTTAACAAGACTTGATCACGGGTTTTCTTATACAAAATTTCCCCATCCAAGTAAAAGTTCATCGACAATCTCTGAATAATCTTCTTATCGTTCTCTGATGCATGATCAGGATACTTTTGGTACTTTAGGAACTGTACAACATCATGGTACCAAGGTTTGCCATCTTCTTCTTCCTCAACATTCATGCAATATGCCGGTTCACCTCTCAACTCGATCTCGATCGACGGAATCTTTGTATCTGAATTAACTTTGAACATGGAGGCCAATGTGACCAGGGCATCAGCAACTTGATTCTCTTCTCGAGGTAAATGATGGAAAGATATCTCCTTGAAGTTCTTTACGAGATTTTTGATGTAGTCATGATAAAGGACTAACTTCAAATCTCTCGTCTCCCATTCTCCCTTCAACTGATAAATCACAAGTGCAGAATCACCATACACCTTTAAATTTTCAAATTTTCTTTCTATGGCCATCTGAATACCGAGAACACATGCTTCATATTCTGCCATATTATTTGTGCACCTGAAATCCAACCTTGCAGTGGCTGGGAAATAGTTGCCTTCTGGGGATGTCAGTACTGCCCCAATGCCATGTCCAATTGCTTTTGATGCTCCGTCAAAATATATTGTCCATGTTTCATTATCATCTAATTCTCCATCAACATGAGATACTGCCATCAAATCTTCATCAGGAAAGTCAAAATCCATAGGCTCATAATCATCACTAGCCCTTTCTGCTAAAAACTCTATCATCGCACTTTCTTTGATGGGTTTTTGAGAAACATATTGAATATCATACTCAGACAACAATACTTGCCACCGAGCAATTCTCCCTGACAAGCCCGGTTTCTCAAATATGTATCTGATTGGGTCTAACTTTGCCACCAATAATGTAGTATGGTATAACATGTACTGTCTTAGTCGGTGAGCGGCCCAAGCCAATGCACAGCACATCTTCTCCAATGAGGAATACTTGGCTTCATATTCAGTGAACTTCTTACTCAAATAGTACACTGCATGCTCTTTCTTTCCAGTCTCATCTTGTTGCCCCAATACACATCCCATGGAATTTTCAAACACTGTGAGATATAAGATCAAAGGTCTTCCGGGTACTAGAGGTACCAACACTGGAGGATTTGTGAGATATTCCTTGATCTTTTCAAAAGCTACTTGACAGTCATCATCCCATTCACCTGGATCTCGCTTTTTAAGCAATTTGAAAATTGGATCGCATTTAGCAGTCAATTGCGATATAAATCTGGCAATGTAATTCAATCTCCCAAGGAAACCTCTGACTTCTTTTGGGGTTTTAGGTGGTGATAAATTCTGGATAGCTTTGATCTTATCTGGGTCTACCTCAATCCCTTTTTCACTAACTACAAAACCCAATAGCTTTCTGGAGGTCACCCCAAAAGTGCACTTGGTTGGATTCAATCTGAGCTTGTACTCCCTCAGTCTTTTGAACAACTTCTGCAAATTGACAATATGTTCTTCCGTAGTTCGAGCTTTAGCAATCATATCATCCACATACACTTCAATCTCTCTGTGCATCATATCATGGAACAAAGTCACCATAGCTCGCTGATAGGTAGCACCAGCATTCTTCAAACCAAAAGACATCACTTTGTAGTTAAAAGTTCCTCACACGGTGATGAAAGTTGTTTCCTCTTTATCTTCTGGTGCCATTTTGATCTGATTATATCCCGAGAAACCATCCATGAATAAGAATATGGAATAGCGAGCAGTATTGTCAACTAGGGTATCAATGTGAGGTAAGGGAAAGTTATCTTTGGGACTGGCTCGGTTGAGGTCTTTGTAGTCCACACACATTCGAACCTTCCCATCTTTCTTCTGCATCGGAACTATGTTGGCTACCCACTCTGGGTACTTCGCAACTTCAAGAAAACCTGCATCTAACTGCTTCATTACTTCTTCCTTTATCTTCAATAGCATCTCCGGTTTCATCCGTCTTAACTTTTGTTGAACTGGCTTGCATTTTGGCTTAATCGGCAACTTATGAACTACAATTTCTGGATCTAATCCCGGCATATCTTGATAAGACCATGCAAAGACATCTGAATACTCTTTCAACAAGTCAACTAGCTGTTGTCTTTCAGTTTCTGATAAAGTGGTGCCTATCTTCACTTCTCTTCTGTCTTCTTCTGTGCCTAGATTTATCAACTCTGTAGTTTCTTTATGGGGCACTATCTGTCTCTCTTCTTGCTCAACTAACCTTAACAAGTCTTGAGGCAAATCAGAATCATCAATATCGTCGTTATCAACCTCATCAGTATTAATCAACTTATCAAAGTTGAACTCAGGCCCGCTGTTTGTGCTATCTTCGCATTCATTGACGGTGGACCTGCAAAAGTGCAATTTGGAATGGATATATACAAAGTAATAGAATAGGTATGTATGGTAAGAGATAAATCAAAGAATAGCGAACTGGGAAACAATAGAAGAAAACATAGTGAATATATTGTAATGTAACCTCATTATGTCAAAAGTCTGTGCATGTATCAATTCATCGTTAATCATTAAAGTTCAAATTATGTATAAACAAGAAAGAAAGCCTTAACCAATTATGAAAATACTCATCAACACTCTTAGGCATAAGCATTGATTTGATAAACAAGAGATTCAGCTAATTACATTTGCTCAGAAGATGAAAACACAGCTGGTATCTCAACAACAGACCAATTATCTAATTTCATGTCTATTTCAGCCACATAGATTAACTCATCTAGCTGATCTGAAACTTCATCATCGACAGCACAAATAACCAAATTCTGCAATCCCGACTGAACAAACTGGACTGAAATTGGTGCTTGCCCATATTGATTAAGGTTGACCCAACCAGCCGATACAAAGGTTAGACTAATCGGTGGGAATTTCAATCCTTTCTCCTCTTCCATGCACACCCCATTCTTCTTAGCCAACCTCCGGGCTTTCTTCTTCTCCTTCATCTGTTGCTTATCTTTCCATGACGGCTTGAAACCCAGACCAAAAGTATTGTCTTGGTGGGGCCAATCTACCAATTCGGGATCCCCTTTTAGGTTCTTACCTAAACCTTTACCGTCAAACCATCCTTGCTCGCGCATCTGTCTCTTCTGACTAATCAAACTCTCAGAACTTTGGCTTGCACCCTTTTCTGACATGACCTCCGCAATTTCAAAAGATCGAAAAGAGCAGTCCAAAGCTTCTTCGGTAGCTTCAATGTAAAGGGAGTCCGAAGATTGTGTCACCATGATATCCTCTTCTCCTCTAACTGTCACTATTGCCATTTCCACCCGAAACTTTACTTTTTGATGCAGGGTTGATGGAACTGCCCCAGCCAAATGTAACCATGGCCGACCAAGGAGACAAATGTAAGATGGGTTGATATCCATCACTTGGAAAACCAACTCAAATGTAACCAGACTGACTTGGAAAGGTATCTCTATGGTTCCATACACTTCCCTTCGGGTTCCATCGAAAGCTCTGACTATGAAGTTACTCGACTGTATGTAGGACAGGTCTATTGGTAACTTCTGTAAAGACCTGAGAGGCATGACATTCAATGCTGAACCATTGTCGATTAGAACCCTCGCCATTGTGTAGCCCTTACATCTGGCAGTAATATGAAGTGCTTTGGGAATTCCCCTCATTCCTGTAGGTATCTCATCATCTGTAAATGTGATATAATTAACTGCACTGATGCTTCCAACTATATGGTCCATATCAACAACAGAAATATTTCTGGACACGTAAGACTGACTTAAGGCCTTCAGTAATGATTCTCTATGGGACTCAGAGCTCAACAGTAATGCAAGTAAGGAAATACGAGCCGGCGTTTTATTCAATTGGTTAACCACACTATATTCACTTTGCTTAATGATCTTAAGGAACTCCTTGGGTTCATTTACAGAAACACCATTGGTAATCTCTTTCTCTGATATCATATCTTGAACATTCATAGGCTCATCATTCATCTTAGCCTTTCTCTTGGAAGATTCACCATTTTCTGGACAATAAACCCTACCACTTCGGGTAATTCCACCAACATCAGACATCGGGGGAAATCCTGACTCTTTAACTCCTTCGGTTGCAGAAAAACTGCATTCATACTTCCAAGGAACTCGGTGATCATCTTTGTACTCAAATGGTTGGGGAGGATTCATAACCACTAGTGCTGTTGGTTTTGGTGCATCATAGTAGATCACAAAAGGCTCAGGTGCCTCCGTGGGGGTAGGAACAAATGGTTTTTGTGCTGGAGGTGCATCATAGTAAACTACAAAAGGCTTAGGCTTGGGTAGCTCATCATAGTACACCACAAATGGTTTCTGTGCTCCTTCTTCACCTCCTACCATATTTATGGACTCATCAATCTGTTCTATATAAAACTGAATTAGAGACTGATCCATCATCCTTTGCACCAATTCACGAAAATAGTTACAATTCTGTACACCATGTCCTATCTCACCACAATACTGACAACCACCAACCTTTTTCTCACACTGAATCATCTGTGCCTTCTTTAGAGCTTCAAAAATTGTAGTCATTGAAGTTTTCACTTCACTCACACATCTCTTCACATATTCACCATTACCAATCACATTTACTGCTGCCCCACCATGATTTGGCAAAGGATTCTGTCCAACATTAGGCTGCGTATTCTGAGAGAAGCTCAACCTTCCTTCTTTTACCAAATCTTGTACCTTAAGTTTTAGCACATAGCAGTCTTCGGTTGAATGACCAGCTGCCCTGTGGTGATAGTCACAATGTTCATTGGGTTTGAACCAATCTGGGTATGGTGGTGTGTAAGTTTTGGTCATACGTGGTTTTTCAATCAATTTCTGTTGTAAAAGTTGTGGAAGCAAAGCAGTATAAGTGTATGGGATGGGATCAATTCTAGTATAAGTCCGGGCAGGCTTTGAATTGGTTCCGAGATTTGTGGCGGTGCTTGGTCTGGGTGTGAAAGTTTGTGCTGTAGGATGGAAAGTTGATCCGGAAGTAATGTAATTGGCGGCTGGTGGTTGGTATGAGACAGCGGGTTGGTATGAAGTGGGTGGTTGATATGAACCTCGAGGCCTATAAGAAACTGAGCGCCAGTTGTGGGAAGGCCTTTAATTGGGGTAGTGGTAGTTTTGGTGCTGATAGGTATATGGGTATGAATAGCTATCAGTAGCATGAATCTCCCCTTCCTTCTTCTTGGGATTATGCACCCTTTTTCCTCCAGATAAGTCTCCACCATCTATCTTTCCACTCTTGATTGCCTTTTCCAAACACTCTCCGGCAACCACAATATCTGCAAATGAGCCCGAAATGCTAGTAACCAGCCGGTCATATAGTGGTCCTTTCAGAGTTTCAATGAAAGTATAGTTCGACTCTCTTTCTGTCAATGGAGGGTCAACCTGAGCAGCCACGTCTCTCCACCGTTGGGCATACTCCTTAAAGGACTCACTGGACTTCTTTTCCATGGTTTGAAGGGTCAATCGATCAGGAGCTAGATCTGTCATATGTTTATACTGGGCAATAAAGGCCTTTACCAAATCTGACCAAGACTGAACTTTAACCCTGTCGAGCTGATTATACCACCTCAAAGCTGCCTCAGAAAGACTATCTTGGAAGAAATGAATCAGGAGCTTGTCATCATAAGCATAAGCTGCCATCTTTCTCACATAGCTAGTGAGATGTTCTTGGGGCACCTGGTTCCATTATACTTTTCAAAATCGGGGACCTTAAATTTCGGGGGTATCACAATGCCTGGAACCAAGGTAATGTCAGCTGCATTCATAGCTCTATAATACTGTGCCCCTTCAACTGCTTTTAGCCTCTCTTCCAACATGCTCAACATTTTGCTATCCGAGGATGCCTCCTTAGAAATTTCTGGATCAAGTACCACTGGATTTGTTGAAGTTGTACCCACATTAATGATTAGGACATGAGTGGGTTGGGTAGTTTGAGTGGGTAAAGTGGTGTAGACAAACCCACTAGCATTAGGTCCGGTAGGTGGTGGAGGTGGGTAAGGATATGCCCCATATGGCGGTGGAGGTGGGTACTGATTTTGAATATCTGGCACAGCCGATGGAATAGGAATGTTGAGTGTTGGTAGGTTTTGCTGGGTTGTCTCGGGCGTATACCCTGGAGCATGAATTGGTGTCCCACTATGAACAGGTGTATTCTCTCTGACCATCATACTCAACTCACTGATCCTTTCCATTGCCTCATTCAACTTTTTCGTCAGATCCTCATTAGTCCGTTTCAGATTCTCCATTTCTGTATTCTGCTCTGCCATTTTCTTTGCCTGAAATCTAGTGTAGTATCGAGGATCTTGGGACGCTATCTTGAAACCTTTAGTTATTACAAACATGGATCAGGATATTTTATTATGAAAATAATGAGGTGATGATGCAACAAATGATGTAAATGATTAATGCATGTAATGATAAAAATCTATTCGCAATAATTAAACCATAAAACAAAATTGACTATTAAACGAGGCTATCATCTATCATCCCCAAATATTATCTTGCTCCTTCTGACTTTGTCCACTGACCATGATCAATTTCCCTTTATATTTTTTTTTTGTGAATGAAACCTTAAAATAAAACGCATAAAATGGGAAAGAAAACACAGAAAGAATAACCAATCAGTATGATCAATGTTCAATTAAATGGATATATGCTACGAAACAAGAGCATGCATATATGTGAATAACTCAGATGATGCATGCACAATGAGACCCATCCATAACAAATTTATCACAAAGATATCCGATCATTTCAGAAGTGGGAAAAGAAAACTCAAGATCATCAAATAAGACATCATCTCATCTAAAAATATAAATCTATAATTATTTATAATGCCTTAATGTTCCAAATTCACTCTTATTCTCTTAGCTCTCATTTGAGTTGTTCCAACTGCAGCTTTGTTTCAACACACTCCTTCTTGGCATAGGTCAATTTGATCTTGAGTTCCTCAATTTGTTGCACCAAATCTTTCTCTGTTCGTGTCTGGACATCTTTCACCTTTTTCAAGGTGTCCCTCTCATTTTGAACCAAACGGTACTGCGTGAGGGCTGTCCTCCAATCTTGGGTGCAATCTAAGAGCAACTTCCTTCTTTTCACAGATTCCTTACTGACCTTTTCTGATTCGGCCTTCCATCCTTTGACTTCGGATCTCAACTGGGCACTGATAGTACGTTCACTCCTCCTGTCACGTATCCAACTCTTTATCTTTAGCTTGCTCTCTGACAGCTTATCTTGCAACCGACGATTATCCAGTTTGAACTGTTGACACTATTGAGTTAATTCAGTTATCTCATCCCCTTCTCTCAACCTTCGATTCTCAATCTTTAACCTGTCAAACTCATCCACTGGCTCATCAACCGTTCGGTAGGTTTTTTCTAGCACTGGTGGGCTCTTCACATTTTTCAGCCTGTTGCTGTGCCATTCTGGATACTCATGTATGACATCTTCAGTGTATATAGCATGACTCATTTTATGGGCTCCTTTGTAGTCACTCCCATGCTTTGCCGCTTCTTTGAATTGTCCTTCAGTCTTATGAGGAAAATCTACAGAGTCAAGGCCATGAGTGAGCGGGATGAACTGTTTTGATCCCAGTTGTATTCGGACCAACAGTGTAGAATAACTAATCGTTCCCTAAATGCCCACTAATGGAATCCAAGGAATTTCAATACTGATATAAGGAGTGTCTTTCATCAGCATCCACCTCGCCTTCCACATGATCTGAAAATCTTTCAAATCCTTGAACCAATCAATCCATGCTCTCTCAGGCTGCCTTGGTGGCCATTTGTTCCTATTGTACACCACTATTGGCTCTCGGTCCCTTCGGAGAAAACATAATCCCTCTTTTTTGACAAATCCTAAGTGACTCTTAAACCAGACTGTAAGCAGGTGAGCACTACCCTGAAACCTCCCATTCTGACTTCTACAGTAGTTCAAAGATCGGATGGTTTCTGCTAGGATGGCTACAGATGGATCAACTCCATGTTTAACTTCTTTAAGGAAAGTTGCCACTGTCGGATGTACATACCCCGCTGTTCTAGGAAAAATCACCAATCCATAAATTAACACTGTCACGCCCAGACCCGCAGGCTCAGCCACGTGACAACCGCCTTACCACCTCGAGATGCGTGCCTCGTCAGGAGGGTAACCAAGATGGCACAAGGCTTAAAAATAAAGGATATTAGAGCAATATATAAAAAAATACGAATTTATCATAGATAATATAGTTCAAAAGTATTTAAATATAAAGTCGTACATTTTACTGTGCTCCATGCAGCGGAAAGTATTATTTATAAATACACAAATATATATATGTAAGATGCAATAATATTCCGAGCCAAGATACATTGAGTAAAATGAGGTGGCACCTACAAAAGTCGTGTCCACAGTGACGTACTGGTATCACTGCCCACCAGGACGTCCGCCGTCCAAAGTCTGATGATCTGACAAAAAAAGTGAATGGTGTGAGTACATAAACTTGTACCCAGTGAGAGACTCGGTTATAAAGACCGATCACCTCAGGCTGGGGATATGAAATAATCCAAAAACCAATATAATAAACCATTTACTGAAATATAGTAAGTCCCAAACCAAATCAAATATTAAATCAAGATTAATATTTCCAAATGGGCTGGCATCAGAAATTTGTCCCAATAAGGTATACCCGTGCACTGGGGTATCCGCTGGACCATCAAGGGTTATTTTATACTTTTAAAACATTTTTCGTTACTCTCTGGCCCATTCCCTTGACGTTTGCCTTGCTGTGGTGGAACACAGCACTCTGGAGTCCTGGCGAGTTTCCCTACGCGCCTCTCCCAACCAGGCTCGACTCACCGTGCCCCTCGATAGGCGGTCCACGGCTGAGTATCACGCATGCTCTCAAACTCGGTCCACGCTCCCGCAAATCGGAGCCCCGAGGAAACCCACTCAATCTCTCATCTCTCAGAGGTATCGTTCCCCAAACAATTATCAATAATATCAATTTACAAAATATTTGATATTCCCACCCTTTAAATCATTTATAAACGTGGTGTGTGAGGGTGGACAATTCATACCCCAAAACATGTATAAACAATTTAATAAACATTTATAAATAATTTGAAAACGGTTAACCCTCAATGATCAACCAATATAATCCAAGCCATTCACTAGAGAGGAGAGTTGTATACTCCCCGATTACCCACGAATGCCTTAACTCAAATTGCTACCGGTCTGAAACTCGTACAATTACGTACCTAAATAATCAAATTAAAATCTAATTTGATTAATAAAGGCATTCAATCAACAATTAAATCATAAAACAAAATCTATTTAAGGTCTCCAAGGTCCAAGAATTAAATTGGACAAGTCCGGAAGTTAATTGAAGCTAATTGGGGTCTAGGGCTGTAAAATTACCAAAATGCCCCTAAGCTACAGTACCCATGTCGGCTGGTGGCTCACTCCCGGGCGGGAGTGAGCCAAAATGGGAGGAAATCCAAAAATTTGGCAGCTCCGGCGCGGGACTCGCCAGGTCCGACGCCGGACCTGATTCCAGCACATGGCCATGATCGGCCATGCACCAAATCAAGCTCGGTTTGAGTTCGATTCACCACCAATCCACACCAAAATTGAAACACAACAAGTTAAACACATGATCTAAGGATTCACAGCTTCAAGAACGGAATCAATCCATTAAACATGCTCGAATTTTGAATCAAAACACTAAGGGTTAACATATCTCGGGCAAAACAGAAATCTCAACTTCAATCAACGAATTCTCTTAGCACAGACCATGAAATCAAGCATGTAAACTATCAAATTAAAGCTTGATGAGTCTAGAACAACATACCAAATTCCCAGCCACAACCCACGATTGAATCAAAAGATATGAGCTGATGAACAATCTATTGCCAAAATTCCAGATTTCTAGATTTGGTGATTTTCTTGGAAACTTTGGTGTTTTGATCTTCAAGGATGCAAAAGAAGTTGATATTGATGTTTGATTGAGTGTTTGAAGAGGGATTCAAGGTTTGATTTCAAAGAATTTGGAAGAGAGAGCTCGGAGGATTGAAGAACAAAGAGTGAAGAGAAAATGGGGGGTCTCGGCCACCCGAGACACCTTATAGAATTTACGGGTCCGGTGCCGAACCCATCCTTGTCCGGCGCCAGAGTCAACCAATTTCGAGTTGAATCCAGTTAACTCAGCTCAAATTCCTTGGGATCCGTGTCCAAGTGGGGCCCACAATCCCGGACTTCAATTTTAGGGTTTTTAAGCATGAAATCGAGCTAAATGAAGTTTAAAACATCCATGGGAAGTCAAATTTGGTATATTGATTAGACAATCATACATAAATACTCAACTTGACACGTGCGGATTAGGTCCGGGCGTGTCAAACACAGCCAGAAGATCAGCTCCCGTTTTGTTGGTGATATTCAGATCTGCCAATTGTACGAGATATTTGGCCTCTACTTGTCCATCTTTCATGGAATCCCGAACGTCTTTTGTTTCGACATTTATGAACTTCACCATGTCTCTAGGATGATCTTTCCTTGGCCAAAATGCCTTGTCCTTCTTCACATTTCGCAACATAAGCAGATCTTGATATTCTTCCACAGTTGGAACCATGTCATGCTTGCCAAACACAAAGCATCGGTATGAAGGGTCCCAAAAGTAAAGTGATGCTTTAAGCACCTCTTCTTCCACCGTCACATCCAGTAATAAGGCTATGTCACCATATAATTCTCGGAAATATGCCCGACCGTGCGGACCTAGCTTTCCCCATAACCCTTTTAACTCAGATAAGTCATTCTGTGCGAGATCGCACTCAACTACCTCCGGCAACATAGACTCAAAACCTTCTTGAGTCGCCAAGCTGTGTTTGTATCAGATTTTAAATGCTGTGTTTGTATCAGATTTTAAATTGGTAGGATAAAAAATAACAAGCTCTTCCAGCTCAAACTCCATATGAACGGCCTTTACCCCCTCTTCTACTATCTCTCCCTCTTCCGCCATGATCAAATTCCTTTAGTGATAACTTTGTTATGGATGAACCGGGCAAGAAATGCAAAATGGAATGTAACATGGAGAGCGAGAAAACAAAGAAAAAGCAAAACAAGACAAAAAGAAAAGCGTCAGTATGAGGTTATGAAAGAAATAATGAAATATAACTAACGAGCGATAATATATACAATACTAAATGAAAAAATTTTGACAAAGGTAGAAAGCGTTCCTCCTTGTGTCCTAAAAAAGGTTCTCTCGAAAGATGGTTTAGCTCTACCTAGGCTCGGTATCCTCACAAAGGTGCTACATGCTGGCTCTGTGGTTCTAAGACACATGGGATCTCAAGTTATTCTTAAGGAACAAAATGAGGTGAGGCATTCCCCTAACTTTCCTAGAAAGGGTGACTATCGGAATCCCGGGCCTCAGTGCAAAAGGGTGAATCCGGAATCCCGGACTTTTGTGAGTTATCGTGGTGTGTGGGAGGAACAACAAATCTTTATCAACCACTTTCATTGTTGCCTAAATAAAGAGGGAATAAAGCATAGTCACTAACAAAGATTAAGCAAACGATCAGTCCAATTCAAACAATAACCATAAATAAAGTAAGTAAAAGAAACGGAAAGCAAGCATAATTCACACTCACAAATATGCACATCAGGATATAATGAATAAAATGTAAAAATGAAAATAATGAGAGGATGTAGATGCATCATACAATTCAAAACAGTTTCTTTAATTTTTTTATTTTTTATTATTATTTTTTAAAAATGGATGCAATAAATGACATGAGGTGTAATGCAATGCATGATGTAGTGTAAACATTTTATTATTAACCCCAAAATAGAACAAGACTTTGAAAATTGGCTTGACTCTCAAGTGTTCCCCAGTGGAGTCGCCAAGCTGTCGAAACGTCTAAAGAGCCGTCCGACGATAAATTTGGCGAATAAAAATATTTGAAAATTTCAAAAATAAGAAAAGGAGTCGCCACTAACCATTTGGTTTAGGTAGGTTAGCCACCTATTTTGACTCCATTTAACCTAACATAATCTACAAAGATTACCTTAGGTCAAACAGGTATTGGTGTATGAAAACAGATTTTGGGTTCGGGAGTCGGTTATGTTCGAGGAAGGATTAGCACCCCCGAAACGCCCGAAAATCGGTACCACAAAAGTCTTTTGAAAATCAATTTTAGGGTTAATGACAAAATATTTTCAAGAAGAAGAGAATAATTTATAAACTAAAAGTTACAATGTCGGAGTAATACTCCTTTTGCTATGGGTTAATTCACCTTTAAAGAAAATTTGATTTAATGAGATCCGTATTTAAACTTGGTTAGAAAGTTCCCAATGTTGAATAACCAAATTGAGAATTTTCGAAAATATTAAAACAAATAATTTGCCAAAGATAAATTTTAATTTAAAGAAAAAATAAGTTCGAAAAGGACTTAGTTAAATTTGTGAAAGACCTCAATTGTTAAGAACTAAATTGAAATCTTTCGAAAATATTTTTGGGTTTTGAAATTAATGTCAGAATTACCAAATTCCTTTTATTGATATGTAGATTTTAAATAAAAGTAGGTTTCGAGAGAAAAAAAAAGTTTAATTAGAAAGATTTCAATGTAGGGGTCAAATTGAAATCCTTCAAAAACATTTTTTTATTTTTGAAAACAATGTCGGAATAATTAAATTCCTTTTATTTTTGGATCTCATTTTTAAAACCATGATTAAAGAAATTAACCAAGGTTTGATTTTGTAAGAAAAACCTCAACTATTGATTAAGTTTGAAATTTTCCTAAAAAAAACATCTTTAAACTTTTTTAAAACTATGTCGGAATTGAAATTCCTTTTGCTGATAAAGGGGATTTTCTTTCAAAAATATTTTCAGGGTTTTCTTGAAGAAATGAAATTTGTAGAAAAACTTTTGGAATTTTAAGGAAATCATAAAATATGATGTGATATGCAAATGACCTTTTAAAATAATGGATAAAATCATTTTTTTTATTTTTTTAAAATAGACGGAAATCTATATTGAAGCCTTCCGAGGCCCGATCGGAATCCCGATAAGGTTATCTCGAAAAACCCTCACCTAAGAGAACCATTGAAGTCCTCGTAATCACGAGGTCCTCTCCGATCCCTTATAATGGGATTTCCAATGCACATGATTCTTTTAAAAAAGAAATGCACTAATTTCTAAATGCATGAAATGATGGGACAAAATAAACTAAGGACATAGGTTATCACAAGAAATATATTAAATATATATATTAAACGAATAATTAAAGATGCATGAACTTAATTTCTAAAATGACATAAATGATATCAATGGTCCTAAACAGAATGGCATGAATTACAATGCTAATGGTCGTAAGCTAAATGGCATATTAAAATATTAATGGACCTAAGCTAAATGACATATTAAAATGTTAATGGGTTTAAGACTAAAATGGACTTGATTCTAAAATGTAAATGGGCCTAGTTTCTATATGGTATAAATTAAGTGAGATGGACCTAGACTAAAATATGAATGGGCCTAATCCTAAAATGTAAATAGGCCTAAATAACAATGAGACAAATGAAATATGCATGACCTATATTGGAATGACCTAAAATAAATATGTATGGACTTAATTAAGACAAATTAAATATGCATAAATTTAAATTGAAATGATATTACTTAATTGTGCATAGTTCTAAATTAAGCATAAAAAAAATCAAAATTAAAAAATGTAAATTAAATCAATTTCGGAAAATACCAGAAAAAATGGAAAAGGGTTTGTTGCGATCGGGTTGGGTCAGTGCGCGGGTCAACACGCGGGTCACTGTAGCGGGTCACTGTCACTGTGCGGGTCAACACGCGGATCAGCAGGGTTTTAATGAAGGTGAAAAGTCTTTTTTATCCTCCTGAGTATAAAAACACCTTCAGAAACTGTTTTTAACCTTTTTTTTTTTAGCCTTCACTCTCTCTCTCTAACCGAAATTTTTTTTTCTCTCTCTCTCTACAAACATAAACACACCCAGAAAATCAACCCCAAACGGATCAAAACCAACCTTCAAACCCAGAAAATTATGAACTTTCGAAGAACACCAAGAATAATTTTTCTCTACAAACACTATTAAACCCAGAAAATCAACCCTAAATGGATTAAAACCAACTTTCAAACCCAAATTATGATCTTTCGAAGAACACCAAGAACACCAAGAACAATTTTTTCTCTACAAACACTATTACACCCAGAAAATCAACCCTAAATGGATCAAAACCAACTTTCAAACCCAGAAAATTATGATCTTTCGAAGAACACCAAGAACAAATTTTTCAAATTTTGTCTTCTGAACCACGAAATTAGCCACAATCTCCCCAAATCGACCCTCCTTGGTCCCCTAAACACAAATCAAACCTTCGATTTGTCAAATTTCAAGCCTAAAAATCCAGATCTAGCTTTCAAAATTTTTTTTTAAAAAAAAAACCTAACCAAAAAAAAAAACTTCTTTTTTTTCTCTCTTTTCTCCAACAATCTTTTCTTGCCATCCCCCCTTGCAATCTCTTCTTGCCTCCCCTTTTATAGATGATGAATTTATGTGGGGTGGTTGAAAAAATGATTTGGTGAGTTGAATATGATGAGTGGTGTGGTTGAAAAAATGATTTTGTTTGAAAAAATGATTTTGTGAGTTGAAACTGATGAGTGGGGTGGTTGAAAAAATGATTTTGTGAGTGGGTGTTGAAAATGATGAGTGGGGTGGTTGAAAAAATGATTTTGTGAGTTGAAAATGATGAGTGGGTGGTTGAAAAAATGATTTTGTGAGTTGAAAATGATGAGTGGGGTGGTTGAAAAAATGATTTTGTGAGTTGAAAATGATGGTTTTCAATTTTTTTATTTTTTTATTTTATTTTTATTTTTATTTATTATTTTTTATTATTATTATTTTTTTTAATACGGTGTCTACAGTAATCATAAAGAGTATCAAGTATGATAAAAATTTGATTAAAAAAATAATTGTATTTAATTAGAAAATATTTTTGTGGAAAAATTTTAATTATTTAAGTATATTGAATATTTTGTGTGGTATGACCCTTCATTTTTCTGATAACTAAAAAGCTGATGGTTGTTTCATTTTCTTAGTAACTAAAAGGTTTATGGTCATTCTCTTTCAATCAATGTTCTTGTAAATTTTTACCTCCACCCTCCACCGAACAACTATTTGTCTTTTGAAAGTTTTCCTTTTATAATTGTTATTATATTCAATGTATAATGAAAAAAAGTACAATTTCGTCTATTATATTACATTTGTTTTTGTAACTGGAAGTGAAATGAGTTTACTTTTACAATTACTATTATATGTGTAGTTAAAAAATAAATTGGTTTAATTTCATGTATTACATTATTTTTATTTTTGTACTCCGAAACATAGTGAGAAAGTTCTCTTCTAGTAACAAATTAAAGCTGAGTGGATGTATTGGTTTGATTTAGTTCTTTCTACTATATTCACACTTAATAAAAAAATTAAGCCCAAACCAAATCGATTTGTATGAAACATAATGGGCTACAGCCTACAAGAGTAAGGCTCCCTTTGGTAACTCCACAGCTTTTGATGGTGGCGGCGAGATTACCCACCACACCTCATACTCTACTGTTGTCCACCGTAGTTTTCTCTAATCTACGTAGAACAAATGCACCCCACCGCAGCTTACATTTAGGGCTATTTTGTGAGATGGTACAACCATTCAAAGCACAAATTTCACTACACCTCATCACACGGTATGTGTTATCAAAGTAGGCCTAAGTAAGTAAAAACGGCTCATTTTAATGCCTATTTCTTTTTTTTTAATTTTAAATCATGCATATTTTCCTTTTTTTTAAGGATTGTATAATCTATTTTTTTGAATAAGGATAATATAATCTTAATGTGATTTTTAATTCATTTCTAATTTCTTTTTTTACTTAAATAGTATGGGTTTAATAGGTTTTTATTAATAAGTATTGAATTTTTTTCAAGAATTTAAATGAAATTTTTAATGGTATTAACTTTAATATATTCAATTAATAGATATTAGAAAAAACACCTTAACGCACGTATTTTAAAAATATAAGAATAATGAAAAGGTTATATATAAGATTTTACAGCAATTATTAAAATTATTATGAAAAGACCAAAAGAGACACTAAACATGAGACTACAACAATGCGCATGGGGTTATTTATAGAATTTCATTAGGTGAGTTTAAATTAATATATATAAATTACCGTAATCAAATATATTTGAAAACATAAATAAATTAGATGAGATTCTTAAAAAATATATTATAATATTAATAATCCTTTGTATCATGTGCCATGCACGTAATACAGACACTTGTCTATAATATATATAAAAGTATGACTATGATAAGAGATTTATATGTATTAAATATCTCTTTGTCATTAACATATTTCAAAAATACCATTGGATTTTACCTTTTATGTTGGGCATTTAAAAAGTATAGATTTGAGTTTTATGTTTTATATTAGGCTTTTAAAAAATAAATAATTAAAAATTAAGATTTTAAAGGACTTTTACTCATTAGCGTCTAAGAATACCATTAGTTTAAATTGGGTTTAAACATAAGGATTTTAAAGGACTTTTATTCACTAGTGTTTAAGAATACCATCAGTTTAAATTAGATTTTACACAATTAAAAAGTACAAAATTAAGAACTAAAAGTATGAAATGAGCGGGTTGGATAGGTTACAAATTCGGGTTAGATTGACTCAAAGAAATTTTTGGGCCATTCAAATTTCGGATCATTCAGGTTCAGGTTTTTAGGTCAATTGATTTTATATTTTTCTAGTTTGACTTTCAAGTCTTTCGAGTTTGACCTTTAGGTTTTTCAGGTCATTTAGGTTTGAGATTTTGGGTTTTCAGTTATTTAAATTAGCATTTCAAGTTATTTCATATTAGTTTATTAACTTTTATGGGTTAAACTCTTAGGTTAATTGGGTTTCAGGTAATTTTGTTGTCGGATTAATCGAGTTTTGGATCAGTCGAGTTTAGGTTGTTTATTTCTTTCAAAAATCAAATCGGGTTATATTACTTTTGGATTCGGATTGATTGGACGGATTTCTCTAATTAGCGTAACACTGGTTAAGCCCCATTAATAATATTCGGGTTATACTACTTTCGGATTCGGATCGATTGGAGTGATTTCTCTAATTACCGTAACACTGGTTAAGCCCTATTAATAGTGTAGAAAAGTGGCATTAAATTTTGGGAGAGTAATAATTATTGTCAGGAAAATTAGTAAGACAAAAATATTCGTAGATATATAGTGAGGACAAAAATTTTTTATGATCAATCAAATTTTTATTTTTTTTAAATATAGTACTATTTTTATTTGAAATTTGACAAATTTATTGAATACCAAGAAAAAAATTCAAGCAAAGCAGTAACCAAATAACTAAATAACTCTATATGATTATCAAAATAAATTTTTTTGGGGCATGAGAATCGCCTGCTTTGAATTGGGTATCATCTCAGCTATCTCCATAATTGGAATTAATAAATAATACAACTGGTTGTATAAACAAAACAAATAAAGTTAATTTTAGAAATAAATCTAAAAGCCATATTTTCCAAAGCAACATGTAAAAAGTTGTGCAATGAAAATAATTATAAGTATGATCTATCTATGAACCACGAACCACCATCAATACTTTACACATGCAGTACCTTGATTAATTTTGGACCATCCCCGGTGAATTGAACATGATTTTTTTTGTATAACCACAGGTGTCTATATCCGTTCAACGGTCTACGACTAATCCTGTTCGAGTCACGTCGGACCCCAAATGGGGGGACGCTCTCCCAAACCTATTTTCTCCATTCAAAAGACTCGAACCCAATACCTTACTTAAAGGGCATTGTGCTTCTTCCACTCAACCTAGCAAGTGTTGGTTACGAAAGCCTCAATAGTTCTACACGGAACATCCTCATCTAATGGAGATCCAATTCTTGAAGCTCATATGGATTAGTGGTTCTCATATTGATGATTCTTTGGAGATTGGATATTTGGATTTCTTGGGTGTTGAGAGATTCCTTCAAACCAGTTATAAAGATGCCAAAACACTTGGTGAATGGATAGATATGAACCTATTCTTTGACATCCGAGTGGAAGAGAATTGTGGTACTTTTGAAGATTTGCCATGAATCCTTAAGTTCATTGTTCAAAAGAAGAATTTGCATCAACCAATCATTGCAACAACAATGGCTTTGGCCATCCTTGCAATAGATGGCATTGAAGATTTTTTAGATTTGCTTTCTTTTTCTCTTTTCTTTTCTTTTTGTTTTGTTTTACTATTCTGTTTAGGATTTTTACTTCCTTTCTACATTGAGGACAATGTAGTGTTCAAGTGTGGAGGGAGGATTTAGAGTTTTTGTTATTTTTTATTTTTTTTGTTACTTATGCAATTTTTTTTAATTTTTCTTTTTAAAGTTTTTGAGGAGCTAAGAATATAGACAACACTTTGCTTTAGAAGTTAAGTGGCGTGCGCTTTCATCCTAGAACCATTTGTTGGTTTGCTTCTAAGTTCCAAAACACCTTTATCTTTCTTATTGTATGAGTTTTGTTGTGTCTAATTTATTTTCTTTTTATATGTTTGGTTTTTTTTAGGTAAATTAACCTTTCAATTGAGTGCCAAGACTATAAATTTCATGGATTTGAACTAGTTGAGTGTCATTGAAGCATGATATTGATAGAATGAATTACTTTGCTTCTTGATGATCATAGTAATATGCAAGTTGATTCTATTGAGATAAGTATGCTTTTGAATTGGTAATAATGCAACTTGTGAGATTTTGAGCATATTATAAGATTGTTGCATCCTTACAATCTATTTCTTTCTTGAGTGATTATCCACTTGATTACATTACTTCTAGAACTTGCTTTGTATCTTTTTGAGATTATATGTTTGTTATGCATATGCTTGAATTTGAAAAATGCATCTAGGATTGCATTTGAGCTAAATTAAGCCATCCTTCATTGAATAATCCTTAGTTAACCCCTTGAGCCTATATGTATATGATTTGCCTTTTTCTTTGTTTTATCCTATCCTAAAGAACCTTGAGCTTAAAAGAAAAACAAATATTCTCTAATCTTGTTCTTGATTTAGTAGAGCTTACTTACTTGTGTTTTGTTCTTTGAAAAGGTGGACAAGGAAGAAGTGTGGGGGACATTATGTGATTGATGCATGGCTTTGAAAATAAAGAAGTGGGAACTTGCCAAGGGAAATTGAAAAGAATCAAAAGTGTCAAATGGAGAGAGAGAGAGAGAGAGAGAGAGAGAGAGAGAGAGAGAGAGAGAGAGAGAGAGAGAGAGAGAGAGAGAAAAGACACTATAAAAGAAGATTGTCATTGATTCCTAGCACTTAAAAATAAAGAAAGAAAGAACGAAAAGTGCAAAGGAAGTTGAATTTTTGTGAAGAGATAAATTGTACCAATTTTTGGGCTATTGTAAGTTAAGTTTGTCCATGTTTATTCTTATATGCTCTACTAAGTTTTGAACTTTATTTTGATCTCTTTATCTTTTCTTTCTTAACCTACTTACCCATGGTCCCATTACAACTTATCTTAAAGACTTTTTGATTCATGCAGATGTGTAGATTGGAGTAGTGGAGATTAGATACATTAATGCAAGCTTAGGGTAAGTATGTTTTCAAGAGATTGTGAGTGCACCATTATCTATGATAAACACTTGAGTGAAAGAGTGGTTTCCTAGTGAGGATAACAAAATTCAATGCATGTTTACTTAATGGAAGATATGATCATGTTACTTGATTGTTTTGATTGCATAATATTTGATTTTGATATATTATGTTTTCTTGATTATTTAACTAAGTTCTTATTTATGATTCTTATGTTTTTTGTATTTGATTGGAAAAGGCTATGTAGGTAATGTTTGCGAGTATCGTTTTGGTAAACCATCAGGAGACTATAACTCATCCTCTAGGGACACTTAGGGGTTTAAAGGTTGTGTCACATGCTAAATGTCACCGTACACCTACGAAAATGGAATCAGTATGATTTAGTTTAGTTTTTAGTTTTTTTTTCTTAGTTTACTAAGGGATTAGCAATGGTTAAGTGTGGGAGAACTACGCAAGTGCAGTGGAATAGAGGTTGGGTCGTGACCAGTTCTTGTTCGCTTGAGAGAATCCTCATATTGGAGCTTAAACTGCTTGGGGAAAAGGGAGATGTCAGATAGGGGGGGTGTCGGTCCCCTTCAATTTGTTTTGTAATCTCTTTCTATCTCTTAAATATTTCTTATATATTTTCTATTTATACCAACGGCAATATTGGAACCAAGTGTTGGTATACTATATTCTTTAATTAAAAAAAGTTAATAAAGACCAAAAATAAAAATACCCGCATGCTCCAAAATATTTGGCGGGTGTATTAATTTTTCAGTTGGAACTATAGCAACCGAAAAACATTATATACTGTTGGTAAAAGCCTATTTATAATTAAAGAAAAAGAATGAATTTAGAGAAATAATAATAATTTTTTTATGAACCTAAAAATTAACTCATCCTTCATAAAAGAACCATGCAAGTATTTCATAGTTTTTTATTTTTGTACTATAGCCACGCTTAAAACATTAAGTCTTGGTATATTACACATCTATACTTATGGTGATAGTGTATCATAAGAATAGAAGAAATTTACACCAATAGATGAAGTTGGCATTACTATATGTCTTAAATATATTGATGGTAGTCGATATCCGTTGGTAAAACCCCTTTATACCAACGGAATTATGCCGTAAGTATAATCTGTCGTTGGTATATGGAAATTTTTTTGTAGTGTCTCTTGCAGTTTAAAGTTACAAACTTTATAGTCATAAATATCTTACGATACAATTTAATACATAACATAATCAACATTAATCTATATAATGTATATGTTTTATTATGTACCTATCTATACATAAGTGATTTAGTACGTATCTTATGATACACGTAATATGCACATGATATGCACGCAAATACGCACATGATATTCACTATTGGGAAAGGTTATTGTTATGCTTATATCTCCTATCAAAATTTGTAAATCAATTTAATTCAATTCCCAATTAACCAATAACTAAGGCTTCTATACTTACTCCTTCTTCCTTCTACCATCTATATATTAAGCTTCTTTTTTTTCCTTTTATTATTTCTCCCACTTATGTTCTTTCTATTTTCACTAGTCTTCTTCCTTCTACCATCCATTGAGCTTTCTTTTTTTTTTTTCTCTTTTATATTTCTTCTCTTCTTCTTTTCTGACTACGTAACATGACAGACAAATCCACTGAAGATTCTCAGGGCCTTCTCTGAGGTCATAAAGCCAAGGCACCTTATACAGAGACTTCCACTAATAAAGACGCAAAAGAATTCATGGCTGCAAAAGAAGCAGTTTGCAGCCGCTTACGACAAGTATAGGGAGTTGGAGGCAGTGAAAAAGCTTTAGGGTGAATATGGCTTCACTAGAAGGTTAAACTCGCAAACCACTTCAACAAGGCCATGTAGAAGTCTTTGTCTTGGCTCAAAGTGCCAAAGATTTTTGCTTTAGCCCCCGCAAGCAAGAGGTGGGTGTGTAGGCTGACGTTTAGTCCCTTGATTTTTGTTTGTGGTTTGTGGAGCTGTTTGGATATGATTCTGGATGTTATGTTAGAAATTATATTGCTCTATGAAGTTTGAAATGAACTCTATGTTTCTCCATAATCTTCTTTCTCCTCTCATTAACCTTATTCCTTCTACCATCCATTGAGTTTTAATTTTTTTTTTCTTTTATATATCTCCTGCTCTTCTCTTGTTACTATCCAACATGATAGATAAGTCCACTGATGATCTTAGGGCCTTCTCCAAGGCTAATAAAGCCAAGGAAGTAGCACCCTATATTACAAGGACTTTCGTTAATGAAGCTACAAAAGAAGCAGCCACTTACGACAAGTATGGGGGAGTTAGATGCTGTGAAAGAGCTTCATCTCTTCTCACTACCCAACATGATAGACAAGTCCATTGAAGATATCAGGGCCTTATTGATAAACAAACGTCATAGCTGTTTCTGCTCACCTATGTACATTTTCTTCTCTGTTTTTCTGATCCTGGCTTTTAGAAAGAATCAAATCAAATCAAATCTTAGAAGGAAAGTTTTGCGCTTGACTTTGGGTAAAAGGAACTAAAAGGGATTTTGTTTCAAACAAGTTTCAGTAAAAAGAATCTACCCATAAATTATGCCCAAAATGCCGAGGGACCATGGCATTGCACCCATTCTTATAAGATATTGACTTGGACTCCTTTTGAATTTTAACTTCACACATCCTCTAACTATTTTTATCTTGCAGGTTCATATACAAGGGTAAGACTCATTTTCTTTCTGTTCTTATAATTTACCTTAAGAAAGATAACAACATTATGTTAATAACTAATAAATAAAAATAAAATGTCAAATATTATATATAAGTTAGAATTTTCATCATTATACACAAATCTAACAAACGGGTTTAGATGGAGAACCTTGACTTTTAAATAAGTCAAGTCTCCACATACTTATTTATCAAAAAGAAAAATATTTTTAAATTGAAAAATTGAAAAAAATGAAAAACTATAAAATTGAAAGATTTTTCCTCGTCTCTCTCAAATAAGGATTTTTTCCCTTCTTCTTTTATATAGAGTTATAGATACAGTAAGATATAATATAAAACAATATAAAAAGAATTTTTTTCAACGTCCAAAAAAATCCCCAAACTCAACTTATTTTTGTGGACTCATCAAAGGAAAAAAAATTCTGTAAAAATAAGGAAAAATTAAAAAGAAAAGAAAAGAAAGAGAATGCCCTTTTGCATTTCATCTGCCTTTGAGAAGCAATTCATCGTTCACCGTGAAGCCATGGACGCCCTGGATGCGACATTGAAGGCTCTCTTTGCTTTAGATCCCATCCTTTTGGAGACCCTCGAGGACATTGACTCACTGGTCATCTTATATCAACCATATGGTGGTCGTTTCCCCCATCACAGCATCATTTTCCCATTCGTCGATTGAGGGGAAGCATGGATGTTGTTTGCATTGGATTGCTCGGACCAGGCTTGTGGAGGCTAACACTGGCATTGAGTTACTCCCTTGATCTCTTGATTCTTAGATTTTGATATGATCTAGATGATGCTATATTCTGCTTCTTTTTTTTTTTTCTATTATGTTAGTTTGCTACTATGTTAGTCTTTGAAGTTTGAACTACAGACGATTGTTTTGTTTTGTTTTGTTTCCTTGCCTTTGGGTTTTTCTGTTACATTTGGATATTTCATTTCCTTGAATTCTACACTATTTTCCTGCGAATTTCCAATTTTGGGTTTTTTATAAATGTTTATAAATTTTGGTCCATTTTACTATGTTTGTTAACTGATAGATATGCATTGTGCGACGAATATTTTTCGTGCACTAGAATTAAGTTATGAACCTCTCTCTCTTTCATAGAATTAAGGTAATTGGGGAATTCTCTTCTGTTTGGTAGTTGAGTAACGGGGGAAATCAGGTAAAGACCTCGAATTCTAATCTCACCTTTTCCCTCCCCTCCTTTTTAATTGGATGTGATTTGAGTAAGTAGTTTATGCCTATTAAATATTATTTTTTAACATATTTAAAAAAATACTATTAGATTTGGATACTACCTTTTACGTTGAGCTTTTAAAAGAATTAAACATTAAAATTTTCAAGGGCTTTTAATCATTATTTTTCTCTAACATATTTCAAAAATGCCATTAAATTTGGGGTTTTAAAAATAAATAATTAAATATTAAGATTTTCAAGAGTTTTTAGTCATTGGTGTTCAAAAATGCCATTAATTTAAACTTGAGTTTTGTACAATTAAAAAGTACAAAATGTTATAAGTCATTATAATTTAATTTAAGTATCATTCTTATACACATTATTTTACAATACTAAAAACAAAGTAACTTAATTTAAATATTACTCTTATATTATTATAATCAAATCATTCAAATGTATTTGAAAAAATAAATATAATAATAAATAAATTAGATGAGATTTAAAAAAAATACACGTAAATAATTATTAATAATGCGTTGCATAACGTGCGATGCACGTAACACAGAAACTAGTTTACTCAAAAAAAATAATTCTATTATATATTTACATGTATATATACACTCTTTGTACATATGATTTGAAACTTTAACATATTGCCTGGATTGAGGGTTAAAAGGGAAAGTAAAGAAAGGATTAAGGAGGGCTGAAGAAAACCCTTCCTTTATTTGAGTTAGTCTTTGAATTGAGGGAACGGGAATGAAGGATTTACTCCTCACCCTTCAAAACCCTTCAATCCTCACTTTTTTTTCTCTCCCTTTCAAAATATTTTATAATTTTTAAAAAACCAAAATATCTTCTACTTATTTAACTAATCGCAATCAAATTATTAACTCTTTTCTCATCCTCTTTGCACTTGGTGATAAGGTTATCATTGGTATTTTTTTATCGTCATACATCCTTTCCTTTCCCTTTTAAACCAAACAAAATTTGTCAAACAATTGCCCCTTTCCTTCCTTCACTAAAATTTGATTATCCAAATAAGGGTTCAACCCTTTTCTCTTCCATTACTTTCCCTCCATTTTTTAACCCAATCATACTGTAAATGCAGTGATAGGATTTGGAATGGTATGGGTGATTTTATAACTCTAAGTTAGACCACAATTTAGAGCTTTCTCTATTCTCTACCCATTACCCCATCGTTGGGCCTAATTAATATTTTTTCTCTTTCATATATAGATTTCTTCTTTCTTTTTTTTTTTTTGAATTTTTGAATTGAGTTATTCGAAAATATAAAAATATTATAATAATTTAAGAAACATCTCGCGATTGATAATTTTTTTGATAATGAAAAGCTATTCCATGTTTCAAACACAAATGCCATATGCTTTTGGAGCTCCTACCTATTATTGAAAATTTTAAATATAGTCTTTTTTTAAATGTTTTTCATAAATGCATTTAAAAAAAATGTTGTTCAACAATTTAAAAAAAATTAATAAGTCATACTATTTGGTTAAGAAATTACTCAATCTAATGGAATTCCTTTTAGGAACCAACATATTTATATAATTAAGCAACAAAAGCAATAATAAATTTGTTTTGGCGGAAGAAAAAAAGGCAATAATAATAAATTAAAGCTGGGTGAATATATTGGTTTAATTTAGTTCTTTCTACTATATTCACACAGTTAAAAATTGAGCCCAAACCAAATCGATTTGTGTGAAACAGAATGGGCTACAGCCTACAAGAGGGAGTAAGCAAGAAAAGCGGCCCAATTGGGCAAGACCGTTAAATTTCCTACCAAATTGGAAATGAAGGGGCTTCGCTCTGCTTTGCTTTGCCTGATCTTCCTCCTCTTCTCCTCTTCTTGCTTTTGTTTTTCCGCCAAAAAATGGCAGCACCCACTGCCCTTCATCTAGGCCGTACGTTTCCATCACTGCCCCCCCGTAATCGAATCTTTACCAAATCACGACCGTCCATCCGGCCAAGTATCACCTGCTACGCTCCTTGCTCCATGAACAAGGTCAGTCACTTCATTCTCTTGAGCCGAAATTTTGAAAAAATTTCGAATTTTTGATAGCCTTTTTTTTTTGTTTTTTTGGGGGCGGTTTGCTGGGGGTGGGTGGAATTCAGTGTAAGCGGGAGTACACAAGTGTAATGATAGTGCCGACGGGAGTGGGGGCCGGCATTGGAGGGTTTGCCGGCGATGCTCTGCCGGTTGCTCGCGCGTTATCCTCTGTTGTTGATTGCCTTATTTCACATCCTAATGTATGACTTTTTTTAAAAAAAAAATTTTAAGCATTTCGAATAAATTTATTGTTAATTTAGAGGAATATACGAATTTATTATTGAAAATTTTTCAGGTTCTTAATGCAGCAATGCTATACTGGCCCATGCCTAATGTAATGTACGTTGAAGGCTATGCTCTGGACAGATTTGCAGAAGGCTTATGGGCTCTGCGTCCTGTTCATCAGAACAAGGTTTATTTTTTGAATTCTCAAATTATAATGCCTAGCTTGCTTTATGTTTGTATCATAAGAAAGAACTTTGAATTTAGTGTTTATTTATAATATCTAAAGTTTAAAAAAGATCGTTCAATTATTTTTATCACTAAATATTTACAAAGAAAAGCAAGACACTGAAGAAAGGTAGAGGAGAGACAGAAATTTAGAACTTAGAATGTATAAGTGGTGCTTGCACATCAATTCCACCCCTCACAAGCTCAGTGGGTTGAAGCGGCTACCCCTATGATACTAGCATTTCTCAGCAGGTTGCACTAGCTATTAAGAGTTAGATGAATCAGAAAAAATAAAATGAATTGAGTTGTGTCAAGGATTGGTATTGGATGCTGGTATTTGTAGGCTTAGGATGACTGTTAGATGAGAGATTCATGCTGGTATTTATGTGCTACCAGATTTGCCTATTATGTAGCCACACCTTTGGCTTGATTTTATGAACCTTCCTAATCCTAATTAATACCAATGAATATCGGAATGCTAATCCTAATGAATACTAGCAGCGGATGTCATTCCATGGACATCAACTCAATTTGTTTTAATTTTTCTTCTCCCTCTCTGTTCATCATCTAGATTGCTTTTGGGTTATATTTCTTACTATTCATGTAACTTTCAGTAGCTAGTGCTACCTATTAAGAAAGGTAAGTCTCATCCTGGGGGTAGTCGCTTCATCCTGCTGTATTAAGTTCTGCAATTTGCGATGCAGAATTTATCCTTTACGACAGTGCTAGCACACTGCACACCTTGGACATCCTTACTTCTATATCTTTGTCGTTCTTCAACCATTATTTTGTGTTGAGCATCGGCAAGAAATTGATATCGAATTTGTAATAAAGTGAGAGTTCTAACTATTAAGTTTTCAAAAGAAATGACGTAATTTTCAATCATCAGAAAAAGAAGACATGCATTAAATTTGAGATAGGGTATGATAAGCATAATTCCTCTGAATATGTCTTATAGCTTGTTTTTGTCAATTGCTAGGAATAGCATTTAGCTTTACCAAGCTTTTGGTTTGATGCAGGTAGGATTGGTTCTCGATGCTGGCATAGAGGAGCACCTTCGGATCCGCCAGTTGCAAGTGGCTGATGCCGCAAGGGCTTCCCTTGGATTGCCCGTTGTTGAATATGTTGTCACTGACACCCCATTAGAGGTAGCGATTTGTTGTAGCTGAGAAGAGATATTCAAATGTCGAAGTCAATCTATCAATTTGGAAAACAAAAAATGAGAAAGCTTTGTGCAATTGGTTATAGTTAGTGTTGGTAATGATGCAATACTAGCTGAGAAAGATATATTTCTAATTGTGATATATATGACAATAAATTGTGTCTCCTTTGTAGAAAATGAAATATCGCTTCTATGTTTTAGGGACATTTTTTTTGAGCCGATACATTGTGTCAGCTGAAGGTTGGAGTTGGTGTGTCACTATGCAATATTATTGCTGTCAATCTTAGTTTCAGGAAATTTTTAGCTTTGTAAAGTTGAAAGAAAAGAATACTCTGATGCTCCGAAATTAAAACGAGTTTTGCAGGTGGATAAGTGGGTCAATCCAACAACTGGGCAGTCAACAGGTAGGATTAAACACCCTGATTCTTTACTGCGGGCTGTCAAGAATTTAGTCCAACGATCGCAGGTGAATGCTGTCGCTGTTGTTGGGCGCTTCCCAGATGATGAAGTGGATGATCTTTATGACTATCGGCAAGGAATTGTAAGGCAATTATTCTTCTCCTTGATTACATAAGGTGAAAAGAATCTATAATGTTTAGCATTTGGAATGTCTGGTATAAGTTCACAAAGGAGGTGGAAATTTGTGATGATAAAATAGGTAAAATAGGTTTTCATAAATTAAACCCTAAACTCTATTAAGGAAAGTAGCTTCTATAACAGTAAAACCCTAATACTTGAGAAAAAGAAAAAATATTAACTCATAAACCAACCCAGGTTATCGAATAATAAACCCATTAAAGATTAAATAATTTAATTCTTTAAATAGCTTGCCTTCCATCCTCCAGGGGATCATTCTTGTATTTAATTTTCTGTCGTTAAGTTTCAATCAGCTACCAATTCCTTTTTCATATTTAAGTTAGAAGGGATGGATGCTGCTAATGCCATTTGGGGATTTTGATTGGTTTTTATTTGACTCTATATCATGAACGCTCTTCCAGGGAATAGATATATTGGCTGGAGTGGAGGCAATAATAAGTCATCTTGTGGTCAAGGAATTCCAGATACCTTGTGCACATGCGCCGGCATTATCTCCCCTTCCCTTGACCTCATCTCTTAGCCCAAAATCAACTGCTGAGGAGGTTTGTGAAGTTTTAGGAATAAACCTGTTCTCTCTCATGTCACCTGAGCTCATGCATGTTTATGTCTGACTGTATTTCGTTTAGGGTATGAACTTAGATAAGCAATACTTAGTATTGTTTTTTCTTTTTTTGGCCAATGCTTAGTATTGTTGAGTAACATATCTTCTTTAAAAAAGCATGTTTCTTTCATAGCTGTCCTCTTCAAGGTGTTAATTGTTTCTTCCTACCCATGTTTATACAAGTGAGCCTTTGTGGGTGATATCTTTAACTTACAGAAGCCAAAAGCGAGTAGCACAAGTAATTACCAAACGGAGGCTGAGTTATTAAGAAATGAACTAGTAAAGATTGTAAAAGTGCCAAAATACTATATGGTTGGAAACTTTTTGAAGGATGACAAATATGATACCCCATAGATTTTTTGGCAATAGATTAAGTCAATAACAATTGAAAAGATGAGAAAGGGAGTATGCCATTTTTATATATTTGAGTAACAAAGCTTATGAACACCGTTGTCTTTTGTGGCATCAACAATTCTTTTTTTCTTAGCAATTGAAATACTAGATTTGAAGTAAGAAGAATGCTATGACATGGGAAATGAACAAGAAAAACAGAAAGAGAAAGAACCATATGGCTACAAAAGCACAATATATAGATGGGACAATAGAAAAGAAATCATACAATTGGTTATATATTCACTCTATTTTTGTGCAAATATGCATGGGTACAGAATTTGATCCTCACTAACATATTCGTGCACACATGATTCTTGCATACTCGTATGCTTATGTCTCTTTTTTTATCCTTTTGAATAGATAGGATACACATTTTTGCCATGTGTGCTTGCGGGGCTGAGCAATGCACCACAATACTTGGTTAAAAACTTTGATTCCTCGGAGAAGGGTTGTATCTTCGCAAGTGATGTTGACAGTGTTATTCTTCCAATAGATGCTTGTGCAGGAGATGCTACTGTTGCTTTTGCAAGAAGCAAGAAAAACAAGGTACAAATTTGAAGGCAAACTATCGATGTTTATACTTTTCTGATTAAAAATGCTGGCCAATTCATTAAAGAGAAAATATACTTGCATTTTGGCTTCTTACTTTCTTGATCGACAAACAAAATCTTCTAGTTTTAACTGTGAGTAATTATAATTAGCTACAACTGCAATATTGACTGTCATTTCTTCTTCCCTCCACCCCTCATGCCTTCCCAGCCTCTAATAATCTGTGTGGAGGAAAATGAAACAGTTCTGGATGACACTGCAGAAAAACTTGGGATACAAGTGGTATGTACCTAATACTGACTAATCTTTTCCTTTTAGTTCCTTTCTATTTTTTTTTAACTTTTCTTTGGAAAAGGTTTTGGAATAAAGAAATCTTTTTCCATGGAATGGCTGCTCATACTATAACTGCCTTCTTCTGTTTTTACTGCATGCTTTAAATTTCCGGTTGATTAACTAGGGAATCTGGTCTAGGGATTAAAGTTGCTGCTTTATGTGACGGTAGAGGTTCCTTAAGGTGACTCAAGGGACATGTTGTAAATTATCGATTCATGTGCCTTGAGCTTGCTAAATTTCAATAGATTTCGTGTATTTTAATAAAATATTAAAATGTTGTGATATAAGATTTTGCGATTAATTAAACACATTGTAAATTATTCATTCACATGCCATGAAATGTATCATGCAAGCTTTATAACCTTGGTTATGTTGGAAACCTTTGTAGGCCTAACTTGCAACATATTTAAACAGCTCCATGGATCACACACGCACCCCCACCCACTCAAAATCCCCGCAGACACACACAACCACCACCACGACCACTAAAAAAAGGGCCATCAATGGCTGGTTTAACCATCATGGATAGCACTATTCACCAGATCTTTTACTTGTAATATTCAGTTGTGAAGTGCATACAGTCCTGAAGATCAAATTAACACCTATGTAGAAACGATTGTCCTCTACAGTTTGCTTCTCGAAGGTTAAGGAAAGAAACCTTCTCAATCCTTTGAAGGCAGAATTGTTATTATGTTAAATCAGGCAAAGTTGTTTAAGATTCTGTCAGAATTTATCCTGATTATGATATTTTTCCTTGAAATTGAAACGAAAGACATTCAAAAATCATCTGCTTAGAAATCGGGTGGAAGTATGGTGATAACCTAATCAGTGGAATCATAATTAGTGTTAAAGTCAAAAGCTCGTAATACTTGATAACTGATGCAATGGCATCTTTTGTGCAGGTCAAGGTCTCAAACTATTGGGAAGCTATAGGTGTCATTGCTGCTCATAAGGCAGGAATAGACCCAAATTCTCTCCGTAGAAACAAGATTGATAACATTCGATGCCCGTCCATTGTCCCAGCTAACGGCTTTGCCATTTCAAGAGCCACTTCCATGACTTTATCATAAAAACGTGGATGGTGTTCATTGAGACCTAAAGATACATAACAAGGGAAGTCATCATTCTTTGATTCGTATCACACAGGTACTACTACAAGAAATTTTGCTTCTTTCAAACATCCTTTTGGTGAGACCTCTAGGAAACAAAAGCATGCTTATGTTGCCATAAATAATTTACATTAATTTCAATTACTTAAAATTCTAGAAATGATATTTGCAGTCAAATTGCAGGTTGAATAGTGCATGAGGTTTGATTGAAAGATGATTCATATTCATGTCAGCTAGCATAGAATGTGAACTGGTAAGCACCAATGATAGGCTTTTGCGGGTCCAAAGTTGAAATAGCGACATCATAAAGTTGAATATGAGGCTATCAAGTTGAAACCATGCACCATCTGAGTTTGACAGGAAATTACGAGTATTCAACCAACCTGGCGAAGTTGTTGAAAAAGGTTCTTCTGTCTATGATGTAAACATCAAACTGTATGATGTAAACATCGAACTGTCAGTGCACCGGTGCTTCCTTTGGGCACCTTTTTTTAAAAAAAAAATTATTATTCAGATACAGATAGCCTTCGTACTTGTGCTATGGTGTACCTCAAGAAAGCTTATATGATGATACCGATTATACATCCAAGGTGTTTTCTGTTTATGATTTACATGTCTCGATTATTATACATACAAGTTTTCAGTGTTATAAAAATCAAATCCGGCCGGATCGAAACGGTTTAACTGGAGAAATAATTGGTGACCCATTCAGTCTGGTAGGATGGAGTCATCGAATCGAATGGACCATGGATGCCTGGTTTAGGAATTCGTCTTTTATAGTAATGAATGAATATGGTAGGTGGTGACTGAAAGGTGATCATGTCTAGCGCTACAAATAACGTGTGACCACTTCTATTTCACAATTCAACCTTTTATCCGTTTGGCACGTCATCTCTGATGTTGTTTTATGCGTCGAGGAAAATTGGCTTCTTGGATAAACTCCTCTCCTGTCAGAAAGGTGCACGTGATGCTTGTCGGATGCCACTGGAGCTCTAATTACTGCAAATTAAGGATACTTCGGACCGTACAACCGGCCGGGACTATCATATCATATCCTATTATTTGGTTTACATCGCCGGTAGTTGTATATATACCAGTCTGTAGATAATGTTGACAGAGTATTGAAAGTCCCAACTTCTAAAAAAAAAATAAAAATAAAAATAAAAACAAGGTAACCAAATTTATGTTAACTAGAATCAATGTGACTGCCGGATATAAAAGGATCTTTTTTTAGAAAAAAAAAAAAAGAGAAAAAAAACACAATATTCTTTGCATTGTGATGCATCCCAACCTTCGTTCAAGGACAGTGGCAACCACCAATCCTATCGTCAACCCCACTTTCTAGAGAAACCCCACTTTCTGAAAGAAAAGAAATGAAAAGATTCCTATAGTTAATCAAATATGGACATGGAGGTGGAAACTTAGTTAAATTAAAATTATTATTTTAAACAAGGAAGTTATAGCACTCAATTTATTATGAGTATATTTAGTTTAACTAGGAACATATTTGTTTTCAATATTATGTAAAATTAAAAGAAAATTACCTCATGCATTATTAGTGTAAAATTTTTAACTTTATAAGTAGAGTTAGATGATTCTCAAACATCTCATTATCTAAATCTTTTATTAAATTCAATTGCTTTTCTTCCAAGCAATTGAAAGGCAAAATTAATTAATGTACCAAAACGAGGTGAAAGCCAAAATGCATAAACTTCAATTAAAGGGAATCCAATGTACATAAATTTAAAGTTGCATAAAAGATAACCAGCATAACTACTACTAAAAGTTTGGCCCTTGCTAAGGGATAGATAACATTATTGTAGCCAATACTCAGACTCTTTGTTTTACAGTTATAGCAATAGGCACCACTTTTCTTTGTTGTTTTTTTTTTTCCAAGGTGGGGGCGGCTCTTTGGATTAGGGTGATCATTCCGGTTTTGAACCTACAATTTCAATATTTGGAACCTTGAAACCTTGGAATTTGAACCGTAACCGTTATTTCACAATTCCAAAACGGTTTTGATTTCAGTTCAATTTCTTTTATATATATATATATATATATATATAATTGTATATATAAAATTTTTTAAAAACATATAAAAAACCGAAATCAAAATCATCGGATTAGAATCGAAGTGAAATCTTAAATAGTTCCTATTCTGATTCTGTTTTAGAACCAAAACCTTTTTAAGGTTCCCGTTATGACTCCGAAGTCATGGTTTAGGTTCAGTTCATGATTTCAAACCAAATCATAATCACCTCAACTTTGGATTCTACATTTTTTCTTAAAATTCAATAATGATAATTAAATTAAATTCATAGAAATTAAGAGGCTCTTAGAAGTGAATAATTATATATATATATATAAACTGTAAAAATTAATAGATAAAGATGTATTTAAAATCCATCGTATTGAAAATAATAAAAAAAAACACCCAATGACATGCAGCCAAGTGTCAACATTTGCAAAAAGAACATTAGGAGATAAAAAAAATCTTAGGTATATTTTAAGGAGATTGAAAAAATTACTTAAGGTTATGGCTCCCAAATTTAACATTTTTATTATCTTAATAACACTACTATATTTTAAGGAGAACCATAAAAGAGGACGACCCACACCCTTCCGAAAAAATGTTATTTTCTCCGAGGTTTTCAGAAGTACTTTTATTCTTACACCAAAAAGAAATACTTTTATTTCCTCATTTGTATTTCAATTCAATTTCTGAGTTAATTAAAAATGAAAGAATTAATGTCATTTCATATCTAAGAAAAATTGAAGCTTTTCAAAAGAAAGTCAAGGAATCTAATTGACATGCAACAATGATTTTTTTTTCTTTTGCCAAAACATGCACCAATGATTAGAAAGTGTCATTTTAATTAGAGCTTTACATCAAAATTAAGAATGCTATTACTTTTGGTCTTGCATTTCTCTTTGTCTCACCCTCGTATTTGTCGAGTTTTGTGACAATGACTTTTGTTCATCTGGTATCGCTGCTACCAGATTGATCCTTCCTTTATCAATAAAATTTTTCACCTAGCCTTTCAAAAAAAAAAAAAAAGAATGCTATTGAAACTCTTAAAATCTATAAACAAATCATTATATTACATACACTTTTCTTGGAATTATTTATTACTCCCATAAATACACTGGTACCATTGGTCTGGACTTAAGTTGAAGGGTAAAATTGCAAAAAAAAAAAAAAAGAAGCAATTAATACTTCATAAAATTCTTAAAACAACAATTAATTTGAAAAAAAAAATCTAAAATGAGTGCACTTTCTGTTTGATTGTTACAATAATGACCAATGTCATTTAAACATCTAAGAAATAATATTTTTAATTAAAAAAAGATAGGAGATCCACAGCTCCAAGGATTATTTTCCTTGTCCAATAAAAATTTCATATTACCAATATTATCATGTTAAAACCACCCAAACATGAATTGTCATTTAAAATATTACTGTTACTAATGCAGAATGATCATAATAATACAATTACTACTCCAACGACCACAAACCAAATGCCTACCTAGTTTCCATATGAAATCAGATTGCAGGGAAAAAGTGGGTCTGGGAGAGTTTCATCTTCAAGATGATGATTAGGAGGCCATGTAAGAGCGACTGTTTGTTAAGAAGCTTTGGCATTGTCTGTTAAAAATATAAACTATCAGTCAACGAGAAAACATGTGATAGTGCCAACTTCCCTTTTTACTCGTCTTCTGCTACAACTAGTCTGCTACTACTGCTACTATTAATACTATTTTTATACTTAATAAGTACAATTCATTTATTCTTCATGGTCATTCTTTATTCATTTTTTTTATAACCACAACATCGTGTCCTTTTTAACGATTTACGATTAATTTTATTCCAGCATAATTGAATCTCAAATGAAAAGTTCTCTTAAATATATTTTATCAATTTATAAAACTCAAACCCGAGACCTTACTTAATAAGCATTAAACTTATTCCATTCAACTCAACAGGTGTTGGTGTCATCCTTTATTCATGGAGACTAGCAAGGACGAGTAAATTAATCAAGTTAACATATAAGTTCATGTACAAAATTAAGCTGTATATATATATATATATATGTATATACATTTGAAAATACATGCATATAAATTGACCAAATTTAAAAAAGAAAAAGAAAATACATACGCTACGTATATATATATAAACTAAGAGCAATTTGATATTTGCACATATATATATATATATATATATATTTAACATGCTAGAAAATCTTATATAAACTGAGAGAAAATTGATATTTGCATATATATATATATATATATATATTTATATATATTCAACATGTTATTCGACATATATTCAGCATGCTTTTTATGCTTTTCAATATATATATATATATATATATATATATGTATGTATTCAACATGCTAGAAAATCTTTTTTGATTATAAAAGCTAGCTATTAAAAGTGAAATGGACCGATTTGATATGTCCAACTTATAATAAATTAAGTATCTTTTACACATACCATGGGAGGTAAAAATACTCCACAAGTTCCTATATTATATGCAAATATTCAATTTAGTCCCTATACTCTAATTTGAGCCAATTTAGTTCCTCTACTATTGCAAATAGAACAATCAAGTCCTTTAATGTCACAAATCAATTTTAATCACTAGAAATAATTGATATAATACTAATTTTTGCTTTTAGGATTACTAACATGACAATTTCATGACAAGTTAAGTCATAAATTGACATACTTAGCACTAAAATGATATTGATACGTCGATTTATGGTTTGACTAGTCATAATCACGTAGGCTCTGTTTTGACATTTTGTTGACTTGTTAGTATTGCACCACTGCTAAACATACTAGTTCGTATTTTAACTTACCACGTCATATCAACATCATTGCCACGTCAGTAATTTTAACAACAGAAATTGATTCTATGATATATGAGGACTTAAATTGTTTAATTTTTCATAGTACAGGGCCTGTGGGATACTTTTACCTACCATGGGATAAACAACAGGTAGCTTTGATATCATATTAGCTAGAAAATCTTATTCGATCTTAAACGGTTGAACTTCATTAGGGATGAGATGACCTTATAATATTATACTTCCCCAAATCTACCTTGCTTCCGACCTGCCTCAAATTTCAAAACAAAATACCTACCTTGATCGATACCTGACTTTCAAACAAAAAAAAAAGAAAGAAAACCCTAGTTCTTAGGTCGGAACTAATCAGGTATGATATGATATATATTTTGTCACCCCTTATAAACTTGATATGAACTAAAGAGCCTACTCAGAGCAAGAAGTGAATGATGTGAGATTAATCTAACACCACATATTCGTTAAGTAACACTTGCCTAGACAAAAGGAAATGACGTGTTTCTATATATCCTCGAGGATTTGTATTTAGTGTAGAATTGTGGATCAATATATTAGGTAAATGGGGTCCGACGTGATTCGATTTTAAATTAGTTAGGGTTTACTGTGATTATTAGACGTTGGTAGATCTATACCAAAAAAACATATTAGGTGAATATATATGTTGGATATACAAATAAAAAATTTAATAAATAATTCTGAGGAAATTTTATAACACTGATAAGGATTTGGATATATTGAGGAGTGACTGTTGGTGAAAGACAAAGACTTATACTTAACGGCAACTAATAACTAACACACACGAAGAGAGAGATTGTCAAACTTTCCCCCATCTTGGCCTTTTGGGCACTTTTATGCGGTAGTATTCTAAACATGCACTCACCCACACATGCAATCACGCATGGGCAAACCACCGGTCAACTCAACCTTTTTCTCTCTTCCTCTTCCCTCTTATACTCGTGGCTATAAACTACTAATAATATATATCTTTATCTCTGTTACCTGTATACCGGGAACAACATCAAACCATAAGAACAAACTCTCAATCGCTCTTCTATTTTCTCCCTCTCTGAGCTCTCTCTTGGGGTGCTTCAATTTCCTCTCCAACTTTCTTTCTTTGGAATTCCGATTTTGATTTGCTAGGGTGAAAGTGGCTGGAAATTGAGAATGAGGAAGCCTTGCTGTGATAAGCAAGACAAGAACAAAGGGGCATGGTCCAAGCAAGAAGATGAGAAGCTCATAAATTACATTCGAAAACATGGCGAAGGTTGTTGGCGAACTCTGCCTCAAGCTGCAGGTAGAGGACTATATGTATATATATTTATCGTGCACATCTCTATGGGAAAAAAAGGCATAGAAAGGGGGAAAAAAAAAGAATGTATCTTTGTGTTTTAGGTTCTTTTTTCCTTAATCCTTATTCGTTCCAATTGGTTTAGGGCTCCTTCGATGTGGTAAAAGTTGTAGGCTGAGATGGATAAACTATCTAAGGCCTGACCTTAAAAGAGGCAACTTTGCTGAGGATGAAGAGGATCTCATTATCAAGCTTCATGCACTCTTAGGCAACCGGTACGAATAATCCTATATATATGCTCTACATATCATGCATATATAGATGCTATATTATTAATTATATTTATTATATATTTTCTCTTGTTGAAAAATTTTGAATTAATTGATTAGTTAACCATAAAGAACGTAAAAATAAGTATGTTGCTATTCAATATGGGAAAGAGTTACCCCATTGTTTCCTTTGCTGGTTAACATGGGAGATTCTTGTTTTTTTGGGGTTTTTTCTTGCTGAAATTAATTTTTAATTCTCTTGTTTAGTATATAGTACTTATATTTACCTTTACAATGCATACATACATACATATATATATATATATATATATATGTATATATGTATATACACACACAACACACACCACGCAGTACTAATAAAGTTTTTTTTTCATTTTTGTTAGTACATGAAGTCTCCAATGTGCGATTAGCATTTTTTTTGGGGGGGGGGGGGGGGGGGGGGGGGGGAAAGCAAAAGAGAAAGCTTTATTAAAATCGGCAAATGGCAATTAGCATTAATAAAAGTTATGAATTCTCGAATGACGACAGCCTACAAGGCTTTAATTAATATAGATAATTAAACAATATATAGTTGGGAATAAAAATAACTTGCCCCATCTCAGTGCCCCATACATTTTAGCCTATAACGTGTCTCATTCATTTAACTCTTCTTATTCCTATTTGATTTTAACTAAATAAACAAAAAAATCATTATTTTTTTCCTTATTTAAACTAAAAGCCTACCCTATAATAATATCATAAACATAAAAACTTATCCTCAAAATTAAAAAATTTAATTTGGGGCTAAACTCTTATTATAGAGGGTTTTTTTTTTCTCTTTATAATAGTTTTAGAAATTTTTGTTAAAAAAAGCCCTTAGAATTAAATGAATGGGACACATGGTGAATATGACATAAAGTGAGTCACTAAAATGGGGTAGGTGATTTTCGTCTCACAGTTAGACCCTAATTAATTTATGGCTTAATATACAAAATAGCCCTCGAACTAGTACAAAACTGTCGTTTTAGCCCTTCAACATTTATTTTGAAATTTTTGGCTCTCGAACTTTTATTTTATGCATAATGTAGTCCTTAATATTGACGTAGCCTAATCATATATTGACATGTGAAATTTTCTCATTGGGCTACATCAGCCCCAAATGTTGTATTGTGCACAAAATAAAAGTTTGAGAGTCAAAAATTTCAAAATAAAAGTTGAAGGACAAAAGCGATAATTTTGTACAAGTTTGAAACCTTTTGTCCTAATTTATACCTATATGCTTATTAATTATTCTTCTCCATTTATACCATATGGAAACGTTTTCAGTTGGTCCTTGATAGCTGGAAGATTGCCTGGACGAACAGACAATGAAGTGAAGAATTATTGGAACTCTCATTTAAGAAGGAAGCTTATAAACATGGGCATTGATCCGAATAACCACCGGTTGGTCAGCCACAATATTATGCTTCCTTACACTCAAAAAGATAATCCACATAAATGTTCCAATACTAGTGCAATATCAATTGGTTCAAAAGTCCCAGCCGCAGCTACCAAAAATGTTGTTCCAGCAGTGGTGAATAAACCGCGATGTGACAACGATCAAGTTTCTGATGCTGCAAGTTGCTTGGAGGATGTTCCTGATCTGAACCTAAACCTAGATCTCGCCATCAGTACTGTTTTGGCTCCAAATTCGGTTGCTAAAGTTGAAGAGAATAAACAAAACCACAAAGAATCGTCCAACAACATATCAAGGGACCCAGAATTCTCCCCATCTCCTAATACACTTCTTCTGTTTCCATAGTCATCAATAATTTGCTTATCCAGAAGGGAGATACTTGACAAAAACCCTTACTTCTGATTATATCTAAATCTTATATCGGTCATATTAATTTTTCCAAATTACTTCCATTTGTGGAAAACTGAACAAAAAATATGGTTAGGAAAGAGATAGAGGTTAATTACAATATGCTTTGTGCTTTATATATCCCAACAAGGAGGGGAAAGTAGATGTATATATATATATATATAAAGTCAATACTGATCATGATGAACATTTTTCTTACATCTAAAACTAATTCCCTAAAATTTCATAGCTAGGCATGATGGTGCATAGGGATTGAGGAGAGATTTGAAAAGGATGATCATCAGTAATGTTTCCTTTGTCAAATCAGATGTATAGATGTAGCAATTCGATAATAATTATTCCCGCTACAAATAAAGACATGCTTTTCAGTTTTCTACAAATGAAGACATATTGTTCCCGCTATACCCTCCTTGTATGGTTTTGATGCTATTGTGTTTGTTTATGTGCATGGCATGGCTTAATTAAACATGTAATGTGCTGTTCAAATACGAGATACTTAATGAGCAATTTATTACTTTCTCTGTCTCTATTTATTTGATCATTTCTCATATCCCTTTTTATTTGACCATTTATAGTTTCAATAAAGCATTAACTATTTTTTTTTTCAAATTTATCCTTCTTCTACTTTTAACTTTTTAAGTTGGAGAAACATCTACTTAATACTAGTAAGCGACAAGAAGAGAGAGAAAATGCAAGGATAAATTTGGAAAACAAAGTAAAATTTATATAGAAATTTAAACTTAACTACTTTTCTTAATTTAAGAGATTCAGTTATTTTGGTCAAATAAATAGGGACGGAGGGAGTACTTCCCAATCTAATCATGTTACACTTGTATATGATGCTGAGGCGAAGATGCATGAGATCAAAAGGATACATAGATTAGATTAAATAATTTCAATGCATGTCTTAAGGATACGCATTAATTAAGGGTTAGTGCATGGAGTAAACAGCATTGAAATTAAATCAGTTTCATTCAAAGAATCAATTCAATCAATCAACACTATAAATTTTATTAATAGAAGGATTACGGATATATATATATATATATATATATATATATGACTACTTGAATAAGGTAATAGAAGGGTTTTCCCTTAAAAAAGATAAAAAGATTGGGTCGAAAATGTTATATACTTTGTTAAGTTGGAGTAACAAAACCCCACATTGGTAAGATAAAAGTTTTAAAAGTATTTTATAAGCACTTATCTTTGCCCATAATTATCTTTCGATACTATATAGGTTAGAGCTCAAACCATCGGTTAGTCCAAGGCTCAAACCATTATTGGTTAGTCCAATTTTATTGTAAGTCGAAAATGAGCACTTAGGGACTTGGGTTTCTTCAAAAGGACTTAATTTTTTTCTAAGTCTTCAAAGAGAAGAAGTAGTCACTAATATAAATTATATTTCTAGTTTTCAAGATTAAATTGAACAGGTTTGTTTTAAGATAAATTATTTGTTTAACAGTTATGTCTTCTAAACTAGTAACTTTGCTTTTTCTATAAAAGAGGACTTTGCTATTCGATTAAATACATATTTATCATTCTATTCTATTTCATGGATTATTCTCAAGAAACTTTGTTATATCTTTGGTGTAACTTGCTTTAAATTGTAAAACAATCTTATACTAATGAAAAGTCAATTATGCCTCAAAGCTTTTCTTTAATTCTTCTTTAATCTACAATTTTCCAACAGAAAATCCTAGCAATTTCTTCAAAGCACACCAAACATTCAAAGAACTTTGGTATATATGACTTATATGTAATTTGAAGTAAGTCCAGCTTTCTACAATTACGGAAGTTGCACTATGCATGCACGATGATCTGTCACATAATTCATCTGGTCTGACTGGGATAATGCATTTTCCATGAAAAACACAGTTCGCAGTACTTTTGATCCATCTACCATTCAATTTTAATTGAAGTCATATAATCCAGTTATACTTCGCTTCTTTGCCACTTAATTTCTCCTCTGGAAGTTGAAAAGCAATTCATTGAATTTGACAACAATTTAAAGTAACAGTTAAGTTATATCTAGCTTTTTGCTTGGTAGATTGGATAGAAACATGAAGGCAAAAGCAAAAAGAAAGAGAAATTGAAGGAGTAAGAAAATAGAGGAGAACAGCTAAGGCAAGATCTTAATTAATTCCATTTTAGAAATCAAGCTCAGACGATATCTAGGTAGCCTATGGAATAATGATTGGTTTTTTTTTTTGGCCAAAATGGAATAATGATTGGTTTTTACAATGAAAGATGAGAAATATAATAATCTTGCTACGGTAAATCTTGCCAACAGCATTTTCTTTCCATGATATATGATCAAAAGCGACAGCAAATGATTAATAAACAGAAAAGGAGCCTCGGGAGTTGGGACTTTCGACGCCTGATCTCTTCTTACCATCGAAGAGGGTATTCATTTCGGCCATACACACATTGGAGTAGAGGATTCGCAAGGTGCAACAGCTGTTGCAGGATTTCTTTAAATGGAAAACAGCTCTTCCCAAGAGAATTAACACTGGCGAAGGTGTTATCTATGGCAATTTTAATCGGTTTAAGGTAATGAAAAGATTCAAGATTTGCTTCTTTTGGAAGGAACAAGTTTTGTCTACTTTCTCGGCTAACCAACCTGGTATATTGATTCAGACGAGGGTGACAGAACATGGCACAAGAAAACTTGCTTCGTAAATTTGAGCTTTCTGGTGTTCTGTTTGCTTTGACAATTTGATGCCAACGGCAATGTCTCTGATGAGAACATAAGGACAGACCGAATGAACGAGATTACATTCACAAAAGACAAGAGTAGACGCAAATAGGATTTTGCTCTTTCTCCCTGCGATATGAGGATTTCTTCGTTTTCAATGTTGAGATAGTTTTAGCCAATTTGTTTCCCTCTTGCAGCATGAGCTTGCAATATGAGTTCATTGACATAAAGTAAATGAAAAACGGTTAAATATCCATATTAATCCTAACTATACAAAAAAGGATAAATTAATCCATAAATTTTTATTTGGGACGACTGACCCTTCAAACTATTATTTTGAGACAATTAACCGTCTAAATTTTATTTTGGAACAATATAATCTTAATTAATTGCATAGAACCCTAAAGGGTTATATTGTCCTAAAATAATAATTTGAGGGTTTAATTGTCCCAAAATAATAGTTTTGAATGGTTAATTATTTCAAACTAATAATTTAAGGAGTTAATTATCCCAAAAATAACCATTGAAAAGCGACGTACTTACAACATTCCCACATTTACAGAGGATCTGTTCCTTTTTATAATTAACAATGTTAGTTGTGTTCCAAGTGGGAACACCGGAGCTATAATTTGTTGATTTAAAATCGCCAAGCTAAATCATCAGTTTCCATAGAAACAGAACCAATATTGAATGAGCTATTCTTCTTTGATGGACCCAACTATTGACATGGGACGAGGTAGCAGAAACGTCAAGAATTTCCAAAGGAATCTCAGAGGCAGAGGTACACAATCTAGGGGGAACTTTGACTGGAGATTGAGACTTCATTCGGTGTTCGTAGACAACATCGACAGGAGAGTCACAAGGAAGATCCTATGGGATGCGTTCAATCTGTATGGCAAAATGGTGGACGTGTATGTCCCTCCAAACCAGAGGAGAAATGATCATTCAACAAAGTTTGCCTTTGTCAGGTATTGGACAGTGGCAGATAAGGAAAAGGCTATCGGGCAAGGGAACGGTAGGCGACTGGGGAGTCACTCTATCACAGTTAGGCAAGCAAGGGACAGACGCTTACAGACTAGAAGCATTAGTGGAGACTCACCAAAGGAAAGAAGGTGGAATGATGCCTTTCTCTCGGCTGGTAGGGATGGTAGAACCTATAAGGAGGTGGTTAATACCAACATTCCTAATGATAGTCGTCTTCAAGGGAGGGTGATACGACAACGCTCTCATGATATTAGTAGTCAAGTTGAGGGTCAGGCCAAACATGATGTGGGTTGTGAAGTACGGTCATCATCTATATCTGAAAGCAGTGACAGTAGCGATCATTCTTTGCAGGAGGAATCCATATCGTTTCATCAATCTACAATGGTCCTTGATCTTGATATTGAGATTCCAGCTGCAGAAATGGAATGGTTAGATAGAAGTGCAGTGGGTCAACTTAGGAGTTTAGTTTGTCTTAATTTAATCAGGGATTCTTTGACTTCAAAGGGCATTCATGTGGTGATGAGGACCTTGAACGAGTTGAAAGTTTTGATTACTTTCCAAAGTAAGGATGATATGGTTCTGTTTCTTCGGGATTATATTGAGATGTTTGATGTGTGGTTCAGTAATATCATTCCATGGGAGACTAAAAAGTATGGGGATATGAGGTATCGCATGTGGGTGAAACTTGAAGAGATCCCATTGCAGCTTTGGCACATTAATTTTTTCAAGGCTCTTATTAATGGCTGGGGAACGTTCATCAGGCTGGAAGAGGGAACGAGATTAAGGAAGTCTTTTGAGGCTGCTTGGTTGGAGTTAGAGGTAACAAGCAAAGCTAAAATCCCCTCTGTGCTTGTGGGTAGATCAAGGGATGGGGTTTTTTCCATTCCGGTTACGGTGGTTGATGAATCGTCGTTGCCAAGGTGAATTCCGATAATGGCTTTAGATGATCTTTCTGACAACATAACGGGTAGTTCTCGGAGTAATAATTACTCTCCAGCTTTAGTTTTTGATAATGAAGAAGATGTTAATGAATCGGGAGACAAAAGGAATAACGCTTCGTTATGCGAGGACAATTTGAATAATGAGCCAGCTTTGGTTGACACTAGTGGAACACGAGGTAAACAGAATTCTTCTAGGGAAGGAGGAAGAGGTTGTATGGAACAGGAGTCGGGTGGCCTTGGAGTAGGGGACATTAATATGGAACAGTTGGATATGCTTGATAACTCTGGTCAATCATTGGATTACTCTCTGGATAATCCACTTTGTGAGGAGGAAATTGTTCCTGAAACTTTTAATGGGCCAAGTTTGTGTATGGGTCCAAATGGCTTAAGTCAGGATCAATTGAACAATGAAAACTCGGATGGGCCTTGTGAGAGATGGGCTATTGTTAAAGGGCGAAAGTTAAGACATAGCACAAATCGATCTTGGGTTACAAACAAAAAGAGATTGAGGAGAAGTATGAGAGAAATCTTATCTAGAGAACAGAGGGTGGAGTCAGATGGTTCCATTTCAGATAAAGATATTGAGCGAAGAAAAGCTGCTATTTTAAAAGAAGTGAATGCGACTTGGGAAGTTGGTCAGATGATTGGTTTGAAATTTGGTAACAATGTTGTGGAAGCTACTAAGGCCCTGGAGCGTATAGAAGAAGACCTTGCAGTCTGTTGATTTTTTCTTGTTTGCCTGCTCCTGCTTATTGATTTAAATGAAGTTTATTACATGGAATGTAAGGGGTTTATATAGAAAAGAGAAAAAAAGAGCTGTCAGGAGTTTGATTAATAAGGAGTGTCCAGATATGGTTTTTATCCAAGAAACCAAAATTCAAAATGTTAATGGGAAAATCATGAAGCAACTATGGGGAAAGGGTAGTTTCAAAGGTGCTTTCTCCAACTCTATAGGTGCATCTGGTGGATTGATAACTCTATGGAATGAAGATTATTTTCAATTAGAATCTGCTTTCAGTACGGATAGATTCCTCTTATTGGTTGGTGAGATTAAAAATGCCCAGTTGAAATGTGTTTTTGCTAATGCCTATGCTTCGAATGATGATGGTGATAGGAAAAAAAATTTTCATGAGGTGTCAGAAATGAGGTCAATTCACGATTTCCCTTGGTGTTTGGGGGGTGATTTCAATGTTGTAAAGAGCCAGGATGAAAGAATTGGGGTGTCTTGTAATTTTGCTGCCATGGATGATTTTAGAGACTTCATCAATGATATGAGGTTGGTGGATATGCCGTTGGAAGGAGGGAAGTTCACTTGTTTTGGTAATCGAAGTGTTCCGACTTTTAGTAGATTAGATAGATTTCTTCTTACCCCTTCTCTCTTTGATAATTATCCCAATCTAACTCAAAAGATTCTTCCTCGATCCTTGTCTGATCATAACCCAGTTGTTCTTGAGACTTGTAAGGTTGATTGGGGCCCTAAACCCTTCAAAATTTTCAATCATTGGTTAGAGGAAAGTGACTTTCAAAAGGTTATTGATAGTGCATGGGTGAACAATGTGGATAGTAACCATGATATTTGGTTTAAACTTAGAAGTATTAAACCTGCCATTAAGGAATGGTCGAGTAAGAAGTTTGGGGCTGTTAGTGATGACATTCATAGAATTGAAGCTGAAATCCAAAAGTTAGAAGTTTTGTGTCAGGAAGATTGTGGTAATGACAACTATAGACAGGAAGTCACTAAACTCAAAGGGGAATTATGGCAGTTATATCGAGTTGAAGAGCAAAGGTGGCAGCAAAAATCAAGATTGAGGTGGCTCCAGCATGGTGATAGAAATTCCAAATTTTTTCATCAAATTGCTTCAGCCAGAAATAGGGTGAATAGGATTAATTGCCTGAATATGCTAGGAAGGGTTATGGATAAGCCTGATGAAATTAAGGAATGCATTGCAAGTCATTTTGAGATGCTATACAATAAGAAAACAGCTATTAAGGTGGATGATATTGAATGTGAGTTTCGAACACTTCGGGAAGAAAGCAGTAGAAGGTTGGAGATGCCTTTCTCGGAAAAAGGAGGTATGGGAAGCAGTTGAAGCCAGCGATGGTAATCGAGCACCGGGACCGAATGGTTACAATTTAAATTTTTTTAAAAAGCAATGGAAGTTGATTAAAGGTGATATTATGGCTGTCTTTGATAATTTTTACCGAACAGGTCAGATTGATCATAGGATGAATACCTCTTTTATTACCTTGGTGCCCAAATGTGCTAATCCCTCTAACCTTGATGAGTATCATCCAATTAGTTTGGTTGGTAGCATTTATAAAATTCTTGCGAAGGTGCTTGTATCAAGGCTGAGTAAGGTGATTTTTGAAGTTATAGGTGATCATCAGTTTGCCTTTTTGAAAGGTCGACAAATTCTTGATTGTGCCTTGATTGCCAATGAGGTAATTGATGACTTAAGAAAGAAAAAGAGGGGAGGTGTGTTGCTTAAGGTTGATTTTGAGAAGGCCTATGATAGTGTTGATTGGGATTTTTTACGCTTTTCAATGGAGAAAATGAGGTTTGGTAAAAGCTGGATTCAATGGGTGATGAGTTGTATTTCTACAGCTTCTATCTCAGTTATGGTGAATGGAAGTCCGACCAGGCAATTTTCTATGAGGAGAGGTCTACGGCAAGGATGTCCAATCTCCCCCCTGTTGTTCAATATGGTGGCAGAAGTGTTGAGTGTTTTGCTCACTAAGGCAGCTTCGGTGGATTTGTTTAAAGGAGTTATTGTTGGAGATAATAATTATATGATTACTCATCTCCAATACGCTGATGACATCCTCATCTTTTGCTCTCACTCTTTGTCTCAAATTTTGAATGTTAAAAGAGTTCTTAAATGCTTTCAGCTTATCTCTGGGTTGAAGATAAATTTTACAAAAAGCAGTATATGTGGGATAAGAGTCACAAGCAACGAGGTTGAAGCTTGGGCGGCTGAACTTGGTTGTAAAATTGAGAAAATGCCTTGTAGATACCTCGGTTTGCCTCTTGGAGCAAATCCTAGAAGGAAACAGATTTGGAAGCCAGTTGTTGAGAAGTTTCACGCTAAATTGTCTTGTTGGCAGGCACAATACTTGTCATTTGGGGGGAGAATTACTTTAATCAAATCAGTTTTTGCTAGTTTTCCTTTGTTTTATATGTCTCTATTCCAGATGCCATGTGGGGTCAGAGAAGAAATTGACAAGATCCAAAGAAGGTTTCTATGGGGTGGAGCAGATGGTAATAGGAAAATCCACTATGTGGACTGGAGTTCTGTTTGTTTGCCAAAAGAGTATGGTGGGCTTGGCCTGGTGAATCTGCAGGATAAAAACAGAGCATTGCTTAATAAATGGCTCTGGAGATTTAGTGATGAACGTGATGGTCTTTGGAGGAAGGTTGTAGTTGAGAAAAATAATTTAAATGAGTTGGGCATTATGCCAAGTGTTAACAATGATAGAGACTTTTCTCAAATTTGGAAAGATATCACTAGTCCGTTGGATGTTAGTTCCAAGTACCACACTTTTGTCATGGAGGGCTCAAGTATTTGTATTGGTAATGGTTGTTTGGTTAGCTTCTGGAATGAGCCTTGGATCGAAGGAATTACTTTGAAAAATTCTTTTCCACGAATTTACGCCTTGGCTGTTAACAAGATTGGTAAGGTCAAAGAGTTTGGAAGTTAGAGTAATAATACATGGGAATGGAGAATTGACCTTAGAAGAAGACTATTTGATTGGGAGTTGCATCAATGGAATGGAATGCTTGAGATTATCACGGAATATTATCCAAATCCTAACTTTAAAGATAAGTTAGTTTGGAGACATACTCCATCTGGTAACTATTCTGCCTCTTCTTTTTGTAAAGCCGTTTTAGGTGATGACTTTGCGGCAGAAGGGCATTGGAAGATGGTTTGGTCAGGTCTTGCACCTCCAAAGGTTGTGGCATTCGTTTGGTAGGTTATGAAAGGTAGACTTGCTATTAAAATTGAATTAGCAATAAGAGGTGTTGTGAGTTGGGATGAAGTCAAGTGTGTGTTTTGTTCAAAGGTTGATGAATCTGTTAGTCATTTACTCTTCACCTGCAACTATTCTTGGCTCATTTGGACTCATTTTTTTGCAACTTGGGGTATGCCCTGGGTAATACCAGGTAATCCAGTGGCTTTTATTCTTTCATGGAATGATAGTCCTGTTGTCGAATGTAATAAAAACGTTTGGAAGATGCTTTTTTTTGCTATCATTTGGTCTATTTGGTTGTGCAGAAATGAGATGCTATTCCAAGGTAAGATTTTCAATGTTATCCAGCTTATTGACTCCATCAAATTGAGGATGGCCATGTGGATCAAAGCCAAGTGGCCAAATCAACCCCAAGCAATTCAGGATATTATGCGATATCCTCATGTAATTTCTATTTTGAAGAAACAAAAGTCTGATGGTATTATGTGTGAATGGAGTCATCCTGATGAAGGTTGTTTGAAATTCAATGTTGACGGTTCAGTCAGAGGTAAACCTGGTCCAGCTGGTATTGGAGGCATCTTGAGAAATCATACAGGAGACGTTTTGGCTGTGTTTTCAAAGTCTCTGGGGATCATGGATTCTAATGATGCAGAGCTTCTTGCAGTTAAGGAGGCTTTTCTCATTTTTGCTGCATCTAGGTGGGCTGATACTTATTCCTTGGAAGTTGAAACTGATTCCGTTAATGCTGCTAAATGGGTGCTTGAACCCGATAAGGCCCCTTGGAAGTGTAGAAAAAGCTTGCTTCAGTTGGAAATTTTGAAAAGGAAACTGATCTCGTGGAAGGTTTTGAAAATTCCAAGAAGCGTTAACGGACTTACGGATGAGTTAGCTAAGGCAGGGGTTGATAGAATTTCAAATCTTTTAGCCATCTTTTGAGCTCCTGGGTTGTTCGTGATCTTTTTCTAATACCTGATGGATTTGTGAATCAAGTCTCCTTCTATATGGCGAGTGTTCAAGATTGAAGAAATTAAAGGGGCATTGGTGAAATGTTGATTGATCATGATCCAAGGAAGTTTTCGAGTGCAAAATAGTGCGTTTCTCTGAGGAACCATTCTCAGCATTTCCTGGTTGTCAAGGTGGCTTTGAGTTTCGACTCTTATTGAGATGATTCTCCAACGAGAATTTTTTCATTGTGGTGATGGAGGCGGCCAGGTTAGGTTGTGAGAGGTGCCTGTTTGTTTTAAGTCCCGTTCTTTTTCTTTTGTGGTTCCTTGGTTGTGGCTTTAAGCGATAAGGAGTTTTTGGGTTTGTTGAGTTGTTTCGTATGTTTAGCTATATTTCCGTGGACTGAGCGTACATTCTCTTATGATTTATAATATTTCGGCCTTTCAAAAAAAAAATTATCCCAAAATAATGGTTTAAAAGGTCAATTATCTCAAACAAAAGTTTAATGACCAATATACCGAAAAAAGGTATAGTTTAATTGACAACTTGAATATTCAGCAAATGAAAAACTATAAAAAAATTTGGGTATTCAACGAGTAAAACTATTGAAAATTTACAATAAACAGTAAGAATATATTGAGGGGGAGTCCATGAAAGAGTTAGGTTGATAGAAAGAAAATGGTTTAATACACATTTTAGCCCTTGAACTTGTTAGAAATGTGTCACTTTGATCCATAAACTTTTATTGTGGTTGTTTCGGCCCTCCAACTTTTATTGTCATCCTCCGTTAGCCCTTCCTTTCATATTCGTTTAGGCCTCTCCTAATAGATTGGTAATGATGTTGCATGTTTTTACCGGGGGTTTAAACCCCTGAACTATAGATGTACTGGCAGATTACACCCTCCGAAAAATGCATTTTTGACGGGTCTTTACCAGTGTTGACAACTAGAAAAAGTATTTACTAAGGGCTTTAACCCCTGAAAAAATCATTTACCGAGGGTTTTAACCTCGTAAAATATATTTGAAAAGATAACATAACCAAAAAGATAAAAATTAAATATGCATTAATTTATTGAATACTTTTAATCTATGAATTTAGATTTAACACTAATATCAAATTAGTTTACATGTACATATTTTTAAATTTTTTTAAATTTACACTTTGTAGTATGTATAATTTTTTTTTAAAAAAAATGCTCACATTTTTTTAAAATGTACATACTAAAAGAGAAAAAAATTTTTATTATTCATTGTGTACATACTAAAAAAATTTAACTCACATTTTCTGAAATATGTGATCACTTTTCTAAAAAATATACATATAAAAATTTTAAATTCTTCTACATGTACATGAAATGTGATTTTTTAAAAGAAATATACATATTAAAAATTTAAAATTCTTCTACATGTACATATTTTTAAAATTTGCTTAAAAAATTTAAACCTTTTAGTATTTATTTTTTTTAAAAATACTCACATTTTCCAAAAAATGTATATATAAAAAATAAATTTAACTTACATTTTTTGGAAAATGCGATCTTTTTTTTAAAAAAAATACATACTAAAAAGTTTATTTTTTAAAAAAAATGTTCGGGTAAACTAATCTATAAATATATATATATATATATATATTAAAATTAACACCATATGAAAACTCCAAAAGAACCCTTTGGCTTTTCATATGGTGTCAACTTAAATGTCTTTTTAGTCATTTCCTAAGAATATATAAAATTTCTAAAATAACCTTTAATTAATAATCCTATATTAATTACTGTAGACTTAAGTTTAATGTCTCTTTTGAGCTTTTCATAATAATAATTTTAATGAGACTTATTCACTTACAAATGGGTCTTTGTCCTGAAACAAAATGAGAAAAACGAGATCGTGAGATGTAAAGCCTGACTTGTAGCCCAATGATTCTCTCAAAGACCTGGAATAGATTATGATGAAACTTAACCACTTGTGATGGATATAATTACATTTTGTTTCCTCATAAATTGGGTTGTCCAAGAAAAATTAGACATGCATCTTATGAATGTTGTGACTGCATACTTGTATAGTTCATTAGATTTGGACATTTATATGAAAATTCCCGAGAGATTAAATGCCTGAAGCATACACTTCCCGCAACTTATTCTCGATAATGAGTTGAAGCAATCCGGCCACATGTGGTAAAAGCGTTTGAATGAATATCTAATTATGGAAGGATACAAAAATGATCTCATCTGCTCATGCATGTTTGTTAAGCAATCTCAAACCGGGTTTTGCTATAATAGCAGTTTATGTCAATGGTATGAATTTGATTGGAACTCCTGAAGAGTTATCTAAAAATGCTAAATATTTGAAAAAGGAGTTTGCAATTAGGGTAAAACCAAATTATGCCTTGGTCTAGAGTTCGAACATAAATCAAATGGAATACTTGTCCATCAGTTAGCATATATAGATAGATTGCTTAAACGTTTTGACATGGATAAGGCTCACTTATTGAGCACCCCTATGGTTGTAAGATCTCTCAATCCCCAAACGGATCCGTTTCGTGCTAAAAAATCTCATGAGGATATACTTGCTCCTGAAGTACCATATCTTAATGCTGTCGAGGGATTGAAGTACTTGGCACAGTACATGAGACCGGATATCGCTTTTACGGCAAATTTATTGGCACGTTTTAGTTCTAAGCCAACTCGGAGACATTGGAATAGAATTAAACATATTTTTTTGCTATCTTCGAGGAACCATAGATTTGAGGTTATTTTACTCTAAAAAAACCACTAACTCTGGATTAGTGGGATATGTTGATGCGGGATATAAATCTGATCTGCACAAGGCTCGCTCTAAAATTGATTATCTGTTTTGTTATAATGATACAGTCATATCTTGGCATTTCACTAAGCAAACACTTGTAGCTACATCCTCCAACCACTTTGAAATTATTTCCCTCTATGAGGCAGAAAAGAATGTGTTTAGTTAAGATCTATGATATCACATATTTAGAATACTAGTGGATTAAAATCAGTTATAGATTCTCCCACTATAATTTATGAAGATAATGCTGCTTGTATTGCACAAGTAAAGGGGAGGATATATTAAAGGTGATAAGACCAAACATATCTCGTCGAAACTTTTCTACACTCATGAACTTCAGAAAAGTCGACAAGTTAATGTTAGACAAATTTGCTCCAATAATAATCTTGCAGATTTATTTACCAAGTTATTGCCAATATCAACATTTTGAGAAACTAGTCTATGGTATTGGTATACGGCGAATCAATAAGATGCAAGATTAAAAACCCTAGAAGAGGTTATACATATAAATCTTAAAAGTGGCAATATTTAGAGGCCCCAGAAGAAGCAATAGATAGAAGCCCTAGAAGTGGCAATAAATAGACATCCCAACTATGATTGTTTGAGGGGGAATGAATTATAGATATAGTGCACTGTACTCTTTTTTCTTTTTGTTCGACTTTTATCCCACAGAGTTTTCTGGGCTAAAGGTTTTTAATAAGATAATAATAGCACATATGAATGTCCTGGAGACATGTCCTAAAGACACATTAGACGAATTTTAAATTGCTCTATACTTTTTTTCCCTTATGATCGATTTTTGTCCCTCTGGATTTTTTCGACTTAAAGTTTTTAATAAGGCAGTAGCTGTACGTCTAGTAAGGCCGTTTAGAATGATGTTCAGTCTAAGGGGGAGTGTTATGGAATAATAGATTGTTACACCTTTGACCCATTTACCTTGTCCTGAAGATAAGCCCATATTGAAGAGAATTAATTGAGAGAGAAAATCAAGGATTTTTCATCTAGGGTTTTAGGAATTGCAGCTTTATTTGGCCTGAAAATAAACTTGGCTTGCAAGTTAGGTTAAATTCCTATTATTTGTAAAAGGGTTCTCTAATATAAATAGTGACATGCCCGGACCTAGTCCGCACGTGTCAAGTTGAATATTTACGTATTGTTGTCATGTCAATTTACCCAAATTTGATTCCCATGGATGTTTCAAACTTTGTTTAGCTCAATTTCAAGCTTAAAAACCCTAAAATTGAAGTCCGGGGATGTTGGCCCCACTTGGGAATCGAGAACCGGGGTAATTGGGCTGAGTTGACCGGAGTCAACAATTTTAATGTTGACTCCGGCGCCGGACCTGGTCGGGTCTGGCGCCGGACCCGTGATTATATGAGCCGAGACCCCCCATTTTTCATTTTCTCCTCTTCTTCATCTTCTCCGATCTCTCTCTTCCAATTCTCTCTGAACCAAGCCTTCAATCCCTCTTCAAACACTTCATCAATCATCAATATCAACTTCTTTTGCATCCTTGAAGATCAAAACATCAAGATTTCTAAGGAAATCATCAAATCTAGAAAACTGGAAATCTGGCGACAATTTGTTCATCAGCCGATATCTTTTGATTCAACCGTGCGTTTTGGCTGAGAATTTGGTATGTTGTTCTAGACTCATCAAGCTTTAATTTGATAGTTTACACGCTTGATTTCAAGGTCTGAGCTAAGAGAATTTGATGATTGAAGTTGAGATTTCTGTTTTGTCCGAGTAAAGTAAACTCTTGATGTTTTGATCCAAAATTCGAGCATGATTTGTTGTTTGATTCAGTTCTTGAAGCTGTGAATTCATAGATCATGTGTTTAACTTGCTGTGTTTCAATTTTGGTGCGGATTGGTGATGAATCGAAGTCAAACCGAGCTTGTTTTCATGATTGGCCGAATTCGGCCATTTTCTGGCAGCAAGTCCGGCGCCGGACCTGGCAGGTCCCGCGCCGGAGCTGCCTAAAATTGGCACTTGCTCCCGATTTGGCTCACTCCCGCCTGGGAGTGAACCACCTGCTGACAATGGCACTGTAGCACCAGGGGCAATTTGGTAATTTTGCAACCCTAGACCCCATTTGACCCCAATTAACTCCAATTAGCTACAATTGACTTCTGGACTTGCCAATTTTACTCCGAGACCTTTAATTGGTGTTGTGTTATGATTTGAACATTGGTTGAATATTTATATTAATCAAATTAGATTTTAATTTGATTATTTAGGTACGTGATCGTACGAGATTTGGACCAGTTGCAATTTGAGCTAAGGCATTCGTGGGTAATCGGGGAGTATACAACTCTCCTCACTTGTGAGTGGCTTGGATTATATTGGTTGACCATTGAGGGTTAACCGTTTTCAAATTTATTTATAATTGCTTTATTAAATTGTTTTTATATGTTTTGGGGTATGAATTGTCCACCCTCACACACTGAGTTTATAAAGGATTTAAAGGGTGGGAATTTCAATAAATTTTATATAATGATATTATTATTGATTATTATATGGGGAACGAAATCCCTGAGAGATGATGAGATTGATTGTTTTACTCGGGCTCCAATATGAGGGAGCGTGGACCGAGTTTATGAGCATGCGTGATATTCAGCCGTGGACCGCCTATTGAGGGGCACGGGAGTGACTCAGCCGTGGACCGCCTATTGAGGGGCACGGGAGTCGTACCTGGTTGTGAGAGGCGCGTAGGGAAACCCGCCAGGACTGCTGTGTTCCACCACAGCGAGGCAAACGTCAAGGGAATGGGCCAAAGAGTAAAGTAAAATGTTTTAAAAGTATAAAGTAACCCTTGACGGTCCAGTGGATACCCAGTGCACGGGTATACCTTATTGGGACGATTTCAGATGCCAGCCCATTTGGATATATGTATTATTATTGATTTGATATTTGATTTGGTTGAGATTTCATATATTTCGGTAAATGATTTATTAAATTAATATTTGGATTATTTCATATCCCCAGCCTGAGGTGATCGGTCTTTATAACCGAGTCTCTCACTGGGTACATGTTTATGTACTCACCCCATTCACTTTTGTTCTCAGATCATCAGTCTTTGGACGGCGGACGTCCTGGTGGCCAGTGATCCTAGTACGGCACTGTGGACACGATTATGTAGGTGCCACCTCATTTTGCTTTGTGTATCTTGGCTCGGAATATTATTGCATCTTACATATACATTTGTGTATTTATAAATAATATTTTTCCGCTGCATGGAACACAGTAAGATGTGATATTTTATTATTAAATATTTTGAATTATATTATCTATGATATTTCATATGATTTCATATATATTGCTCGAGTATCCTTTATTTTTAAGCCTTGTATCATCTTGGTTGCCCGCCTGACGAGGCACGCATCTCGAGGTGGTACGGCGATTGTCACGTGGCCGAGCCTGCGGGTCGGGGCGTGACAAATAGGGAGCCTTTCCACCCTTTGTATCATATCTTATCTCATATAGAAATATCTCTCAATAATATTCTCTCTATTCTCTTATTTTTTGTTCTTCGTTGTTCTTCAATATTTTAATATTTCATAACACTTTTTAATTATTCTTATATTTTTAATATGTTAATTTATCTTTTTGAATATTTATTAATTAAATACATTAAAGTTAACACTATTAGAAATTCTATTTAAAATCTTTAAAAAATTTTATACTTATAAAAAAACCCCATTAAGACCGTATTATTAAAAAAAAAAGGAAATGCACATGAAGGAAAAATTCAATTTAGATTATATTATCTTTAAAAAAAATTAGGTTATATAATCCTTTAAAAAAAGAGAAATATGCATGCTTTAAAATAAAAAAAAAAGGCATTAAGAGCATATAATTTTTAAGTAGATGGGTTAATTTGTCTTTTTTAATATCTATTAATTAAATATATTAAAGTTAACACCATTAAAACTTCCATTTAAATTCTTAAAAAAATTCAATACTTATAAAATAACCCATTAGGTCCATAATATTTGTAAAAAAAAAATAAAAGAAATACACACTAATTAAAAACCCTATTAAAATTATATTATCCTTATTCAAAAAATAAATTATACAATCCTTAAAAAAAGAGCAATACGCATGATTTAGAATTATAAAAAGAATAAATCGGCATTAAGAGCTTTTTTTTTTTAAGAAAGGCATTAATAGACTATTTCAATTGATTTTTTGTCATTGTATTGGTCATATAATCTTCTTTCTCTATAATAATATTGTTCTTAATAATAATATTGTTAAAAACATATATATTTTAACAAATATAAAGAATTTTTTATAATTTCATATGAATATATAGTGTTTATATAATCCATGACATTAGCACAACTCTAATATAATTTTTCCATATATGTTTTAACAAATAAAAAATACATAATATATTATAATTTTATATAATTGATAATCTTACGATGTTAGCGCGGGTCAAAATTACTAGTTTCATATTAATGTTAATTTCGAGATACATAGATTAAAAGTAGTCAATAAATGCATCTTTAATTTTTATCTATTTGGTTATGTTATCCTTTCAAATATATTTTTTTTAAAAATATCACATTTTGCAAGGGTTTAATCCCCCGATAGAGGCCTATAAAAAATGCAATTTTTGAGAAATAGCTCACATTTCTGAGGGTTTAATCCATCGCTAAATCTATAATTTGGGCTCTAAACCCCGATAAAGACACATTCAATCCCCAATAAAGACACGTCAACACCGTTACCAGTATGTTGGGAGGGGTCTAAATGGATATGAACAGAAGGGTTAACGAAAGATGACGATAAAAATTGAAGGGCCGAAACAGCCACAATAAAAGTTTAAGGGCCAAAATGACACATTCGTACAAGTTCAAGATCTAAAATGTGTATTACGCCGAAAGAAAACAAAGTAACATGGTTTAGTGAGCTGTCCCCTATGTCTGCCGATTTTATCTTAACCATTTCTTCTTTCGGATAAAGTATTTCTACTCGCGTCCATTTGCTTCGCACTCCTCGCAATGATGAGAGCTATAAAAAATAATCTATTTTCAAAAATTTCCATAGGCAAACTTCAAAAGAAGCCCATCAGAAAATGACATACTAATATTTTCTAGCTAACAACCATTACACCTCTTCCTGTGCTACTAAACCACTAGAAGTGAAGAATGATACATTACAGAAAAGCTCAAACTACTTCCTTCCCCTGTTAAGCCTCTGTAAGTGGTAATTAATGCTGCCCCAGGGCTTTCTATTTTTGTTAGTCTGCAAGTAAACAATATGTTTATGTAAGTCGTTATGAATTAGATAGCATAGAGAGAAGTATTCAACATAGTAAAACGTAAAAGTTGAAAAAAATGACACTTTTTTTTTTCCTCATTCTTCAAAACACATGAAAGCAGTAGCAGAATAAATGCTCCAGTGTCAAGAGGCAGCCAGCAATTTCGCAGTTGGGGGCTCACGACTGGAATGATGATGAAAATAAAAATAAGGAATTTGGGGGGCCATTACGCATTGAACTAAAACCAGAATTACGTACCTGCGCATCCATACAAGCACTCAGAAGTTCCTTCTGCCTACGGCATTTTTCGTCATTAATCTTGTTAAGGGACAAGCAATTGAGAAATGATATCATTTCTTTCATGCAAGGTTTTGTGAGGGAGCCAAACTTCTTGGGGTTTATATAAAGTCCACCAGCTTTCTTGCCCATTATTTATGGTTTAATCTACATGAACAGAACAAAAACAATATCATGTTACACCCATTTCATTATAATTCAACTAAAACTGATTCACAGTAAAGTTGCAAAAACATGCTCAAAGTTAGTTCATTTCTAAGCACATCACTCCGGAACCATCCACACTGGAACCACAAATTCAGGCTCTAAAATGGACTAAAAACTTAAACGAATAGAATCTTCCAAGGCACGAAAGAGCTCTGGTTCTACTGATACACCATCAAACTACTAACCTTCCAAGTCCCTAATTCCCCCCCACTCCCCCTCTTTTCAATCTATTTAGACTTTACTGACGCACCCAACAAGCCCACAAACAGTATCGCTCATACAACAGTAATTCAAATCAAAATCTGGGCTTAGCGTGCTCATAAGATTGTAGTAAAGCAGACTATGCAAAATGCTGTAAACAGAGGATTCATGGATTGACACAGGATTATTGAGGTTCTTTTTTTCAATTTCTAGCAAGTTTTCTTTTTCCTCTAAACAGAGGATTCATAAAGCCCAAAGACAGTTAAGAACTACCTGTTCACCGTTGTAAGTTTGATTTGTTGAAATGATGATGTCTTGAAGATTGAAGGAGATGAAGGATGTGGACGGTGGTAGAACGGTCCAATTCGGCCTCTAGGGATTCGTTTCTCTATTTTCTTCGGTTTCCCTTTATCGTTCTTCAAGGAACTCGGGCGGGTCGGATCCTGATCTATCCAAAATAAAATGAACGAGCTGGGCCATCTATTCGAGCGATACTCAGCCAACCAAATGGGCCTGAAATGGGCTGTTTCCAGTCTAAAAGTTTACTAGAATTCCTTTTTTTTTTTTTCAGAATTATATTAATTGTTGGTGAAGTTAATCTCGCCCACGTTAATTTGCTCTTTAAAAAAGATGCAAGAGCCAAAGAAAGAACCTTACAGAGAAAGAAACGATCTATGTGTGTGTGTGGATGATGATTTTTAAAAATTTTAAAAAGAAGGTATTTAAATATTTATTAATTTAAAATGACAGTAATTATTATTATTTTATTTGGATAAAGAGTTTTTAGAATGAAACAATAAGTATTTATCAATTTAAATGAAATTAAAATCTTAATTATAAAAAATGAATATTAAAAATATAAAAATATGCAGTATGGGTATCATTGAATTTGTAACAATATTTAGATATTACTAATAAAATGAAAAATGAAAACATATATTTTAGAAATAATTTTTATCATTAAAATTAAAAATATAAAAGTTACACTAAAAAGGAAACTGAATTAATGTGGATAGATAACTATTCATGTGAAGGATTTTGGAAAAAATACCTATTTAGATGGATTTTGAAAGAGAGATTTAAAGGATCTTAAAACTCCTTTTTAAAAGTTATAGATTTTGAGAAATCTCTTCATTAAATAACCCAAACAAGGATTTCATAATTTAAATTTTTCAAAACCTGAATCAAAAGGAAAACCTTTTTAAAAAGCTTCATCCAAACATAAACTAAGGAGCCGTTTGGTTGGAGGTTATCGAGGATAACTGCGGTCATCTGACCTTTGTTATCTTATATGCCCTTATTTGGTTTGAGGTAATGAAATAACCAATGTTATATCATATTACTGTCACGTCAGCATATAACCTCTAAATTCTTAGGTAATCTGAGATAATCAAGTTATCTAAAAAATTTTTCTAGCTTGCCCTCACTATTTTATTCCTTTGGACCACAATAACCCAATGTAATTGGTAAATTACAACATTCTTTTTAAGCATTTTTTTTAAGAAACATATTATTAAACTTAACTTATATAATTATTAAACTATTTAAATATATTTTGGCTAAAAAACTATTTAAATATATGTTAGTTTAATTAAATAGAAACATAATTTTTTTTGTCATAAACATAATTAAACTTAACTTATATAATCATTAAAATTTTAATAATTATATAATATTTGTGCATATGATTTACTCAATTAATTTTTTCACAAAGCTTAAGTATATAATATCTTCTTTTTTCCTTATGTAAATTAGGCATAATTTAATTTAATGAAACAAATAAATATTATTTTGTTAAGTTCAATGAAGATAAACTTGTTTTGTTAGTCATATATAATTGTTGAAATAAAAAAAACTTGAAAAATATAGAATACATAGTATAAAAAAAATAAAACTACAAGTCTTTAAGTGAGGACATAATAGTAAAATATCAATTTTGACAAAAAAACATAATCCCCAACCAAACAGATTAATCTAACATTGACAAATGTTGAACCAAACACAGTTTAGTAATCTTTCAGGCTATATGTATAGGTTATCTTTGATATAGCTAATCACATAACCTAAAGTTATCTCAGATTATTTGAACGAAACGCCCCCTAAGAGTTTGGTTTCATGAAAGTTATTACAAAACTAAGAGGTAGCACGGTAATTTTCAGTAAAAATAAAAAATTATTTATATGGGGTTTTAATTTAAATATTAATTATAGTTATAATTACATCATTTTATAATTTCATAATAACTCTCACATAACTAAATTCATAGAATTATCACTTGAATAAAGAATGGCCGTATGAAACCAAATGTTACAAGTTGTGGAAATCACATCAAATTTTTATTAACATTCCAAAAACGCAAACGATTTTTGTTGGTTCGATATATAAAATTCGAAACAACTTATATATGTGTATTAGTTAGAAAAGTTCAAACAGATTATGCGAAGAAAATGGGGAAGGATTTTAATAAATTTGATCCATCAAAATAATAACAAGACCTTGTCTCTATATAATACCTAATAGTTTCCATCATCTCTTCCAACATATATAGTGGCTCCCATGATGAATAATTGGTGCAAGAAACAAAGGGCAAGAAACAAGTAAATTACTCTGATTTAAACCATAGAAGTAAGTTTATCTGTAGGATGGAAAATGGTGGGACTTATTCTGTATTTTACATTACATTGGTTAATATCAACATACACAAAAAGCACCACAAAATAATATTTCTCTCATGGGAAAAAAAGTACTAAGAGACCAACGGACTAAGGACCAAATTTTTTTTTCCCTAACTAAAATTTACGTGAAATAGCGAGTAGGTTAATTTTTAATGGTATCCAGAAATTATCAAAGACATTATAGAGTCTCATTACTCAAGTTTATGACGGAACAGATTCATCTGACAGATTTGCATATAATCAAGCCCAAAATTTTAATTTGAAAAAAGAGAGATTTGAACTAGTACCATATCCCTAAGATAAATATTTTTTTTGAGGTGCCTAAGATAAATATGTTAGGTGCATATATATAAATATATATATATATATAGATATATAATATAGTTTAGCAGTTAGACATTCCTGATTCCCCCACTTATCACGCAATTGGGATATGTTAAAATAAGAACCCTAGTAATAATAAAAATAATGACTTGGAAAAAAGGGCAAGCAATGTAATCGAGGTGAGTTAGTTTTTGTGTTATATTCTTCTCTTGGATTCTCTTGATTGAACAATTAAAAAGGGAATTAAAAAGTCAGAATATAGAGATTAGGTGCAAGCTAGCTCACTTTGTCAACATGATTGAATAATTATATAAAGCCATAGATGGAAACTTAGCTTTCTCCGTGTTGAAAAAGGAAAGAAAAAGAGATTCTTTTTGGGTTCATGAGACAGTTTAAAGGTGATGGAATTTGTCAAAACACAGCCAACATATAGCCGGGTGCATGTGAAAGTGTGAAACTTGATACTACAAAAATCAAAATACCAGTTTCTGTTTGTTTTGATGATGAAGAAGAAGTATAATGGAAAACATGCTGTATGCTAGCTAGCATGGAGTAGGCCCTTGCTGGACAATCTCCGGAGAAAGCAAAGGGTGTGTAGCCTAAAACTTGTGGAGTTAGAACTTGGAATTGAACAATTACCGTGAGAGAGGGGTTAGAATTGTGGTGGTCCTGGTGAAGATATCCTAGATTTGAGTTCTCATGACTGATAATTAGTGGATGATCTCTAAGTTTAACAAATTTCGTCAAGAATGAGTATGTAAATGGTAAATCATTAAAAAGATATAGCGCTTATCCTGGTCTTAACGATTGATAACCACTCGTTAACAAAAAAATTAAACAATTATGTTTAAAATCAGACTGTGGTTTTAAAGTTAAAAAATAACAAACTTTTTCCAGGTGGTAAATCATTATTCGGGAATATTTTTGATTAAAAAAAAATAATTTTCTTTTGCCAGTATAGACTTGGGCTTAATATTAAGATTGACACTTCTGTTCATTTTTTTAACCAAAAATTACGATTTAATAAATGATTATTGCTTAATATCTATGTTATATATCTATAGTTATTAATCACATCTAAAATGAAATCAAGAAACTTGGCCAAAAAAAAGTGAAATTGAGAAACAAACTTATAAATCAATAGAGAAAATCAAACAAAATTCACAAATACTTAGACTTGAACTTTAAAATTAGTTATAAGCTATACTTTGTTAGCCTATTTAGTTGGTGAACTATTTAGTTAGCCTCGAGTTGAACTATAATGAAATTACATTCAAGGTTTTCCCTTTTCTTCTTTTTTTTTTATTTTTTTATATTTGAGGATGAAAGATATGACTAGGTTCTTCGTCAAGTATAAAAATACTTTATCTAAAAATATGTTTAGGAGAATTTTCCCCATTTAAATTCTAATACATCTCGATTTTAAATTAATGGTGATTCATTTACCAAATGCTAAGTGTCATTTAGTTAAATGTTCACATGCATTATTCTTTTTAGAAATTATACATTTAAAATCTTTATTTAATTATTTAATCTGTTTCTTATTAAACTTATCAAAAACCTAAAATTTCTTAATTAAAAAGAAATGGAAGGGTAATTAGTAAAAGTATAGAAACAATTTTAAAAAAGGAAAAATCAGAGTTATAGCATTGGGTAAAAAGGAAAGGAAAATGTGAAGAGGAGTGATGATTCACCGCCGCAAAATCAGACGCACAGCTGGAGGCTGGAAGCGTCCGTTTTACGCGTTGTCTAGTTCGTTGTATGTATCTGTCTGGCTCCAGACACACCATCACCGCGAGTTGTTCTCACGTAACACTATTTCCAAATTTCAATCCTATAGTTTAAAAGTTTAAATTATTAATTAATTAATTAAAAAACTGGATAACAATAAAACTTAACATGCTTTTTAGGTATTACCAGGTTTTTGCAGGGCCACAAATAATTATAAAATCAAATAAAAAAAAGATTTTTAAAACTTGAAATAGATAAATGTATTTTTAAAATTTAAATATACCAGAAAGAAAAGAGAATTGAATTGAGAGAATATTTTCAAGATAATTTGTACTTTAATGTATTGCAATTCTATTAATTATTCTTTTTAAGTTTTTTTTAGTCATTAAGCATTTAAATTTTGCACATCTTGGATTTTTCCTAGAGAATAATATGAATTATGAATTCAATTGTAAGTAATGTCATTTTGTAATATGTAATAATGCTTCAAAAATTAGATAGAATTGAGAATTGAAAAAAAAAAAAAGAAACAAATTGAAAAAGTCTCCACAGAATCTATAATTGTTAGGTCACCACCAAATTTCCTAATCCCCACCACACTGAAAATAAGCATTTTATTCTCTATAGTTTCTATAAAGAAGATTTCAAGTTTTCAACCAAAAATAAAAATAAAAATAACTAAAAATGTTGTCAGTCCCAATACCATAAGTTTGTGGTGGGGGCCAAAATGAAAATATGACAATAATGAAGGACTTTACAGCCTAGCAAAAAACATTCCTCCATTTTTTTAAAGAAATACAAATATCTTTTTTACCATATGGTCCAGAAATTAGATTATTATGAAATTTCGTCGACAATGGCATAGTTGATTCAATTAATTAGATCGTTAGTCGGTACAATGAAAGGTTTTGTGTTTGAAGTTTAGTGATTTTTCAATGGTGTGATCCTAAAATGTAATTCTAGAAACGAGACAAGTTGTGAATTGTGATTTGGGATTAAAACAATTTATCTATTTTAAAAATCTTTTTATTGAAAATAAGAAAATAGAAATAAAAAAATTTGTTGATAACAGTTGAAAACATAATTGTGAATTGCAATAGTACTAGTTTTAACAAGTCTATATAATCTATTATGTTTATCTCCAAAAAACTTCTCTCAAGTATCCACATCATCATTTTCTCTTTAATTTTTTTTCTCTTTCTTATTTAAAAATATAGATAAATGGAGTGTATTTTTATTTAGTTTTTGTTTCTCTTTCTTTTTAAATGTTAATTTAATAAAAGTCCATCAATCATATTTGTCTTTAAAAAATAAATAAAAGATAGAAAGGAGATGGATGGCTAATGAGAGAGAGGAGAAAATAATACATTATTATATTAATTCTCAAGATTACAAAAGAGATTGTAGAATATGTCATATGTCACTGAAAATTATATGTCTTTTTTACGATGAATTTTTTACCATATTATTATGAGGATTTATATTTGTTTTCGTAAAAATAATATTTATTATGTAAAATCCGAGTTAGATAATGGTTGTGTAATTATGAAATATTATGCAAACTAAACATGACTATTTGTTTGCATTTTATAGGGAAGAAGAAGAAGCTAATGAATCAGAAAATGTTTCAGACCTATCAATGAACTGATACACCAAGATTATCAATTTTGAAGAACATATTTTATCATGTTTAATATTGTAGGTGACCTTAAAGACTTTTGCATTGTAGATACTTTAGTTATGATTTCTATAATTTAATATAACAACCTAATGAAATATGGAAAATTTCCTAAGCTTTTTGCACAATGTATTATTGTCTTGCAAATAAAATTTAGAATAGATAAAAAAAAGAAAAAAAATGCTCACGAATTACTTTAAAACGAAGTATATATTATGATTCATACATTTTTAACTGTTTTTGTATTTCATTTGTTTCTTAGACGCTACACATTAAAAAAAAAAAGACACAAATTATCATCGTATCCGCAGCGTTAGCGCAGGCTGCATTTCTAGAATTAATTAAGGTGATAGTAGCTTTCACTTTTATAAGGGTGAGAATATAAGTTTGATTTTCAAAAACATATTTATTAGAAGAATTTTTTTTTTAGAAAGATCATACAAGGACTCTCGTTATACTATCAAATAAATCTTGTACGCTCAAATATCTATTGAGAAATTATCATCAGATAAACAAACAAATTATAACTAATTAATTAAACTAATATTAAATTAGATTAAATTTACACATAATTTATACATGTGAGACTTGAATTTGAGACCTTAAATCTCACGAAAATGCTCTTATCACTTCAACTGAAGCTTGGGTGCATTAAAAGAATTTTATCTTTCAAACTCCTAAATCGAAATGATTAATCTAGGATGAATAGATTTGAAGATACCCTTATTTTGAAAAAAAAAAAAAAACAGAAAGAAAGAAAAGATAGAAATGTAGAAGTTCTAGTAAGAGGAGGGTAACGAGCTAATGTCAAGTAGTAGTAGTTGTTGGTATTACAATTCATAATATTCCAAATCCAACTGTATTTCTCTTTCCTTTCCTTCCCTTTCCTTCTTTTCCTTTTCTTTACCCCCGCGAATCTCTCTCTCTCTTTATCCAATTATTATTATTTTTTCTGTTTTGGTCTCAAGAATGCAGCTTCCGCATTCCCTTAAACTCGTCAATCCTTTTCTCTGAAAAGCCTCTTTTCATTACTTCCTCTATCCAACCAGGAAGGGCCTTTGTTTTAGAAAAATGGCCGGCGGACTCGCCTCCTCCCACCAAGGCGGCGACGCTTCTCCGGCATTCTTGCTCCGCCTTGTCCACGACGTTGTTTCCGGTAATGTCGGTGGTGGGAATGGTCATGTCAATATTGCGTTTAAAAAGGATTGCACGGATCTGGTAAGGAGGATTGCTCTCTTCACGCATTTGCTCGAGGAAATCAGAGATTTTGGACCCTCTGGTCATGATCATGATGATGGCTCTTCTTCCTCCTCCTCAGCCTCCGTTCCTTCTTGGTCGGCTGATCTGGCAGTGGCTCTTCAGGCTGCTAAGCGTCTCTTGTCCCTCACCTCCGCCTACCATCCCAATAATTCCTCTGTAAACCCCCTTTTTCTTTTTCTTTTTTTGGATTAATTTGACATCCCTTTATCTAAAAGTTTTGATGCATTTTTAATTTTGATACGTTAATTGGCTTAGCATTCTCTGCAATGCCAGTTTGTTTTACCACTTCAATAGTAGTAATATGGTAGTAATATGTTTGATTATGATTTTTAGTGAAAGGTCAATTCTTATGAAAATTGGTAGATTCAGTCACTTTTTTTCTTTCTGGAGAAGGAAATCTGATGCATTCTAATTATTGGGTCAATTGTTTGTACTGTGATACGTTAACTCCATTTTGGGATAAAAAGAATAACAAATTTGTGCTAAAAGTATTTGAGTAATCTATCAGATTGCTAAGTCTATTTTCTGAGTTTGCCAGTTATTGTCAGTATGAAATTTGGGACCTGCACAATGTGATAGTCAATTGTTAGTATTTGTCTGGGTGGATGTAGCATTTTTAATTAGTTACATGAAATCATGGGAAAAGGAATATGCTAAAAGTCATACGGATTTTTTCTTTTTCGGGTGTTAAGAGCTTGGGTTTTTCTGGAAATTTCTGTGTGGTTATGCACATTTTGTTGCTAGAAATGTTACAGGTCTCTGAAATTTTCTATATCTTGATTTAAGGATGGAGCTGCCAAAAGAATTTCTTTCCAATTTCAATGTGTTACATGGAAGCTGGAGAAAGCTTTAGGGAAAATCCCATATGATCAGTTTCAAATCTCAGAGGAGGTCCAAGAACAGGTTTGACTCCTGAATATATACGTTTCTTCTTCTTTTTCCTTGATTGATTTGCATTCTTTTAACAACACTTATTTTTTCAGGTATCGTTGGTGAGAGCACAATTGAGAAGAGCAACAGAAAGATATGGGTCTTTGAATTCAAGAAAGTTTTGTAATGCCCTATCCCAACCACTGGAAAAAGAATGTGGAACTACCAACCATGAAATTTCAGCAAAGCTGGATAGCATCTCAGAAAATGGTGGCCCTCAAAGACATGGTGCTGATCAGGCAACTAAGATATTGGAAAGAGTGAAGAGTTCTTCAACCTCTTCTGAGGTCTGCCTATCAAATGAAATTGATTCCAAAGGGCAAGAGAATGTGGCCATTAAGGGTACTGAAGAAATCAAGAAGCCTGATGCACTAGTAATCCCTGATGATTTTCGGTGTCCCATATCTTTGGAACTAATGAGAGACCCAGTGATTGTGGCTACAGGACAGGTAAAGAGCACCACCATAACTACTGCTTGTTTTTTCGATGTTTCTTCTCCTATAATCACCTATGCCTTCTAGCCATCAGCTCATCCTGCCTTCTGATTTATAATATTCTTGATTTTACAGACATATGAGAGATCTTACATACAGAGGTGGATAGATTGCGGCAATGTAACATGTCCGAAAACTCAGCAGAAGCTGGAAAATTTAACTCTAACCCCTAATTATGTTCTGAGAAGTCTAATAAATCAATGGTGTGCTAAACATAATATTGAGCAGCCGAGTGGACTAGCAAATGGTAGGCTTAAAAAAAGTGATGGATCTTTCCGTGATGTTAGTGGTGACATGGCTGCCATCCAGGCTCTGGTCTCTAAGCTGTCAAGCCTGTGCTTAGAGGAGCGTAGGGCTGCTGTGGCTGAAATCCGATCACTATCAAAAAGAAGCACAGATAACAGGGTACTAATTGCAGATGCAGGAGCAATACCGCTTCTGGTGAACCTTTTAACTACAGATGATGTGTCATTACAAGAACATGCAGTAACTTCTGTTCTCAACCTTTCCATATATGAAAATAACAAGTCTCTTATAATGCTTGCTGGTGCCATTCCTTCTATTGTCCAAGTCCTCAGAGCTGGAAGCATGGAAGCAAGAGAGAATGCTGCAGCTACCCTTTTTAGCTTGTCACTTGCAGATGAGAATAAAATAATAATTGGTGCATCAGGTGCAATACCAGCTTTGGTAGACCTGCTACACCATGGGAGCACTAGAGGGAAGAAAGATGCTGCAACTGCTCTGTTCAACCTATGCATTTATCAGGGGAACAAGGGCAGGGCTGTCAGAGCTGGAATCATAAGAGCATTGCTGAAGATGCTCACAGATTCAAGAAACTGCATGGTTGATGAGGCTCTGACAATACTGTCCGTTCTTGCTAACAACCATGATGCTAAGGCTGCCATAGTAAAGGCTAGTACCATACCTGTTCTAATTGATCTTCTAAGGACTGGTTTGCCCCGCAACAAGGAGAATGCAGCTGCCATTTTACTTTCTTTGTGCAAGAGAGATGCTGAGAATCTTGCCTGCATAAGTAGGCTTGGTGCTGCCATACCCTTGACAGAGCTTACAAAGAGTGGCACGGAGAGGGCCAAGCGGAAGGCTACTTCGTTGTTAGAGCATCTTCGCAGATTACAGCAGCTCTGAGCATTGTGATTGTGCCAGAGTTTGTTAATTTTTTTTTTTTTCAATTGACTCTAATTGTTTGACAAAATTGCCTATTTGTTCCTTTCAGATTCTAGAACTGAGGATTTGAGCATGAGATACAAAGCCATTCTCACTGCTCACAGTGTATTCATTTCTTTCATTGATGAGTGTGTAAAAAATTCATTTGATCTCTTTGATTAATGAAGATTGCTTTCATTTTGGCCTTTTTGTGTAGCTGAGAAACGTTAACTATAGGTAGGCTGAGGTTTTCCTTGCAGCCATAGAAATTTTTTTATATTGTTTTTGTATGAAATGCAAAATAGTGGATTTAAGACTGCATTAGCGCTTGGGACAGCAGTTTTTGGGAATGTTGGAAACGGACCGAAAATTGTGAATCCTCTTATTTGTTCTAATTGGAACAGAGTATCTAGGTAATATTGGATTTGGGTTAATGTACAAATTATCTTCCAGGACTGATAAAGTTTAAATGGATCGATGGGAGTTTAATACTCTCAAAGCCAATGTATAAGTCCTAGCATCTAGTTGCTTTGAGGATGTTGTCTCCATCATTTCCTTGTTTTGGGAAGTACAAAGCCAATCAAAGGACACAATTACAAGCATAGCCAAGTTCTAGTTTGTCAAAATTTATTCGATTGTCCTTTAGTGATTAACGGTAAGCCAAAAGAACTTTCATAAATTAATTAATCCATATGTGAGTTTTTTTTAATATAATCGAGAGATACGATCTTATTCTGTTATCATGAACAGTATATATATATTTTTTGTGGAAAAACAGTATATTTCATAAATGTAGTCAATATCTGGATACTCTCTCTCTCTCTCTCTCTCTCTCTCTCTCTTGTTTGTTTGTTGACAAAGAAGAGAAGGGAAGATGTGGGACGTGCAAACCCGCACTCTGGTATGACTTCCTCAACCTTTGGCCCACTACATACATCAAGAGGGGGAAGTCTTAATATATTTCTTTGGTTTAATATACAAATAAGCCCTCAAAGTATACTAAAAATTATAAATTGACCTTTAAGCTTTTATTTGGGACAATTGTCCCCTCAAACTATTATTTTTGTATAATTAACCCCTCAAACTTTGTTTAGGGACAATGTAACCCTTAAATAACAAAAATTTTAAGGAATTAATGTAACATTTTCATTCGATTAAGGGTTACATTGTCCCAAAGTAATAATTTAATAGGATTAATTATCCCAAAATAATAGTTTTGAGGGGTTAATTTTTTCAAAATAATAGTTTAAGCTCAATTATCTAAAACAAAAGTTTAGGAGTAAATATATTCAAAAAAGTATAATTTAAAGGACAATTTAGGTATTCAGCTTATATTGTTTTTAATTCTTAAGCAAAATCTACTTTAACTATACTACTTGAGGGAAGGGATTCGAACTTTTATCTTTTAGAACAAGGGATCACGTAGCCAATTATTGAACCAAATACTTATGTGTCCTGCACTTATACATTTACATATTGTGCATGGATAAATCACCGGGTATAAGAAAAGTGAGAGGGAATAGTTTAGGATAAGATAACATCAATCAGCTAAAGACTATAGTCTTTCATAACAAAATTAAGCTGCAAAAAGTTGTTTAAGATAAGATCACCATTGTTATGTTTTTGCCCATTCTTTCCTTTAGTCAAGTGGAGCCAAAAAAGGGCATAAGAAATGCATATAAAACGTGCACTTTTAGTTTTGAAAGCAAAAGCAAGACAAATAAAACTTACTTATTGAAATCCAAAAGTAATGGAAAATGGGGTTTGGATAATGCCAGTGTTCTTTCTCTTCTCGTGACGAAGCCGTGGTACAATATTGACGGCGCGGTTATGCTGTATGAAAATTCTTATTGCTGATTCGATAAAAAGAGGCCGCTCACGAGAGGATGAAGATGAATACACTCAAACTTTGGATGTGCATGAACAACATGGATGTCGTGGCCCTTTTTTTGGCTTTTTCAGTCCATTTTTCCTTATTTTCTTTGTCACTTCTCCCTTGGCTTTCCAACAATTACCGAGTTTTCTGGACTGCTGTGTGAGTTCTTAAAATTCTTCAATTGACTACTAATTATTGTTTTATTTGTTCTCGGACCAATTCTAAAAGCCTTAAGCCTTCTGGGACTTCCCATTATAAAAATCAAGCCAGCAACGTTCTAGAACTTAATTAGTTTCGTACGCAAGGTGAATTGCTTACACTATCAAAGAGAAAATCTCAAATTTGAATCATGAATTGAATTGAAGAAAGCTAATCTTATGGTATAAGAAACCTGATTTTCCTATAATTCCAAAGGAAAAAACTTCTTGACCCACTGAATTTCATCCCACCAACTGATGGCACAAGTCTAGCTACAAATTTTAGAAGCAATTATCGTAAAGCGTAAGTCCTAAATTTTAAACATTTTAGTAGTTAAAATTCTATTTTGTCAGACAAATAAATTAGTGGGATAAAATTTGATACGTCATGTAATAGTACAACTAAGTTGCATGGCTACTTGAAATTGAAATAGGTTGTTCCATAAGTTAATTCGTCATTAGTGTGAAGTTATGGTCCAAAATGGAAATATATTGGGAGAAATTGTGATAACTTTAAATTAGCTAATAACCTTTGCAAGTAAATTAGTGACTTCCAAGTTGATGAGCCGACTGTCAAATTGGACCACACATGCATTTGAAAAAACAACAAGCCCGGCCCTGATAAAAAGAACAAACCTTTTTTCATTCTCTTCACGAGGCAAAATCAAACTTTGCACAGCAGTCGCCTTATTACTTCGTAAGAAATAATGAACGAAAAGGAAAAGGTGAGGGTTGGTGGCATAAACGAAATTAAGTGTACTTTTCTTAAGTAATCGTCAAATCCTCATGTTGAAAATAGGTAAATTTAATCATACATCAGTAAGAACAAGAAGAACAAAGTCAGTTTTCACATGTGCAGTTTGAATCTTATTAGAACTACGTAGAAAAAGTCTTAATCACTTTTCCCACATACGCCGTGATTATCGTAAACCATTTTCGACAGCACAAGAAAAAAGACAAGACCAATGATTTTCTTATGATGGGTTCATGTGGGTTCATGTTTTGTTTTCCCACGCATCACGGGGCTCGAATCCAGAGATTTGCCTCTAAAATCCTTCTGTTGGGTCTTCATCTGGTTGTTGAATTGGGTTCTAAACGGTCTAATTTGTAGACTAAATGGCTGAAATTTAGTTAGTGTTTGATATTTTTTTTTATTGAAAGCGATCTCTTACGTACTTTTTATTTGTTTTTGTTGTCAAACATAAACATTTTTTGGCTATTTTGTCAAAAGGTTTGCCCTCTTTGTTGACCATTACTGCATCTCTTAGCATTTAGCGGCAACTATAACTACCCATATATTTCTATGTCCTTATCCTCATACCCACCATAAATCTTTGTGAGCCTTTAAGTAGGCCAAATCCCAAACCAAACCCAAGTTTTGTGGCTTAATTATTTATTTTCTCTGTCTTGAAACCGAAAAGAGGAATATTTCATAGTAGCTATAGCCTATAGCTAGCTCTCTGCTAACGATTAACTAGTAGTAACAAGGTTGGTTTTGGCTAGGCAAGAATGGGGAATAGCTTGGGCGGGAGAAAGGCCACAAAAGTGATGAAGATAAACGGGGAAACAATCAAGCTGAAGACCCCGGTGAAAGCTGACGAGGTGGTGAAAGATCATCCAGGCCATGTGCTGTTAGAGTCGGAGTCTGTTAAGCATTTTGGTATTCGAGCAAAGCCTTTGCAGCCGCATCAGAACTTGGAGCCCAAGAGGCTTTACTTCTTGGTAGAGTTGCCAGAAGCTCCCAAAGAGAGAAATCCAAGAAGGGTTCGGTCGGGTATAAACATGAGTGCCAAAGACAGGCTTGAGAGCCTGATGCTGTCGAGGAGATCCGTATCTGATCTTACACTCATGAAACCCAAAAGTGTGATACCCGAGGAAACCGAGGAAGAGGTTGAAGGGTCTGAAAATGGAGCAACGAGGGTGAAGTTGAGGCTGCCCAAGGCAGAAGTGGAGAGATTGATGAAAGAAAGCAAAAATGAGGCAGAGGCAGCAGAGAGAATCATGCAACTTTGCTTGGCGAATACTACCAGAAACAACAGCCCACGTGAAACTGCTGCACAGAATGGAAATGATGGCATGTTTTTGCAAGAACAAGTGCATTGGAAGGGCAGCCATGGAAGTAGAGTTGGAGGAGGTTTCAAGGCTCGTGAGGTTAGTTTCACCAGACATTGATCCTGTTTTCCTGCTATTTTTCCCCCTCATTTTTTTCACTTCCCCCACCCCCCCCAGCCCCCCCCCCCCCCCCCCCCCCCCCCGCCGGGATTTTAAGAGGCATAAACAAACACCCAAATTTAGAAAATAGATTACCCTTATAGCAGTTGACATTTTTCTGATTTGTTATCAGTTTAGTTACACAAGTGTCAAAGATAAGGTGTACCGAATAGGTATTTAATAAGGGGATTTGTGCAGTAGTCGGTCGGTCGACCAAAACAAAAAACTAGTCCCCAGTACACCAATTTTTTGGGACCAAAATTTCGACTTACTCTTATTTTCTTTCAAAAAAATTGATCAGTTTTTATCTTACTTTGATGATATGCTATTTATTTTTTAATGATGAAATAGTAATCTATGGATTTAATTGAGGAGGACAATTACTTTGAGTCGAAAATTTTTGTTCAAATTATCAAGAGTTTGAATTTTGATCACAAAAACTAAAAATACAATACTCTATCGTATCAACGTTGATTAGTATGGGCAAAATTTTTGGGACAAGTGGTTTCTTATACCCTTTTCATTGGGTATTTTGCCCCCTTGAAGTTCTCTATTTGCTAACTTCCAAGTTGTCTAGGTAACATGGTTGTAAATTCTTACTAATTTGTTGACTAAATTTTGACTCATTCATAGATAGTAGTATCTCATCTAGGATGTTTCCTAAAACCAAAATTTTGGATCTTGAACCCTTCAAACAGGTGTATTTGAATTGAATTTTATGGCTTTGGCTTTCATTATAAAATACTATATAATTTATCAAATTTAAGCTAAAGCTTACTTAAAAGCTCGGCATGGTTCCAACTTCCGAGCAACCTCTACCTAGGATCACGTGAATTTGACCAAAGAACGAGCTTGTTTCTTTCTTCTTCTTTTTTGTCCAATTAAAGTTTAGAAATATGGTATGTTATTTTACCTTTAAGGTCAGAATAAGTAGTCAACATCTTTTAAGGATTTATGACTCTAATTTTGTAGAATTTTTTGAACTTATAGATTACCTACATCTGTTGGAATTCGAATCCGAATATTTTATTCCACTAATCCAAACTCTTTTGATCAACTCCTATTAGCAAGAATGAGCTTATTCTTGTTCTTGAAAAAGAAGACGAAATCATAAATAGACAGAGGAGACTGCTTAAACTCTTAATTAGTTTTTACTTTATGAATGAAAGTGTGTGTTCCCATTAATCCTTGTACGGCCTTTTGGTTGTAGCTGAAGACATATATGATCATAGTCAAAGGAGTCTTGGTTTCTACGTATCAATTAAATCTTAATGAGAAAAAAAGGGCAACCTGGCTAAAAGTATTAGTTAATTTATTAAGTACTACTAATCGTTGTTTGAAAATTTTAATTACCACACATTTCTTGTCAACCTTTTTTTGTGCTTTACGTCATTTGCCATTATCATTCAAGGTGGAAAATTATGAACAAAGAAAAGAAGCAGTAATTGACCAAAACAACATGACTTTGTATTGATCAGTTGCTTTTCTTCTACTATTTTGATCTTTATTAGATATGCATGCACGTCTTGTCATGTGATGCATATAATTCAAAAAAAAATCACCAAGAAATTATTTATTTTAATTCCAAATCGAATTAAGTAATATTCGAGATTAATTAATAACCTAATATATTTATTTATTTAATTAATGTCTTGTTTTTGTTTTTGCTTGCAGAAACGGGTCAGTTTTCTTCCAATCAGCGAAGGAGGGGGCCAAATAGCAGTGACTTCTTAACAACCATGAAGAGTTAATTATACCACTACAATATATTGTACGGGGAATTCTAAATAAATCAGAGCCAAAAGCAATAGGAAGATATGGATCCAAGCTCAATTTTTCTGCACATCCTCTCTTAGCTCACCCTAGCTCTTTATATATATGGTAGTTTGTTTTTTGGTGTACATAGAACAAATTTTGCTTTGCTTCTTTTTTCAAGCTTTAGTGGAATTAATTTATATGTCAAAGAGCTTAGAGTGAGGGATGTAACCTTACCCGGTTTGATTATGGAAATTTTCTGCAATGACTCTCTCTAAATATAAATATAAACATAGCTATCTATATTTTCATCATAAATATTTTAATGCATTTTTCAACTTAATAATGAGTAGAATTTTTCCTTTTTTTTGATATACAGCAATAAAGTTTAGCTGTGCAATATGCGAAAATCACAACTAACCTCGAAATTCTCGATTTTCTTTCTTTTTTCTTCTGATAGAAATATTTTAGAAGTAGAGAAGATTATTCATTTCTAAAATCAAGATAAGTCGGGAACCTATACAAGAATATAGGGATCCATTAAACTCTAACCCTTGTTCAAAAAGCAAAAGCAGAAGAAGACAACAACGTAGGGGGGGGAAAAAAAAGAAGGGTAGTGAAACAGAAACATCTATATAGGTGGGAAAGAGACAAAATGACTAAAGTTTGAAAGTTGAAGAAAGAAGCCCTGTTGCTGTTGGTGTACGATAATTGACTCAACTCAACCTCACCCATCCATCTTGGCAGGGCGGGGGCCTGATTTGACTTTTGGATTATACTTGTAACGACCGAGCCATAAACATGAATATAAGGAAACGTCGTCGTTTAAACTTTAGACAATCCTTTCAAATCCTTTCTACTACTAGTAATAATACTTTATATATTCAAAATTACTTTTCAGCTCACATGGAAGAAAAAATTGAAGGTCTAAGTTTACATCAGCTGCTGTTTCCAAAAGAGTTATAAATCCTTTTGTTTTTTTGTTTAACCAAAGATATTCTCAAATCTTTGGTTCAAGACTAAGTACTTTCGAACCGAATTGACTCATGATAAAGATAAAACTCTTCTAACAATATTTTTTTTTATTCACAAGACTTAAACTCAAAATTTTACTTACGAAAAATAAATGTCAAATCACTTCAATCAACTAAGTGTTGGTACAAGAGTTATAAATCTTAAAAGGCCATAGAGAAGTCATGTTATGAAAAAGGAACCTTTGGTTTTTGGAGGGAACTTTAGCACATGCACAAGAGAAAAGATATACATCGAGCCCTCGACTCTTCCCTTTCTTTAGAGGCCATTAAAAAGAGGCCTCAAAAAGAATTCTTTGTTTCCAATCTTCACATGTGTGGTTTTTCATGACTCTGCCCAAAATAAAGAGATTTTTTGCCAGACGAAAAAGAAGAGGATAAAAGAGAACAAAACCTGGGGGGAGAGAGAGCTCCATTCTCATTTATAATCAAATTACAATTATTTTATGGCTTATTAATCAACCAATGAATCAATGATGATACATATCATGAAGTCCATTGATCAGGTACCGTGAGAAAATACGTAGTCATAGCCTTTCGGAATCTCTTCTTGTATTGTTTGGGAGAAATAATTGTTGGGGGTGCATTCTTTGGCCCACCTAGTATCCCAGCTGTCTTAACCCATGTCTCCAAGTGCTTGTCCCAGGTATATTGTCTCATGAAATCGATGATTCCCAAAACCAGCTCTTTGCGCTCCTCATCCACTCCAACCAGCAATGAATAGTCCATGACATCAACAGACTGAAAATCACAGCACAAAATATTCAATAAATAATATGCATCACATTCAAAACTTGTTCCTACTTCAACATAGACCAGAAAGAAGTCAAGCACTGATGGTAGAAGCAACTTACTGCCAAAAAGTATGTATCGTTCCAAATAGCTCTCTCAAGGCTTCGCTTTGCCTTGCTTCCCAGAAAAATGGGCTCCGTTCGCAGTGTCTCTAACAGATTCATATCTAGCAATACTTTGTTTGGCCCTGTTGTATCTGGATTGTATCGTGCTCTTGCAGAGCCCTTAAGATCATAAACCCTCGAGATGCTTCTTCTAAAAAATAGGTTCTCCATTACCATAAGATCCATTTTTGTTTCTTTGCCACCTTTCAGGTGTTTTACAGAGACCTATATCAAGCCAACAACAAAGAATTACAATGAAGCCTTGAAATGTTAAGCTATCCACACACCAACTGAATGCACAGAACCAATTCAAAAAGGCAAAGTACAACAACAAACCTGATAAATACCAAGAACTTTAGCAAGGCATGTTGGGCTCCCAGAGCTAAGAGATTCTGTCAAATACTTGAAATATTGCGGTGCAAATTCATCAAAGGATTCTAACTCCGTCTTTTTTACTTGTTTTATAATGAATCTCTCATCCAACGATTTGGCAAAATACACATTGCTCTTTCCTCCTTGTGCACTCCATTTCTGACAGCGGCTCAAGGAACGCAAAAAATCCACTTCACTGGTGCAACATTTTCTCCTGAGAGAATCGAACTCTGTTGCAAAATAACAAGTTACTGAAAACTTCACTTTACCACCAGCGGCAGAAGAATCATCTCCAAAAGAAACTGTTAAATGCGGAGACTTTTTTGAATCTGTAAACATCGCACCTACAGATGATGAGGGATCTTCAGTGCCATAACTCCCATAATGGATATAGTCCAGGTCAACAGAGCCAAATGACGGCCAGGGTGAAAAGGTCGCAGTTGTAGAGTCTTCTTTGCTCCTGTCACTGACACTCCAGCCGCCTCCATTTTCATTAGACTTATCAGCAACCCAATCATCATATTCTTTGGAACTGAGAGCATATGATATAATACTTGCAGGATCATTGTCATAAACAGCAATAACAATATCACCATGGCCCCTGTGTGGAAGAAGAAGCCGAGCCCCTTCAGCCAAATGAGATGCAGAGCTGATTAAAGTGGGTGTGGAACTGAGTAACAAATTCAACTTTTGTGCCTCTAGTGGCAATGTATGGGAGTAAGTCCTCATTACATTAGAAACAGGATCTCTTACCATACTCCTGTAATCCCCAGAAGCATGGAAAGATATAAGCGACGATAAATGCAATGAAGAGGGATACAATCCTTTCTGAATTCTCTCTTGGAATCTCAATGCAGAATCAAAAGAATGAACTCTCATTGGCGATGCTACCTTTCTCAAAGGGAGATTATCGATTTTACTTCTTGACCTGATTGAATCCACTTGGAGTCCATCTCCCTGAGATGCTTCTGTAGGTAGAACTTTCAATGTAAGTAGGTCAGTGCCTGTCCAAGCAGAGTCTATTCTTTCAGATAGAGTAGAGGCAGGAGACGGGATGCTTTCATCTGTATGCAAATCCTCCTCTCCCTTTTGGTGACACAATGCCAAGTCAGATTCTTCTGGCACAACAGATTCCAAGGTAGGACTAGACTTCAGCTCTGACCCTATCTCAATCTTAGGAGGCTCCTGTGAATCTGAGGATCTGCAGGCATTTTGTTCATGATCGTCAAGTCTCCCATCCTTGGAATAATCCATTTCAACTTTGACGGTGGAACTTTTCTTCTGAAGCGAGCCTAATGAATGAAGTTGCCTATCCCAAACATGCGAACCTATTAGAAGTGAACGCCTTAAGCGATTCAGTTCTAAGATGTCCATAGCAGCTTGGCCAAGTTGTGAAGTATCCATAAGAACTGGTTGTAGCAAACCCTATAAACAAGAAAACAAATTATATAATTCCTCTTTCAACAACAGAATTCAAGGACAACAGGGAGAAATAATAGCACACTGCACATACACACCACCAAGTAATAATTCAAAATCATATCAGTAACCAGTGTTAGGTGTGCTTACATTAAACTCAGTTCTTTCCTTTCGAAGCTGATCTCTCAGTTCCGTAACATGATTCAGCAACTCACTAGCATTTGATGATTGAAAGCTTGCAGAATTACACTTGTGTTCAACACCGTCGAGTAAATCAGACACCTCAGCATACACCCTCTCCATTTTGACCATTAGCTGTACGAGACAGAATAGTCAGTAATTTCAGAATATGCTGATTTCACTGGTATAACAGTAACAGATGAATAATACATAAATAACCTCAGCTGCCTCTTTTCTAATCCATTCCTGCTGAACTTCTCCACTAAATTCAAGCATTGATGGGGGCAACTGGACAGTTAGTATATCAACTGGAGAATAGCGGAAGAAAGCAACCATGTTGCCAAATCTGTGAAACGATACAACATAACTATATAAACATCAACTTAACCATAAAAAAAGAATAAAGATTTAAAACTTTACAGCCTTACCCATAGAAACGAAGGCAATCCCTCTGCAATGAATGACCACATGTTGCAACACGATTGGCAGTTGCATGATTTGAAAAACTAAGCTCCAAAAATTTTCCAAATGAAAGTCCCCATGCAGCATCAGACATAACAACTCTGCGAGTTGCTGGAGGAACCCCATCTATATGAGCACACCTTAGGCAACGGTGCCACATCCATATCTTACCATCACGTTCACCAGGCAGCTTAAGAGAGGAGAGGCGTCTTACATTGATTGTCAGATTTCCTTGCTGGTGGGTATAACATATGACATGGGCTTCAGCGGGCTCATTACAAGAGCGGCAGCAACATGCCTGTAAAGAAAACATAATAAACTATATAATTCAAATATAAAACAAAAAATCTCACATGAAGGCATGCAAAGTCTGAAATTATTTACTTGATCAAACAGGTCATCACGAAGATATCTCCCAAGTGGTTTATCAAATGAACTATAAAACTTTATTCGCAGGAGCCGCGATCGTTCACATACAGTTCCTTTAAGGACACACCGACTTGAAAATGAAACCAGTATACTCTGGTGTGTGTCAGTGGCTGAAAGGTATTCACTAGAAGCTTTGTCTTCATCAATCTTCTCAGATTTTTCCAATTCACGAATCTCACCAAGATGTCCCTCCTCCTCAGTCAAGGTTTCTTGCATCTCTGATTGTGAAAAATCTCTATTATGATACGGCAACAAAGTGGACATCTTCAAGTCCTTGGATTGTTCCACAGAAGACAAGTCCAACCCCACATGAGGTGCCAAATCATCATTAGATACACCAAGAATGGAGCCACCAGATGAAGGGAAATTTTGAGTTTCATAATGATCAGATAATGAATCCAATCCTCCTTGCTCTGGATTGCGACTCAGGGATACATCATCCAGAGCAGAAGCATTGACTATGGGGTTGAAAGTGGTCGGAGAAAAGGAACTAGGGACAACTGAAATGACATTTTCAGCCTGCATTTTCTCTGGTACAGCAATTGCATGCTTTACTTTCATCTTAGGCAGAGTAGCACCTTCATCAGCAAGGAAGGACGTCTCGAGGGATAAGTGGTAGGCTGCAAAAACAGCATACTGGACAACATGTTTAACCTTCTTAAGTTCTTCACGAGATCTGCCCCTCAGCAGGACCTATAAAGAGAAAAAAGAATGTGATAAGAGAACCATGCTGAGCATCTTCGAAGGGACATCAATATCATATCTCTTTAATTAAAATAGAAACCAGTGAACACAATCCTACAAGTAAGACTAACATTCTATTTACATGATCCATATCATATGTTTGCTAGCCCAATGCTATTTCACCATCCACAGTAGCAAATCAATTACTAGTCCTAAACAACCTATAATGATCAGAAAGAGAAGACACGCAACATGGAAGTAAATTACATCTAATGTTTCGACATATTTCTCCTTTTTCTGCATTTTGCACTGATATATAAATACTCAACATTTCTAATAAATGTGCCACAACCATTGAGATATGATCAAATCACTCAACAATGAGAAAGAGATCAATTACTGATAGTATCATAGTGACATAAGTATAGGGAGGGAAAGAGAGCCTAGTGCATTAAGCAAACAATAAAAATAACAAAAAAGCAAGGGACCAATTGTGAAATTTGGAAAGACCTATTAAAAATGTTTGTGCCCCATAAAGAAGCAAAAGACAAATTAATTGAAATGTTAAATGCAGCAGAGTTACACGACTAGAAGCATGTAGAGCATCAAAACACTCGTAATTTATTTATGTTGCACCCAGCGTCTATCATATCAGGCCTACAAAAGAAGTAGGGAAGCTTACGTGCTTAAAATTTCCATAATTCAAATGAAATAACAAATGAATCATATGCATAAATAGAAAATATTACCGTGCAACCTAAACGCCTCGTACAACCTTCAAAAAACATAAGTGTTTTTGAGGGTTTCTTGTTAAACTGATTGGCCATTTCATGTTCTTCAGATACTTTCTCCAACCTGAATAATTCACAATGCCCCAAGCGTGTGGTAGATAAATTATCAATTGATGGACAAAGAAGAGCACCAGTGCACCTTGCTATACGCTCCAGTAATGGCCTTTTAACATTAAGCACTAATGAAATTTCCTTTGCAAGTAGATACTCTTGGGCATATGAAGACACACTCTTTTCTACCAGCAGAACATTGGGGCGGATAGCCTCAATCTTTGCAATGATCATCTTAAGATGATCATTTTCCTGTCCAAATGGCAAACATTTAGAAAACATAGATAGGATCTTTCTTAAACCGAGAAAATCTTTCTAGCAACATGCACAAATGGAACAAGTTTTTAGATCAAACCTGTTGAAGTAATGTACTAAAAGATGCCAGCTTATTTGGAACTTTCTGAAATTCAAGAGATCCTCCCAAAAGAAGTAACCTAGGATTTTTGTATTGGGAGGTCATACGCTTGTGTTTTATATTTTTTGTACAGACGACTCCCTTGACAAGGGTGCTGCAAGATGAGACATTTGAAAAGTTAACAACTCATATAATAAGAATCTAAAAAGGAAAAATTTTAGAAGGCCTGAACATTAGAACATCTGAAGAAAATAAAGCAGCCCATACCTCTCACTGGGAGTTCCTGATGATATACACTTGACCTTCACATAATCACCTGGATCCATACTGCCTCCTCTGCTAGTATCAGGTTTCACAAAATTTGCGGCTTGCCATGCTATTGCCGTGATAATGTCAAGCCAGTCCCCAGCATTATCCTCTTTACCAACTTTGATACCCTCACCCTGTAATAGTTGTGACACTAGAGCCCTAAAATGCCCCTGTATTACTGCTTTAAGAGGTTCTTTGTTTCCCTCATTTTGTTTCTCCCTCGCTGGGAAGATACTAGAAAGGCTACTACTTGATGAGAACATTGCACCAGAATCCCCAATATCATCATCTTCATCATCATATGTGAAGAAGTTGCTATCTGCTTCATCATTTTCATCCTCAGGCGGTGGAGGATACCATATTAGACCATTGTTTTCAAAATCCAATGGCTTTAGTGACTTTGCATGTTGATTATGAAAAACAGACATGTCATCAGAGCAATCATCCGTATTCTCCACTTCCTCACTTCCTGTCTCCGGCTTTCTTAAAACAGCCATGTTTCGTTGATCAAAGGGACCAACATACCGAGCCATTGGGCTCCCTTCTTGCCTTTGCTGTACAGAATGCCCAACTCTATAAGGAGTAAAATTGTTCCTAGAGGGGCTGTCTGAAGGACTTGATCCAACAGATTTAAAACTATAAAACTCATGTCTAGCACTAATACTACTTGAATCTATATCTGAAACATCCTGACAATATTCAGCCCAAGGGCTCAAAAAGTGCTGACCAGAATCATCAGCATCTTCTTCATCACTCCTACACCAGTAAATAAACAAATGCCAACAAAATCACTGCCAGGAAAAAGAATCATGGAAGAGAAGAGTTTAAAAGAATAACTTTAGGGGGGTCAATGGCCGTCTCCAATATACAAGCACCAAAAAAAAACCACAAAAGAAAAGAGGAATAATCACGGAATTGTTATTGCCATCAAAGCAGAAGTATACCTGCCGGGAGATCGCCAGGTAGATACCGGAGGAGGATGAGCACTAAATGAAGTCATACTCTTGCCAGTCACTGGCTGCAGAGAAGACCCGCAATCACGAGCTTCAAGATAGCGGGCAAGATGATCACTCTTGATGGATTCACTATTCAAGGAACAGGGGGATAGTGGTTCCGGGCTCTCCCGGGGAGATTCAGAAGGATGCACTTTCTCACAATACTTCCTTCCTCCACTTTCACGTCTCTTGTTAACCCCATCACAACAAAACTTGCAAGATTTAACACTCATCATCCTAGAAAACTCATTCCCCTTTATATTATCTGATTGATCAACATCAACCACAACAACAATAGAGGATTCATAACTTTCAGCACATTTAGAACATAACCAACGACCACAACTTTGGCATCGGTATCTATGAGAGAACTCATCAACAAACTTGGTATCACATTCACAACAACACATTTTTTCGCGAACACCCTTTTTGAGCATTACGAGTTCTTCTTCACCAGGGTAACATGAAAGATCACTTGCTCCCCAAGATATCCAAGACCTGACTTTTTCTATTAGATCTAATAGTGAAGAATCAGGTATTCCCATAAGAATCCCAAACAAACCCCCCACAAGAAAATTCCTATCAACCCACTTTTCTCCTTGTTCTTCTCCTATGTCAGTATTTATGAAAAAAAATCTTGAGTTTGATAAGGAAATATTGAAAATATATTAAAGACCCACAATAAAAATGGCGGGTTTTGATTAATTTTTAGGGTATGTGTTTTTTTAAAGCTTACAATTGATTGATTTTGACCCTTTTTTTTTCTCTCAAAGGTGTCAATAAAAGGAAAATGAAATTAAAATCCTCCGGGGAATCAGAAAATTTTTCCAAGGAGGAAACTAATCAAAATCAAAATCTCCCCCACAGACTAAGTTTTTGACTAAATCACAAATCTCATAATAGCAGTATTTACACATCAAAAATCACAACAACAATATTATCAATTATAATAAGCCAACAATTTCCCCAATTAAGAATACATCGACGAGACTATAAACCCTAAAGTTCAAAACCCAACATAAATTCGACCCGAAAATGAAAAGACGAAAACGACCCAGGGAAATATCAGAAATTTTCAGAGCTTAACCAATCCCGGATTTATCAAGAATGCAACCACGGATCATTCAAGCATCAGAATCACTGTAACTTGTCGTGGGTTCTAGTTTTTCAAACCAAATCCACAGAGACCAAAGTTCCAAACACTACAACGAACAAGAGGAAGCTAAAAAAAGAAGAAATGTTACAGTAAAATCAGGAACGAAAGTGGGAAACCAAAAAGAAAAAAAAACGTCAGTGATTTCAAGAGAAGATTTAAAATAATGGTAACAATTAAGTAATAAAAGAAGAAGAGGAAGAAAATTAGATTCGAGGCAAAATGAGGATCAAAAGAAGGAAAAGGAGGATTATGGAGAAGGCTCCCTTTCTACCGGAATCAGAACGCATTTCCATCAACTCTACACTATCCTCGACAACACTCTTCTTAATCTTTTCCCCTTTCTTAATAATAATATTTCTTCTATTTCCGTCGTTCTTCTTTTCTTTTCCTTCCTTCTTTATTTTATCACCTGTTTTCTCCTTTTTCATTCCCTTCCCTTTTTCCCTTCTCTTTTCCTTTTCCTTTCCTTCCCCCGCGTCAATGCACTTTAATAATATTTTCTCTCTCCTCTGTTGCTTTTTTTTTCTTTTATCTTAAATGTTTGATTTAATTAGGGTTTTTTTTTTGGCAACTGATTTAATTAGGGTTTATGGTGTTGTATTCTATTGAGTTAGTTGTACCTGATTGGTCACCATGGTGCTTTTTAAATTCTTCTTCTTTTCTTAATTTCCTTATTTCTTTTAGACCCCCCATCTTAAAGCTTTCTCTGTTCATTGGTCACCATCAATGTTTCAATTTTTTTTTCTTATATTTTTTATGCATGTTTGATCTGTACATTTTTATTTAGTATTAATATGACTAATAAATAAATACACTAAATCCATGCATTAATCACGTCAGGAATTCTTTGTCCAAATTCTAAGTAAGATTTTTCACACTATAATCCCTTATTAACACTAAACTAATCTCCTTCTCAAAGAGACTTTTCTTTTCTTGTTTTGAGTATACCACTCTCGGATTTAAATCTCAATGAATGAAAAGAGAAAATAAATTTAAAGTAGTTTTTTTTTTCAATCGAGGTCCGACGGAATTATATTCTAAATTAATCGAGATTCAATATAAATATATGATTACCAACACTAAGGATTTATACAAAAAAACATATATAAATATATGATTACCAACACTAAGGGTTTATACAAAAAAACATATAAACAATATGACTGTAGAAGTCCAAACTAATCAACAACCATACTCTGTAATTTATTTTTGATTGAAAAATAATTTATCTGCTCAAAAGCTTTTTGATTAGAGAAAAAATTTACAATTGAATCCAAATTTTCATAATTAAAAGGGTCTAACTATGTTATGTCAACAATTACTTTAGGTAATATCTCCTTTTTCCATTTAAAGCATCACATTAACTGATTTCAATAAAAAAAATACATTGATTATAAAACCCTTTCTATATATGAAAAAATGACCACACATACTTGTAAGAATTATTATGAAAGAATTCCCCTTCCGGATGATATACATAGAGATTGAAATTTACACAAAAGTTTTCCAATTCAAATCACCTCATTTTCTCTTAGTAGACCAATTTTCCTATTTTTTATGATTTTTTTATATAGTTACATGTATTCGTATACGTTTTAACGGTATATAACTAATTCTATTCGAACCGTGTTAGATTTCAAATGAGAGAAACTCTTCCAACTTTGTTTTCTACATCATAAAACTCGAATCTAATATCTTACTTTAAAACATTAAATTCTTTCTACTGATCAGCTCAATAGATGTTGATTCTTTTACCTCCATACCAAAATCAAAGAATTATCAAAACCTATAATGCGATATAATATTTAGTCACAAATTTTTAATTTTAAATAATTAAATAATTTTTTTGCCAATTATTATTATTATTAAACAGTAAACTAATTGTTAGTAACACTTGTTATTAAAAAAATTCTCATAATTACTCCCTCTGGCCTCTGCCTCTATTTAACTGTTCTTTTTTTATCAAATCATCCCAACTTTGATAATTAATTATAAAATATATATATATATATAATATTAAATTTTCAAAAATTATGTTTTGAAAAATTTATGATTTGTATTTTTTAAATTTCATTTTTAAAAAATTTACAATTTTATAATTTTATTACAAATAATACTCAGAGTTAAAGTTGATTTGACAAAAAAATTAGTTAAATAGGGACAGATATAGTAAAAAATAAAAAGTCAAATTCATATATATTAGCATTTATGAAGTGTAGATGGATTATTATGATGTAATAAATTATACCAACACGTGATGAGTTGAGTGAAAATAATTTAATGCCCATTAAGTAAGATTTTGAGTTGGAATCTTATAAATGAAGAAAACAAATTTTAAAGAATTTTTTTTATTTGGGATCTGACGTGACTCAAATAGGATTAATCGTAAACTGTTATATGGATACATATCATTAAAAAATACAATAAATTATTTAGAAATAAATAAGCTAATACCAATTGATATAATCATTTATTTAACTTTTAAAAATATCGGGGCTTAGTCAGCTGCAGTATTTTTTAGAGTTCTATGGATTATGTCTGGGATTAGGAGGATAGAAAAGTAGGATTTGCGTATTTTTTATTATTTAACTAACTTTAACACCCTTTTTCTACTATCGTGTACTACACGCTCCGTTGACATCATCAAGAATCTGGGCTTTCGACTGGGTTAGGTTGGCGGGTTTTTTTTGACCCGACCTCTCATCAATCTTTTCTTTTGCCCACGCACAAATTTCTTGACTCAGTCTTAACTTATGCGTTTTTCTGTGCGCAACTTCCAAATCACATGTTACAAGCTCTATATTCATGGAAAATGGAAATAAATAAAAGTTTAGGAGTTCTCAAAAATAAATATTTTTATTTTTAATTTTATGAAAACCCGAAGACTTGCAAAGTTATATTAGATAAAAAAGTATATTTCTTTTTGACTTAATATCTAATTCAGTTACTGAATTATACTAAAAATGATAGATTAGTTCTTAAATTTTTATTGAAAATAGATTGGTCTCTTAATTTTTATTTTGAGACAGATTTATTCTTAAATAGTCAAAAACTTAACAAATTGAGATAAATTAGTCCTTAAATATTTATTTTGTAACATACTGACCCCTAAATTTTTTTTAGTTTTTCTATCATTTGTCTTATTCAGAATCTATTTGTTTCAAAATAAAAGTTCAATAATAAATCTGTCTCAAATAAATGTTCAGAGACTAATCTATCCTTTTTGGTATAGTTCAACGACTAAATTAGGTATTAAACCATTTTTTTTAAGATATTTCAACCTGGAGACTTTTAGAAAACAATTATCGAATTTTCTTATAACTCTAAAATTTCGTAAAATATTTTGAAATTTAATATCTCAGTTTTAGTCTATGAATTGAATAATAGAACTTTACTTGCCACATATGGTTTGAGATCTCTGTAAATACTTGAAGCAAGAATTTATTTCTATAAAGGGTTATATTGATGACATGAATTTAATAGGAGTTACTACTATTACAATTGTAGCAATAAGGTAACTGCCAACCGAACATCATCAAAGCTACCTTATTGTCATAATAAAACCATCATAAAAGCTTTGTACTGGGACGGTTGGTAATTTTGTACAGATGTTGGATTTTTTTTAATTTTAGTTAAAAAATCATAATTACTGTTCTGTACCACTCTAATGATAGTTCCTCAATCTAAAGATGGCAATATCAACTTGATCAATCCTCCTTTTTGGTTTTTTGGTAACATGGGTTCGTTCGTTCCTATATATATCCAAAATTGAGGGAGAAAAAACATTCGAATACCCGAATTGTAAAAGGCTAAAGAAGGGAGGGGGTGGGGTGGTGGTGTGGGATGGCATGCCCATTAAAATTTAAACGGGTAAGGTGGGTTTGGTAGAATGAGTTTGGCATTTGGTTTGGTAAGAAGACAACATCTGCAAAGGTGTATGTGACTGTGTGCTTCCATGGTGTGCCGAAAGACGAAGCTTTTTCTCCCTTCTTTACGCTATTTTGCTGTTGGCATTTTTTATGGATTTTTTTTCTTTCTTTTATATATCTTTGTTGAATAAATTAATTAGTCCGGTGCAAATAAGAGTTAACGCAAGTGATAAGGATTTGGATTTGTGATAAGGATTTGGATTTGTGATGAAAGATACTTAAAATTAAATACCCATTTTCACAAAAAAAAAATACTAATATCTTATCGGTAGGCATATATTAGTTCGCCAACTTAAAAAAAAAAAGAGTTTCATTATTTTTTAAAGGAATTAACGACTCTTAAAAAAGTCAGACTAAATTCTGGTTGAACATTATTTTTAAATTATTGCTATGATATTCTTATATTTTATTTGCATACGTATATAATATGATTTGGATGGGCAAAACATACAAAACAACGAATATATTTCTTGAAGACTCTGAACCACGAACAAGATTTCCAAGCATATGATGATTATAAAATTATGTCCTAACTCCAATTCCATTGAGAATAATAATAATAAAATTGATGATGCATGGTTCAAAAAGAATGGCTACATATGCAAATGGACATATAAAATTGATCTTGAAATGGATGTCCCCAAAATTCTTATAGCTAGTGTGCCCAATTAGAATTTGGGAGTTGCTGCTGTGAGCCATTAGATGCCCTTTCCACATGTTTGAAAGTTACATCATTAATTCTCCTGTTAGGTTGAATCGAATGAAATCCGACATAGTTCAAATAGAATTAATCGTAAATCATTAAACAGATAAAAAAATCTATGATTATAAAAAAAAAAGAAAAGAAAGTTACATCATTGTTAGTGTTATTATTCCTATACCATTTGCTAGTACTCACTAAAAGATAAGTGTAGAGTGAGCCGCCCTCGGCCATTTTTCTTCATCATCATCATTTATGACTCATCTCCATGTGAGAAGAAGATGATTTTTCTTCCCCTTGATTTTACTTTTGGTATGTTTGGTGTATGGAGAACCCATACCACTTTGCTTTATATAAAAATAGATATATTTTTTATAATAAGATTCGCGCTAATGCTTGTCAAATTAGGGCTACAAAAAAGGCCCCCACTTTTTTCATTTCCTTTGTCCTCAAAAACTCAAGTCTAGGGAAAAAAAAATAAACTTCCTCATTTTTTTCTCTCTCAAAACCTATTTATAACATACTCCTTCTGTCATAGAACATAAGTAATTTTCAACCATATTACACAAAACAAAGAAAGTAGTTTTATTTGTTATGTTTTATGTACTTATCTATTTTATTCTTATTTTACTTTTTTAATTTCTTTCATTTATGATTATGTCTGTCATTATTTCTTTCTTTCTCTCTTCTATAAGGAAGAAGGGTCTATTAAAGAAGGGTTTCTAATCATAACAAGGGTAAATTTTGAAAAATATAAAATATTATCTTGATTTTAAAGTGACAAATATTTTAGGATAAGAAAAATTTTCAAAAATAACTTATATTCTGGGACAAAAAAAGTATATAATAATAGTTATTATTTTTTATATATAGGAGATTGGAAAAGGATCTACCTAGTGGAAATAGGAAGTGTTGAACTCAGAATCTCTCTGAGTTAATTGTAACCTTTAATTATTTTCATGACCAGAGAGAATTCATATAAAAATAGATAATGATAATATACATTAAGCCCAATGACAAGTCTCGATTTAATGGCTATGAGGAGGTCATAAAACCTTCATATCTTTAAGTTCAAGTTTCACCGGACGTGATCTATAATCAAATTTTATTTATAGTACTTAGTTTTTGTCTGTTTTAGCAATTTCTTTCATCATTGTATGACATATAATATGCAATATACAAGTTATTATTTGATCGTACTTAAAACTTTTTATTTATAATAATCTCTTAAAAAAATAATAGTACCATTAATTAGCCTTATCCTTTGATTTAGAGTACCAATGGCCTTTTAGTATTGCTTTGATCCATTATCTTCCATCAAGAAAGTACTCTAAGAATGCATTGGCATGATGTTATGTGGTGTCATCATCCACTTTTAGGTAGAATTAGTCCCTAATCTGAAAAGGTTAAATACTAGACTAGAATCTCTTTGGTATCCATCAATTGAGTGCTTAACAATTTACGGGGAAATCTTGTTATGCTTTCATATCAATGATTTTTGTTCAAAGAAATAATTGAAAGATAGTAGTCAATAATATTACTATACTTGGTATTTTGCAAATATGATTCCCGATGACAAGACGACGAGGCAGGAACGCGCACTAACCATCCCTATTATCTTATTTTTTTGTCATTTTTCTATATAATTAATCCGTAAATATCATAATCAATTTTTCGTGTCTGAGAACATCTCATGTATTTTTTTTATTAATGATATAGAAAAATTATACAAAAATTTAACATTTATATAAGTATGACTAACACATATTAATTCTAAATTATATAATGATTAATTATACAAGGGTTATTATGTAATTAGCAACATGCTCCCCTGTATGCTTTCCTTTGATATTTATCCCGTTGACAAGAGGAATAGAGAGCTATATTCCTTTCTATTGGATAAAAATGATGTCAAATTTCGATTATTGTACTGTCGTTTTTGTGTGGCCAAAAGAAAAAAAAACCTCTTTCCTTTTTGAAATTATAAATTATCAAGCTTTTTTTTTTTTTTGCCAGTAGTCTTCAAAAGTTTTTCCTTCTTTGTTTTTTGGTTGAAACAGTCATATCAATCGAAAATTAATGTACTATAATTCCACCATATTACTGTTGAAACATTTCAACTACTTGCAAGCTTTTTGCATTGACCCATTAATCTCCCCTTTGCTTCTCTTTATCATCTGGCTAGTGTATCTGCCTTCCTGGGGTGGCTTCTCGGTTCTGGCAAAAGCTAGCGTTGCGTGGCTTAGGTTTGAAATTTCCCTCAGAAACTCCATTAATTTGCTATCTCTATTTTACCCACAATTGCTTTGGGTTTTTCTTGAGAAAAGAAAAATCTCCATTAAAACCGCAAAAGCATGGTAATGAAATATATTTGATTTCGTGAAAATAAGGATTAAGATCGCATGTTATTACGCAAATGGGGTAATTGATTCCTAAATCACAAACGAAAATGATTTTTATCCGTCAAAATTAAATAATAATTCTCTAATTAGCCTTAATGAGAGTAATGGTAATTTTAAAATGATGTTATTTTGAAAATTAGTGAGATCATCGTTGAATCAAATGTTCGGATCTTTAATATCATAATATCTAAGGAAAAAACAAAGGACGTTGTGATTATGATGATTCTGAAAAACAAGAAAAAAAAGAAAAAACCCTCGGAGCAAAATTGCCTTCTATATGAAGAAATTACGTGTTGGATCAACAAAGAATAACCATAAGGTAGTGAGTCATGGGGCGGTGGGGCTGGCTAAGATTGCAAGACCATTCGCCCTTTAGACCCTATTCTTTTTCTTGGCTGCCTCCTTTTTGTAGAGAGTCCTAATCCAAATTTGATGTTCCGAAAAGTAAATGAAAAAAAGGCAGGGGGCCAAGCTGACGAGAAATTTGGGACGGTTGATGGGTTTATTTTGGGTAGGCAGAAAAAGAGAAGGGTAACCATCAATTGATATTGCACAGTTCTTGATTAATTGATATCATTAATGTTCTAAGCCCTAGATTAGAGACTAACCAACAAATTTATGCCTACTTTTTTTGGTTTTTTGTCTGGAAGTTTTTAGACAAGTAGCTGATTAAGGATATCTAATTAGATACTTTCCTTCACTAACAAAGATTAATGCGTTTGCTTGTCAAATGTAAACTTAATTGGTACTGTTAACGGTCTTTAAAGAATGTCTTAGAATTTTCGTCAAAATTCAAGTTTATAAGTTGGAAATTACTAACGGGCACCTGTTAAGCAAATTGCTTTGTTTTTTGTGCTTAGCATTTATTTTATATTTTTATTAGTATTTAAAGACAAGAATACCCTTAACTAAGTTTAGTCCCAAATTTATAAAGTTTAACTCCAAATTTATAAAATTTAGCCCCAAATAAAAAAATAAATTGTAAGGTAAGTTTTAATATTTAAAATATATTATTGTAGGATTTTAGAAAAAAAACTTTCAACAAATTTGTCAAAATTTAACCCCAAATTGATAAAGTTTAACCCTAAATAAGAAATTTTTTGTATCTAAGGATAGTTTTATCATATCACTTTTTTTCTGATAATAATTATTACTATTTCAAAATTCAAAACTACTTTTTACCTCTATTAAATGAGTTTAGACACTGGTTAACCGGACTCTTATAAGTTTATTTTATTGTACATAGATCTAAATTCTACAATGTCAGAGGGATCAATTAGTGAGATAAAATTTAATGGGTCATTTAACACCACGTACCATTCTATTTATTTAACTTTGAGAAATGCTACTTGACCTACATTTTTGTCCCTTCATTAATTTTGTCCCAATTAATGACACAATTATAGCTACTAAAATCCTACTGTAATAATTATCTTAAAATTTAGGATTTACCTGTAAGGCTGTAAATTAATTGTTTGTAAATTTGTGACTATAATGTCATGAGGGATGATAATGGAGAGATTAAATGACAAGTCAAATAACATTTTTATTTAGTTTTTATATTAATTTCTCGTTGAACATAATAGTTGTATCATATATTACCGATTAATACTTCATTAGGTTCCATTAGTTTTTTTCTTAAAAAGAAAAAAACTTGGGTGATTAGTGGATTGTAAGCTTATATATGACATGCTTGCCGACAATGATGCAAATTCCCAATTATTTGAATAAACATTGTTAGCTATGGGAATATTATCTAACCAAACTGCTTTATAGTTTATACTTTTTTTTTCTTTTGTCGCAAAACTCCCTCTTTTTTGTATTTCAGGGAAAATAAACATATTATCCTCTTTTTGTGCATTGATTTTTTTTAAAGAAATAGAAATCAATACGAATAATCTTGTTATAATAGGTCTTCTCAAAAGATAAGAAGAAAACCGAAAAAAAAAAAAAAATGGAACCAAGATAAGTTGCTTATGTTGTGGGCCCAAAAACTTGAAATTCTAAAAAATATTATGCTAAAGAAAGAAAGGGAAAAAAAAAAAAACACAATCTACACTAATTTTGCCAAAAATATTTAAAATGTGCAATCTGCATAAAAGTTGGTCAGAAATTTGTGGCATATATAAAACAAATGTGATAGGGAAATGTTAAGCCAGATTTTTCTTCTTTAGACTAAATACTAATTAAACTTGATATTACTTCCCTGTTTAATTTCAATTTTATTTATAATAATATTTTACGTCAAAACTATATGAACTTTCATTTTAAAAGTAGTATATTATTTATTTTAAGATTTGAGCTCGAGACTTCTAAAATAAAATTTCAAAATTTAACCGTTGTGTATCACTTCCAGGATAATTATCATTTAATTTATTTGATAATCAAGTGAATCTCTCATTTCCTCCATGTATGCAACTTTAAAAAATTTTTTTGTTAAAGTATTAAAAAAAAGCGAAGAATCAAGGGAACAGGTGCGGGGTCAAAATCATAAAATAAGCCTAATCACAAAAACCCACTGATAATTGGAATTTTATGGGCATTTGAAAATTCCCACAAGCTCAACCCTCTTGATCTAGGGATTCCCTCAAGTCAATCCAGCAACTGTTGGCTAATTGCCCCCTCCAGAAACTCCATCTGCACCTTCTTTTTGTGTGTCTTTGTGCCCCCCTCAACCAAAACAACTGGGTATGGCCCTGTTTTCTGTCTTCACATGTCACTTAAATCTTAATCCATGCTACATCCAGAGGAAAAGGAGCATCTACAAACATTTGACTCAATAGTTGGTATATGCATTTCCTACTGAAAAAAATTTATGTAGCCAATCTGTGGACCGGACAAATCGACCTTATAGTTACCATTCGAAATTGGGGAATTAACATCGTTGCCCCCCGAAATTAAATCTGAATCAAAACAACTTAAGCAGCTCCTTTAGAGATAAGGAAAGTTGTCATGTACTTATAAAAGGGAAAGAGATAAGTTAGAAAAAGAAGAAAAGAAAAAGAGTTTGTTCAAATAGAGAAAATTGACATTTGGTCATTGTATTCTACTAGAAATGCAATTCTTTTTTCTTTCTTTCCCAAGAATATATGCATTTTAACTTTAGTGTGTGATGATATATGCTTTGGCATGATGCAAGTCATTTAGCATCCCACACATAATGCCCACTAAAGGTGAAGCAAAGCTCCAAACTGTGCCTAAATGCTAGAAAACTCCTTGGAAGTGGCATGTCATCGTCAGACATAGTGCCTTGACTTGGCCCCAAGACATTATGCAGCAGAAAATTTTTCTAACTTAGAAATCAAATTTGTTGGTCTTTTACTCGTGGTAAGGTCAAAGTTCTCAACTAAATTAAACCAATTGAGATCTAGCTACGGCTTTCCGGATGTCACCAATGACTCGAAACCTAAAATCTAGAAATGAATTGAATTCTGCAAGAAAGGTGAAAAGTAAAGCCATAATTGTTACAACTTACAAAGACCAAACTGGCTTACAGAATCAAACAACAGACCAACTAAATTACCTGTTGCAAAACCTGGATCCTGTAAGAAGCACCAAAGAAAATTCATGAACAAAATGAAAACGATATACGGTATGACATTTCTTTAGCACCGGAAAAGTAATAGTCAAATAAAAAGTCATTGTTTTCTTTTTTTTTTTTGGTACAAAGGAGGGGAGGGGGATGGCAGGGGTCGAACCCCCGTCTTGGTGACTTCCTTATGCCTCTTTGGCCACTAGGCCAAGAGGTGGAAGTCAAAGTCATTGTTTTCTACAAATGAAGAATGCACAACCGAAAATTCATGGGCTTGCTTGAGCCCAACTTCAATTCATATGGGCAGTTTAAAGAAGCTCTACAATTGATCCAAAATGCGTTTCACATCCCTGTAGATGATAATGAATGGTTGGGAGAATAACTCCAAACACAAAAGCCCATACAATACACAGTAAAAAAAAATCATCCTCATTGATATTTTTATTCTCTTGACAAGGACCTTCACAATCACGCAAAAGAAATGCCAAGACAGCCAGATTATCAGCAGAACAAATTCCCAAAGAGCTAGATTTTGGTCAATGCATACAATTCTACTACTTTATCTTTTTATAGAATGGTAATTTATAGTCTATCAATTCTTTAAACCACTATTACTATTACAGCATGGTGAGGAATTGGCATGCACTTTCTGCCTTCATATCCTATCATTGGGGAAAGAGTTCTTACTGGTTAATAACAACAGAAAGACAAATGATCATGCCCGTTTTGTTCGCCTTCCGACTTCCAGTGCCAACTCAGTATCAATTTTGAGGGATATATCCAGTGCTTTCACAGAATGCGTGAGCGCACCACTGCAAACATCCAAACATTGGAAACAGTAAATCGTACCAAGAAGTTTAGCACCAAGCCAAGTTGTTTAACAACTTAAGCTAATAGAAGTGTCAAAATCTTGTATAAAATGCCAGAAAAATCACCAAGCACCAGATAATCCTAGAGAATGAATCATGCACAAAATATTGTATTATCAATTACAGGCACCCAACAATCTAAAAGCAGTGGCATATCCTAACGAATTATCCACAAAAAAAGTGTGAACAATCAACAATCTTAAAGCAGTGGCCAATCCTATCCACAAGCACAAGTAGAGGCCATTCTCACTTGAGTACCCTTGTTAAATCTTATGATGTCGATGTTTGCACGAAAGGAGATATATATCTTTCTTGGCATGTGACATGTCACACATGTTTAATCTCTATGTTAAATTCCAACAACTTTAAATACCGCCAGAACTAACTTCAGAAGCAAAAATATTGTTAAAGGTATCATGAGATTTTTCTTTTACAAATTTCCTTAACGGTTCTGATAAAGTGGAGGTAACCTGAAATTCACAAGAAGAAAACTTGCATTCCCTTACCTGGATATGTAGGTAACTCCAGTTTGTCCAATTTTATGTACAGTTTCAAGAGTGACATTGCCAGATGCCTATCACAATAAAATTGATGTAAGTTACAAGCCTCAGGAAGGTTTACAATGCAGCAATTAAATAGAAGCCAGGCAAAACCATAGATGGCAGTTAATGGCTACATGAGCAAGAATGGCAAGGGAATCACCAAAATGGTTTACAAATAGTTCAGAAAATCAAGTAGAAAGAGCTTCCCTACAAATCTTTCTAGTATATTCTGCTCATGTTTCAGATATCCCAAGACCAAGCAAAGAGAGTCAACCACTGTGCCACACACCCCTCCATGATCCTCAACCAAAGAAAAAGAAAGAAAAAAAAAACTGCCAACTGACACATCATCTCAGCAGGAGTAATCAATAAGAGACAGCAGACATCAACAGTCCTTTCTTGCAATATTTCATAGGCAGTTAAATAAACAAGGGAAAAGCTACATGATAAAACCATGAGATACCTCTGTTTCAAACTTCCCATTGATTAGCTCCACAGCTTCTTTAAGCATAGACACATCAACATCACCATTTGGAAGAGGTACAACCATATTATCCAACATTATCCGGGTCAAAGAAGTCTTTGTTTGGGATGCATACTGCAATACCTCCTTTACTTCCTCATGTGTCCGGGTCTCAACCTTGGGAAAGACATTGACAACATATCAATTAAAGTTTCCTCAAAGTACCCACTAATTAATTCAAATGCACAATCACTCAAAGAGAAAGAGAGAGAGAATTGGATAAAAAAGCTCAAGTTAAACACATGCAATTTTTTTTTGGCAAAATGGAGGGTTGATTCAAGTTGTAGGATACATAATGTACCGCATGAAGATTTATGAATTTGTACCCAACTCTGTTAACTGATCCACTGAACAAACTATTAAATTTGTTATAGCTTTTAAAATCTAAAGAAATTACCTCCACCTCCATTTGAAGATTTTCTCGCTGTAAATACTGGTCAACGGATCTAAGGGCATTACTAATTCCTCCAGCTATTGATATATGATTATCCTTTATCAACACCATATCAAACAAACCCAGTCTATGATTCCTTCCCCCACCAATTAGTACCTACAAGAAGAAGTCAACAATATCAACAAAGGCGTAAGAGAAAGAACTCAACTAAAGAGCAATTGCATCGAACTTATACACACCGCCCACTTGTCCACCAAACGTAAGCCTGGAGCAGTTTTTCTTGTCTCTAGGATGTATGCAGGGCTAGCTGCATCAGCCATTGCCTACAGGAATAATTAACATTTTAAAACAGTCTTTTGACACATTAAAAAGTTATTGCACTGAAAGCTTCAGCAAGGCTTGTTGTTTCTTTATTATATTTGACCTGCATGAATGACATAATCTGCAAATCATGGCTAAATTCTAAAACATAGCAGGCATACATGACATAGTTTGCATTTCATAACTGCATTCGTGATGTAATTTGCATTTTAGTAGTGTTTTTCCACCAAAATTTTGTGAATTGGCTATATTCTGATCACATATACTGCGGGAGAAACAAGGATACATAATAAGCAGCAAGAGAACTTGATAACTCTAGAAGAAAATAGAGAAAGAAGCCACTAACAATCCAAACAGTATAGTTTTGCTCAAATACAACTTAACCCATCGACCCTATTGTCTTGTATTTAACCCATCGACCCTATTGTCTTGTATTTCCAATCCAAAACAATGTAAAATAAAAACAGATGCATTCATGTTTTCCTACAACCATCCCTGTTATTTGCTCCACAATGGCAACAAAGATTTTGAATGATAACATTAAAGGTATTTAGCTAGGACTGTGAATACTCATTTCATTTATAAAACTCAAGGAAATAGAAGCACCTTAGTTAGCGTTGCTACACCACTCATCCGCTGCATAAAGTTCAGAGCTATTCTTTCAGCTACAACAATGCTGTGTGCCCTTCCTATATGGAGAGAGCACCTTATTAGTAGGACCTTCTAATACAAAACTAAAAGGCCCCCCTTCTGGCTTACCATAAACTCTTCCGAACTGCAGTCCTTTCCGAACATAATCTCCATCCTTTCGAGACCACTCCACCTGATATCAGAATGTACATCAAAAGGAAGGAGTGTGTGGTCTGAACACACAAACCATATGGATAATCCAAAGATAGAAAGTGCAGTGCTTCTATACCTTCAAAGAGGGATCAACCTCTTGAAAGACCATCTCTGCGAGTGCAATTCCAGCAATGATACCATCCTCCTTTGCAAGAAACTGGGCTTCCACTTCCATGTCAAATGGAATGGTGGCCATACAAGTCACATCCCCTGCAATTGAACCAAAATTGTTTATAATTCAGATGGAGAAAAAACTGAAAAATTATACCTGAAGATTTGCTTTCCCTTCACCAAAAGCTTTAGCTTAACCTTTCCGTATAGATCACTATCAACTTAGGAAAGCAAACATTACGGAATATGAAAACACTGAAAATAGAGACTCAAATAAAGCAAGTTTATTGGAAAACTAAATGAGAATCAACCTCGACCCCCAGCATCTTCAGCAAGGGCAAGTTTAATTATGCCCTTTAAATCATATGTAGGGTGTGAAGGAGGCTTTATCGCCATGGCTTCAAACGATACTCCAGCGCTTGTAGCCTGAGCAGCAGCCATTCTAACAATACGCCTACAACTTTGATAAATAAAAATCAGGCTCAATCAACTGCTAAACAAAAGGGTATCCTTTAATTCAACAATGTACCTTGAAGTTGTGCACCAATGGGGCAAAAGTATCGAGGAGGAAATAGGAAGAATTCCAGGCATGAACTCTTTGTGTGTTAAGGTCTGATAGTTCAGTGAGCTTTCTACTATTACCTGCAAACAGATACCACCCAGTCCCAGAAACAGACGAGAAGCATCAGAGAACTGTTAACTCTATGGAAAATTGATATCTTTAATAAAACAACACCTTAAACATCAAAATTTCATGTTCCACAGCCACCCAGCAGGGTTTTAGAAAAAAAAAAATCACCCAGCAGGGTTTTAGATACAAATACCATCCATACACAATAATTTTAGCTAAAAAAAACAGAAAAAATAGTAGAAATGAACATGTAAACGATATTGGTGGATTGAAGATTTCTATTGCTTACCGGAGATAGATTTCCGGAGAACCCAATTGCGGAAATTTGGCACGGCTTGTCACAGAATTATCCAATATCCTGCTTTTTAACACCTACTAGAAGACATAATAATATAAAAAGATAAAATATAAAATAAAATAAAATATCATAAAACAAAATACCTTTGTCCACTTTCCTTTTTTTTTTTTGGGCCTCTGTCCACTTTCCTTCTTATGGCTTCAGTTTGATATTTTATATTTTATAGCAATAATTTATTTATAAATTGGAATGTGCTTGATGGTCAGAATAGAAAATGGAAGACAGAAATAGGCTTGCCTTATTAGTAGTATCTTTTAAGTTTCCTTTTCCACTTTCTATCTTTTTCCAATATATTGAAAAAATAAAATAAAAAGTGTCTTTTTTAACTCAAATAGTAAAGTACTAATATGCTTCCAAATTCTAATGCTGTAGGGTCTTATGCTTGCATGGGGCCGAGGTAGAGTAGCGCCTGATCTAAGTTAAGACGGCTAACGTTAAATTGAATCCTTCTTGGAAGCTTAATTGCGGATATTGGGGAAGCTAAAGGATAGGGAAAATTTCTATGTGCGGATGTTCTGGCCAAGTTAGGTTGTGCCACGGAGGTTGATTTTGAAGTGTTGAGGGATTCACCCGGTTAAAGAGCTTTTTTGTGTAAATTATCCATATTCGTTTAATAATTTATTTTATAACTATTCGAGCCGGATTAACTCATTATGAAAGTAGAACTTTTTTCAATAATGATATTTTCTATTTATAAAATTCGAATTCAAAATCTTATTTAAAAAACACAAGTGCCTTATTACTTGAATCAACCACTCGAAATCTTGTTGGTCAAGCTAAAGAGTTTTATTACTTAGTTTGTGTGCTTATCTTTTATCACCAAAAAAGAAAAATGTCATGTAAGGGAGAAATTATTAGGTAGGCCGGGTTTACCACATCATCCATAGGCTCGATTAATGAAGTTATGACAACTCAAAGAATTTCTTAAAATTAAGATACTAATTTGATAAAAGTTTAGCCCCATGTTATAAAAAAAGAGAATTTAAAGAGCAAGTCTTTAAATTTAAGATATAATTATGGTAGGGTTTTAGTAATTATATTATAATTTTTGAGTTTTCACAATTTCATTGATTGGATTTATGGATGACGTGAAAGGCCCGACCTACCTATTAATTTCTCCATATAAAGTCACTTCTGGAAGTAGTAGACTTGATCTAAAGTATGACCAAAACTTGAGAACTTTGACAAATTTACCCGAAATTTTGGTACATTTCATATTTGGGTTGTTTTAGATTAAACTTGCACTAACTTTTGTTTATTTTGAGTAAGTTTTTATTAGTTCAAGATCAAAGTCAAATCATCATTACCTTCCGAAAATTAGTTCAAGTAAAATCAATTTCGATTTTGTTGTGGAAAGTATGTAAATTAAAATTTAAACAAGAAGCAATTATTAACAAAGGAGAGAAAGAGAGAAAGAGAAAAATGAAGAAACGATCAGAAGAGATATATAAATATTCTCTTCATTCTCATTCTTCAATTTATAGACGAAATAACTACTATTCATCCTGTAGTACACTATTCATCTTGTAGTATACTATTCATTCTGTAGTACACTATTCATTCTTGTAGTACACTATTCATTCTTGCAGTACACTATTCATTCTTGCAGTACATTATTCATTCTGTAGTACACTATTCATTCTTGCAGTACACTATAAATTCTTGCATTACATTATTCATCAATAGTGATATGTACTATTCATCATGCAGATTTTTACATTTTAGACAGTTTGCACAACTTGCATTTGTCCACTTTCATAACACTCCCCCTTGGACAAATACCACTATTAAAATTTGGACGTGTACTGCCTCGTTAAAAACCTTAAGTCGGAAAAACCCAGTGGGAAAAAACCGAACATAAGGGAAAAAAGAGTACAGTACAATTAAGTCCGTCTAATATGTCTTCAGGACAACATGTGTTTGTCTTCAGGACAATATAGGTGGGCCTACTTCAGTGGCCTGATTGGACGTGCTATTACTGCCTCATTAAAAACCTTAAGCCGGAAAACCCAGTGGGACAAAAACCAGACAGAAGGAAAAAAGAGTACAGTGCACTTATATCCATAATCGCTCCCCCTGAGATAAAACAAACTGCTACTTCTGGAGCATCTAAAATTTCCACTTCTGGGGAATTCAATCTTGCATCTTATTGACTCGCCGCATACCAATGCCATAAACTAATTTCTCAAATGTTGATGTTGGCAAAGATTTGGTAAATAAATCTACAAGATTATCGACGGAGCGAATCTGTTTAACATCAACTTGTCGACTTTCTTGGACTTCATGAGTATAGAAAAATTTCGGCGAGATGTGCTTGGTCCTATCACCTTTAATATATCCCCCCCTGACTTGTGCAACACAAGCAGCATTATCCTCATAAATTATAGTAGGAGAATCTATCACCGGTTTGAATCCACTAGCATTATGAATATGTGATATCATAGATCTTAACCAAACACACTCTCTTCCGGCCTGATAGAGGGAAATAATTTCAGAGTGGTTGGAAGATGTAGCAATAATGTTTGCTTAGTAGAACGCCAAGAAATGGCTGTACCATTATAGCAAAATAGATAACCGGTTTGGGAGCGAGCTCTGTGCGGATCAGATTTATATCCTGCATCAGCATAACCTACTAAACCAGAGTTAGTAGTATTCTTAGAATAGAATAACCCCAAATCAATGGTTCCTCGGAGATAACGGAAGATAAGTTTAATCCCATTCCAATGTCTCCGAGTTGGCTCAGAACTGAAACGTGCCAACAAATTTACCGCAAAAGCGATATCTGGTCTCGTGCACTGTGCCAAGTACATTAAAGCCCCGATTGCATTGAGGTATGGTACTTCAGGACCAAGTATATCCTCACCAGATTCTTTAGGACGAAACGGGTCCTTTAGGGGGTCAAGAGACCTTACAACCATAGGGGTGCTCAATGGGTGAGCCTTGTCCATGTTAAATCGTCTAAGCAATCTTTCAGTGTATGCTGACTGATGGACAAGTATTCCATTCTTTTTGTGCTCAAGCTCTAGACCAAGGCATAGTTTGGTTTTACCCCAATCTTTAACCTCAAACTCATTTTTCAAATATTCAGCAGTTTTAGATAACTCTTCAGGAGTCCCAATTAAATTCATGTCGTCGACATAAACTGCTATAATAGCAAATCCGGTTTCAGATCTTTTAATAAACACGCATGGGCAGATGGGATCATTTATGTACCCTTCCTTAGTCAGGTATTCACTTAAACGTTGGTACCACATGCGGCCGGATTGCTTTAACCCATATAAAGATCTTTGCAACTTTATTGAGAATAGGTTGCGGGGAGTGCATGCTTCAGGCATTTTGAAACCTTCGGGAATTTTCATATAGATGTTGGAATCTAATGAACCATATAAATATGCTGTCACAACGTCCACAAGACGCATTTCAAAATTTTCTTGGGCAACCCAACTTATAAGGAAACGAAAGGTAACAATATCCATTACTGGTGAATATGTTTCATCATAATCTATCCCAGGCCTCTGCAGGAAACCTTGGGCTACGAGTCGGGCTTTATACCTCACGATCTCGTTTTTCTCATTTTGTTTCTGGACAAAGACCCATTTGTATCCAACAGGTTTTATATTGTCGGGGGTTTTCGTAATAAGCCCAAAAACATTACGTTTGGCAAGGGAAGTCAATTCAGCTTGGATCGCTTCCTCCCATTTAGGCCAATCTTGCCTATGACGACATTCGGTTATAGACCGAGGTTCATAATCATCATTCATAATCTCATGCGCAACTGAGAGAGCAAATGCATCATCGATGATTATCTCATTTCGATCCCATATCTCATTATATTAACTGATGGAAATTTCAGTATTCCCAAGGTTGGTGATCTTTTCATGGGTTTGTACCACTTCAGGGGCAATATGCTCATGAACTTGTGCCACTTTAGGGGTAATATACTCTCTTTGAATATTATGTTGTGGCACTTCAGGTGCAATTTGCTTTCCTCGAGAAATATCAATATGCTCATCTGGAGCAGATTCTGGATTCCTTCCTCTTTTTTTTAGAGGAATAGTATCTTTTGATCCCATCGGTCTACCACGCTTCAGGCGCGGGCCATTTAGATCCATTTCGGGTGGTTCTACAGGAACATCTATCCTAGGTGGAACATTCGCAGCTGGAATATGAGACTTTGTAACTTTAGCAGTCTCATTAAATGCATCAGGCATTTGATTTGCAATAGCTTGTAAATGGATCAATCGTTGCACCTCATTTTCACATTCAGGTGTTCTTGGGTCTAAATGAGACAAACTTTTCTCATTCCATGAGAAAATCTCAACATTTTTCTGCTTTCCATTTGTGGAAGCTTTTGGTATCCCAAGTGATGGAATACTGTCTCATCAAAATGACAATCCGCAAATCTAGTGGTAAATAAATCACCCGTCAATGGTTCAAAGAACCGAATAATGGACGGTGAATCAAACCCAACATAAATGCCCAAAAGGCGTTGGGGACCCATTTTGATCCTTTGCGGTGGTGCTACAGGCACTTGTACCGCGCAACCAAAGGTGCGAAGATATGAAATGTCTGGCTCCTGGCCCAAGACTAATTGAAGGGGGGAATATAAATGAAAAGTAGTGGGGCGCAATCTAATTAAAGATGCAGCATGTAAAATAGCATGACCCCACGCTGAGGATGGGAGCTTTGTCCTCATCAATAAAGTTCGAGCAATAATCTGAATGCGCTTAATCATGGATTCTGCTAATCCATTTTGAGTATGAACATGTGGGATAGGATGTTCAACTTTAATTCCTAATGAAGCGCAATAAGCATCAAAACTCTTTGATGTGAACTCACCAGCATTATCCATTCTTATGCTTTTAATTTGATAATCTGGGAAATGAGCTCGAAGCTTTATTATCTGTGCAAGCAAACGTGCAAAAGCGACGTTGCACGTTGATAATAGGCAAACATGAGACCATCTGCAGGATGCGTCCACTAGTACCATGAAATATCTAAATGGTCCACTTGCAGGCTGAATCGGCCCACAGATATCACCCTGGATTCTTTGCAAGAATGAAGGGGATTCATAATCAACCTTTGTCATGAAAGGTTTAGTAATGAGCTTTCCTTGTGAACAAGATTCACAAATGTAATCTTTGGACAACAACACCTTTGTATCTTTTAAAGGGTGTCCACGAGTATTTTTAAGGATTCTTCGCATCATTGTAGCTCCTGGATGACCAAGGCGATCATGCCAAAGTCCGAACACATTAGGGTTCACTAGTTTCCAGGGCATCGTAGCATATGATTCTATAGCTCGTATTGGGAGATAATATAATCCCATACTAGAAGCTTCCAGCTTCTCATGGATGGTCTTCTGGCCCATCTTGTAGGAAGTGAGTCAAAGAAATTCCTTATTTTGCTCATTAATTGTTTCTAGATGGTACCCATTACGGCGTACATCTTTGTAGCTAAGTAGATTTCTTTTTGATCTACCGCTCAACAATGCATCTTCAAGATATAATGTTGTGCCATTTGGCAAAATAACTGTGGCAGTCCCATAGCCATCTATAATATTAACAGGACCAAATATTGTCTGAACATTTGCCTTGCGCAATGTCACATTTGAGAAAAAGTGTTTGCCACAAAGTATAGTATGCGTTGTAGCACTATCAAGCAAACATGTATCTTCCTTTTTCTCAATGTGTCCCATTTGCATTAATCTTGACAACTTCAGGTGTCAAGTTTCATAAAATTTAACAAATTAATAATATGATGCAAAATATAAACCAACAAATATGGAATAAAACTCTTGATTTTATTGACGACCATATTTATTTAATATCTTCCTTGGTAACATAATTATCCAAGGATATGGCAAAATATAGATGAAAACCCTCAGGATCTATTTCTGGGGACTTATTATTTTCATCAACATTATAAAAAGAAATCAAAAACCTCAAAAGGTTTTTCATTGCCAAGAATATGATAGTTTTTATTGACCAAAACCTTATTGACTTCAGCATCAGTCTCAGTTAGGTCAATGGCATGGGTCTCAATATGCTTGCTTTTCTCCTTCTGGGATGCTTGGTATAGATCAACCAAATATCTGGTCATACGATAGGTACGTGACCAATGACCAGCCATTCCACAACGATGACAGGTACTATCATCATGCTTCTTCATGGGCTTTTTACCTTTAGGGTTGTGTGGGGAGTTATTTATGTTACAGGTACTAAAAAAATTCCCATGCCTGCGCTCACGGCCTCTAGGATGGCCAACATTCTTACTTGAGCCGGCATTTGCTTCAGGAAATGCCTTGGAGCCAGCAGGTCTTAAATCATGATTTTTAAGCAGCAACTCATTTGTTTGTTCTGCAGTCAACAGGACTGAGATCAATTCAGAATATGTTTTAAACTGGCGCTGCCGGTATTGCTGTTGCAATACAATATTCGAAGCATGAAAGGTGGAGAATGTTTTCTCTAAAAGCTCAGCCTCAGTAAGCTTAACACCACAAAGTTCAAGCCGTAACACAATATCATACAATGCCGAATTATAATCGGACATGGACTTGAAATCCTGTAACCTCAGATGTAGCCTATCATATTGTGCTTGAGGGAGGATGACAGTTTTGGTATGATCATACCGCTCTTTCAATCTTGTCCATAAGATCAAGGGATCTCGGACAGATAGATATTGAACTTTTAGGCTATCACTTAGATGTCGACGGATAAAAATCAAAGTATTTGCCTTATCTTTATCATTAGCATTTCCATTTTCACCAATGGTAGCTGCAAGACCTTGGCCTTGGAGATGCAGTTCAATATCGAGACACCATGACAAATAGTTATTGCCATTTACATCCAAAATTTGGAATTTGGGCTTTTCAATGTTTGTCATAATTCAGAAATGAATGGTCTCAATTAGGTTGACAACTTCTGGTGTCAAAATTAGGTTGACAACTTCTGGTGTCAAAAATGTTTAGAAGTAAATTTTTACACAATAAAAATTTAAATTATCTAGTGTAAAGAAAAAGGTTAAATAAAATAATGGAATCAAACCTTAAGAACTTACCAGGCTTTAAACTTGCTTCACTTTAGAACACTCGTGCTGATAATGTATTGTGGAAAGTATGTAAATTAAAATTTGAACAAGAAGCAATTATTAACAAAGGAGAGAAAGAGAGAAAGAGAAAAATGAAGAAACGATCAGAAGAGATATATAAATATTCTCTTCATTCTCATTCTTCAATTTATAGACGAAATAATTACTATTCATCATGTAGTATACTATTCATTGTTGCAGTACACTATTCATTCTTGCAGTACACTATTCATTCTTGCAGTACACTATTCATCAATAGTGATATGTACTATTCATCCTGTAGATTTTTACATTTTAGACAGTTTGCACAACTTGCATTTGTCCACTTTCATAACAGATTTACCTTTTCTAATATATACAATGATGAATTATTATTAATAGCTGTTTGTGGGTTTGGGTACCCGTTATGAAGCCCGTGGGTTAAGCCTAACTAGGATCTGAGTCCTCGACAAAAATCATGATTTGTCCATGGGATGAAGCCCATGTACCCGGGGTTGCCGGTCAATCTTCTGTGGTTTTCTTTTAACTGAGAAACATCTAAACTAAGGATTTGAAGCCAAAATGTATAGAGGACAAGGAACAAAGTAGTTACAAGTCCAAGGAATTTTCCATTATGAATTAGACCATGGGGAATTTCCCGGACCCCCACACTCATATGGATTGGCCTTTCACAATTTAATGTGAATATGCATGTTGTTCACGTTTTATTATGATGGCCTTTCCAAACTGTCCAAATTCTTTAAACAAATCAGCAGACATTCGGTTTGATTGATATGTTAGTACAAAAAGTTCTTTTTTTTCTGAAGAATGTTAGTATATAAAGTTTAATTATTAAACCGGCAGTGCAAAAAGTTTGATTATTAAAACGGCCCCCTTTGGCCTAACTGTCAAATTGTGTACCTTAAAGGCGGGATTTGAATCATGATCTGATTATATGTATGTAATGTATGCAGATACCACTTTAGTCAAGAAAAAAAAATTATTAGCTTTGTAAATTATTGACGCAGTTTACATACAAAAGAGTTACAAACAAAAGGAAGTATGGTTTCAAAGATAAGTTAGTTGTTCACTGTGTTTCTAAATTGGCTGCTGTTGCATTTGTTCAACTATGACTTTTCGCTTGCATTATCAAAAGATGGAAAATGAAAGAGGGTCGGTCCATTCATTCAATACCAAATTAATTACTACTATAAGCACTGAAAGTCATTAGGTCCCACTAATATTTCATTCTTTAATTTTTGGCTTAAGGAAGTCTAATGCAAACGGCATTTTAATCCGACCGCTGTCTTTTTCTGATCTTTCGAATTCGTATATTGACAACATCGGAGCTAAAAACAAGCCCAACAAGGAAGTACACGATGAGATATTCGGATAAATGTTTCAAGTGTTTGAGACTTGTCTTGGTCGTTTTTCTGCTGTTGCAGGCAGAGGCTAGGGTCGGAGGATGCATGCGACCAATAAACGGTGTTACTAAGAATTTTGGAAATTTGTACGACCCTCAGCTTCCTCGAGGGCCGGTGCCTCCTTCGGGGCCGTCTCCTTGCCACAACAAGCTTGGTCCTTACAATCGCCGCGAGTTCTGGTACCCCGATGATTATTATGTCAACTGCCCATGATGATCATGATCATATATAGAAATTTTCTACCTTTTTATGTTGCTTAATTTCTTCTTCTTTCCTTCCTGTTTTTGTAACATGAAAGAGAAATCAATAGGGATGGCAACGGGTACCATTTAATCGAGTATCCGTATATGTCCGACCCGTTTATATAGGGTTCTCATACTCTATAATCGGGTTTGTGGGTACGGTAGTAATTTTACTATCCGTGTCGGGTTCGATAGTACACAGTATCGTATATCTGATACTCGATTATATATTATATGAAAAATATATGAATATGCTTCTATAAGGGTTTGAACCTTAGCCCAAAACATCAAATATTGACTCTTACCATTTTATCCCAAGTCATGTTCAAACATGTTATATACTTAAATTTATTTTATTTTCTTTAAAATTAGAATTTTGCCTTTCATGCATATATTAAACAAGTATTTATAGGATTTAGATAATTATAAAGTAGTTAGAATTTTATTCAAGTAGGGCTCGGGTAAAGGGTTTAAAAAATAATGGGGTATTTATAGGATTCGAATACCCTACAATTTTATAGGGTTAGGATACAAGTAGAACAATTTTCACGGGTATCCTACTCATTGTCATCCCTAGAAATCAATGGTCAGTATATGTACTTCAAAGTATAGTTAAATCATTCTTTATTGGGAAATTTGTTTCTGTGTTTGTGCAAAGACTATGGGAATTAATTAATCCAATAAAAAATTTAGATTCATATATATATATATATACACACATATATATATCTATTAGGCTTTTACATATGTATCTCGCAATTTTTTCTTTTCGGGGAAAAAAATGTCCTTGCATGTATTCGAATACTACAAGAAAATACACGTTTTTCGACATATTTTTGTAACAAAAATCACCGAAATGTGTCGCAAATCACAATTTGCGACACACAAAAGTTGCGTTTTCACATGTTGCTAAATTTTGCAACAAAAATTAAGTTGTAAAATTTCTCGCAACTTATGGCACCCTCGAGACGAAGTCTGTGATATAGTTTGTGACAAATTGTTACTTTTGTTTTGCGATACATGAAAGTGTGCAAAATTTTATCGCAAAATATGTAAGAAGGAAACACCATGCTACAACACAAGTTGCGATAATTTTTTGCAATACATTTTGTCATATTTTGCAACAATAATTGTGATATATTTTGCAATATTTTGTGACAGCATAACTAATTTATTTTTTAATTTTGCAACATTCTGCAATGATTCTTGATGTTGCAACACAATATTTTGAGACACATTTTGCAATATTTTGCAACGATTATTTATAAATTTTGAAAATATAAATATTTTTATTAATTAATTAAATTAATTAATTAATAATATAATATAATATAAATGATAATTAATTTATAATATATATAGTATTGACTAATATAAAAAGCACATAATATGAAATTAATTATTATTTATTAATACAAAATACATAATCCAACACGATAATCCAAAAGTAGAAATCTTACAATATAATAACAATAATATCAAATATATAAGAGTTTCCAACACAATAATTTGAAATATTACATTTATCCGAGTGCAATCTCGATGACACCTTCTGGCTGCTAGGTGCTTTAAAGGTTGAGAGGCATAAGAGAAGACACTTGACCTGGGCATGAAATAATTTCTTTGTTACTTTCAAGTTTCAAGGAACAAACTAAGAACATAACAACTATAGGCTGGACCACTAAAACGTTAAATTATAGTGGTTACTATATCCAAATTATACTAGTCTACATCTGAAAATCACTCTCTAACACTAGAGCTAATACATAAAGGCAGTAACATGTTATATCATACAATCTTGATGCATGAACTCAGTAAAAAAGGTAATGGAACTAATTGCAAAGAGACTATTTATAGATAGTCCTGATTTGACATACAAATAGGTTCTAATTCAAAGTATCAATAGTCACAAGATATAGACTTGAGCAGCCTCGTTGGTTGCTGTCTTGGTCCACAATGCAAGCTTGTCCCGTCTTTGGTGTACACTAGCAACTACTCTCTGTTTCTATTTCCATGACCTCTGTTTCTATTTACATGTTATGGATAACTAATTTTCTTAAATAAAGAAAGTAGTTAATTTTTAAAAATCAATAAAATTTTAGATGTTCTTCCAAAATTATCTTTACTTTTTCTACTTCCATCTCTCTCTATATTTAATGTCTTTGTCTCTCTCATATCTCTATTTATGTCTCTTTCCCATATTTTAAGAAGGGTAAAATGATAACAAAGTCAATAACTACTTTTTTGATATACTAAAATGATAAGTAAAAAGGAACATGGGTTTGCAACAAGTAAATAGGAATAGATGAAGTATATCACAAATCTCATTTGCCTCATCAAATTGCTCCCTAATCAATGCCACCCCTCCCCCCCCCCCCCCCCCCAAAAAAAAATAAAAATAAAAAACAATTAGTCAACCAAAATTTGAATAGATCCTAAAGCTAGCAATTTACTCCACATAAAAGAGAGAGGTAGGCAAAACAATCAGGTCCAAAGAAGCATGCAGTTTCAATCCACATGTCATCAAGATTAATCTTCCTATTGCTAGTGATAGACCAGTTTCCTCCATTGGCACATTTAAGATCTTCCTATTTGGGCTCAATTCCAACCTTAAACAAGTGAGAGGCAGCATTTACAGATAACTTATTGGGCTTGAATATTTAATCATAAAAAATACACCATAAAAAGATGCTTTGAGTCTGAAAGAATAAAAATAACAAGGTAAATATCACAAACAAACTCAAGTGCCCTCAAAGGTAAATAACACTTAAAATGGGTGTGAATAAGCTTCTCTCTTATAGTATGACTACTCTTTATTAACTAGTTTTCCTTTACCTGCTTAAGTTCTTGATGAGAAAGCTTAGACAACTAACCATATAGAATAAGTTAAGATATGGGATATAAAAGTAGAAGACACTTAAGAAGTAATTAATAAGAAAACATATTTTATAAGGTGACCAATCATGAGAAAACAAACAACAACTAAAGCCTAAATGTCTATCTATAAGCCTAAATGGCTATCTATTATTTTTTTTCCCTTTTATCGTTCTTGGAACCATCTAATAAACATATACATGTCCTTAGTTATTATATGATATATTATACTAAGATACTTTTATAATGGTGATTGTGTCAGAAGTCTTCAAAGTTTGCATAACTTTATAGTCCAAATCAATTTGAGAAAAAGGCAATCTCATCCTTTTGTCTATAAAAAGTCTACAAAGAAAACCTTCACATTCTTATCCACGTACAAGTTTTTTTGAAGCAACACTAGAATAAATCTTCTTAAACTTTTGTTAATTAGTGTTCATACTCTAAAATGAAATGATTAGATAGGGAGGGTTCATTTTAATAGCTTCAATTTTCCATTCTTAACTAAATCCACCCCTCATATCTCAATCATTCACTGCAACACTTGGCATACTTGAAAGAAAAAATAAAGCATAATTGAGTAGAGACAAACTAAGACATATTCTAGAAACTTTACCTAAAATAAAGTCACAGTTGTGGGAAAAGGGAACTGACATGCTTGGACCTAGTTCGCATGTGTCAAGTTCCTTAATTATGTTAATTTTCTAAGTTGTATGGTGAATTGAAATTTATGAATGATGCTTTGAACTTCCTTTAGCAATTTACATGATTAGAAACCCTAATTAGTGTCCGGAGTTGCTTAGGTGCAAAAAGGATCAAAAATCGAGGTAAAGTTGAAGAAATAGAATTAGGTGAATGAAAAGAAGCCAAGTCTAGCACGAACCCAAAACAGTCCGATGCTGGGCTTGTCATTTTTATAGGGGGTTGGTAAGCCAAGCCCCCTATTTTTCCCCTACCTCTTTTCTTTCTCCTTTTCTCCGATTCTCTTCCTTTCTTAACACTTTTGCTATCCAAAGCCACCTCCAAACACCTCAACAAACCCCTTAAACAGCTTTTCTAACTTCTTTGAAGATCAACAACTCCAAACAACAAAAAATCTTCAAAGGAGGCAACTCGGAGTCATTATGTTCTTCAAGCTCAATCTTCCAATCCAACTATTACACTCTTCAAGCTTCATTTTGACTAGTTGCTTGCTGAATTTTGTTGAGTCGGCTAGGAGAAATTATGAATTGAATATCAAATTTTCTTTTGCTCTAAACCCATTCTCAAACGCTAAATTTTAATCCAAAAATCTCAAATCATCAACCATAGAATTTAGTTCTTGAAGCTATAATCTTGTTGTTTAAATGTTAATGTATGTGTGTATTGAGGAGTTGATTTGAAAAAGAAACGAGCTTGAGAAGAGAGGAAGGGAGCCTTCGGTCAAAACCAAAGGTGAATCTGGCACTGGACTTAACCTGTTAGGAATATTTTCAGCCCCAAATGAGTCCCCAGCAGGACCCACTCATGTCTTGCATAGGACCTGTGTTGTAACGGGGCTAAAATAGTCGTTTCACCTTCTAGGACCCGATTGACCTATATTGACTTCCGAACTTACCTAATTTTGTTTCGAAACCCTAGAAACCCTAGTAAGGGAATTCGTTGAAGTTCAATTGGTAGTCAAATGCCGGGATTGATCGAATTAGATTTCAATTTGGTAATTTAGGTATGAGACCATACGTGGATGAGAAAGAGTTTGAGCTCGGGTATTTGATGTCACACCTCGATCCGAAGGTCGAGAATATGATTTGTGAATGGCGTGCTTCACCCACAACCCAAAGCTCACAAGGCTTACAGCATCTTGAACCCATTTAATAAATCCATTTAAAATTGTCATGCAAAACGAAAAATAGGATTTTAAAAACATTTAGGCAGTTCAAAATTTGAAAGAAAGCGACCCTTTAAATCGAGAAACATAGGTAAATAATACTTCAACCGAAATCAAATTATACCAGTGGATCCAGTAATAAACACACATAAGTCATATAGACTTATTGTGAGATGTCCGGAGTCGAGTATTGACACGTAGCAGTCTACCCTTTTTGTGCGGTTAATTATCCTGAAAAAAAAAAGATTTTAAGAAAAAATGGGATGAGTATGTTTTTTATACTCAGTGAGTGAGACAAGATCATTAATCAAATTTTAAATAAATAAAAATAATATAAACATGCGCTTTGTATAAATTTGAATTGAGAGTTTTTAATGTTTCTAAAATATTTAATTAGTCGCCTTATTAACGATCAAGAATTTATTTATCACAGCATAAGGGAACTTCAAGTTAACCTTTAAGAATTTTCATAAAACAGCAATAGTCAAAATGAGCAATCATCCGTAAGAAAACATTTCAGGGCTCGCCAAAACGCATTGGTTAGACCTCACCCGGCCAAGATGAAATCTAAGCCCACTGAGGTTTTTCTCTAGTTACTTTATTTATCAAACAAAACCCTCTACTTGGCGTTGGCACGGGCCGTCACCACGGGTGGTACGTGGCTATGTCCGCAGTACTCCCACTGAGGTCACATAATCACATAACAATACACAAAACCCTTGTACCATCCACACCAAGTGGGAGTGAAAAGCCTACTTGCGCCGGCTCCACAAGCTCGGAGCGTGAGAGGCGTCACTGCAGTGACTAACATCTCATCCACCAAATTCATAATGTAAACATCATAATTCAATCGAATATCATTTGACCAACTGGCCCATCATCGAAGTCAGTTCTAATAACATCAATTCCAATCAACTTCATCACAAAATCCAAATACTTGATTACAAAAATAATAAAATAGGTCAATTCCTACTAAGATCATAAACAACCATCATAAGCCAATTGAAGTTTAAGAGAAACAAACCATTGCATTTAGATAAATAATTTAAATAACAAAACATTTATTTAGGTTGGTAAAGTCCCACTCACAGGTCTGGGGAGGGTATACACTCCCACTATTTAACACGCTAATTTTCCTCGAAAGAGGACTCGCCACTCAGAAAGAATGTCGGTTCCGGTCAGGTTTGCTCTTCCTTGATTGTCTACCTCGTATCTACAATCTACCAATAAGTTAAGGTAGGAACGGAAATCACATGTATACCCGTCGACGTGCGGACCCTTGGCCATCGACGGGTAAACTATTCAATGATTACTATTTTTTTGAAAACTAAGCCATCCATCCACGGATTGAGGGGTGGACGCCCACGGTTAGAATTTCCAGGGTGCACTTAATGCTAGACGTCGGTGTCTGCCAACCTGACCATCGACAGATGGAAATTTCTGACTTCGGGTGAACTCAAGGCATTCACACACCCGTCGACGTGTAAAATTATGTATGTCGACGGGTACCCCAAGCTGACACTTGAAGTGAGGAAATAAGCAGGGGCGTCGACGTACAGCTCTTTAGCCGTCGACGGATAGAAATTTCTGATTTCAAGTGCAACGAATTACTCACTCATCCGTCGACGTACAAACCCTTACCCGTCGACGGACCACTGGATGTTGAGACAACTTTTACTATCAAATTAGGGAAAATTTCAATAAACGGATGATTTTCTAAAACTTATGAATAGACGGGTCAAATAGATTCTAAAGGGGCTTGCTAAGCCACATTGTTCAGATTAATATTTATTCGCCTCTACAATTTCCGTTTTCATATTTATGCCTAATTCACTTCCAATTCAACTACCTTTCCATTAACTCAACCAACTAATCAAATGCAATTCTTCCTTGGTGAATTCAGCACTATATTACACAATTGAAGGTTTCTTCTTCCATGTAATTCAGTCACATTTTCTAGTGTAGTAAGCTTTCATGAATCTCATATTCCAACCTCAAGCTTCCTTGAATCCAAATTTGGCCTAAATCTCAAATTAAAGAATTCTCCATAACATTTCTAATTTTCTAGATTCACAAGCCTACAAGCAATTTCAAGCTAAATTGACCTTATATTCATGTTTAGCATACCAAAAACTACAGACTAACATTAAAATTAGACATGCTTACCTTTGAATTGCAATATCCCACCAAGAACCCTAGACTTTCCAATTGCAATTTCTCCTCATTTAGCTTGAATTTATTGAAATTGATTTAGGAATGTTAATGGGCTAATCAAGAGGTTCAATTTGATAGGAAATTTTAGTACACTAGAAATTGATTTAGGCTTGCGAATCTAGAAAATTAGAAATGTTATGGAGAATTTTTGAATTTGAGATTTAGGCCAAATTTGGATTCAAGAAAGTTTGAGGTTGGAATATGAGATTCATGCAAGTTTACTACACTAGAAAATGTGATGAAATTACATGGAAGAAGAAACTTTCAATTTTGTAATGTGGCGCCGAATTCACCAAGGAAGAATGGTATTTGGTTAGTTGGTTGATTTAATGGAAAGGTATTTGAATTGGAAGTGAATTAATGTGGAAATGCGAGTTAGGTATATGAAATTAAGGAAAGAAAGGAATTGCTATATTATGGATTTTAAATTCCTGAAATTTAGTTGGCAAGAAAGTTTATAAGTTGAATTAGAATAATATGAGATGTTTGAATTTGCTAGAAATTGATCTTGGAGAGTGCTAAATGGATAAGGTGTAACATGGAATGGTTAAGCCGAAATTCTTAGGAGAAAAATGCAAGATTTCAACTTTGCAAGAATTTAATTAGTCTGATAGCATTCTTGGGATTATTTGGGTGTAAATGTGGAGAATTAAATTATTAGAATTTGATTGTTAGATGTATTGAAGAAAGAATTGGCAAATATGTGAGGTGGGTGCTGAAATTGTCTAGAAGAAATGGCATTTGGCCATTTTGTGAATTTAAGTGAAATGTGGTTACTTTGGAGTAAATTGAAGTGAGATTATTAATGAGGAAGATTAATTAAGTGTTAGATTGAAATTGCATCACATTGCATGGCATGCATGGCATTGCATGTAGATTAAGCTTTAGCCAATTTAGTAATAGTTTGGAAAACTAAAGGAATTATGGAAATTAGGAGTGTCTGCACCATCAAAGGACAAGGAACTGGGTAAGGACGGTCAAGAATAGCGAGGACCTCACTGTGAGTGGATGACTAACTCAAAATTGCTTTTATACTTGATTTAATATTTTTAGATTTAATGTTTCTGTTTACTTGGATTTCTCAAATTAAAGTATTGATGAACGGTTTATGAGATTTTATAAAATCCTATTGTGTTAAGACGAAATTATTTCTTAATTTATGGATTGAGAAAGAAACTTGTGTTTTTGAAAAGTGTGATGTTAATATTTTGTGCGATGAAATGATACTTTGGAAAGGCCATCTGGGTCGTAAGTTGTTATTCGCGGCAGCCCCACGAGGGGAATTTATTGTTACTACAGTAACTAAGTAGCATGCGGACCGCCTTTTGAGGGGCGCGGGTGCTTATGGTTTAGCCTTGGATTGGAGGCGTGGAGGGAAACCGACAAGGCATTCGAGAGTTCATTCTGCGGCACTGCCGGGCAGGATGGAACTCAGTTACCCAGTGTCGACCTCGGGCCAAGGCGACAGCTTGGGTAAAGAAATTGACGGACAATATCTTTGACCCTTGGGCCTATTTTCTGGAAATCTCCTTTCCTAATGGTTCTTTTATATTACTTTGAATATTTGAATTAATAAAGTATCTGAGTTATTTTTTTTGTAATACTTCTATAAATATTTTACTGGTTATCCACTCACTGAGTAACCTAGTTGCTCACCCTCGTTTTCATAAAACTTATTTTTCAGGTTGTAGCTAGTTGACCGCTGCTAGAGTACGTTGTGGTGGGAAGGTAGTTGGCACTTTGCACCAATTTGACCAGAGGTGAAAAAGTCAACTTCTGTACTATTTTTCAAAAATTTGTGTAGGGTCTACTGAGTAAGTAAATGTCAGTTTAAATAGCTATTTCACAACTTTAGTGTGTCTAAAATATTTTGAAACTGTTACCGTATTTTTCTGAATCCTGTAGCTTAGTTTAAAAATTCATGGAAAAATATGTCAAGTAACCAATGTCATTTTCGTAAATTTCTTGAAGTTTTGATGTCTTGTGTTTACATGAATTTTTACGTCACGACAGTTTGACATTTAAACTGTTTTGACTTGTCTACATGTTAACTAAATGTTTTAACTATTGAACTGGATGAAAACTGTATGGGGGAAAAATATGTAAAATGACCGTTTTAGCCTTGCGAACCTTAGAGTGTATTCTACCATAATAGAATGCATTTCAAGAGTTGCGGCGATTGTTACGTGCTCGATCATGGTGTCGGGGCGTGACAGATTGAATATTTATATATTTATATTATTGATGATGTTGTTATGTGAGATGAGAGATTAAGTGGGACTTGGTGTTTTGATAGGAGTGAGTAGACCAAGCGAAATATGCATTCGACTAAGTAGCCGTGACCGCATTTTTGAGGCACGCTGAGTGCGGAGACCCTGGGATTGAGAGGTAGGGAAGGTAACTCACTAGAGCTATATGTAGCTGTGTTCACCCACAGCGATGACAACGTCAAGGGAACGAGCTTGATGATGACATGATTTTTGTGAGATACGAGTTAGAACCCTTGACACTCCAGTTGGCCAGCTAAGTGTACCAGTGTGCCTTTGGATGAATTATAGACACAAGCCCACTTATGAGATTATTTTATTTCGATTTGGTTCTGAAATTTTACTTATTTATTTACTATGTTATTTTCTTAAGTATTATTTGGATTTATTCATATCCCCAGTGTGAGGTGATTTGTCATTATGACCAAGTCTATCACTGGGTACACATATCGTACTCACCACACTCTTTTCACTTTTGTAAGGCATTTGGCACACGACGATCGCCTATCCGATGGTCAATGATCCTGATTATATCAGTTGACCATGATTTTGTAGGTTCCACCTATATTCTTTGTGACTCCCTGGCATTCAAAACAATATTATATAAATTATTCTTTAATGGTCCGCTGCACATTTGCATCGTAAAATGTGTGACACTTAGTTATGCATATTTATTATATTTCATATTTTATATGATATATATATGATATTTTTATATATTTTCTCTATTTACCACTTTCTTTTATGCCTTGTGCCATTTTGGATGACTCGCCTTCCAAGACATGTATCTTGAAGTGGTCCAGCGGTTGTCACGTGGTCGAGCCTCTGGGTTGAGGCGTAATAGGAACAATATTTTCTAGCTTTTTGACAGTGAAGACACTTCCATAGACTTACAAAAGCATTTATTTATTTTTTAAAAGATCATGAACATGATCTACATAAAGAAATTACTTCAAAGACATAGCTAATTAGCTATGGATCAAATTTTCCTTTAACTAAACGATAATTAAGATAAAAAGACTAGTAATTTCTTCATAAAAAAATTTCATCCCTCAGCCAAACAAATTTAGAGATCTAGTAATCATATCCACAAAACTTAAAATAAATACACAAAAAAAATTATCAGAAAACCTAAACTAAGATATTTTATCGATCAGAGCATAAATAAGAGACATAAAATAGGTAAATTTGGAATAATAAAATTGAAAAAAAAAATAAAAGACTAATTATAGATTAGAAGAGGGGAAAAGCCTGACCTTGTAGGGACAGCATTTGATGATTCAAAGCGATGGTGTCGGTCCATTGAGGACATGTCTCGGAAGCTCTGGCATCGGCCTTCGACTCGAAGTGATGCTCTTCATTTGACATGGCGACTTAAAGAGAGGACAAAATATTCAAAGTTTTAAGAGAAGTGAGAGATGAGGAGCAAAACTTTGAGAAGCAGAAAAATTGAAATGATAAAACGAGAAAAGAAAGAGTGAATAAGGAGAGAGAAAAGGGGAAGGATCTAGATGGAAAAATAAAAAGTAGGTTTGAGTAGCAGAGAGTGTGTGGAAAATATGAAGAGCAGTTGGGTTTATTTGGATTTTGTATAAAAAATCTGTGACACAACAAGAAAAAAAAAACTATCGCAAATTGAAGAATAAAGTGGTGAATTTAAAAAATTCATCCCATTTAAATTTTTCATTTTGTGACACTATTTGCAACAAGCCATCTTAAAAAAGTCATAGAACATTGCATCATGTATAGCAAGAAAGATTAAACGTCTCAAAAAGTCGTAGAACATTGCATCATATGTAGCAAAAAAGATTAAAAGCTTCATTTTCTACCTCGAAAAAAATTAAAAAATAAGTTGTTAATTAATAAAATTTTAGGTTTGGGTTGTGAGGTGTCGCAGATAGCTTGTCATTTAGAAAATCTTTCGAAGAGGAGCACCAAATTGTGTTGCATTTTTTTAGGAGGATCATATAATAAATTTTTGTTACATCAGATAAATCTTTTACGTACAAACATTTATTGAGAAATCATTAGACAAAAAATAAACTAGACTAATACAAACTTTGAAACAAACTAACTAAACCAATATAAAATTGCGATGGATTTTGTAACAGGAATTACAATGAGATTAATCTCTTTTTCATTTACTAGGATTAATGTTGATATAAAATTAATCATACTGTTATATTTAAACTTAATTATGTATGGATCTCAAGTTAGTCTATGTATACTTTTAGAAGTTAATAAGAGATATGTAAAAGGCATTATCTACTCTAAAAATATATTGTAGGAGATAAGTAACAAGATCTGCGACAAGTTTTGTAACATATGAGACAATTAGTAACGCTAATTGCAATGTTCTACAACTACTGTGTTTGGCTTGGATTTGCGATAAAATTTGCAACTAATTACAACATATACGTCATTTTTGTGTCGTAAAGTGTTGCAAATGTCTTAGCACTTGAAGATTGCAAGCAATGTTGCAAAGTATTACAATGTGTCACAAAGTTATTGGAATTACGACACATTTTACGACTCATGTTGCAACTAAAATAATCTTCTCTCCATTTATAATGGTTAAAATTGATATGAATTTAATCCCATAATTGGATTTTAATCTAACTATGTTTGGATCAACAATATAAATTTTGATATTAATTCGATATTTGGTTTAGGCTATATTAACCCGTGAATTTATAAACCGTTAAAATCGTAATAATATAAGTAAGAATTAATATCTTATGGTTTCTTTTTTTCAATAGACAAAACATGATAAAAATGAATCTATTACACATTTAGGACGTAACCAATGGTAGGATTATTGACTATAGAAATTTTACTAACGCTTAAGTAGTTCTTTGTTGTATGCATCTTCAATAATCAATTTAATTGTTAGATTCAAAATCCGATAGTTGGATATTAAGTTTATGATCAAATTAGTCTATATATACATTTTAAGGTTAATCGCAGATACATAAAAGGTATTATGTATTGTAGAAATATATTATAGGAAATAAGCAACAAGATCTACAACGAGTTTTGTGACACATTGAGACAATTAGTGAGACCAATTGCAACACTTTGCAATGACAATATTTGACTTAGATTTGCAATAAAATTTGGAACTAATAGCGACTATAGATGATTTGCGACCCTCTCGCAACAAATTTTGTGATCTATCACACTGTAACAAAATATGTCGCAATTTTGTGTCAAAGAACTATCTAATTATTTACTCACTCTAATATGTTGCAAGAAAAGTTGCAAAATGTTGCAATTTGGCGACTCATGTATATTGCACACAAAATGTGTCGAAATTGTGTGACACTTTGCAACTTGTATCAAATGCGTGATTTGGTGCCAAAATTTTGCAACTTAGTTTGCGATGTTATAAATTGGTCCATTTATTGCAACTTTTTTGGCGATGTTATAAATTGGTGCATTTATTGCAACTCTTTTTTATTAATTTTGCAACATTTTTTTTTGTTTTTGTTTTTTGCTATGAAATATATCAAATTGTGTCACAAATTTGCAACATTTTTTTGTGTTATAAATTTTCACCCCGTAGACAGCGTGTTTTCTTATGACTAAATACTCAATTAAGGCCTAAACATTTGGCGCTTTACTCATTTAAGATCTAAACCTTTTAATTTTGAAAATTAAGCTCTAAACATTTATAGTTTTGTCAAATCAATTCTAAATTGGATGGAATTTTGTACGTATTTTACACTCGTCATTAAATTACTAACGATTACATGTGGCATGTTTTGATTGGATAAAAAATTATCATAAAAATTAACTTAAAATATGTAAAAGAATTAAAAAAACCCTTCTTTTTCTTTTATATCTAACCTTTTTTTTTGGTCTATTGTTTGTGTAGCCAAAAAAAATTCATTAGATTTCTCTATCTCTTTCTTTAGGATCTATATGATGTCATTAAGTTCCATTTACATGGCTCTTATCATCATTTATTTTAGTCATCAGAAGATTCTTTTTTTCTTATTCTTTCATTTCGTTTTTCTTTCACTTTCACTTTCATACTAGTGTGAAAATTTTGTATATGGTTTTTCTTGATTCCTGAAAGGCTACAGTTTTCTCTTCCTTCTTCTTTAATTTGATTTTCATCCTCTTGCCTCTTTAGAAACTATTTTATTTGTATGGGTTTCCCCCTCTCAAAGTAACCTTTTTCCTTCTCTCTTTTCTAGTTCTTTGGCGTGTTCTATTTTTGGTTTTGTTTTCTATTATATTTGTTAATTTGGTTTGTTTCATTTTGTCTGGAGGTTAAAGAGAAAGGGGAAAATGGGGAAGAGAGGAACTTGGTTTTTAAGGTTGAGTCTTGAAGTTGTGAGGAGTGCAAATGGAAGAATATAAAGAGAGAGAGAGAGAGATTGATTCGATGAAAGAATTAGAAGGAAAAAAAATAGGACAGAGAGAAAGAGGGAGAAAGGGGCTAGGCACAACAGTTGTTATTGGTTGGAGATCACTTTTCTTTGTTTTGGGGTAATCAAATGCATCATGTTTTCATGAATCAATTTTCATTACATTATTATTATGCAAATGTGAGATGAGCTGGGATTTTAGGACTATAATCTCTGTTTTTAGACCTTTTTTCATTTTAGTTTTTCATTTATATTTACTTATGGTTTCTAAGACCTTTTCAATATCTCTTGCAGGTAAAATGGATGAACTCATGAAGGATAAAATCGAAGCTATGAATGAGGTGAAGACCAAGGAGAATGAGGAGAATGACCTAGTTACCCAGTATAATATGTATGCTGAATTGTTACCTTTAACTTTACTTGCACCATTGATGCCTGGAATGGGTGGTGGAGGGATGGGTGGAAGTGTTGGTGCACCACCGCCACCACCACCAATGAGTGGTATGGGGATGCCGCTAATGGGAACCTATGGTATACCTCAAATGGGTTCCTATTGATATTTGATTAAATAGGATGGTCCGCAAGCAAGAAATATTGCAACTTCTATATGGTTAAATCTCTACTAGCCTAAATTTCCTGTTTACATTTAAAAGTGAATTTGATCTTTTCAATGGTCACAAAATGTTGAGGGTTGTAGCTTTCCTTTTGTTAGTGGTGCATGTACTCTTTGGGATATATATGGTTATTTTATGCCTAATGGATGCAGCTTTACCCTGTAGTCAAGGACATCAACGATTAGATTTTGACAAAATTTATGCAACTTAGCAGTGATTGAACAAATTCAATGAAAAATGTGATAGATCTACTAGATGTATCGGTTATTCTAGCTCAACCAATATATATTTTTCTTGTTTTGTTGCTTGCTCAAAATCAATCTATCATTGTTGTGCTTTAGGGATCCAAATTTTGTACTACTTGCTACCTTTGCTCCCTTTGTATATAAATAGACTAATCTTCCTAGCTAAAAAAAATAGTTTCTAAGTTTATGCCTTTCTGGGTTTCTTTTGCTAGGATGAACATCATGTTCATCTTTGTTCATCGTTGAGGAAGAAAGAAGCATAAAAAAGAGAGAAGGAAAATAAAAATGAAAAGAAAAAAAGAAAAGAGTGAAAAGTTTTTCATGAGCTTTTAATGCGTTTGTTTTACACCTATACGGTTTAGACCTTAATTTTCAAAATTAAAAGATTTAGACCTTAAATGAGCAAAGCCAAACTTTTAGACCTTAATTGAATATTCAGCCTTTTCTTGTAGTAGAACTTCTGAAAAGTTGTTAGTAATACTAATATTCTTCATTTTTCCTTCGAAGACTTAACAAATTGAAAACATTAAATCCCAATTAGTTTGGAATTGAGTCACATTAGATCTCAAATGGAAGGAATTAAAACAATATTTTCTCTACTTACAGACTCAAACTCGAGATCTTACTTAAGGGATCCACTCGAACCAATAGGCGTTAGTCTAATATCTCTTCTTCTCTTATCATATGTATTGGAAAAAAAATAAAGGGAGTAATAATAATAATAGAGCTTAATACCTAAAATAAACCTTAAACCATTCTAAAAGGAATAGATTGATCCTTAAAACTTTTATTTGAGACATTTGAATCCTTAACCTTTCTTTTTGGGACATTTGAATCCTTAACCTTTCTTTTTGGGACATTTTAATCCATAATTGGATGAAATCCGTACAACCTATTATCTACATTGACATGGCCTTTTTGGATGGGTCCAATTTGACATGATATTTCTATGTCATGTGTAAACCTCTTAAAAATTGAAATAATATTTTTTAAATCAAAATTAGAAAGCAAAAAAAAAAAACTTTTGATTTCTTTTCTTGAACTTCTTCCTTTTCTATTCTTCTTTGACCGGGAGCATTCCAAAAAATAAGCATATTTGTTTATTGAGCAAGCAAAACAATATGCAGACCCAAAATGCCCACTAGAATTATTTTAGTTCATTGCCTTAAAGCCACAAGCTAAAAACAACTTAAATTTGTAACAAAACTCCCAAACATCTAACACTAACATACCTCTCCTGTTATAGCATTAGCTATTTCCAAAACGAAGAAAATCATACAACATTGTAGCACCAAGACTATAAGTATTTTACATTGTAATTATATTTATTTATCAACTATATGACTAATGTCCTTTGAGTAGACTCCAATCTTGAGAAACACAAATATTATGATAGAAGAATATGATTTACCCCAAATTTCACTTCATATCTCAATTCACTTAACTTGTACTATTTTAAAGCTTGTTGCTATCCTTTTACCATTTACATTGAGGTAAACGAGGAAAAAATCGGTTTAAGGTTAGAGTTGGGGGTTTAGGATAGAAGAAGTTTTGGCTGAATCCGAATGGTGAGGAAAGAATTTTTGAGAAAAAGGGAAACATATTGATATTTGATTAACATTCAATGGTGAAGTTGCTTGGATCATGGTTCCAAAGACGCCGTTGTGATTCATTTTGAGCTAAGATTTTGAAACTTTTGAAAGAATTGGTAAAAGAGGAGATGAAGTAGTTGAAAAGGGTGGAAAAGTGGTTTTGAGGCTTAGAATAGTGCCAAAAAAAAAGAAGGTATTACAACCTGCTGAAGGACCACAGAACAAAGGAAAGGAATGATCAAGAAGAGAGAGGTGCAAGCACGATTTAAGAACTTGCCTAAGAAAAATGAATAAGGAAAGGAGAGAGCTAGAGAAATGTAAGAGAGAAGAAAGGAAATTTCATTAATTCAGAATATTTGACAATCATTACATTCTTACTCTGTCCTTTTGTACTCTCTTACATAATGGTTAACATTGACTCCTCTGCTGTAACAACCTTTTGGGACACTTGGACTAACAACTATCCAAGATGTCATTCTTTAAACTGATATTTACATTACTGTTAATTACATTCTTAATTAAAACTTAAATAACTCAGCTACAGTTTGATGAAGACTGTAATAGTACTCCTTCATGGAAAGAATCGTTATCCTAAAGGATTAAAAATGGGGTATTTTGCCTGCAACTCATTCTAATTTTGCCATATCGCATTTTTTAGGAATGAACTTGACCAATTCACTAGTACTTCGGTCATAACTACATTACCCTTTTTCACCATTCTTCTATCCACAATACTCATTGGTTCCTTTTCCAAGTTCCATCAACTGACACCAGAGGCATTTGGAGTTGTGTAGGACTGCTTCCTACATGCTTTTTAAGTTGAAACATATGAAAATAAGATGTATTTTTGAACCTTCTGGTAATTGGATATGGTAACTGGAGGAGACAAGCTACCTTTCCATTTTTTTGACAACTTGAGAAGGCCCAGAATACTTCACTGATAGCTTCAAATAGTGTCTATTAACTATTGATTGATGTCTGCATGGTTGAAGTTTCACATACACCCAAGCTCTCTCCTCAAACTGTCTATCCGTCCTTCTCTGGTTGGCCATGTTCTTCATCCTATTCTGCGCTTTTTCTAAGTAAAACTTAAGAATAGCTATGCTGCCTCTCTCATTTTTAAGCTTCGATCAAGTACCTTTACCATTGAATTTCCTAATAAATAAAGAGTGAGGACAAGTGCCTACTGTCCATATACTATTTCATATGGAGTGGTTTGTGCCAAACTCAACCACTTAATTCATTCCCTTGGTTGTTTACTACTCATGCACTTTAATTAAGATTCTAAACACTCGTTAATAGCCTCTATTTGTGATAGGCTGTCAACACTTTAAGTGTTACCCCATGCTTCTTAAATAACTCTTTCCAACAATTGCTCATAAAGATCTTACCTTTATTAAAAATTGTAAGAGCCTTGCTCTAACAGTACTCTCCAGGTATGGGCCTTGACCACCAGGCTTACAAACGGTGTTAGGCCTAGGGGTGATCAATTCTCGATTAAACCCGAATTGATCGAAGAAATTTGAGTAAATCGGGTCGATTAAGTCGATTAATTCGATTAAAGCATTCGATTAAGTTGATTAACTCGGTCGGGTACAGGTAAAAAAAATTGTCCTCGGTTAACCGAGTTACCCGATTTTATATGTTAAAGGTTTTGAGTCCATTTTTTAAAATGTAGCCCATATACCTTATTAATATTTAACCCTTAACCCATAGTCCCATACAAACCCAAAGCAAAAGCCCATACATCGTTACTCTTTAGCCCATTTCTTATTTTCATAAATTAAATAAAATTAAAATTGAATGATAAAATTAAACCCTAGAGTATCGACTACCACAACCACAAACCCTTCTTCTTTTTCGTTCTTTGTCGAGTGATGCCCAAGTCCATGTCCATCTGAGTTTTACTTCTACGGACTACGGTTCTCCTAACCTTTAAAGTTTCACCCATCGGTGCTTTCATCACCTTGACTCCTCCCACCCAAGTTTCATCTTTTCTACCCAAGTTTCAATTTCTTCTTTTCATCTTTCTTCTCATATCTTTTCTGATTTCATCTTTTATCTGATTTCTGTCCATCCATCTTGTTAGTTTCATTTCCATCTTTCTAACAGTTCCATTTAACTCATTTAAGATTACCTTGGTAAGTATTGGGTACTTATTCTTCAATCTATTTGTCTTTTTGCATGGTCAACATCATTTAACTTAGATAAGTTTTAATTTAATGAGGAAATATCTTGTCTAACATCTAACTCATTTTTTATTTTCTAATTTTAGTTTCAAGATGTCTGAGACAGAGAGGGAAGCACATAATGGCTGCAACCAACAAAGCAAAAACGAAATAACCAGTCAAGTTTCAAGCTCTTCTAGAGCAAAAAGGAAGCCAACTAAGTCATGGTCAGATACATGGAATCACTTCACCATATTTAAAAATGAAAAAGGTAAACCCAAGGCTAGGTGTAACTATTGTGCTAAAGAATTTCATGCTGATCCTAAATTCCATGGAACAACCTCGTTGAATTATCATAAAAGAGTTTGTAAGAAGATTTTCCAAACTGTTGACCGTAGCCAAGTAGAATTAATACTAAATTCAGGTGATGGTTCTTTAGGTAGTTGGAAATTTGATCAACAGTCTATTAGGAAGGTTTTGGCTGAATTGTTATTTTAGATGAGTTGCCCTTTAAGTTTGTGGAAAAAAAGGGATTTAGGCGATATATATCACTTGCATGTCCTAGGTTTCATGTTCCATCTCATTGGACTGCTACTAGGGATTGTTATCAATTTTACATAGATGAAAAGAGCAATTTGAAGAAATATTTGCAATCTTATTCACATAGGATTTCTCTTACTACAGACACTTGGACCTCATTGTAGAAAATTAACTATATGTGTCTTAAAGCGCACTTCAGTAATAATGACTGGACACTAAACAAAAAGATTCTGAATTTTTGTCCAATTTCTAGTCATAGAGGTCATGCTATTCGTAAGGCAATTTAAAAAAGCCTGTGTGGTTGGGGGATTGATAAGATTTTCACTGTCACAGTTGATAATGCTAGTTCAAATGATATTGCAGTGAATTACTTGAAAAAGAAGTTCAACCAATTAGGAACTAGTGTTTTGCAAGGTAAATATATGCATATGAGATGTATTGCATACATTATTAACTTGATCATGGCTGATGGGTTAAAGGAATTTAATGACTTAATTGCTCGTGTTAGGGGGCAATGAGGTATGTGAGACAGTCACCATCTAGGTTACAAAAATTTTACTGAGTGCGTTGTGATGGAGAAGATTAGCTCAAAGAGTTCATTGTACTTAGATGTTAGTACTAGGTAGACTTCCACCTATTTAATGTTGGAAACAATTTAAAAATTTGAAAGGGCCTTTGAGAGGTTTGATGAGATGGATCCTTGCTTTAAGGATGATCTTTTGATGGGAGATGGGGTGCCTGATAATGATGATTGGGCAAATGTTAGGAGATTACTGCCTTTCTTATGCCATTTTTATGAATTGACTATTAAAGTTTCAGGTTCATCATATTTTACTGCTAATAGCTTCTTTGAAGGTATTTGTGAGGTTAATTGTATTTTAAGAGATTGGCAGTGTAATAGTGATGGAGAATTCACTTCAATGGCCAGAAAAATGAAGGAAAAGTATGAAAAAAATTGGGGGAATATATACAAAACAAACTTGCTGATTTATTTTGCTAGTGTGCTTGACCCTCAAAATAAAATGAAATTTGTGGAATATTGTTTTGATAGAATGTATGAGAGAGAGGAAGCTGCATTGATTAAGAAAAAGGTGAAGGATGCACTTGTTGAGTTGTTTGGTAAATATAAAAGAAAGTTGCAGCCTCTTCAACCTGAGCAAGTGAACATTAGTAGCCAAAAGAGTCAATTCACAGAAGTACTAGTCCTTAATGATGACGTTAAACTATTTCCAAAAAAGGAAAATGTTATGAAGTTAGATTATTTAAAACATAGGCAGGAAATTGGTTGTTCAAAACAAAAAACTGAATTGGATGGGTATGGGTGAAGAGTCTGAAGCTCTTGATGATGAGGATTTCAATGTTTTATAGTGGTGGAAATTAAAAGCCCTAGGTTCCCCATTCTTTCTTAATTGGCTCGTGATATATTGGGAATTCCAATATCAATAGTGGCTTCAGAATCTGCTTTTAATACTGGTGGACATGTGTTTAATGCATATAGGGGTTTGAGTTCTCTAACTCCTAAGGTGGCACAATCCCTTATTTGTGCACAGGATTGGCTATGAGGTCCAATGGATATGAATCCAAATAAGATTACTAAAGAATTGGAGGAGCTCGACAAAATCGAAGGAGGTGATATACAAACTATTTAATATTTCTTACTTCTTATATTCTTGTATAGATTTACTACTAAAATTTCTTTATGCATTTAAAGATTTATCAAAAATTGCACTGGAGTCCATAATTGATTAAGAGGAAGGTGTTTGAAAACAACAGAGTTTAAAGGTAATTTTACATACTACAAGCTTTTCTGATAGACATAAGAACTTGTTTTAATTTTTACTCCATTTAATTATATTATGTACTCTTTAACAGGTTAGAATAATGTTTTTGATTGCTTGGAAGTTGGAGTGGAGCTGGTTGTAACTTGGAAGTTGCAAACTTGATGTTGCCTTGGTAGAAGTTGCATTTTGCTTGAAATAATATGATGTTACTGTAATTTTTCTTTTTAGTTTTTTAGTTAATGGAACTTCCCTTGAAACTAGATAGACAATTTAAGTATTGTAATGTATTATTATGTTGTTTGCTAAATTTTTGTAATGTCTTTGAAGACTTAAACATGTGTGCTAGACTTAAATTTACAGTTTAAAAATCTCTGGATTCCAAAAAATTTCGATTAATTCGATTATTACCCAACTTACCCGATTAATCATTTAGTCGAATTATATCGGGTAATGTATGTTTATCGATTAATTCAATTAAAATCTCACAGGGGTCGATTAATTCGATTAAGGAACTTTCTTACCCGAATTAACCGAGTTAATCGAATGCTCACCCCTAGTTAGGCCTTGCCCACCTACTTAAAGTATTGTCCCTTGGCCTACAAAAATTTGAGTAACAACGTGTGTGCAGCACTGTTCGAACCCTGGCCCCAAGGGTTGTGTTGCTACTTAGAGTACGCTTCTTAACCATTTGATCGACAAGGCCTAACACCATTTGTAAGCCTGGTGGGCGAGGCCTACAGGTTGGCAAGGTCGTAAACGAAGCGTAGGTTTGCTTGGAGAATGTTGTTAGAGCATAGCTCTTACAAAAGAAAATGCATTTTTTTTTGTAAGAGCTCTGCCCTTAGAGCACTCTCTAGGCAAGCATGAGCCTTGCCCACGGCATTGCCAACCTGTGGACCTCACCCAGCTTACAAATAGTGTTGGGTCTCCAACACATCCACCAAAGTATTATCCATTGATGTGAAAATTCGAGTGCTCACGCTCTATAGGTCCACTCGAACCCACAACCGAGGTATTTATTACTCTTAAGAGCACGCCTCTTAACTATTTGAGTTACAATGGAAGCTAGCATTCCATGCAATTTAAAAATGTTGTCCATAAAGACTTAAGCAACTTATACTACGTACAGTAAAATGATGAGATAATGGAAGGAAATAGGCATATTTACTAAGTCGATCAACAACCAATATAGTATTTTTACCAGTTGACTTTGGCAACCTTTCTATAAAACCCATGGCGATATCGGTCCACACATTCTCTAGAATGGGAACAGGTTATAGCAAGCCAAAATATGCAGCGATATCATACTTATGTGTTTGACAAGTGATACATTCGCTAAACATTATTCTAACGACTTGTTTTAACTCTTCAACACAATGTAACAATAATTTTTTTCAGAGTTACCTGACTACCTATATGCCTATATCTAGGTGAACCGTGGAAGTATTCAAGTAACTTCTTCTTTAGTTTTCATGAGCTTCCCACTATTAACTTATTTTTCCTTTTTAACACATTATTTTGCCAAACATATTTCGACTTTTTACTATCTTTGCTTTTGGCTTCTTCAATCTCCTTTTGCAGCTGAGGGTTCAACTACCACGAGTCTTTAATTTGGTGTAAGATATCTATATTTCTACTAGAAATAGCCATAAATTCCATTTATGTATTATTTCGGTCTCCTGGACAGAATATCGGCAATAACATTGGTTGCCATTTTCTATACTGCACTTCAAAATTATATCCCATCATCTTTGTAACCCAAAACTACTAAGCTGGAGTTGTAGCCTGCAAATTAGAAAGAAACTTCAAACTTTGATGATTTGTTTTGATGATGAAATGCCTGCCTATCAAATAGGTATTCCACTTCTTCACTACCATAAAAATAACCAACATTTCCTTATCATATACCCACAATGCTTGATGCTTAGAAGATAAAGCCTTACTAAATAAGGCTAAAAGATTTCCATTTTGTGATAAAATAGCTCCCACACCTACTCCTGATGCATCTGTTTCCAAAACAAAGTAGGCATTAAAGTCACGCAATGTTAATATCAAAGCATAAGTTAAAGGTTGCTTCAATCTATCAAAGGTGATCTGAGTATTTTCTTGCCATATAAATGCACTTTTCTTTAATAATTCAGTGACTGGTTTGGAAATCACTCTATATCCTTTCACAACTCTTCTATAATAGCCAGTTAACCCCTCAAACCCTCTTAATTCCTTAATATAAGTAGGGGTTGGACACTTTAAAACACATTAAACCTTTTTATGATCCATGGAACCCCATTCTTAGAGATATAGTGCCCGAGATACTCTGCTTGATTAGTTGTGAAAGTATATTTGGATTGCTTCACAAATAGCAACTGGAATACCTACTTCAAATGTAACAATGTTACTTCAAAGAGAATATCATCAAAGAATACTAAAATAAATTTCCTTAGATGAGGTTTGAAGATAGTATTCATGAGGCTTTGAAAGGTTAGGGGCACATTTGTGAGGTCAAAAGGTATCACGATAAACTCATAGTGCCCTTTATGAGTGTGAAACACAATCTTGTGAATGTCTGTAGCACATATTCTAATCCAATGATGACCAAATCGAAGGTCCAACTTAGTGAAGTATGCTACACTTGCTAACTCATCTGATAGTTCTTCTATGGGAGGAATAGGAAATTTGTCTTTTAATGTCTTCTGATTGAGTAGTCTATAGTCCACACACATTTGCCAAGATCCATTTTTTTTCACCATGACTATGGGGGACGCAAATGAACTGTTGCTAGGCTTAATGATTCTCGATGCCAACATATCATTCATCATTTTCTCAATTCTATCTTTTTGAATATTAAGATATCTATATGGCTTTATCTTTACAAATTTAGATTCATCTTGAAGTAAAATTTTATGGTCATGACTCTTGGAAAGAGGTAGTCATTGTTGCTACTTAAAGATGGCTTCATATTGCTACAACAATTGGAGAAGTGCGGGGTCACTCGCTTGTTTAAGGCAGTTAACTTAAGCTGAGATTGGTTTCTTTCTATCAGTAGTAAGGTATAGGGTTGAATAGTGTTACTAGCTAACATTGAATTAAGTTGTTTAATGGTGCTTGTCTGTTGCCTCCATTGTAACTTTCATGGTTGTAGTCCTTGTAGCAACCTTTATTGATTCTCATATTTGAATTGCATGGTTAACCTATTAAAATCCTATAAAATAGGTCCCAAAATCATCGGCCAATGGATTCCTAATACTATTCACAACCCTTTAATGGCAGTACTGAAACATCAATTTTAACTTCAACCTGTGCCTTTGGCAAGATAATTGTTTGTGCACCTCAACTATAGTGAGAAAATCTCTATTGGCCATTATCACTTTAGTTGTTAAACTGAGATTTATAAATAACCTCAGGGACTTGGCTGTAGTTGAGTTGATGAAATTGTGTGTACTTCCTGAGTCCACCAACATTACCATGGTCAGATGTTTAAGAGTACAATAAACCCTTATAGTTTGATACCCTGCAGTACTGTATATAGCATGTAAAGAAAAAACAGGTTTTTCCTGAGTATCAAATTCGGCTAATAGCATGTCAGGATTATCAACATAATCTAAAAATACCTCAGGCTCACCTTCATCATCTACCACCATATAACTTTAAGCTATTTGATGCAATTAGGATTTGATGTATTTATGCCCTAGAGTGTACTTGGCCTGGCATCAAGAGCATAACCCTTTTTTTCTTTCTATCTTTAATTTCAGTAACTGTGAGTTTCTTCATGGTATTCTTACTCTTCATGGTATTCTTACTCTTCATGGTATTCTTACTGTCCATGGTATGATTTGAAATCTATTTATTAGAGCTATTGTTTCCTTTAAATGATTGAACATATGCAGTAATTGGAGGTATGTTTGGTATTGGTATCAACGGAGGTTGGTTGTTGGTTTTGTAATAGGTTTGTACCTATACTAGAAAGAGAGCTAGTGGTGGTAATAACTACTTTGGTAATGGTAGATTTCCTAGGTGTAAGGGATAGATTAGACTCCAATTATTTAGCCAGGTACAAAGCATTGTTTAATGATATGGGTTTAAGAGTTTCATTTGTTTTGCAATTTCATCTTTTAAATTATTGATAAAAATACTAAGGGTATAAGAATCTGAAAGTTGTAAAAGGTTAAGCGTACCTAGGAAACAATCATAGTACTCTTCAACAACTTTTGTCTGCCTTAACTCTACTAGATTTTCTATAGGGTTTTCAAACTCTTCAAAAGCAAATCGATCCTTCATAGCCTTAAGATAAGCTCCCCAAACTAGATTACTCTAATCTCCTTGTGTGTTGGCATAGTATTGATACCATTGTAAGGCTCTTCCTGCCAAACTTAACATGGTTACTCACACCTTAGATTCCTCAGAAACTTTCTCTACTTCAAAATATTGTTCTATCTTCAAGATCGAAGCTTTATTTAGGCAAATCTATTTTAAATTGCCTGGGATAAGTGAGAAAAAATGAGGCAAATAATGGCCACGGAGGAATCGTAAGAAAGAAAGCAATTTATGATGAAGATGAAGTTGTCGCAGTTGGGGCCACAAGAGTATCAGAAGACAAGGATGCCTTTCTTCTGAGAATCACTAACTCTAGTATCGATTTAATCTTAGCATAAATTTTAGATCTAAACTCATTTTTAAGTTCGTTTTTGAACTCACTTTTGATGAACTCAGAGAGCTTGTTAGTCATCAGGCTGTTGAGAGTCGATTCAACCTCTGGGCTTGATGCACCCCTATTGTTGAGTAGGTGTTAGTCAAAGCTGTTTGTTTCGAGGAATCTCCATGAGCCATGGGCCAAGAATCGAGCTCTGATACCAAAGTGTTACAACCTATTGAAGAATCAAAGAATAAAGGAAAAAGGGATGAAGGAGAGAGAGTACAAGCACAATTTAAAAACTTGCCTAGGAAAAATGAATAAGGAAGGGGGAGAGCCAGAGAAATATCAAAGAAAAGAAAAGAATTTTCATTAATTTAGAATGTTCGACAATCATTACATTGCTTACTCTATACTTTTGTACCCTTCCGCATAATGGCTAACATTGAATCCTAGGTTGTGACAACCCCTTAGGACACTTAGACTGACAACTATCTAAAATGTTACTCTTTTTATTGATACGTACATTATTATCAATTACATTATTAATTAAAACTTAAACAACTTAGCTACAGTTTGATGAAGATTGTAACAGAGGGGAAAACTCAAAGATGTCAGCCATGGAAGGTTAGGGTGGATGAAAAAAACAATAGATGAGGAAGAAGAAAAAGAGAATGCAAGGTATTTTTCTTTTTTAATTTTTATTCAGACAAATACCATTTTGTTATGAAACATGGACTCAAACACTTCATTTAATTAATATTTGATAGCAACTCATGAATGTTTAAATTCTTTGAATTTAATTCATTTATATTACTCCTTGGAACTTGTATATAAGCAAGCTTCCATGACCATTGAGAATACACTGATAATTACATATCATCTCCTCTCTCATTCAATTCTCTAAATTCACTCACTCTCTCTCTCTCTCTCTTGTTTCTTTAATTTTTACTTTCTTATATTCTTGCTTTTTGTCCCAATTTTAATTAACATACTTTTCACAACACATTATCAGCACGAGTGCTCTAAAGAGAAGCAAGTTTGAAGTTTAGTAAGTTCTAAAGGTTTGATCTATAGTTCCATACAAAATTTATTTTATTTAACCTTTTCTTTACACGAGATAATTTGAATTTTCATTGTGTAAAGATTCACTTCTAATCATTTTTGACACAAGAAGTTGTTAAACTAATTGAGACCATTCTTCTTAGAATTATGGCAAATATTGAAAAGCCCAAATTCCAAATTTTGGATGTAAGTGGCAATAACTACTTGTCATGGTGTCTAGATATTGAACTGCATCTCCAAGGCCAAGGTCTTGCAGCTACCATTAGTGAAGATGGAAATGCTAATGATAAAGATAAGGCAAATGCATTGATTTTTTTATCCGTCGACATCTAAGTGATAGCCTAAATATCTATCTGTTCGACATCCCTTGATCTTGTGAACAAGATTAAAAGAGCGGTATAATCACACCAAAACTGTTATCCTCCCTCAAGCACAATATGATTGGCAACATTTGAGGTTGCAGGATTTCAAGTCTATGTCCGATTATAATTCGGCATTGTATGATATTGTTTCACGGCTTGAACTTTGTGGTGTTAAGCTTATTGAGGCTGAGCTTTTAGAGAAAACATTCTCCACTTTTCATGCTTCGAATATTGTATTGCAACAGCAATACCGACAGGGCCAATTTAAGACATATTCTGAATTGATCTCAGTCCTGTTGATTGCAGAACAAACAAATGAGTTGCTACTCAAAAATCATGATTTAAGACCTGCTGGCTCTAAGGCACTTCCTGAAGCAAATGCCGGGTCAAGTAAAAATGTTGGCCGTTCTAGAGGCCGTAAGTGTAGGCATGGGAACTCTTCCCGTAAGGGTGGCAGGAGATCTAACAGTAATATAAACAACTCCCAGCACAATCCTAAAGGTAACAGGCCTATGAAGAAGCATGATGATAGTACCTGTCATCGTTGTGGAATGACTGGTCATTCATCATGTACCTGCCGTACGACCAAACATTTAGTTGATCCATACCAAGGATCCCATAAGGATAAAGGCAAGCATGTTAAGACCCATGCTATTGGAAATGACCTGACTGTGACTGATGCTGAAGTCAAAAAAGTTTTGGCCAATGAAAACTCTCATATTCTTGGTTGTAGACACTATATTCTCATCTTGTTATTTTATTTATTTATTTATTTATTAATTATTATTATTATTATTATTATTATTATTATTATTATTATTATTATTATTTTATTCTTATTTTCTTGTTTACATTTTCATTTTTAATTTTATTGTCATTGGGCTATGGGTACTTAAGACTTGTTTGAAAAATATTGGACTGGATATCAATTAGAACCAAGGCCCAATTTCGTTAAAAGAAAGGATTTTAAGATACATGAAATCAAACTTTACACTAAAAAAGTCCCACTTCATTATAGTTGTAAGGCCTAACTGTTTCACAAAAATAAGTCTCCTAATTAACGTAAAAAAAAAAAGGACCAAACCAATCAATGTCATTCAACTTTTTTTTTTTATGATATAAATCCTTTCCTCTTTCATTTCTTCTCCTTTCTTTAACGGTTGCTTGGCTTTATTATCACCCTTTATCGGCAAACATCAAGTATGGTGGACCATCCCAGATTATCAATTCGCTGAATATTGTCAAAAGGGATTATTGTCAACTTGCATTAACCTGCATTAAATAAAAAGGAAAAGGCAATGAATCAGCCAAGTTGGGATTAAAAAAATGACACTTATATTGTAGAAATCACGAAAATCGCAGGTAGCCTACATTGGAAATAAAGAGCCAAAAATAATTGCTGCCACAAAAGTCTTGATGAAGGATAAGTCACGTGAAGTTTAACTTCAAGCAAAACAAAACAAAGAAAAAGTCGAGTTGAAGCGGGCCCAGAACAATGTTAAAATGATGCCAAATAATTGCTGCCACAAAAGTCTTGATGAAGGATAAGTCACGTGAAGTTTAACTTCAAGCAAAACAAAGCAAAGAAAAAGTTGAGCTGAAACGGCCCCAGAACAATGTTGAAACGGCGCCACTTCTTGTCTACTCACGAGCTTTTACACGCCAAATAATTGGGTTTTGGACTCATGTGTTTTATTTTAATTAAAAGTCCTGTAAATACCCTAGTTAGCTAGTATAAATACTTAGTTTTATTTTTAGATGGGGAGGTATTGGAGATGTTTAGAAGGAGAAGATTTTAGAGAGAAAGGATTCAAAGGGAGAATTTCTTTTTTTTTTTATTTAAAAAAAGTTGGCCTGGCCATCTTTCAATTCCATTGCAAACCCAAAGAAGGAAAAAAAAACACCTTACCTCCTCTTTTAAAAGGCCATCGTTTTCTATTCCTTGGAGGGGATTTCAGCACTACTTCCCATCGAGAGACTCCATTGAGTTCCCCAAACCCTTTGTTGCTCTTCCTCTCAATCTCTCCTCAATAAATAAAATAAAAGCATTATCAATAACTTTCAGCCCTCCAAATAAACCAAAAACACAAAAAAAGGGTTTGGAATTCAATCAACTTATGGGGAGGTGGTCCAGGGAGGAGTGTGGCGCTTAAGGGTATGAAAACTTGTCGGGTGGGAGAAGCAGAGAAGCAGAGACGTGAAGAAAGAAGACAAAAACAAAAAGTAAGCAAAAGAGAAAATTGCGCTAAAGTTTGATGCTTTTACATCTCAGAGGGGTATTAGTGTTATTTCAGTTGTTCAATTATCCCTGGATAATCCAACTTGAGAGCAGGGATCCGCGTGTTTTGCTTAGGGCGATCTGACCCTTTTGCAGCAATTTAATCTTCTTCTTACTGGTGGTACTTTCCTTTTCCCCTTTATTTATTTTATTTAATTGTGATTTATCTTATATTGGTTCCTATTATTTTGTTATTCCTGAATTGTATTTGTGAACTAATCCAACGTTCACTCGGGGTCAGATTTCATAACGTCATGGTTAGATTGGTTTCACAAAAATATTATTAAAAAAGAGGAAGTCAGTAATGAGACAAACAAAAGGAGATTGGTAATAAGATAGAGCCAAGTGGATCTTTTTTAATAATGATTATATTTGCATTATTGTTTGCGTAGTTTTTTTTTTAAAATATATATATGGGTACTTTTGCAACCATGAGATTATTAATAATAAAAGTGAACGTGACAAAAAAATAGGAATGAAGATTTTGGATTAAAAAACGAGCTTTTTTTGGAGCAAAAAGAATAAAACAAACAAAATAATATGAAATTAAAAATTCCTTCAAGACATGCATCCTCATTTTTTTTTATATTATCGCCCTTTTTCTTTTTTACTTTTGCCATCTATGCAAGTAATGGTATGTGGAGATAGTGAGGGTCCGATCATGGTGTCCGGTTCGGAAAGGTGAAAATTCATATTCGACCTGGATTCCTAGGTAAGAGATTCATTTTGAATCAAACCCAGAATTGGACGAGATTCACGGTGGTTCTTGATAAAATCCTTACTATCCTTATTTTTTTTTAAATTAGTAAGATAATATTTCACATTTCATGCATTTAGGCATCTAAATAAATTATGGGGTATTAATTTTAAGAAAATAATAAATAATAATCATCTTTTAAAACTAACAAAGATAATGTAATAATAATCAAGGTCAATGAAATCAGTAAATAATCTTTGGGCAAATATTTGTAAATATGGTTTAAGTTATGTAGGAGAAATGAGGATGCTATCACGGGATTCAATTTGGGACAGTGAAAATTCACACCTAGTACGGATTTGTAGACAAGTGGCTATTTTCGAATTGGACCCAGAATTGGGCGAGATTCATAGCAGATCTTGATAAAAGTTGTTCTCATTTTAAAATTAGTAAGTATCCAATAAAGATAACAACTTTCAAAAAAATATATAAAAAAATGAAACAAAATTTGTTAAAAAAAATGGAGTAATGAAAATAAATTTTTGAAAGGAGAAATTATTCAATGATTCTATTCTACATATCAGTACAAATGTTTTAGTATAAAAATGAAATGATGAAATAAAAAAATAAAAAAATAAAAAAATGAAAAAAATTTTAAATAATAAAAAAAGAAAAGAAAATATTTTGAAATTTGCTTTCGTTTTAAATTTGCTCTAATAATAGAAATAATAAAAATATAAAATTACCGAAATAAAAAAATCAATCAAAAGAAAAGGAAAATTATAAAATACATGTTTTTTAATTAAGGCCTAAGTATTATTAAATTAATCGGTACCGTCATCTTGACGGGCGTTGTGGGGGTGCTCATCCTTCCCCGCACGTAACCGTACTCCCGATTCCAGTTCTTCGTTCCGCAGACCGGGACCTACCTAGCTTAAATACGCCATCTAACGGCCAATGCTAAGTTAGGTAGATTCTTAATAGGTGACTAACTGCACCTAAAAAAAATGGTTAGTGGTGACTCCATAATTTTCTTAAGTCCCAACCCTCGTCGTTTCGGATAACGTTGCGACAATTTGGCGACTCCACTGGGAACTTCTTAGAGAGTCAAGCCGAGAATTAATTTAATAATTATTTAGGCCTTAACTTTATTTATTTTATTTTAACATTTTGATTGCATGATTTTGCATCTCATTTTGGTAAATGCAAGATAATAAATTGGATCCTAGTTTGCATGTTAGGAATTTGATGCTTTATTTGCTAATGAATGTACATGTTTTCTTGTTGTTACTAATCTCTTTGTCTCTTGTTTGTGAATAGAAGTTTAGTCCTTGTTGATAAATGTTGAATTTTGGTATGTTAGTAAATTGGGAAGGTTTGTATGTTCCTTCACACACACTCACATTTGCATTATATGCATAAGTCCAGAATTGGATATCACCTATTTAGGAGGGGGCAAAGTAACTTACTCGCGTGAGGCAACTCCTTATAGTGAGTTTCTAAGCGAAAAACCCCCACTCAGACTGAATCCTTTCCAATGAGCCTATAATGGGCTAGGATTGGAGGCTTTACTAGCCTATGATAGATGGCGAAATAAGGACAGTCTGGGCACCTTTAGATGGCACGACCATAACCATCATATAGGTCACCTGTGAGTAGCCAAATTTAGATAGGGCCAAACCCTTAATGAGCGCAGCCTTGAAATAGGACACATGAAGGAACAACTCATATCCTTTTTAACTACTTGTGCTTTTGTAATGAGGACCGTAGAGTGGTCAAGCATTTTTTGCCATATTAGGATGACTACCTGCCCCAGGGCATATTTGCTTAACCCTTTTGTTTTTTTTAAATCAATTAGAATGGGGCATTCGTGCAAAGTCTATTTATTATCTATCCTTAATTATTACTCATGGTTTTGTTACTAATTTAAATATTTTTTTTCTTTTTCTTTGTCATCTGCATTCTTTGCATCTTCATACATCAAAAGTAGGTATTTGCCGTGTATCAATTATCAAGGAAATGGATTTAAGTATGACTTCTGAAGAGGCTTCGGTGCAAAATGGGGTGGAGATAGAGATCGACCCAGCGCAATTCATTTGCCTCAGTAGTGAAGGAAAAGTGGGTGATCGCCTACTAGAAAGCTCCAAGCCTAAATTGCCCGTGGAGTTTCGACTCAACCTAGAACACAATGATGTATCACAGTTGCTCAGAATTTGGGAAAGTTGGGGTGCCATGCGTCAACAAAGGTTCCATGAGAAGTATAGGAATACAGCCTCTCTAATGAAGATTAAAGTTGACAAAGGGTTCATTCGAGCTATGGTTCATTTTTGGAATCATTCTTATCGTTGTTTTGTCTTCAATGAAGTTGACTTGCTACCCACTCCGGAAGAGTATGCACAGTTGATTGATGTGCCCAAAGACTTTAGAGGAAAAATCTATTGGAGGAGGTTTAATAAAAGATCTCTGTCTAAGAAACTCAGTGGTATTATGGGCGTGACTCCGAAAGAAGTTGACAAATTAGTGAAAAATAGCAAGACAGATGGTTATGAAGCCGAGTCTTTGTACAACTTTGTGGAACAACACCCCAATGACAATCAAGGTGATAGGTGTAATTTACACCTATATTATGGACTATATTAGATTGCTTTTGATATATTTTATTTGTAATTTATGGTCTAAATTATATAATTTTATCTCACTTAGCTATTGTTTTGTTTTATAGGAGATTTAATATAAATTGAAGGAATTAGAGCAAAATTGAAAAGGATTGTTGACTTTGGACTTAGAAGCCCAAATTGGGAAAGCAAATATGAATAGAGCATGTCACGTGATTCTCAAAGGCATGGTGGAAAAGTCAAAGTGTAGAGTCACGTGAATCAAGTTCAATTTGCAGCAAAATAAAGCAAGGAAAGTCAGTTAAGAAACGGCCCCATATATTGGTATAAGCTGCGCCGTTGTTGCTCGATTAGCTAAGGAAGCAAATTTTCTTTATGGAGCTGAAAAGTGAAGTCAATTTGAAAGTACGCTTCGGATTAGAAACGGCGCCAGACCATGATATAAACGGCGCCGCTTCTTATTTTATCAAAATTTGCAGTTACGCCTCGGATTTGATACGGCCCCGGAACACTAGTGAAGTGGCGCCGTTTCTTGCCTGCTTACTAAGCCTTTACACGCCGAATATTAGACTAAGCAGTTGGGCTTTGGATTCACGTGTTTTATTTTAATTAAAAGTCCAACTAGCATTGGAATTCTTACTCCTTGAGTTATGTAAATACCCTAGTTAGCTAGTATAAATACATTATTTAGGGGAGACTTTTGGGGAGAGGAAGATTTTGGAGAGCAAGAGCTTAAGGGAGCAGACTTTGTCTTCTTTGGGAGATTTTCTTATCTTTATTTTCTTCTTTAATGCATTTATTTATTTTCTTTGTTTTCTTTATCTTTAGTAGTTAAATTCTTTGTTGGGGATTTGGGTAGATCTTCTAGGGATTTTAATTTAATTATTGTATGAATTGGTTTTCTTGGGGTTAAATCTATTTTCTTTGTTCTTAATTCCGTTATATGCCTGATCACCATATAATAGGTTTTTGGAATTGTATGAAGGACTGAGAGGTGAAATATAATTCGTGCTCTAGGAAAATAGACACAATCTAATTGGATCCGAGAGTAATTCAGTTTATTGTGATAACCATAATTAAATTAGTTTCGGGAGAACCTGATTTAATTATTAATCCTAGGATCTTAATGTTTTTAGCTAATTAGTTTATGCACTGAGAGGTGGTAATCACTTAGTTAGGAAAGCTTAGGATGATCTGAGAGGGCTTCTAAGTAGATTAGTGATTGTTATTTTAGCCCCGTTAACTAGATTCATACATAATTGAATTAAATACCTAGAAGAGAAGCCTAAACCCTAACGCTTTTAATATTGTTCGTCTTTTTATCATTGTTCTTTTAGTTAGTTAGATTAGATTATAATTTCTTGATTTTATTCTTTGGCTTTGATAAATTAGCTTTTCTCTTTTATTAAACTCTACTAGAATTAGGATTTAGTAGTTAACAAGTCCTTGTGGATTCGACCTTGGAATACTCCAAGCTATATTACTTGATTTCGTACTTTTGCAGAAAAAAACCCGATCAAGTTGGCGCCGTTGCCGGGGACTTGATTTAATTGCTAACTTTTTAGTTCTAGTAGTTTTAATTTGATTTTTCTGTTTTTATTTTTTTAGTTTAATTTTTCTGTTTTTAGTTTTTAGTTTATTTTTCTTAGGAATTTTGCTTATCTTTTCTTCTTCTTATTTTTAGGTAAATATGAAAGCATGCTACCACTGTGGTATGTATGGTCATTCTCCGAGATTTTGCATGGATGTGAATCCTTATGAAGATGAATATTACTCAGAGAATGTGAATTACACGGGTGCCTATGGAGGACAACAAGATGATTGGGATAATTCTTTTATTCCCACATATAATCCTTGGAGGAGAGGTAATCCGAATTTCTCTTGGTCTCATCAAGGAACTCAAGGTTTCCAACAAAGACAACATTTTCAACCTCAACCATCCATTCAAGATAATAGTAGTGATGACAAGCTTCTAGCCTTCTTGGAACAAATCAGTTTGCAACTTCAGAAATTGGACAAAATAGATACTTTGGAAAGGATAATTGAATCCCAATCCAATGCTATTAAAAATCTTGAAGTCCAAGCTAATCAAATTGCACAATCTATTGCTGAGTGGGAGGATGAAAACGAGGAGGAATGGTGCAGTGAGGATCCGGCCCCGGAATACATAAGAAGTGGCGCCGGAATTGCACGTGAAGCAGCCATGGAATGGAGCGATGATGAAGCGGCGCTGGATGATGACATAAACGGCGCCGGTTTTGGAACTCAAACAAATAATGACGCTTACGGCACTGAAGCGGCACCGGAAGTCTACATAAGCGGCGCCGAAACTCCATTGAAGCTAGTTGCTGTTTGGAACAAAGAAGAAACAACGCCGAGAGAGCATATAAGCGGGCCTGAACTTCCTTCAGAGTCTCATAGTGAGGTCAAGCCTTATGTTCCACCAATTCCATTTCCTCAAAGGTTGAAGCAAAGGAAGATGGAGCAAGAAAATAGCTTAGAATTGAAGGACATCCAAAGTCCCATCCAGGATCTACTTGTTTCATGCTCGAAATCTGAAGCTCAGTTATGCAATGATGTTCAAAATTCATCTTCCGAGTTGGACCCAATGACATCCATCACTGAATCCCCTCCTGCTCTCAATTTGTACATGGAACCTTGTATGCCACCCATTCTCCAACCTCAAAAGGACATAGCCACTAGTGAAGCATCCAATACTACATTGAAGATTGACAAAGAAAGGGAAGTATTTCAAATTTTTAAACCTTTGTCAATCCAATTCTTTTATGGTGCTAATACACTTTTATTTGTGGTTTCTTTGCATAAGGATAATCTAAAAAATTCCAAGGAGGATATTGCCAAGGCTATTCAAAGAGATAAATTGTGGAACATATGGCAATATGATTTCACTGGAATTACGTGACCTTCTTGTGATGATAATGTCTAGCTATAGACATTTAAATTTAGCGCTTGTTGGGAGGCAACCCAACATTCTAACCTTTCTTTTAATTGTTTTATTTTATCAATTTTTAGATTTTTTTTATTTTTTATTAATCTTTGTTTAATTTTCGTTTGTAGTTCATGGTCTTGGATTTTCATATATTTTACCTCTCCAACTCTACAAGGACAAAGGGAGATTTCTCTACTCTTTTATTTTGCTTAATTGTTCAAATTTAATATTCATGTTCATGTTTGTGTAGGGGTAAATTTTTGAAAATCTAGTTTTAATTACTAACAATTTTTCTTATGTATTTATTGGAGACAATTTTGCATTTAGATAAATTCTTACATGCATACATACTTTTCTTCTTGAGCCAAGAAACGTTGGGGGTTAAGAACAAGCAAAAAGGACCTGAAGATCAAAATTTGGAGCCTCAAGTAGCAGTGAGGATCCGGTGCCGTTTTCATTACATGTCCCAGGCTGTTTTCAGTTTGAGCAAATTTGATGGAGAAATAGACATATTCCCGCGTGGGGCTCATTACTATACGGCGCTGGAACCGTAACGTAACTCTGCTTGTGAAGCTGGGTGGAACCAAGATTTCAGTTGCTATGCTAAACACTTCTTTCTTCGTTGGGATTCGATGAATAGCCACTTTCATTATTTAAATCTATTTTGTTCATCACACTCTCAAACTCAATCCAACATCTTTATTCTTCCGTTGCCACGCTTTGCATTAATTATGGTTCTTGTGCAAAGTTGTCTGGGTTTATTATCCACCATTGCCAACACTTATTGGCTTTGGGTTATGGAATAAATGTCAAATGGTTGCCACATTGGAAAATATAGAATATGCAATTGTTGTGGCAGCCATTGGACATGTGCTCAAATACAAGTTCATATCTTTCACTCCAAATTGATTTCAAAAACCAGTTTGCTCTTCCCCAATAATTTTGGCTTTATTAATTTCATGCATCCATATAGCTTAGATTAATTTAGTTTCTTAATTTTAATTTTCATTTAATTTTATACTTACTCCTACACTCACTTTATGATTTTTATTTGTGCATTGATTTGGATGGATTGGTACTCAGAATTCTCTGTTTCATCTAACAATTTTTTTCAGGGAGTTTTTGAATTCTTATCTATTTTTATTTTTGCACAATATTGAGGACAATATTGTTTTAAGTATGGGGGATGGCTTTGAAATTTTTGAAAATTCTTTTGTCATAATATTTGTCTAACTATTTCCTGATTTTATTGGTTGCTTTGAAATTGGTGATATGAGTATATAATTTTCTTGGTGTTGAATTAATTGTTAATTTTTGAGTGCACAATATGATTAAGTGATTGCTTCATGATTTAGATTTTGTGAATGCTATGAGATTGATTTTGCTAGGAAAGAATGCTTTGAATTGACTTGAGTTATCTAGTGAGATTTTGAGCCTTCATGCCATATTTTTCTTTGATATTTATGCCTTCCATGATTTTGGACTTCTAGAACTTGGAGATTCATCTTTTTGAGATTACATGTTTTAATATATGTGCAAGCATTAAGATAAAGGTCTTTAGGATTTTCGTTTGAGCCAAAAAGCCTACCTATTATACATTAATCCATTAGTGAGCCCATTTGAGCCTATTGATATATCTTTAGCTTTTTCTTTGTAGCCTATCATAAAGAACCTTGAGCTTAACATGAAAAACAAGTTTTTGTACCCTATTCATTATTAGTAGAGTGTTTACTTCTTTAATTTGATGTTCTTTGGATTATTGCAAAAGAATAAGTGTGGGGGAGATGGTAATGTGTATGAGGTGGTGTTGAAAAGAAAAGGGAGAATTCTTGCCAATTGAAAAAAAAAATTGAAAATGAAAAGAAAGGCACAAAGTTTGAAATTTTTCCTTAAAAAAAAAGGGGATTGAAAATTTATTGGCATGTAATTCTTGAGCTTAAAAGAATGAAGAAAGAGGATAATGATTTTTGCAAAATATGAAGATGTTGGTTGGAGTGATTTTTGATCAAGATATCCTAGGCCCGTCTTGATTTTCTTACTCTACTAATTTTGAATTATTTTGTTTTTCCTTTTATCTTTTTCTTCATGAACCTTTGATATTCCCTTTTGGCCCCATTACAACCTTGTATATGTAGACCTTTTGATTTTTGCTTGTATGTATATATTGGAGTAGTGGAGAATAGATGTTTTTCAAGCTTATGGTAAGTCCAATTTCATGAGAAGATGATGAGAGTAACTCACCACAAAAATTGCTAAACACTTGAGAGATTGAGTGACCACTTGTGAGAGAATAGTCAATTTGAAGTGTTTGATCCTAGTGAAAGAGGTTGAATAGTGTTTGCATGTTTAGATTGTGAAGTAATTTGCTTATGAAATATTATGTGCTTGATTATTAGTAATTTAATTTAGTGCTTTGAATTTTATATACCTTGTATTGTTAATTTGAAGCTAACCAATGTTTTTCAAACATGTTTGTGGGTATCGTCTTGGTAAACCCTCAGGAGACTATAACTCATCCACTAGGGACACCTAGGGGTTTAAAGGCTTGTGGCATATGCTAAATATCACCGTACACCTACGAAAGTGGAATCATTTATTTGTTTTAGTTTAGATTAGGCTAGTTAGCTTGGGTATTACACATTAATTGCTTGAGGACAAGCAATAAGCTAAGTGTGGGGGAATTTGATAGGTGTAATTTACACCTATATTATGGCCTATATTAGATTGCTTTTGATATATTTTATTTGTAATTTATGGTATAAATTATATAATTTTATCTTACTTAGCTATTGTTTTGTTTTATAGGAGATTTAATATAAATTGAAGGAATTAGAGCAAAATTGAAAAGGATTGTTGACTTTGGACTTAGAAGCCCAAATTGGGAAAGCAAATATGTATAGAGCATGTCACGTGATTCTCAAAGGCATGGTGGAAAAGTCAAAGTGTAGAGTCACGTGAATCAAGTTCAATTTGCAGCAAAATAAAGCAAGGAAAGTCAGTTAAGAAACGGCCCCATATATTGGTATAAGCGGCGCCGTTGTTGCTCGATTAGCTAAGGAAGCAAATTTTCTTTATGGAGCTGAAAAGTGAAGTCAATTTGAAAGTACGCTTCGGATTAGAAACGGCGCCAGACCATGACATAAACGGCGCCGCTTCTTATTTTATCAAAATTTGCAGTTACGCCTCGGATTTGATACGGCCCCGGAACACTAGTGAAGTGGCGCCGTTTCTTGCCTGCTTACTAAGCCTTTACACGCCGAATATTAGACTAAGCAGTTGGGCTTTGGACTCACGTGTTTTATTTTAATTAAAAGTCCAACTAGCATTAGAATTCTTACTCCTTGAGTAATGTAAATACCCTAGTTAGCTAGTATAAATACATTATTTAGGGGAGACTTTTGGGGAGAGGAAGATTTTGGAGAGCAAGAGCTTAAGGGAGCAGACTTTGTCTTCTTTGGGAGATTTTCTTATCTTTATTTTCTTCTTTAATGCATTTATTTATTTTCTTTGTTTTCTTTATCTTTAGTAGTTAAATTCTTTGTTGGGGATTTGGGTAGATCTTCTAGGGATTTTAATTTAATTATTGTATGAATTGGTTTTCTTGGGGTTAAATCTATTTTCTTTGTTCTTAATTCCGTTATATGCCTGATCACCATATAATAGGTTTTTGGAATTGTATGAAGGATTGAGAGGTGAAATATAATTCGTGCTCTAGGAAAATAGACACAATGTAATTGGATTCGAGAGTAATTCAGTTTATTGTGATAACCATAATTAAATTAGTTTCGGGAGAACCTGATTTAATTATTAATCCTAGGATCTTAATGTTCTTAGCTAATTAGTTTATGCACTGAGAGGTGGTAATCACTTAGTTAGGAAAGCTTAGGATGATCTGAGAGGGCTCCTAAGTAGATTAGTGATTGTTATTTTAGCCCTGTTAACTAGATTCATACATAATTGAATTAAATACCTAGAAGAGAAGCCTAAACCCTAACGCTTTTAATATTGTTCATCTTTTTATCATTGTTCTTTTAGTTAGTTAGATTAGATTATAATTTCTTGATTTTATTCTTTGGCTTTGATAAATTAGCTTTTCTCTTTTATTAAACTCTACTAGAATTAGGATTTAGTAGTTAACAAGTCCTTGTGGGTTCGACCTTGGAATACTCCAAGCTATATTACTTGATTTCGTACTCTTGCAGAAAAAAACCCGATCACAAGGCCTCAATGTGTTTGCTTTACTGATATATGGTCTGGTTATATTCCCTAAGACGATCGGGTATGTGGATTATGAAGTAGTGAGTATAGTAGAGCAGTTGCTACACAAGGTAGATCCATCTACAACAATAGTGGCAGAAACTCTACGTGCTTTGAATTATTCCCGATATCACAAAGAGTCTCGGCTCAAAACATGTCTGCAATTGTTGCAAGTTTGGAGAATAAGCCATCTGAAGTATTTCAATTGCAAATGTTGGCATCAAGACCATCTCGAGCAAGCTAGTAAGGTTCAATGGGAGAAAAAGACAAAGAAGGAATGGGTCGAGATGCTAAAGGAATTAACTAGTGAAAAGTGGTTTGGAAACTTATTTGGATGCCCAGAGCTAAGATGAGGTTCCAAACTGCAAGAGATCCATGGATGCCACTTATGGGGCTTTGAGGAGTCATCAGTTACTTACCGCTTTTGGCAAGGAGGCAATATGGGTCGGAATAGTTCATTCCAGTAACCAACGGCTTGAACAGCGTTGAACTTGACTACCAAGAAGCCGATGACATAAAAAAAGGGTTGGATTATGTTGCAATCTGGAAAAAGAAGAATGCGGTAGGATGGGGTGAACCCTCAGAAGCTGCAATATTGGAATATGAGATATGGCATGAGCAAAGAGTGAAGGATGGTAAACAACCTGAAGTGTTGGATCCTACTCACCCTGTGGGAAATGATGGAAGAAACATTGTGACCGAATTAGCCATTGAAAATCGGATTCTCAAAGATGGTACCAAGGTAGTGGAATTGACCAAAAGACATGAACATGAAAAGAAAGAATGGAAAAAGCAGAAATTGACAATGGAAGGAGAAATTCAGACTTTGGGATTGCATGTTTTTTGGAAAAGCACATGGTGGAACACAAAGGAAAAAAGATCCAAGAATGGAGCGGAAAGTATACTCAGGAAAGCAATGAAGCGGCATCCTATTATGTCCAACTAGAAAGCCAAGCATCTGAAATCTAAGGGCTTAGAAAGAACTTAGAAGCTCAGCGGGCTCGGTGTAGTAATCTGGAACAAGAATTGAAAAGGAAGACGACCTCCACTTCATTCAAAGGTATAGACTTACGAAGGATGACAGAGTTAGAAAAGGAAAACAACAGTTTGAGGTCTACTGTGAAGGCGGGACAGTCAAAAGGGCAGAATTTGGAGAATGAGATAGCGAAATTGAGTACTGAATTACAAATGAATGCTAGTTTGAGGGAAGAAGAACAAATAATGAGGCAGAGTCTAGAAGTTGAAGTAACAAGGTTGAGTCAAGAACTGGATTAAAATGCCAATTTCAGAGCATTTTTTGTGGAAGAACAAACCAAGAGGCAAGGACTACAAAATGAAGTAGTAAGGCTGAATCACAAGGTGAAATTTCTACAGCAAACTCCATTATATCAGCAATACCTTCAGCTACAGCAGCAAGTCCTTCAGCTACAACAGCAAGTGGATGGATTAATACAGCATCAAGATCAGCTTAATGAGGAATACCTTGCTTTGAAACAATTTGCGAAACAAAGGAATGGAGAATATGGGCATAAATGTCTACAAGTGGGGTTCATGATACATCATATTAATAGTGGGAAGGCAGAGGCAGAAGGGATAAAAGCCAGAGCGATGCTTTTGGAGGCAACCACAACACCACTAGACCTGAATGGCCAAGAATTGATTGATCTTCTGCGAGATGTCGTTAACAAAGCTAATCGTGTCCTGGATTTCAATGAATATGTGTTAGAAATGTTTACTTAAAAGGAAATGTAGTTTGGAAGGCATTTATGTTATAAACTCTTGTTATGAGAGTTATGCTTTTGTACTGAACTCTTATTAGGAAGTTATAAATAAATTCACTTGCTTCTAATTGATGTACGGGAAATTTTAGATTTTGCATTCATGCATCATGTCACGCATGCATCATGTTAATTAATTTTTATTAAACAAACAAAAGATGGATTTCATTAAGCTTTTTCAATGAACAACAAAGTCTAATTCATGTTTGTGGTAACAAAGGTTTCAAGATAGATCGACAACCCAGAAGATACTTTACCAGATTGCAAGCTAGAATCATGGAGAATGAACAAATGTCAGAAATTGAGAAACTGAAAAAGGCAAACGAAGAGACAAACCAGAGGTTAGATGAGTTAATGGAAATGATGAGAGCTTTGGTCAAGGAGAAGTCTGCGGAAGAAACATCTGAAGGAAGAGATGTTGGTAAAGAGACACCAATTCATGCCCCAAGCTTTGAATCTATGGGAAACACAGCTCAAGGTGTAGGGGGCAATACTGTTAATGTGGCTATACCCCCAATGGTAGCTCCATCACATCCTACACAACACCCCATTGGAGAGAATACTTATCCTACAATGTATATGCCTGCACCAACCTTTGGGCCTTCACCTGCTTTTGTGCCTGCACCCCCTTTATTCAATCGAGGGCATGATGCCACTAATCCGGTGGTTTTAGATGATGAGAAAAAAGATGATTCAATGCAAAGTAGCAAAATGTTCAATTTGTTGGATGAACGGTTGAAACTGATTGAAGGATTTAGCTACCATAGGGCGATGAACGCCTCTGAAGCAACTTTGGTACCCGGGTTGGTTATTCCACATAAGTTTAAAGTACCAGAGTTTGAAAAATACAACGACACGAAGTGCCCCCAAGACCATTTGTTAAGCTATGTCCGAAAAATGGCAGCACACACTTATGATGACAAGCTCATGATTCATTTTTTCTAGGATAGTTTAACCGGGGCAGCTTCAAGGTGGTACAATCAGTTGGACAGTTCTAGAATTCGAACCTGGACTGATTTAGCAAAAGCATTCATTACCTAGTATAAACATATGACCGATTTGACTGCTGACTGCCTGACTTTGCAAACCATGGCGATGAAATCCACTGAAAGCTTTAAAGAGTATGCACATAGATGGAGGGATATGGCTGCGCAAGTTACTCCTGCCCTTACTGACAAGGAGGCCAACTATATGTTTTTGGAGACATTAAAAGCCCCGTACTATGACAGGTTGATCGCTAGCGCTCCAAAGGATTTCTCTGATCTTATACTGTCTGGGGAGTTGCTAGAGAAGGCTATTAAGTCAGGAAGGTTAGATTTCGGTGAATCTAGTGCCAAAAAAGGACAATGTAGCAAGAAAAAAGATGGAGAAGTCACTGCCATTGACAACTACACACACCGATATGCCCCTCAACCAAATTATCGTTACCCTTACCAAAGACCTTCATACAACCGGCTCCCTACTTCATAGCAACCCCCAGCCACTAACTATGTTGCTTTTGGATCCACCTTCCACCCAACGACCCAAGCTTTCACACCTAGGCCAAATATCACAACCACCAACACTGAAAATAACCAAAGGCTAACTCGAACCTACACCAGGATTGATCCCATTCCATATACTTACACAGCCTTACTTCCACAACTTTTACAACAGAAATTGGTTGAGAAACCTCGTGTGACCAAGACCTATACACCTCCATATCCGGACTGGTTCAAGCCTAATGAACATTGTGACTACCACCATGGGGCAACCGGCCATTCCGCCGAAGACTGTTATGTATTGAAGCTTAAAGTTTAAGATTTGGTAAGGGGAGGAAGGTTGAGTTTCTCTCAGAATGCACAACCTAATGTGGGACAGAATCCCTTACCGAAACATGATGGGGCCGCAGTGAATGTAGTTAGTAATGGTGAATACGTGAAAAGATCTATCGAAGAAGTGAAAACCCCAATGGCTATAGTATTCAAAGCATTGGTGAAAGCTCAGATGGCCTGCTTTGAAAAGATAAATGAGGGTTGTTGGAATTGTGGGGGCTCGTATCATGATATTCAGAAATGTACTGCTTTTCATCGGCAAGTTTAGAAGTTAATGGATCAGTCATTGATCGAATTCTATGTGGAAACAGATAATACAACGGTAAATGTGGTGGAAAATGGCAAGGAAATGGTCAAACCATTCGTGGTGTACTATGACGAGCCACCAAAGCTGAAACCTTTTGTGGTATACTATGACTCACCTTAAACACAAAAACCATTTGTTCCTATACCTGTGGATGCACCACCCAAGCTTGAACCATTTGTGGTGTATTATGATAAACCTCCACAATCCAAACTTGTTGTACCTATTGTAGTAGCTCATCCACAATCATTCCCTCACCAGGACGATCATCAAGTTCCATGGAAATACGAATGTAGTTTTTCCACTACTGAGAAAACCAGTGATTCTGTAGCCCCATCATTATCTGATGTTGATGGAATTACCTGAAGTGGTAGAATTTATTATCCTGAAAATGCTGAATCTTCTAAGGGAAAAGCTAAGGCGGTTGAAGAACCGATGACTGCACAAGAGATGATGCCAGGAAAGGAGAGTGCTTAGGGTGCTTCTGTTAGTGAACCTGAGGAATTTCTTAAAATCATTAAGCAAAGTGAATATAGTGTGGTTGATCAATTGAACAAAACTCCAGCTCGTATTTCTTTGCTTGCATTGCTGTTGAATTCAGAAGCTCACAGAGAATCGTTACTGAAAGCCCTAAGCCAATCATATTGTAGACACTTATTTTTAAATTTTAATTAATTAACTGATTAATTAATTAATTAATTGGTCATTGCTAAATTTTCATTTGTTACCCTCTTAAGATTATTTCATTCTTCATCTTTACTTTTATTTTTATTCTATGTTAATTTTATCTTATTAATTTGCAGGCAATTTTGAACTAAAACCAGAAAGCCAAAGAACCGAGTCAACTTGGTTATCATGCATATGTATATATATGTGTGTGTAAATATATATTTGTATATGTATATTCATACATATATATGTATATATATTTATATATGTGTGTATGTTTATTTATATGAGTATATATATTTATACATGTCTATGTATATATGTATATATATATATATATATATATATCTATATGGGTATATATATATATATATTTATATATATATATTTATATGGGTATATATATTTATATATTTGTATATATATATATAGTATATATAAACACCCAAATCCACCATTCTCTTTGTTTCTTCCCTCTTTCTTTGGCTTTATCTTATAATTAAAAAAATTGCTCTTCCCCACCACTTTGAATGCCGACCACCTTCACCATCCACCATTCTCTTCGTTTCTTCCCTCTTTCTTTGGCTTTATTTTATAATTAAAAAGAATGCTCTTCCCCACCACTTTGAATGCCAACCACCACCACTATCCGAAGTAAACTAACCACAGACATTTTCATGTTCAAAGAAGCAAAAGTGTTAGCATCAGCGATAATACATCACTAAAAAAGGGTTTCTTTGCTGTGAAAAATTGTTTCTTTGAAGATGAAAGACCGGCCATTGGTGAAAGCTGCAAGAATAAAAGCAGAAGATCTTTCGACAAAGTAAAAACAACCCAGAAGCTGCTCAAGTCACTTTCTTTTGTAAAGCACTTTCCTTTTTACTGTTGGTTAAGCTTTTCTGCAATTTTTTAGAACGAAAAAAAAAAGGAGCAAAAAGAGAAAGCTGATCTGTGGACTGTAGTAGAGAGGTAAGGAAGAAAAATGGGGTGTTGGTACTCAAGGATTGATAGAGAAGAGACTGTTTCACGTTGCAAGGCGAGAAAGAGATACATGAAGCAGTTGGTTAAAGCTAGGCAAACTCTTGCCGGTTCACATTCCATGTATCTCCGTTCTTTAAGAGGCACTGGTTCAGCTCTGCTTCAATTTTCCAACAATGAAACTACCCCCCTCTGCCACGCAGTCTCCAGCTGGTTTGGTCTCTATTTCTGCTAGTATATACTCTCCGGGGCCTGCTTCTATTTTTGCAATTGGCCCTTATGCTCATGAAACTCAGTTAGTTTCACCACCCGTTTTCTCAACCTTCACCACCGAACCTTCAATTGCACCCTTCACTCCGCCACCTGAGTCAGTGCACTTGACTACCCCTTCCTCACCTGAGGTGCCATTTGCTCAATTTCTTGGTCCCAACCTCCAGTATGGGGAGGCTGGACAGAGATCCCCGATGTCTCGCTATGAATTTCAGTCTTATCAACTTCATCCTGGGAGCCCTGTTGGCCAACTGATCTCACCAAGCTCCGGCATCTCAGGTTCTGGCACCTCATCTCCTTTTCCTGATGGTGAGTTTGCTGGTGCTTTACACTTTCCTGAGTTCCGAATGGGTGACCCTCCCAAGCTCTTGAACCTTGACAAGCTTTCCAGTCGTGAATGGGGATCGCATCATGGTTCTGGCACTTTAACCCCGGATGCTACAAGGTCCACACCTCGCAACGGTTTTATTTTGGATAACCATATATCCGAGATTGCATCACATCCACAATTGGTTACAGAAAAACAAAATGATCAAGCTGCAGTTAATCATGGGAAAAATGGCAGACTTTTCATAGTGTGACCACAGAAAAACAGCCTCCTTCTCATGCTCTCATGGAGAAGCAGCAAAGTTTTAAACAGTCTACCACTCGAGGAGTGCTGGAAAAGCAACAGAGCTTTCGTGGCGTTACAACTGAGAAACACCTCGGTGGTCGTGGAATGATGGAAAAACAGAAGAGTTTTAAGGGATTTATGGAGAAGCAGAAGGAGATGTTCATTGTCACCGAGAGCAAGCATTGCTACACTTCAAGGTGTGAAGGAAAGTTTCAAAGAGCAAAGAAATGTCTTCCACGGCAACAGCCATGAATGCCTCAAACCAAGGCTTCCACCGTCCCACAACTACAGCAGCAGCTGCACCCACAAGCAAAGCCCTTCACCAACTCGCCCACTCCATCGCTCTCCGCTGCTGCCTCGACGCTTCAAGGTCCCTCGAAGACCTTCCCATCATATGCAAACCACTGCCACCGCCATTCCCAACAACAACCGTAAAAGGACAGCAGCCAGCACCACGCCCTGCTGCTCGTACACCCTCGCACAACACGCTCCTTCTACGCCCTCCACAGCTGCGCCTCTCTAAGTTGTCCGAGGGTAGCCTTATGGAAAGAAACAAAGCCAGCCAACGAAAGTCACAGCAGCAATAAAACAACCACGCCCCTATGCAGGCCATCGACCATCGAAACCGTTCGGGTTTGTCTCTCTGTAGACCGTAGCTTGGCTTGTGCAGGCTTCACCTAACGTGAGAACAAGTTTACGTTGTCCATGCTTATGGTAGTGGCTGTGTTGGTTGAATTAAGACACGGTTGGTTGAATTAAGACACGGTGCTGCCTTGAACAGAATGGTGACCTTGAGAAATTCAAACAAGGAGTGGAGTCTCTTCCAGATAGCAGTGCAGCCCATAACACCAGCTGCATATCTCGGATGCTGCCAATGCTACCCATAACAGCCAGCTGCACCTCTCGGCAGCCCGTCCACCATTATTGCCAACCCATCCTCAATTATAGTTTATCATCTTTCACAATTAATAAAAAAATCATCATGTTGGATCCCATTCGGCTATAAACAGAGGAAGGAAAAGGGGAGAGCAGGAGGGGGGGGGGAGAGAAAAATTTTGTCATCTCTTAGGCAGAGAAAAGGAGCACAAAAGAGAGCTTCAGCTTTCTTCAAAAAGAAAAATAGAAGAGAGGAGAGTACACTGGAGGCAGAGGAACCAGTTTTCGAAAAAGAGAGCAGAGAGGGTTCAAAAAAAAAAGGAGAAGAAAGGCAGTTCGAAAAAAAAAAGAAAAAGAGAAGCTTTCCATTTTTCTTCTTTCATTTTTTCTTTTTTTTTTTAGGTTTTGGCTAGAGAAAATAGAGAAAAGGCTTGTTGTTTATCAACTTTTAGCCATTCTCTTCTCCACAAAGCCATTTTTTAATTTTGGTGTAAAACTTCATTCTTTTTAGGTAAAGCTCTTGTTTTTATCTTTCATTTTTTTGCTTTAAATGCAATGTTCTTGCTTTGTTATGTTAACTTCATGCAAAAATGTTAGCTTTAATTTTTGTTGATATTTATGATTTATAAATTTGATTAGTTTAAAGCATGCTTTAAGAATATTTAAGATTATGCATTTTTACTTATTTTATTTTTGTTAATATGGATTTTCTTTTAATTATTTATGTGATTATATAAAAGTTCCTAACTTTATTATTTTTTGAAGCATGTTTTGTATGTTCCATATGCTTGTTTAACTAAAGGTTTTAACCTTGATTAGAAAGATTACATTTTTGAGTTTATTTTCATTCTTGCTTGTTTTTTTTTTTAAAAAAATCTAGTCTTGGTCATAAAGATTATACCTTTAATGTTGTAAATTTGATTGTTTGGGTTAAAATTTTGATTTAAATTATAAAGACTATAATTTTAAACTTGTAAACATTTTTTGTTTAATTAAAAACAAAACCTTGGTGAATAAAAATTAAATCTTTGAGTTTATTTTTATTTTATTTTTTATTTATTTAAATAAAGAGAACAAATCTTGGTTGTTAAAAATTATATTTTTATGTTTGTAAATGTCTATTTAATTTAGAACTTAATTTTGGCATTGTTAAATTATCTTTCTGTCATTAAATCCTTATTTGCTTAATTTGAAATTTAATCTTGTTTGCAAAATTACCCTTTTGCCCTTGTATGAATATTTATTTAATCTTACCTTTTTACCCTTGATTATATGTTTGTTTAATTAAAAACCAATCTTGTGTGTAAAATTACCTTTTTGCCATTGTATGTAAAATTATTTCTACCCTTGCATGAATTTTTGTTTAATTAATAATTGTATCATGTGTGTGAAATTACCTTCTTAATCTTGTATGTGAAATTACCTTTTTATCCTTGTAAATAAAATTACTGTTTTGCCCTTGTATGAATTTTTGCTTAATTAGTAATTGTATCTTGTATGTGAAATTACCTTTTTACCCCTGTATATAAAATTACCTTTTTACCCTTGCATGAACTCTAAATTGAATCTCGCATTGAATTATCGTTTTGCCCTTATATATATGTTTGGTTGATTAAAAGTTGAATATTGCATGTAAAATTACCTTTTTGCCCCTGCACATATGTTTATTCAATTATGAATTAAATTTTGCATAGAAATTACCTCTTGGACCTTGTAAATGTATTTATTTAAATTAAGCTTACTTATTTGTGTTAAACTAGTTGCTATGCAATTTGATCTTGTAAAATCGATTTTAAATTTCCATGTCTTATTTATTTGCCATTTTATATTGTGTAATTAATTGTGTATGTATATACTAACCCATGTTTCCTTGTCCCATTCATGCATGATTAAATTTAGAACATTGATTTTCAAAAAATTCATATGCATGGGGTAACCGAAAGATGCCTTGGGAGTCCGAGGTTTCTGAAGGTTTTCTCCGATGAGATGTTTTCTCAGTGTTTAATCGGGAGTCCGATCGGGCCCGGGAGAATTTTTCATCCCTTTAAAATTAAAAATATGTTTTTCATGTAATTTTCACAAAAAGCATGCATCATGTTTACGATTTTCTTTAATTTCTTAAAATTTGCGAATGAACTCCAAAAATTTTCTTTTTACAAAAAAGAATGTTAATTCCAAAATCTTTTATTTTTATTTATTTTATTTTTACTTTCATGTTTTATTTTTATTTCATTTTAAGAAAATCTCTTGTTTAAGAGGCCCAATTAAATTAAAAGGAATATTTATTCCAACATTAATTTCAAAATATGTTTTAAAGGTTTTTGGAGAGATCTTAATTTTCTAACTATAATTAAAGTCTCTCAAATTAATCCAAATTTTATAAAAAAAAATCACTTTCAAAATCTCTTTTCTTATTTTTATTTCTTTTTATTTCTTTTTCAATAAAAGGGAATATTTATTTTCTTTTATCCTTTTTTTAATTTTTCAAAATATTTTCCTATCAAACTAAAGTTTTGTCAAACTATTCCCTTCATCAAATTAAAAGGAATATTTATTCCGACATAGTTTTAAAATTAAATCTTTCTAAGAGATTTTAATTTAAGTAATCATAATTAAAGTCTCTTAGTGTAAATTTCAAAGCATGAATTATTTGAGGATGTTTATCCCAACATTTTTTGCAAAATGTTTTCTAGAAGGTTTCAATTAATATTCTCATTATTGAGATTTTCTAAAATTAAAATTAAATCTTTTTTTTTCAAAAGGATATTTATCCTCATTTTTAAATTTGACTTTGATTTTTGAAGAACATTTATTCCTATTTAGAAATTGAATCTCCATTCTAAGTAGGAAATTTCTTCAAATTCAAAATTGGGCTATCGATTTTCACATCAAAAGGAATGTTCATTCCGACATTAAGTCTTTAAATTTCGAATTTAGTTTTTATAATGGGATGTTTATCCTACATTAAAAGGAATATTTATTCCGACATTTGAAATTATGTTTTTCTTAAGTTGATTTTAAACATGTTTTATTATTATTCTCCAAGTAAAATATTTCAAGACTTTTGTGGTACCGATTTCTGGGCGTCTTGGGGATGCTAATCCTTCTCCAAGCGTAACCGACCCACGAACCTAAAATCTTTTTTGTAGACTAGTTTCTTTCCTTAACTTGACGTAATCTTTCTAGATTTATGTTGGGTTAAACAAGTAGGTGACTAACCACACCTATTAAAAAATAAAGGTTAGTGGCGACTCCATTTATTTTCAGACTGTTTAGTCCCAAATATTTTTCACGCCATGTCATTTATCGTCGGAGCGGTAAAACGTCTCGACACATATGTGTCCCGTAATATCTCTGTTGTTGATATGGACTATATTGTTGGTAGTATTGGTGCTACAAATTACATTACCTTTACGGATGAAGAAATACCTACGGGAATGAGAGGAATTCCTAAGGCCTTCCACATCACTATTAGATGTAAAGGTTACACCATGGCCAAGGTTCCAATAGATAATGGCTCTGCACTAAATGTTATGCCTCTTCGGTCCCTACAAAAGCTACTAGTTGACATGTCTTATATGCAGTCCAGCAATTTGATAGTCCGGGCATTTGATGGTTCTCGAAGAGAGGTCTTGGGTAATATTGAGATTCCTTTTCAGGTAGGCCCAGTTACATTTAAGCTAGTGTTTCAAGTAATGGACATCAACCCTTCTTATACTTACCTCCTTGGTTGACCATGGATTCATTTGGCTGGGGCCGTCCCCTCAACTCTACATCAGAAGGTAAAATTCCAAGTGGAAAGAACAATAGTGACAGTAAGGGGAGAAGAGGATATAATGGTGGTTCAATCTTCAGACTCTCCATACATTGAAGCTGCCGAAGAGGCCTTGGAATGTTCATTTTGATCTTTTGAGATAGCGGAAGTTATGTCAGAAAAGGGTGTAAGCCAAAGCTCAGAGGGTTTAATAGTTCAAAAAAGGCAGATACGCGAGCAAGGATGGTTTGACGGCAAAGGTTTAGGTAAGAACCTACAAGGGGATCCCGAATTGGTAGATTGGCCCCACCAAGACAATACTTTTGGTCTGGGTTTCAAGCCGTCATGGAAAGATAAGCAACAGATTAAGGAGAAGAAGAAAACCCGAAGATTAGCCAGGAAAGAAGGGGCATGCATGGAAGAAGGGAAAGAGATGAAATTTCGACCAATCAGTCAAACCTTTGTATCAGCTGGTTGGGTTAACGTTAATTGGCATGGGCAAGCACCGATTCCAGTCCAGTTTGTTCAAAGAAGAATGCATAATTTGGCCATCCATGCAATCGATGATGAGGCATCGGATCAATTAGATAGTTTGATCTATGCGACTGAAGTGGGTATAGATTTAGACAGTTGGTCTATTGTTGAAATACCGACTGTATTTTCATCTGCAGAGGAAATGTAATTGCCTGAAACTTTTGTCTGTTAAACCAACACTGATGCCTAAGAGTGTTGATGAACATTTTCATGAATATGTTAATGGCTTTCTTTCTTGTTTATAGATAAGTTGAAACTTCAATGACGAATTGATGCATGTATGAATTTTCGACAAATGAAGCTACATTGCAACATATTCACTATATATATATTTTTTTTCTTTCTTTCTTTTGTTTCCCTGCCTTTTTTTTCACATCCTTTGATTTAGCCTTTTTCTTTTTATAACATGCTTCTATCCCGTTACCTTGTATATATCCATTCCAAATTTTTCCTTGCAGGTCCATCATCAATGAATGCAAAGATAGCACAAACGATGGGCTTGAGTTTGACTTTGGGGAGTTGATTGATACTGATGAGGTTGATAATGATGATATTGATGATTCTGATCTGCCCCAAGATTTGTTGAGATTGGTTGAACAAGAGAATAGACAGACAGTGCCTTGTAAGGAGATTATAGAGTTGATTAATTTGGGCACAGAAGAGGACAAGAAAGAAGTAAAGATAGGCACCACTTTGTCTAAAAGGAAAGGCAGCAGTTAGTTGATTTGTTGAAAGAGTACTCAGATGTCTTTGCATGGTCATACCAAGACATGCCAGGATTGGATCCAAAAATTGTGGTGCATAAGCTCCCTATCAGGCCGGAATGCAAGCCAGTTCAGTAGAAATTAAGGCGGATGAAACCTGAAATGTTATTGAAGATAAAAGAAGAAGTGATGAAGCAACTAGATGCTGGGATTCTTGAAGTAGCAAAGTATCTGGAATGGGTTGCTAATATAGTCCCAATGCCCAAGAAGGATGGAAAAGTTCATATGTGTGTAGATTACTGAGACCTCAACCAAGCCAGCCCTAAAGACAACTTCCCTTTGCCACAGATTGATACTCTAGTAGATAACACTGCCCGTTACTCCATGTTCTCATTCATGGATGGTTTCTCGGGGTATAATCAGATTAAAATGGCACCCGAAGATAAGGAGAAAACAACCTTCATTACCGTGTGGGGAACTTTCAACTACAAAGTGATGTCTTTTGGTTTGAAGAATGCCGGTGCTACTTATCAGAGAGCTATGGTGACTTTGTTCCATGATATGATGCACAAGGAAATTGAGGTGTATGTGGATGATTGATCGGGAATTTTCGCAAGAGTACGAAATCAAGTAATATAGCTTGGAGTATTCCAAGGTCGATCCCACGAGGACTTGTGAATTGCTAAATCCTAATTCTAATAGAATTTAAATAAAGAAGAAAACTAATTTTAATAAAAGTAAAGAATAAAAGCAAGAAATTATAATTTAATCTAATTAATAAAAGAACAATAATAAAAAGATGAACAATATTAAAAGCGTTAGGGTTTAGGCTTCTCTTCAAGGTATTTAATTCAATTATGTATGAATTTAGTTAACAGGGTTAAAATAACAATCACTAATCTACTTAGGAGCCCTCTCAGATCATCCTAAGCTTTCTTAACTAAGTGATTACCACCTCTCAGTGCATAAACTAATTAGCTAAGAACATTAAGATCCTAGGATTAATAATTAAATCAGGTTCACCCGAAACTAATTTAATTATGGTTATCACAATAAACTGAATTACTCTCGTATCCAACTAGATTGTGTCTATTTTCCTAGAGCACGAATCATACTTCACCTCTCAGTCCTTCATACAATTCCAAAAACCTATTATATGGTGATCAAGCATATAACAGAATTAAGTACAAGGAAAATAAATTTAACCCCAAGAAAACTAATTCATACAATAATTAAATTAAAATCCCTAGAAGATCTACCCAAATCCCCAACAAGAGATTTAACTATTAAAAGAAAATATAATAAAGAAAAATAAATGCATTAAAGAAAAATAAAATAAATCTAAGATTCAAGATCCAAGATCTAAGACCCCAGACCTCTTTAGAGAACCTTAAGATGTCTATTTATACTAGTAGTAACTAGGTTACATAAGATTACTAAAAGGTTAAGGAGAACTAATCCTAATTGAACTAGGACTTCAAGGCCACATCACAAATATTTTCCAAGTGTTAAAAGCCAGCAAATTATCCTCCGATTGGAAGTCAAGTTTAGATCCAAGTCTTTATAAACTCCAAGCCCGGCTCATGTGCCAATAATATTTTGCCTTGTAACTTGAATTGGCAGCTTGGTTGCTACGTCTTCCATGCATGACCGATTGGAATAACGCACAGGGGGCATCCTTTGCTCGGACAACTTTTGTTTCGTGGAGCAACACTTCACTTGCTTTTCTTTATTCTTCACGTGACTTCACATGCATCTATGTGGCATAACATATTTAGCTGACTTAGCCTTTTTTTTTTCTTTCAACTTTCATTCCCACTTTTCTTCATGTATGCCGTGGCTTAGCTTAATCTTTTGTCTTTAAGCTTCCGAATCCTCCAATTTCCCTTAAAATTAAGCATTATTCCTTCAAAATAAGCAATTAACCAAAGTGAGAAGAAATCATGTAATATGAACTATAAAATATAAATAAAATATATCAAAAGCACTTTAATATAGTCCATAAAATAGGTATAAATTACACCTATCAAATTCCTCCACACTTAACTCATTGCTTGTCCTCAAGTAATTCATATGTAACATCCAAGCTAACTATCCTAAACTAAACTAAAACAAGAAAATGATTCCACTTTCGTAGGTGTACGGTGACATTTAGCATATGCCACAAGCCTTTAAACCCCTAGGTGTCCCTAGTGGAGGAGTTATAGTCTCTTGAGGGTTTACCAGGACGATACCCACAAACATATTTAAAAAGCATTGGTTAACTTCAAATTAACAATACAAGATATATAAAATTCAAAGTACCAAATTAAATTGCTGATAATGAAGCACATAATAATTCATAAGCAAATCACTTCACAATCTAGACAAGCAAATACTATTCAACATCATTTACTAGGATCAAACACTTTAAATTGACTATTCCCTTACAAGTGGTCACTCAATCTCTCAAGTGTTTAGAAATTTTTACGGTGAGTTACTGTCATCATCTTCTCATGAAATTGGACTTACCATAAGCTTGAAAAACATCTATTCTCCACTACTCCAATATATATATACAAGTAAAAATCAAAAGGTCTTCATACAAGGTTGCAATGGGGCCAAAAGGGAATATCAAAGGTTCTCAAAGAAAAGGATAAAGGGAAAAACAAAATATTCAAAATTAGTAGAGTAAGGAAATCAAGACGGGCCTAGGATATCTTGATCAAAAATCACTCCAACCAACATCTTCATATTTTGCAAAAATCATCACCCTTTTTCTTCACTCTTTTAAGCTCAAGAATTACATGCCAATCAATTTTCAACTCTTTTTTTTTTTAAAGGCAAAATTTCAAACTTTGTGCCTTTCTTTTCATTTTTATTTTTTTTCAATTGGTAAGAATTCTCCCTTTTCTTTTCATCACTACCTCATATACATTACCATCTCCCCCACACTTATTCTTTTGCAATCAATCCAAAGAACATCAAATTAAAGAAGTAAACACTCTACTAATAATGAATAGGGTGCAAAAACTTGTTTTTCATGTTTAAGCTCAAGGTTCTTTGGGATAGGCTACAAAGAAAAAGCTTATATATATATTAATAGGCTCAAATGGGCTCACTAATGGATAAGTGTATAAAAGATTGGCTTTTTGGCTCAAACGAAAATCCTAAAGACCTTAATTTTAATGCTTGCACATATATTAAAACATGTAATCTCAAAAAGATGAATCTCAAGTTCTAGAAATCCAAAATCATGGAAGGCATAAATATCAAAGAAAAATATGGCATGAAGGCTCAAAATATCACTAGGTAACTCAAGTCAATTCAAAGCATTCTTTCCTAGCAAAATCAATCTCCTAGCATTCACAAAATCTAAATAATAAAGCAATCACTTAATCATATTATGCATTCAAAAATCAACAATTAATTCAATACTTATATACTCATATCATCAATTTCAAAGGAACCAATAAAATCAGAAAAATAAAATCAGAAAATAGTTAGACAAATATTATGACAAAAGAATTTTCAAAAATTTCAAAAATTTCAAAGCCATCCCCCCACACTTAGAGCAATATTGTCCTCAATATTGTGCAAAAATAAAAATAGATAAGAATTCAGAAACTCCCTGAAAAAATTGTTAGATGAAACAGAGAATTCTGAGTACCAATCCATCCAAATCACTGCACAAATAAAAATCATAAAGTGAGTGTAGAAGTAAGTATGAAATTAAATGAAAATTAAAATTAAAAAAAACTAAATTAATCTAAACTACATATATACATAAAAATTAGATATTCAAAAATTCATCCCCACACTAAACATGAACAATATCCTTAATGCAAAAACATTGATAAATAATCAAGAAAACAAAAAGGATAAAGAATACTCCTTTTGCCCATGAAAAGAAAATGGAGAAAATTGTTGAAATCTAACAAAAATTACCTACAAAAGAAAATTGAAATAAATGTTAGTAAGAAGAGAAACAAATAAAAGAAAATAAAAATAAACTAAAAGAAAAGAAAAGTTAGAATATTGGGTTGCCTCCCAACAAGCGCTAAATTTAAATGTCTATAGCTAGACATTATCATCAAAAGGAGGTCACGTAATTGGTTGCCTTAATCTGCAAGTGCACTGAATCGAGATAGTATAGAAAAAAAGCAGTATTCCAAGATATCGTTCCCACGAGGACTAATATTCACTGATTTAATTAATTCTAGTTAAAACAAACAATTAAATTAAATTAAAGAAGAAATTAACTAATTAAAACAACTAATTAAATAAAGAGAAAATTAATAAATAAGAAAACATTAGGGCTTTGGGGTTCACTTGCAAGGAATAATTAATTATCATGCAAATCCAATTATTCAAGTTGAAATAACGATTACACTAATGTATCTATGTCCTCTCCCAAGGTACACAGGTATATTCAATTAAGTGATTATCATCTCCCGATGCATAACCTAATTAATCAAACTCATTAAGAACAAGTAATCTATTGGTTATCACCCTAGTTTAGGATATCCCTATCTCTAACTCTAAGATGTTTATTCTTCTAGTGCACGGATCATACTTCACCTCCCAGTTCTTCATACAATCCCTAAGAGTGAATCTATGGTGATCAAGCATAAATTCAGGATTAAGAACAAGAAGAATAAATTCAACCATCAAATAATCAAAATATACATAGATGATTAAAAATCCAAACAAGCTACATCCCTAACCCTAACTAGGGAACTAGCTACTCATAAAATAAAAATAAGAACAAATTAAAATAAAAAATAATAAGGTCTAAGATATAAAATCCAAGACATCCTAGGAGAACCCTAGGATGAGTATTTATACTAGTAATTTACATAAGATTGCTTGGAAAATAAGTTTAGTCCTAATTGAACTTGGAGTCTTTGGCCCACATCACAAAAGCCCAGCACCCAACTTGATTTGTGGCTTGAAAATCACGTCTCCCGCGCGGGACATAGTCAAATACCGCGCGGGAGTCATCCTTTATTTGGCTATTTGCTTGGCTGTCTTTTGTTGACTTTATGTGAGCTTTCCCATCTTAACAAAATATCAATTGGCTTTCACGTTGACTAGCTCAAGACCATGTGGCAATCACAAAGCTGATATCTTGATGTCTTTAATCACTTGTTTTCCATGAAATAAGCTCCAAATTAATACCTACAAGCAAATAAATCAAATGTGAGAAAATATATATAAATCTAGCCATAAAAGTGCTCAAGTATAATCTAAATCAACTACTAAATATACACTAAATATGGCCTTATCAGTAATTCCAGTGAAATCATATTGCCATATGTTCCACAATTTATCTCGTTGAATATCCTTGGCTATATCCTCCTTGAAATTTCTCAGATTATCCTTATGCAAAGAAACCACAAATAAAAGTGTATTAGCACCATAAAAGAATTGGATTGACAAAGGTTTAAAAATTTGAAATACTTCCCTTTCTTTGTCAATCTTAAATGTAGTATTGGATGCTTCACTAGTGGCTATGTCCTTTTGAGGTTGGAGAATGGGTGACACACAAGGTTCCATGTCCAAATTAAGAGCATGAGGAGGTTCAGTGATGGATGTCATTGGGTCCAACTCGGAAGAAGAATTTTGAACATCATTGCATAACTGAGCTTCAGATTTCAAGCATGAAACAATTAGATCCTGGATGGGACTTTGGATGTCCTTCAACTCTGAGCTATTTTCTTGTTTCATCTTCTTTGGCTTCAACCTTTGAGGGAATGGAATTGGTGGAACATAAGGCTTGACCTCACTATAAGGTTTTGAAGGAAGTTCAGGCCAGCTTATATTCTCTCTCGGCGTCGTTTCTTCTTTGTTTCGAACAGCAACCAGCTTCAATGGAGCTCCGGCGCCGCTTGTGTAGTCTTCCAGCGCCATTTCATTGCCGTAAGCGCATTTATTTGTTTGAATTCCAGAACCGGCGCCGTTTCTGTCATCATCCGGTGCCGCTTCATCATCGCTCCATTCCATGATTGCTTCACGTGCAATTCTGGCGCCATTTCTGATGTCTTCCAAGGCCGGATCCTCACTGTACCATTCCTCTTCGTTTTCTTGATCCCACTCACCAATGGATTGTGCAATTTGACTCATTTGGACTTCAAGATTCTTAATGGCTATTGAATGAGAATCTACAATCTTTTCCAACTGGTCTATTTTATCAAGCTTTTGTAGCTGTGAAAGCTGTGAATTGACTTGAGTCATGAAAGCTAGAAGCTTGTCCTCATAACCATTGTCTTGTGTGGATGGTTGACGTTGAAGATGTTGTCTTTGTTGAAAACCTTGCAATCTAGCGGATCTAGCAGTAGCTCCATGATAAGACCAAGAAAAATTCGAATTACCTCTCCAATGATTATAGGTGGGTGCAAAAGAACCATTCCACCTATTTTGTTGTCCTCGGTAGGCACCCTTGTAACTTAAATTCTCCGAATAATCTTCATTCTCATCATCCATCAATATCTTCTCCAACACCTCCAACTTATTGAGCAAAGTTGCATAAGGATCTTCCATATTTACCTAAAATTAAGAAAAGAAAAGATAAGAAAAATTCCTAAGAAAAATAAAAGTAAAAATTAAAAACAAAAAAATTAAACAAAAAAATAAAATAAAATAAAAACAGAAAAATTAAAACTACTAGAACTAAAAAGTTAGCAATTAAATCAAGTCCTCGGCAACGGCGCCAACTTGATCGGAAATTTTCGCAAGAGTACGAAATCAAGTAATATAGCTTGGAGTATTCCAAAGTCGATCCCACAAGGACTTGTGAATTGCTAAATCCTAATTCTAATAGAATTTAAATAAAGAAGAAAACTAATTTTAATAAAAGTAAAGAATAAAAGCAAGAAATTATAATTTAATCTAATTAATAAAAGAACAATAATGAAAAGATGAACAATATTAAAAGCGTTAGGGTTTAGGCTTCTCTTCAAGGTATTTAATTCAATTATGTATGAATTTAGTTAACAGGGTTAAAATAACAATCACTAATCTACTTAGGAGCCCTCTCAGATCATCCTAAGCTTTCTTAACTAAGTGATTACCACCTCTCAGTGCATAAACTAATTAGCTAAGAACATTAAGATCCTAGGATTTATAATTAAATCAGGTTCACCCGAAACTAATTTAATTATGGTTATCACAATAAATTGAATTACTCTCGTATCCAATTAGATTGTGTCTATTTTCCTAGAGCACGAATCATACTTCACCTCTCAGTCCTTCATACAATTCCAAAAACCTATTATATGGTGATCAAGCATATAACAGAATTAAGTACAAGGAAAATAAATTTAACCCCAAGAAAACTAATTCAAACAATAATTAAATTAAAATCCCTAGAAGATCTACCCAAATCCCCAACAAGAGATTTAACTATTAAAAGAAAATATAATAAAGAAAAATAAATGCATTAAAGAAAAATAAAATAAATCTAAGATTCAAGATCCAAGATCTAAGACCCCAGACCTCTTTAGAGAACCTTAAGATGTCTATTTATACTAGTAGTAACTAGGTTACATAAGATTACTAGAAGGTTAAGGAGAACTAATCCTAATTGAACTAGGACTTCAAGGCCACATCACAAATATTTTCCAAGTGTTAAAAGCCAGCAAATTATCCTCCGATTGAAAGTCAAGTTTAGATCCAAGTCTTTATAAACTCCAAGCCCGGCTCATGTGCCAATAATATTTTGCCTTGTAACTTGAATTGGCAGCTTGGTTGCTACGTCTTCCATGCATGACCGATTGGAATAACGCACAGGAGGCATCCTTTGCTCGGACAACTTTGGTTTCGTGGAGCAACACTTCACTTGCTTTTCTTTATTCTTCACGTTACTTCACATGCATCTATGTGGCATAACATATTTAGCTGACTTAGCCTTTTTTTTTCTTTTGACTTTCATTCCCACTTTTCTTCATGTATGCCGTGGCTTAGCTTAATCTTTTGTCTTTAAGCTTCCGAATCCTCCAATTTCCCTTAAAATTAAGCATTATTCCTTCAAAATAAGCAATTAACCAAAGTGAGAAGAAATCATGTAATATGAACTATAAAATATAAATAAAATATATCAAAAGCACTTTAATATAGTCCATAAAATAGGTATAAATTACACCTATCAATGATATGATTGCTAAAGCTCGGACAGCAGAAGAACATATTGTTAACTTGCAAAAGTTGTTTGGGAGGCTGCGGAAGTATAAGCTCAGGTTGAATCCGGCTAAGTGTACATTTGGAGTTACGTCTGGAAAGTTGTTGGGATTCGTGGTTAGTGAAAAGGGGATTGAGGTAGATCCAGACAAGATCAAAGCTATTCAGAACTTGCCTCCACCTAAGACCACAAAAGAAGTCAGAGGTTTCATTGGGAGATTAAATTACATTGCTCGATTCATATCACAGTTGAGTGCTAAATGTGATCCGATTTTCAAATTACTTAAGAAGAGAGACCCTGGTAAGTGGGATGAGGAATGTTAGGCTACTTTTGAGAAAATTAAAGAATATCTCACTAATCCACCGGTATTGGTACCTCCAGTACCCGGGAGACCATTGATTTTGTACCTTACCGTGCTTGAAAATTCTATGGGATGTGTGTTAGGGCAACAAGATGAAAGTGGAAAAAAGGAGCATGCGGTGTACTATTTGAGTAAGAAGTTCACCGAGTATGAAGCCAAGTATTCCCCACTAGAGAAGATGTTTTGTGCATTGGCTTGGACTGCTCATCGATTAAGGCAATACATGTTGTACCACACTACCTTATTAGTGGCAAAATTGGATCCCATCAGATACATATTTGAGAAATCGGGTTTGTCAGGGAAAATTGCTCGATGGCAAGTATTATTGTCTGAATATGATATCCAATATGTCTCTTAGAAAGCCATCAAAGGAAGCGCCGTAGCAGAATTTTTGGCAGAAAGAACTAACGATGATTATGAGCCTATGGAGTTTGATTTTCCTGATTAAGACTTAAATAGCAGTATTCCATGTAGGTGAAGGACCAGATGACAGTGAAACATGGACAATGTATTTTGATGGGGCATCAAATGCAATCGGCCATGGCATTGGGGTAGTTCTGACATCCTGAGATGGAAATCATTTCCCAGCAACTACGAGATTAGATTTCAGATGCACCAACAATGTAGCCGAATATGAAACATGTGTTCTTGGTATTCAAATGGCTATAGAAAGAAGAGTTGAGATTTTGAAAGTGTATGGTGATTCTGCACTTGTGATCTATCAGTTGAAAGGTGAATGGGAGACAAGAGATTCAAAGTTAGTCCTTTATCATGATTATATCAAAGATCTCATGAAAAACTTCAAGGAGATCTATTCTCATCATTTACCTCGAGAAGAGAATCAAGTTGCTGATGCCCTGGCCACATTGGCAACCATGTTCAAAGTTGATTCAGATACAAAGATTCCGTCGATCAAGATCGAGTTGAGAGATGAACCGGCACATTGCATGAATGTTGAGGAAGAAGAAGATGGCAAACCTTGGTACCATGATGTTGTACAGTTCATAAAGTACCTAAAATATCCCGATCATGCATCAGAGAACGATAAGAAGATTATCCGGAGATTGTCGATGAACTTTTATTTGGATGGGGAAATTTTGTACAAGAAAACCCGTGATCAAGTCTTGTTGGTGTGTGGCAGCTAAAGAGGCTCAAATGATTATGAGTGAAGTGCATGAAAGAGTCTGTGGAACTCATGCTTGTGGACACAAATTGGCTAGGTAGATTATGAGATCTGGCCATTACTGGTTAACCATGGAATCAGATTGCATCAATTACATGAGGAAATGTCACAAGTGTCAGATTTATGCATATCAAATTCATGTTCCTCCGAATCCTCTTCATGTTATGGCATCAACTTGGCCTTTCTCTATGTGGGGAATGGATGTTACCGACCCAATTACTCCGAAAGCTTCAAATGGTCAACAGTACATTTTTGTTATGATTGATTATTTCACCAAATGGGTTGAAGCAGCCTCATATACCAGTGTTACAGAGTCTGTGGTTGCTAAGTTTTTGAAAAAGGAAATTATCTGTAGATATGGCCTCCCGGAGAGAATCATTTTCAATAATGCTCAGAATTTGAATAGTAAAATGATAGAATCACTATGTTCTCGGTTCAAGATCAGTCATAGCAACTCCACATCATATCGGCCAAAGATGAATGGGGCAGTGGAGGCGGCTAACAAGAATATCAAGAAGATTGTAGTAAAGATGACTAAAACTTATAAGGATTGGCATGAGAAGTTGTCGTATGCTCTTCTTGCTTATCGAACTACAGTCCGAACATCTACTGGGGCAACTCCTTTCTCATTGGTATATGGGACGGAAGCAGTTGTGCCTATCGAAGTGGAAATTCCATCTCTCAGAGTGCTTAGAGAAGTGCACTTGGATGAAGCTGATTGGATCCAGGAACGACATGACCAGTTGAATTTGATTGATGAAAAGTGCCTGACCACACTTTGTCATGGTCAGTTATACCAGAAAAGGATGATGAGAGCTTATGGTAAGAAAGTGAAGCCGAGGCAGTTTAAAGAATGGGAGTTGGTGCTAAAGAAAATACTCCCGAATCAACGTGATTCTCGAGGAAAGTGGGCACTGAATTGGGAAGGCCCATATGTTGTCAAGAAGGTCTTTTTTGGTGGAGCTTTAATATTATAAGAGATGGATGGAAAAGAATTCTCCAGTCCTACCAATGCTGATGCTGTAAAGAAATACTATGCCTGAAGTAGAAAAATGAAAAAAAAAAGAAAAAAATGAAAAGAATGAAAAAATGATGAAAAGAAAAAAGAAGAGACCCAAGTTGAAAACCCGAAAGGGCAGCTCGGATCAATTGAGGGGTTGCTTAAGTTGAAAACCTGAAAGGCGGCTTAAGCAGGAAGAAAAGAAAGGCATAAGCAGAGTAATTGGATGAAACAAGGCAATTTAAGTGGGTCTAATTGGGGTAGAGCAGATCATTCAATAGGCCGAGTAGTCCAATTCGGTGGAATCTTCAATTAATCAAATGAGAACTCAGATTTCGTCTACATGTGCTTTTGAGTATTCATTGTTGAGAGGCTTCCCTTATCCTTCTTTTGTACTTGATTCATGAACATTCCTTTCTTATTTATATGAACCTAGTTTTGAGTTTGAATTGAAGATCATGGATTGATGAATCCTCTCTTTCATTTGTATGAATTTTGTTTTGAAATTGAACCAAGTTGGTGGATTTATTTCTTTGATCATTTTCTTAGTTGTGCAATGAAATCTTTATTGTTAATTAATTTGTTACTCGCATCGAATTCTATTCATGAATTTCAAAATGTGTATAAACATGTGAGAAATTAAACAAGCATGAAAATGCTCATTTAACTTTCACAGGCATGGATTAGGTTTGATGAACAAAAGTTCAATTGATGAAATATTCAGAAGGGAAATGAAATTGCCTATGGAAAATCATCAAGAATGTGCAGAGATAACAGACAGAAGAGGTTTGGTATGAAGAAAGAACTGTTACAACTTGAAATGGTTACTCTAAAGAAATGAATTTGAGCAAGAGGTTCTGTGTTGCTACAAACAAGAATACATAAAAGCATTAGAATTTTGTCATTGCAAATTAAACATTTCATGCATCATAACATGATCATTCCATCATATGATTGCATCAGATTTTCGGATGACATGTTAGGTACTCGGCGCGTTAACTCCAGAACAAGATGGAAGCATCCTTTTCCGAGAATCAAGAGAGTGTGTTTGTTCAATAAAAACTAGGTTACAGTTTTTATTTGTCTTCAAGCAACCAAGGTGTGACACTCAATTCATTCTGAAACCTAATGTAGGTTCTCGATACTCATTTAGTTCATTGAGAGACCGAATCATGGCTCTCGTTCCATCTAGAGACCAAATCATGGCTCTTGATTCATTCTGAGACCTATTGTAGGTTCTCAAGATTCATTTAGTTCATTGAGAGATTGAATTACGACTCTCGTTTCATTTAGAGACCAAATCATGGCTCTCAATTCATTTTGAGACCTATTGTAGGTTCTCGAGACTCATTTAGTTCAGTGAGAGATCGAATTACGACTCTCGTTTCATTTAGAGACCAAATCATGGCTCTTGATTCATTCTGAGACCTAATGTAGGTTCTCGAGACTCATTTAGTTCAGCGGAAGATCAAATCACGGCTCTCGTTCCATCTAGAGACCAAATCATTGCTCTTGATTCATTCTGAGACCTATTGTAGGTTCTCGAGATTCATTTAGTTCATTGAGAGACCGAATCACGGCTCTCGTTCCATCTAGAGACCAAATCATGGCTCTTGATTCATTTTGAGACCTATTGTAGGTTCTCGAGATTCATTTAGTTCATTGAGAGATCGAATCACGGCTCTCGTTTCATTTAGAGATCGAATCACGGTTCTTGTCTCATTAAGAGACCAAGTCATGGCTCTTGTTTCATCTTGAGGCCTAGTTTAGGTTCTCAAGATTCATTTAGTTCGTTGAGAGATCAAATCATGGCTCTCGTTTCATCTTGTGACACAGTCAAGGCACTTAGCTTCATTAGAGACCTAGTTCAGGCTCTTATTCATTCACTAGAGATCCAATTATGGCTTTTAACTCTTTGGAGACTTAGTGTAGGCTTTGTGAGCCATCATTTCTTTACACTGTAGACCTAGTTCAGATTATTGTGTGACCCATAATTCCTCCGAGGGGATCATTTTTGTTTTGTTTGACTTTGGATTTTTTTTAATAGTTTTGATAAAACAATAGGTGCAGTGGTGTCTACATCTTTGTTTATTTCCTAACTCTCTAGAAATATAAACTTCAAGATTCTCAGAAAACAATCAAAGAGGGGCAACTGTAGACACTATATTCTCATCTTGTTATTTTATTTATTTATTTATTATTATTATTATTGTTATTATTATTATTATTTTATTCTTATTTTCTTGTTTACATTTTCATTTTTAATTTTATTGTCATTGGGCTATGGGTACTTAAGACTTGTTTGAAAAATATTGGACTGGAAATCAATTAGAACCAAGGCCCAATTTCGTTAAAAGAAAGGATTTTAAGATACATGAAATCAAACTTTACACTAAAAAAGTCCCACTTCATTATAGTTGTAAGGCCCAACTGTTACACAAAAATAAGTCACCTAATTAACGTAAAAAAAAAAAGAAGGACCAAACCAATCAATGTCATTCAACTTTTTTTTTATGATATAAATCCTTTCCTCTTTCGTTTCTTCTCCTTTCTTTAACGGTTGCTTGGCTTTATTATCCCCCTTTATCAGCAAACATCAAGTATGGTGGACCATCCCAGATTATCAATCCGCTGAATATTGTCAAAAGGGATTATTATCAACTTGCATTAACCTGCATTAAATAAAAAGGAAAAGGCAATGAATCAGCCAAGTTGGGATTAAAAAAAAGACACTTATATTGCAGAAATCACGAAAATCACAAGTAGCCTACATTGGAAATAAAAAGCCAAAAATAATTGCTGCCACAAAAGTCTTGATGAAGGATAAGTCACGTGAAGTTTAACTTCAAGCAAAACAAAACAAAGAAAAAGTCGAGCTGAAGCGGCCCCAGAACAATGTTGAAATGACGCCAAATAATTGCTGCCACAAAAGTCTTGATGAAGGATAAGTCATATGAAGTTTAACTTCAAGCAAAACAAAGCAAAGAAAAAGTCGAGCTGAAGCGGTCCCAGAACAATGTTGAAACGGCGCCACTTCTTGTCTACTCACGAGCTTTTACACGCCAAATAATTGGGTTTTGGACTCATGTGTTTTATTTTAATTAAAAGTCCTGTAAATACCCTAGTTAGCTAGTATAAATACTTAGTTTTATTTTTAGATGGGGAGGTATTGGAGATGTTTAGAAGGAGAAGATTTTAGAGAGCAAGGACTTAAAGGGAGAATTTCTTTTTTTTTTTTTTAAAAAAAAAAGTTGGCATGGCCATCTTTCAATTCCATTGCAAACCCAAAGAAGGAAACAAAAAAAAACACCTTACCTTCCTCTTTTAAAAGGCCATCGTTTTCCATTCCTTGGAGGGGATTTCAGCACTACTTCCCATCGAGAGACTCCATTGAGTTCCCCAAACCCTTTGTTGATCTTCCTCTCAATCTCTCATCAATAAATAAAATAAAAGCAGTATCAATAACTTTCAACCCTTCAAATAAACCAAAAACACAAAAAAAAGATTTGGAATTCAATTAACTTATGGGGAAGTGGTCCAGGGAGGAGTGTGGCCGCTTAATGGTATGAAAACTTGTCGGGCGAGAGAAACAGAGAAGCAGAGACGTGAAGAAAGAAGACAAAAACAAAAAGTAAGAAAAAGAGAAAATTGCGCTAAAGTTTGATGCTTTTACATCTCAGAGGGGTATTAGTGTTATTTCAGTTGTTCAATTATCCATGGATAATCCAAATTGAGAGCAGGGATCCGCGTGTTTTGCTTAGGGCGATCTAACCCCTTTGCAGCAATTTAATCTTCTTCTTACTGGTGGTACTTTCCTTTTCCCCTTTATTTATTTTATTTAATTGTGATTTATCTTATATTGGTTCCTATTATTTTGTTATTCCTGAATTGTATTTGTGAACTAATCCAACGTTCACCCGGGGTCAGATTTCATAACGTCATGGTTAGATTGGCTTCACAAAAATATTATTAAAAAAGAGGAAGTCAGTAATGAGACAAACAAAAGGAGATTGGTAATAAGATAGAGCCAAGTGGATCTTTTTTAATAATGATTATATTTGCATTATTGTTTGGGTAGTTTTTTTTTTTAAATATATATATGGGTACTTTTGCAACCATGAGATTATTAATAATAAAAGTGAACGTGACAAAAAAATAGGAATGAAGATATTGGATTAAAAAACGAGTTTTTTTTGGAGCAAAAAGAATAAAACAAACAAAATAATATGAAATTAAAAATTCCCTCAAGACATGCATTCTCATTTTTTTTATATTATTGCCCTTTTTTTTACTTTTGCCATCCATGCGAGTAATGGTATGTGGGGATAGTGAGGGTCCGATCATGGTGTCCGGTTCAGAAAGGTGAAAATTCACATCCGACCTGGGTTCCTAGGTAAGAGATTCATTTTGAATCAGTCCCAGAATTGGGCGAGATTCACGGTGGTTCTTGATAAAATCCTTACTATCCTTATTTTTTTTAAAATTAGTAAGATAATATTTCACATGCCATGCATTTAGGCATCTAAATAAATTATGGGGTATTAATTTTAAGAAAGTAATAAATAATAATCATTTTTTAAAACTAACAAAGATAATGTAATAATAATTAAGGTCAATGAAATCAGTAAATAATCTTTGGGCAAATATTTGTAAATATGGTTTAAGCTATGTAGGAGAAATGAGGATGCTATCACGGGATCCGATTTGGGACAGTGAAAATTCACACCTAGTACGGATTTCTAGATAAGTGGCTATTTTTGAATTGGACCCAGAATTGGGCGAGATTCATAACAGGTCTTGATAAAAGTTGTTCTCATTTTAAAATTAGTAAGTATCCAATAAAGATAACAACTTTCAAAAAAATATATAAAAAAATGAAACAAAATTTGTTAAAAAAAATGGAGTAATGAAAATAAATTTTTGAAAGGAGAAATTATTCAATGATTCTATTCTACATATCAGTACAAATGTTTTAGTATAAAAATGAAATGATGAAATAAAAAAATAAAAAAAATGAAAAAAAATTTAAATAATAAAAAAAGAAAAGAAAATATTTTGAAATTTGCTTTCGTTTCAAATTTGCTCTAATAATAGAAATAATAAAAATATAAAATTACTGAAATAAAAGAATCAATCAAAAGAAAAGGAAAATTATAAAATACATGTTTTTTAATTAAGGCATAAGTATTATTAAATTAATCGGTACCGTCATCTTGATGGGTGTTGTGGGGGTGCTCATCCTTCCCCGCACGTAACCGTACTCCTGACTCCAATTCTCCGTTCCGCAGACCGGGACCTACCCAGTTTAAGTACGCCATCTAACGGTCAATGCTAAGTTAGGTAGATTCTTAATAGGTGACTAACCGCACCTAAACAAAAATGGTTAGTGGCGACTCCGTAATTTTCTTAAGTCCCAACCCTCGTCGTTTCGGATAACGTTGCGACATTGGCAATGCAAAACCTTTTGAGGTTTCTGATTTCTTTTGATGACGTTGATGATAATAAATTCACAAAAATAGATCCTGAGGGTTTTCATCTATGTTTTACTATACCCTTGGATAATTATGTTACCAAGGAAGATATTAAACAAATATAGTCATCAATAAAATCATGAATTTTATTCCATATTTGTTAGTTTATATTTTGAATCATATTATTAATTTGTTAAATTTTATGAAACTTGACACTTGAAGTTGTCAATATAAATGCAAATGGGACACATTGAGAAAAATGATTATATATGTTTGCTTGATAGTACCACGACGCATACTATAGTTTGTCGCAAACACTTTTTTTTAAATGTGACATTGCCCAATGCAAATATTTAGACAATAGCTGGTCCTGTTAATGTTATAGATGGCTATGGGAATGCCACAATTATTCTGCCAAATGGGACAACATTGTATCTTGAAGATGCATTGTTAAGTGGTAGATCAAAAAGAAATCTACTTAGTTTCAAAGATGTATGCCGTCATGGGTATCATCTAGAAACAGTTAATAAGCAAAACAAGGAATTTCTTTGCATCACTTCCTATAAGATGAGCCAGAAAACCATCCATGAGAAGCTGGAAACTTCGAGTATGGGATTATATTGTGTCCCAATACGAGCTATAAAATCATATGCCACGATGCCCTGGAAACTGGTGAACCCTAATGTGTTTGGACTTTGGCATGATCGCCTTGGTCATCCAGGAGCTACAATGATGCGAAGAATCATTAAAAATACTCGAGGACACCTTTAAAAGATACAAAGGTGTTGTTGTCCACGGATTACATTTGTTAATCTTGTTCATAAGGAAAGCTCATTACTAAACCTTTCACGATAAAGGTTGATTATGAATCCTCTTTATTCTTGCAGAGAATCCAAGGTGATATTTGTGGGCCGATTCAGCCTGCAAGTGGACCTTTTAGATATTTCATGATATTTGTAGATGCATCCTGCAGATGGTCCCATGTTTGCCTATTATCAACGTGCAACGTTGCCTTTGCACGTTTGCTTGCATAGATAATAAAGCTTCAAGCTCATTTCCCAGATTATTAAATTAAAAGCATAAGAATGGATAATGCTGGTGAGTTCACATCAAAGAGTTTTGATGCTTATTGCGCTTCATTAGGAATTGAAGTTGAACATCTGGTCACACATGTTCATACTTAGAATGGATTAGCAAAATCCATGATTAAGCACATTCAGATTATTGCTCGAACTCTATTGATGAAGACAAAGCTCTCATCCTCAGTGTGGGGTCATGCTGGTTTACATGTAGCAGCTTTGATTAAATTATGCCCCACTACTTTTCATTTATATTCCCCTCTTCAATTAGTCTTGGGCCAGGAGCCAGACATTTCACATCTTCGCACCTTTGGTTGCATAGTACAAGTGCCTGTAGCACCCCTGCAAAGGGACCAAAATGGGTCCCCAATACCGTTTGGGCATTTATGTTGGGTTTGATTCACCATCTATTATTCTATTCCTTGAACCATTGATGGGTGATTTATTTACCACTAGATTTGCGGATTATCATTTTGATGAGACAGTATTCCCAACACTAGGGATACCAAAAACTTCTATAGATGGAAAGCAGAAAAATGTCAAGATTTTCTCATGGAAAGAGAAAAGTTTATCTCATTTAGACCCAAGAATACCTGAATGTGAAAATGAGGTGCAACGATTAATCCATTTACAAGCCATTGCAAATCAAATGCCTGATGCATTTAATAAGACTACTAAGGTTACAAAGTCTCATATTCTAGCTACGAATGTTCTAGTTAGGATAGATGTTCCTGTAAAACCAACTGAAATGGATCTAGATGACCCGTGCCTGAAGCGTGGTAGACCGATGGGATCACAAGATATTGTTCCTCAGAAAAGATAGGGGAGGAATTTAGAACCTGCTCCAGATGAGCATATTGATCTTTCTTGAGGAAAACAAGTTGCCCCTGAAGTGACATAATATAATATTCAAAGAGAGCATATTACCCCTGAAGTAGCACAAATTCATGAGCATATTTTCCCTAAAGTGGTACAAACCTATGAAAAGATCACCAACTTGGGGAATACTTAAATTTCCATCAGTTATTGTAATGAGATATGGGATCGAAATGAGATAATCATCAATGATGCATTTGCTTTCTCAGTTGCTCATGAGATTATGAATGATGATTATAAACCTCGGTCTATAATCGAATGCCGTCATAGGTAAGATTGGCCCAAATGGGAGGAAACAATCCAAGCTGAATTGACTTCCCTTACCAAACGTAATGTTTTTGGGCTTATTACTAAAACCCCCGACAATGTAAAGTCTGTTGGATACAAATGGATCTTTGTCCAAAACAAAATGAGAAAAAAGAGATTGTGAGGTATAAAGCTCAACTCGTAGCCCAAGGTTTCTCCCAGAGGCCTGAGATAGATTATGATGAGACATATTCACCAGTAGTGGATATAGTTACCTTTTGTTTCCTTATAAGTTGGGTTGCCCAAGAAAACTTTGAAATGCCTCTTATAGACGTTGTGACGGCATACTTATATCATTTATTAGATTCTGACATCTATATGAAAATTCCCGAAGGTTTCAAAATGCCTGAAGCATGCATTCCTTGTAACTTATTCTCAATAAAGTTGCAAAGATCTTTGTATGGGTTAAATCAATCCGACCATATGTGATTCAACATTTAAGTGAATACCTAACTAAGGAAGGGTACATAAATGATCTCATCTGCCCATGCGTGTTTATTAAAAGATCTGAAACCGGGTTTGCTATTATAGAAGTTTATGTCGACGATATGAATTTAATTAGAACTCCTGAAGAGTTATATGAAACTGCTAAATATTTGAAAAATAAGTTTGAGGTTAAAGATTTTGGTAAAACCAAACTATGCCTTGGTCTAAAGCTTGAGCATAAAAAGAATGGAATACTTGTCCATCAATCAGCATACATTGAAAGATTGCTTAAACATTTTAACATGACAATGCTCATCCATTGAACACCCCTATGGTTGTAAGGTCTCTTGAATCCCAAAAAGACCCATTTCATCCTAAAGAACTTGATGAGGATATACTTGGTCCAGAAGTACCATACCTCAATACAATCGGGACTTTGATGTACTTGGCACAATGCACAAGACCAGATATCACTTTTGCGATAAATTTGTTGGCACGTTTCAGTTCTGAGCCAACTCGGAGACATTGAAATGTGATTAAACATATCTTTCGTTATCTCCAAGGAACCATTGATTTGGGATTATTCTATTCTAAGAAAACTACTAACTCTGGTTTAGTAGGTTATGTTGATGCAGGATATAAATCTGATTCGCACAAAGCTCGCTCACAAACGAGTTATCTGTTTTGCTATAATGATACAGCCATTTCTTGGCGTTCCACTAAGCAAACACTAGTTGCTACATCTTTCAACCATTTTGAAATTATTTCCCTCTATGAGGCTGGAAGAGAATGTATTTGGTTAAGATCTATGATATCATACATTCATAATGCTAGTGGATTCAAACTGGTGATAGATTCTCCCACTACAATTTATAAGGACAATGCTGCTTGTATTGCACAAGTCAGGGGAGGATATATTAAAGGTGATACGACCAAGCACATCTCACCGAAATTTTTCTATACTCATGAACTCCAGGAAAGTCGACAAGTTAATGTTAAACAGATTCACTCCGCCGATAATCTTGCAGATTTATTTACCAAACCTTTGCCTTCTGTTCGGTTTTTGTCCCACTGAATTTTTTCGGCTTGAGGTTTTTAATGAGGCAGTAATAGCGTGTCCAATTAGGCCACTGAAGTAAGCTCACTTATATTGTCCTGAAGACAAATAGATTGTCTTGAAGACAAGCACATATTGTCCTAAAGACATATTAAATTGACTAAATTGTGTTGTACTCTTTTTCCCTTATGATCGATTTTTTCCCATTGGGTTTTTCCGACTTAAGGTTTTTAACTAGGCAGTACGTGTCCTAGAGTAGCGTTTTGTCCAAGGGAGAGTGTTATGAAACATGGACCCAAACGCTTCATTTAATTAATATTTGATAGTAACTCATGAATGTTTAACATTCATTGAATTTAATTCATTTATGTTACTCCTTGGAACATGTATATAAGCAAGCTTCCATGACCATTGAGAATACACTGATAATTACATATCATCTCTCTCATTCAATTCTCTAAATTCTCTCTCTCTCTCTTGTTTCTTTCATTCTTATTTTCTCATATTCTTGATTCTTGTCCCAATTTTAATTAACATACTTTTCACAACATATTTTAATTTTTCTTTTTAATATGCTCATCCTAAGGCCCACATGTGACATGGAAATGCCACATGGGATTGGAACCCACAAAAAAGAAGTCATATAAGCATCAGGTAACAAGTTTAATAGATTCCATCCAATTGAAGATTAAATTGTCCTAAAATAAAAGGTTAAGGTTTTAAATTACTCAAATAAAAGTTTAGGAATTAATTTGTCTCTTTTAAAATAATTCAAGGACTATATTATATATTAAACCATAATAATACCTACATTAAACAAAATATCCATATACAAAAAATCGTCGTAAATCTTGAAAATTTAATCATCTTCGTGGTTAAAGACGTATCTAGCATAGGAGGGAAGATTTCTCACTCTTATTTTTTTTATTTTCACCATCCGTTATTCGAAGCTTTACTCCGACTAATCCCACTCTTGTTTAAGTATAACAAGAGAAATTTTACTGTTACAATTTAAACCCAAACACTCAAAATATACTAATATTGCGAGAAAGTTTGGGAAAGCTAAACCGGAATAGATGGTACACACACAGACATTAGTTTAGGCGGTAGAACTCAACGTGCCTAGACTCGAAGTCGTAGGCAGCGACATGATCTTCATAGGTAGATGATAGTGCTGGGGCAAAAGTAGTTGAAGAAACCAATTAAAAGTGGCTAGCTAGCTAGCTATCAATATACTGTATAGAAAGAAGAAAAGGAAGCAAATTAGACTGTATATTTTTCAAAGCTACTGAAGCAGCATATTTCATGGAGTTAATGATGAACATATCAGCGCGCTTATGGTGGCACGGCGAGTGGCTTTAGAATAGACAAATCAGAAATCACAAAGCTCTGGTTGAAAAGTACGGATGCCCCACGATGACTGTGCATTTGCCCCTACTATCATCTTCAAAGTTTACAGCGACATAATTTGCTGTTAATTAATTAATTAATTAATTAATAGTATTTTTTTCCTTTTTTGAGAATTAAATATTAGCCTATATTTTTATATGAAGATTAGCAATTGACCTACGTTTCACTGTGGGCGCGAGAATTAATAGGTTAATTATGTATAGATATTATATATATAACTTTGTATATATATATATATATCATAAGTAAATTATTGAAAGTTGGTATATATTGAAAAAAAATTGAAGCAAATATCATATATATGGTTTAATATTAAAAGGTCCCAAAACTAATACTTATAAAGTATAAAAAGTCAAGACTAAAGCTGTTAAATTTAACACAAAAAAATCTAACACTTATAAAGCATAAAGTCTAAGAAAAAAAATTAAAACCATTAACTCTATCAACCCACTAATATATGTTGAAATATTTAATAAACCCCATTAACTCATCAAAAAATAACTTGAAATAGCATGAAAATTTGAGAGAATGATAATGGGCATTTTTGTAATTTGAATACTAACTTTATTATTATTATTATTATTATTATTAACTAAAATTAATTAAATAAATTAAAATTAAAATATAAAAAGTAGTGAAAAATAAGTAAATTATAAATACATATAATATATATAATATATAAAGATATATCTAATATATAATATATAATATTTAAATATATTAATATCTACAAAATTTATAATATATAAAAATTAATAAGATATTAATATTTTTTGTTAGTGAAATGTGGGTCCACACAAAAAAAATAAAATTATAAAAAGAGAAGTGAAATGACAAAACTACCCTCAACTTTTTAGAATGAACTTAATGAGAATTGAGAGAATGATGGGTAATTTTGTAATTTCACACTCAACTTTATATGTACCAGCAATGGACCCACGTTTCGCTGCTGAGGGGAGAATTAGTATGTTAATTATATATAGATATTATATAATTTTGTGTATATATTATAAGTAAATTATTGAAAGTTGGTACATATTGTAACAAAAATAATATTAGTGCATATATCATGTATGTGGTTTAATATTAAAAGGTTCCAAAATCATATAGAGTTTAAGAAAATAACTAATATTCATAAAGTATAAAAAGTCAAAGAAAAAAAAAACTAAAACTAGTAAACTTAAACTAAGAAAATATCTAACACTTATAAATAAAGTATAAAGCCCAAGAAAAAAATTAAAGCTTTTAATTTTATCGACCCATTAATATATGTTGAAATATCTAATAAACCCAATCAACCAATCAAAAAGTGACTTGAGATGACATAAAATGTGAGAGAATGATAGTAGAAATTCTTGTAATTTGAATATTAACTTTAAATGTATTATTATATTAATATTTAATAAATAATATTAATTAAATAAATTAAAATTAAAATATTGTAAAAAGATAGTGAAAAATAAATAAATTAAAAATATATATAATATATAAAGATAAATAATATATAATATATAATATTTAAAGATATTAATATATAAAAATATATATAATATATAAAAACATTAATAAGATAGTAGTATTTTTTGGTTAATGGATTGTGGATTGATGTAGCGGAAGAGGTTAAGACAATAGGGCTCAACAATTAGGGCTAAATTAGAGTAGATTGTAGATAGAACAGAAAATAATTTAGGTAAAAATACCTCTAAATAATTCTGAAATAATAATAAGAGAACAAAGTCTAATGCTCGCCTACTAATGCCTATTTATAAGAACTTAAAACAGTAACTTCTAAAGAGTTTAACCTAATTTAAAAGACTTAATACACAAGAAACATTAAAAGACTTAATAACCAAGTTATAAGAAACTTCATAAAACTAATAAATAAATTAAAAATAATTAAGGAAATTATGCGCTGCATCATTCTCCCCAGCTTTAAAAAAGACTCGACTCCGACGAGTAAGCCTTGGCATATGCCTCATAAGTATTTGGATCAATTCGTTTAAGCTCCTTTTCGGCAACCAAGTACTCTCAGTTGCTGGTTTGCCTAACCATTTCACCAAAAATCTTCTATACAAGTTTCCTCGCCTAGATCAAACTTCCTTAACATCCAAAATATCTTCAATAACATCAATTTTTCCAACTAGCAACTGCTGAATTTGTTCCTTAATAGTAGACGCAGACCCATCAAATCCATCAAAAGAATATAAATTTGAAATATTAAAAATAGGATTGATCTGCAAATCTAATGGCAATTCAATTATGTAAGCATTGGAACCAATTTTCTTTAGCACCTTGCACAGTCCAAACTTCTTGGACTTGAGCTTGTGATAAGAACCTTTAGGAAATCTCTCCCGCCTCAAATGCATTAGAACTTGATCACCTTCTTCAAATTCTTGCTATCGACGATATTGGTTGGTAGTAAAAGAATAAGCTTCATTGCTGGCTTTTAAAGCATCTTTTACCTCTTCATGAACTTTGTGAATATGTTTAACAAATGCTTCTCCTCAGTCACTCACTCTAGCTTTTTTGGTAAAGGCACCAAATCAAGGATATGTTGCGGTTTCAAACCATAAGTAGCTTCAAATGGTGACTTCTTGATACTTCGATTCACTGAGTTGTTGTAGGCAAAATTCAGCTTGCGGAATGACTAAATCCCATGTTTTTGGATTATTTCCAGCAAGACATCTCAACATGTTGCCCAAACTTTTGTTCTCAACTTCTATTTAACCATCTATTTGTGGATGGCAAGTGCTAGAATACTTTAATTCTGTCCCAAACTTCTTCCACAAAGTTCTCCAAAAATGCCCCATAAATTTCACATCTCGATCAGAAACAATAGAAGTAGGAACACCTTGTAATCGCACAACTTCAGAAAAGAAATAATTTAGCAATATGAATTGCATCAGAAGTCTTGAAATAGGGAATAAAATGTGCCATCTTTGAAAATTGATCCACCACAACAAAGATAGAATCAAATTTCTCTGCTGTTTTTGGTAGCCCCAAAATAAAATCCACACTCAAATGAGTCCATGGTGCTTCTGGTTCAGGTAAAGGTGTATACAAACCTGTATTTTGAACACTACCTTTGCCAAATAAACATGCTGGACACCTTTGCATCAATCTCTCCACATCTCGACGCATCTTTGGCCAAAAACATCGTTCTGACACCATTGCCAAAGTTTTGTCTCTGCCAAAATATCCTCCTAAGCCATTCCGATGAAGTTCTCTAATAATCTGCTCTCTTAGTGAACCTTTTGGAATGCACAATTGATTACCTTTGAATAAATAATCATCATGCAATCTATAAGGTAAATTTTCAGCTTGTGATGAACTGCTTCAAAACCAGTAACTTGAATACTCAAGATTGACAAAAGTAAAGTTTTCCAACTAAGTGCATCAGCCACTATATTGGACTGTCCAGACTTGCACTTCAATGTAAAATTAAATTCACCAAGAAAAGAACTACACCTTGCATGCTTTTCATTTAGCTTTTCTGGGAATTTAAATACCTCAAAGCTTGATGGTCAGAATAATCAACAAACTCACGATAAGCCAAATAATGCTGCCAATGATGAATAGCCCTCACCAAAGCGTAAAATTCTAGGTCGTAGGTTGAATAGCAACGTCTAGAATCAGACAACTTCTCACTGAAAAATTCCACAGGCTTTCCATCTTGACTAAGTACTGCTCCAATTCCTGTGTAAGATGCTTCACACTCAACAACAAACAATTTGCCAAAATCCAGTAATGCAAGGATAGGGGACTCAGTCAGCAAAGTCTTAGCCTTTTCAAAAGCACCTTAAGCCGAGTGTGTCCATTCAAATTCACCTTTCTTCAAGGTTTCAATTATAGGACTCATAACAGAAATGAAATTTTGAATAAATCTTCTATGAAAAGATGGTAAACCATGAAAACTTCGCACCTCTTTGATAGATTTAGGTTTTGGGCACTCAGTTATTGCACGAACCTTTTTCGGATCTGGTTTCAGCCCTTCTCCCGACAAATGAAGCCAAGAAATACAACTTCATATTGGAAAAAACTGCACTTTTTCAAGTTTACATAGAGCTACTCCTGTTGAAGAACTTCAAAAACTTGTTGCAAATGTGTCAAGTGCTATTCTTTTGTGTAGCTATAAACTAAAACATCATCAAAGTAAACCACAACAAAAGAATTTAAGAAAGGCTTCAACACCTCCATCATAACTCGCATGAATATGCTAGGAGCATTTGATAGCCCAAAAGGCATCACCAACCATTCAAATAACCCATTTGGTGTCTTAAAAGATGTCTTCCACTCATCTCCACTTCTCATTCTGATTTGGTGATATCCACTCTTCAAATCAATTTTCGAAAACACCTTGGAACCAGCCAATTGATCAAGCATCTCTCCCAATCGAGGAATAGGAAAGCGATACTTGATAATAATTTTATTTATGGCACGACTATCCACACACATTCTTCACGAAGCATCTTTCTTTGGAGCTAATAAGGCTGGACAAGCACAAGGACTTTTACTCTCTTGCACCAAGCTTTTCTTTAGTAGCTCTTAAACTTGCCTCTGAACTTCAGCCCGCTGTATAGGAGGCATTCTATATGCTTCTAGATTTGGTAAAGATGCTCCAGGCACCAAATCTATATCATGTTGGATCCTTTTTAAAGGAGGCAAGTTTTTCAGACCATCTTTATCTGTCAATTCACCAAATTCCTCCAAAAGTTACTGTATTTCAGCAAGAAACTGTTGTAAATTCACCTTCTGATCACTTTTTGAAATCTTTTTAACTAAAGCATACATGACTCCCATCTCACTGCTTTTAGGTTCAAACATTTCAGCAGACAAATACCCATTGACTTTTCTGATGTTGTTGTTGTCGGACTGATTTTCAGTAGTCACTTGCTTCACTTCTCCTTGTAGGGGATACAAAGTATACTTCTTATTGTCCTTGGTGAAAGAATAGGTGTTAGGCTTCGTTTTATAAACCATATCATGATCAAATAGCCACGGTCTTCCAACCAAAATATGACGAACATCCATTGCCACAACATCACATAAAGCTTTATCTTCAAGTTTACCTCCTATCGTAAATTTCACCAAACATTGAAAAGTAACTAGTACCTCATGACCTTTCTTTAACCATCCAATTTTATAAAGATGAGGATGTTTGGTTGTTGGCAACTTCAATTTCTCTATAGCCTCTTTGGAAATAATATTCTCCATGCTTCCTCCATCAATGACAAGATCACACACTTTTCTTTCACAAATAACATAAGTACGAAAAATACTACGCCTTTTCCAAACTTCTTCTTCCTCCTTAATTGTTTACTCTGCGCACCACCAAAGATTCTCCATATGAAGGATAAACATCAATTTCCTCTATTTCCTCTTCATCAAATGCTAGTTCTAACTTTTCCTCAAATTCAACAAAATTCACCTTTTCGTTCTGGACATGAGAAGTTATGTCCTTTTTCTCCATAAGTGTAACACCAAATATAGGACTTGCTGTGTCTTTTATTTGTAGAAGCACCAAAATTGTCTTTCTGTTCATAAGGCACCATACTGTTGCCTTTATCACTGTTTTCAGCCTTTATTGTACTCTCATTGCTTTTACTAATTGTGGCAACCCCTCTATTACTCCTTTGATAGCCTCGTCTATTTCCATAATTACCTTGCCAATTACTGCTATAAACTGATTTTCTAGCACCATAGAGTGAAACTCTCTTTTCAGCAGATAGTGCATATTGACAAGCATTTTCCAGATTTGATAGACGGACAATTCCTATCTTCTCTCATATGGACAGATTTAGACCAACAAAATATCGAGCAGTAAGTTGCTCATCAGTTTCAGATAATCCCACACAAATTGACAAGTTGTTGAACTCTGAAGTGTACTCCTCAACAAACATGGTATTTTACTTCAAACAATGGAATTTTTCATACAATTCCATCACATAGTTTGCTGGCAAAAACTGCTTTTGGAGTTTTCTCTTCATGTGCTCCCAAGTACTTATTTTAGGCTTGCCTTGTCGAGCTTGCTGCTCTTTAACTCTCTTCCACCATTGAAGTGCAGTTCCCTTTAACTTCTACTTCACAAATAAGACTTTTCTCTGTTTTGCCATAGTCTTCCACACAAAATAATTTTCTAAACTTACTTCCCCATCCAGAAAAGCTTCATCATGTAACTTTCCATGAAAATCTGCTACTTCAATCTTTACTCCTACTCCATTCAAATCAAGGGCATGTAACAATTTATTCTCCAATCGACCTCTTACCATTTGATCAACGGCTCCAGCTTCATGAAAAGGATTAACTTCATCAATTTTTACTTCTTCTTCAGGATCTTCTATGTCAAAGGGGTTGTGGTCACCTTCCGGAATCTTCGTTCGGTCTTCCACGGGTTCCTGACGTTGTAAGGCTTGTACAGCCCAGGTCAAATCTTCAATCATTCATCGCATCTCAGTCATCTCGTTCTATTGGGACTGATTGCCTCTACCTTTACCTTTACCACGACCAGCCATAATTTTCTGTGGAAAATTTTAGAAAAACAAGAATGTTTCCTTTGGCTGCTGAAACCAATTGATGTAGCGGAAAGGGTTAAGACAATAGGGTTCAACAATTAGGGCTAAATTAGGGTAGATTGAAGATGGAATAGAAAATAATTTAGGTAAAAATACCTTTAAATAATTCTAAAATAATAATAAGAGAACAAAGTCTAATGCTTGCCTACTAATGCCTATTTATAAGAACTTAAAACAGTAACTTCTAAAGAGTTTAACCTAGTTTAAAAGACTTAAGACATAAGAAACCTTAAAAGACTTAATAACCAAGTAATAAGAAACTTCATAAAACTGATAAATAAATTAAAAATAATTAAGGAAATTATACGCTGCATCAGATATACATTGGAAAAAGAAATAAAACTGAAATAGAAAAGTGAAATGACTAAACTACCCTTAACTTCTAGAATGAAATTAATGAGGGTTGAGAGAATGATGGGTAGCTTTATAATTTCATGCCTAAATTTATATGTATTAAGTTTAGAATGAAATTAATGAGAGTTGAGAGAATGATGAGTAGTTTTGTAATTTCATGCCTAAATTTATATGTATTAAGTATATTTAGTATATTAGTATATGTCAAGACAAGATCTTGTCTAAGCCCAATATTCCGGCATACAAGCCGTACACCTAAACAAACAAAAGTATCTAAAAAGACTAATGAGTCATGGGAGTTGGGACCAATTGAAAAATAGAGCCTACCGCAGTGGCTGTATTAATTAGAGGCTTATTGGGAAACTAGATTGGTGGTTTATTGGTTTTGGAGTTTTATCGACTTAGGTTATATTTGGGAGGACGGTGCGATTGGCTCCGATGCAATTAAAATGATGAGATTAGATATTGTACCTGTGAGATTGGGATTGTGGTGGTGAAATTAAAACCAATGGTGAGAAAATATGAGTTTGACGAAAACAGTTGTGGCGATGAGATAAAAATATAAAATGACCATTTAAGATATGAGTTGAATGAATATATTTAAAATATAATAAAAAACTAAGGACAGTAAAGCAAAAAGAAAAAAAAAAGGTCGTTTGACCCAATGGAGCATTTTGCTCCAATTGAGAAATCTCCTGTTTAGCACGATTGGGACTTGCCATGTCAGCAAGTCCCATCGTGCCATTGAACACACCTTAGGCACCTTTTGCCTTGTTTGGCGTGTTTGAAGCCTCAAACGGAGCCAAATAGGCTCCTAAACATACCGTTATGCTCCCTTTGGTAACACTACTGTTTTTGACGGTGGTGATGAAATTACCTGCAGTGGTGGTAAGATTGTCCACCACAGCTCCTCCCCTGCAGTTGCCCACCGCAACTTCCTCTAATCCACGTAGGACAATCGCAGTTCACCGCAGCTTATACTTAAGATCATCCAAACTTATTGTACAACCCATGAAAATACAAAATTCCCCTCACCTCACCACAATAGTGTTGTCAAAGGGAGCCTTAGCTGAACTAAACTGTGGGGTCTTAATCATGACATAAATTACAATCTGAATTACAATTTGTCATTCAATTCAGACAATTAAGGGTCTGTTCAGTGTAGCGGTGAAATTTACAATATTGAATTATGATGGCAATTAGACTGTTATGTAGTGGTGAGATTAAAATTTATGGTGAAAAATTTTATGTTAGGTAAAAATAATGGTGGCAATGAAATGAAAATTTAAAAATAATCATTAAGGATATGAACAGATAATTTTTTTTTAACAAAAATCATACTAAGAAATATATATAGTTTTAGGATAAATATTATGAAATTTTAATATAATAATTTGGTCAACATAATTTTAATTTATAAGTAAATTAAATTAAATCTCTTAACAAATCAATTCTTTTGTACCGTATGTTGATGACATTTTATTTCTTTTAACTTTTTTTAATTATTTCTTGTCTTCTTTTTAGTGCATGTCCTTTCATTAGTTGTACAAAAGTAAATTGTACAACGCCGTGGGGTGAGTGTTACAAAGAGCAGTCCTAAATGAAAACGTACATGAGGAATTTAGGTATCCAACATAGCTTTAAAATGTCCACTAAAGCTCCCTTTGATAACACTACTGCGATGAGGTGAGGGGAATTTTGTACTTTAATGGGTTGTACAATCTGTTTGAATGAAATTAAATATAAGTTATGGTGAGGTACGATTGTCCTACATGGATTAGAAGAAGCTGCAGTGGGCAACTGTAAGGGAGGGACTGTGGTGGATAATCTCACCGTCACCGCCAAAAGCTGTAGTGTTATCAAAGGAAGCCTAAGGCTATGTTCAATGAACCCCACAAGTGCGATAGGATCACTTTTTTCTCTCTATTCGCGCTGTAGGGAAGTGTTCATGTAACCTACAACACGATTGGATTTGTATTTTTTTGCATTGGATCTCCAGTGAAGGCCCTAAACACATTAGACCTTGGAGGATCTACTGGACATTTTAAAGCTGCATTGGATATCTAAATTTCTCATGTACCCTCCCATTTAAAACTACTCTTTGTAACATTCACCCCATGTGTTGTACCATTTACTTTTATACAACTAATGAAAGGACATGCACTAAAAAGAAGCAAGAAAAAATAAAAAAAAAAGGTTAAAAGAAATAAAATGTCATAAACACATGGTAAAAAAGAATGACTTGTTAAGAGATTTAATTTAATTTATGTATAAATTAAAATTATGTTGACCAAATTATTATATTAAAATTTCATAATATTTATCCTAAAACTATATATATTTCTTACTATAATTTTTGTTAAAAAAAATTATCTACTCATATCCTTAATGGTCATTTTAAATTCTCATCTCATCGCCACCGTTATTTTTACCGAACATAAAATTTTTCATTATAAATTTTAATCTCATTGCTACGATGACAGTCTAACAGTCACCATAGCTTTCAATCTCATTATTGTCAATCTCACCGCTATGCCGAATATCCTAAATCTTCCAAGATCTAGTGCATTTAGGGCTTTCAATCTCACTATTGTCAATCTCGCCGCTACGCCGAATAGACCCTAAATCTTCCAAGATCTAGTGCGTTTAGGGCTTTCACTGGAGATCCAGTGCAAAAAAAATACAAATTCAATCGTGCTGTAGGTGACATGGACACTTCCCTATGGTGCGAATAGAGAGAAAAAGTGATCCCACCGCACTGGTGAGGTTCACTGAATATAGCCTTAGGCTCCTTTTTGGTAACACTACTGCTTTTGACGGTGGCAATGAGATTACCTGTGGCGGCGGTGAGATTGCCCATCATAGTCCCTCTTCTAGAGTTGCTCACCGCAGCTTCCTCTTATCCACGTAGGACAATCGCACCTTACCATAGTTTACACTAAGGTCATCCAAACTAGCTGTATTTGAAAAAATAAATATAATAATAAATAAATTAGATCATAATTTTAAAAATATCTCTATATAATTATTAATAACGTGATGTATAACGTGCTACGCACGTAACACAGAAACTAGTGTATATGTGTAAATATATATATACATACATATATATATATATATATAAGAAAATTCAAAATAAAAAATTGAGAAAAAAATCGTACTTTAGAAGACATAAAAGATGTGATATGATACGGTGCTGATGAATGATGATGATCATCATGCCTAGCCCATAAGGGGGCCTTTACAGTCCCTCCGGCCCTCCGTCGATTGGTTCCCTCCTCCTCGACGACCTTTTCTTTCATTCCATATTTCCATTCAGTTTCTTTTCTCAAATCTATATACTCACGAGTCACCAGCCGTCCCCAACCTCACCCCCTGCTTATTTCTTTTCATTTTTCACTTCCTTTCTCGCAGATTAAAAAAAAAACACAAACAACAAAAAGGGAACCGAATGTCTCTATCAACTCCATTAAGACCATTACTATGAAAGCACAAAATTTCTCTCACTTCACTGCAATAATGTTGTCAAAGGAAGCCTTAGAAGCCTCCCTCCAGCCAGTGGTGTATACAAGGAAGGAGAAGAATATGGTGACTGGCTGGTTGCCAAGTGGAGTGATCTGCTAGATGATAAAATTGGGGTTGGCCAATCCTGTGTTATGGAAGTGTAATAAGGCTTGGGGCCCCATTTTTTTACCAAATTAAAAAAAATATTATCTAAAAAGTTCGTAAAAGTTCAGTATCTTACCGGTTTCAAACAAACTAAATTGAAACATTAAGCTTGGAAATTTATTGTTATAATAATTTAGAACATTTTAGATTTTTATGCATAGGTTGTCATCCCAAAAGTTTAAAACTGGGTCCAATTTGGTTCTTCTAGTATGTCCATCAATTATTGTTATTAGAAAGGTATTTAGGCTTGAGCTATTATGGATTTTTCAACAATTTTTTTGATTTAATATCTAATTTAACCCCTGAATTATATAAAAAAGAATAGATCCGCCTCTCAACCTTTATTAGAGTTAAATTAATCCCTAATTAAACTTTTATTTTGAGACAGATAGATCCTAAATGAAAAAAAATAAAAAAAATAGGGATCAATTTGTTCCAAAATAAAAGGTCAGGGATCAATCTGTCTCAATCCGTCATGTTTTTGACCATTTGAGAATCAACCTGTTCCAAAATAAAAGTTTAGAGAACAATTTAGATATTAAATCATTTTTTTTCAAACCATTTTCTTAACTAGGGGTACTTTTAGGTTTTATTTTTCCAAAATTAATTTCTTTGGAGTGTGAAAATATTCTTAAAACATGACAGTTGTAATTTTATACATAAAGTAGAGTGTAAGACCATGTCGATCTTATTAAGGTTTAGAGTATATTTTTCCCACTTGAATTAACATATAGTCACTTCACATGTAATTCTTTGTATGATCCGTGCCGCAACGTTGCCGCAAACGACGGGTTTGGGACTTTACGAAATGTATTGAGTCGCCACTAACCATTTTTGTTTAGGTGCGGTTAGTCACCTATATGGAATCTATCTAACTTAACAGTAGCCGTTAAATGACGTATTAAGATAGATAGATCCCGGTCTACGGAACAAACAGAACTAGGTTCAGGAGTACAGTTACGTGTGGGGAAGGATTAGCACCCCCACACGCCCGCCAAACGACGGTACCGATTAGTTCAGTATTAATTAGGCCTTAACAAAAATTAATAATTAACCTTTTTAATTTTCGTCTTTGATTTTCGTGTTTCCAAAATTTTTAATTCAATTCCAAAATTACCATAAAGTAATTACTAAGGAAATTGCCATCACAATCCCCATAATAAATACCCATTATTTAATTAATCCTTTTTTGTATTTTTTATTTAATTTTTTCATTTAATTTAATTTAATTTTTTTATTTTTAAAAAGGGTCCAATAATTTATTGAAAATTTTTATTTCCTTTTGTATTAGTTTGTGGATTTTTATTTTGGAATTTTCTTGATTAATTAATGATTATATGTTTAAGGGCCTTTTATAAATCCTCATTGCCACCACGATGAAGTTTGAAGAGACCATTAAACTCGAAGTACTTCCCGAAAAAATCGCCGCCACGACTCTCTGGGAAAATACCCTTTCAAAATCATTAATTTTAAAAAATATATAGTTTATTATTGTTGTTATTATTATTATCTTCTCCCTTTTTTTATTGTGGGACCTTTTTTATTAATGACTGTGTATCCGAAGATCTCTTATAAATCTTTATCGCCTCCACGATGAAATTTAAAAGGACCTTTAGATTCGGAGTACTTCCCGAGAGAGTCGCCGCCACGATTCTTAAGGAAAGTATCCTTTTTCTTATTATTATTACTATTATTATTATGGTTATTATAAAAAAATGGACTCCTTTGAAAGGTTAAACCTTTGTTAATTAATTAGTAATTTCTATCTAATTTACCCACTTTTATTGTTCATTGGCTCGAAAATTACTTATAATTCCTCATCGCCGCCACGAGAAAATTTATAGGTAATTTTCGGAGAATTTTTCAAGAAACTCGCCACCATGATTCCTTACAAAAATACTCCTTGGTTAATTATCTATATATAATCTCTTGATTAAAAAAAATGAATATCAACGTATATGAGACTGCTCATTACCCATCTTTGGGTTTGCCTTTTTATTTAAAACGAATAATGTCTTAATGATCTGTTGTCTATTATTTATTATAATAAAATGATCTAACTGAGCAAAGAAATTGAAGCTGCAAGTAGGATCATGGAATATGTGTACAGAAACATAAAGGAGAAAACTTTTCAGTCAAAAAAAAACATGACCCAACAAGTTGATGTGTCAATCGGGTCCCATGTAGTAAACCTCAACAACTCTTCTTATTTTTCATAAAAGCAAACCCCTTTTTTACCTTCCCATACGTATATTGCTTGGATCTAAACATGATTGTTAACAAACATATGAGCAAATAGACCTGACAAGACAACACATATTATTTCATTCCAAAAAAAAAAACTTACCCTATTCCTTTATTCCGATTTCAAGGAAACCAATTATTTTATACATAATATAAAAGTATGATATTTTATCCCATCAAAAAACCATACCAGCCAATGTTTTTCATGGAAGAAAAGAGTCAAACAATGGATCTTGACAAGACAACACAAACAAATGAGCCATAAAGCACACAAAGTGGACAAATAAGATGACGTTGAAGTTGAAGCTAGAAGTTTTAAAATTTTACCCAAAGATGAAGGTAGGGACGTCAGGTAAGTGGGCTGAAACTTCCTTTTTTTCTCTCTTGTTAGCAACTGGATTTTTAAAACGTGAAGGAAGAGAACCCTTCTCAGAAAGCTCTTTTCTGCCTTCCCAAAAAAAAACTTCTTTACAAACTAACCAGACAACCAAAGTGCTATAGAAGCCGTGGAGCCCCTCTGACATTGATGCAGGAGACTTTCAAAATCTCCTTTCTTCTTTCACCAATTTTTTCTATTGCTCTTCTTCTTCTTCTCCCGTACGGGTTGCTTTTAGGAGAGTCCCTAAGTTTCTTTGGGACTTTCCTAAGAGTGTTATGAACAGAGGGAAACAACTAGTTTAAGGGCAGTTGGGGTCAACATGGCAATATTTTAGGAGGAGTCAGTTGGAGATTAGTAACACAGAAAAGGTGAGAAGCAATGTTGATTGATGTTGTGGAAAAGGCCCGATCATGAAAAGGAATCCATGAGGATGTTGAAGCTGAGCGATCTTTCCTTTGGGTCTTTTCCCCTTTTTGTATTTTTTTCTTGTGATCGGCTGTGTTTGGCTTCCCCCCCTCTCTCCTTTTCAAGACCACTGCTCTCTTTTTTTTTTCAAACCCTTCGCCGTCCCCTCTTCCTCCTCTCCTTTTCAAGACCACTGCTCTTTTTTTATTTCAAACCCTTCGCCGTCCCCTCTTTCTTCTCTCCTTTTCAAGACCACTGCTCTTTTTTTTTCAAACCTTTCGCCGTCCCCTTTTCCTCCTCTCCTTTTCAATACCACTGCTCTTTTTTTTTTCAAACCCTTCGCCGTCCCCTCTTTCTCCTCTCCTTTTCAAGACCACTGCTCTTTTTTTTTTCAAACCCTTCACCGTCTCCTCTTCCTCCTCTCCTTTTCAAGACCACTGCTTTTTTTTTTCAAACCCTTCGCTGTCCCCTCTTCCTCCTCTCTTGCTGAAGGAAAAAAATCCTTTTTATAGTCTTTTCTCTCCTTTTTAATCTAATGGCTCTTCCTTCTTCCCATTTTGATCTAAAGGTCTTCATTTATTGGCCTTGTAATCCCTACCTCACCCTTTCTTTCTTTGCTGCAATTGGTTGTTTATATTACTTGTCGAGACGTTTTACCGCTCCGACGATAAAATGACATGGCGTGAAAAATATTTGGGACTAAACAGTCTAAAAACAAATGGAGTCGCCACTAACCTTTTATTTTTAATAGGTGTGGTTAGTCACCTACTTGTTTAACCCAACGTAAATCTAGAAAGATTACGTCAAGCTAAGGAAAGAAACTGGTCTACGAAAAAGATTTTAGGTTCGTGAGTCGGTTACGCTTGGGGAAGGATTAGCACCCCCAAGACGCCCGGAAATCGGTACCACAAAAGTCTTGAAATATTTTACTTGGGAAATAATAATAAAATATGTTTAAAATCATTTTAGGAAAAAACATAATTTCGAATGTTCGAATAAATATTCCTTTTAATATGGGACAAAAATCCCATTGAAAAGTTAAATCCAAAAAATTTAAAAAAACTTAATGTCGGAATGAACATTCCTTTTAATGTGAAAATCCATAGCCCAATTTCGAATTTGAAGAAATTTCCTACTTAGAATGGAGATTCAATTTCTAACTAGGAATAAATATTCTTCAAAAATCAAAGTCAAATTTAAAAATGAGGATAAATATCCTTTTGAAAAACAAAGGTTTAATTTTAATTTTAGAAAGTCTCAATTATGAGAATATTAATTGAAACCTTCTAGAAAAACATTTTGCAAAAAGTTGGGATAAACATCCTCAAATTCGTGTTTTGAAAATCACATTAAGAGACTTTAATTATGATTTCTCAAATTAAAATCTCTTAGAAAGATTTAATTTTAAAACAATGTCGGAATAAATATTCCTTTTAATTTGATGAAGGGAATAGTTTGACAAAAATTTAGTTTGATAGGAAAATATTTTGAAAAATTAAAAAAGGATAAAAGAAAATAAATATTCCCTTTTATTGAAAAAGAAATAAAAAGAAATAAAATAAAAATAAGGAAAGAGATTTTGAAAGTGATTTTTTTATAAAATTTGGATTAATTTGAGAGACCTTAATTATAGTTGGAAAATTAAAATCTCTCAAAAAGATTTCTAAAACATGTTTTGAAATTAATGTCGGAATGAACATTCCTTTTAATTTAATTGGGCTTCTTAAACAAGAGATTTTCTTAAAATGAAATTAAAATGAAATAAAAATAAAATAAGTAAAAATAAAAGGTTTTGGAATTAACATTCCTTTTTGTAAAAAGAAAATTTTTGGAGTTCATTTGCAAATTTTAATTAAAGAAAATCATAAACATGATGCATGCCTTTTATGAAAATTACATGAAAAAGCATATTTTTTAATTTTGAAGGGATGAAAAATTCTCCCGGGCCCGATCGGACTCCCGATTAGACACCAAGAAAACATCTCATCGGAGAAAACCTTTAGAAACCTCAGACTCCCGAGGCATCTTTCGGTTACCCCATGCATATGAATTTTTGAAAAAAACAATGTTCTAATTTTAATCATGCATGAATGGGACAAAGAAACAAGGGTTAGTAAATATATGCCAAATAATTACATAACATATAAGCAAGTTTAATTTAAACAAATATACATATATAAGGTCAAAGATGTAATTTTATACAAAGTTCAATTCATAATTAAATAAACATATATGCAGGGGCAAAAGAGTAATTTTTCATACAACACTCAACTTTTAATTAACCAAACATACATACAAGGGTAAAACAGTAATTTAATGCAAGATTCGATTTCTAATTAAGTTAAAGTTCATGCAAGGACAAAAAGGTAATTTTACATACAAGGGTAAAAAGGCAATTTCACACACATGATACAATTACTAATTAAACAAAAATTCATGCAAAGGCAAAAACAATTTTACATACAAGGGCAAAAGGGTAATTTTACATACAAGGGTAAGAAGGTAATTTCACACACATGATACAATTACTAATTAAACAAAAATTCATGCAAGGGTAAAAATAATTTTACATACAAGGGCATAAAGGTAACTTTACACACAAGATTGGTTTTTAATTAAACAAACATATAATCAAGGGTAAAAAGGTAAGATTAAATAAATATTCATACAAGAGCAAAAGTGCAATTTTACAAACAAGATTAAATTTCAAATTAAGCAAATAAGGATTTAATGGCAAAAAGATAATTTAACAAGGCCAAAATTAAGTTCTAAATTAAATAGACATTTACAAACATAAAAAATATAATTTTTAACAACCAAGATTTGTTCCCTTTATTTGAATAAAAAATAAAATAAAATAAAATAAAAACAAACTCAAAGATTTAATTTTTATTCACCAAGGTTTTATTTTGAATTAAACAAAAATGTTTACAAGTTTAAAAAGTATAGTCTTTATAATTTAAATCAAAATTTTAACCTAAACAATCAAATTTACAACATTAAAGGTATAATTTTTATGACCAAGACTAGATTTTTTTTTAAAAAGCAAGCAAGAATGAAAATAAACTCAAAAATGTAATCTTTCTAATCAAGGTTAAAACTTTTAATTAAACAAGCATATGGAACATACAAAACATGCTTCAAAAAAAAATAATAAAGTTAGGAACTTTTTACATAATCACATAAATCATTAAAAAAAATCCATATTAACAAAAATAAAATAAATAAGTAAAAAGACATAATCTTAAATATTCTTAAAGCATGCTTTAAACTAATCAAATTTATAAATCATAAATATCAACAAAAAAATTAAAGCTAACATTTTTTGCATGAAGTTAACATAATAAAGCAAGAACATTGCATTTAAAGAAAAAAAAAATGAAAGATAAAAACAAGAGCTTTACCTAAAGAGTATGAAGCTTTACACCAAAATTTTAAAAAAATGGCTTTGTGGAGAAGAGAATGGCTAAAAGTTGATAAACAACAAGCCTTTTCTCTATTTTCTCTAGCCAATCCGTTTAAAATAAAAGAAGAAGAAGAAGAAAAAATACTGAAACTCTGTTTTTGGTGTTTTATTCTTGAAAGAAAAAAAAATGTTGAAGTCTCTGTTTGAAGGAAAAAAAATGCTACAGCCTTCCTCCCACGTTCAGTGTTCTCCCTCTATTACTTGAAGAGGAAAAAATGCTGAAGACCTATGCTCTCCTCCCTCTTTTTTTTGCTAAAAAAAAAAAATGACCCTTTTTATACTGATTCCTCCCCCCTTTCATCCGTTGGCTTTTTTCCTTTTTTGTTTTAATAATGACTATTAATAATTTTTTTTGACCAAGCTCTTGCTTTTCTGTCTTCCACTTGTCTGTTGATTATTATTGGTTTTGAATCTTCTGTCTTTGTAAAAGCATCCGATGGGCGCAGCATCCAATAAGTGTAGCTGGCGTGGTCACGGGTTGGAGTGGGTGTCTGTTGACTTAAGCTTAGTGGTATTGGCGGTGGCTTCATATTCTTCTTTGGTTTCCCCTTCATTCTTGGCATCGCCCTCTTCATCTAACGAGCATGCCCATTTGTTTCTTTCTTTTGATGCCTTAGCAGAGCAATATCAGTTGACACCCCATTCACATGAGCACAGAACTACATCGATATTTGAACTCAGTGATATTCATAGCCCCACCAGCTCAAAAAAATTGTTTGAAGCTCCCAGGTTCCTCTGGCGAAATAATTTGCAAGCACTACCTCCTTTTGTCTACCAACATTAGCCAGTTCAGTAACCACTCTAAGCTTATCAAAATTCATATTTGCACCACTAGTTATTGCTACTACATTCTTTCCCTTAAGGCCGTAATATTTGCAATATGCTTCAGCTCTGGCGAGGGCTAAGGCACCTGCTGGTTCCAGAATACTCCTCTTCTCTCCAAACATGTCCTTTATAGAGGCATAAATAGCATCACGGCTTACAAGAATGACACCATTAACCAATTCTTTACATAAGCGGAAGGTTTCTTCACCAACATCCTTCACGGCTACTCCGTCTGTAAAGCCTCCAACCTGATCCAAGATCACTCTTTCACCACGATGCAGTGATAACGCCATAGCATTCGCATCAAAAAGCTCCACTCCGATAATTTTTACCTCTGGGGAAACCTAAGCTTCAGCTCCTTGCTTAACCAGAATGAGGGAGCTGTGAAGATGAGTGACGATGGGGTGGCTGCGTGGATCCCAAAGCTTTGATAGCTGCAGCTCTAAGGATGTACTGGTAATACGCAGCTGCTGCAAAAACTCCAACAAAAGGACCGATCCAGAAAATCCAATGGTCATCGCAGGCTTTCCGGTTGTTGTAGATAACGGCAGCACCGAAACTCAGTTAAGGTCATAAGGTGTGGACGTGTCGTGACCAGTTGTATGTTGTGATTGATTGTGGGAAAGAGGGAATTGTTGCACTTGCACTGACTGCTGACCATGCTGAAATTTTTTGTGGCTCAAATTGTTGAACTTGGGATCGCTGTTGATCCAACAACGCAGGGTTTCTGGAAGAGTTTGAAATTTGGTGATTCTGAAGTTGACCCGATGACCCAGAATTTGCAACGTTTGATGGTGTGAACGATGAAGGAGATAAATTAAAACCAATCTCATTTGCCACAGCAGTAAGAGAGTCAGACTCAGCTGTAGCATCAAAAGCTCCCCGTTGGAAACCACTCACACCAGATAGGCCAGAGTTTGAAGCCCCATTACCAAAAGTCTGATTGAGAAGTGATGAAATGTTTACAGTGCTTCCTAGCAAATTCATGTTATACTGTCCTCTTGGTGAGACAAGTGAAGAAAATGTTGCTTGCGGAGGCATCGGACCTCCTTGAGATCCCAAAATAGCAGAATTCGATCGCGTAAGTGCTGGAGAAACAGACTGAGCACCACCAAGAGGAGTTGGTGGTCCAGACGGCACCATTTCCTTGAAGTAAGACTACAAAAGCTTAATGAATTCACCAAACTGAAGTACTGAACTAATGGCTTGAATTGACCGATACCCAGATACCCAGTTGAGCCACTTCAGGCACCTTGACAGACAAAGGTCATAATTGTATTCAACCAAGAAGCAAAATCCAGGTCATGTAGTGAACTTGACACTTCTAGTTTGTCAGTATTTCGGAACAGAAGCTACAACTGTTTCCTTCTGACCACTAAACAGTGTTAAGTGGCAGTGTTGAAAATTCTTCAGAATGGTAAAAGTGAGAGCACGAGAAACTCTCGATGTAGCCATCGTCGGACGAGGAAAAGAAAAGAGAGAGTGAGCAGAGCGGGGCTCACGAAAATGAGAGGTTTTTGGTGTAAGAAGAATCAGGGGAAGTTGTGGGGGGACCGTGGCGAGCTGCATGGCAGTGGTTTGCATGGGGAATGGTCGTGGAATGATTTGCTGGCTGTGGGACGTTGGCGAGCTTCTGCGGCTGTGGAGACGAGTAGCTGCTGTGGCTCGCATTGAGGAGGGCTGTGCGGTGGTGGCTGTCCTTGCTGTGGTTGATCGTCGCTGCTGCTGATGAGAAAAATGTGGTGGATGTTGTGCCGCTGTGGCTGTTGCTGCCGTTGCTCAGGTGGAGTGTAACGATGATGGTTGCTGGAACAGCCAGCTCTCACGGAAAACTAACTGGTACTGAACCAATAGCAACACTATGAAAGCTGCCACACCCCACGGTGAGCTACCCTCGGAGAGGAAGTGGTGAGTCCGGCGCCGAGCAACATCTACTGCTGCTTGCGCCGTGGCTGCTGCTGTGGAAGGGGTCGGTGATGATGGGGAGGAAGTCGGTAAGGCTGCGGCAAGGTAGTGGTGCATGAGATTAGATGGCTGGCATGGGAGCATGGCTGGAGGCGAGCAGCTGGTTCGCATGGAGGAGGGCCAGAGTTGCTGGTTGCTAGATCTTGTTGCTTGGCTCGTGGCGGTGAGCAGAGAATGGAAGTGGTTGCTGCGTTTGTTGCATGGGGGTGGCTTCTTTTTTTTTTTTTTTTTTTTTTTTTTTTTTTTTTGCATGGTAGTGGGCCATTGGCTTTTGGTTTACATATATATATATATATATATATTTTATGTATACATCTATAAATTTATATATACATATTCATATATAAATATATATTCATATATATAAATATATATGTATATATATCATATGTAAATATATATTTATAAATGTACATATACATATAAATATGTATATATATATATATATATTATATCGTAATTGGGTTGACTCAGTTGGTCTTTTCGGCCTAGGTTCGAAATTACCTGCAAGGTAATAGGATAAAATCAGTAAAATAAAATAATAAACCGAATTTAAAAAGGATAAGTAAAATAAAATTTGGAAATGATTAATTTAATTAACTGACTAATTAACCAATTAATCAGTTAATTTAAAAATAAGTGTCTACAGTTGCCCCTCTTTGATTATTTCTTAATGATCTAGAAGTGTAAGCTTCTGGATAATTAAGAAATAAGCAAAGATGTAGACACCTTCTACTCAAATATGTACTAAACAGTACTGGGGTTTCGAGAAATATTACTTTTAGCAGAAATGATTTTGAGATCAAGGAAATTGTCCTAAATAGAAACAATTTTTAGGAAACTTTCCCCAAACAATAATGATTTTGCCTTAAACAGAAACAACTTTAAGAAAATCACCCTAAACAGAAATGATTTTAGATTTTAAAGAAATTGCTCTAAACAGAAACAATCTTAGACAACCACCTTAAACAAAATGATTTTTTAGATTTTGAAGAAATTGCTCTAAAGAAAATCATCTTAAACAAAAATGATTTTAAATTTTGAAGAAATTATTCTAAACAGAAACAATTTTAGAAGACCATTCTAAACAGAAATGGTTTTTGATTTGAAAAAAAATCGTTCTAAACAGAAACAATTTTAGAAAATCATCTTAAACAAAATGATTTTAAATTTTGAACGAATTGCCCTAAACAGAAATAATTTTAGAAAATCATCTTAAACAAAATGATTTTAAATTTTGAAGAAATTGCTCTAAACAGAAACAATTTTAAGAAAACCATCTTAAACAAAATGATTTTAAATTTTGAAGAAATAGCTCTAAACAGAAACAATTTTGAGAAAACCATCTTAAACAAAATGATTTTAAAGACTTTGAAGAAATTGCTCTAAACAGAAACAATTTTGAGAAAACCATCTTAAACAAAATGATTTTAAATTTTTGAAGAAATTGTTCTAAACAGAAACAATTTTTAAATTTTTGAGAAATTGCTCTAAACAGAAACAATTTTGAGAAAACCATCTTAAACAAAATGATTTTAAATTTTTGAAGAAATTGTTTTAAACAGAAACAATTTTTAAATTTTGAAGAAATTGCTCTAAACAGAAACAAGTTTGAGAAAACCATCTTAAACAAAATGATTTTAAAGATTTTGAAGAAATTACTCTAAACAGAAACAATTTTGAGAAAATCATCCTAAACAGAAATGATTTTAAATTTTGAAGAAATTGTTCTTAAACAGAAACAATTTTGAGAAAACCATCTTAAACAAAATGATTTTAAATTTTTGAAGAAATTGTTCTAAACAGAAACAATTTTTAAATTTTGAAGAAATTGCTCTAAATAGAAACAATTTTAGAAAATCACCTTAAACAAAATGATTTTAGACTTTGAAGAGATTTCTCTAAACAGAAACAATTTTGAGAATCATCTTTAAACAAAATGATCTTAAACTTTGAAGAAATTGCTCTAAACAGAAACAATTTTAAGAAAACCATCTTAAACAAAATGATTTTAAATTTTAAAGAAATTATAGGAATAATTCATGCTAGGTTGAACTGAATCATAGATAATTACCTTAAGCATGGAAAGATCTTAAAGGAGTTTTGGAGAATTACCTGAGGATCTTCTTGTACAAGACTAACCTCACAATCTCGAATTGAGTTTAATCTGTAATATTTGAGTCATGATGCATAATGGATGTTCATGAAGAATGATGCTAGAATGATGCATTTTTGCATGCTCATGCTTAAATGGTAATGCTTTGTTACTTTGCCTCAAAGTTTTCAAGACAGCCTTCTGTTTTGGCCCAACTTATACTCTTTGAGCTCGAAATTGGAGAACATCCTTTCATCACACCTTTTCTGGCATCAACATGCCCCAGACCCTCACTTCAAATCACTTTTGTTTGACATCCCAAAAATGATTTTATTCATGTGTCATCAGATTTCTGGCATCAATCATAAGCTATCGAACTCATTTTAATCCTATATTTCTTTCCCTTTTTTTTGTGTTGAAAGTAACATCCAATGTCATGGCATTTAACTTAACTGTTTGCTTATCCCTCCATGACAAAGAAAAATTATGCCATTTATATTTAAAGGAAACACATGAATCTTGTGCAAGACATATCTATATATAACAGATAAGCTTATAACTAGTTCAAAGAGTCTATAACAAATGAGTTTGTAGCAAAATGAAGAAGAAAGGCACATGACCTCAAAGCGATGAATGCATAAGTGACAAAAACTAGTCATCTCGTACCCCGCCTTTGATTGACTCATCGTTTTGACAACGTCTGATGATTTCTGATTACCCTGATCCCCATAATCAAACAAGACCTCTTGTGCAAGTTAGGTGCCCTTTTTGTTGCACTTTCTCAACCTTCCTAAACCGCCTTTTCAGGTTTTCAGCATAGGAACCATCCTAATTGGATCTGAACCGCCTTTTCGGGTTTTCGCCTCAGATCCCTCCTTTTCTTCTCTTTTTCAGACTCAAGCCGCCTTTTCAGGTTTTCAACTTGAGACGCTCTTTTCATTTTTTCATTTTTTTATTCATTTTTTTTTTATCATTTCTTTTTTCAGGTGTAGTACTTCTTCACAGCATCGGCATTGATTGGATGTGGCAATTCATCCCCGTCCATTTCTTGCAAGATCAGGGCACCTCCCGAGAATGCTTTCTTCACCACATAAGGACCATCCCAATTTGGAGTCCACTTTCCTCGAGGATCATGTTGAGTAGGCAGAATCTTTTTCAGTACTAATTCTCCTTCCGTAAATTCGCGCGGACGCACCTTCTTATCATATGCACGCATCATTCTCTTCTGATACAATTGACCATGGCAAAGTGCTTTGAGCCGCTTCTCTTCAATCAAGTTCAATTGGTCAAATCTCTCTTGTACCCAATCTGACTCTTCGAGCTTCAACTCTCTGTATATTCTCAAAGATGGGATTTCTACCTCAACCGGTACCACAGCTTCCATTCCATAGACCAGAGAATATGGAGTTGCCCCAGTTGATGTTCTTATAGTAGTGCGATAAGCATGTAAGGCAAAAGGAAGTTTCTCGTGCCAATCTTTGTAAGTCACTGTCATTTTCTGGACAATCTTCTTAATGTTTTTGTTTGCTGCTTCGACAGCTCCATTCATTTTTGGCCGGTAAGGAGTTGAATTGCTGTGTTTGATCTTGAATTGGGAGCACACTGCATCGATCATCTTGTTGTTCAAATTCTTAGCATTGTCAGTGATGATTCTTTCTGGTAGCCCATATCGACAAATGATCTCCTTCTTCACGAACTTAGTGACCACTGACTGTGTTACATTGGCATATGAAGCAGCTTCAACCCATTTGGTGAAATAATCGATGGCTACTAAGATGAACTGATGCCCATTAGAAGCCTTTGGTGAGATTGCCCCGATTACATCTATGCCCCACATTGAGAAAGGCCAAGGGGACGAGATGACATGCAATGGATTAGGAGGTACATGAATTTGATCAGCATAGATCTGACATTTATGGCATTTTCTGGCATGATTAATACAATCGGTCTCCATAGTCAACCAGTAATATCCCAACCTCATAATCTGTTTAGCCATTCTATGCCCACTGGAATGAGTTCCGCAGATCCCGCCGTGAACTTCTTCTAGAATCTTCTTTGCTTCCTTTGACTCTACACATCTCAACATTACTTGATCCCTACATTTTTTGTAAAGAACTTCACCGTCTAAGAAGAAGTTTGCCGACATTTTTCGGATAACTTTCTTGTCATTTTCAACAGCACGATCTGGATACTTTTGAAATCTGAAGTACTGGGCAATGTCATAAAACCAAGGTTTGCCATCATCCTCCCCTTCAACGCTCATGCAATGTGCCGGATGAGTCTTCATGTCCAATTTGATTGCTTCGATTTCAGCTCCTTTATCGACTTTGAACATCGAGGCTAAAGTCGCCAATGCATCGGCCAACTGATTGTCTTCTCTAGGGAGATGATGAAAGCTGATTTCTTCAAATTGCTCAATCAACTCCATGATGTACTTATGATAACGGACCAATTTTGAGTCTCGTGTTTCCCATTCACCTTTTAGCTGATATATCACCAAAGCAGAATCACCATACACTTCCAAAGTCTCGATCTTTCTCTCCATTGCCATCTGGATCCCCAGAATGCAAGCTTCATATTCTGCCATATTGTTTGTGCAGTCGAAGTCGAGCCTTGCTGTTGCCGGGTATTGATCACCGTTTGGGGATATAAGGACAGCTCCTATTCCATGCCCTAGTGCATTTGATGCCCCATCAAAATACATTCTCCATTTCTCTCCTTGTTCTAGCTCAGTATTGAATATCGACATCAAATCCTCATCAGGGAACTCAAACTTCATGGGTTCATAGTCCTCAACTGCTCTGTCAGCTAGAAATTCAGCAACGGCACTTCCTTTGATAGCTTTCTGGGAGACATAAACTATATCATATTCTGACAATAGTACTTGCCATCGAGCCAATCGTCCTGACAATGAAGGTTTATCAAAGAGGAATCTGATTGGATCTAGCTTTGCTATCAACCATGTGGTATTATACAGCATATATTGTCTTAACCTCTGAGCTGCCCACGCCAATGCACAGCACATCTTTTCTATCTGAGAATACTTGGCCTCATACTCTGTGAACTTCTTACTGACATAGTAGATCGCTTGCTCTTTCTTGCCGGTTTCATCATGTTGCCCCAAAACACAGCCCATGGAGTGTTCCAACACTGTCAAATACAAGATTAAAGGTCGATCCGGCACAGGAGGTACTAGCACTGGTGGGTTCGACAAATACTCCTTGACCTTATCAAAGGCTTTCTGACAATCTTGATTCCATTCTCCCGTATTGTTCTTCTTCAAAAGCTTGAAAATCGGGTCACATTTTGCAGTCAACTGGGAAATGAACCGGGAGATATAGTTTAATCGCCCAAAGAAACCTCTTACTTCTTTTTGAGTTCTCGGAGGTGGCAAATTCTGAATGGCTTTGATTTTATCTGGGTCTACCTCGATGCCCCTTTGACTAACAATAAAGCCCAACAGTTTCCCTGAAGTAACGCCGAAAGTACATTTGGCCGGATTCAACCTCAATCGATACTTGCGCAGCCTCTCAAACAACTTCTTCAGACTAGTCATATGCTCTCCTGGATTCCTACCTTTGGCAATCATATCATCCACATACACCTCGATCTCTTTATGCATCATATCATGAAAAAGGGTCACCATAGCTCTCTGATAAGTTGCCCCGGCATTCTTGAGACCAAAGGACATCACGTTGTATTGGAACGTGCCCCACATGGTGGTGAAAGCAGTCTTCTCCTTATCTTCTGAAGCCATTTTAATCTGGTTGTACCCCGAAAACCCATCCATGAAAGAAAATGTTGCATGTTTAGCCGTGTTGTCGACTAAAGTGTCAATATGGGGCAGTGGGAAATTGTCTTTCGGACTGGCTTTGTTGACATCTCGATAATCTACACACATTCGAACTTTGCCATCTTTCTTCGGGACTGGTACTACATTTGCGACCCACTCAGGATAAGTAGCTACTTCCAAAAATCCTGCGTCCAGTTGCTTCTTCACTTCTTCTTTAATTTTTAACAACATGGCGGGCCTCATTCTCCTCAACTTTTGCTGTATTGGTTTGAATCCGGGCTTGATTGGCATTCTATGCACCACAATCTCAGTATCCAGACCTGGCATATCCTGGTAGGACCAAGCAAAGACATCAGCATATTCCTTGAGTAATCCCACTAGTTCCTCCTTCTGTTCAGGTGTTAGGGAAGTGCCAATTTTAACTTCTCTCTTTTCCTCATCATCACTCAAATTGATCAGTTCGGTGGCTTCTTTGTGGGGCAAGATCTGTTTGTCTTCCTTTTCAATTAGTCTCATAAGATCAGGGGGAAGAGAGTAATCCTCATCATCATCGTTGTCGAGGTCATCCGTATTAACGAAACGATCAAAGTCGGGCTCAAAAAGACCATCTTTGTTGTCTTTACATTCATCGTTTGAAGTCCTGGGGTCAAAAGACAATAAAGGGGTATATATACATATATGCACTTGATCCATGAATAAAAGAAGAAAGCGAACAACAAGGATAAACATATGGAGGAAAATGATATGAAATATATACATGGTGCAGAGTCTAATAGTTGAATATCAATATCATGAATGATGGAGCAAACATGAAAATAAAACCCATAACATATGAAAGTCAACTGTCCACACTCTCGGGTAGAAGTGTAGGATAAAATGAGTTTTCAAAGCTTAATTAATTACATGTTCAGATCTGACGAATTCACTGGCATCTCGAAAGACTCCCAATTATTCAAATCAGTCCCCGGTGCCATTCGTTGAACCAATGTTCCACCACTTGATTCCCCGTGCTCTAGCATGCTGATGGACAATCCCTTTAACAACTGTTCAAGCTCAACAACTGATCTTTTTGGGTTCATCGTTCCAGCAAAAACAAAACTATCTTTCAACGGTGGAATCTTCAATTTCTTGGGTTCAAGTTCCCCTCCTCTCAATGCAGCTACACGCTTGCGCTTCTTCTCATCCCTTGCTTCGAATTTTTCTCTCCAAGAAGGCTTATATCCAAGTCCAAAAGTGGGCTCCGCCTTTGGTAAGACGATAGGCTCACGGATTCCTTGGCCATACTTTCCGAGTCCTTTTCCGGCCCGACAGCCTCTTCCGACAGTCATGCTGACTTGCATATTCAAGCAGCCAGAGAAACGTGGACTAGGTACCTCAGATCCTTCTCTTACCCATGTTACTTCGGCTACTTCAAATGACCGGAAAGAGCAATCCATTGCCTCTTCCGCAGCTTCAATATAAGGAGTGTTCGGAGGCTACATTACCATGATGTCCTCTTCTCCGGACACAGAAACTATCTTATTTTCAACTCGAAACTTGATCTTCTGGTGAAGGGAAGAAGGAACAGCACCGGCCATATGGATCCAGGGGCGACCCAGGAGACAGCTATAAGTTGGTGAAATATCCATAATCTGGAAAAGGATCTCGAATTCAACTGGCCCCACAATTATTGGAACAGCCATCTCGCCAATAACTTCCCTCCGTGTGCCATCGAATGCCCTAACCACTAGCTGACTGGCTTTCATCAAAGATTGGTCTATAGGCAATTTCATCAATGTGTGAAGCGGCATCACATTCAAAGCAGATCCATTATCAATTAATACTTTGGCGACCATATGATCCTTGCACCGAACCGTGATGTGCAGTGCCTTGTAATTGCCTCTTCCTCCGGAAGGGATCTCTTCATCCGTGAAATAAATGTAATCTGTCACTGTGATACCTCCGGCAATATGTTCCAAATTGGCTACAGTGATGTTCTTGGCCACATAAGATTGGTTCAGGATTCTGAGGAGAGCATTACGATGTGCCTCGGAGTTCAAAAGCAGAGCTAACAGAGAAATCTTGGCTGGCAAGCGATTTAGTTGTTCTATGACGCTGTACTCACTTTGTTTGATGAATTTCAAGAATTCACGAGCATCATTTTCATCCACCGTCTTGGTTATTTCTTTTTCAATTTCTTTCTCCGGATGTCCAACAAATGGTGTAACAACTTCATCATTTTTCTCCATGCCCTTCTCTTTTTGTAGAGTGGCAGTTGGATTTGGGGCATAGCATCTCCCACTCCTAGTCATGCCTCCTACTCTAGAAATATTCACTGATTCAGATTCCTGGACATCGGCATTCATCTGTTGCACCGAACTCTCGTATCTCCAAGGTACTTCCTTATCACTCCGATAGGGGAATGGTTTTGGCACATTTAGATTCAGGATTGGTTTCAGTACAGGGATATTCAATGTCGGCTTAGGGGTCATCGGAATTGACAGGCTTGGTTTTGGTGAGGCTATGGGAATGGCGAGGCTGGGCTTTTGAATCACAGGTAATTTCAAACTTGGTTTATAATGGGAAGAATCTTCATTTCCATCATTCACCATACAGATGTCGGTATTTTCGTTTCTCTCCACATAAAATTCAATTAGACCGGCATCCATCATAGCTTGCAACTTTCCTCGGAATTCAGTGCAATATTGGAGCTCATGACCTTCACACTTCAAAGGAGTAATCATTTGGGTCTTTAGCAAAGCCTGATATACGACCTTCATTGGTGTGATAATCTCTTCAACCTTTCTCTTAATATGAACTGCCCCATCATCAATCATATTTACGGTGTTTCTACCATGATTTGGGAGAGGATTTGTGCCTACACTTGGCGGTGCATCGAAAGTCAGACGACCTTCATTGATTATGCCTTGAACCACTTCCTTCAACCGAATACAGTTCTCAATGCTATGTCCCTTAGCCCCCGAGTGATAGGCACAGGTGGCGTTTTCATCGAACCACCTCGGATAGGGAGGCTGCAAAGGGGTTAAGTATTGGACTGGTTCAATCATTTTGTTGCTTAAAAGTTTGGCATAAAGTTCGGTGTAGGTCATGGGAATAGGGGTGAATTGTTTCCTTTCTCTTGGTGGTCTTGGGTTCCAATTTTGAGTGTTTGGTCTGGGGGCAGTATAACTGGTATTGGATATCGGATATTGATAAGTGTTTTGAGGTTGAGCATAGTTGGGAGGAGGATGTTGGTAGGTGTTTTGAGGGGGTGTGTAGTTGGTGGGACGATATTGGGGTTGGTATTGGGATTGGTATGGTCGGTATTGTGGTTGGTATGGTCGATATTGGGATTGGTTTGGTCGATATTGTTGTTGGGGGTATTGTTGGTATCCTCTATATCCGGCGATGTTTACTTCACCTTCTTTCTTCTTTGGATTTTTCCTAGCTGCACTAGACTCCCCACCTTCCAATTTGCCAGTTTTGAGTGCATTTTCCACCATCTCTCCAACTAGGACCATGTCGGTAAAGCTTTTGGTGGCACCGGCCAGCATGTGGCTGTAGTATGGAGCTTTCAAGGTATTAACAAATAACCTTGTGGTCTCTTTCTCGGTTAAAGGAGGTTGAATCTGAGCTGCTATATCCCTCCATCTTTGGGCGTATTCGGTGAAAGATTCAGAAGACTTCTTCTCCATATTCTGCAAAGTTAATCTGTCGGGTACCAAATCAGTCATGTGCTTATATTGATCAATAAAAGCCCGGGCTAGGTCATTCCAAGAGTGAATGCCCCGCCTATCTAACTTGTTGTACCACCGTGTTGCAGACCCGGTAAGGCTGTCTTGGAAACAGTGAATTAGCAACTTATCATCTCTGGAGTATGCGGCCATTTTTCGGCAATACATGGTAATGTGGTCTTTAGGGCATGTGGTCCCCTTGTACTTCTCGAATTCCGGCACTTTGAACTTTGGTGGGATCACCAACCCATCCACCAAGCTCAATTCATAAGCATCAGTAATGCCATAAGCATGAGTGCCCTCCATGGCCTTGAGCCGTTCCTCTATCTGGCTCAATACTCTTTGGCTTTCGGCTCCGCCGATCTCTCTCTCAAATTGTTGATCCGGCACAAACACGGGATTGTTTGGGGTGTGCCCAGAGGCAGGAGGTGGCATAGTACTTGTAGTAAACATTGAGGGTGTAAAAGGGTATACACCGGGTGGAGGTGGTGGGAAGGTGAATGTGTTTGTGGTTGGTTGAGGAATTTGTGTTTGATTTTCTTGCAAAGGTATATTGAGTGCGGGGGGTGAGAGAGAGGCATTCTGAGCTGTGGGGAGTCCGTGCGGGAGTGTACTCGGGGAAGATTGCCCATTGGAATTGTTGCCTGAATTTGCTATGTTTTGCTGTCTCATACTGACCATCATTTCTGCCATCTGATCCAGTTTTTTCTGCAATTCTTCATTTGCCTTCCTTAATTGTTCAATCTCGGCAGCTTGCTCTTCCATGACGATTCTAGATTGTAATCTAGTGTTAAATCTGTGCGTTGGAGGTGCTATCTTGAAACCTTTATTTAACCATAAGGACGAATCAGATTCTCCTACCATGAATATGAATGTATGTATGAATATGCTTGAATGATTATGTAATGTGGAAACCCATCCATAACAAGATTACTATAGAGATAATTAGCATTACGAAAATAGGAAAATGAGTTTAATAACCCATAATAGAATACCATCCGATTCAAAACATAAGATGATAATATTTTACAACAAATCTGTCACTCTGCTTGTCTCCTGAACTGCTCCAATTGGGCCCTCATCTCAGCATTTTGGTTTTTAGAAATAGTCAATCTGTCGGCAGCATCGCGAACTTGTTGCTCTAACTCATTGTTTCTTCGGACTAACCATCCTACCATGCGTTTCTGCTCCGCCAATTCTTTTTTCAGTTCAAACTTTGCTTTTTCTACTTCGCTCTTCTCCTCCTGAACTATAAAGCATTGTTTTTGGGCAATTCTCCAGCTTTGGGCATGTTCTTGATTGAAGATTTTGGTCCTTGCTGCCAACCGGCTCATTTCTGTGGCTTCTTCTCTCCATTCTTTCACCTCCCCTTTCAACTTGACGTTGTTGGCGCTTTCTCTTACCCAGTCTTGAACCCATCCTTGCATCTCTATCTGGCTATTTCCAAGCTGGTCGCGTAGTTGTCGATTCTGTAGTTCCAACTGCTGACATTTTTGGGTCAATTCTACTAACTGAGCCCCTTTTCTGAATCTTTGATTCTCAATTTCCAGCCTTTCTAACTTGTCCTCCGGTGCCTCAAACAAAGGGTAATTAGGATCCAGAACTGGTGGAATTGAAATTTGTTTCGCCCGTCTACTATGCCACACCACGTATTCAGGAATTGCATCGTCAGTGTGATTGCCACGATCCATCTTCTGTGCTTCTTTGTACAAGTTTGCCCAAAATTTGGCCTCATCAAATCCCTTTTCGGTGTTATGCTGAAAGTCTAACAAGTTGAGCCCAAAAGTGAGAGGGATAGACTGTTCTGACCCATACTGCCGTCTTACTAGCAATGGGGAGTAACTGATGGTTCCCCAAATGCCTACAAGAGGGATCCACGGTATGCTTGCATCCAAATAAGGAGTATCTCTTGTCGTTGTCCACATTGCTCTCCATGTGATGTCTTGGTTCTTCAAATTCGCGAACCACTCGACCCATTCTACCACTGTTCTTGGTTGGGATGGCCAAGGATGTGCATTATAAATGGCTATCGTCTCTTCATCTTTGTTATTGAAGACCATTCCTACAAACTTGTTGTATCCGAAATGGCTTCTAAACCATATTGTCAATAGCTGTCCACAAGCCTCAAATTTACTGCCGGCTTTTCTACATGCATTGAGAGATCGAATGGTTTCTGCCAAAATTGTCAAAGCCGGATCAGATTGATGCTTGATCTCCATAAAAAGAGTTGTTACTGACATATGCACATATTCTTCCCTTCTAGGAAATAGTACTAGGCCATAAATCAAAAGGGCTAGAACATCAATCCCTTTTCTAGTGGTGGTATTCTTTTCCACAATATCCATCATGAAACGGGTTGAAAGGAATTCGCCATCCATGTAGCTCCTTATTTCTTCGGTCTTCATCCCGAACAACTTCACTAGCTTCCTAGGATGATTCTCGGTTGGCCAAAATACTTTATCCGGCTTGCTCCCTACCATCAACAGATCTTGATACTCTTCCACTGTCGGCACCATATCATACTCTCCCATAGAAGATTCATCATGTTTACCGAAAGTAAAACACCGGTATGAGGGATCCCAAAAATACAAAGCTGCTTTTAGAAGTTCCTCCTCCACTTCCACATCTAACAGCAATGCTATGTCTCCATACAACTGTTTGAATTGACCCTTATCACTGATGCCTTCCCATAACTGTTTCAGTCTTGTCAGATCATTTCGGATGAAACTACAGTTGAGTCTTGCAGGTAACTGGGGTGCAGGACCCTTTGTTGACGCCTCCGTAGCTTTCTGCCTTAACCAGTACAGAGCTCGTTTCAAAGTCGGACTGGCGGAATCAAAATTTTCAGACTCCCCCATCGAATCTATCTCCATGGGTATTTCCTCATTTTCTTTCGCCATAAATAATTTTCTCTATAGTAAACCTATTATAGATGGGGATGAAATGTGAGAATGGGATGCAGAGAAAAAGAAATGACAAAAGGATAAAAGGAAACGTATCAGAATAAAATAATAATGTTAAGATGAATGATGCAAAGATGTTTGGCTCGCAACAATTTAACCATAAAAGATAATTAGTCATTTCATCCAAACAAGGCTGGGGACCCAAATATCTATTGACCCAAAGGTTGACCTTGTTCATCAGCCATGACTAATTTCCTTTTACAGTTCTCTTATTACGAATAATTCTACAATGAAATGCATGTCATGTGATGATGGCAAATAAAAGAAATAATCATAGATACTCAAAGCATACGATAAGCAGACAACATATATACAGACGAAGTGAAGAAGAGAATAGGAAAAATTATACAAGTAGCATACCAATATGGAATAAGCATATATATACAGATAAGGTGAAAGAAAACAAACAGTTTATACAAACAACGTGCTATCATAAAAATAGACAGTTTATACAAACAGCATGTCATCACGAAATAATCAGACAAACAGCATGCTATTATGAAATAAGCAGATAAAACGAAAAGGATTGATAAAGGTAAGAAGCCGTCCCCCCTTTGTGTCCTAAGAAACCGAGTTTTCTCCAACGGGTTTGGCTCTATCTAGGTTAGATTTTGGGTTTTTTTCTACATGCTGGGTTTAAAGCTCTAGACAAGGGTACCCATCGGACAAGATGGGGTGGAGGCAACCCCGTCGCCCCCTCCTAAATAAAGGTGAAGTTCGGACTCCCGAACTTTTATGTTATGAATTGTGTCGTGTGTGAGGGAGGGACTTATACCTTTACCAATTGCCTTTCGGTGAAGTAGTGAACATTCGGAGAAGCAGAAGCAGGGAGCAGAAAAAATTCACTATCACATGTCAACACACGATCAGTCCAATTCAAAGTATAAGATAAATAATTATGGAAAAATAATGGGGCGAGAGATAAGCATACAAGACAAGTATGCATGGGATAAACAAGGAATTAAAAAAAAAAATATATACAAGTAACTAAAAGGGCAAAATGGTAAACACACAAAGCATGCTAGAAAATCAAAGCATATAGACATGTATAGGCTTAATATATATAAATAAATGAGGGAAAATAGAAGGACAAATAATAAGCATGTAAGATATAAAATGGAATAGGCATTCATAGTATGTACAAGGAGTTCAATCATGCAAAATATATACAAGTAATTAAATGGGCAAAATGGTAAATACACAAAGCATATTAGCAAATCAAGATATACAAAGGAAATTAAGGCATGCAAAATATATACAAGTAATTAAGACATAGGACATGCTAGAGGATCAAGGCATAGGCTAAGAATTAAATCATGCAAAATATAGACGAGTAATTAAACACACAAGGCATACCAGAAAATCAAAACGTAAAAACATACATATAAATTGAATGTGATATGAATGCAAGATGCAGTTTTAATAGACTTAATTTTGAAAAATCTTCCTTTTCTTTTTTTTTTCCCTTCTTTTCTCTTTTTTTTTTTGAAAAAATTTGAAACAATTATTGGAAAAATTTTAATGCAAATGAATGCTGTAATGCATGAAATGAAACTTTAAACATTTTATTATTAAACCCGAGTAAAATAAGACTTAAAAGTGGCTCGACTCTAAAAAACTTGTCCCCAGTGGAGTCGCCAAGCTGTCGAGACGTTTTACCGCTCCGACGATAAAATGACATGGCGTGAAAAATATTTGGGACTAAACAGTCTAAAAACAAATGGAGTCGCCACTAACCTTTTATTTTTAATAGGTGTGGTTAGTCACCTACTTGTTTAACCCAACGTAAATCTAGAAAGATTACGTCAAGCTAAGGAAAGAAACTGGTCTACGAAAAAGATTTTAGGTTCGTGAGTCGGTTACGCTTGGGGAAGGATTAGCACCCCCAAGACGCCCGGAAATCGGTACCACAAAAGTCTTGAAATATTTTACTTGGGAAATAATAATAAAATATGTTTAAAATCATTTTAGGAAAAAACATAATTTCGAATGTTCGAATAAATATTCCTTTTAATATGGGACAAAAATCCCATTGAAAAGTTAAATCCAAAAAATTTAAAAAAACTTAATGTCGGAATGAACATTCCTTTTAATGTGAAAATCCATAGCCCAATTTCGAATTTGAAGAAATTTCCTACTTAGAATGGAGATTCAATTTCTAACTAGGAATAAATATTCTTCAAAAATCAAAGTCAAATTTAAAAATGAGGATAAATATCCTTTTGAAAAACAAAGGTTTAATTTTAATTTTAGAAAGTCTCAATTATGAGAATATTAATTGAAACCTTCTAGAAAAACATTTTGCAAAAAGTTGGGATAAACATCCTCAAATTCGTGTTTTGAAAATCACATTAAGAGACTTTAATTATGATTTCTCAAATTAAAATCTCTTAGAAAGATTTAATTTTAAAACAATGTCGGAATAAATATTCCTTTTAATTTGATGAAGGGAATAGTTTGACAAAAATTTAGTTTGATAGGAAAATATTTTGAAAAATTAAAAAAGGATAAAAGAAAATAAATATTCCCTTTTATTGAAAAAGAAATAAAAAGAAATAAAATAAAAATAAGGAAAGAGATTTTGAAAGTGATTTTTTTATAAAATTTGGATTAATTTGAGAGACCTTAATTATAGTTGGAAAATTAAAATCTCTCAAAAAGATTTCTAAAACATGTTTTGAAATTAATGTCGGAATGAACATTCCTTTTAATTTAATTGGGCTTCTTAAACAAGAGATTTTCTTAAAATGAAATTAAAATGAAATAAAAATAAAATAAGTAAAAATAAAAGGTTTTGGAATTAACATTCCTTTTTGTAAAAAGAAAATTTTTGGAGTTCATTTGCAAATTTTAATTAAAGAAAATCATAAACATGATGCATGCCTTTTATGAAAATTACATGAAAAAGCATATTTTTTAATTTTGAAGGGATGAAAAATTCTCCCGGGCCCGATCGGACTCCCGATTAGACACCAAGAAAACATCTCATCGGAGAAAACCTTTAGAAACCTCAGACTCCCGAGGCATCTTTCGGTTACCCCATGCATATGAATTTTTGAAAAAAACAATGTTCTAATTTTAATCATGCATGAATGGGACAAAGAAACAAGGGTTAGTACATATATGCCAAATAATTACATAACATATAAGCAAGTTTAATTTAAACAAATATACATATATAAGGTCAAAGATGTAATTTTATACAAAGTTCAATTCATAATTAAATAAACATATATGCAGGGGCAAAAGAGTAATTTTTCATACAACACTCAACTTTTAATTAACCAAACATACATACAAGGGTAAAACAGTAATTTAATGCAAGATTCGATTTCTAATTAAGTTAAAGTTCATGCAAGGACAAAAAGGTAATTTTACATACAAGGGTAAAAAGGCAATTTCACACACATGATACAATTACTAATTAAACAAAAATTCATGCAAAGGCAAAAACAATTTTACATACAAGGGCAAAAGGGTAATTTTACATACAAGGGTAAGAAGGTAATTTCACACACATGATACAATTACTAATTAAACAAAAATTCATGCAAGGGTAAAAATAATTTTACATACAAGGGCATAAAGGTAACTTTACACACAAGATTGGTTTTTAATTAAACAAACATATAATCAAGGGTAAAAAGGTAAGATTAAATAAATATTCATACAAGAGCAAAAGTGCAATTTTACAAACAAGATTAAATTTCAAATTAAGCAAATAAGGATTTAATGGCAAAAAGATAATTTAACAAGGCCAAAATTAAGTTCTAAATTAAATAGACATTTACAAACATAAAAAATATAATTTTTAACAACCAAGATTTGTTCCCTTTATTTGAATAAAAAATAAAATAAAATAAAATAAAAACAAACTCAAAGATTTAATTTTTATTCACCAAGGTTTTATTTTGAATTAAACAAAAATGTTTACAAGTTTAAAAAGTATAGTCTTTATAATTTAAATCAAAATTTTAACCTAAACAATCAAATTTACAACATTAAAGGTATAATTTTTATGACCAAGACTAGATTTTTTTTTAAGAAGCAAGCAAGAATGAAAATAAACTCAAAAATGTAATCTTTCTAATCAAGGTTAAAACTTTTAATTAAACAAGCATATGGAACATACAAAACATGCTTCAAAAAAAAATAATAAAGTTAGGAACTTTTTACATAATCACATAAATCATTAAAAAAAATCCATATTAACAAAAATAAAATAAATAAGTAAAAAGACATAATCTTAAATATTCTTAAAGCATGCTTTAAACTAATCAAATTTATAAATCATAAATATCAACAAAAAAATTAAAGCTAACATTTTTTGCATGAAGTTAACATAATAAAGCAAGAACATTGCATTTAAAGAAAAAAAAAATGAAAGATAAAAACAAGAGCTTTACCTAAAGAGTATGAAGCTTTACACCAAAATTTTAAAAAAATGGCTTTGTGGAGAAGAGAATGGCTAAAAGTTGATAAACAACAAGCCTTTTCTCTATTTTCTCTAGCCAATCCGTTTAAAATAAAAGAAGAAGAAGAAGAAAAAATACTGAAACTCTGTTTTTGGTGTTTTATTCTTGAAAGAAAAAAAAATGTTGAAGTCTCTGTTTGAAGGAAAAAAAATGCTACAGCCTTCCTCCCACGTTCAGTGTTCTCCCTCTATTACTTGAAGAGGAAAAAATGCTGAAGACCTATGCTCTCCTCCCTCTTTTTTTTGCTAAAAAAAAAAAATGACCCTTTTTATACTGATTCCTCCCCCCTTTCATCCGTTGGCTTTTTTCCTTTTTTGTTTTAATAATGACTATTAATAATTTTTTTTGACCAAGCTCTTGCTTTTCTGTCTTCCACTTGTCTGTTGATTATTATTGGTTTTGAATCTTCTGTCTTTGTAAAAGCATCCGATGGGCGCAGCATCCAATAAGTGTAGCTGGCGTGGTCACGGGTTGGAGTGGGTGTCTGTTGACTTAAGCTTAGTGGTATTGGCGGTGGCTTCATATTCTTCTTTGGTTTCCCCTTCATTCTTGGCATCGCCCTCTTCATCTAACGAGCATGCCCATTTGTTTCTTTCTTTTGATGCCTTAGCAGAGCAATATCAGTTGACACCCCATTCACATGAGCACAGAACTACATCGATATTTGAACTCAGTGATATTCATAGCCCCACCAGCTCAAAAAAATTGTTTGAAGCTCCCAGGTTCCTCTGGCGAAATAATTTGCAAGCACTACCTCCTTTTGTCTACCAACATTAGCCAGTTCAGTAACCACTCTAAGCTTATCAAAATTCATATTTGCACCACTAGTTATTGCTACTACATTCTTTCCCTTAAGGCCGTAATATTTGCAATATGCTTCAGCTCTGGCGAGGGCTAAGGCACCTGCTGGTTCCAGAATACTCCTCTTCTCTCCAAACATGTCCTTTATAGAGGCATAAATAGCATCACGGCTTACAAGAATGACACCATTAACCAATTCTTTACATAAGCGGAAGGTTTCTTCACCAACATCCTTCACGGCTACTCCGTCTGTAAAGCCTCCAACCTGATCCAAGATCACTCTTTCACCACGATGCAGTGATAACGCCATAGCATTCGCATCAAAAAGCTCCACTCCGATAATTTTTACCTCTGGGGAAACCTAAGCTTCAGCTCCTTGCTTAACCAGAATGAGGGAGCTGTGAAGATGAGTGACGATGGGGTGGCTGCGTGGATCCCAAAGCTTTGATAGCTGCAGCTCTAAGGATGTACTGGTAATACGCAGCTGCTGCAAAAACTCCAACAAAAGGACCGATCCAGAAAATCCAATGGTCATCGCAGGCTTTCCGGTTGTTGTAGATAACGGCAGCACCGAAACTCAGTTGAGGTCATAAGGTGTGGACGTGTCGTGACCAGTTGTATGTTGTGATTGATTGTGGGAAAGAGGGAATTGTTGCACTTGCACTGACTGCTGACCATGCTGAAATTTTTTGTGGCTCAAATTGTTGAACTTGGGATCGCTGTTGATCCAACAACGCAGGGTTTCTGGAAGAGTTTGAAATTTGGTGATTCTGAAGTTGACCCGATGACCCAGAATTTGCAACGTTTGATGGTGTGAACGATGAAGGAGATAAATTAAAACCAATCTCATTTGCCACAGCAGTAAGAGAGTCAGACTCAGCTGTAGCATCAAAAGCTCCCCGTTGGAAACCACTCACACCAGATAGGCCAGAGTTTGAAGCCCCATTACCAAAAGTCTGATTGAGAAGTGATGAAATGTTTACAGTGCTTCCTAGCAAATTCATGTTATACTGTCCTCTTGGTGAGACAAGTGAAGAAAATGTTGCTTGCGGAGGCATCGGACCTCCTTGAGATCCCAAAATAGCAGAATTCGATCGCGTAAGTGCTGGAGAAACAGACTGAGCACCACCAAGAGGAGTTGGTGGTCCAGACGGCACCATTTCCTTGAAGTAAGACTACAAAAGCTTAATGAATTCACCAAACTGAAGTACTGAACTAATGGCTTGAATTGACCGATACCCAGATACCCAGTTGAGCCACTTCAGGCACCTTGACAGACAAAGGTCATAATTGTATTCAACCAAGAAGCAAAATCCAGGTCATGTAGTGAACTTGACACTTCTAGTTTGTCAGTATTTCGGAACAGAAGCTACAACTGTTTCCTTCTGACCACTAAACAGTGTTAAGTGGCAGTGTTGAAAATTCTTCAGAATGGTAAAAGTGAGAGCACGAGAAACTCTCGATGTAGCCATCGTCGGACGAGGAAAAGAAAAGAGAGAGTGAGCAGAGTGGGGCTCACGAAAATGAGAGGTTTTTGGTGTAAGAAGAATCAGGGGAAGTTGTGGGGGGACCGTGGCGAGCTGCATGGCAGTGGTTTGCATGGGGAATGGTCGTGGAATGATTTGCTGGCTGTGGGACGTTGGCGAGCTTCTGCGGCTGTGGAGACGAGTAGCTGCTGTGGCTCGCATTGAGGAGGGCTGTGCGGTGGTGGCTGTCCTTGCTGTGGTTGATCGTCGCTGCTGCTGATGAGAAAAATGTGGTGGATGTTGTGCCGCTGTGGCTGTTGCTGCCGTTGCTCAGGTGGAGTGTAACGATGATGGTTGCTGGAACAGCCAGCTCTCACGGAAAACTAACTGGTACTGAACCAATAGCAACACTATGAAAGCTGCCACACCCCACGGTGAGCTACCCTCGGAGAGGAAGTGGTGAGTCCGGCGCCGAGCAACATCTACTGCTGCTTGCGCCGTGGCTGCTGCTGTGGAAGGGGTCGGTGATGATGGGGAGGAAGTCGGTAAGGCTGCGGCAAGGTAGTGGTGCATGAGATTAGATGGCTGGCATGGGAGCATGGCTGGAGGCGAGCAGCTGGTTCGCATGGAGGAGGGCCAGAGTTGCTGGTTGCTAGATCTTGTTGCTTGGCTCGTGGCGGTGAGCAGAGAATGGAAGTGGTTGCTGCGTTTGTTGCATGGGGGTGGCTTTTTTTTTTTTTTTTTTTTTTTTTTTTTTTTGCATGGTAGTGGGCCATTGGCTTTTGGTTTACATATATATATATATATATACATATATACATATATATATATATATTTTATGTATACATCTATAAATTTATATATACATATTCATATATAAATATATATTCATATATATAAATATATATGTATATATATCATATGTAAATATATATTTATAAATGTACATATACATATAAATATGTATATATATATATATATTATATCGTAATTGGGTTGACTCAGTTGGTCTTTTCGGCCTAGGTTCGAAATTACCTGCAAGGTAATAGGATAAAATCAGTAAAATAAAATAATAAACCGAATTTAAAAAGGATAAGTAAAATAAAATTTGGAAATGATTAATTTAATTAACTGACTAATTAACCAATTAATCAGTTAATTTAAAAATAAGTGTCTACATTACTGACTCTACTTTTGCTATCTTTGGAGGATCACCCAGCTGTCACGGAGAGAAGCTGACAAGGAGAGAAGTTGGCTGAGGGAGTCACGTGGAGATGTTTGCTGATTAGAAATGGCAAATGGGTCTTGTTATGCATTGATTGCATAATGGTCCCATATTTGAAAAATTCATCAAAGAGGCCCTACAGAAAGCATAATTAGCTGATTTCAAACTTTGTGTCTTTGCAGGGCATCCAGCTGGTAAGAGAATCACGTGGGGGAGCTGCGCTATTTGAAATGACAAATGGGTCTTGTTATGCATTGATTGTATAATGGTCCCATATTTGAAAAAAAAATTGTCAAACGAGGCCTTACAGAAAGCATAATTAGGCATGCTGCAATTTTCAAATGGATGGCTTAAAAGTTGAGTAGCCCTTTTAAGAACTGATTTTAGAACAACAGATGCACCATCCCCAGCAGGGCTTTCAAGGGGCCAAAGTGGTGGCTGCTCTGAGGAACAAACAACCGCAACGAAGCAAGCACTAAGTGCACGAAGATCCATGCCGTTAACACATAGAAACTGTCTTTGCAGGATTGCTAGTTGTCTCGGCTGCTGCTTGACGAGAAACTTATGACCTTTTGGAATAGTGACTCTCTTAGGAATACACTGTCGTCCTCGGGAGCACAACTAACCACATGCACACCTTTGCTAAGTGAATCAACAAGCTGAAGTGATGAGGCGTCATCAATAGCCTATTTCTTCAGAAATAGTAATAGCTATCCCAGAGCAGTAGGTGCACTATTTGTTTTATGGATTGTCTTGAAAGTGCCATCAAGTATGTTGTCACCAATCTGCTCAAGCTTCCATACTCTTCCGAATTGAAATAATTTTCAAGATTCTCGTGTTTCAAAACTTATCTTCCAAACAGCTCCTTAGTGGAAGTAATCATCACTTCAGAAACTCTCTCCATTGAATTTTTTAGCAATTGAAAACAATCATTAGCTAACAAAATTTGCTGAAGGCTAAGTTGAATTAAAGGTGAAAATTGCAAGAAGACAAAGCCAACTCGACAAGGACGCTGGGGTCCTTTGCAAATAATTCAATTAGCAGCAACAATAAAAGCGGTGGAAATTGCAAGAAGACAAAGCCTCGACAAGGACACTGGGGTCCTTTTCAAATAATTCAATTAGCAGCAACAATAAAAGCGGTGGAAATTGCAAGAAGAGAAAGCCAACTAGACAAGGACGCTGGGGTCCTTTGCAAATAATTCAATTAGCAGCAACAATAAAAGCTGCTCCACTTTCGGCACCTGTTGAGGCCATTTGAAAAGGGTGGGTCCTTTTTGGTTTAGCCTTACTTTCTTAGCTATCATCGGTTGTTGGCATGCTGACTCTGCTTTCTCATTGGCTACTCCCAATTTTCTCATTTTCTCAGTGGCACACTCAAAGATAGAGAAAGAATGCAGCTGGCAGAACAAGTTGGCACATGCTAGGGACTGTTGCTCTAAGAGGACCCGTGATCCATCTTTTGAACCCTATGTAGAATCACGTTTTCTACTTCCACTCATATCACCAAAAGTAGTTGCACGTATTCTTATCAACACGGTATGATCATGAGAGCAAGAGAGAGAAATGTGTGCGTTGCTTTTGTATAAATATGTATATATAAATATATGTCTATGTATATATATATAAATATATGTACATGTATATACAAATATATGTATATATATATTCATATACATCTACACATAAATATATATATATATTCATATATATATATATATATACATATAAAAATATATATGCATATAAACATACACACATAGATATATATATATATACATATATACATACATACACACATATATATTTTGCATGATAACCAAATTAATTTGGTTGGTCTTTGCATGGAGGTCGAGTTAACTCGGTCTCGACTTCTCGATTCTGGTTCAAAATTACCTGCGAGGTAATTAAAATAAAATAATAAGACAAAATAAAATAAAATAAAATAATAGTAATAATAATAAATGAACACAAATACTAAACTTAAAAGGATAAGTAAAATGGAAATTCGAAAATGTCAAACCAATTAACTAATTAACTAGAATTAAAAATAAGTGTCTACAGTTGCCCCTCTTGGCATATTTCTTGAGTATCTAGAAGTGCACGCTTTTAGAGAATTAAGAAATAAGCAAAGATGTAGACACCGCTTTTTATTATTAGAACAAAAAGTTTATGCAAAGACCTCGTTGGGAGGGTATTAACGGAAAATAAAAAGTTTTGCAAAAACTTCGTTGAGAGGGCAACAATGCAATAAAAACAGTTTTACAAGGACCTCGTGGAAAGGGCAACAATGCAAGATAAATCATTTTACAAGGACCTCGTTAAGAGGGCAACAATGCAAAATAAACAAATTTGCAAGGACCTCGTTGAGAGGGCAGCGTTGCAATGAAAAATAGTTTTGCAAAGACCTCGTTGAGAGGGAAACAATGCAATGAAAAATATTTTGCAGAGACCTCATTGAGAGGGCAACAATGCAAGATAAAAGATAGTTTTGCAAAGACCTCGTTGAGAGGGCAGCAATGCAATGAAAAATAGTTTTGTAAAGACCTCGTTGAGAGGGCAACAATGCAAGATAAAAGATAGTTTTGCAAAGACCTCGTTGAGAGGGCAGCAATGCAATGAAAAATAGTTTTGTAAAGACCTCGTTGAGAGGGCAACAATGCAAGATAAAAGATAGTTTTGCAAAGACCTCGTTAAGAGGGCAGCAATGCAATGAAAAATAGTTTTGTAAAGACCTCGTTGAGAGGGCAACAATGCAATAAAAACAGTTTTGCATGGACCTCGTGGAGAGGGCAGCAATACAAGATAAATCATTTTACAAGGACCTCGTTAAGAGGGCAACAATGCAAAATAAACAAATTTGCAAGGACCTCGTTGAGAGGGCAGCGTTGCAATGAAAAATAGTTTTGCAAAGACCTCGTTGAGAGGGAAACAATGCAATGAAAAATATTTTGCAGAGACCTCATTGAGAGGGCAACAATGCAATGAAAAATATTTTGCAGAGACCTCGTTGAGAGTGCAACAATGCAAGATAAAAGATAGTTTTGCAAAGACCTCGTTGAGAGGGCAGCAATGCAATGAAAAATAGTTTTGCAAAGACCTCGTTGAGAGGGCAGCAATGCAATGAAAAATAGTTTTGTAAAGACCTCGTTGAGAGGGAAACAATGCAAGATATAAGATAGTTTTGCAAAGACCTCGTTGAGAGGGCAACAATGCAATGAAAAATAGTTTTGCAAAGACCTCATTGAGAGGGCAACAATGCAATAAAAATAAATTTGCAAAGACCTCGTTAAGAGGACAACAATGCAATAGAAAATAGTTTTGATATTGATTTCCTTCGGCATCTTCATTCCCTCACTCGCGTTCTACATTTTTGTTCTTCCATTCCTGAAGCAGAAATTATCAAAAGGATCAGAATTCATATGTGTGTCAATTCTAATTTCAATTTTGTATCTAAATTAATGAATTCGACGATTGTTCAAAAATTGCCCCATACTCAAGCGTTCTTTATTTGCGAAAAGATTTTGGACTACTTAATGTACAAAGCATACAAACATCTGTTACTAATCATGAAATTTGGATCTCTTGAAAGTTGGTGGCTACTATCCAAAATGTGCTTGTAGGTGAACAGGCAATTTTTGGTTCCCAAGTAGATTTCAAAAGGATTTTCAACCATTTGGCTTCTTGGTAAGTTCAGAAATGATCACCATTGTCTTATGGAAAGGGGATATCAATATTTATACATCTGGGTTCTCAATTGAAATCCTTTTGAAAATCAAATATTTTTTTCTCTTATTTTTTTTTTAAAAAATGATTTGGAAACAAAATCAAGTTTATGCTTGCTTAATCTCTTAACTTGACAATCTTGATATGAGTCAAAACTTGGACATGAAAGGCTTGAGATTTTGTGAGATTGGTATCAAAGGGAGGTGTGACCCAACTTTCATATTTAGAGTTAAAAAAGATATCTCATCTTATGGGGTTTATCATTTTGGATGCCCCCAAGCAGTATTGCTCATTTCTAAAACTCACTTTGCTGTCTTAGTCAAATCTCGGGTGAACTCATGAATTCTCACTTCTGCTCTAGACTACCCTTTCGAGTTTTCACCCTAGAGCCACATCATTTCATTTCTTTTTCTTCTTTTGTTTTTTCTTCTTTTTTTCAATGACTGTCTCATCATGCACATGAAAATTCAAAATTCATTTAAACAATCTTTTGAAAAAATGGTTCAGTGTAAAAGACCCATTCTTCTAAAGAAATACTCCTCAATTAAAGTATCCACAGTTGATCAAAATGGGCTTTTCAAGGCACATAATGTAGGCCATGGTTGAGGGTTCAGAAAGAAAGGATAAACAGGCTCAAAAAGTATTTCAAGGTAACTGAATCAATGATCACTTTTCGGCCATATGAAGAATTTATTTTTTCATGCTTGATTTCTCATTTGCCTCTATCCCATTAGTTTTTTCATTTCAATTTGTCATTTCATTCATTTCTTTCTTTTCTTTCTTTTCTTCTTTTTTTTTTCTTCTTTTTTTTCTTTCTTCTTCTCACTCTTTTTTTTTGACAACATGAGTTCAAGGCTATTCTTATCAAGCAATTCTTTATCATTTTGGGGCGTCATTTCTTTAGACCATATGCAAGATTTCTTCTATCTTTTGCTCGAATGCTTTCTTTGCATTTGGCCCCAGTGTGAGGGGTAACCCTTGATTAGGTTCATTAGAAAGAATATTCATTAGGCTCAAAGGGGACAGCAATGAATAATTTTCTCAAAGTAAAGGGGATATGAAAAATGGCCATTTGTCTTCTCAAGTATGGCTATCTTCATCGAAAAGCAATACCTTAGAAAACGTTACTTTGAAAAACAATAATAATTTTTTTTTAAAAGCTTTTGAAAACTTTGTTCAAAATCCTAGAACATCACGTGCATGATGAAGCAATCAACTTTCTTCTTTTTATTCTTTTTCTTTTTCTTTTCATCATGAGAATTTCACAGAAGATGACATTTCCACCCTTTTCAAATTATAACTAAGGCAATCAATCTGAGCAATTTGTCTCGATAGCAAAGAGGTATCGGGACCTTATAAAGTGGATTTGGTCTTTTTGATATTTTTGCCCCATGAATGGGTGAACATGTTAGCAAAAAAGATTGTTCTTTCTAGTCAATTAGATAAATGGGAAGCAAAGGTCCGTGTTAGATTCAAAGAGCATGAGTTCATTTTGAGTCAATAAGAGAAACATGAAGCAAAAGTCCAAGTGGGATTCAAATATCATGGTTTATTCAAAGACAAGGAAGAATGGATTCAAAGTTTTAGCCCAGTTTAAACACATATCAACATGTCAAACTTTAAAGTTTATGCAAGCATTTCCTTAATTGTTTTTTAAAGCATACCAAAAAAAATTGTTTACTGCGCCCAGATGAAGAACATTGATTCTATCAGGCAAATTTTCAAGGTTTATGTCCCATCCTTATTTTGGGTTTCAATTTTTGTGGCTTCATTCGAATGACAAGAAGTGGCAAGAAAAGCGGTTTGAAGGACTTGTCAAGAACCATTTTCAGTCATAACCACCAGTTTTTCACGAGATCCTTCTTGTTATTAAAATAAAAATTTCTTCTTCCTTTTTTTGTTTTTTTTTTCATCAAACGCAAACATGGAAGATTGATAACACAAATATCTTATTTAAAGAAAAATGCATATTCTGAAAAGAGGTTAATATCAGCAAGGATAACCAAAATCAAAGCACCATGACATGATTTTCAAAATTCAAATTTTATTCATTTCTATTTTACACCAAAAGAAAACAAAAATTCCATAAATTGTTACTTTCAAATGACATTATGTACAATACTAGAAAAGAAAACACTATATATAAGAGTGAAAAGGAAGGAATTGCCCCAGATTGGCATACTAATCACAAAGCTCCGCGGTCCATGAAGAGTTATCACGAAATGATGACACCTGTTGACAAAGATGTCAATCTTTTTCTTTGTTAAAAAAACTCTTGCATGCGTGTATGCATAAAATGTCATGTATGAATTGTTGGATGAATGTAGGAACATGTAAATTACTAATATGTGTAGGATAAAAATGCTATGAAATGTAGAGAATGAAATTTTATTATGAATGATGTGATGTGAAATTTCAAAATGTCATTAACAATATGTTATTAAACATGATAGAATGCAATTGAGATGCTGAGATGTTGAAAAATGATTAAATGATAAGCGTATCATGTGTGCAACTTGAATGAGTATGACAAAACAAAAACCTTTTTTTTCTTTTTTTTGCTTTTTTCTTTTTTTTGTTTTCATTTTTCCCCTTTTTTTACCCCTTTTTTTTTACCGTTCACTCTCATTTTTCTTGCTAAATAAATAAGCCCACAAATGCCTTCCTAATGTTTTTAGGCATAAACATCAGGATTTGCCTTCAATTGTTGTTGTTCATGAGGTGTATTAGAGGAGCTTATTCGTACCTCTGTATAATTAGGCAACATGTCCCCTAACAAGCTCTCAGTTCCGTTCTCTTCTAGAAGCTCATTCAGCCAAACTTGATCAGAACTTGTGTTTTCCTTTTCAAATTCATACCACTGAGTGTCTCCAAATAATCATGTTATATTCATATCTAGCATTGACATTAAACCATTTTAGTAACGGTTCCACTTGCACCTTAACTAGAAACTGGTGTTGGAAAAGTGGAGAGAGCAATTCTATGCAAGTCATGAGAACTGGATCAAACTAGCTCTTTTGTTGATAGCCCTCGTGTCATTGCCACTTGCCATGTGGAATGGTTGGCTTAGGAACAGGTTGGATTGTCAACATTCATATAGGTAGCTGAGCAATTGCTACCATGGGAGTTGGCCTGGAAAAAAATGCTGGTTAAGACATGGGTGTAGATTGCTACTGGCTACACTGATATTTGGTTTATGGCAACATAGAGATGGCCAGTAATGCATGGTGTTGTGGGCAAAGGATAATGATGGATAGGTAAACCAATTGACGCTTGGCAGATGGAATAATAATTATTGGTGGTAAGGTCATTGACATTTGGAGGATGGAAGGAAGATAATTGGTGAGGCAAAGTATCGATTCTTAATTGGTAATGTGAAGCACTAACATTTGATGAATGAAGATATGGTAATTGGTGAGGCAAAGCATTGGGTTGTGGACCAAGGTCCTGGAATTGCTTTATCCAAAATGATTTTCGAGCCAGAGGCGACTTCATTGGTGTGTTTTGACTATTGGGAACTCGCACATTAAAATTGATAGGAACTTGAATAAGTTCATTAGGTTGAGATTTCTTGGAGAAAAGGTCCTTATTGCTCCAATTTCAACCATTTATACCAATCTATCTATTTGTTCCTTCAGTTTATGCGCTTCTAGTCGAAACTTCCCTTGAATATTCTCCAAGGCACTTATTTGAGCTTCCATCTTTTTAATTGTGCTCCGAAAACCTTTCATTTGTTAGAGTTTCCTCATCAATTTTTTTCAAACATGTCGGATCACTGAAGTGACATTATTAAAGACTACATGCCAATTTGCATTCTCTTTATCTTTTCAAGTGACCAATTTATTGGAAAAAGAGGTATGTATATGAATGAAAGAATGTGTAGATATGTGATGATATGCTAATGGATGATATATACAAGATGCTCTCCTAATCTATTATGTGCATGGATGCATGTGAGCGTACAATTATGTATGAACATGGACTGATGCTTTCACCTACATGTTATACAATAGATGCACAAGAATGTAGAATGCTTTTGTGATTTGGGATCAAACAAATGCATAATGTTTAAATGATGAGTAGAGGGCATGATGTAAAAAAAAATCTGACTTTGACGGACTTGTGAATGAAAAGATGAGATAGAGAGTTGCAATAACTAAAAATTTTGGGGCAAAAGAAAGAGACCATTCCCCCATTTTTTTTTAAAGAAAAAAATTTTTGTTTCTTTTTTTTTTCTTTTCATCATCTTCATTTTTTGATGATTTTTCTTGCATGGTGTAAAAGTAGTAAAGTAAAAATATGCTATTAAATAAAAATGCATCTTTTTATTTCAATCTTAAAAAGAAAAAAAATCAAAAGGTCAGACCTTACGAACAAAACGCTTGTCCACACTACTATCATAACTCATACATTAAAGAGGAGAAAGGTAAACGAGTTTTCCTTCATGTGCACCTAGTATTGTAGTCGCCTCACAGGTTCAGCTCTATCTAGGTTCACTCATCATAACTACATGCTGATGGGTCCACGACCTAAGAGGTTCTCAGATTGTCCTTACTGCCGGTCTAATCCTAGGCAAATAAGGCCCCCAATCCTCACCCATTATAGGCTCATTTGGAAAAGGTTCAACCTAAGTGAGGGTGTTTCGCTCAACCCATCCGGGGACAAGATTGTCCCTCGAAGGCCAGTTACTTTACCCCCTAATCTAAAGGTAATCTGACTGCCATCGAATATGCATGAATGTGATAAGTGCCATGTGTGGAAGGAACTGCAAACCTTTACCAATCATCGTAATACCCGTCTAATACCTCTTGCCGAACAAAAATCACAAAAATGATTAGTAATAAAGAAAAATATTTACACAATAAAGAAAATATAAACATGTAAAATATCAATATTCACATAATAATGAAAATCATCAACATCCATAAAGTAAAGAAAATCAATATCTACAAATGCAAAGAACACATCAATATCCACGAAGGAAAAACAAAAAAGATTAATTATTAATCTTTATTAAAAATCTAAATCTGTTAAGGCCTTTAATTAATACTAACATCTTCTCGGCTCGACTCTCTAACCAATCCCCAGAGGAGTCGCCAAGTTGTCGCAATGTTATCCGAAACGATGGGTTTGGGACTCTACGAAAACAAAGTTAAATCTACTATTCCCCAGTGGAGTCACCAAAACTGACGCAACGTTATCCGAAACGACGAGGGTTGGGACTTACGAAATGTATGGAGTCGCCACTAACCATTTTTGTTTAGGTGCGGTTAGTCACCTATATGGAATCTATCTAACTTAACACTAGCCGTTAAATGACGTATTAAGATAGATAGGTCCCGGTCTACGGAACAAACAGAACTGGGTTCGGGAGTACAGTTACGTGTGGGGAAGGATTAGCACCCCCACAACGCCCGCCAAACGACGGTACCGATTAGTTCAGTATTAATTAAGCCTTAACAAAAATTAATAATTAACCTTTTTAATTTTCATCTTTGATTTTCGTGTTTTCAAAATTTTTAATTCAATTCCAAAATTACCATAAAGTAATTACTAAGGAAATTACCATCACAATCCCCATAATAAATACTCATTATTTAATTAATCCCTTTTTGTATTTTTTCATTTAATTTTTTTATTTAATTTAATTTAATTTTTTTTATTTTTAAAAAGGGTCCAATAGTTTATTGAAAATTTTTATTTCCTTTTGTATTAGTTTGTGGATTTTATTTTGGAATTTTCTTGATTAATTAATGATTATATGTTTAAGGGCCTTTTATAAATCCTCATCGCCACCACGATGAAGTTTGAAGAGACCATTAGACTCGAAGTACTTCCCGAAAGAATCGCCGCCACGACTCTCTGGGAAAATACCCTTTCAAAATCATTAATTTTAAAAAATATATAGTTTATTATTGTTGTTATTATTATTATCTTCTCCCTTTTTTTTATTGTGGAACCTTTTTTATTAATGACTGTGTATCCGAAGATCTCTTATAAATCCTTATCGCCGCCACGATGAAATTTAAAGAGACCTTTAGATTCGTAGTACTTCCCAAGAGAGTCGCCGCCACGATTCCTGAGGAAAGTATCATTTTTCTTATTATTATTATTATTATTATTATTATTTTAAAAAAATGGATTCCTTTGAAAGGTTAAACCTTTGTTAATTAATTAGTAATTTCTATCTAATTTATCCACTTTTATTGTTCATTGGCTCGAAAATTACTTATAAATCCTCATCGCCGCCACGAGAAAATTTATAGGTAATTTTCGGAGAATTTTTCAAGAATCTCGCCACTACGATTCCTTAGAAAAATACTCCTTGGTTAATTATCTATATATAAACTCTTGATTAAAAAAAATGAATATCAACGTATATGAGACTGCTCATTACCCATCTTTGGGTTTGCCTTTTTATTTAAAACGAAGAATGCCTTAATGATCTGTTGTCTATTATTTATTATAATAAAATGATCTAACTGAGCAAAGAAATTGAAGCTACAAGCAGGATCATGGAATATGTGTACAGAAACATAAAGGAGAAAACTTCTCAGTAAAAAAAAACATGACCCAACAAGTTGATGTATCAACTCGGGTCCCATGTAGTAAACCTCAACAACTTTTCTTATTTTTCATAAAAGCAAACCCCTTTTTTACCTTCCCATACGTATATTGCTTGGATCTAAACATGATTGTTAACAAACATATGAGCAAATGGACCTGACAAGACAACACATATTATTTCATTCCAAAAAAAAAAACTTACCCTATTCCTTTATTCCGATTTCAAGGAAACCAATTATTTTATACATAATATAACAGTATGATATTTTATCTCATCAAAAAACCATACCAGCCAATGTTTTTCATGGAAGAAAAGAGTCAAACAATGGATCTTGACAAGACGACACAAACAAATGAGCCATAAAGCACACAAAGTGGACAAATAATATGACGTTGAAGTTGAAGCTAGAAGTTTTAAAATTTTACCCAAAGATGAAGGTAGGGACGTCAGGTAAGTGGGCTGAAACTTCCTTTTTTTCTGTCTTATTAGCAACTGGATTTTTAAAACGTGAAGGAAGAGAGCCCTTCTCAGAAAGCTCTTTTCTGCCTTCCAAAAAAAAAACTTCTTTACAAACTAACCAGACAACCAAAGTGCAACAGAAGCCGTGGAGCCCCTCTGACGTTAATGCAGGAGACTTTCAAAATCCCCTTTCTTCTTTCACCAATTTTTTCTGTTGCTCTTCTTCTTCTTCTCCCGTACGGGTTGCTTTTAGGAGAGTCCCTAAGTTTCTTTGGGAGTTTCCTAAGAGTGTTATGAACAGAGGGAAACAACTAGTTTAAGGGCCGTTGGGGTCAACATGGCAATATTTTGGGAGGAGTCAGTTGGAGATTAGTAACACAGAAAAGGTGAGAAGCAATGTTGATTGATGTTGTGGAAAAGGCCTGATCATGAAAAGGAATCCATGAGGATGTTGAAGCTGAGCGATCTTTCCTTTGGGTCTTTTCCCCTTTTTGTATTTTTTTCTTGTGATCGGCTGTGCTTGGCTTCCCCCCCCCCCCTCTCTCCTTTTCAAGACCACTGCTCTCTTTTTTTTTTTCAAACCCTTCGCCGTCCCCTCTTCCTCCTCTCCTTTTCAAAACCACAGCTCTTTTTTTTTTCAAACCCTTTGCCGTCCCCTCTTTCTCCTCTCCTTTTCAAGACCACTGCTCTTTTTTTTTCAAACCCTTCACCGTCCCCTCTTCCTCCTCTCCTTTTCAAGACCACTGCTCTTTTTTTTTTTCAAACCCTTCTCCGTCCCCTTTTCCTCCTCTCCTTTTCAAGACCACTGCTTTTTCTTTTTCAAACCCTTCGCCGTCCCCTCTTCCTCCTCTCCTTTTCAAGACAACTGCTCTTTTTTTTTTTCAAACCCTTCGCCGTCCCCTCTTTCTCCTCTCCTTTTCAAGACCACTGCTCTTTTTTTTTTTGAAACCCTTCACCGTCTCCTCTTCCTCCTCTCCTTTTCAAGACCACTGCTCTTTTTTTTTCAAACCCTTCGCCGTCCCCTCTTCCTCCTCTCTTGCTGAAGGAAAAAAAAATCCTTGTTATAATCCTTTCTCCCCTTTTTAATCTGATGGCTCTTCTTTCTTCTCCCATTTTGATCTAAAGGTCCTCATTTATTGGCCTTGTAATCCTTACCTCACCCTTTCTTTCTTTGCTGCAATTGGTTGTTTATATTACTGACTCCACTTTTGCTGTCTTTGGAGGATCACCCAGCTCTCAAGGAGAGAAGCTGACAATGAGAGAAGTTGGCTGAGGGAGTCACGTGGAGATGTTTGCTGATTAGAAATGACAAATGGGTCTTGTTATGCATTGATTGCTTAATGGTCCCATATTTGAAAAATTCATCAAAGAGGCCCTACAGAAAGCATAATTAGCTGATTTCAATCTTTTTGTCTTTGCAGGGCATCCAGCTAGTAAGAGAATCACGTGGGGGAGCTACGCTATTTGAAATGACAAATGGGTCTTGTTATGCATTGATTGTATAATGGTCCCATATTTGAAAAAAAATCATCAAACGAGACCCTACAGAAAGCATAATTAGGCATGCTGCAATTTTCAAATGGATGGCTTAAAAGTTGAGTAGCCCTTTTAAGAACTGATTTTAGAACAACAGATGCACCATCCCCAGCAAGGCTTCCAAGGGGCCAAAGTGGTGGCTGCCTTGAGGAACAAACAACCGCAACGAGGCAAGCACTAAGTGCACGAAGATCCATGCCGTTAACACATAGAAACTGTCTTTGCATGATTGCTAGTTGTCTCAGCTGCTGCCTGACGAGAAACTTATGACCTTTTGGAATAGTGACTCTCTTAGGAATACACTATCGTCCTCGGGAGCACAACTAACCACATGCACACCTTTGCTAAGTGAATCAACAAGCAGAAGTGATGAGGCGTCATCAATAGCCTATTTCTTCAGAAATAGTAATAGCAATCCCGGAGCAGCAGGTGCACTATTTGTTTTATGGATTGTCTTGAAAGTGCCATCAAGTATGTTGTCACCAATCTGCTCAAGCTTCCATACTCTTCCGAATTGAAATAATTTTCAAGATTCTCGTGTTTCAAAACTTATCTTCCAAACAGCTCCTTAGTGGAAGTAATCATCACTTCAGAAACTCTCTCCATTGAATTTTTTAGCAATTGAAAACAATCATTAGCTAACAAAATTTTCTGAAGGCTGCGTTGAATTAAAGGTAAAAATTGCAAGAAGACAAAGCCAACTCGACAAGGACGCTGGGGTCCTTTGCAAATAATTCAATTAGCAGCAACAATAAAAGCGGTGGAAATTGCAAGAAGACAAAGCCTCGACAAGGACGCTGGGGTCCTTTGCAAATAATTCAATTAGCAGCAACAATAAAAGCGGTGGAAATTGTAAGAATACAAAGCCAACTCGACAAGGACGCTGGGGTCCTTTGCAAATAATTCAATTAGCAGCAACAATAAAAGCTGCTCCACTTTCGGCACCTGTTGAGGCCATTTGAAAAGGGTGGGTCCTTTTTGGTTTAGCCTTACTTTCTTAGCTGTCATCGGTTGTTGGCATGCTGACTCTGCTTTCTCATTGGCTGCTCCCAATTTTCACGTTTTCTCAGGGGCACACTCAAATATAGAGAAAGAATGCAGCTAGCAGAACAAGTTGACACATGCTAGGGACTGTTGCTCTAAGAGGACCCGTGATCCATCTTTTGAACCCCATGTAGAATCACGTTTTCTACTTCCACTCATATCACCAAAAGTAGTTGCACGTATTCCTATTAACACCGTATGATCATGAGAGCACGAGAGAGAAATGTGTGTGCGTTGCTTTTGTATAAATATGTATATATAAATATATGTATATGTATATATAAATGTATGTATATATATATAAATATATGTACGTGTATATACAAATATATGCATATATATATATATATTCATATACATCTACACATAAATATATATATATTCATATATATATACATATAAAAATATATATGCATATAAACATACACACATAAATATATATATATATATATGTACATATATACATACATACACACATATATATTTTGCATGATAACCAAACTAATTCGGTTGGTCTTTGCATGGAGGTCGAGTTAACTCGGTCTCGACTTCTCGATTCTGGTTCAAAATTACCTGCGAGGTAATTAAAATAAAATAATACGACAAAATAAAATAAAATAAAATAATATTAATAAAAATAAATGAACACAAATACTAAACTTAAAAAGATAAATAAAATGGAAATTCGAAAATGTCAAACCAATTAACTAATTAACTAAAATTAAAAATAAGTGTCTACAATCCCTCTAGACAAAAATTAAAAACCGAAAAGTTACCCAATAAAGTACATCAAATTGTATACTTCAACTACAGCGATCGAGGGAGCTAGCTAGGACATGTAATCTAGATTTAAATATATACTTAACAAATTAATCAAATTAAAGTCAGCCAAAAATGACCTAACTCACCAAGAAAGGTAAGAAAAACCTAATTTCAACTCACTACTTTTTAGGTGGCATATATCAGTGGTGGACAAACTCCTGGTGGCCGTTTAATTTTTCTTTGCAAGTACAGTCTTTTCCTTTTCTTTTTCTTTTTCCAATTTGAAGAATGGGATCTAGAACTTTGTTTTTTGGAATTTGACTTAATATATAAAATAGCTCTCGACCTTATATAAAATTATCGTGTTAATTTTTTAATTTTTATTTTGAAATTATTTACTTTCGAACTTTTATTTTGTGAACAATATAACATTTACTGCTAATGTGGCATAACAAAAAAATTTCACATATCCATATCTGGATAGGCTATGTCAGCGTTAGGGATACATTGTTCATAAAATAAAAGTATAAGGGTCAAAAATTTCAAAATAAAAATTAAAGAGTCAAAACGACAGTTCGTATAAATTCGATGACTATTTTATATATTAAGCCTTTGGAATTTAGATATTGTGTTATGCACCAACCCATAAACCAAACGTTTAATATTTTGGAAAAATAACATTTATTAAAATGATTTTCTTTTTGCAAAAATGGTAGAACTATATATGTTCATTGTTTCGGAAAAGGAAATACATGGAGTATTTAAAGTTACTTCTTTTTTGGGGTAATACAATGAATTCTCGTTACATCAAATAAATCATTTACGTACAAACATCTATTAAAAAATTATCAGACAAAGAAATTAAACGACTATAAACTAAGATATAAACTAATTTAACGAATATTTAAATTAAATAAAACCCACAAATGGTTTACACATAATGCGCTTGAGACTTGAACTCGAAACTTCAAAGTCTCAAAGAGGTGCTCCTACCACTCCAATTAAAAGTCAAGTGCCATATATTCAAAGTTAAATTGATACTTCTAATTTAAATAATATATATATATAGGTGAACCATTTAAGTTAATTCTGAATTCTAAATTTTGGATGGGTTTTAATCAAATATATACAAGTATAGCTTAATTTAAAATTCCATAAGCTTGGAAGGAAAACATATAGGTTAGATAATTTATTAAATTAATTAGATTAATCCAATTAATTAGCTATAGGCCACCACATGTAAAAAGCACTTACCAAAAAGCTTACAAAATTAATGATGTAACCAGCAACTACTGTTTTTATTCCCAAATTAAACAAGTAACTACTGTTTGATTAGAGATGGCAATGTGGGTGGGCTGGGCTGGCATGGGCCAAAAAGCCGTGCTGCCCACACAAATATGGGCAGTGCCGTGCTGGCCCAAAAAAAATATAGGCCGTGCCGTGCTAGCCCATATCTTTTGAAGGTTAAACCCAGTCCAGCCTGTAGTCCATATGAATCGTGCTATGCCAGCACATAGGCTAAACTAAGCTGGCACATGGGCCAATAATTTTTATTAAATGTTAACTTTGTTAATATTTTTTGTTTTTATTTTTTCTAGATTTTATTTTTTTTTAATACTGATTATTAAATTAGATTTTAAGAATGAAAATTTCACATAAATTTACGTGGTTCGGCTTACAATGCCTATGTCCACGGGAAAGAGGAACCTTATTCACTATAAATAATAAAATTTACAAATACTAATTGATATTATAAACTAAGGAAAATCTATCACCTAAAAAATGAAAAAAAAAAAAAGAAAATCAAATTTATTCATTTTCATCTTTATTATTATTATGATATTATCTCATTTTGATGATTTTATTATTTACAATTAATTTCTTCATTAAAAATAATAATTTTAAAATATAATTTGATAAAAATTAAAATTAAAATTAAAATTAATAATTATTACTACTATTTTACTTAATTTTACCACTATAATATTAATTTTTTTCATTTTAAAATAAAAAATAAAAAATTATTATATTATTATATTATTAATATAATTCTAAATTTACATTAAAAATGGGTTGACCCAGATAGGTACACGGGTTGTGCCGTGCCAGTCCATGTGCCACCAAATGACTGTCCAGCCCGTCCATGACTAATAGGCCATGCTGGCACAGTCCACTAAAAAAATAATATGGATCGTGCTAGTACAACCCATATTGGATTGGGTCGTGCTAGGCTTCGTGCTGTCCGTCCATTTTGCTATCTCTATGTTTGATACAGCAAGTAATTATTTCCTTTTTATGGACATATTTGGTAATTAATTATTGTGATCATAGACGACTTGTTTGGTAGGAAAATTTTCCATTAATATCATTACCGTATTACCCTTCAGCTTCATGTTGCTACCTCTAGTTTAGGAACATAATGAAAAGGCATCGTACCAAATTTCTTTTTCCTTAATTTAACATTTTCCCATGCACTGTACACCTTTTTCCAAGTGAAAACGATATTCCATTAATTTGCACCTTCACGATGTTTCTCTTGTTTCCCAACATCACTCTAGCTAGTCATCTCTAATATTTTTTAATGAAAGATTTTGAAGTGGGTTACCTGCTGGACCATTGAGGTTAATTTTGGTTGGCCTTTACAAAAATAAATTAAAAGAAAAATACTAGATTGCTTAATTAGAAGGCTTCATTTTGGTAAGTCACTTTCTTGCAACCTTAAACTTGAAGTTTTAGAGGTTAATTCATTATATGATTGAGATTAACAAAAACGGAATCCTGTTTTGTATCCGTTCAATTAGTAAGTTTATTTGTTTCGATAGTAAAATAAAATGTTTTCCGATCTTAATTAGGATCTTACTTTTCGGAGCTTCATCTACCAAAACAAAATTAAAGCTGTTGAAGTCATTTTTAGGAAGATGAGACTGTTGCTTTGGAAGGGTAATAAGGTAGAGATATATAACTACAAAGAAATTGGAAAGGAACAATTCACCAGAAAAACTAGAAATTGGAAAAGAACAGCACATATCTATTTGGCCTTGTTGGGACTAGTGGGTTGAATCCAATTAGAATGCAACAAAAGGGAAACGTTTCCCCTAGTCTGGGTACCCCTTTGATTTGTCACAAGTCTTATCAATGTTTAGTTGTTTACAACTGACTCAGCATATATAAACAGTCAACATATGTTGCCTTTTTGCATTATTGTGTGAAGCAAAAAACTTAGGAGAGTCGGACCAATTAATGAAAATATAATATATAGTTTTGAATAAAATTGATGTAAACTTTGTTTGTTTAATCAAGATTATTTTCAAATCTTATTGACTATTTGACTTGAGATTGATCGCTTTAAGATCGAGAATGTTAAAAGTAAAATCTTTTTAATAAGTGTATTTTTAATGAATCGACTTATGTTCTCATTTTTTGAGATAAAAGACTTCTATCACCTCGATCAACACTTGTTGATAAAATGAATTATTAAATCCGATCAACCAAAAACAAGTCCAAATACCAGGTAACCTGCTAGCTACCACAAGTCAAAACTCACAAATTAAATTGGGAAAAGGACGTACTTCGAGGATACATATTTACTTGCGACAACGATTGTTGCGTTGGCTGTGCAGCTAGCTCTAGCTAGCTAGTTTGATAGGGAAATTTGAAAATTGGTGAGCAGTTGAAATGGGATAGTATTTGCTGAAGGGAAGTACTTGCTGCTTGGAGGGGATTAGGGATGGTAGATGGGAGTGGGATCATGTGAGGTTGGACACAAATATTTAATTACTTTAATTTTTGATTTCCCCAATTCTATCAGCATTTCAGAATCACACGAGCACAGCTAACCTCTCATTTTGCTTCCTAGCCAGTAGTCATCGACAGAGTTTTCTCATCTACTCTCTTCGAGATCTTTGAAAAATTAAAATAGTTATCTTTCAATCACCGTCTTTTACCTTCTTTTATGCATTTGAGACTATCAGGTTTGAATTATGAATCATCAAAATTTTTAGTATTTTACCGGCGGATTACATGACTGTTAATGATTCAATTAATATAATCTCTTTAATATGGTTTGCCCCCCTAATTTCTTTCTCTTTCTTCTTAAATTCGGCGTAGGTTGTTAACAGTAAAATGCACATGCAACCGTTCTTTCCCCTCCGGAAATGTATGTCACCAAAGAGTCAAAGCTTCTCACGTGTCGAATGTAAACCAAATTGCATACAAAAAGACAACTCACACGCTTGAAAAGTTGGAAAACCTTGGAGATTTTTTTTATTATCTTATTATTATTTCTATAAATCAGGGGCTGGGATTCACACGATATACTACATGGGGTTTTCAAACTCTCTTCATCATAGGCAGTTGCGGGTTCATGCTTCTAATTTCTTTTCCTTCTCTCTGCTTGACTAAAGCTTTGTTTCTTTCATCTCGAGAGCCCCTTTTTCCGCTTGATATATATGTAGAGCTCAGTTTTGATTGTTTCAATTGCTTTCGAGCAGTAGTTTTGAATCAAAGGGTACCGAAAGTTTCCAGAGATTTTCCCATGTAGCCAAAAGGACGGAGATCATAGCCTGCTAGCAAATAGGTTCTCTACTTCTCTTCTCTTGTTGTATCAGGAACGGGTGAGTGGTTTCCATGCTATGCTTGTCAAGTGAACAGTCTTTTGCAGGCTAATCCTTTCGTTCGTTGTCTGTTCGACCTTGAAGGCTTGAATACACACACATAATTATTAGGGCTTTAACGAAACATAAAGTTCACTTCAAATCATCACATAATCAAACAAAACTTAATAATCTTTTCGTCATAGAATCAACCTGTAACAACGTTAACTCTCTTTTAACTACTATAAGTTCGTAATCAAACCCCCAAAACTTACTCCTTTTATTTGATATTCTCTCTTAATGATCTCAAAATAGAAAGTTACAGCGCGGAAACAGGTAGAATAAGTACTTTGGTAGCACAAAAATCTAGGGAGTATTGGCATGGGGTAGGTAGCATGGTTAACCTTTTGATTTTGCCATTAGGTGCTAGAGCCAGGATCGGGATATGACTATCTGGTGCAGTGAACGTTAGCAACATAAGGAAACAACATAAGGCACGATTTGGGTTTGGCATCTATATAGATCATCTCATACGGCCGGTTAAGTAGTACTACTCAACTTTCATCTTTAGGGCTGTCGCTGGGCAGCAGTGGCTAGATATTTAGCAGTTTCTACTTTTCTTGCTGTTACCGCATACTCAACCAGGGCAGGACCCACAAGGGTTTAATATCTGTCATCAGTTTTTTTTTTTTTTCCCCTTAAAACTTTATTAGTTTAATTTCCATGCTTAATTACTTAAACATGTTTTGGCCTTTAAAGTATATTAGTCTTCAGAAAATTTCATTTCCATGGTAGTTATAATAATTAAATTTCAATGAATCCATTACAGGCTAAGCTTATATGGTGCATAAATCATGAATGGTTTTACAGTTGAAATTAATCTGAAAATTATGCTTTGAAACTGAATTTATATATATATATATATGTATATATATCTCTGTGTGTGTGTGTATGTATGTAGAGAGAGTAGTATGAGGGTGATTTGTTGCACGATTTCTACTCTAGGAACAGTGCAATCTATTGCATGCAGATTAATTGAGGAATGTCGTGCCTTAATTAGTGTAAATTCTCAGAGTTTCAACTTGATTGCTTGGTCCTATCAATCGTTGAATGATATATATGCAGAGATTATTTAATCTACTATAATTTTCATCTTTTTTTTTTTGGTTAAATGTGGAAAATGAAGGGGAAAAAAAAAAGGAATTCATTCAAGACGGATGCAGCAGGTCTTGCATCTGAATCTGATAAATGTGGATATACATATATGACAAACATCCCTAGTATTGCAAATCTAACCATTAGCTTAGTTCCACTATATACTTAATTTCCTGATTTCTAGGATCTTCTGAAAAGAAATTCTTTTTAAATGTACAATTTTTTGTAGTTGTCCAGGGTAATTGTTTGCTGCATATATATGTATTAGATATTACTAGTGTTTCTCGGTCTTCTTATTTGTCTTCAGTTTCCCAAAAGCCAGAAGGTTTCCTAATTAATGAGCATTAATCCCCAACTGATTTTGCCCGATGTTTTGTTTCCCTATATAGGATCTCTTACATAATTAAACTTTTAATTGAAGCCATATATTACGTTTATACAGTATATCTGATATAACTAAAACTTGAGACAATAGATTCCTCTCCTTATTTCTATCTCATGCCATGTCTTATCTACATGGAGACTGCTAGCAAACATTCTTAAAAAACAAAATTAAAAATTAAAAAAATTAAAAAAAAAAAACACTTAAAACTAAAATGAAAATGTCAGTACTGCTTGGTAATATTAATGTATAAAGTTTAAGGTCGAACTGGTGACGAATGTGAGATTTGAAGCAAAGGGCTATTGATTTGACAAAGGCTTTTGCATGGAATCCAATACCTCAATCTCCATTCTTAACACTTGGAAAAGACAGCAAAAGAAGGTTTGAGGCAAAACCCCACATCCATGTAATTCCCCAGGTACCATATCTGATATCTCTCTCTTTTCTCTCTCTCAGATCTATGTAACTAATTGTTTATTTCCAAGCAAAGGCACGTCAACTTTTGTCTTCTTCGTTTTTTTACTTCCATAACTAGGAAAATTCGACTCCAATTTGTGTTCTTATTCTTTTGTGGTCCAACCCCAACAATGGTCTATGTATCATAGCAAGAAACACCCATTTATTTCTTTTCGTACAAATTAACTAATCCAGTTGATATATGGATATATAATTTTTTTTAACTTGGAAAGTTGATTTTGATCGTAAGTCTATCAAACTGAAATCGGCATATTGTAGTAGTAAGTTCGGTGGGGCTCCAGATCCGAAGCTGGATCCAGCCTCCGGCGTTTCAAAGTAAACAACAAAAATAACGCTGGAAGGGATTATGTTGAGCAATACATATTAATTAGACATGAGATTCTGCTGGAACTATTACACTTTTTGAGTTATAAAATTAGTCCATCTATATACTCGAGGTTAATTCTCACCTTTTCCTATATGTAATTAACTCGTCATTTATTTATTTATCTTTCTTTACTTTCTTTAACCTATAACTTTGGAGTTAATTAGTTGGATATTAGAACGAGTTAACAACATTGATTTACTTTAACATTAATTTTTTGGAAGCTAGCTAACTATAGTAAATCTCGTCTACTTTTAGGTAAGGAAGCAATTAATATAAGTGGAACGCTTTCGGCTTATTCGAGTCGGAAAAGCAAATTAAGTAGCGCTAGCTAAAAAATATATAATAGGACTAGATAGTTAAGTACTATTAATTAGATGCCCGTTAATTAATTCCTCCTGCAGCCATGGCCATGCATGGCAGCACTTAATGAAAGTATATATATATATATATATAAGTACATAGCCATATATATATATATATATATATATATATAGCATATATTCAAAGTAAATATTGAAGATCAAGCAGATGGAAGAAGGGTAGCTAGACGAGGATTCCCATATATATATCTGCCACAGCAGAGAGGCGAAGAATCGTAACTTGAACGACGAAGGAAAAAGTTTAAGCAATTGATATGTTGATCGGAGGGTCGCAGCTGCATGCTTCTACCAACCTCCAAAAAGGGGAAATGAAAAGTAAAAGAAAGGGATATCGAATAGTTTTCAGATCCCCTATCTAGAAAATTAAGGGTCCGGATCCGTTGTATAAGTGCGTCATTAATAAACTTGTTTGACTCTCAAATTTTCCTCTGCATTTGGAGTTTTTCCCTATCCACACGTACGTCTGGTTTCATAAAGCTGATGCAACTCCACAAAAATACAAGAAAAAGACGTACTAAGTTTTTTTTTTAGAAGATCATATAATGAATTCTCGTTTCAATAGATAAATCTCTTACGCACAAACATTTATTGAGAAATCATAAAATAAAAAAAGAAACAAATTAAACTAATATAAACTCAAAAACAAACAAACTAAATTAATATTAAATTGGATAAAACCCACGTATATAATTTACACATAATAGGACTTGAATATGAGATCTCAGGTCTCAGGAAGGGTGCACCTATCACTCCAACTAAAGCTTGAAACCTCAGGTGCAAGAAGTACGAAGTAATAATTTTGTTGTTCACAACCGAAAATTTACACAAGATAATTAAAATATCAATTTACATTTATATATATCTATATATATCAGAGGCACACCCGATTTCCACCCCCTATATATCCATTCGCCTTCTACTAAATAATGGGTATGAGATGAATATATATTTGGGGTGTATAAATTCCATTTTTCTTGTATGATATCATTTAGCAAAAATGTTATATTAAGAGCTAGTTTGACATCGTATTTAGGGGTTGAAAAGCTCTTTTTTCCACCTCTAATGCATGTCAAACCAATCTTTTATTCTTTTTTATAGTTAGAAATCATTATAAGCTAAAATTTTTGTATTTTTACATTTAGAAGAAGTACTTTTGAGGTAAAATTACATAAATTGCTCCTAAATTATTATTTATCTTTAAAAGTTATCTTTTATTTTCAAATATATCTTTTTTAGACATTTTCAAATCTCTCTCAATTGCATTTTTTTCACAGCATTTTTCATAAGCACTTTTTTTAAACCAAACTTTTTCAAACTGTAATCGTAATACCAAACTAACCCTAACTCTTTAGCTTTTTTTTTTTTTTTGTTCTTTTAATTAAAGTGAAAATTCCTGACCGGTTTGGGCAAGCATGTGCATATATCGATAACCACATGCCTAGACTAGCTAGTTTGGCCTGTGAAATTAACAAGTCTTATATCAATATTTTTAACATCATATATAGGATTAATTTTTTTTAAAAAAAGTTTGGATTCAGTATATCTACTAGTATTTAAGTTGGCAATTATAATTCTCGGTATATATCTAAAATTTAATAAATTTAATGCTTACACTGTAATATTAAAATTTGCTTTTTTTTTTGTTGGGGGGGGGGGGTGGGTGGGGAGGGAAGGCATATATAAATAATTAAAAATAAAGAAGAACGATTTTAAAATTTTTTATGTTAATTTGTATTTATGTAGTATTTTGGTGATGATACGTACGACCTGATGAAGGTTTAAAAGAGAGTAGTAAAAGGTAAATTAACTCTAGACGCGTATATGTTCCAAAAGAAGAAAGAATAATAAGCTATTCCAATTCTCAGTTGAGTCCACACATTTAGGACTTTTGGGTGCGAGGAAAACTTATCAACACAAGCATTTCTCCATCTATTGACAAAAGAGGGCAACCATAGAAAAAGAAAAAAAATACAAGAAAGGAATGAATTCAAATAGATAATATAATTTGGGATTTTGGGGGTTTTGATTTTTATCCACAATTTGCTATTAGTTAACATGGATTCTCTCTCGGTTAAAAGGGCTCTCCAGGGTTTGGGGGAAGGTTGCAGATATATTTGTGCGCACATCCACCCGTTAGTCAAAGCGTCTCCATCACGTGTCAAATATTGAAGCAGATGGATAATTTACAAATATATACAATATACGTACAAATATATATATAGTAATTTAAAATTTTTTAATAAATTTCTTTTGGCTTGAAAAGGAAAGTTGAAAATAAATGGAAATAATACGGCCAAACGGTTGCCCTTCATTTCTCTATATAATAAATAATATGGAATTCGGCTCAATCCTTATCTCCATAACAAGCCAGCTCTTGAGTTTGATGTTTAGAATTACTGTGCTCTCTTTGTAGGTGCTTGTATATTCTTCTTTATCATCTCTAGGTTTAATTATATACCGATCTTTATATATCTATGATCTTATTTATCAGAACTATACCGAGTTTTTCTTCTTCTTTGATTGTTTTCATCATCATCCATGTTGGTTTTCGCGATATGGCTGCAGTTTCAATCTCTGAGGATAAAAAGGAGACTTGGAAGATCGGTAGATGGCCGTCGATGGGTTGATATGGATCGATCGGGTGAGTGAATTCCATGCCGTGCTTGTCAAGTGAGCAGTCTTTTGCGAAATTAACCTTTGTTTCGTTGTCTGTTCGACCTGAACAAGATCTACACATAATTATTAAAGACTTGTACTCAAAACCCTAATTACCTTATTCAAAAACAAATCTTAATCAATCTAGAAAGAAGGCTAATTAACAAGCTTGCTGTTTTTGATTGGGTACTTGACAGTAACCTAGGCATAAAATACATGGTGGTTTTATAGTATCTACTTCAATTAGGAACCTTAAAGGGATATACGACGTATTATATATAAATCCTTGCTGCCGGAAATTAATTTTCTTTATACAATTGGTAGTTGCCACGGGAACTAGGAAGCAAATGGAAAGTTTCATAGTAGCTGCTAGCTAGCTGGTTGGCAATTTGGTTTGGTCTAAATTATATATACACGAATTTTTTCGATAAATATTATTATTTTGAAATAACATGTTAGATTTTTTTTTTTAATTTGCTTCATGAGATTAGTATCCAAAAAGGTTTTTTTGTACTTCTAAGGATTGGGCCTAAACAACATTAGATATCGCATATTAAATATACAATAATCTATTACATTTTTAAATAATGAGTCTTATTTTCCATGAAATTACAAAGCTTTACCTTATAAAAATCCTTATTCCTATAAGGTGAAAAGATTAAAGAAAGTTACATTACAGAATATATAGAAAGCAAAATTATATATAGCATGTATGTGTGTGTACAAAGATCCTTAGTATTGAAGTTTCTTGTAATTAATATCATGATGCAGTGGTTTGTTTGTACATCTTTAGTGGGCTAAGTTTCCCATTTAAATTAATGATATTTTATATATGTTTTAAAATATTTATTTATTTTTAATCTTCTTAATTGATAATCATTACGCAAAAGATGTAAAGATCGTTGAGAATAAGATTAATTTAAGAAAATTACATATATATTGAAATAATTATTTATAAACTATATATAGTATCATTTTGCATTATTATGATATACTGTACTAATTATAGGTGTACTTGAAGATATACATAGTTGAGATTGATTTTGTGTATATATTACCAAAAATCTGCTTATACTTAAGGTGGGTTTATTTGTTTATTTGTTTGTTTGTTTTAGAAGAGAAAAGAAAAATGAACTATTAAAATACTTTTTCGGTACATGAAATACTTAAATACTTTGCTCTATGGTTGGGGTGTGTTTGGGAGATGTGTGATCGTAAATGTGTGTTTCGACTCAATTCTTCACCTACATGAAGATTTTATTTATGTTCTATATAGATATATTTAGGGCACATTTGTTATATCGGATTGAATTAGATATGATGAGAAAGAAAATTACATACAATTTGTAGTGTGATTTTATAGTATTAATATAGATTTGTATTGTAGGAAGAATTATTCATAGGATGAGTCAATCATCTCCATTTTTAGACAATTAAGTCATCCTATAAATAATCCTCCTCACAATATAAATTTATGTCATTACTATAAAATCACACTATAAATTACGTGTAATTTCCTCTTCATCATATCCAATCCAATCCACTGTAACAAATATGCTCTTAATTAGTTTCTTAAACAACATGATATTCAATAATCAAACTAATTATCATGTATAATAAAGCTAATTCTTTTCAATGTTTTAGAGTAAAGTTGATTAAAATTCACTTTTCGGAATATTAGGAATATTAATTAAATTATGTTCACCTTAAAGATTTAAAATAATTATATACATATAATTTTACTAGAAAACAATAAGAGTACAAACATATATATATATATATATATATTTACAACAAAGAAAATGAGACAACGTAGTACGTACTTAATCATAAAATATAAAATTCAATTTTAATAACTCAAATAATTAATTAAGGGGTGGGATCCAAGAACTTCTTGAACTCAAAGTTATTAATTAATTTGATTCTCTTGATTACCTTATTATATTGGTATTGTTAAACAAACTAGAACTATATATAGCTTTGAGTGTTACAATAATTAGGTGTTAGGTAAAATGGAAAATGATGATGAAGGTCAATCTCTTTGGGAATGCCATTGAAGGCAGAGAGATCAAAGGCATATATATTTAATTATATATATAATAATTATAATTAAGGTAAAATAATTTGAGGTCGAAGCAGACGGCGAAAGTGAGGTATAAGCAAGGGACTGTACGCTTGACAAGCAGCTTTGCAAGGAGTTTATTAACATCCCCAACGACAACAAGCTGTGTTTCTTTTGATATATGTAGACCCAAAAACATCCCAACGACGACGTACAACCGCAAATATAAGATTGAACGTACCATGTCTATATATTCCAAGGTATATAAATACATGCTCATTCTCTCTCTCTCTCTCTCTCTCTCTCTCTCTCTCTCTATATATATATATATATATATATCCATGCATCATTTAAGGTATCAAATATAAAAAATTTTATATAATTAATATTTCACTTTTTCTTGAATTTGTAAAAAGTTACTATATTAAATGAAAAATACTTTTCTTAAATGGAAAGTCAACAAATTTTAAAGAATATATGGATGCACTCGTTAACAAAACCAATATATATATATATAATTCATTTTTATTGGTGTATAATTAATAGGGAAGGCAATATAATTCGAACCTGACGGGTTCCAACCTAGCCTGTCCCATATAGGGTTTTATTTTTTCTATGGAACCGGGTTTTAGGGGTGGGGTCGGACGGGGTGGGTTTTGAAAATCAAAGGTCGGGGTCGGGTTTAAGCTATTCCTGCCTTGCCTTACCCCGAGATATATACAAAATTAATATATTTTATTTTTATTATATTTTGTATTAATAAATATATAGATTAAATTAATAAATACGTTAATCTCTATATATCTATACCTATATGTTAATTATATCCCCGATTAAATTCTCTTTCCGCCTCTTTAATATGGTATTTGGTGGTTTCCTTGCTAAACTTTTTAATAATTTCGTGTTAAGAAAATTAATGTTGTATAAAAATACCTTTTTTGGCTCTTTACATTCACAATTTAGTATTTTCTAAAGACTTTTAAGGGATAAAAAGATATCTTCCTATCTTTTTAAAAAAATATCTTTCTTCTTATAGACTTTTTTCATCTAAATTAAGTAATGTTTTAATTGTAGTTTTATAATACCTAGGAGATGAAAATTCTTTTGATATTGGACTTTTATTTTTTAAAAAAGATTTAATTAAAGATAAAAGATTGATAAGTGTTTGGAGAAAAAGAAAATATAAGAGAGAGAGTAAGGAAAATGGGAATCACAAAGTTATAGAAACCCAATGATAAAAAAATATATAGAAAGGTAAGAGGGAAAATATAATGACAGTGGTAATTAGGTTTTCAATTTCAATTTGTTGTTTTGCACATTTGATCTTTTTAGTTTTTTTCTTTTCTTCTTCCCTTATTTTATTTTACTTAATTTCTTTATATTTTGTATCCCTAAAACCTATTAAGAAGGGCTAATAGAAGCTTAAAATGAAAATTTTACTTTTAATCATCAGACAATATATCTCATGATATAATAAACTGTAGCTAAGCACAAATAACTTTTTTAGTATATATCAATTTAAACACTTAATGAAATTCCATAGAAAAACACCATATAAATTGTTATAGTCTCATATTTAATGTCTCTTTTGATCTTTTCATAATAATTTTAATTATTGTTGTGAAATCTCATAAATATCATTTTCTTTATCCTTATATTTTTAAAATAGGTGTGTTAAGTTGTCTTTTCCAATATATATTAATTAAATATATTAAAGTTAATACTATTAAAATTTTCATTTAAATTCTTTTAAAAAATTCAATACTTATAAAAAATAACCCATTAATCCCATACTATTTAAAAAAAAAGAAAATACACATGAATTAAAAATTCCATTAAGATTATATTACTATTTAAAAAGATACACATGAATTAAAAACCCTATTAAGATTATATTATCCTTATTCAAAAAATAGATGATGCAATCCTTAAAAAAAAGGGGGACATATGCATGATTTAAAATTAAAAAAAAATAGGCATTAAAAGCATATATATTTTTAAAGTGGGTGTGTTAATTTATCTTTTCTAATATCTATCTTTTTTAATATCTATTAATTAAATATATTGAAGTTAACACCATTAGAAATGGATTTTAAATACTAAAAAAATTCAATTCTTATATACATAAAAAAAACCATTAAGACCATACTATTTAAAAAAAAGATTTAAAGTAGGTGTGTTAAGTTGTCTTTTTCAATATCTATTAATTAAATATATTAAAGTTAATACTATTAGAAATTTCATTTAAATTCTAAAAAAAATCAATACTTATTAAAAAAACCATTAAGCCTATACTATCTTTAAAAAGAAAAAAAAATACACATGAATTAAAAATCTTATCAAGACTATATTATCCTTAATCAAAAAATAGATTATACAATTCTTAGAAAAAGGAGAAATATACATGATTTAAAATAAAGAAAAGAAATAAGCATTAAAAGCATATACATATTTTTAGAGTAGATGTGTCAATTTGTCCTTTTTAATATCTATTAATTAAATACATTAAAGTTAACATAATTAGAAATGGATTTTAAATTCTTAAAAAAGTTTCATTCTTATTAAAAAAACCATTAAGACCATACTTTTTTTTTCTAAAGAAAAAGAAATACACATGAATTAAAAGCCCCATTAAAATTCTACTATACTTATTCAAAAATATAGATTATATCATCCTTAAAAAAAGAAAAATATTCATGATTTAAAAATTAAAAAAAAGCATTAAGAAACTACTTTTTTTTTAAAAAAAAAGGCATAATTGACTATTTCAATTGATTTGTTACTATTGTACTAGTCATATAGTTTTTTTCTCTATAATAATATTATTCGTAATGATATTGTTTAAAACATATATATTTTAACAAATATAAAGAATTTATTACAATTCAATATAAATCTACAATATTTATATAATCTATGACATTAAAACAAGTCTAATCTAATTTTTTTTAGATATGTTGTAATAAATAAAAAATATAATATATTATAATTTTATATAATTTTGCAGTGTTATCGCGGATCAAAATTGTTAGTATATATTAATTTCAATACCTAACGTAATTACTTAAAGGATCTAATACTAATTGTTGTGGTTATAAGTTTAATGTCTTTTTTTTTCTTTTTCTAACGATTTAAATTTTTATTTGTGGTTACAAGTTTAATGACTTTTTCGAACTTTTTTTAATGATTTAAATCTTTATATGTAAATTGTCAATATTATTCCTTTAGTTATTTCTATATTTTAAAAAACGGTGCATTTATTTTTTTTTCAATATAATAATTCTTAGAATTCCAATAATATTCCTTTTAATTTCTTAAAAAAAAAGAATTTATTTTTTCAATATTTAGAATTCCAATAATATTATTCCTTTTAAGAAAAAAACTGATAAAAAAATCCTATAATCATCTATATTTTTAAAGGAAATATCTTTGAAATTATTTTAATTTTATTTGAGAAAAAATCAAAAGAATTATATCATTCTTCTTTAAATTTTATCTTTAAAAAAAATTTTCTTCCTCATTTCATACAAAAAGGGAATAAAAAACTATTTTTCTTTTATATATTTTAATGATTTATTTATATCTTAAATCACTTTAACTTTTGAAAAAGGACGACTTTCTAATTTTTTTAGTTTTACTTAAGATAAAATTATAAGAATTCTATCATTTTTCTTTTTTAAATTTTATCTTAATTTTTTTTCTAAAATTCCTGCAAAATTTAATTTAAAAGAGTCATTAATTCTTTACTTCAAGAATATTGTATAATTTGTCATTTTCATTTTACTCCTCTATTTTTTTTTTTCAAACTTTTTCCAAAACAAGAGTTAAATGTTTAAAATTTTAAAAATTCTAAAACAATTCATATTAATTAATATTTATATCTTTACTTCTTAAAAGTCAATGAAAAAGGATTTTGGAGTACTATTTATCATTTCTTATTAGTCATCCACTTTTTCTCAATTTAAAATAAAGCTTTTATTAATTATACTAATTATATTTGTTATATATAGATTATATTTTTTTAAAGTATTTTCCCATAACATTAATTTTGTCACGCCCCGACCCGCAGGCTCGGCCACGCGACAACCGCCGTACCACCTCGAGATGCGTGCCTCGTCAGGCGGGCAACCAAGATGGCACAAAGCTTAAAAATAAAGGATATTCGAGCAATATATGAAAACATACGAAATTATCATAGATAATATAGTTCAAAAATATTTAAAAAATAAAGTGTTGCATCTTACGGTGCTCCATGCAGCGGAAAGTATTATATAAATACATAAACGTATATATAAGATGCAATAATATTCCGAGCCAAAATACACAAAGCAAAATGAGGTGGCACCTACAAAGTTGTGTCCACAGTGTCGTACTGGGATCACTGGCCACCAGGACGTCCGCCGTCCAAAACCTGATGATCTGGGAACAAAAGTGAATGGGGTGAGTACATAAACTTGTACCCAGTGAGAGACTCGGTTATAAAGACCGATCACCTCAGGCTGGGGATATGAAATAATCCAAATATCAATTTAATAAACCATTTACTGAAATATATGAAATCCCAAACCAAATAAAATATCAAATCAATAATAATATATCCAAATGGGTTGGCATCTGAAATCGTCCCAATAAGGTATACCCGTGCACTGGGGTATCCACTGGACCGTCAAGGGTTACTTTATACTTTTAAAACATTTTACTTTACTCTCTGGCCCATTCCCTTGACGTTTTCCTTGCTGTGGTGGAACACAGCATTCAAGAGTCCTGGCGAGTTTCCCTACGCGCCTCTCGCAATCAGGAGCGACTCACCGTGCCCCTCAATAGGCGGTCCACGGCTGAGCAACACGCATGCTCACAACTCGGTCCACGCTCCCACATATTGGAGCCTCGAGGGAATCTGCTCGATCTCTCATCTCTCAGGGATATCGTTCCCCATACAATAATCAATAAATAATATCAATATATAAAATTTATTGAAATTCCCACCCTTTAAATCATTTGTAAACTCAGTGTGTGAGGGTGGACAATTCATATCCCAAAACATATGTAAACAATTTAATTAATAAAGCATTTATAAATAAATTTGAAAACGGTTAACCCTCAATGGTCAACCAATATAATCCAAGCCACTCATAAGTGAGGAGAGTTGTATACTCCCCGATTACCCACGAATGCCTTAGCTCAAACTGTAACTGGTCTGAAACCTCGTACAATCACATACCTAAATAATCAAATTAAAATCTAATTTGATTAATAAAGGCATTCAACCAACAATTAAATCATAAAACAAATCCTATTAAGGTCTCGGAGTAAAATTAGGCAAGTCCGGAGGTCAATTGAAGTAAATTAAAGTCAATTAGGTCAAATGGAATCAAAAGGGATTAGGGTTGCAAAATGACTATTTTGCCCTTGGACAGTGATGATCCGGCGCCGGTTCTGGTCTGGATTTAAGGCCGAGCTTCAGCCTCCAACCTTCTTCAGCTCGATTAAAGTTCGATTCGCAATCAATCCACATCAAAATTGAAACACAGCAAGTTAAACACATGATCTAAGGATTTACAGCTTCAAGAACGGAATCAATCCATTAAACATGCTCGAATTTTGAATCAAATCACTAAGGATTAACATATCTCGGACAAAACAGAAATCTCAACTTCAATCATCAAATTCTCTTAGCACAGACCATGAAATCAAGCATGTAAACTATCAAATTAAAGCTTGATGAGTCTAGAACAACATACTAAAAACCCAGCCACATCCCACGGTTGAATCAAAAGATATAGCTCGAAGAACAAACTGTCGCCAAAATTCTAGATTTCTAGATTTGGTGATTTTCTTGGAAACTTTGTTGTTTTGATCTTCAAGGATACAAAAGAAGTTGATATTGATGTTTGATTGAGTGTTTGAAAGGAGATTACAGAGTTGATTTTGAAGTAGATCGAAGAGAGAATTCGGAGAATTGAAGAAGAAGAGAAGAAATGAAAAATGGGGTTCTTGGGTGAGCCGAGACCCATTATAATCGGTCAGTTCCGGCGCCGGTTCTGACCAGTTCTGGCGCCGGAATCAACAAGGTCAAGTTGACTCCGGTCAACTCGGTCAAACTTCCTTGGGATCCGTGCCCAAGTGGGGCCCACAACTCGGAACTTAAATTTTAGGGTTTTTAAGCTTGAAATCGAGCTAAATGAAGTTTAAAACATCCATGGGAAGTCAAATTTGATATATTGACTAGACAACAATACATAAATATTCAACTTGACACGTGCGGATTTGGTCTGGGCGTATCAAATTTACTCATATATTTATGTGTTGTTTTGAAGATTAAGTAAAATTAATTTTATTTTTTTATTTTTTTCCCTTATTCAAAAATTATTCTCTCTCTGAAATTTTAAAAGTTAACCTATAAGATCAAAATATATATATCTATATTATACATTAAAAATAATTTCAAAAAATGTTATACCTATTCATGTGCTAATATAATAAAACGGAAAAAAAAAGGTTCATTTTGAAAATTTAAAATTAAAATTAAAATTAAAATTAAAATTAAAAATTTTTAAAAAATATTAATAATATTTAAAAATTTTTAAAAACCCGAGAGCGTCTTCTAGTATATATCAATTTCAATACCTAACATAATTACATAAAGGACCTAATGCTGATTGTTGCGGTTATAAGTTTAATTTTTTTTTTACTTTTTTAATGATTTAAATGCTTATACATGAATTATTAAGATTATCCTTTTAGTTATTCTTATATTTTTTAAAAAAAAAATTTTTATTTGTCTCTTTCAATATAATAATTCTTAGAATTTCAACAATATTCCTTTTAATTTCTTTAAAAAAATAATTGATTGTTTCCAATTATTTAGAATTCCAACAATATTATTCTTTTTAAGAAAAAGAATTGATAAAAAAAATCATATAACCACTTATATTCAAATTCTTTTAATTTTAATCAAGACAAAATCAGAAGAATTCCATTATTTTTTTCTTTAAATTTTATCTTTATTTAAAAAAAAAAAAGAATTTTCCTCCTCCTTTCATAAAAGGAGAGTAAAAAACTATTTCTCTTTTATGTATTTTAGTAATTTATTTGTATTTTGTAGTTTATTTATATTTTAAGTCACTTTAACTTTTGAAAGAATACGGCTTTTAAAATTTTTTTTGTTTTACTTAAGATAAAATTATAAGAATTCTATTATTCTTCTTCTTTAAATTTTATCTTAATTTTTTTCTAAAATTCTTACAAATTTGTTTTAAAAGATCATTAATAATATCCTTTACTTCAAGAATATTGTATCATTTGTTATTTTCATTTTAGTCCTCTTTTTTTTTTTTTCAAAAATTTTCTAAAATAAGAGTTAAATGTTTAAAATTTAAAAAATTCTAAAAAATTCATATTAATTAATAATTATATTTGTACTTCTTAAAAGTCAATGAAAAAGAATTTTGGAGTACTATATATTTATCATTTCTTATTAGTCCTCCACTTTTTTTCAATTTAAAATAAAACTTTTATTAATTATATTAATTATATTTGTTATACATAGATTATATTTTTTAAGCATTTTTCCATAAAATTAATTTACTCATATATTTAATGTGTTGTTTTGAAGATTGAGTAAAATTACTTTTATTTTTTTAATCTTTTTCCCTTATTCCAAAATTATTCTCTCTCTCAAATTTTAAAAGTTAAACTATAAGACCAAATTTTATACATCTATATTATACATTAAAAATAATTTCAAAAAAATTTACACTCATTCATGTGTGAATATAATAAAAAAGAAAAGAAGTTCATTTATTAAATTTAAAATAACAGTTAAAATTGAAAATTTATTAAAAAATTAATAATAATATTTAAAAATTTTAAAAACCCGAGGCAAATCCTGGGAGCGTCTTCTAGTTAACATTAATTAAGTATATTAACCTAATAATATTATTATATATTTATAAGTAATAATCCTTTAATTTACATTAAAATATACTTAAAAATATAATAAATATTAATTTCGAGTCATGAGTGGGGCAAAGTTGGTTTCTATTTATTTCTCGTAGTCAAGGTCAAGTGTTAAATTTTATAACCTAGTGCCAGGTCGGGGCGTGTTCGGATTTAAACATTATATAGTTGGCTTGGGTTCGGGGCAGACAAAAACACCCAGAACCCAACCCGTTGCCATCCCTAGTAATTAAGGTTAATTGTTGATTTGTTAATTTGTTATTTATTTGGAATTTGTGTTTTTTTCAATACCCAATTGGTTTGATTCGACAATATTGAGATCCTTTTCCACTCTAATAAAGAAAGCATGTACGTGGAGAGAGTTGTTTTCAATGGCCATAAAAATTTCAGAAAATTTGAATCTTGGATCCCAGACGGCCAAAAGCAATGAACATCCCAAATAGATAAAAGAGGCAGGTATGCCGTATAACACATCTACTGCCGAACCATATGCATCAAACTTAAGCACAAATCTTCATCAATCATAACAACACCGCGAGAAATTTTAATTCCGTAGCAACTGAGCGAACAGAGAAACAATCAATGGATTTGAATTTTTGTCCAATAATTAACTTAAAATACACAACAATCGCATACAATGTAGTTAGGTGAAATATTAAATGTTAAAGAACGATAATCTATACCATCTATCTATTCCATTAAATTAAAGTTGTGCCTAATGGAACTCTAAGGCAAGTGTTACATGTTAATTTTTAATTTTCTTGATTTTTTTTAACATGTTAATTTTTTATATTTTATTTTTTTAAAATAAAATGGCCGTTATCATCATTTGAAATCATTAAATTCATTCAATGTATTTTATAATTAATTTTTAAATTATTTATAGTGATTAAAAAAGGGAAATGAAAGGACATTTTAAATTGAAAAATCGATTAATTTAATTTTTACTTTTAAATTAAAAACTAAGATGATGAAATTAAAAAATAAGTTAGTGAAAACATTTTTCATATAATTTTATTTTTACTTTTTTGGGCATTTTTTCTTTCCTCTTTACTTTTTGATGTTACTAATCATATTAATTCAAAAAAAAAAGAGACAAAAAAAAATAACAAGTCAAAGTTTGATTTATATTTATTTCTTATTTTGTTATCAACTAAATTCATTTGTGTACTTTATTATTCTCCTATATTTATTATTTATTATTATCTACTTAAATAATAATATTATAATATATATTATGCTTTTTTGTTATTCTCTATCAATTTCATCTATTATATTATACTTATTTTTGTAACCCAAAGCGAAATAAGTTTATTTTTACAATTGCTATTTTATGTACAGTAAAAAAATAAAAACTAATTTAATTCCATGTATCGTATTCTATTTATTTTTGTAACCCAAAGCAACGCAGAGGGATTCTCTTCTAGTTAGGGACTATTTGATAAACTGTCGAAAATTTTCAAATCGTTGAAAAATGAAAATTTTTAACACTTTTAGATTTTCAACATGTTTAATAACTTTTGCTAACCATTATTTAAAAGGTTTTTTTCAACAAAAAAGTGTTGAATTTAAAAAGTAGATGGAGACCTACTTATCATTGAATGGTGAAAAAATTAATGGTTTTAATTTGAAAAACTTTCCTTTTATACTAAATTATCTTTATTTTAGACATTAATGAGTTTTAAAAATCTTCAACATGTATGGTTTTCAAACAATATATTTATATTCAACATTTGTTTATCAAACAAGTTTTATATACAAATTCAGTATTTATCAAATTCAGTACTTAATTTTTCAATACTTATTTTTCAACACTTAATTTTTTCAGTTTATCAAACAGCACCTTAGTTTTATAAATATGATAAATGCTAACGTAGTATAAGTATGGTCAAAAGAGAACATTTAATGCTCTTCTTTTGTCGGTTGTGGAATTTCATAAAAAGTTTGTTAGGTATACTGAATTAAATTACAATTTATCCTTTAATTTTTTATCCATTTTTCTTTCAAAATGTAGACATAAAAAATTGTGACACTCTATTTTTAATTTTTATTTTTATCCTATTTGCGCGTAAAATAAATTTTAGCGCCACATTAATTTTTTTTATTTTTAAGGATAAGTTTTTTAATTTACAATATATAGTGGTAGGGTTTAAAAAAAATTCAAACACTTTTGACAAAGCTTAGGCCCAAATTTTATTAAAAGAATTTAAGGATAAGTTCTACAATGTAAAACATCTATTATAATAGATTTTAGAAATAAATTTAAAATAATTTATTAAAATTTAATATAAAAATATTTAAGAATAAGTATTATAATTTTTTGAAAAACAAATCATAAGGTGTTGTTATCTAAGAATATTAACATTTATTAACTTTTTTTAATAGGACCCATTTCATCATTGAGACACAAAACACAAAACACAAAACAGAAAAAAGTAAACTTTTTCTACCAAAAACGGAGCACCTATTAGCCGAACCTTATAACTATATATAAGGCTTAATATACAAAATATTTCTTAAATTTATACAAAACTATCATTTTAACCTTTTAACTTTTATTTTAGAATTTTAGACCCTCAAACTTTGAATTTTGAACAAGGTAACCCTTGAAGTTGACGTGACAAATTTAGGGATCGTTTGGTATCGTTTCTGCTTTTATTTTGTTTTTGTTTTATTTTCGTTGCACTGTCAATTTTTAAAAAAAAAACCATATTTGGATAGATAATTTTGTTGTTTGTTTTCTCATGAAAATATATTTAAAAAACCTAAACATGTGTTAGCTAGGTATTAAGGATGCTATCAAAAAGTTATTATTCACCTATATTATGAAAGTATTTTAAAAACATATGAAAATATAAAATTTATACTTCCTTTTTTTTCTGAAACATCAAGTCTGTTTTCAAAATTTTTGAAAACAGAAACATTTTGCCAAATGCGTTTTTACCTGTTTTGTTTCTAAAGCATGAAAATGACAACAGAAAATAGAAAATGAAAACGATGCCAAATGAGCCTTTTGATAATTGACATGTAGAATTTTTAAGTTATATGTGTCATTTTTATATCATGCCACATTAGCATTAAAGGTAAAAATTATTCAAAAAGTCAAAGTTCGAGAATAAAAAGTTTCAAAATAAAAATTTGAGAACTTAAATGATAGTTCTATACAAGTTCGATGGTCATCTTATATATTCAACCTCATATATAATGTAGCTTGATTTTGTACAATCTGGATTAAAATTTTTAAAGAATAATAATGTACCGTGATATGTAAGCTTAATGACCATCAACACCTGCAATTATTAATTTTAGTGATTATGATTCAAATTATATTGGTAATCTTAAGTATATGAAAAAAATAAAATACAAAGATAAAATATGGAGATCCGGTCTAACTTGTAAGGTATTGTCCGTTCTAACCTGAAATCTCATGGTTTTATCCCACTCAAAAGACGTTTCATAAATAGAAGGTGGGTCTAACTATATATATTACATTGAAATCCCATATCCTATCAATGTGAGATGATGATATTATATAAAAACTCACGGATGAGGATGAGTTATGACCACCAGTGTTAGAAGAATCAAACTGAACCGATCGGTTCAATCAATTCAATCAGGACCGAAGGCCTTACCGATCAGGAGAATATCCTTAACCCATCTAAGGTGAGAACCGATCAAAAATCGATCAAAACCTAGTAAAACCTGGAAGCCAATTGATCCGATTCAATTGTCAGCCGCCTTTCTCTCTTGCTTCTCTTTTTTTCCATTGCTTTGGCTTTATTTTCAGCCACAATTTACACACTTTTGAATTTACACAACACACGAGGTGAAGTACTAAAGTTGCATAACTCTTCGGGCCACTCAAAAGGCCTTTTCCCGCGTGGTAAGACTTTCATTAAAGTGGGATGGGACAATTTGTCCTTTAACTCCAAAAAAATATTTATTTTATTTATATTTATTTATAATTTTTTAAGTATTTAAATTTGATTAATAATATTTAAAAATATTATTATATGTGCTAACATAAACATAATTAACCCGTCCGATCCATCCAGTCAATCCGGTTGACTCGTGGCCCAAAGGCCTCAACGGGTCATTGACTGGGCTGGGTATTATTACATTGATGACCACATGACAGTATGTAGCTTCAAAGCCAATCCTTCATCAATAGCCATATGATCGGGTAAAAGATATGGCTCACGACTTTATGAGTTAAAAATTCTTATTAATTCTAATAATTAAATAAATTAACGAATGTAATTTTCTAATGCGGTTTCCTCAGTGAAAAAAAAAGGTTAATGCGGTAAATTACATTTTTCATTAATTTGATTAAACATTTTAAAAAAATTTCTATCATTTTGATTATAAGAATTTCCTAATAGAGTATTGGTGTTTGCTCATCTCATCTCCATTACCAGCCCAAAAAGCAAAACAAATAGTAACAAACAAGCAAAAGCCCAAAATTTTTTTTTGAGAAAAGCAAAAGCCCAAATTTTGATTTGCAACTTCATTGGGAAGCCCAAATTTATAAATAAAATAAGTTAAAGATAATATCACATACTGACATATGGACATATTCGTCGAGTTGCTTCCCTAAAGACAATTTTGCTCTCAATGTTAACTTTCGCCGACATCTTTTTCTTTGACTTGAAACTCAGCGGTCAACTCTCGATCAAGGCTAAAGTGAGCTGCTACTTCGCCGGTGAGAACTTACGGGTGACAGATGGCATCTTCTAACTGGACGATGGTGAGAAGCCCGCTAACTCCTGCAGTGGACAAAGGAAACTTATCGCCCATCAAAAGATCAGTTTTGGTTGCTAGTAAGATCAAGACAACTGTTGTTCCTCTTCAGGTTTGTTGCTCCAATGTATTTCATTCATTTTAAAAGCCACCTACTTTGCAGCTTCTTGCTAAATATAGAGCAGCACAGTTCAGTTATTAAAATAAAACTGATTTACTTAAGTTTAAAGTGTAGACTTCTTCTGAATCTAAGTCCAGCTTTTTGGCAGATTGGGTCAATGCACCTTATTGTTTAATCAAGATGTGAGAAGAAAAAAGATGTGATCTTTGATGGGTTTTGGCTAGAATTCACATATGCATTCTCACATTTGCCTGTTTCTAATTTTAGTTAAGAACCCAAGTCTGTTAAATACCCATTTTTTGTTTGGGTTAATTAAATACATAGGACACCTAACAATTCCTTTGCATTTCTTTTGATTTGTTAGGTTTGGTTTGTGCTTTTTGTGCTTTATGTTATATTGCTGCTATTCATATGCCCTTTTTACCAGGATTATTGGAAGCTTGATCTTGTATAGTTAGCTTGAAGCATGATCTTTCTCTCTAATAATCAGATGGCTATCCTCAAGGATTCCTTATGTGGCATAAGATATTGTAGATGAATGAAATTAGCCAAACTTATTCCAAAAGTGTGGTTGTCAGTAAAGGGTGTGGGTTGATTAGAATTCTAAAGTTCAATCAGAGCTGGTTTTGTTCAAATATTCGATGCACAAAAAGAAATGGTGTGACCGGCATATATCACATCGAAGGTGAGGCTATATGATGTCAGAAACTGCTATTTAGATTGGCATTCTCGGTGTTTTGATTTCTTGTTTGAATCTGTTTGTTCTCCTTATTCTTCATTATTCTCTTTTTTTTATGTTTCTTTATTTTTCTATTAAAGAAATCAGTTGTGCTTGTGCCTGTGAATATGAGAAAGGGAGAGATTTCAATATGTTTTCTCTAATTTGAATGGTCATCTTGATAACTGCTAGGTCATCTTATATATGAAATGTGTATTTGCCCATGTTAAGGTCTCGGCGTGAAATCTTGATGTTAAAACACTCTGGCTTCTATTATTCAGTAATCATTTTGAGGGACCTATGAACCCTATTTTTTTCAGAAGTGAAAGGACAAAGGGATCTGAAATGCATAAGAAATTACTTAGAACAACTCTTCAAATTTTCAGAGCGTAGTGCTAAGACTATTTTTCGGTTTGATTCTAGGTAGTCTCAATGCATAAACATATTATGGCTGTTGATCATTTCTATAGTTGATTATGGTATGCCCGAATTCTCAGTAATAACAGTGTTGAAAAATATTAAAATTGACAATTTGTTAGGTTTTATAACTACTGGGAACTGCAGAAACATACAAAGGCGTAACAAAATCTAACACTGCTTTACCTTAGACAAAAAGACCAAGCTTGTTGATAGGCTTTGGCAAACGATTAGAACTACTAAGATCAGTGCAGAGTTGAGAATTCTTGGATTCAAGTTTGGAGAACTTGAAATGAATCATGTAAAATCATTGCCTTTCACCTTATTTAGATACAATCATTAAAAGAGGACTAAGAGCTTGCATTTATTGTAATAGAAAAGGAAAAAGACCTTCTGGACATTGCTCAACGTACCTCTAAATGCATTCCTTTTGTCTCGTTTGCAGGTGAAGTGTGAGAAAGGACATATATCATCCTCAACAAAAACTTCTGCTTCACGAAGAGATATGATGCAATGTTTAACCACTGGAGTTCTTGGTCTCGCCCTTCTTCCTAAACCTGCTGAAGCTCGTATTGGTAGACTTGAAATGAAGAAACTGATCATAGAGAAGCTTGAGGAGCTTAAGGAGAAGGCTGCCCTATCCAAACCAAAAACTAAGAATGAGATAAAGCCTCCAACAAAACCGTCACCGGGGGAGAATGGGATAAAACCTCCAATAAAACAGTCACAGGAGGATAAGAAATCTCCAACTTCGCCACCGTCACCTCCACTTAAACCGATGGTGGAAACAGCCCTAAGCAACATCGCTCCTGCAAACGATGCCTTGTGATATCCTCAGTAACAGGTTCATCCGCAGTGTCAATTTATGGTCAGTCATTCTGAATGTTAAATGCCACTTGATGCTGTGAAATTATGTCTTATCACTTGAAAGTAGCCCTCGTTTCGGAGAACATCGGATTGAATAAAGGCTAAAATTTTCTTTTTATCAAATGGGAAAAAAATAATAATAATAAGGCAATAATTTCCAGGTACCTAAATGAATGTATCATTGTATTCAATACTAGTCAGCGGTATCAAACCAGAATTTGTATTTTTTGTGATGGGAAATTCAGCTATTATTTAGATTTCGCGCCTCCTGGGTATCGATCAGACACCGGTACCGCCAGACTTAAGTCTTCGATCCCATTGGAACCTAAATGATATGTGTACTAGCAAGAATGCATGTGTGAGAACAGTAACAACATGTTGGAACAGAGGGTGCATCCAGAACTGTTAGAAGAGTAAAATTGAATGTATTATTACAGTTGGAGAGTACATTTTCATCTCCTTTCTAATTGCCTTGCCTTCTACTAAAAGCATACATTCAAAACATGAAAAGAACTGGAACAAAAGATTCTAGCTTGTGGAATCCTAGTACATTTATAAGTTACAAAAAATGAAACAGAAAGGCAGGCAAAGCGAGCAACTAGTTGATCTTCTTGTCCAGGTTTTTGACAAGCTGCCCCATTTGGAACCTCCAAAACATGAAATAAGCCAAACCCAACCCAATCAAAACAAAGACCCAAACATGTTCCTCCCCACTCTCCTCCTCTGACCTCACCTCCACTATTTCAAACTTTTCCCTCATTTCCCCTTTCCCCATTATACCCTCCAACACATGCCCATATAACACATATGCCCTATCCTCATCTCCCACTGCAACCGACGTTGCAAAGCCTTCCTCATCGAGGGCAGTTTTGTCATAAACCACGCCTTCCGCCCAACTATCACTACTCTTCAAAAACCACAAGTATTGGGTAGAGACAACCAATACGACGCCGTCCCTCCGTATCGCTATCCCATCTGGCATAACCAAATCCTTGTTCAGCAAAACAGTCCTCGCTGTCCCATCGTCCGCATCAACCTTAAACATCTTGCCCGTACTGGATTGCACCACCAACAAATAACCCTTGCTGACATAAGCGATCCCGTTAAGCCCGCAATCGCTGAACGGGTGGTTTGGATCCATGGTGGAAGGGTAGCGGGTGAAAAGGGGAGACTTCGAAAAAATAGACGCCTCACCGTCTTCGTTGACTTTCCAGATGAAGTTTCCGACCGAGTTGGTGACGTAAGCGTTGCCGTTGAAGTCCACGGCGACGTCGTTGGCGGCGTCCCGGCCGCGACTGATGGAGGAGATGGGGGAATCGGGGTCGGAGGGGAGCACGGAGAGGAAGAGGCGGCGGCGGGTTCGGAGGTCGTAGGCGACGAGGGCGTTGAAAGGTGGGAGAGGGGCAGATGAGTGAAGGCAAGCGAGGAGACGTTTTTTGGTGGAGTCCACGACGAGGCCTAGAACAGTGACATTTTCCGGAAGGGTTGGATCGGATACTATGGTTTCAACAACGCCCGCATCGGAGACTGAATGAATCGAGCGCTGGTTTAGAGAACCGACGATAAAGTGCTGGGCTGATCGGTCCCAGACCATGGCTTCTGGGTAGAGGTTGCGCCATCGGAAATTGATGACGTGGGGCGTTCTAGCGAAGGTGACTGGGCCGATGAAAACGATGATGATTAGGAAAACAAAGCTGGTTTTGATTGGAGACATGATGTGTGGATTTGTCAGTGAAGCTAACAAGGGAAGGGAGAGTGATTTCAATTAGATAGAAATATTGAGTTTCTAAATAGAATCGATCAATTTAAACCTTTTTCTATTTGGATTTTTTAAATTTCTTGTCAAAGGGGTCTCATTACATTGTTCGGATTTGATGTTCCATGAAATTCTTGTCCAAGCGGTTTCCTGTTTTTAATTGATTTCTTGATGACCAAACAAAACATGATATATTCCGCTTTGAATGATGTTCCATGAAATTCTTGTCAAAACGATTTCCTGTTTTTAATTGATTTCTTGTTTGCCAAGCACGTTTTTTATTCTTTGTATTGATTGCAGCAAAAAATGCTTCGCCCTTTCCATTTTTCACCATGGCAATTAGAAGTTGCCCGGAATTTGTCCCGAATCATATCTATACTACAATATAAAGAAAATATTGTGAATGTTGTGGAAAGTATGTTAATTAAAATTGGAACAAGAAGCAAGTATGAACAAATAAGAGAAAAAGAGAAAGAAAGAGAAAGAAATGAAAATCACCAGAAGATATCTATGATCCTATTCTCTTCATTCGTTCTTCAATTTATTTATAGACGAAATAATTACGATGTAAACTTTGAAATTTTGTATATGTGGGCTCCACGGTTTGAAATTTTCACGTGTGGGCCCCACGTACTATTCATTAATAGTGATATGTACTATTCATCCTGCAGATTTGATATGCACTATTCATCCTGCAGATTTTCACATCTTAGACAATTTGCACAACTTACATTTGTCCACTTTCATAACACTCCCCCTTGGACAAATGCCACTATTAAAATTTGGACGTGTACTGCTTCGTTAAAAACCTTAAGTCAGAAAAACCCAGTGGGAAAAAACCGAACATAAGGAAAAAAGAGTACAATACAATTTAGTCCGTCTAATATGTTTTTAGGACAATATGTGCTTTTCTTTAGAACAATCTATTTGTCTTCAGGACAATATAAGTAGGCCTACTTCAGTGGCCTGATTGGACGTGCTATTACTGCCTCATTAAAAACCTTAAGCCGGAAAAACCCAGTGGGACAAAAACCGGACAGAAGGAAAAAAGAGTACAGTGCACTTATGTCCATAATCGCTCCCCCTGAGATAAAACAAACTGCTACTTCTGGAGCATCTAAACATTTCCACTTCTGGGAAATTCAATCTTGCATTTTACTGACTCGCCGCATACCAATGCCATAAACTAATTTCTCAAATGTTGATGTTGGCAAAGATTTGGTAAATAAATCTGCAAGATTATCGACGGAGCGAATCTGTTTAACATCAACTTGTCGACTTTCTTGGAGTTCATGAGTATAGAAAAATTTCGGCGAGATGTGCTTGGTCCTATCACCTTTAATATATCCTCCATTGACTTGTGCAACACAAGCAGCATTATCCTCATAAATTATAGTGGGAGAATCTATCACCGGTTTGAATCCACTAGCATTATCAATGTGTGATATCATTGATCTTAACTAAACACACTCTCTTCCGGCCTCATAGAGGGAAATAATTTCAGAGTGGTTGGAAGATGTTGCAACAAGTGTTTGCTTAGTGGAACGCCAAGAAATGGCCGTATCATTATAGCAAAATAGATAACCGGTTTGGGAGCGAGCTCTGTGCGGATCAGATTTATATCCTGCATCAGCATAACCTACTAAACCAGAGTTAGTAGTACTCTTAGAATAGAATAACCACAAATCAATGGTTCCTCGGAGATAACTGAAGATATGTTTAATCCCATTCCAATGTCTCCGGGTTGGCTCAGAACTGAAACGTGCCAACAAATTTACCGCAAAAACGATATCTGGTTCGTGCACTGTGCCAAGTACATTAAAGCCCCGATTGCATTGAGGTATGGTACTTCAGGACCAAGTATATCCTCACCAGATTCTTTAGGATGAAACGGGTCCTTTTGGGGGTCAAGAGACCTTACAACCATAGGGGTGCTCAATGGGTGAGCCTTGTCCATGTTAAAACATCTAAGCAATCTCTCAGTGTATGCTGACTGATGGACAAGTATTCCATTCTTTTTGTGCTCAAACTCTAGACCAAGGCATAGTTTGGTTTTACCCAAATCTTTAACCTCAAACTCCTTTTTCAAATATTCAGCAGTTTCAGATAACTCTTCAGGAGTCCCAATTAAATTCATGTCGTCGACATTAACTGCTATAATAGCAAATCCTGTTTCAGATCTTTTAATAAACACGCATGGGCAGATGGGATCATTTATGTACCCTTCCTTAGTCAGGTATTCACTTAAATGTTGGTACCACATGCGGCCTGATTGCTTTAACCCATATAAAGATCTTTGCAACTTTATTGAGAATAAGTTGCGGGGAGTGTATGCTTCAGGCATTTTGAAACCTTCGAGAATTTTCATATAGATATTGGAATCTAATTAACCATATAAATATACCGTCACAACGTCCATAAGACGCATTTCAAAATTTTCTTGGGCAACCCAACTTATAAGGAAACGAAAGGTAACTATATCCACTACTGATGAATATGTTTCATCATAATCTATCCCAGGCCTCAGCAGGAAACCTTGGGCTACGAGTCGGGCTTTATACCTCACGATCTCGTTTTTCTCATTTCGTTTCCGGACAAAGACCCATTTGTATCCAACAGGTTTTACATTGTCGGGGGTTTTAGTAATAGGCCTAAAAATATTACGTTTGGCAAGGGAAGTCAATTCAGCATGGATTGCTTCCTCCCATTTAGGCCAATCTCGCCTATGACGGCATTCGGTTATAGACCGAGGTTCATAATCATCATTCATAATCTCATGAGCAACTGAGAGAGCAAATGCATCATCGATGATGATCTCATTTCGATCCCATATCTCATTACAATAACTGATGAAAATTTCAGTATTCCCAAGTTTGGTGATCTTTTCATGGGTTTGTACCACTTCATGGGCAATATGCTCATGAACTTGTGCCACTTCAGGGGCAATATGCTCTCTTTGAATATTATGTTGTGGCACTTCAGGTGCAATTTGCTTTCCTCGAGAAAGATTGATGTGCTTATCTGGAGCAGAATTATGCTCATATGGAGCAGATTCTAAATTCATCCCCCTTCTTTTTCGAGGAATAGTGTCTTTTGATCCCATCGATCTACCACGATTCAGGCGCGGGACATTTAGATTCATTTCGAGTGGTTCTTCAGGAACATCTATCCTAGCTGGAACATTCGCAACTGGGATATGAGAATTTGTAACTTTAGCAGTCTCATTAAATGCATCAGGCATTTGATTTGTAATAGCTTGTAAATGGATCAATAGTTGCACCTCATTTTCACATTCAGGTGTTCTTGGGTCTAAATGAGACCAACTTTTCTCATTCCATGAGAAAATCTCGACATTTTTCTGCTTTCCATTTGTGGAAGCTTTTGGTATCCCAAGTGATGGGAATACTGTCTCATCAAAATAACAATCCGCAAATCTAGCGGTAAATAAATCACCCGTCAATGGTTCAAGGAACCGAATAATAGACGGTGAATCAAACCCAACATAAATGCCGAAACGGCGTTGGGGACCCATTTTGGTCCTTTGCGGTGGTGCTACAGGCACTTGTACCGTGCAACCAAAGGTGCGAAGATATGAAATGTCTAGCTCCTGGCCCAAGACTAACTGAAGGGGGGAATAGAAATGAGAAGTAGTGGGGCGCAGTTTAATTAAAGATGCAGCATGTAAAACAGCATGACCCCACACTAAGGATGTGAGCTTTGTCCTCATCAATAAAGTTCGAGTAATAATCTGAATGCGTTTAATCATAGATTCTGCTAATCCATTTTGAGTATGAACATGTGGGACAAGATGTTCAACTTTAATTCCTAATGAAGCGCAATAAGCATCAAAATTCTTTGATGTGAACTCACCAGCATTATCCATTCTTATGCTTTTAATTTGATAATCTGGAAAATGAGTTCGAAGCTTTATTATCTGTGCAAGCAAACGTGCAAAAGCGACGTTGCGCGTTGATAATAGGCAAACATGGGACCATCTGCAGGATGCGTCTACTAGTACCATGAAATATCTAAATGGTCCATTTGCAGGCTGAATCAGCCCACAGATATCACCCTGGATTCTATGTAAGAATGAATGAGATTCATAATCAACATTTTCCATGAAAGGTTTAGTAATGAGCTTTCCTTGTGAACAAGATTCACAAATGTAATCTTTGGACAACAACACCTTTGTATCTTTTAAAGGTTGTCCACGAGTATTTTTAAGGATTCTTTGCATCATTGTAGGCGATCATGCCAAAGTCCGAACACATCAGGGTTCATTAGTTTCCAAGGCATCGTAGTATATGATTCTATAGCTCGTATTGGGACAAAATATAATCCCATACTAGAAGCTTCCAGCTTCTCATGGATGGTATTCTGGCCCATCTTGTAGGAAGTGATGCAAAGAAATTTCTTATTTTGCTCATTAATTGTTTCTAGATGGTACCCATTACGGCGTACATCTTTGTAGCTAAGTAGATTTCTTTTTGATCTACCGCTCAACAATGCATCTTCAAGATACAATGTTGTGCCATTTGGCAAAATAACTGTGGCAGTCTTATAGCCATCTATAATATTAACAGGACCAGATATTGTCTGAACATTTGCCTTGCACAATGTCACATTTGAGAAAGAGTGTTTGCCACAAAGTATAGTATGCATTGTAGCACTATCAAGCAAACATATATCTTCCTTTTTCTCAATGTGTCCCATTTGCATTTATCTTGACAACTTCAGGTGTCAAGTTCCATAAAATTTAACAAATTAATAATATGATGCAAAATATAAACAGCTTGTGGATATTGTCCGCTTTGGTACTTCAGGACCTCACGGATTTTATTGACGACCATATTTATTTAATATCTTCCTTGGTAACATAATTATCCAATGGTATGGCAAAACATAGATGAAAACCCTCTGGATATATTTCTGGGGACTTATTATTTTCATCAACATTATAAAAAGAAATCAAAAACCTCAAAAGGTTTTTCATTGCCAAGAATATGACAGTTTTCATTGACCAAAACCTTATTGACTTCAGCATCAGTCTCAGTTAGGTCAATGTCATGGGTCTCAATATGCTTGCTTTTATCCTTCTGGGATGCTTGGTATAGATCAACCAAATGTCTGGCCGTACGACAGGTACGTGACCAATGACCAGTCATTCCACAACGATAACAGGTACTATCATCATGCTTCTTCATGGGCTTTTTACCTTTAGGGTTGTGTAGGGAGTTATTTATATTACGGTTAAATCTCCCATTACCCTTACGGAAAAAATTCCCATGCCTGCGCTCACGGCCTCTAGGACGGCCAACATTCTTACTTGAGCCGGCATTTGCTTCAGGAAATGCCTTAGAGCCAGCAGGTCTTAAATTATGATTTTTAAGCAGCAACTCATTTGTTTGTTCTGCAGTCAACAGGACTGAGATCAATTCAGAATATGTTTTAAACTGGCGCTGTCGGTATTGCTGTTGCAATACAATATTCGAAGCATGAAAGGTGGAGAATGTTTTCTCTAAAAGCTCAACCTCAGTAAGCTTAACACCACAAAGTTCAAGCCGTGATACAATATCATACAATGCCGAATTATAATCGGACATGGACTTGAAATTCTGCAACCTCAGATGTTGCCAATCATATTGTGCTTGAGGTAGGATGACAGTTTTGGTATGATCATACCGCTCTTTCAATCTTGTCCATAAGATCAAGGGATCTCGGACAGATAGATATTGAACTTTTAGGCTATCACTTAGATGCCGACGGATAAAAATCAAAGCATTTGCCTTATCTTTATCATTAGCATTTCCATTTTTACCAATGGTAGCTGCAAGACCTTGGCCTTGGAGATGCAGTTCAATATCAAGACACTATGACAAATAGTTATTGCCACTTACATCCAAAATTTGGAATTTGGGCTTTTCAATATTTGCCATAATTCTGAAACGAATGGTCTCAATTAGGTTGACAACTTCTAGTATCAAAATTAGGTTGACAACTTCTTGTGTCAAAATTAGGTTAACAACTTCTGGTGTCAAAAATATTTAGAAGTAAATCTTTACACAATAAACATTTAAATTATCTAGTGTAAAGAAAAAGGTTAAATAAAATAATGGAATCAAACCTTAAGAACTTACCAAGCTTTAAATTTGCTTCACTTTAGAACACTAGTGCAAACTTCAAAAATTGCTTCACTTTAGAACACTCGTGCTGATAACGTGTTGTGGAAAGTATTTTAATTAAAATTGGAACAAGAAGCAAGTATGAACAAATGAGAGAAAAAGAGAGAGAGAGAAAGAGAAAGAAACGAAAATCATCAGAAGATATCTATGATCCTATTCTCTTCATTCGTTCTTCAATTTATAGACGAAATAATTACTATGCAAACTTTGAAATTTTGTACATGTGGGCCCCACGGTTTGAAATTTTCAAGTGTGGGCCCCACGCACTATTCATCCTACAGATTTTCACATCTTAGACAATTTGCACAACTTGCATTTGCTCACTTTCATAACAGTGAATTTATAAAAATACCTTTTTTATCATCATTCTCATCAATTTCACTCTAAAAGCTAAGGATAGTTTAATTATTTCACTTTTTTTATTTAATTTTATTTCTTTTTAAATCGTGAACCCCACATTCTACTAACAAAAAAATACTAATATCTTATTAATATTTTTTTATATTATATATTTTTATATATTAATATCTTTAAATATTATATTATACATATCTATATATCATATATTTTTCACTATCCTTTTTTAATATTTTAATTATAATTTATTTAATTAATATTAATTATTAATATAATAATACATATAAAATTAGTATTGTAATATTGTCATGTGATTTTGTAATATTGATTATAAATATTAATTATTTTCTTGAGCTCTATATATGCACTCCTTTTTATTTTACAATATGTATCAACTTTAAAAAATTTATTTATAATATATATATACATAAAATTATATAATATCTATATATAATTAACATGCTAATTCTCGCGCGTGTAGTGAAGTACGGGTCCATTGTTAGCTTTACTATAAAGAAAAAACCCTAAAGGTGGCTTGGGAGCTATGCCACGTCGGTTGCTCCATTTTCTTTTGCTTTTCATTTTTTTTTAAATGGCAATGTCAAAAAGATGTTGTTTTGGCTCTTTGGTAGCAAAAAAGAAAAAAAAAAGGACGTAGGTCGATCAAGATAGAAGAGATGGCTGGCTAGGGAGAAAAAAAAAGGCAAGGAGTTTATTTTTATTGGTGTGGAATAATCTAGAATGGGTGGATAAATCTATACTTCTATGCTATTATATCTACTAAAACATATAAAAAATATGTGAATTTACAAAAATACCCATTTTATCTCAAATTTCCTTTTTTCTCTATTTGCTATTATGGCCTTTTAGTCATTTTACATTCTATTTTTTTAATCTATATTCTTAAAATGGTGGGACCCACACACATACACAATCATTATTATATTGTAATATATAAATACTATTATATATTATAAATGCTACTAACAATATATACACACACATAAATACATACAATATACATATATATATATATACATACATATAATACTACTAATTTTAAGAATATGTTTGTATATTTATGCCATTTAGAATGAATAGAGAAATTGAGAATTCAAAATAAATAGGAATATTGTTGATAACATCTTTTGTCAATCCTCTAGACATGATAGAATTGAACTCATTTTATTTTACTTAATTATACTTTGGAAAATTATCTCATACACTGATAGTATAGTTTTTTAACTCAACAAGTGGGTTAGAGGATTGACATGTATTTTTATAAGGTATATTTTTATATATTTTTAATTAATTAATTAAATAGTAGAGTATGTGTCATTTGCCTAACACTGTATGTGGAGTTAAAAAACTCCATTGTCAGTGTATGAAAACTAAACTCTTATACTTTACACTATTATTATGACTTATAATCTTAATATGATTGTTAAGGTATTAATATAAATTTAATACAAATTAAAATAATAATTATATTTGTATTTTTATTCTTATCTCGATTTTTATATTTAATTATCTTAAATAAAATTAAATAAGTAATAATACAAAACCCGCTGCCAAACGTGGGTACATGGCTAGTTTTTATTTTAAACTAGAATGCCCCCGTGCTTTGTTGCGGGCATTCTAGTTTTCGTATGAATTTTTTTGGTTTACAATTTTCTTACGAACTTATTTATATGTTTCCAACAAAAAAAATCTCTCTGAAGCAATTTAAAATAAATACAACTACTAATATTAACTACAAATCAGATAATTAGATATGAGGCAATACATTCATGATATTTATCAGATGATATCCTACCATCAATATTTTGTTTGCTCTCAAATATGCTTACTTAAATATTTAGACATCAAGTAACTGTTCAGATCATAGGACATGAAAAGTCCAAAATGCGTATAAAGTTGACGTCATCCAAAAGAGATCGTCTTAGCAATTTGGTACCAATATCCAGTTTCAAAATTCCAAGTGCAAAACTATCCTGTCTGCAATTTTCTTCTTTGATGACACTTAATCCCGAAGGATTCTCATAGCACTGCATTCATTTAAAAAAGAGAAAATCAAGTGTCAAGTGAATGATTGAGCAATAATAGGTTGCTTATCATTTCAATAACTTTATGGTTAATTAGTGTTACGGATAGTTCATGGTACATTGAAGCAATTCATAAAGTGAGTAAGAGTGGAAGTTTTACCTGTGTTTTACTTCCATAAACTCTTTTCAAGTCATGTTCACATTTCAAAGAAAATAGCTACAATTTATGAGAATGTCAAGTAGGGTTTTCCCCCAGTGATTCCCTGTAACCACGAAATGAAAAGCAAAATAAGTTATATAAGCCACATATTTAAAGAGAAGAAAGATCATATTATAAGATAAAAGAAGATCTAAAGGCTTATCCTGTTTCTTGAGGGAAAACACCTAACTAATTATATCATGAAAGAAAGCTGAGAAGGGAAAGAGGATTAAAACTTATATCCATACATATGTAAAAAAAGTAAAAAAAAAACACTAAATAAACATATAAAACTTTACAAACATTATAAACAAAAAATCAATAATAAGAAAACAACTTAAACAGGGATAAACGATGCAAAGCTGATCTAAGAAGAGAGCTAAATTGATAGGAACCATCTAAAGGTCACCAATAAACAAACAAAAATAAATAGCTTCGATGAATATAGAGAAATGAACAACATGCTTAAAGATCGTCAAGTCCAGCAAACAGGAATCAATGATTCATCAGCAACATAGAAAAGTTTTTTTTTTTTTTTTACAATAAAAGTGTTTAAAAAAGGTTGATCCAATAATATTTTTAGACCATCAATGAAATTGGCGGCAGCAACAAAACAACTATTAATAAAAGACATGTAGTACTTTTTCACCTTTACTCATCAATATAAACACTGCTAAGAAATAATTTAAAGCTAGATGGGTATTGAAGAAACCCTGCTAACTACTGAGACTCATACAACTATTAGTCCAAAAGGGTGTAAGTGTAACAGAGGATAAAGCAATGACAAACATCCGTAGCAATCACATATTCCCTCCTTTTCATAATATCTATCGTTTTTGGAAGATTTTTTTTTTCAAATTATCTGTCACTTTAAGATTTCTATAAAGTATTAATTACCTTTTTTCTAATTTTATCCTTCTTTTTTTTGAACTAATCTTACAAATCATTTATTATTAAAGAGAGAGTAATAAAAGGATAAACTTACTCTTTCATAATATTTTGTCTAAATTCTAAGAGTCTTTAATAATAACCTTAATTTTTGTATAAGACCTTAAAACGACAGATAATATAAAAAGGAGGGAGTAACGAATATCTATAAGAGAATATATATGCACTAATTGAAAGTTATACATCCTAGAAACATGCTCTTTGGAAATGATCAAAAGTAAGATAGGCATTAAAGAACGGCATCGAGATTGATACATCGAAATTTCTGATTCTAAAAAATTGGATCTGGCTTTATTCAAACAAAAACAGAGAAAGTTCTCTTTTGGTGATCATGCAAGAAAAGTTAAAAAAAAAATTGTTTATAGTTATTTAATCAACATTAGCCATTGTCATACTTAGGTCTCGAGATTCTAAAAGAGAGTTTAACCTGACACAAAGTACTCATTCTCTTTTCCGGATTGAATCTACACCACCATTCCAAAAAAGTAGAGACACAAATATCTGAAATAAATATAAAATGCAGAAAGTTAAATAATAAATAGAGATGTATCAAATAATTAATGGGAAAAAAAACCAAGAAACCTATAACAAAAGAATAGAAAACCAAAGTAACGAAAGTGAACAAAGCTAAAGGAAATATAAATGATACATTACACTTGGAGCTCATAAATATATGGCATCAAACCTTATGTTTATCAAACCTGAAAAATAGGAAATTATCGAAGTCAACCCTCTTACCATAAACATATGTCTTCTATTTATTTCAGATAAATATATAGCATCAAAGTTAAACCTATTACCATTTAAGAATCAAGACTTCAACTCAGTATCCCATGTCTCTCTATCATGAGTTTTATATAACCTTCAATTAAATAAAATATTTTCAAATGGATTACCCACCTCAAGACTATAACAAAGTAAAGATTACTGACAAACTCAGCTTCTCTTAGAACCTAAACCATATAAAACGCATGCATGTTATTGGGAAAAAAATCACGACACTTGATTGAGGAACTAAGATACTTCAACGGGATCAGAAAGGAAAATAAGAATATTTATACTCATAATAATATGTGAAATTGAGTCAAAATAATGAAAGAAGAGAATATCACTAAAAAACCCATTAAAAAATAACTCAAAAACAAGGTAATACCTTAATTAGAATTGTTGCAAATAGATGAGGCATTAAGATTGATTTGATGACAATAATAAATCCCTCCAGTTTTTGCAAGAAGAAGATCAAACGAAATACATGAGAAAAATGAAGAAAAGTGAAGCAAAACAGGGAAAATAAGAAAGATAAATGATGGAAAAAAAGAGAGGATAAAAACAAACTGAAAAAGTGAATCATGATAGGATAGAAAAGCATGGTCATTTTTTAAAAAAAGTTTTCTAATTCTAAAAGGGACAATCCGTTCCCCCTTCCACTCCCTCTCTAACCTTCCCTCTCCAAAGTCTCATGTTATGCTCAAGCTGAGTATTAGATAGGAAAGAGCATATAAGGGTGATTGAAGAAGAAGAATTGCAAGAGCTGAGAGCACTTGCCCAGAAAAACAGAGAGAAAGGAAGGAACAGAGGGATATTCAAAGAGAAGAGAGAGTCTCTATTTTATTTGATATTGTTCGATGATCAGTACAATACAATTCTTGGCATATATCTCACTCTCATGCACGCAGGATCCTAGGCGTAACAACCTAAAGGACACCTGTCATCTGACAACTGGAATTACCATTACCAGCTTCCACTATTTACAGCATTACCCTCAATTAGCTAACTTACTTACTTACTGACAGAACTTAATTAAAAAATTGTTTAAGCTTGTAACAACTACCCCACCTTTGAAGAAAATCCTTGTCCTCAAGGATTAAAAGAAGGATACTTTTGCTTCAGGTGATTCCAATCTTCCCAAGTGGCATCTTCAGGGAAAGAGTTGGACCAATTCACCAACACTTCAGTTGCAGCCACGTTCCCTTTTTTAACCATTCTCCTGTCAATTATATTGATTGGTTCTTTCTCCAAGGTGCCATCTTCCTTAAGCAGTGGTAGTTGCAGGTCTGTTGGGGCATTTCCTTCATGTTTCTTCAATAGAGACACATGGAACACTGGGTGTATCTTGGCTCCTGCAGGCAGCTGAATAAAATAAGCCACAGCTCCAATCTTTTTCATAATCTGATATGGACCAAAGTACCTTGCAGACAGTTTCAGACAGCTCCTATGAACCATAGTTTGCTGCCTGTATGGCTGCAGTTTAATATATACCCAATCCCTGACCTCAAACTCTCTTTCGTATCTTTTCCTATCAGCAATATGCTTCATTCTATTCTGAGCTCTTTCCAAGTAAAACTTGAGCATTTTCATTGCAGCTTCTCTCGCTTGCAAGCTTCTGTCCACCATTTCAACAACTGAGTTTCCTGGTAGGTAAGGACTATAAACAGGAGCCTTTTGTCCATACACCACCTCATAAGGTGTGGTGTTAGTGGTTGTGTGATATCTTGTGTTATACCACCACTCCTCCAAACTAAGCCACTTACACCATTCCTTAGGTTGCTCACCTGTCATGCACCTAAGGTACGACTCGAGGCACTTATTGATTGCTTCTGTTTGTCCATCCATTTGAGAATGATAAGCAGTAGAAACCTTCAATACAACCCCCTACTTTGTGAACAACTCTTTCCAAAAAAACTCATGAAAATTCTGTCCCTGTCAGATACAATAGTTGAAGGCATGCCATGCAACTTAAATACATTATCCATAAAGGCTTGTGCTACCTGGACAGCAATGAAAAGATGTGATAAGGGAATGAAATGAGCATGTTTGCTCAATCTATCTACTACCACCATGATAACATCCTTGTTTGATGATTTGGGGAGACCTTCAATAAAGTCCATGGATATGTCTGACCATACTCTTTCGGGAATTGGAAGAGGCTGCAACAACCCAGGTGAAGTAGCTGTATCATACTTATTCTTTTGACAGGTAACATATTCATTCACCATTCTTCTAACATCTCTTTTCAGTCTCTTCTAGTATAAAACTGCAAATATTCTTTTGAAAGTGGCATTTGCCCCCGCATGACCTCCCATTGGTGAACTATGGAAATAATTAAGCAGATTATGCTTCAATGGTAAAGAATTTCCTACGATCAGTTTTCCCTTCCTCAAAAGGTGACCCTGACTCCAAATGTACTTGTTCCTGGAACATTGACCATCATGCAACTCCTTTAATAGTGCCTGCAATTGTGGATCTTGCTGCCATGACTCTTTAATTTGCTGCATCAAATCAATTGTCGTGGTGGATATTGCCATTAGCTCCCTATTAGAACCTATAGGCCTTCTTGACAGAACATCTGCGACTGTATTCGAGATTCCTCTTCTATATTGTACCTTATAGTCATAACCCATCATTTTTGTAACCTACAAATGTTGAGCCGGAGTCGTTGCCTGCTGATCTGAGAGGAACTTTAAGCTTTGATGATTAGTTTTTATGATAAAATGCCTGCCAGTCAAATAGGCATTCCACTTTTTAACTGCCATCATCTCTTTATCATAAATTGAAAGTGATTGATGCTTTAAGGCCAAAGCCTTGCTGAAATAAGCTAGTGGCCTACCACCTTGAGATAACACTACCCCAACTCTAGTTCCTGATGCATCTGTTTCTAACACAAAACATTGTTGGAAATTTGGTAGTGCTAGTACAGGAGCTGCTAATAAGGTTTTCTTCAATTTTTCCACTGAGCTCTTTTACTCAATTGGAATGCATCTTTTTAAGCAGTTCAGTTAGAGGTTTAGCTATAAGACCATAAGCCTTGATGAACCTTCTGTAGTACCCAGTCAACCCCAAAAATCCTCTAAGCTCCTTGATGCAACTCAGTATTGGCCAACTCATAACACACTGTGCCTTCTTATCATCCATAGCAACTCCATTGGCAGAAATCACGTGTCCAAGGTACTCTACCTCCATAACTATGAAATCACACTTAGATTTTTTAACATACAGCTGGTGTTACTTCAACAGATCCAATACCTGATTAAGGTGACTTAAGCGCTCCTTCCAACTCTTAGAATATATGAGGATGTCGTCAAAAAACACCAATACAAACCTTCTTAAGTGAGGTTTGAAGATTGAGTTCATAAGGCTTTGAAAGGTGGATGGAGCGTTTGTAAAGCCAAAAGGGAGTACCAGGAACTCATAATGCCCTTCATGTGTCCGAAAGGCAGTTTTATATATATCGACGAGACACATTCTGATCTGATGGTAATCAGACTGGAGATCCAGTTTGGTGAAATATACTGCCCCTGTCAACTCGTCTAGCAGTTTTTCTATTAGTGGTATAAGGAATTTATCCTTCACGGTTATTTAGTTAAGTTGCTTGTAATCTATACACATTCGCCATGACCCATCCTTCCTCTTAACCATGACTATGGTTGAGGCAAAAGAGCTAGTGCTAGGCCTTATAATACCTGAATCCAGTATCTCTTTCACCATCTTCTCAATTTCATCTTTCTGTATGCTAGGGTACCTATAGGGTCTGCTTCTCATAGTTTTTGACTCATCATGTAGTATTATCTTATGATCATGTCCCTTACTAGGAGGTAACCCTTTTGGCTCCCTGAAAATAGATTCATACTGCTCCAATACTTGTAAAAGAGCAGGGTCTTGAGACTTAGCAGAGCGGTTAAGTTTCAGTTGTGTGTGGGTGCCTTCCGCTAATAAAAGAGTAAAAGGTTGCATCACATTACTCACCAACATAGCATTGAGCTGCTTAACCGTTTGTCTGCACTGTTTAAGTTGTACCCAACCTGGTTGTATGCCTTTTAATACCTTCCATTGGTCATGATACTTAAACTGCATCGTTAACAGCTTGAAATCCCACAAAATAGGACCCAGAGTCACTAGCCATTGAATTCTCAAGACTATATCACACCCTTTTAAGGGCAACACCAAGAAGTCAGATTGGAATTCGAGTCCTTGCACTTGCCAAGCAAGTTGTTCGCAAACACCTGCTGTAGTGAATGCCTCCCCATTAGCAATTGACACTTCAATAGCCATATTTGAATTAGTTAATAATCCTAAAGCTCTCACAGCAGTGGAATTGATGAAATTGTGAGTGCTTCCTGAATCCACCAATATCACCAATGAGTGGTTCTTCATTGTACAGCTAATCCTCATAGTTTGATAGCCAGATGTCCCATATATGGCGTGTAAGGAAATAACAGGCTTTTCCCCACTGTCATATTCTGCCTATATTGCTTCTGGACTGTCAAGGCAGTCGGCAAACACTTCAGGTTCTGCATCTTCCTTTGTAGTTAGGTAATTTTCAGCTATTTGGAATAGCTGAGACTTAATGCACTTATGTCCCGGTGTATATTTGGCTTGACACCAATAACATAGCCCCTTTTTCCTTCTTTCCTCAATTTCTATTGCTGTGGGTTTTCTTGGAGTAATTTTTGTGTCTGTGTTATTGTTTTGAGAAGATTTGGTTGTTGGGTTTGGCACTTTAGAACTGAGATACGAGGAATAGCTCTGGTTAGATGCTATTTTTGGTGTAGGTAACAGAGGTTGAAAACTACTTGGTTTTAGATAAGGTTGAGTATATGTGCTTGTGGAAGAGCCAGCTGAAGTACTGGTGGCCTTGGCTACATTGCTAATAGTTTTTTTCGGGGCTAAGGACATACTTACTTCTAGTTGCTTTGCCAGATGCAATGCATGATTGAGAGATATAGGTTTAAACAATCTAATGTGCTTAGAAATTTCTTCTCTCAAGTTGCTAATAAAAATACTAAGTGCATACAAATCTGAGAGTTGTAGGAGGTTGAGAATACCTAAGAAACTATCGTGATATTCCTCAACAGTTCCAGTTTGTTTCAGCTCCACCAAATCTAACATCGGGTCTGCAAATTCTTCAAAGGCAAAGCGGTCTTTCATTGCTGCTATATAAGAACCCCAAGTGAGATTTGCTATCCCTCCCTGTGTATTGGCAAAATATTGATGCCATTGCAATGCACATCCTTCCAGGCTCAACATGGTAACCTGCACTTTCGATTCCTCAGGTACCCTCTCGGCCTCGAAATATTATTCCATTTTTAAGATCCATCCCTTGTAGTCATCTCCATCAAACTTAGGAAGCTCTATCTTAAACTGCCTAGGATAGTTAAGTATCTGAGTGTTATAAGCAGGCCATGGTGGAACAATAGGGGTTAACGGAAAGACTGGACTTTGATGTAAGGAAGATGTGACAGGTTGTGTGGAGATGGGGGAATCCATGGATGACCCTGATGGTTGTCCTGCATAAGGTTCCTTCCTTAAGAAGACCGATTCTAGCGCTGCCTTTATCTCCAACCCAATCTAGGATCGAAGCTCATTTTTTAACTCATTTTTGAAGTCTACAAGTTTACTTGATAAACGAGCATCAATGGTGTTTTCCAGGTCGGCACTTGCTGTGGCCATGGTCTGTGGATGTGAAGGATTACTTAAGGTTTGTTTCCCAGATTCCTTGTGGGTCATATTGCCAGGAACAAGGCTCTGGTACCAAAATGTTATGCTCAAGCTGAGTATTAGATAGAAAAAAGCATATAATGGTGATTGAGGAAAAAGAATTGCAAGAGCTGAGAGCACTTGCCCAGAAAAACAGAGAGAAAAGAGGGAACATAGGGATATTCAAAGAGAAGAGAGAGAGTCTATTTCATTTGATATTGTTCGATGATCAGTACAATACAATTCTTGGCATATATGTCACGCCCCGACCTGCCCCGAGCCGGCCACATGGCAACCGCAGCGCTGCCTCGAAGTACGTGCTGGCCAGTCACGCACCTAAGGCACCGCAAGGCATAAATGGGCATCATCACTGTCAAATAAAACTAAAACTTTAATTAGAAAATATTTAAAAAAATAATTAACTTTAAAAGTAATGCCAGTGGACTAATTGAGAGAATACCTACACAGCGGAAACTTTTAAGTCTAAGCCACCGAGGCCTCCTAGTGAGCCTCTTTTCTATAGCTGACTCCGATCGCAGATCTGCATCCATCCACATTGGATACAGGTGAGTGACAGAGATTCAATGAGTCTCCCTCGGGGTTAGAGCGGATAAGGGAAATCCAAAATAAAATAAAATAGAATAATATTAAAACAAATATTTTTCTTTTAAAAATTCTTTTTTGGTTCTCTTGCTGGGAACCCTCCTTTAAAAACACTATAAATATATATATATATATAAAATGGGCTGGCATCTTAATCATACTGGAGGTGCGACCCGTCGGTCGTCTTATGTCTCACTGCACCGAGGGCTATCTCTTTTATCATTTATAATTATTTTCTCTTTCCCTTTCTCTTTCTCTTTAGCCCTTTCCCTCTGTGGTGCCTCATTGTGGTGGAACACAGTGAACTGGAGCCCTGGCGAGTTTCCCTACACGCCTCTCCCAACCAGGCTCGACTCACCGTGCCCCTTGATAGGCGGTCCACGGTTGAGTATCATGCATGCTCTCAACTCGGTCCACGCTCTCGCAAACTGGAGCCCCGAGGAACCCTCTCAAATACTTGTCTCCCAAGGGTATCGTACCCTCAATAATAATAATAATAATTATTCATAATTTATATATATACGTATAAAACATTTATTTTTAAGGTATATAAATCACACACACATAAGTTCTATATATTTTTTTAAAACATCCCACTCACTGTGTGGTATATCACAAGCAGGTGTGTGCATGTGGATTTCCCATATCCCAAAACCTTTTTGGAAAATATTTATGTTTTAAAATCATTTTTAAAATCCCTTTTCCCCCAGTGGCTACACGAAGAAGTCTAGGCCACTCACAGTGATGGGAGATTCGTATACTCCCAATCGCTCCATGTAGCTTAACCTCCGGAGCATCGCCGCACTCGATTCAACCGAAGCCCTAGTACACGGAAATATAAGTTAGCATTCATAATTAAATTTATGAATGCACCTACGAGGCTCTAATATGACTTAAGATGATGTTTGAATGGGGTTAGAAAGACTCGAAAGTGTTTTGAATCGATTTGGGGTCAATTAGGGTTTCGGGAGGTAAAATGACCATTTTACCCCTAAAGGCAAGAACGGCACCGGATCTAGAGTGAACCGGTTCCGGTTCTCTTCGACCCAAAGGTCGGTGACCGATAAGCAGAAATGGCATCGGTTCTGAACAGATCCGGCGCTGGTTCTGAACAGATCCGGTGCCGGTTCTGTTCTGGGTTTCAAACCCGAAATTTCTTCAAATTTTCTCTTAATTCGAAAACCGATGCAATCGTCCACCAATTTAGCTATAATTTCATATGCATGTACCTTAATGCATCCACGACACGTTTACCAAAAGAAAAACGAGAAACACAAGCTCAAAGTTCCTAGATCTCGAATCTAAATTAAAAATTTAACTAAAAGCTGAACCTAACTTTGAACTTGGATCTCTCCTAAACCAATGCATAGAAAAACGTGCAAACTTGGAAAAACGTAGATCGAGGAGTTAAGAATAACTCACCAAGATCTCACCTCGAACTTTCGGTCGATTTGTCCGGATCTGCCAATTGTCCAAAATGCCTCCGTTTAGCTCCAGAGAGAAAAGAAAAGAAAATGAAAGAAAAAGAAAAAGAGAAATGAAGAAAAGTTTCGGCTCACCCCTATTTATAGAGGAGCCCGACACCGGGTCTACTCGGGCCCCGGGTCAAACTTTTCCCCTTTTTCAACTTTCTTTCATTTTCACCCATTGGCTAAATCCTTTGCTTTCTTGTGCCAATGGGGCCCATAATAAATTTCTAGGGACTTATTTGGAGGTCTTTTTGGCATTTACTAATTTCCATGCACGGTTAATTATTTTATCTTCCAACTCCGTCTTATCCTAATTTTAACTTCTCTTCTGACTTGACACAGTCGGACCGACTTATTATTCAATTACTACGTCATCTTACACTGTTCCGTTCGTACGAAAAGGTCGTGTTAGGTCTGGGTGTGTCATATATCTCACTCTCATGCACGCAGGATCCTAGGCGTAACAACCTAAAGGACACCTGTCATCTGACAGCTAGAATTACCATTGCCAGCTTCCACTATTTACAGCATTACCCTCCCTTAGCTAACTTACTTACTTACTGACAGAACTTAATTAAAAAATTGTTTAAGCTTGTAACAACTCAACCCTTCTCTGTTTTCCTTTTTTTGCATTTCGAGACCCCATTCTTGACTCTTCCCGTCTAACCCTTTTTTTTAAAGGGTTCATTTGGACCAAAATGACGACGTTTTGGCCCAAATATTTTGAAAAAAAAAAAAGACAGGAAAAGAAGGAAAAATGGAAGGCCAACATGTGGCTATACTCCCAAGTCTCTTTCAGGATTTAATCTTTATACTAGCTATTATTACTAGTTATATGATTAAAAATTAAAATTTTTAAATAACATTTAAAAATTTTAAAGGTTCATAGTATTAAATGAAAAAAGGTAACAGCAATAAAAAGTTAAAAATAAATTGAAGTGTCAATGATATAAAATTCGATACTTTTAATAACAAATATCTCACAACATATTTGTAAAAATAACTTTTATTTTTTATTATAAATTATAACTTAATAGACATTTTTTTGTCACAAAATTAACATATTTTTTTTTCTTAAGGTAAATGAAATCTTATTATGCAAAACAAATCTTATGAACACACATATATCTTTGTGAAAAATCATACTAATAATCTAACAATATTATAACAAATAATTAACAAATCAAACCAATATAGAAATTGGACGAAACCCTGCACAAAGATACTCGAACCTGATACCTCATGTATTTATAACTTAAACTAAAGGTCAATAAAGTAATAAATAATCAATAGATTATTTACCAATCCTTAAAATTTCATAGGACTTATCATTTCTAATAATAAAAAAATTATAATATCTCGTAATCTTCCATTTTATTATTAGTATATAATTATGTCATCAATTTCCTATTAGAACATAACAAAAAGATCTGGTCAACATTTTGATTCCTAAAAATCTCCATAAAATTGATCAAAATCTCCTAAATCAAATATCCCTTAATTATATGAAATTATGATATTTTAACAAAAAAATTATATTTTCAATTATTAGATTGATGCTTCTTTTATTTTTTTATCAATACTTCACTTATATGATAAATTAACAATTATTATGATTATCATTAGGTATAATTGTCAAAAAATTGATTATAAAAGTCGTTATTTTGTAATAGTAAATTAAAATTAATTGATAAAATAATTTTTTTATCATTAGAATATCCTCTAATAATCAAATAAAAAAATCCACTTTAATTCACCAAACTAATCCTAATCCAATCTTGTGAAATTAATAATCACCTTAATAATTAAATAATGACTTTAATTCATCACAAAATTACTTCAAAACTAATATTGAAGTTTATTATTACCTATCAAATTACCTCTTAATAATAATAATAATAATAATAATAATAATAATAATAATAATAATAATAATAATAATAAATGATCTTAATTTGTCAAATTAATATTAAATCCAACTTTATATATTATCATTACTCACTCAATATCTTTTAATAATAATCACATAAATTCAAATTAATAGATATGTTTTAAATAATTAGGGATTAAACCTATCAAATTCTTTCAATAAATTAAGCAATAAATATATATTTATGAAAAATAATTGTAAAAACAAAAGTTCCAAGTTAATCAAGATGGAAAATTTGATCCCATAAAAAAAGATGCAAAAAAAAGAAAAATAGAAAAAGGAAAACAAATAAACAAAAGAAAAAGAAAGAATTGGAAAAAAAAATCAAATACATCATAAATAAAGGCTCACCAAATTAACCGTTAACCATTAACCATTAACCATAATTAGTTAAATTGCCATCAATGTTGAGACATATGACATCAAATTATACACTTAATTTTTCAATTGATGATTTTGGTTGATGGAAATTACTTTCATATATAAATATAGATATAGATTTCAATTTGAACATTTGATTTGGTGATAGGGGTAAATTTTTATGAAGATATACTCTATCCATCTCATTTTATTTATCCATAGTTTTCTTTTTTAAGAAATCCTAATTTATTTGTTCCATATCCAAAACAAACAGCAAATGTTTGAATTCTCAAATTTAATCTTAACTTTTAACTACCTTATACAAAAGTCAAAAATCTCAACATAAAGGTTAAATATAGAAATTCATTACTTTTACACCTTACTTTATTAAACTTTATGCAAAGTAGTGGGGGACAAATGATTTGAGACATAGGGAGCGTATATAACGAAATCTCATTCTATTGATAAATTTTATATGCACATAGAAAAATTATAAAAAAAAGGTGAAATATTTAATTTGAAACCTAACGTTTTCAAATCTACATAGTTTGAAGGTCAAACTTTTTAATTTGATCGATCGAGGGCCAAACGTTTCAAAATCAACTTAATCTGGGGCATTCCGTTAATTTGGGACCAAACGTTTTAAAATTGCCGTTAGATTAACGGCTTTCTGACGTTTGTTAAAATGTTAGACCATTATCTGTAAAACTCAGAAAGGTTGAACTTTTTTTGAAATTTTTTTTTTAAAAAAAGCTTACCTTTTTTGTATAATTTTTTATTGTAAAGCTTCAATTGGATTTATCTCGATCTTAAAGGTGAGAAGTAAGATCTTGGGCCGTAGAATAATATATTAAAAAATTAACTTCATCCAACAGTGAAAATAATTAAATCGAAACTCAAAAATCACTATCTTTATGAGGATTTTTAGAAAGTTGTAAATTTATTTTAGCAAATCTAAGGTCATATTCATATTTAAGAGGTCCAAAAAGGTTATCTACAAAATATGGACTTCATCGAAGTACATAGTTTGTGATCAACGGTACCAGTCAATGATGGTCAATGGTGGAAACTTCGTAAAAATCTGGGATATTGTTTGGTTGTAAGGTTTTTAAAACTATAGAGAAAAGAGAGAGTGTGAAATTTGAGAAAGAGAGTAAAAATTTTTGTCTTCAACAAAAAAAAGGTTTAACCTTTTTGTATTTTTCAAATAAAGCCCTAACCTTTTGAGTTTTAACAGACGTTAGAAAACCATTAAACCTAACGGATATTTTGAAATGTTTGACCCTAATTCGACTGGAGGTCCCCAAATTAAATCGATTTTGATACATTTTGCCCTCAATCGATCAACTTAAAAGGTTTGGCCCTAATTTAGATATGTTCGAAAATGTTAAACCCTAAATTAAGCATTTGGCCTAAAACAAATATACTAGCAAACAAATTACAAAGCTATTGAATCAACCTACTACATGGTATGATTTGAATATACTTCAATTTCAATTCTCGAAAAGTAGCGCTACAATCGAGCCGAGCTTGAACGAGCTCGAATATGATCATGGTTTGTTTATTTATTTTTGAGGTGTTCAAGCTCGGCTCGAACGCATTTAACTTTTGCAAATTTGTTCAAGCTTGACTCGGATAAAAAAATGAATGTTCAAGATCATTCATATTCAGCTCGGTTAAACGAATATGTTCGTGAACAACAATTAAACGTGTTCATGAACAAACAATAAACTTGACACGCCCGGACCTAGTCCGCAGGTGTCAAGTTGTAAAATTTTGTATTGTTGTCTTGTCATTATATCAATTTTGACTTCCCATAGATGTTTTAAACTTCGTTTAGCTCAATTTCAAGCTTAAAAACCCAAAAAATTGAAGTCCGGGGATGTGAGCCCCACTTGGAATCGAGACCCTAGGAAATTGGGCCGAGTTGACCAGAGTCAACTCAGAAATTGTTGGCTACGGCGCCGGACAGGGTCGGGTCCGGCGCCGGACCCGTTGTTGTTATATGGGGTCTCGGCCACCCGAGCCCCCCATTTTCACATTTCCTCTTCTTCTTCAATTCTCCGAGCTTTCTCTTCCAATTCCCTTTGAATCAAACTCTTAATTCCTCTTCAAACACTTCATCAATCATCAATATCAACTTCTTTTGCCTTCTTGAAGATCAAAACACCAAGATTTCTAAGAAAATCACCAAATCTAGAAATCTGGAATTTTGGCGACAGATTGTTCATCAACTCATATCTTTTGATTCAACCTTGGGTTGAAGCTGAGAATTTGGTATGTTGTTCTAGACTCATCAAGCTTTAATTTGATAGTTTACATGCTTGATTTCATGGTCTGTGCTAAGAGAATTCGTTGATTGAAGTTGTTATTTCTGTTTTGCCAGAAATAAGTCAACCCTTAATGTTTTAATCCAAAATTCGAGCATGATTGGTTGTTTGATTCCATTCTTGAAGCTGTGAATCCATAGATCATGTGTTTAACTTGCTGTGTTTCAATTTTGGTACGGATTGGTTGTGAATCGAACTCAAACCGAGCTCAATTTGATGAAAGGCCGATCACGGCCCTTTGCTGGAAACAGGTCCGGTGCCGGACCTGGTGAGTCCCGCGCCGGAGCTGTTGATTTGTGGGATTTAATCCCATTTTGGCTCACTCCCGCCCGGGACTGAGCAATCTGCCGACAAAGGTACTGTAGCACTAGGGGCATTTTGATAATTTTGCAGCCCTAGACCCCATTTGACCCCAATTGACTTCAATTAGCTTCAATTGACTTCCGGACTTGCCCAATTTTATTCCAAGACCTTTAATAGGTTTTGATTATTGATTTAATTGTTGGTTGAATATTTTATTAATCAAATTAGATTTTTAATTTGATTATTTAGGTACGTGTTTGTACGAGTTTTGGACCGGTTGCAGTTTGAGCTAAGGCATTCGTGGGTAATTGGGGAGTATACAATTCTCCTCACTTGTGAGTGGCTTGGATTATATTGGTTGACCATTGAGGGTTAACCGTTTTCAAATTTATTTATAAATGCTTTATTAAATTGTTTATATATGTTTTGGGGTATGAATTGTCCACCCTCACACACTGAGTTTACAAATGATTTAAAGGGTGGGAATTTCAATAAATTTTATATATTGATATTATTGATTATTCTTTGGGGAACGATACCCCTGAGAGATAAGAAATTGAATGGTTTCCCTCGGGGCTCCAATATGTGGGAGCGTGGACCGAGTTGTGAGCATGCGTGTTACTCAGCCGTGGACGTCCTATTGAGGGGTACGGTGAGTCGCTCCTGGTTGCAAGAGGCGCGTAGGGAAACTCGCCAGGACTTCGGATGCTGTGTTCCACCACAGCAAGGCAAACATCAAGGGAATGGGCCAGAGAGTAAAGTAAAAATGTTTTAAAAGTATAAAGTAACCCTTGACGGTCCAGTGGATACCCCAGTGCACGGGTATACCTTTTTGGGACGATTTCAGATGTCAGCCGATTTGGATATATTGTTATGGATTTGATATTTGGTTTGGTTTGGGATTTCATATATTTCAGTAAATGGTTTATTAAATTGTTATTTGGATTATTTCATATCCCCAGCCTGAGGTGATCGGTCTTTATAACCGAGTCTCTCACTGGGTACAAGTTTATGTACTCACCCCATTCACTTTTGTTCTCAGATCATCAGTCTTTGGACGGCGGACGTCCTAGTGGCCAGTGATCCCAGTACGACACTGTGGTCACGACTTTGTAGGTGCCACCTCATTTTATTTGGTATATCTTGGCTCGGAATATTATTACATCTTACATATATATTTGTGTATTTATAAATAATACTTTCCGCTGCATGGAGCACTGTAAGATGTGTGACTTTATTTTTAAATACTTTTGAACTATATTATCTATGATAATTTTGTATGTTTTCATATATTGCTCGAATATCCTTTATTTTTAAGCCTTGTGCCATCTTGATTGCCCGCCTGAGGAGGCACGCATCTCGAGGTGGTACGACGGTTGTCGTGTGGCCGAACCTGCGGGTCGGGGCGTGACAAAACTGTTCTTGAACAAACAGATCAATTTGTGAACAATATAAGTAAATGAATGTAAATAAACAGACAAGCATATTTATTATATAATATATTTATAAAATCAATGAAAAATAAAAAATCAATGAGAATAATAAAAGATATGAAAAAAAATGACTTTTTAAATTAAACGAGCTCATTTGGAAAATTAATAAACGAATTTATGAATGAACAATATACAAGCTTATCTATAGACATAATCGAATTGAAAACGTTTTATTTAAACTCGGCTTGTTTATTAATTGAACATAAAAATAAATTCAATTTCATTTGTTTACCTTATCGAACGAACATAAACGAACCTTAACCGAGTTCGAACACGAGCTATTCGATGAATGCTTGGTTCATTGCAGTACTATCAAAAAGCACATGTACCAACCATTTAAGTAAAACCTACTTTCTTCATCTCTAAATAAGAGTCATGCACATAGATTAAAGTTTATAATAAAACTCATCAAATCTATCAAAAATATTATAAAATGACAGATTTATTTTTTTATTTATCCCATTAATATCATACACTCTCTTTTTAGATAACATTCATTAATTAAGAAAGTTAGTAAAAAAGAGAATGATAAAATTGAAAAAAGAAATGTAGTTAATGCTCTATAAAATTTTGGAAGTTATGGATAATTTAAAACAAATAATTTTTCATTTTCAGAAGCGGCATTTACATGTAAACTGAGAGAGTAATTCTTCCTTCCAAATAAAAAGAAAGTTAAAGCCAACAATCATGGTGATTTGTAACAAAAAAAAAATCATGATGATTCTTTTCGAAAAAGATCATGATGATTTTGTACCAGTATTTGTATTTACATTTGTGTTGTATTTCCACTGACCTTTATATTCTCATTTCAAAAGTTCCAATCTTATCCTTCCTTTATGCCGCCCCCGCATCCAACTAGTAGCATTCTTATCTCAATTATATGCTATGTTTATGCTTATATTAATACTTGTTCTCAATTGCTAAAAGAAAAAAAAAGTGCTGAACACATTTTTTTTTTGTACATTACGGAGTCCTAAGACCCGGGACGGGGGATGGGGATGGCAGGGGTCGAACCCCTGCCTTGGTGACCTTTAAGCCATTTAGCCATCAGGCCAAGAGGTTGAGGTCAAAGTGCTGAACACATTTAAAGTCCTTCGTGTTTCATGATATGGAGTAGAGGTGTCTATGGGCCGGGTTCGGGCCAGGCTTGAGTAAAAATTTGTAAAAAGTTTGCTTGTCTAAACCTGGCCCGGCCCGATAATTCGGGCCTAATCTTTTGTCCAAGTTCGGCCCTAAAATATTTATGAAAACCCGAGACCCGTCCAAAAGCTAATTTTTAATTTTTTTTCGTACACTAATTTTAAAAATTAAATTATATTAATTTATATTATAAATAAAAGTAAATCAATACATTTAAGAAATTATTATCTAAGACAATTTTTACAAAGTTAACAGAGTCTAAATACTAATAATATTTGAAAATATCAATATCATATTAAAAAAAAGAAAAACAACACATTAACAAATAAAATAAATATATAAAAATATATTTATATTAAATCAATAATAAAACGGGCCGGGCCTGGCTTTTACGCCTATGACCAAGCCCGGCCCGTTTTCTAAACGGGCCTAAGAATTTCGTCCAAGCCCGGTCCTTAAATTTAAAATTATTGTCTAAACCCTCCCAAATATCAGACGAGCTTACAGACTCCGACAGGTAGCCCGGCCCTTGGACAACTCTAATATGGAGTATCTTAAATGTTTTCCTTTTTTTATATATAAATCTTTCAGCATCTGATAATTATATTAGACCTCGACTAAATAGTAATTGAGTTATGTCAGACTCCAAACAAGAGAAACTCTCCCAAACTTAGAGTCGATTTAGTTTTGATATAATTCAATCACTTTATATGTAAAGTTAAGGACTGCAAAACTTTACAATATTTGATGTTAATTTTAACGATGAAAAATAATTGATTAATTACAGTCATTTTACCTTTAACTAGGGAAAGCATTTGCATATGAGAGGAGGGTAAAAGTGGATTGCATAACTATGAAAGTTAAAAAATTTTAAAATTATTTTATTTTCCTTTATTTTTTTAAAAAGATATGAAATAAAAAGGATAAATTTGATATGTAAATAAATTTTGTAGAAAAAGTATATTGTAATCAAACATTATAAAAAACTTTGCATGTAATATAATTAAAACTTCTATGTATTAAACCAAACGTTACAAATTTACTTTGCATGCAAAGTGATTACAGCCCTAAATTTTACAGTAATTTCCTATAAAATACCAAACAATCTCTATTTTTTTCATTCACAAGGCTTGAACCCAACCTTAAATCTTTTCAATCTCCTTAGTAAACTACTAAACTCTTTCCTTCAAGTAATACTACTAATTTATTTAGAAATTTACCACTTCACTGTTCCCTTAAAATGCTCTTCGATTTCATTCATTCCATTCTTTCAGCCTTCTATCTTACGGGTGAACATCTCCATAAATTCTACTATCCTTACGATAATGGATTCAGCAATACTAAAATTGCATAATTCAGCAAAAAGCAGTTACATTAAAAGAAAAGTTCATTCTCTAAATAGTAAGTTAATTACGCTTTAAAAAAAAGTTATAGACACTTGTCAGCCCAACTCAAACTTACATGCTTTAAATTTGAGATTCTTCAATTGATTTCAACTTCATAATGTTGATTTTCCCTTTTTCAATATAACAATTTACTACTAATAATTTTCGAGTCGAATCTATCTATTATGAGGTAAAATTTTTTCATTGATAATTTCTCTATTTATAAAATTCGAATTATAAATCTTATTTAAATGTCGAACCATTTGATCTTGATTATTAAATCGGGATTGGATCATTGGAATATGAATTGATTAAATACCTAAATGACCTTTTAAATTATACTTTTTTGGATATATTGACCCTTAAACTTTTATTTGGGACAATTGACCTCTCAAACTATTATTGTTAGAACAATTAACCTCTTAAAACTATTAATTTGAGACAATTAATTTCTTAAACTTATTATTTTAGGACAATATTATCCTTGAAGATTCCATGCAATTAAAGTTATATTATTCTAAAATAAAGTTTAGGGGCTTAATTATTTCAAAATAATAATTTGAGAGATTAATTATCTCAAATAAAAATTTAAAGGTTAATTTATCTATTTTAGTATAGTTTAAGGACTGATTTTAATATAATTTGAGTACTTACTTAAGTATTTAATTGATTGAAAGTATAGAGCGGTTGTTCTAGTTGAAGTCGGTTTTGGCGGGTAGCTTCTTACGAGAAGACGGCAGTCATCTAGGCTTTGCACGTGTCAAGCGAAAATCCTCCTTAGTCCTTACGGGAAGAAGATAGTATATCTGACGCGACAGGTCACAGGAAGCTGCCGTATCATCACCGCCCAACGCCACGTCATCCTCAGCGAAACACAAAGCCCGAGGTAAGGCTCCAAAAATATCTCCCTCTCACAAAAAAATCTGTCCACATTCCACACGTTTTGTCAGCACGGCCCCACGAGAAGAAAGAAAAGAGCTTATTAGCGTCTTCCCGAACTTTCCCGATCACCAAAGAACCCATCAAAACCAATGAAACAACTCCGTTCAACTCAGATATTTTCTTTTTCTCATTCTTCTTCTATACGTTCTATTTCTCAATATATAATACCCTCAGCTGTGCTTTTCTTTTTTAACACCAAGTGCATGCTTGATTGTTCTTTACATCGGCATTGGTGATACATTCTCAGAGAGATAGTGGGGTATTTTGTATGCATGCTTGGTAATAGAATCTGGGTCGACGTGATGGAGGCTGCAGATCTAGGGATTCCCTCTTACTATAATGTTCTTGGTCTCAAGCTGGGTGCTTCTACTGAGGATATCAAGCGTGCTTATCGAAAGCTTGCAATGGTAAGTCCCAAGATTTACGTTCTTGGTTTTGGTGCTGAAGTCGGAGCAAACTTTTAACGTTAGACGAAGCAATCTCGAGAATCTGAAGTTATTTTCTTTCAATAGTTTGTATTGAATGTTTGTCATGGGTGGTGCAGAAATGGCATCCGGATAGGTGGACAAGAACACCTTCTCTGTTGGGGGAAGCTAAGCGTAAGTTCCAGCAAATTCAAGAAGCCTATTCAGGTAAGCGAGTTGATTGAACACCTTTAATTATATCACGTCACCCGGTATTCCTGTTTGGTTGTAGATGTTAATTTTTGGCCCTTGGGGCAGTTTCTTATTGTTGTTACTTTTGTTCTTTTTGCAGTTTTATCGGACAAGAGGAAGAGAACTCTGTACGATGCAGGGCTATATGATCCTGAAGATGAAGAAGATGAGGTGGCTAGTTTCTTCTTTGGAGAATTTGGTATTCCTTAAAAGCCGGTTCCCTTGCAGTAGTTTGCTAACAATTCAATGAACAATGGCTTGTGTGCAGGGCTTTTCTGATTTTGTAGGTGAAATGATCTCTCTCATGGCCCAGACGAGTAAAGAGGTAATGAATTTGTCCCAACTTTCAATTTGGGTTGAACTTAAAAATTTGGCTTAATATTACAGCTCTGAGTTCTCATCAACATTTGTTTTTTGGCCAACGAGTTCTCATCAACATTTTAAATCGAAGCTACATAATTCATTTTCATTCAAGATGACAAACGAAAATGTCATAATCAAAACTTGTTCTTTCATAGTTTTTGCTAGAAAAGAGCTGAAATTTTGCTGCAGAATATGACGAAGACTATATCTGCGTTAATTTGATCCAAGAGGAAAAGAAAGCATTAAAAAATGGGGCAGATAAGTTTGAATCTTCTGTACATTTAAATTTACAGCTCCACTTTTTCCTTTTGGCCTGTCATCATTGAAATCTGATTGGCCTTTACTATGGAAAGATAAACTATCCTTTGCACTTGATCTAATGTGTATCTAAAGCCAAACATGCGCCTGTTTTTAACACGTAAAAGAGTGCACCTTTTGAAATATCTTTTCTTAGTTTTCATACGTTGGGTGTTGTTATTTTTTTTCAAAATAAGTCCCAAGTACCATTTGTAGATTTCCTGGTTTGCTCCTGTGCATAAATTATACGTATTGTTGAATTGATTGTTAGTACTTTTCTCTATTACTTGTGCCGATCAGGAAAAAGATTGCAGCCTTGAGGAGTTACAGAAAATGTTATGGGAAATGGCACAAGGATTTCAGTCACCTGCATGGTTTTGCGGATCATGTCAGGGTTCTGGGAGCTCAAAGAGGACCAAATGGGACTCAAATCGGATGAGTGATGGACATTCCCATCTGGGTGTATCAGGGCTCAACATGTGTGAAACCAGAAGTTATTGAAATTTAATCTCGTTTGAACAAGAAAATCATGCTGATCCTTGAAGAGGATCAGTGTATTGAGCTTCTCACTCAGACAGCTGGGATAGGCTCTACAATCTTGTTCGACTTTGTGACTGATGTCCTTTGGGGAATGGGGTCTTACTTTTGCCATGGCATGATGCTTTCTGAGCAGCTAATGGTTAAAAGAAACGCTTTGCCTTGTGCATGACATAGGCAGAGATTAAAAAAGGCAAAAAGGTTTTTCGAGTTCTTTGATTTTAGTTTGCAATTTGAAATGCAGTAGTGTCACGTCAATAACGATGCCTTACAGAGAAGACTGATTAGGGTGTTTCTATGCTGAAAATTTGTAATGTTGCTGATATCCTAGAAGGTAGATATGCTTTTATGGTTTTCTCTATACAATGTTCTTGAGAGGTATTGAAATGTAATTTGACTGTTTCTGGAATTGATTCTGTAAAAGTTTTCTGTCAGGAATTTTGCTTGTATGTGGTTGTGTTTGTTCTGGTAAAGAAGTATGCTTTTATATGAACCTTGAATAAATTTCACGATGATGACACCTTTCTGAATGCTTGATAAACAACGGTAAGTGGCACCTGAGTTTAGTGGGGAACAGATTCTTGGTCACATCTGCACATAATCATCTCATAGTTTGGTGTCAATTTGTCTATTAGAACCACAAGTGAAGCATCCTGCTCATTCTGTTCTTCTAGGCACAGGGTATAACGGAATAGGGGCTTTACTGTTCATCACTCGGTTTGTTAATGGCAAGAATGAAAATGAAATGTGAAAGAATGAAATGTATAGGACCCCAATTCGTGAATATAACGGCCCATTCAGCTAACAAGTTGGGCTGAGCAAGTGTCACTGGCCATAAGGCTGATAATAATTAGAGTTGACTTCTTTTCTTTTTTCTTTTTTTTTTCTTCCTTTGGTAAGTAGGAGATAGGAAAAAGGCATACTTAAGGGGGAGCAGTTAGAGACCTCTTAGATAAATTTTAACCTCTAAGTCATCTCGGTTGAAGAAATTTATAATTAGTTTGCCTTGAGAAATATATTAAAATAAGATTGGGTATTGGCTGAATGATCTTACGACCTAGTTTTAAGGTGCTTGGCACTCTTAAGATGCATTTGGATTGAGTGAATTGGAAATTTTTTTCGGTAATTGATTGTTGATAATATCAAGTAGTCATGTTTGATTTTTTTTACTTTGAGAATTATTTGGTAATTTCATATTATCATATGATAGATTAGAGGTAATTTTAAATTATTTTGGGAGTTGATTATTGGTAATATTAAATGCTTATATTTGGCTGTTTTTATTATGATAATTTTATATTATTTTGATAATTCTATATTATCATACGACGAAAGAAATTGATTGTTGAAGTATTATCAATTATTTCTTAGATATTTTGAAATTATCAAGGTCATTTAACTTTTATATCTTTTATATCTTTATGAAACTAAGGTGTTAGACAATAATACTCTTATTTTTTTATTATTTATCTAATTTTATCTAATGGATGAAAGTTAGGCATATTTAAACATCTTTATGCTTACATTATTTTAAAGAAGTTATTAGTTTTGTCACAAAAATATATTACTTTGAAATAATTAATTATTTTATTTATTTGTTTAATTTTAGTTAAAATGGTTTTATATTAATATTGACAAATGTGTTAAATTATAATAAAATATTATCATATAATCAAAACAAAAAATGTAATTTAGTAAAAAAAAAACTCATTTTGAAATATCATATCCCCTTAAAGCAAATATAATTATTTAAAATTTCCATTTTAATAACTATCAAATAAAATCATTTAAAATTTTCATTATAACAATCAAACAGAAAATACACAAACTCTCAGTCATTGAAATGATAATAAAATTTCTAAGGTAATTTCAAATTCCCTCTAACCAAACACCCCTTTAATTCTATTTTCTACCCAATGATTGAAGTGATCAGTAGTATTTTAAGTACTGCTATGTATATGAATAGAGGAAGGTTCCAAAAGCAATGCTTCGGAGTTAGAATAACTCATCTCGTATGATTAGGGAAGTTGACCATAACATAAGGTGTGCCTAGAAAAAGGGTGGAAGAAGCTTCAAGAAAGAGAGAAAATGGGACGGTGGCCATTTCTCTGTTCACTAACAAAACAATCTCTTCTTAATCACTCATCTTCCGTTAGGGATTCCCATTTGTTTTCCAAGCTTTTGTCCCCTCCTTTTGCTTCCCTTTCTTCACGGTTAAGCCCACCTACGACCTACCCCACTCCTCTTCTTTGTTGGTTGGTCCCCTCCTTTCTCTCTTTAGATTAATTATAACTTAATGTACTTGTGTTAGATTAATTATAACTAAATGCTTTTCGAAAAAAAAAAATTATAACTTAATGTACTTGTGTTAGGTTGCTCAAGATGTTCATGTTGAAACAACCTTCCGCAAATATTTTCATCTCCTTAATTTTTCAATTGTGAAATCGTTTTACAAATTGTAGCTATGTCTTTGTTTGTATAGATTTAGTTTGTAACGAAATCATTTTAACGCGAAAACACGTTTGCAGAAATTTATATGAATTCGATCGAATGTCTGATCGTCCGCAAATATGTCCTCTCTTTTTGTTTGTTTGATTGGCAAATTATCCCATTAGGCCATTAACTTAGGCGTTATCGTTATCACAATGTCCTCAATTTGCCATCTGAAAAATAAAGGAAAATTTAAAAATAAAAAACCCTATAAAGCGGGTGGAAAGATTATGAAAAATTATGAGAAGAATCAAGAAAGAAGTAGCTGGAAAGAAAGTGCAGGAATCATATGAAGATAAAATGATGAGGTAATGGAACATGACATGATGAGCAAGAAGGGCGTAAGTGTCCAAGAAAGTGACCTTTCCGCCCTTGAATTTGGGGGGCTGAAAATGGCTTAGTCTCTGAGCTGTGGGTACCCTGTCCATGCCATCACCTTCCCCATGGAATTTGCATTTTTCCCTTTAAAAATGACTTTTCTTCTGGGGATAGTGACAACTGTTTTGGTTTCTTTGTGCTTTCTACGACCCATTCAGTCAAACTTTACATATTTTTTTTATTTTCATATTCATCAACAAATCTATTTGCCTTGTACCATGTTTTTAATTTCATCTTCTCTATATCAAATTAGTTTATTTTTCAGTTTAATTATAGTCATGTTGGGGACTTGTCTCAAAGTAGCTAGCTGTTGCAATTAATCTTAATTAATTATGATTAAATTGCATTGATAGCCACCTCTCAAGTCTCAACCACCATTCCAATTGTCCATTGATTGTGACCTCAATATGTATGTATCCCTCTTGGCAAGGAATCAGACCATTTTATTTTCTGTTTAGCATAAAAAACAAATTGATTTGATGTAATAATGAAGATTAAATCATACACGTGTAATACAACTCAAGTCCCACAAAAATTTCATATGTAGTCCAAGCCCCAAATCAGTGTACTCTTGACCTTATAATTTCAACAGATTTCAAGCCCATTTTCCATTTTCCCCTTAAAAAAATTGAAAACCATCTTCCTCTATATATTGGCATTTTTCTTCCCAATTTCCTGCTCATCAAGTGGTGCATGATAATCTTAAGTCTTAGCTTAAACAAATATTCAAACCTCAAATCACCCATGCCCATGACTTTATTCCATGCAAATTGATTAATAATCTTGCATGCTACTAATAAATTTAAGAAACTTCAATTATTAGCCACTTCTCTTTCTAATTAATGTACCAATCATGTGCGCAACATGGAGCGTTCCAAAGTAGACTTTGTTGATCATGCAATAATCAATGTTGACGTGTGATGATCTGCAAAGTTGAATTTTCTTCAACTGCTTAGGCTGTACACAGAATTCTCCCTTTATGTATACCAAGACATATCTTTTTCTCTTTTTTTTTTTTCTTTTGGTTACATACCAAGACAAATGATCTTTATTTTAGGTATACGATTCCCTATCCTTTTCTGTATACGGGAAAAAAATGAAATTTACACTCAACCCTAGTTAAAGAAATGAAAGAAACTAGAATACCCTGTTCAATTACATTGATTTTAAGGTCTCAATCTCTCTGCTAATAATGCAACCATTTGGATTAAAAACACCTTGGCGTATAAGCAAAGAAAATTCCCTCTCAACTGTCACAATGTAATATGTGTAGTTGGCCGGTAAAACTTTTAATTTCAGTGACATAATATAAATCCTGACAACTCCAAGCATTAGAAAAGAAGAAATTTACCTATCTACCAAAAATTCCATTTTTCGTCGACAAAAGTCAATCATTTATATCCTTAGAAAGATAATAATTAAAATTAGGAAATGCATGCAAAAGGATTAGAATTTAGAACTAGAAGTACCCATTTCATATCAAATTAAAATAACTAGTAGGGAAAATGTGTATGGTGGGGGGGGCCCTTAATTTTTGGACCATCCCCTAATTCCCACATGCAATGGGATTCCCTTGTTAAACAAGGCAACCTGACTTTCCTAGTAGAAAAATGGGGAGCTGCCCACAAGAACAAGCGTCTCATTCACTCCATTTTGCATTCTCAATTCTATAGCTTAATTAGCATCCCAATTTCCACCCAAAAAAATTTAAAAAGAAAAACATTTTCACTTTTTAGCCTTCTAAAGTCTCTTCATGCACCTAATAACGTAACTACAACGCTCTTACTTTACAAACTACAAAACTTGAAACTCGTCCCTCTTTTCATCTCATTTTACAAAATTCCTTCCCAAATTCCCATTCTCCGAGAGCTCTATATCCATCAACAGAGCTGAAAACAGAGTTCTTGCAATCTGATTCTGATTCTTCATCGCGATGTCGACAAAAACAAACCGTTTCAACCATCCAATCATAACACTAACCATATTCTTTGTAATTGCCACTGTTGCATACCCTGTCAACGGCTTGGAATCATCATCAAGGAAGCTTGATGAGAGCACTGCGCCAGGTGATCAAGGCGTCAAGTGTACCCCATCATGTATTCAAAGTCCTCCTCCTCCACCACCACCTGTACCGTCGCCGCCTCCGCCATGCCCACCACCACCATCACCACCGGCGCTGCCTCCACCTACGCCAAAAAAGCCGCCAACACCAAGCACCCAAAACTGTCCACCACCACCATCCTTTATATACATAACAGGTCCACCAGGGAACCAGCTGTACCCTATTGACCAAAATTTTGGAGGCGCAAACCGGAATTTGCAAGTGGGGTTATTGGGTTTGGTTTGTGGATTCTTGGTCCTCCTGGCTTTTTGAATGGAATATTGATTTGGAAAAGTGAAGGGTCCTAGGATCTTGTTGTCAGAATTCGGTATAGTAAGTGCAAGCTTCTTTTTCCTCCTGATTTTGTAATTTTTAGGACAAGAAAATTTTTTTGTCCGAAGAGAAAACTTGTTAGGACCTACTAGTCCGTCAGTGTACTTGCTGTATCTTCAATATTGTTCAATAATAATAAGAACAATTTTAGAAATTTTTTTTTTTCATGTTCTTGTGCTGAAATCTGTTGGAATTTGAACGAATTCTGGGTTTTGAAGAAGAATGGATCAAGATTCCAGAATGAGCAAAAGGATTTTAAAGCTGAAAATTAGGAGAAATTAAAGTTTAATTGATTGATTGATGGATTAATAAAAACAGGGACCAGACCAGAAGCAAGCCACCAGCTAAGCTTTTCCACCGCCGTCTCACAAATTAAAAACTTTTGAGGCCCACCGTTAGTTGGTGACGCTTGCTGCCCGTCTTTAAATGGAGACGTGGCTCGCACATAGGGAGCCAGGGGCGCATGTCCTTCATCCATCAAAAAGCAATTTTATAGTAAAATAGTAATTTAAATTTTCATAGGAAGAGTAAAGCATAGTTTATAATTTAATTCAATTTTAGTTGAGGTTTGTGCTATTCTTAATTTTATTTTATAGTGTATAAATATATATGATTATTTTCGAATTTTCAAATTGAATGAAAATGATAGAAAGTTATTGTAGTTTATCTGGAAAAACTTAATAGACTTTGTGAAGAATAAAGTCAATTTAACTGACAAATTGTTCTTTGGGTGAGTAAGAAATAAGTGAAAGGAGTTGGGATAATCGAACAAAATTTTGATGACTTCAATAGCTTTTAGAAACACATCTAACAAGAATTGAATGATGAAACATCATATGACGTATTAGACATCAACGCGCATATCTTTTATGATGGTGAAAAAAACTTTTTACTAATGAAAATAACAATATAAGATATATAATTGGATGGATACTTTACTTATTTACATTCAATTCAATTTAATGAAAGCAATTGATGTCTTCACTTGAATCTTGTGTATTTTTTTTATACCCTCCTTAAAAAAAAAAAGTAGCACCCTTTTTAAATATAATGACCCTTTTAAAAATCTAGAGAAAATATCTTTAAAGAATAACCTCGAAAAACTACAAGTACTTCAATTTCATCCTCCCATCATTATTAATCCCTTGTCAGTCTGGGAAATGACAAAGGAGGTTTATAAAAGGTTCAAAGAAAATCCTTAAAATTACAAAACTCGAGTCTAAATGTCCAAGCGAAAGTGAAACAAAAGAGAAGATTCTAAACCTTACGATCTGATTTGATATGGGATCATATGTGTCAGAGTTAAGAGTCATTTGGAACTTGGAAGTGGATGAGATCAACTTCGATTTCACCAAATGAAATGGGCCCCACATTTAGTACACATAATATTGGCTTTTTGGACACATCATCAATCATCATCTCCATGGTAGGCCATCGGCTTGATCAACCGAACAAGAGTTTGGCAACAATACAACTTTTGATTTGTCTCTACATTGGACTCCACTCTACCAAGCAATAGCATGTTTACAAATTTAAATACAATTTGGATTTATTTGACCAACAATTTACTGTTAGGGTGTTAATCATCTTCATTTCTTAGTTGTCAAAAGTTACTGAAGATTACTGGTAGGAATTTTGAAAGATAAGCATGAAGTTATATATGGGATGAATAGTTCCTTTTACATACAATATTCTCGTGTTTCTACAATTTCTTTAAAATACACACACAGATATATATATATACATATATATAATGAAAATGAAAATCCAGTTTATTGATCTGATTAGTTTAAATCCATTTGCTTTTACATATTAAAAGAAGAAAATTAATCTTCATTTCTTTATGGAAAAATGATTTGACAGTAACATAATCATCGACTTGATTGCTTAAATTAAACTTAAAGAATGATAAAGGATCAAATTTGGTAACAAAAAATTAACCAACTAATGATGTTCTTGGGTTTTAAAGGGAAAAAAAGAGTAAAGCACACAAAGAATATTTTAGTATCGGTATCGGCAGTTATATGATAGATTATGCCTACAGCTTTAACCGTAACTACCATGTATGCTCACGCTAATATTATGGGTTTTATGAAAATTTATATTTTATTTTGAAGTTGTCGGACAATATTATAAGATTTTGCATAGATTATCTATAATTTAGAGGAAAATATATATAATATATTTGTATTGAAATGGAAGTTTTTTGTCAAAACATTGACTAAACTAAAACAACAATTATCAACACATACTATCTTTTTTTGTTTTTTTGCCAAAAAAGATGTTTACATTGAAAAGATAATTAATTTTCTAGAGAGAAATACTTAAATAAATTAAATAAAAATTAAAAAAATTCTCATTTAATACAAACAAAAAAAAGTAAGATGATGAGTTGAATTTAAGGTGAAAAGATAATAGACTCAAAGGATTAGGTCTTTTAATTGCTTTTTTCCTATATTAATTATTAGGTAAAATTACCAACTAATCCACAATTAAGACTATTAATTATCAATTGAGAGGACAAAAAATACATTTCTGCATAGTATTAACTTCCTTAACATAAAATTACCATCCAACCGAACAAGTAAATCACCTTATACTAGATTAGAGGAGTAACGAGAGAATTTATTCTGGGACAAAAAATATATATAAATATATAGATGAGTTAGGTTTTGCATATGCAAAAGTTTTAAATTTGATGTAATTGTGACGTGTTTTTTTTTTTATGATAAATATACATCATGGCATTTAATGCCCTCTAATTTAGAGGAAGCAGAAAGATTTGAACCTTATTCTTTTAGATAATGGGTCATACACCAATGAGTCATATGCTTCAGTGAAGATCTTTTAGTTAAATAATCGTTAGGAACATGTAAGGAACTTATATACCAAAATTATAAAGACCCCAGTGCTTTAACCTTGTTCAATCAAATAATCATGCCATTGTTTGTAGTGGCCGGCATGGATTAATTTGTCAGTGTCAACTATTATAGGTTTGGTCATTACAACTCGCAAGAGTAGTTGTTCTTGCTAACAGAATTTCATCAAAGGTCTTGCACAATTCCATATATAAATACTAATTTGATTTCTTTCGTCATTTCCACCATGAATCAGTAGTGACATTTCTATTACATCATATGGAAAATTAAGGCTATGTTTGGTATGAGAAAATATTTTCTGTTTTTATTTTCTAAAAAATACAAAGAAACTACCATGTAAGATATGTGTTGTGAGGGGAAATGTACATATGTTTTAGAAAATGAAAATGAAAATGGATCTAGAAATGAGATTAAAAAAATTGTTCTCAATATTAGGTCCATTATCATTTTCATTTTCTAAAACATACATACATTTCTATAAACTACACATATCTATATGGTGATTTCTTTGTATTTTTTAGAGAATAAAAACAGAAAATATTTTCATGTATCAAATATAGTCTAAGTGATGCTTTTTGAAATACTAGACAAAATTCAAGATGAAAATCAGATTTATCTTGGACTAAATGATTAGGGAAGTGAAGCTGTGAAGGGACTTGTCTCATACCTTTGTCTATAACTATATCATCATAACCATTGAAAATTAAATGGTAATTAAATAGATAAATTTAGTAGTATGGCAACAACATAGATCTGGTTTGTTCCGTATTGCACACCTTTGACATAGATTAATCATTTTTGAGTCGATAGTATGAAGGGTGAAGAGTAAAGTCTTTTTAATAAATGAATTTTTGGAAAATTAAACTTATGTTCTCACCTTTATATATTATTATCACCTTAACCAGCATTTATATATTAGTAATGTAAAAAGGGATAATTGATCGATTTTCGATGTTAGGTAGGCACGGGTTTGGGCTTTAGGAATCTTCCCTTATCTAATCAATTGATCAATGGTTCAAGGTCGAGGACTTCAAAATAAAAAAAAAATAAAATAAAAAATGAACAATCTACATGTTTAATGTTTTACTCTTTCTGTCTCAAAATATAAGTAATTTTTGAAAATTTTCTTATCCTAAAATATTTGTTACTTTTACAAAATCAAGACAATATTTTTATATTTTTCTAGATTTACTCTTGTCAGATTAAAAACCTCATTTTTAATGTATGTATCTCATTTCTATCTCTCTCTTTGATAAAAGAGAGAGAATATTATCTAAAATAATGTGTATTTAGAAAAGAGAGAGAGAGAAATAATGATAGATATAATCACAAGTGAGAGAAATAAAAAAATAAAATAAAAGTAAAATAATTAAATACTACTACTATATAAAACTTAACAAATAAAATTATTTTTTTTAATTTTGATAAAACAATTAAAAATGACTTATATTTGAGACTAAAAGAATATTAATGGGCTTGGAAATTGGAATCATTGTTAGCTACAACAACTACCGCACCACACGTCAAAACATCAAAACAAGTGCTTGAAAGAGCACTAGAAGCAAAAGGCTCCACCGACACAGACAAGTTTAAGATGGAAAAAAAAAAGATTATTATTATTATTATTATTGAAAAGTAAACTTTATTAAAACAATGGTAAAGTTACAGTCAAGGGACCAAAGTTTGGTTTTTAACAATTCCTTATTTAGCAAGAGAATCAGTTAAAATCATGTTAATACAATCTTTAATACTGTTAATCCTTCAAAGTGACATTAATCCAATATAATCATATCATGAACATATGTTAACCTAAATAAAACCGTATCCGACTTCCTTTTCTCAGGGTATGGTTCTTAAGAAAAAACAAAAAAAAAAATCTAAATATATGTTTTAAAAATTGAAAATTCAATGTGGGGTCATTTAGATGCTAAAAATTCTAAGACTGAAAAGAAAGCTCCAAATTCACATCTCTTTCTAAGCCTATGTAAGGAGATTAGGTTTTAGACTTCTTTTGTGACCCAAAAGTGATTGGTTCACGAATTATAGACAATTAAGCCTAGAAAAAAAAAATTTGTACCCAATTTTCCATTTCAGCCAATGAAATGAAGAAATGTAGCAATGAATTTTCGACATACACGTCCATTTCACTCCAAATCCACACTTTCCAGCTGGCAGCTGTTGCCTTTTTTTATTTTTTTTTCTTTTTTTGGGCAATGATACTCTCTATTTATTTTCTCTTGCGTCAGGAATCAATCAATTAAGTAGAGGGATTGAAATCAAACTTCCAAAGTCAGCAAACACAAGTCATCAAATTGGAGATGGATGCTTGAAATTTTGCAATCTTTTTTCAATGATTTGCTCCCTTCACAAATCTTGAATTTTCAAAAGTTGGCAGATTAATTGGTTAGGTTCATTTGGAGTATACATATTTGTACTAAATCCCAATTTTCTTAAGCTAAAACTTTAATTGATTAATGTTAATCCAATTTCATAGCTATGATTAGGTGTGACTTAGGCTCAAGAGGATTATTAGTACTCTATCACTTAGCTTAATTTTTTATGTCCTAATTATCTTCCTTCTTCTAACTACCATAATCTCCAAAAAATTAAATAAATAAATAAATAAAGAACTGTTCGAATCATCCCTAGCCATTGCCTCATTAAAGGGGAAAAGCTCAACTTGGGTATGTATGAATTATTTTTCAGGCATCACCAAGCTGTGTGGCTATGGTTTACTTCACTCGTTTGCCCATGGATACTGCTATTCCATTGTCCCTTTCTGATTTTTCCTATTTGAACTGTCTGAATTGTGAACTATTGACTTAATTATAATTATATTTATTTGTGATAATAAAATAATATAGAAGAACCATGAATCTTTGGAATAAAATAAGGCAATGGCCATTGGCCAATGGGGTTTTCATAAAATATCTTGATTGAAGAAATGCATGTGATGCGAGGGGTAGATTGGTGCTTGAGAGCATTATTATTTTTGGGATTGGGGAATCTGACTCCTAAAAACAGAGCATAATTTCCCATATCATCAGCCGATTCTTTGCTTGGTATTTCACCTTGGTGAGGTCTGAGACGTAGGCCAGCCACAATCGCCATCAAAAGCCAAACCCTCTTTTTTGAGCTCTTCAAATATTCATTATGCTTTCGGATATTTAGACATCTAACACATATTCCAACTGACGCACGCAAGGATTCTGCCTTAATGAAATTTTATTTTGTTTTTCTTGGTATATAGTAAAAGTTTAGGTGAGGGGAAGCAACACTAATTCAGGGTCAGGGTATATCACAAGCCTGAGAGATGGTTAATAGTGATATTTACAGATCATCCACCAATAAGGATCATTAACACGACTCAAATCTCAAACTTTTCAAGTAGATGTTCAAAGCCTTACCAATCTCAATTGGCCTTAATGAAACCTTAATTAATATAGTAAATCGAATCAATTCATGGAGGAAGCTTTACTGGACATAGTTAAAGAAACATATTTTTTCGACAGAACCAAGAGTTTACCTGTAGACACCCTATTTTTTTTTTTTAATTTCTTTTCTTCCAAAAAATAATAAATAATAATAATAATAACAAAAATAATAATAATAATAATAATAAAAACTGAAAATCATCATTTCAACACCCACTCACATACACTCATCATTTCATCCACCCACATACACTCATCATTTCATTCACCCACATACACTCATCATTTTCATCCACCCCATCTCCCACTAAAAGATGCCATACAAGAAAAAAGAACAAGAAAAAGCAAAAAATCCTCAGATGAAAAGGGGGATAAGAAGGCAGAGGGAAAGAGGAAGAGATTTTTTTTTTTTTAGAGAGGGGGAGGAAGGATTTTTCTGGCAAAAAATTTTTTTTGAGGCTTGGGGTTTTGTTAAAAAAAATTAAAAAAAAGAAAACAGAAAATAGAAAACAACTTGGAGGGATTTCGAGCTTGTTATAGGTTAGTAATTGGTGAGTTTTAGGTTTGAATTCCGTCTAAGGTTCACTGAAATAGAAAGAAAAGAGCTCGGATTTAAAGTTTTTTTTTTTTAGGAATTTGAAAGCTAGATCTAGGGTTTTTGGTTTGGAGTTTGGTAAATCGGTGTATGATTTTGTGTTCAGTGATCTGAGAGGAGTTTGTTTAGGAAGATGGTGTTTAATTTCGTGGCTTAGGAGACAAAATCCGGAAAAATGTTCTTGGTGTTCTTCAGTGTTCTTGGTGTTCATCAAAAGTTTATGTGAAATAGTTGGTTTTGATCCGTTTGGGGTTGATTTTCTGGGTTTAATTGTGTTTGTGGAGAAATATTGTTCTTGGTGTTCTTCAGAAGTTCATGTAAAAAGAAGGGTTTTGATCCGTTTGGGGTGATTTTCTGGGTTTAATTGTGTTTGTGGAGAAATATTGTTCTTGGTGTTCTTGGTGTTCTTCAGAAGTTCATGTAAAAAGAAGGGTTTTGATCCGTTTGGGGTGATTTTCTGGGTTTAATTGTGTTTGTAGAGAGAGAGAGGGAAAGAATTCGGGTAGAGAGAGAAAGAGAAGAGAAAAAATGGCAAAATTTTAAAAATGAAGTAAAATTTTGGTTTTTATACTACGCTACAGTACCCGCTACAGTGCCCGCTACAGTACCCGCTACAGTGTCCGCGCCTCTGACCCGACCCGATCGCAGTGATCCGCCTTCCATTTTTCTGGTATTTTCTGAAATTAATTTAATTTATTTTTTTTTCTTTTTTTTTTTACATGCTTAATTTGGACCCATTTCAATTTAATAAATATTTAATTTAGTTCATGCATATCTAATTTATTTAAATATATTGTTCTCATATTAATTTAGATCCATCCATATTTAATTTATGACATTTTAATCTAGTCTCATTCATACTCAACCTATATCATTTTAGTTTAGCTTTACGCATATTTAATCCATGCCATATTAATTTAGTTATATACATGCTCATAATTTATTGTCATATTATTGTCATCCATGCGAGTAATGATATGTGGGGATAGTGAGGGTCCGATCATGGCGTCTGGTTCGGAAAGGTGAAAATTCACATCCGACCTGGGTTCCTAGGTAAGAGATCCATTTTGAATCGGACCCAGAATTGGGCGAGGTTCACTGTGAGTCTTGACAAAATCCTTACTATCCTTATTTTTAAAATTGATGAGATAACATTTCATATGCCATGCATTTAGGCATTTAAATAAATTATAGGTGTTAGTTTTCTTTTTTTAAAAAAAATAAAAATAAAAATAATAAATAAACCAATAATGATAAATTCTTAAGCCAATAAGGACAATAAAACCTTTACGTTAAATAATAAAAATAAAAGAGTGATCATCTATGTCTAGCAAAATCCTTACAAGTGGTTTAAATTATGAGGATTTAATCATGGGATCCGGTTTGGGAGGGTGAAAATTCGCACCTAGTCCGGATCTTTAAGTAAGAGACCCACTTTGAATCAGACCCAGAATTGGGCGAAATTCATAATAGGTCTCGATAAATCCTCACCGCTTTTTTTTTTCATTAGATTGATAAGGTAACACTTTGCACTTCAAACATTTAAATATCTAATAAAGATAATGATTTCGAAAAATCCTAAAAAAGGGCAAAAATGAAAAGGAAAATATTAAAAAAAAGGAAAGGGTGGTGAAATGTATTTTTGAAAATAAAGCATTACTTGTTGGCTTTAATAAAAATGTAACTTCCTAAAAGAAGTAAAAGGCTTTTCTTGTCTGAATAAAATGAACTTTGGAATTTAAAAAAAAAGAGATAAAAAATCAAAAGAAATTACCTGACATTCTTTTTAAAATATTAATTTGAAAATGATAGCAACAAAACCAATAAATTTTGTCTTTGTTCAAGAACATATATTTACAAAAAAAGAAATCAAAAAGGTCTTTCGAAATTCATTTCTTTCCAAAATGTTAAAAAAAAAAGAAAAGAAAAAATTGTTTTGGAAATTGCCCTTTTTTTAAAATCTTCCAAATAAAAAGAAATGTTTTGAAACATAACTTTCTTTTAACTTTTCACTAATGACAAAAAAAAATAAAAAAGAAAATATCTTGAAATTTGTTTTTGTTCGCCTGAATAATAAAAATAAAAAAAACTCTTAATACAAAAGAACAAAAAATCAAACAAAAAAAGGAAAATTATAAAGACATTTTAAGGCCTAAATATTATTAAATTAATCGGTACCGTCATCTTGACGGGCGTTGTGGGGGTGCTCATCCTTCCCCGCACGTAACCGTACTCCCGACTCCAGTTCTCCGTCCCGCAGACCAGGACCTACCCAGCTTAAGTACGCCATCTAACGGCCAATGCTAAGTTAGGTAGATTTTAATAGGTGACTAACCGCACCTAAACAAAAATGGTTAGTGGCGACTCCGTAAAATTCTTTTAAGTCCCAAATCCGTCGTCGTCTCGGGTAACGTTGCGACAGTTTGGCGACTCCACTGGGGAATAGGTTAGAGAGTCAAGCCAGGAATTAATTTGATAATTATTTAGGCCTTAATTTTATTTTATTTTATTTTATTTATTATTTATTATTATTATTATTTTTTTTTAAATCTTATTTCGACATTTTGATTGCATGATTAAAAATCTCATTTTGGTAAATGTAAGATAATAAATTGGATTCTAGTTTGCATGTTAGGAATTTGATGCTTTATTTGCTCATGAATGTATATGTCTTCTTGTTGTTGCTAATCTCTTTGCCTTTTGTTGTGAATAGAAGTTTATTGCTTGTTGATTAATGAGGCATTTTGGATATATTGGTAAATTGGAAAGGTTTGTATGTTCCTTCACACACTCACATTTTGCATTACACGCATAAGTCCAGAATTGGATATCACCTATTTAGGAGGGGGCAAAGTAGCTTACTCGCGTGGGGCAACTCCTCATAGTGAGTTTCTAAGCGAAAAACTCTCACTCAAACTGAATCCTTTCCAATGAGCCTATAATGGGCTAGGATTGGAGGCCTTACTAGCCTATGATAGATGGCGAAATAAGGACAGTCTGGGCACCTTTAGATGGCGTGACCATAACCATCATATAGGTCACCTACGGCAGCCATATTTACTAATTTAAATATTTCTATGTCATCTGTATTCTTTATATCTTCATGCATCACTAAGTTTTTTCCAAATTACATTTTGCACCTTACATTTGTACCATTAAACCTTTTCCAAATTGCATTTTGCACCCCAAATTGCATCAATAAAACTTTTCAAAATTTTACTTTTCATCTTAAATTACATCAATAAAACTTTTCAAATTTACATTCTCGACCTCATATTATTTGATTCATTGCATTATATTATATGTATATTATATCAGCATGATCTTGCTTTCCTTGTACATATTTGTATATCCTTTGTTTGATTTTCAATTTTCCAATATTTATATCTGGCATGATTATTCTCTATTCTTTGTTCATGTATATATTGTGTACATCTTGTATGCCAATCTTTGCTTTTAATTGCCTGTATCTTGTATATACTTCTTGCCTGTTTCCCTGCCCTTTATTTCTTGTATGTATTCCATGTCTATTTTCTATTCTTTATTTTGTTTATATATTTATTCCTTTGAATTGGACTAACCGTTTATTTGATTTGTTGATAGTATTTTCCTCTCTATCTTCCTGTTCTGTTGAGCATCATGTGGTGAAAGGTGGTTGGTAAAGGAAACCAGTAATGGCAGAAGATGGAAAGGTAGTACCTGTGGAAGTGATAGAGGACCCTGATTTTAATTGGAAGAAAACTTTGAGTTTGCTTGAGTTGCCAGAGTTGAAAGATTGTCACCACCACGATGAGCACGATCCAAAGCGAATGGATTTAAATGCTCATCTTGCCCAGGCTTTAACCTTTCACCATGCAAGCTGAATGTTGATGTGGAACGAGGGCCAGAGAACCTAGGATCTAGCTGTCTATTATCAGCATGATAGTTCACCATGTTTGCAGAATGCTGCTGAAGCAAATGACCCTCAGGTGCATGTGATGGTGCACCATGTGATTCAAAAGCAGCAGGAGGCGGGGTACCAAATGGTGGGCCAGCAAGAGGTTCACCTTGAGATATCCTAGGAGCACCAGAAAGAGGAGGAGGACCCTGACTATAAGGCCCTTGAGCACCATAGTTACTTGGGTCTCTCACAAAGGAACCAGTCGGTAAATTTTCAGGTGGAACTAAGGCCTGTCCTTGACGGGCTAAATGTCCTGGGCCCTGAGGCCTAAATTGATTGGGAGGCCATCCTGTTTGCTACAACGTGTATGGAGAATTCATGAATAGGAATTTACTGTTGCTGACGCTGTCACCGAGGTAACAATCAAGCCAGCCAGCAAGCACACCGTTGAATTCTCATTAACCGAGAAGGGCCAGCTGGTTTGGGATCTGCGAGTTGTGGGGTAGGACTGGTCAAGGCTTTCCAAAAATCATTCTACAATATGAATGGAGGTGGAGCCAACACTCTTTCAGATGGCTACAACAAGGGAACTGCTTTGAGTGCTGAGATGGTTAGCACTTTCGTGCTTGTCTACATCGTGTCTTTGGCCACTGACCCTAAGAGAGCACCCGTGACCACGCCAGCTACACTTATTGGATGCTGCGCCCCTCGGATACTTTTACAAAGACAAAAAGCAAGGGAGGACAAGAAAAGGAGAGCCTGGTTAAAAAAAAAATTAAAATTAATTAACAGCTATCATTAAAAAAAAAAAGAAGAAAGCCAACGGGTAAAAAGAAGAAAAAAAAGGGACTGGTTTGAATAAGAGGCTTCAGCCATTCTTTCAAAAGAAAACAGAAAAAAGAAAAGGGAGAGCACAGCGAGAAGGCTTCAGCATTTTCTCTTCAAGAAACAGAGGGAGAGCACAAAGGTAAAGGTTGGAGCATTTTTCCTCAAAAAAAAAAAAAAAAAAAAAAAAAAACAAAACAAAACAAAAAAGAAAGGAGAGAGCACAACGAAGAAAGGAGAGAGCTTCAGCCTTCCTTCAAACAGAGAAAAAAGAAGAGAACAGAGCAGAGAGACGACCAATCCCTCGTTCAGAGATACCACACCAGATTGCAGTCTAGGAAAATGGCTGAGCAGAACTCAGAAATAGAAAATCTCCGACGCATGAATGAAGACTTAGCCAAGCAGTTAAGGGATGCCATGGATAAAATCGAGGAGTTGAAGCAGTTAAAGGATGCCATGGATAAAATCAGGGAGCTAAGTCAAATAGTCAAGGAAAAGAATGCCAGTGCTCCTAATCATGAATCTCCAGTTTACCCAATAAATTCTGGACCAAGTACAGTCCCCTCAGCTGCACAAAATCCTCCAATCCTCAACATACCTATTCCACCATCTGCATCAGGTACCCAAAATCAAATCCCACCCCCACCACCACTTGGAACATACTCTTTCGCACCTCTGTTGCCTACTACTAGTAGGGGATCTTCATCTACAACTCAACAAATTCCTCATCCCATACACACCGTGGCACCTCATGTTCCTAGATTTGCCCCAACCAATCCTGTAATTGTGCCTGATGAACAGTTTGAAAGAGAGATTGGAGGAGCTGAAAGCCAGAAAATATTGAATCAGATAGAAGAGCGGCTTAACGCCATGGAGGGCACTCATACTTATGGCGCTACTGATGCATATGAGTTGAGTTTAGTTGATGGATTGGCGATCCCAAGGAAGTTCAAAGTGCCTGAGTTTGAAAAATACAAAGGCACTACATGCCCTAAAGACCATGTTGCCATGTACTGCCGAAAGATGGCCGTTTATTCCCGAGATGATAAACTGTTGATTCATTGTTTCCAACACAGCCTCACCGGGTCAGCAATACGGTGGTATAACAAGTTGGATATGAGGGGCATTCATTCTTGGAATGATTTGGCTCGGGCTTTCATCGATCAGTACAAGCATATGACAGATTTAGTGCCCGATAGACTGACTTTGCAGAACATGGAGAAAAAGTCTTCTGAGTCATTCACTGAATATGCCCAAAGATGGAGGGACATGGCAACTCAGATTCAGCCTCCTTTAACTGAGAAAGAGATGTCATGGCTATTCATTAACACCTTGAAAGCTCCATATTATTTCCGTATGCTAGCTGGCGGCATCATGAGTTTCAATGACACGGTCTTAATTGGAGAAATGGTGGAGAATTCGCTCAGGACCGGTAAGTTAGATGATGGGGAGTCCAGTGCAGCCAAGGAGAGTTCCAAAGAGAAAAAAGGTGAAGTGAGCACTATCAGATGTGGAGGATACCAACAACACCAACAACCCCAATGCCAACAACACCAACAACCCCAATGCCAACAATGCCAACCCCAATATCATTCCGTCGATTTCACACCACCTCAGTACACTCAACAAATTCCTCCTCCCAACTATACACGACCTCAAAATGCTTGCCAATACCCAGTGTCCAACACCATTTCCACTGCTCTAAGGCCAAACACCAAAAATCGGAATCCAAGACCACCAAAGAAAAGGAAACAATTTACTCCCATCCCCATGACTTACACAGAGTTATACACCGAGCTATTGAATAGCAAGATGATTGAACCGGTTCAGTACTCGACCCTTTTACAGCCTCCATATCCTACATGGTTTGATGAGAATGCAACATGCGCCTATCACTCAGGAGCCAAAGGTCATAGTACTGAAAACTGCACGACATTGAAAGAAGTGGTACTTGAGATGATCAAGGAAGGTCGTTTGACTTTTGATACCGGTGTGCAGTCCAAGCAAAACATGGGTCCGGCAATTAGCACCAGAGACCAATCTGAACAATTTGGAGGCTTTTAGGATGCCGATAACAGAATTTGACATGTGTTGAGCCTCGATTTCGTCTTTTATTCCACACTTCTGCCTAAGAGTGTTGGTGGTTGATCTCCATGTGTTGTGGGCTTAATTTCTCTGTTTGCTTATCATTTATGATTTTAATGTCATGCATTTTTGCAAAACGGCACTCAAAGCACATGTGTATCAGAGAATGGGTTTAAGAAGCAATTACAAGAAATGTTTCACAGGTCTTAAGTCAGATTGAGCTTGGATGCTATCTTGAACCTTAAGAAAGAAAGAGAATGAGCATGTATTGAACACTCTGCAGCATTATCATCCTATCATCACATTGTCATTATCATCATTCCATTATCACATTGTCATTACTTTGTCATTAACTCATCATCGTTGTCATCTCATCAGTGCTATCATATTATCATAATCTTGTCATTTTATCATTCACTCTATCTAGGGTCATCATATTTGTCACTTTTTCCCTAATCTTGGGTCATCATCATCATCCTGCCCTAATTTGGGGTCATCAGTATCATTTTTGCCCTAATCTGGGGTCATCATCAACATTCTGCCCTAATTTGGGGTCATCAGTATCATCATACCATAATCCTGGGTTATCATCATCACATCATTCAAAAAAAAAATTTTTCATTAAATGCATTTCATAGCATTTATATCTTACGCATATTAGTAATTTACATGTCCATACATTCATCCAACCATTCATACATGACATTTCATGCATACAAGTATGCAAGAGTTTTTGATAATAAAGGAAAAGATTGACATCTTTGCCAATAGGTGTCATCATGTCGTGATAACTCTTCATGCATCGTGGAACTCTGTAAATAGTATGCCAAGCAGGGGCAATTTCTAATCCTTTTCACTCTTGTACATAATGTTACTTTTTCTTAGCCTTGTACATAGTGTCACTTGAAAGCAATAAGTTTTAGATATTTGAATTTTAAAGGGTAAACTTTAGATTTCGAAAATCATGTCATAGTGTTTTAACTTGGATTTTCATTGTAAATATTGACATCTTTTGGATTACATGCCTTTTTGGAATAAATGATTTGTGTTATCCATTTTCCATTGTCACATTTAAAAAAAAGAAGAAGAGAAGAAGTGAAACTTTTTTTTTTTTTTGAAAAATAAAAAAGGATTTCATGAAAAGTTGGTGATTGCTTTAAGAAATAATTCTTAACAAGTCCTTCAAACCATCTTTCTTTCCATTCATTGATTTTTGAATAAAATATCATAAATTGAGACTCGAAGTAAAAATAAGGCATAAACCTTGGAAACCATTTGAGAGAGTCAATATTCTTCATCTGGGTAATAAACAAAAATGATTGTTTAACAAGATGCTTGCTTAACTCTAAAAAGTGACATTTTGATATGTATCAACACTGCACTAGAATTTTGAATTCATTGCTTCCTTGTCTTGAAATCAACCATGTTCTTTGAATCCATAATGCCCATATGCTTCCCAATTTCCTTGAAACTCAAAAGTGACTGAAATGAATGACTTTTGAACACATTACCTTCATGTTTCAAAATGAGCTCACCTTGATTTTCTTGAAAATAAGTAACCTTTGCTACCAAGATGTTCATTCACCCACCTTTGGGAACAAAATGATCAGAAAGACCAAAGTCACTTTGTAAGGTCCCGATACCTCTTTGCTATCGAGACAAATTGCTCAGATTGATTGCCTTAGTTATAATTTGAAAAGGGTGGAAATATCATCTTCTGTGAAATTCTCATAAAAAAAAAGAGAAAAAGAATAAGAAGAAGAATGTTGATTGCATCATCATGCACGTGATGTTTTAGGATTTTGAACAAAGTTTTCAAAAGCTTTCAAAAAATTATTGTTACGTTTTTCTAAGGTATTGCTTTTCGATGAAGATAGCCGTACTTGAGAAGACAAATGGCCATTTTTCATATCCCCTTCACTTTGAGAAAATTATCCATTGCTGTCCCCTTTGAGCCTAAATGAATTTTCTTTCTAATGAACCCAATCAAGGATCACCCCTCACATTGGGGGCAAATGCAAAAAAAGAGTTTGTTTAAGCAAAAACAAGAAAAGCCTTGTATGTAGGCGAAGGAAATGATGCTCCAAATTAATGAAGAAGTGCTTGGTAAGTCAAATACGGAGAAAAGCCTTGAACCCATTTTGTTAAAAAAAAACAGAAGAAGAAGAAGAAAAGAAAAGAGACAGAGAAAAAAAAAATGGCAAATTGAAATAAAAAGACTAATGGGATAGAGGCAAATGAGAAATCAAGCATAAAAAAATGAATTCTTCATATGGCCGAAAAGTGATCCTTGATTCAGTTACCTTGAAATACTTTTTGGGCCTGTTTATCCTTTCTTTCTGAACCCTCAACCATGGCCTACATTACGTGCCTTGAAAAGTCCATTTTGATCAAGTGTGGATACTTTAATTGAAGAGCATTTCTTTAGAAGAATGGATCTTTTACACTGAACCATTTTTTTTTTAAAAAGACTATTTAAATGAATTTTGAATCTTCATGTGCATGATGAGGCAGTCATTGAGAAAAAAAAAAGAAAAAAAGAGAAGAAAAAAAGAAGAAAAAGAAATGAAATGATGTGGCTCTAGGGTGAAAACTCGAAAGGGCAGTCTAGAGCAGAAATGAGAATTCATGAGATCACCCGAGATTTGACTAAGACAGCAAAGTGAGTTTTAGAAATGAGCAATACCACTTGGGGCATCCAAAATGATAAACCCCATAAGATGAGATATCTTTTTGAACTCTAAATATGGAAAGTTGGGTCACACCTCTCTTTGATACCAATCTCACAAAATCTCAAGCCTTTCATGTCCAAATTTTGACTCATATCAAGATTGTCAACTTAAGAGATTAAGCAAGCATCAACTTGATCTTGTTTTTCAAGACAGATTTTAATAAAAAATTCTGATTTTCAAAAAAAAAAGGGTTAATTGTAAGCCTAGATGAAGAGATATTGAAATTCTCTCTTTCATGAGACAATAAATAGCCTCTTTGGAACCCATTGCTGTTGAAACCCATTTAGGAATTTAAAATAGCCTGTTCACCCACAAGGATATTCTGAAAAGCAATCACCAACTTTCAAGAGATCTGAATTTCAAAAGATGAATAATAGATATTTGAATGGTTTGCAATTTGATGTTTTCTTAAATAAAGAGTGCTTAAGTGTAAAGTAACTTTTGATCATTATCAAGTTCATTTATTTAGATGCGAAATTGAAATTTGACTTGATGCACATATGAATTTTGAACCTTTATTGATGTCTATGTCAGGAAAAATTCAAGATGTGAATGGGGCAAAGGGAATGCCAAAGAAAGTCACGATCAGGACCAAAGATAGACTCAAGCTCTACTGACTGAACAAAAGGACTGAGTGTTGGGGCAAACGGCAAAAACAGGGAAGTCCAATGAGAATCACTCTACTTTTAAATTCAACTTTGAATCAAGCATACATGCATCCATGCATCCATGCACGTGACATCTTACATGCATTAGAAGTTCATGATGTTTTTCTTAGAAAGAAATTAATGAAAAATGATGATTATGGCATGAGGAGAATGAATGGAAATGACAAGCCTTTGAAAAGGAAATTCAATCATTTGAGATCACGACAATTGTTTCATTTAGAGACCAAATCATGGCTCTTGATTCATTCTGAGACCCATTGTAGGATCTCGAGATTCATTTTGTTCTTTGGGAGACCGAATCACGGCACCTATTTCATTGAAGAGACCAAATCATGGCTCTTGTTTCATTTTGAGACCTAATTTAGGTTCTCTCAGTTTAATTTCTCAGTGGGAGACCGAGTCACGGCTCTCGTTTCATTTGGTGACCGAATCACGGCACTTATTTCATTGAAGAGACCAAATCATGGCTCTTGTTTCATTTTGAGACCTAATTTAGGTTCTCTCAGTTTAATTTCTCAGTGGGAGACCGAGTCACGGCTCTCGTTTCATTTGGTGACCGAATCACGGCACTTATTTCATTGAAGAGACCAAATCATGGCTCTTGTTTCATTTTGAGACCTAATTTAGGTTCTCTCAGTTTAATTTCTCAGTGGGAGACCGAGTCACGGCTTTCGTTTCATTTGGTGACCGAATCACGGCACTTATTTCATTGAAGAGACCAAATCATGGCTCTTGTTTTATTTTGAGACCTAATTTAGGTTCTCTCAGTTCAATTTCTCAGTGAGAGACCGAGTCACGGCTCTCGTTTCATTTGGTGACCGAATCACGGCACTTATTTCATTGAAGAGACCCAAATCATGGCTCTTGTTTTATTTTGAGACCTAATTTAGGTTCTCTCAGTTCAATTTTTCATTGGGAGACCGAGTCACGGCTCTCGTTTCATTTAGTGACCGAATCACGGCACTTATTTCATTGAAGAGATCAAATCATGGCTCTTGTTTCATTTTGAGACCTAATTTAGGTTCTCTCAGTTTAATTTTTCATTGGGAGACCGAGTCACGGCTCTCGTTTCATTTGGTGACCGAATCACGGCACTTATTTCATTGAAGAGACCAAGTCATGGCTCTTGTTTTGTTTCGAGACTTAGTTTAGGTTCTCATAGTTTATTTATTTCATTGGGAGACTGGATCACGAATCTCATTGCAGTTAGTGACCGAATCACGGCATTTATTTCATTTTAAGACCAAGTCATGGCTTTTAATTTAATTGGAGACTTAATTTAAGTTCTAAAGATTCATTTGGTTTATTTAGAGACCGAGTCACGGCTCTCGTTTCATTTAAAAGCCAATTTATGGCATGTGATTTGTTTGGAGACCAAAGTTTTGGCTCTTGAAAAGTTCAAAAAGACATGGTGTCTACGTCTTGGACCATTTCCTAATTATCTTGAAGCAAACTTCAAGAATCTTAGAAAACGTTCCAAGAGGGGCAACTGTAGACACCCTATTTTTTTTTTTTAATTTCTTTTCTTCCAAAAAATAATAAATAATAATAATAATAACAAAAATAATAATAATAATAATAATAAAAACTGAAAATCATCATTTCAACACCCACTCACATACACTCATCATTTCATCCACCCACATACACTCATCATTTCATTCACCCACATACACTCATCATTTTCATCCACCCCATCTCCCACTAAAAGATGCCATACAAGAAAAAAGAACAAGAAAAAGCAAAAAATCCTCAGATGAAAAGGGGGATAAGAAGGCAGAGGGAAAGAGGAAGAGATTTTTTTTTTTTTAGAGAGGGGGAGGAAGGATTTTTCTGGCAAAAAATTTTTTTTGAGGCTTGGGGTTTTGTTAAAAAAAATTAAAAAAAAGAAAACAGAAAATAGAAAACAACTTGGAGGGATTTCGAGCTTGTTATAGGTTAGTAATTGGTGAGTTTTAGGTTTGAATTCCGTCTAAGGTTCACTGAAATAGAAAGAAAAGAGCTCGGATTTAAAGTTTTTTTTTTTTAGGAATTTGAAAGCTAGATCTAGGGTTTTTGGTTTGGAGTTTGGTAAATCGGTGTATGATTTTGTGTTCAGTGATCTGAGAGGAGTTTGTTTAGGAAGATGGTGTTTAATTTCGTGGCTTAGGAGACAAAATCCGGAAAAATGTTCTTGGTGTTCTTCAGTGTTCTTGGTGTTCATCAAAAGTTTATGTGAAATAGTTGGTTTTGATCCGTTTGGGGTTGATTTTCTGGGTTTAATTGTGTTTGTGGAGAAATATTGTTCTTGGTGTTCTTCAGAAGTTCATGTAAAAAGAAGGGTTTTGATCCGTTTGGGGTGATTTTCTGGGTTTAATTGTGTTTGTGGAGAAATATTGTTCTTGGTGTTCTTGGTGTTCTTCAGAAGTTCATGTAAAAAGAAGGGTTTTGATCCGTTTGGGGTGATTTTCTGGGTTTAATTGTGTTTGTAGAGAGAGAGAGGGAAAGAATTCGGGTAGAGAGAGAAAGAGAAGAGAAAAAATGGCAAAATTTTAAAAATGAAGTAAAATTTTGGTTTTTATACTACGCTACAGTACCCGCTACAGTGCCCGCTACAGTACCCGCTACAGTGTCCGCGCCTCTGACCCGACCCGATCGCAGTGATCCGCCTTCCATTTTTCTGGTATTTTCTGAAATTAATTTAATTTATTTTTTTTTCTTTTTTTTTTTACATGCTTAATTTGGACCCATTTCAATTTAATAAATATTTAATTTAGTTCATGCATATCTAATTTATTTAAATATATTGTTCTCATATTAATTTAGATCCATCCATATTTAATTTATGACATTTTAATCTAGTCTCATTCATACTCAACCTATATCATTTTAGTTTAGCTTTACGCATATTTAATCCATGCCATATTAATTTAGTTATATACATGCTCATAATTTATTGTCATATTATTGTCATCCATGCGAGTAATGATATGTGGGGATAGTGAGGGTCCGATCATGGCGTCTGGTTCGGAAAGGTGAAAATTCACATCCGACCTGGGTTCCTAGGTAAGAGATCCATTTTGAATCGGACCCAGAATTGGGCGAGGTTCACTGTGAGTCTTGACAAAATCCTTACTATCCTTATTTTTAAAATTGATGAGATAACATTTCATATGCCATGCATTTAGGCATTTAAATAAATTATAGGTGTTAGTTTTCTTTTTTTAAAAAAAATAAAAATAAAAATAATAAATAAACCAATAATGATAAATTCTTAAGCCAATAAGGACAATAAAACCTTTACGTTAAATAATAAAAATAAAAGAGTGATCATCTATGTCTAGCAAAATCCTTACAAGTGGTTTAAATTATGAGGATTTAATCATGGGATCCGGTTTGGGAGGGTGAAAATTCGCACCTAGTCCGGATCTTTAAGTAAGAGACCCACTTTGAATCAGACCCAGAATTGGGCGAAATTCATAATAGGTCTCGATAAATCCTCACCGCTTTTTTTTTTCATTAGATTGATAAGGTAACACTTTGCACTTCAAACATTTAAATATCTAATAAAGATAATGATTTCGAAAAATCCTAAAAAAGGGCAAAAATGAAAAGGAAAATATTAAAAAAAAGGAAAGGGTGGTGAAATGTATTTTTGAAAATAAAGCATTACTTGTTGGCTTTAATAAAAATGTAACTTCCTAAAAGAAGTAAAAGGCTTTTCTTGTCTGAATAAAATGAACTTTGGAATTTAAAAAAAAAGAGATAAAAAATCAAAAGAAATTACCTGACATTCTTTTTAAAATATTAATTTGAAAATGATAGCAACAAAACCAATAAATTTTGTCTTTGTTCAAGAACATATATTTACAAAAAAAGAAATCAAAAAGGTCTTTCGAAATTCATTTCTTTCCAAAATGTTAAAAAAAAAAGAAAAGAAAAAATTGTTTTGGAAATTGCCCTTTTTTTAAAATCTTCCAAATAAAAAGAAATGTTTTGAAACATAACTTTCTTTTAACTTTTCACTAATGACAAAAAAAAATAAAAAAGAAAATATCTTGAAATTTGTTTTTGTTCGCCTGAATAATAAAAATAAAAAAAACTCTTAATACAAAAGAACAAAAAATCAAACAAAAAAAGGAAAATTATAAAGACATTTTAAGGCCTAAATATTATTAAATTAATCGGTACCGTCATCTTGACGGGCGTTGTGGGGGTGCTCATCCTTCCCCGCACGTAACCGTACTCCCGACTCCAGTTCTCCGTCCCGCAGACCAGGACCTACCCAGCTTAAGTACGCCATCTAACGGCCAATGCTAAGTTAGGTAGATTTTAATAGGTGACTAACCGCACCTAAACAAAAATGGTTAGTGGCGACTCCGTAAAATTCTTTTAAGTCCCAAATCCGTCGTCGTCTCGTGTAACGTTGCGACATTACCAACAAATCATTCAAACTCAACTTTTGGACCACAAGGAAACAAAGACCAAACCATAACCGGTAAGCTAAATGCTATTGCTTTTAGCCTCGAAAACTAATCCAATTGTCCAAACCCATTGTAAGAACTAGCCTCACTTTGAAGGTTGACCCCCATTGATTTCCTTCATTGTGGCAATGGCAGACAGACATACTATTCAAGTACTCCTACAGAAAGAAAAATGGTTGGAAGGAGGAAACTGAGACAAAAGGAAAAACGCAAAATTTTCCAAGTTTGAGTCCTGAAAACTGAAGGCCATCCCATATTGTCCTTATTATTGAATCAAAACCAGCCCCTGTTTTAGTTATGATGAATTGTTCTGACTCCGAGACTAGAAACTTCCCTCCCCAAATAAACAAGCCAGTAGGTGTTCCCATGTGCAATTTTCAACAACTCTTACTAAAACGACGTCATAGCAATTAGCAAATTAGCCTTCATTGTCAAGTTTCAAAATGCATGGGGTCCCCATATGTGACTCTTCTTTTATTTTTATATTTATCCTTTTCAAATAGCGAAAAGGGATTTTCCAACAACAGAAAATTGTGACACTCTTTGATCAACTTTAGAGACTGTCAGTAGCTAGGACTTGCTTTTCGATCCTTTAATCCCTATTGGCTCTTTGTTTCCAACTTTGAGACTTTAAGAAAACAAAAAAAGAAAAGAAAATATTTCAAGGGTCTTTCAACAAGGTCATCCCTCATATATCACATTCTCCCTTAGCCACTTTTCTTTTCTTCACTAAACTTCGATCTTCTATTTTTTCTCCTTTTTCGTTTTCATTTTTCCATTAGTAACATGGCCAACACTACCTTCTTCTTCTTCCTCTTCTCCTCCATACTTGCTACCTTCTTTGTTCAAACCAAGCAAGATAACCCATGTCCATATCCATGTTACCCTCCACCAACAGGCCCCGGAGGTGGCGGTGGCAGCAGCGGAACCGGCGGCACAGTCCCAGCTCAAACACCACCGCAAACCGGAGGACTATACCCTCCACCTGCAGGGACGTCCTACCCTACACCGGCAGGAAATCTACCATATTACGCCCCTCCACCACCTTATGGTAACTCTATCTATGGTCAGCCCCCTCCTGACGCTATCTTGCCTTATTTCCCTTATTACTACAGAAAACCTCCTCACCAAACAAATGATCAGTCATCCGCAACAAGCTATCCTAGAAAATCATTGTCCATGATGGCAGCCACCAATTTTCTTGTATTTCTTTTCCTAGTTATTTCTAGCTTTGGGGTACGATGGGTGAATTTTTCCTTTTTTTTTTGTTTGTAAAGTAAGTATTTAAGTAATTCCAAGCCATGCATGTATTTCTATGAGATGAGTGCTTTAATTAATGTAGGGATTTTAATGTTTAATAAGAAAAACCAAAAGAAAAAGGATTCAGTGATGTGTTTTTGGTTGCTGAGAAAAGGTGTAGAAATGGGTGATGAAGACAGAATGAATCAAAGAGAAGGTGGGTGCCCCATGACACCAACTCTTTTGTTTGGTAATGGAGAGAGATTATCAGTATGTTTTATTTTTGTTTTATCTTTTATTAATCTCCATTTTTTGTCTTAATTGTTTGATTAGAATTATGCTGCAGCCACTTGGTTCCATGATTCCATCACCTGTTTTGGATGAGTTCACTTACAATTGGCAATAGTGGAAGTTATATAAAACAATAAGGGGTACTTTCACTATTGAAAATATTCTTTGTTCATTTTCTATTAAAAGGAAAACACACATTTAGACCGGCCGGATTTTACTTTTCTCTTTACTGTTGCCACCAGAACTGATCTTTTGGTATCCGAGATTTTTCGAGTTTGACGTCTAATTATCGGAACTAAGAGTTCAACACTCTGCTAACAAATCACTTATGACTATTGGCTCTTTACATAGGCAATTTGCAGAGGTTTATGCTGGTTCTATGAAGAGCAGGTAACAAAAATGTTGACAGAAAAATCGAATCCTTAGGAACTGCAAAGTTTGCTGCCTGAGGAGCCCCATTTTTTCCGTATTTGAGATATTTTGGAGAAGATGAGTGCAGACAAAGAAACAAACAAGTTGATATCTACCAATAAGATTAGCGTTGATTTGGTCGATTAGGATAAGGGTCGACCTAGTTGATTGATAGCCATTCTTTACCCAGAGAAGAGAAATCGGGGGAAAACTTACAATCAAAGTTGCTGGAACATTACTTTAATTCTTTTACGATTTTCTTACAAAATCCATAAAAGAATTCTGTTTTGTCGCGGGGCTCAAAGTGTGAATGTTTTTCCTTTTCGAGAAGTGCGCATCTACCTTTTAAACTTTTCAGTTTTCTATGGCAAAAAAGATCTTGCTGGAATGATGATCTCTCTCCAAGCTTTGCCGTTTAAGCTAATCTCTTCTATCCCCGATATGTTGGCAGGAGAAATACTAAGCCATGGTGCAGGAATTAAAAAATGTGACTTGGATACTTTTTCTTTTTGGTATAAACCACAGCATCCAGTAACTACATTGGACCCTAATTAATTCGGAAATTCGGAGTAACTACATGTAACTACATTGGACCCTAACTAATTCGGAAATTCGGAGTTGTGACGAAACTTGTTATAGCCATGGTGGTACAAAAACTTTGAAGTGTCAAACAGAACCAACAGATTATTAATTGACTATATTCCAGCTAAGTGTTGCATATACATGCAGCATAGTTTTAAGTTGTCCGAGCAATGAAAATAAACTACAATGAAGGAATCACTAATATCGACAACCTATTATTGGCTTTGCCATTTCTCTGCTCATAGATTTAAGTATGAATGTCGGGGTAACCTGACACCATCGACAGTCCTGTCACTACGTTTGATTCATTGTGCATTTAAGAGATGATGATTAGAATCGAGGATACCTGTATTGGCTACCTAGGCCAAATGAGAAAGGAGAGTGGCCAAAGATGGAACACCATGGAAGAGATCATTTCAGGACGCCACAACTGCCAAACGGCCCACTGCAGAACCACTGGGAAGTTGAGAGCTTTTCATATTCTTCCTCACCATCTCAGTGCTATTTCTCTGAGCTCCCACTTTTGGCTTGCCCCCAACCCTATGATCCTTTATAGCCTTGCTACTCTCTGATGTTCGATGTTTTGGCAAATTACTTCTCTCTTTCTCTCGTTCTTTCTTTGAAAGAACCATGTTTTGCGTCACAGATTCAGGAGACCTGTGACAACCAGTTGACAGAGTTGAAGATATTGTGCTAGCTTGAGGTGACTCAACCATATGACAACTCGACTCTCCTACAGATCCACTAGCAGAAAGGGCTTGTTTATTTGCTTCCTTGGAAATTGATGTTTTTGGAGTTACTCCAATCCCTGGACTTGTTGATTTCTCTCGTACTTTAGCTGGTTTCATGGTAGATGATGTAGCCTGAGATAGAAATAGGAGGAAGCCAATGTTAAATGGCTTGACAAATGGAAACAGAAATATAAAATGTGACCCGGATTATCATAGGACAAATAACCACAGGAAAGAAAAATTCAACACAAACAGGTCCAATAGGAAGGTACATGAGTGCAACTTCCAATGAGAGGACTAAAGGCAAATAAGGCATCGTATATCCATATACTGGATTGAAGTCAAAATTAAGCATCAGGTTGAAAGGACAAACCAAAATATTCACAACCATGTAGAATGTAGTTTAGTACCTTGTTTCCGGTAGACCCTGGTGGTGTCACAACATGATAGAAAGAAGGCATGGGTTTGGCTTTGAAATTAAGGCTTTTCCGCAATTGCTTAATCTCAGCGTCTGTCTTTTCCTGCAACAACAGAGCTTGAAGCATTTAATTTATTTGTAATTTTATACAACCCATTAGTCCTGAAATATCAGAGTGGCTCTTCTCTTACTAGCAAAAAACAAGATAGCACATAGGGAGAAACCAATTCAAGTTATTTACAGTCGTAATTCCAAAGATGGTACACTTACTTGCGTTCTTGCTTGAATCTGATTCATCTCAGCCTCTTTGGCATGCATTTTCTCTTCCAGTTTCATGTAGAACTGAAACCATTGCGTGACAAAAAAGATCAGAGGACAACGTTACCTCATACCTTTAACTAAAGAACAAGAAAAATATAGATCTACAGCATGCTTGCTTGCCTCTTTTCTCCTTTCTGCTCGCTCACCACTTTTGAAATGAAATACTCCAGCATTTGACTTTACATCTGCCTTAGCTGGATGGACTGTCTGCTTAAGCCTACATAAAAATTACTCTACATTTAGGTTTTAAAGTCAAAAATTTGATGTCATAAAGCAATCCCCATGATTTTGATACAGACCTATTTGGTGTCTGGCGAGCAATAGGTTCAATCTTCTTGGATGAAGAAGGTAGAGCTTCAATGACTTTCTTTGTCATTGGCCCTTTTATACTGCCACAACAATAAACAAATTATTTGAAATGTTTCCACAGCGAAAGACAAAAATTCTTGAAATGCAATAAATAAGTACCTTTTACTCTCAACACTTAGTTTCGCATTGGATCTTTCAGAATCCTGGCAAAGAAAGACCAATGAAGAGGAAATTCAAATTCCAATCTGAAGTCTAAAGAAAAATGCCGAATAGAGAATGAAAAGTAGAGTATAATACAGATGTTGCCGGTTTCAAGAAGCTTATTTTTTGAAACTTCGGGTCAAAGTCAAAATCCTCACCTCTTTCTTGGGAGATTGGTATGTCGAATGTCTAGTTGGAGTGGCAGTTCGTAATGGCAGCTTTTCCGCTTTCGTTCTCCCTGTAATCTCTTTTTCCCTTCTTACCTGAATCTTTGCAGCTACTTTTGAAGCATCACGAGAAATGTTTTTCTGGGAATGATCAGGACTCCCTGGAGATTTCAACCTTGCTTTGGTAGCTTTATTTTCAGTGGCAATCTTCAACAGGAAACAAAAAAATTAATAAGTAGAAACAACAAGGAGAAACACAAGACAAAATTAGGTATACTTATCAAAATAGAGCAAGCATGAGATATAGTAGAAATATAGAGATCAAATTAGAAAATAATGTGAAGCCAAGTTTCTAGTACTTAATGATTTTGTTTTTCAGAACTCTGAGTTTGGTAGTAAACTAATTTTTGTCGACCAACATGAAACTATAGTAACTATGAATTCATACCTTTGGAGATTGATTTTGCCGATTTTCTAAATTAGTGTTACCAACTTCCCAAGTGGTTTCAGTTTTGGGGTAAGGCTCATTGGGCGTAAAAGATTCATCAATATAAACTTCATCACCATCAAGGCAATGGTTTACTTCTTTCTCAGGTTTGTAATTGATCATAAGTGGCTCATCACATTCAATTTCATTTTGATGAGTTTCATCAGGTTTAACATCTTCAGGGACAGTGTCCACCGAAATATGAGTTCCATGAGCAGATAAAGCTGCAGGATATATTTCACATTCCATCCATGTACCCTCACCAAGGTATTCTGAACCTTCTGGACTCTTGTCAAAGTGAGCCAAACTCCTACCTTCATTTGCATGATCAACCTGAGTTTCTTCGTTTCCAAGATCAAATAGGCCCCCTTCATTTACGCAACAAAAATCTTCCTCATAATCAGCATCATCCAAGCCATTCTCATCAAAATGATGGTAGAGGCTACCTTTACTTATGTTATCAGCTTCATGTCCATAGCCCCCATTCTCTGCAGCATCATTCTCACCATTTTGATATTCTCTGTAACCCTCATTCTCGACAACATTGTTGTCACAGGTTTGATCTTCTCCCCCATTTTGATCCTCAGATGAACCCTGAAGAAGAAGTGCCTTCTTCCTGAAATGAGCTTCAAAATAAGCTTTCTTCTCAATAACTGAACCTGGTTTTGAGCATTTCTCAACCTCTTCAAGATATCTGTTGTGTGAGAAAGAGGATCTTCTTTCCCAAGCTAAGGGCTCATTTTCGAATCTTCCAAATGATATAGAACCAGAATGCAAAGATTCAGCCTGTGAAGTTCAAAAAACATGAAAGTTAAAATAAATGACATAGGTGGATAGATTATTGGCTACAATGTAAAGTGAAATATATAAAGAAGTCATAAAAGTAGCTAGAATATAATGGTCTCCTTTTTTTCTGGTCCAATTTTTCAGCATTTGAAATGTCTCCTGACGCACCTGGGATACCGTAAGCTATTATAGGTAGCGACAATCTTCTATAGACTTTCAGTGTTTCAGAACAATATGGATCTTTATTGTAATTGCCAATTTGAAATTTCAAAATGAATACTGAACATTTACCATACTACAATTTGATTACAAAATAAGGATAACATCCAAATCTCTGTCTAAAAAAGGATTCATCTTCCACACATCCTGGTCAAAAGCAATTAAGCTTTCTCTATATTACTTTCCAGTACAGCAATCATGTCAATTTATGCATGCAGTGCCCAAATTAATGTCTAGTACCCACTGCGCGAACAGATGGAACAATGATCATGAGTTGTCACTTGTCATCCCCGCCCTCATAAGGATAAAATCTCTGGTGTAAAATGCAGATCATGCGCTATAAGGAAAGTATTGATAGCAAAGTGATGTAAATGATAACTTTCTAATTGTATAAGTGGCTGCAGGCCCTCTCCCCCACCACAAAGACCAGCTTCCCCCACAAGAAAAAAGGGGAAACAAAAAGGCTAGAAAATTATTAATCAAAACAGATAACGAAAGCATCTGGAAAGCAGAGGAAAAGGTTCAATAACTCTTTTGGACATTTTACGTATGATCAAGTATTAACAATCATGATCAAACTAACAAATCAACCAGTTCATTAACCTAAAGTGAAACCTACATGAGAAGTAATAAATGTAAGAAGCTAAAACTTCAATCATACAAACAGGAAAGCAGATAATGAGTTTAAAAAAAAATCATTACAAAAAAATAAAGAAAATATGGATAAGATGCATGTTCACTTGCAGATCAGGTGAACTAACCAGCATTTTCCTTTTTGGCTCTTTGTTTTTGTCCAAAATTATAAGTAAATAAATCCAAAAAAAAAAAAAAAACTTTTTTGGCAAAAAGATTTTTTTTCCAAGTTTATCGTTTCGTCAGTTAAAGCTAAGATCCAAGAATGTATAAGACAAATAATCATTTCTTAACATTAAACGATCTCGCATTATCCATTAAACACTATAATAACTACAGAATTAGCAAAAATAATTCCATTAATTAACAGATAATCCATTCACATAACAGAGAAAGAGGGAAGATTTACCTGAAAACTAATGCTGAAAGGCTCTTCAATCTCTCCCGCCATTGCCGACCAAAATCAAGCTCCGAACATCAGCTGCCTCAAGAATCAACAGTAAGCAGCCGACATCCCCCAACTTCTAAATGAACAACGTATCAAACAAATCAAATTCTGAAACACATTTCTTAAATAAACCGTCAACGGTAATAAACGAATCTTCACTAAACTTGCTTCGCGAGTAACAACACACTGAAGAAATCAAAATTCCAAACCAAAGCTCCAAGCTTTTCTTTTTCAGATCTTTTTTCTTTTTCTTTTTTTTTTATTGGCCTTTTTGAGCTTGTACAAAACACAGTGTAATAATAAGTGTAAAAAGTTTGTGAATGTAATGAGGAGCTTAAAAAGTTAGATCAATCAAATCAATATTTATATTATATATTCATTATCAGACCAAAAAGAAAAAAGAAACTTTTATCTTGTGGGGTTGGTTGTTCTTTTTTGTCTTGTACTCCATCAGATCACCACAGTTATGATCGGACGGCTCTGATTTCAGATCGGAGGAAGCAGATTCTGATTACGGATCGTCGTCGGATTAAAACGACTACGTTTAGCTCTGTATTGTTTAAACCCAAGCGACGTCCCACGTGTCAGCTTCGTTGATGTGTTGACTTTCGCTTTTCTGTATCCGACTGGATCTAATGTTAGGACCCGTTTGGCTACGTCCAAAATGAGAAAAGTTAGAAGATGCAACATACATTTTATTTAATAAGAAAAAGAATCTGTTTTGACGTTTTACCAAACAGCAACTATAAAATTTTAAAAATGATTTAATGTTAAGTAACCCAACAAAGGAGGTTTTTTTTTTTTTTTGGGGGGGGGGGGGGGGGGTGGGGGGGAGGACAAAAAGAAAAAACAAAAAAGAGTTTTGAAGACTAAGGTTCCTTTCGACAAAGCCGTGAGATTGTAAGGGTGGTAATGAAAATAGCTTAATGTAAGGTGGAGATTAAAATAATAATAATGAGAATAATTATTGTAGATTGAGATTAAGTATTAACAGTAGTGGACTATAATAATCATAGCGCACCGCTCAAACAAAAAGAGTCTAAAACCATTACGAATGGTAAAATTGGGATTGGGTCGCACTAGAACTATAAAAGTGTAATCTAGATTAGCTATAAGCTATTAATTAATGAAAAGAAGGTAGCCTTAGTCAATAATATTGGTTGCAACTTGCAAGCTTTGGGCAAAGAGGCCTTGATTATATATTACTTGTTTTCTTAAATTCAAATAAGTGAGTTTATGGAAGCTATTTTGTAGATATTGATTATTTGTCGAGATATCAACAGATCCTTGTCTCAATAAGAATAAGAACAGAAATTTAATTCTTCATAAGAGCACTTATCAAAATGATTTTATCTTTTACATTCTCAATAAAAAAGAAATTAATCTCGGATCAATAGACTTGAAACATTCTTGATTGAACCAGAAAAAGGTATTGCAAATCCATTGTCATGTTGTGAAAGTTTGCAGGGTATTATGAAACACGAAAAATGCTATAGGTGTATCAACAAACTTGATGATATGGAATCCCCAACTATTTGAAATCTATAACTATCCCACTCAATGAATGTTGAGTAAGTTCTTGCATTGCAATTAAAGAATCTGATTCAACTTCAACCTTCCCACATCTATGTTCCCAAGCTAACTAGCTAAGCATAAAACCAACATAAATTTCATGCATTCAATGATAATCGAACCTACTCAATACTACGATTTAATAAGCTTTGATTAGGACATGTTCAATTTTCATCCTTAATTAATTGCTAGTGTTAACGGAACTGAATGATACTCCAATCATGTTAAACATATAATTATATCATTTATTTTCTCTAAACTCTTGTATGGTGGGACTTTGAACATGAGATTTGGTCTGAGAGGAAAATATATCTATCAATCACTTAAGTTAAATATTTGGATACCACAACTTTATCACTTTTTTCTTTTCATTTTACTATATTGTATCATTTACATCATCCATTAACGTCCTAATAAGTAATAACGAGCTTGACATTTCAGCTTTTCTTTATATTATAATTATAATAATAATCGAATTAAAAAAGGAAGAAAAGGATTGTTACATTGTAACTTTCAACATGGGAGTCATAATATTGCTTTTCATTTTCAAATTAAGAAAAAAGAATATAATTTTTCATTTCCGAATTAAGCACTAAAAACAAGTAGTAAATATAAATGAAGAAAAAGAGAATATAGAAAGAGTTAAAGCACTTTTAAGGCCAATCGAGGTTGGTTTAGTTGGTAAGGTTTTGGATCTTTACTTAAAAGGTTTGAGGTTCGAATCGTGTTAATGGTTTTCATTGGTGGATGATCTGTAAGTACCATTATCAACTCTCTCTCAAGCTTGTATGTGGCATACCCTGACCTTGGACTGAGATAGTCTCTCCTCACCTAAACTTTTATTCCACAAAAAAAAAAGCACTTTTAAGATTCATGATGATTGTGGATTGGATTGGATAATTAGCAAGAGCCAAAGTAAGTGTATGAGATATGGATTTGATCTTTGAAGGTGGGACTAGGGAGTGGGACTGTTGAGCAAATGATGGCAAAGGGTTTTTCGTTTTTTGTATTGATCCAATGATTAGAGCCGTTGATTAGGGATGGATGATGATCATGATCATCTTCTAATCATTTCCCTCTTCTTGTATCAAAGAGTGGAGCCAATAAGCTATAAATAGGGACAAATGCCAAAGCAGGCCCTCCACGTGCATGGGCCGTCCATGTCTTGACAATCCCGACCCACACCGATAGTACCGCTTCGCCTTCGTCCCAGTTCATATCTCAATATCTCATCATCGTTTTTCTTCATGTTGGACCATTCTTTCCTTCTACCTCCATCTCCACCCTACATGCCATTCATTGGGCCCACATGATTTTTGCAATTTGCAACGGAGCATAATTGGCCAAAAAATTGTATTATAGACCAGTGATGCCTTACTTAATTACTTAGCCCCCGAATCCCTAGAATGATATAGCATAGTGTTAAATGCATTGTTATTAAAGTCGGCTTTCAAACTTTTATTTTATACATAATGTAGCCATTGATGCTAATGTGGCCTAATCAAATATTGACATGTGAAATTTTCACATGACACATGGAATTTTCTCATTGGACCATATTAATACCAAAGGCTATATTATGTACAAAATAAAAGCTCGAAGGTAAAAAATTTCAAATTAAAAATCGAAACGTCAAAACAACAGTTTTGTACAAGTTTGATGACTATTTTGTGTATTAAGCCAAATTAAAATTCTTGGATCATATCCATTCTTTTCCACCAGAACATTTCGCCATAAACTTTCGTTTTCATTTCCAAACCTCCAGATCCACTTATGAAGGATACTTCTATCTTAAACTTCCAACCACTTTACGCTTACAAGCTATACACCAATCAACATGGTAAAGTAAATCTTTCTCTTATCATCAGTTTCACTAGGAATGGCAGCGGGTAGGGTATCCGCTTATTTTGCACTACCCGAACCCAAACCCTATAAAACTCTAGGATACCCCAACCTTATAATTACCCGATTAAAATCATAAACCCTCTACTTGAACCCTACCTATTAAAATTCTAACTACCCGCTAACTATCCGAACCGGATAAATACCCGTTTTAGTTCCAAAACGAGCAAAATTTCTCATCGTTCTCTTCAGTTTAATTTTACAAAGCAACAAAAGAGGTAGACATAACAATCCATGCTCCTTACACAATTTCAATTCCTCCTATATGAACCATAATTGCATGAACAATTAACCAACTAATTAAATTCAGAAATAGAAAAAATACGGCAGAAAATTAAATTTCTCAAGAACAAGCAGATAATTGGGATATGCCGAGTAATAATAGACAGTAAAATTCCAACTAAAATTCAGCTTATAATTGAAGTAAAAAAAGAATAAACATCCAACAAGCTATATTATTACTTTCATAAAGCTGTTCTTAAATATAAAAAATAGATTTTATAAATTTAGCCTAAGAAAAGATTACAAAAATATAAGACTAAAAACCTATTCTAACTTGGCCAAAAAAACCAAAAAAAAAAATGACCTTACTCTAACAAAACAGCTATTTCGTCAATGTCACCAAAACTCAAAGTCTAATAATGAGTTGAACAAATTTGAGTTGAAAGCCAAAGAAAAAAGACATGGATCAACTAAGAAATATGGATTTGGGAGAAATTTTGAGTTAGGGTTCATAAATTTGAGATTTGGGAATGATAATTTGAGTTGAAGTATTTTGAGTTTAAAGAGTTTTAGGTTCAGTCGGGAGAAAGATGAAAAGTAGATGAAGTGAGGTGAGATCTTGCGGCTCAGGGAGACAAGTGCAACAAAGTTTTATTAGGTTTAGGTTATGACATTGTAACTAATAAATAAAAGTTATGCGGAGGATATATCAAAATTTGACTAAAGGTGTGAAGGTGTGATGGTAAGAGGTAGTGTATGAAACATTGTGGTAGGGGTTCAAATCACAGCAGAAGCAATGAGTTATATTTTTCTACTTTCTTAGTTATACCTAATCCGGTTCGGGTAACGGGTACCCTAGGTGTGCTACCCGAACTTTACCCGAACTTGACTCGGGTAGTAAAAGTGTTACCCAAACTCGTCTTAAACCCGTATATAAGGTACCCGGACCCTATATAATCGGCTCGAGTATCCACGGGTACCCTAATTTTTGCTAACCATCGCCATCCCTAGTTCCACACCACAAAATCTCCTCATGATCTTATCCGATCTTTCTTAACTTCAATGGGGATAGAAAAAGAGACATGAAGAAAGTTGGCAAGCCAGAGAAAATTGACCTTATCAAAGTTAATTTTCCACCAATAGATAAATACTTTGCCTTCTATGCAGATAGCCTATATTGAAATTTCTTAGTCACAGGATTTCCAAATACTAATTACATTAGGCCTAATGCCAATAAGAAGTCCTAAATACTTGGTGGGAATATTCTCAACACTACAACCAATTTTATTTGCCCAAGCCATGATTTCATTCTGATTAATACCAACCTCGATAGAATAGCCTGCTTTTGTTGAGGTTGACTTTCAATCTAGAGTTGAAAGCACATAAGCACCTTTTAATGCTCAAAACTTGGTCTTAAGAGGGGCTAAAAAATACCAACGTGTCATTTACATATTGAAAATGGGTTAATACTTTCAAAGCTCCCTTTTTATTATGATAATTTCATCTCTAAGAACAATATCTTCTATTCTTCTCTGCCACTACATCTTTTTATCTTGAATTTATTGCTCAAGCCATTTAATTTTCGCTTCATCAGTAGTGCAGTTTTCTTTTGGCCAACTTTTGATTACTAGTTTTAGCTTTCAAAGAGTTTCCCATAATCCTACAGTATTCACTTGATCATTTGTTGCATCCATCAACTCACCTTGAATGACCTCTTGGAAACCACTTTCATTAATCCAGTGATTGAAGAATTTGAATGGTAACGAGCCCCTATTTTTCCCTTCAACACCAAGCATGATAGGATTATGATCAGAAATAGAATGAGGTAAAGCTTTCTAAAATAACTTTGAAACTTCGCATAGCAGCCCCGGTGACAATAAAAACCTATCACATGCTAAAAGAAGCCATTTCTTCTTGTGCAACACCAGGTAAACTTATCTTATATAAGTGGCATATCCACTAGGTTAGAATTTTCAATAAATCCCCAAATCAAGCATGGAAGGCATGCCAAAAACGGCACCAATCTTTTCCTCTGGACAAGTGATAGCATTAAAATCACCTCCAATACACCAACACATATCCTGGGATTCAATTATCACTTGTAACTCGTGTAAAAAAAATTTCTTTCTTCTTTATCATGAGGCACATAAACATTAACTATAACACATCTCTTATTAATTTCTTTCATGACTTCAGTGAGAATAACAAACTTGGTTGAACAACAACAAATTAAAAAAAAAACTCCTCATCCCAAAGAGTTATAAAACCACCTAAAGCCTCTATCGCATTCGTAATTTCCCCTTTGCATCTAACCTTTCCCCCCACAATAGCTTCAGGATTTTAGAATCAGCGTTTTATAGTTTAGTTTCCAGCAAAAAAATCATACCAAGTTTTTCTTTTAACATTAACCTACAAATTGCTATTCTTTTTTTTCTACCCAGTCTTCTAACATTATAGGCTATCCACTTTATAATTAAAAAATAAACATCCTAAAAAATAGTGGCTGCAACTATCAATCGTTTCTAGAATCAACCTTTTCAAGTGATAGGATTTGTTGGACTACTTGATCCTTTCCGTCAGAAAGCACAACACTCGGTCTAAAGCTAACTTCCCATATCTTTTCAGCCTCCTTTAATAGAACTTTATTTCTATGGGCAATATAATCATTAGCTATCAAATCGTTTGAAGTTTCACATGCATCCCCTCTTTTGCCATAAACTATCTGTTAGAAAACTTTCAATAATACAACAGGAGGAATAGACTTGGATTTGAATTAAACTTGAAGCTTACACACACTTAAGACTACAATTACTGGACTCTTTAAATAAAGCTTCTACTAACAGTAAAACAAATAATCAGGACCCACTAACTTAACTAGCTAATAAACCAAAGACTCCACTAAATCAATGACTCCACTAACTCAATGACTCCATTATAACAGACTTTTATGCAGCAAAATCTGCCATATATCCTAAAGACTAGGACAACTAGACCACGTTGAAAACCATTCAACAATTCCTCCCTTAAATTGAAAGTCTTCAAACATTCAGTTTAATAAGAATTATCAAGTGCACAAATTCCAAGCAACTTACTTAGCTTCTGAAACGCAGGCAACTTCAATGGCTTTTTCATTATGTCTGCAATCTGATCTTCACTTTTGTAGTAGAAAAGATTAATTTTTCCATCCTTCATAAGATCCCTTAGAAAGTGAAACTTCACATCTATGTGCTTGCTTCTTCCATGTAGAATAGGATTTTTAGAGAGCTTGATGGTAGAATTGTTGTCACAAAAAATTGCAGCAACTCCCTCTTACTTGATATTCAGCAACTCAAGAATTTTCCTTAGCCAAATAACTTGATAGACACAGGATGTTGCAGTGACAAATTCTACTTCAGTTGTTGACAAAGTGACAATTGATTGCTTCTTTGAAGACCACGAAATAGCTCCTGAACTAAACATGAAAACATAACTGGATGTGCTTTTTCTATCATCCAAATCCCCAGCATAATCACTATCTGTAAAGCCAAGCAATTCTGATTTTTCACCCTTTTTGTAGAACATGCCAAAATTCACAGTTCCTTGCAAAAAATGAAAAATCCTTTTGGCAGCAAGAAAATGCATCTCCCTTGGACTTTCCATGTACCTGTTGATAAGACTTACCGCATGCATAATATCAGGCCTTTTGGCCGTTAAATGCATCAAGCTTCCAACAATTTACTTGTAAGTTGTACTACCAAACTTCTTCCCTTCAGGATCTTGAACAAGTTTTAAACCCTCTTCTATAGATGTGCTAACAGAATTGCATCCTTTCATTTGAAACCTGTCATGAATTTCTTGTGCATGCTTTCTTTGAGAAATAAAAATTCCAGCTTCAGATCACACCACTTCAATACCAAGAAAATAGTGCATCATTCCAGGATCAGACATATCAAATTCAAGCATCATGGATTGCTTAAACTTTTCAAACATGACACTATCATTTCCAGTATAAATTAAGTCATCAACTTACAAATAGACAATAAGCATTTTACCTCCATCTTCAATCTTTGTGTAAAACGTATGCTCATACGGGCACCTTTTAAAATTCTCCTTTGAAAAATAAGCATCTATGCAGCTATACCAAGCTCTAGGAGCCTGTTTTAAGGTGTATAATGCCTTTTTCAATTTATACACTTTATGCTCCTCTCCAAACTTCACATAACCAGGAGATTAATCAATAAATACCTATTCTTCCAAATCACCGTGCAGGAAAGCTGATTTTATATCCAACTGGAAGATGGGCCATGAATTTTGTGCTACTAATGCAATTACCAATCTGACAGTGTCCACCCGTGCAACATGAGCAAAGACTTCTTTATAATCCACTCCAAACTCTTGCTTATACCTGGAAGTTGACTAATCTTCCAAAAGGACAGAAGACAATCGGTGTTAAGTGGGTCTACAAGACAAAATTGAAGGAGAATGGAGAAGTCGATAAGTACAAAGCTCGCTTGGTGGCTTTGTCCTTATCGACTTATCCACCGTTTTGTTAGGTATAAACAAGAATTTCTTTCACAGACACCGTTTTGTTGAGGCATATAAGCTGTTGTAAGTTGTCTCTCGATGCCATGAGTCTCACAAAAATTTACAAATTCATGTGAGTTGTATTCTCCACTGTGATCAGTGCGAAGAACTTTGATGGGACTGCCAACTTCTTTTTCAACAAGCACTTTATAATTTTTGAAAGCTATAAAAGCTTCAGATTTTTCATGCAAAAAATACACCAATGTTTTCTGACTATAATCATTAATGAAGGTGATTATGTACCTTAACCTCTATTAAAAGATGGATTTATTGGCCCGCATATGTCAAAATGAACCAACTCTAGTGCATTTTTTGTTTTCCATGATTTTCCTTGTGGAAATTGATTACAATGTTGCTTGCTAACAACACATTCTTCACAAACACCAGAAGGAGCCGTGGTTTAAGGTAAACCTGTCACCATATTTTTCTATTGCAGAGTCTTTAACCCACCAAAGTTTAAATGACCATAGCAAAAGTGCCATAGCCATGCCACATCCGTCAATTTTGCCGAGAAGCTTGAATAAGTGGCTTTGTGGAGATAAAACGGGAACATTAGATTTGAAGTCATGTTGACTTAAGTAATTAAGCCTAACTTTTCATCTTGGATTCGACATACTCCATTTTTTATAGAAATCTCATATTCTTTTTCTTGCAACTGACCCACACTGAGCAAGTTGATTTTTAACTCTAGCACATGGAGAACATTAGAGATAGTATGGGTAGAATTCTCTTTGGTTTGATAAAACCTGATACCATTGTTAGAAAACTCTTAACAATACAATAGGAGGAATAGACTTGGATTTGAATTAAACTTGCTAAAGCTTACACACATTCAAGACTACAATTACTAGACTCTTTAAATAAAGCTTCTACTAATAGTAATACAAATAATTAGGACCCAGTTACTCAACTAGCTAACTAACCAAAGACTCCACTAATTCAATGACTCCATTATAATAAACTTGTATGTAGCAAAATCTACCATATATCCTAAAACTAGGACAACCAGATAGAGATGGCAAAATGGACGGGCTGGGCTGGCACAGCCCAAAAAGTTGGGCTACCCGCAAAAACGTGGGCTGGATCGTGCTAGCCCAAAAAAAATATGGGTCGTGTCGTGCCAGTCCATATGTTTTGAAGGTTAAGCCCAGCCCAACCTGTAGTCCATATAAATCGTGCCGTACCAGTACATGGGCCACAGTGGGCTGGCACATGGGCCAATGATTTTTATTAAATGTTAATTTTTTTAATCTTTTTTGTTTTTATTCGATTTTATTTTTTTAATACTGATGATTAAATTGGATTAAGAATGAAAAGTTTCGACACAAAAATTTATGTGGCTCAGCTTACGATGTCTATGTCCACAGGAAAAGGGGAACATTATTCACTATAAATAATAAAATTTACAAATACTAATTTAGATTATAAACTAAAGAAAATCTATCACCTAAAAAATGAAAAAAAAAAAGAAAATCAAATTTATTCATTTTCGTCTGAAGATTCCTCTTGGTTTTTTATATTTTGTAAGCGAGATTTTACATCCAACCAATCTTTCAAACATACATCCCAAGGGTCTTCAGTGCCAATATGTTTCTTCTATCATCAAGAACTCTCATTCATGCACTAAAACAAAACTCCGAAGAGACAGTGGATATCGGAGGTATAAGGAGGTCACGGGCCATGATGGAAAGCACATGACATAAATTTGCATTACTTTTCCGCCATGCCAAAATATCAAAATTTTATAATTCTTGATCATAAAAAATTTCTAAATAAAAATGAATAATTATATAATTGATATATTATAAATTTACATTAAAAATGGGCTGGCCCAAATAAGCACACGGGTCGTGCCGTGCTGGACTATTTTGGTGGGTCGTGCCGTGCCAACCCACGTGTCACTGTCACCAAAAGGCTGCCCAGCCCGTCCATGACAATGGACCGTGCTGGCACGGTCCACTAAAAAAATAATGTGGGTCGTGCTGGCACGACCCATATAGGGTTGGGCCGTGCTGGGCTCCGTGCCGCCCGCCCATTTTGCCATCTCTACAACCAGATCACGTTGAAAACCATTCAACAATTCCTCCCTTAAATTGAAAGTATTCAAACATTCAGTTTAATAAGACTTATCAAGTGCACAAACTCCAAGCAACTTCCTTAGCTTCTGAAACGAAGGCAACTTCAATGGCTTGGTCATTATATCAGCGATCTGATCTTCGCTTTTGCAATTAAATATGAAATCAATATGAACAAAGAAAAATCCAATTATGGGTACAAACTTTATTGCTTAAAACAAAAACCAATCACCAACCCATTGAAACCTTCATGATAGCATGAGGAAACAGGAAATAATTATAGGTGTCTACAACTCTCAAAGACAAGTACCTTTATTACTAAAATAAAACAGAAAGAACATAAATATATCCCCACGTAAAGAATGTCGGATAAATCATTTACACAAGAAGCCTTGGTTGACTTCGTCTCTGGGGGTTGTGGCGGCTCTAGGCAACAGGGGCTCTAGACGGATTTCTTATATCCGCTCACAAAAGTTTAGCATTTGAGATATCCAGAAGTTCAGTTTCTCCAGATAGCCTAAAGGATGCATATTTTATATTGATATTGACTACAATAAGTCCACACTGGTTGTTAATTTCTACTCTATCCTTAATCCTAAATGGTTTTCTTACCTAAAGAAACCAAATACACTCAAAAATGAGTTGTACGTGATTGTTGGAAACAACAATTTAAAGCTAAAATAACAGCAATGATGAATGAAAGGACATGATAGGCTACAGTACTTGTGAAGCAAAAGTGAATCATTACAGCAACGTAAATAATAGCGATATTCAGTGTCCTGTTGATTTCTTCATTTGCAGAGCCCATATTCTAATCGTTGGGCCTATATATTCCTTTGAAGAAAAGCAGTTTATCATAAACACAAAACTGGTAAATTGTCTGATTTACATACGTGCAGAAAGTCTTTGGATCTTCCACGATGCTTTGATACCACTGTTAGAAAACTCTCAACAATACAATAGAAGGAATAGACTTGGATTTGAATTAAACTTGCTAACTCTCAACAATACAATAGGAGTAATAGACTTGGATTTAAATTAAACTTACTAAAGCTTACACACATTCAAGGCAACAATTACTGGACTCTTTAAATAAAGCTTCTACTAACGGTAAAACAAATAATCAGGACCCACTAACTCAACTAGCTAACAAACTAAAGACTCCACTAAATCAATGACTCCACTAACTCAATGACTCCATTATAATAGACTTTTATGCAGCAAAATTTGCCACATATCCTAAAGTTTAAGACAACCAGACCATGTTGAAAATCATTCAACACTATTTTCATAGTTTTTTATAGTTCTTTTTCCTACTAACTCCAGAAAAAACATTCTTTTTCTTTTTGGGAAGACGTGAGATGATCCATAACCCATCTTTATATTTTTTATCTTATTGCTAATTTCGCCTTGTAGAGTTTGAACTTGGACTTCTCTTAATAATTTATTGATCTAGTGAACTATTATAAGAAGCTAGCCCATTTTAGCTAGGGATTCTCTACCATGTACCGATCCAACAAACTTAAATTTGAAGTGATCCATTAACTTGGTTTCTTTAGAGTTATCAACGGTAAAATCAGGAGCCAATTATCCATGGCTAATGCTATTAATTCTATTACCCACCATCTCTTCTTCCAATAAAGATGTTTCTTCATTCTCTTGACGTTTCTTATCCTAAGACTCAGCCACCATATCTACTGACAATTCTTTAATAGCATCATCATGTTCCAAAGCTTTATCTCCACTATTTTGCACCTTAATGGAAAATGAAGAGTCAAAGATCTCTCACTACTCTAAACTACATTTACTGGGCATTTAGAAAATAGCCAAGTAATCATCCCCAACCAAAAAAACCAAAATTTTAAAAGTCCTACCATTTGCTTTACCCATAACCAGGTTTAGGGTTATTGACTTGCTACAAACCTTTACTTGTAGCCATGCATGTTTAAGGTCCCATCTTTTTGTTGCACACTCTTTCACCCTAATGAACTCACCCTAAGCATTGCCTAGTGCAGTAAAAAAAAAATTAATATGCCAAAGACAATGTGGGATTTCCTCTAATTTCACTCACATGACATATTCTCTGTCATATTTAAAATGCTGCCATGGAGTTAAGCTAACAAACCATCTATAAAAAATCTCATGATAATCGTTAATTAGAGTCTTTATGTTTTCTATTTCTAAAAATGTTAACACCAAATATGAGCCATGAAAAGGATCACAAGAACACTAACACCTTTCATGAGTAATGAATCTTGTATGGATTTATAACTACTGACATTCTTTAATCACTTAATAACACTTATGTTTAACCAGTCCACTTCCTCATACAAGATGACAACATCCAAGTTTAATCTTTTTGAACAAAAGCTATCAAAGGAGGATGGAATGTCCTCATCATCACGAATTGTTGACTTCCTCTGCTTCGCATGATTTGTGCATGCTTTATGCTCCATAGAATCTTGATTATTCATCTTTTTTGCATTCTCTTGACCTATCACTTCAACCCTCGGAATGTTTCTCATCTCCTGAGACTTGTCAATGGTTTCCTTTTTACAATTTAAAACTTCTTTATATGATCTTCCATCTCTTTTAGCTAATTTAGATATCGGAGGAATTTGTCTCAGTAGCTCACTTTTGTCTTTCGAATCTCTTAAGTGTAAACTCCCTTTTCCTTTTAGTTAAATTTCGCCATGGAAACTTATAAGAGACAACCATCAAGCTTTCTATTGTTCCCAAACTGAATTGTTTTATTAGCCTCTTTCATGAACTTATATCCATTAAAAGTAAAAATGGACTGTCGATTTTTTTGAGTGAAAATGATTTTGTGACCTTACATATGCAACACCTTGCCGAAATCCCCAAACATATGCCAAAGATCTCTTTTGGTGGTTCTTCTGCTATGGTTGTCCATAAAAACTAAGTAAAGGTTTGACCTTCAGTCCACCTTTTGTCTTCTGGGATCATCCCTCCAAACATATCTATCTCGCCGGACCATATTAATGCTTCCTTGATGAAACTTTCAGCTGGTTGTATTCCGTTCGTTTCTTCGGTGGTTTCTTATCTTTCTCCAGTTAGTTGATTTTTAGTTTAAAGCTTTCTATGGTTTCCTATTACCGTATAGTTTGTATATAGGTTACGTGGATGACATATTAGGTTTAGTTAGGCTTCATGTTTGGTTGATATTAATAGTGGCTTTGACCACTCTTTAAAAAAAAACAAACAAGAAAAAATGTTGACTAATTAAAGAATTACTATAATTTTTAGAATGACATACATTTGTTAGGTCCCAAACCCACATCAATCAACCATCCACCCAATCACGCAAGCGGATACATTCTCAAATAATAAATTATCCACACAAAACACAAAAAATTACTTGGTTTGGCACTCAACTTACCTACATCCACGGATGAGAGAAAAGATCCCCTAGTTATATAAGAATTTACATTCAATCAACCATGCAAACACTCATACTCACAATCTAATCTACCAAACCCAAACCAAACAAATATGAACACTCTCACTCTGTTTTTAAACAAATCAAATCAATCTTCAATAATCAACCAAACAACCAATTTAAACATGCACACCCATAGGACCATCCTTTTGTCCTATGAACTGCTTCACCCAATAACCCTAACCCTATAACTCTACTTACATCTTTCTCTCACATCAAACCATAATGAAAACCTCACTATTTATATCCACATAAACTTGGCAAACCAGAACCCTATTTCCATTAGATTTCTTGACCCATAAGTATTTTTACCCATCAAGTAATATCCTTAAAATATCTACTAATAAAATCTTCTAGAATTTGAGTTAAAAAACTTAACAATCTCCACTTTGACTCAAATTCATTCAAATCTTCAATCTTTAATTTCTTTAATCTTCATCTGGATATGCTTGGCTTCACTACGATGAAAGTCTCATATCAATTTGTCATATGTGTATTTATCTTCACTGCATCATGATCCAACAAATTCGAATCAATCTTGCATTCCATCCACACCCAATTTGAACACGAATAAGCTAATATCTTCAACACCACAATCTTAAACATAACTCAATTGAGTTCTAGCCAAGCTGTGTTGCGACTTCTAACTTGCCTCCAACTTGGTGATGTGTCTTCCTTTAACCAATCCTCGCAATTGGCTCTGATACCACTTGTTAGGTGCTAAATCCATATCAATCAACCATACAACCATTCACGTAAGTAGAAGCATTCTCAAATAAGAAATCATCCACAAAAGACATAAAAAATTTTATGGTTTGGCACTCGACTTGCCTATATCCATAAATAAGAGAAAATATCTACTAATTATAAGAGAATTTACAATCAATCAACCACTCAAAAACTCATACTCATAATCTAATTTACCAAACCCAAATCGAACAAACTTAAGCACTCCCGTTCGGTCTCTCAACAAACCAAATCAATCTTTAATAATCAACCAAACAACCAATCCAAACACGCATAACCTTAAGATCATCTTTTTGTCCTACAGGGTGTCTTACTCCGTAATTCTATAACTTCACTTACATCTTTTTCTTATACCAAACCATAATAAGACCCTTACTATTTATAACCACACAAACTTGGCAAACAATAAACCCTATTCCCATTAGATTTCTTGGCCCATAAGTATTCTTACCCATCAAGCAATATCCCTAAAATATCTACTAATAAAATCTTTTAGAATTTGAATAAAAAAACCTAATAAAATTAACCTACTTATAATATGTATGTTTATCATTAACCCTGGAGTTCATTAATCACTATATATATAAATGGTGAATCATAGCAAAATGCAATCTTAAGAATAATTTTTTTTTAAAAAGCAAAGGTGCAATTTTATTAATGAATAGGCTGCCCTGCAATCAATCTATGAACAAAAACCATATATGGAACCGAGAAAAAGAAACAATATAACCTGTTAAAAAGGAGCAAAGCAAGTGACCCGTTCACGGAGCATCTTAGTAGCTAAAATGGCAGTAGCACTCGAACAAAAAAACCATCAACCATCTCATTGCCATGATACGACCACTCAATCATAGCTGATCAATAAATCATTTAGCTGATCAATAAATCATTTGTTCTGTCCACCCCTGCTTTAGCCAAACTGTCAACAATGTCGTTGCTTTCTCTAGGAATATGCTTGATTTACTAAGAAGAAATCTTTCTTTTAAAAGTTTCAATCTGCAACATCACTTTATTAAAACGCCAGAGAGCATCACTAGGATTCTTAATCCACTTCATAGCATTGCTAGAATCGAAAATAACACCATTTGAATTCGCCCATCTAGAAGCACTAAATAATAGAAAAGCTTCTTTAATTGCCATCAATTTAGCCATATTCGAATTTGCAGCTCCAATACATTTAGAGAAGCATATTTTCAAATAGCCTCTATCATCTCTCAACACACTTCTTATTCCTGCAGGCCCATTTAGGATTCTAGTAGCCCTATCAATGTTAAATTTCATCACTCCAGCAGATGGCAAAAACCATTCTTTCTTTCCCTTTTTATCAACAACCTTTTTTCTTGACATCAACCATGTTTGGAGCATGATAGATATCAACAAAAAATAAAGTCTAATCAGGCCATTTATCCTTTATCCACCGTGCAAGTTGAATCTTAATTGAATCAACTGGATGATCAAAATCAAAAGACTTTAAGTTGAACACAATGTTGTTACTACACAACCACAGAGGCCAAGTGACAGCAAAAAAGACCATAAACAAAACCTTTTTTCAATGAGAACTTGCAATCGTTTCCTGCCATGAACAAAACAATGCAATAGAATCACCTAGAGCAGCCTAAGAAATACCCTAAAATGCCAAGTAATGAGACCAAATGCTCCAAGACAAGCTACACCAGAAGAAAAGATGAGAAACAAATTTGAACTCTTTATTACAAATTTCGCATAAGGCGTTATTCCAATCAAGAAATCCTTTTCTAGCAAGCTCAGCCTTAACAGCAACTCTGTTTTTCAACACTAACCACGCAAAAGCTTCAACTTTTGGAGGGACCAACCCAGTCCATACAAATATCCAATGCTCTTGCGTAGAAATAGTCTAAGCTAAATTTTTACAGAAAGAATAACAGGCGTAGATTCCACTAAGGGTGCCTTTCCATATAAGTCTATCTTTGCACTCGGGACTTAAAAAAAAATCAGAATTCAAAATTTTAAAGCTATTCCATTGATGAGACTCCCATACAAAAATTGATCTTCGCAAATAAATTCTCCAAGTCCATGAGTTTCCACACCAATTACCAAATTCATTCAATTTGCCAGATTTGTTCGTTGCCAAAGCATAAATTTTGGGATACGCAATTTTAAGAATAACCCCAGCGATCCATTCATCACTCCAGAACTTGATATAACAACCACTCCCCACAACAAAACCCAAACCTCCTTTAACCTGCAGATAAAATTTATTTTCGGGACATAGACCTTCATGATGTTCCACCAAAGGGCTGAGAATGTCTTCCCTTTTTAGTTTCTGAAACTAAGAAAGTTGGATTGTAATTATTTTTTTCCACAATAATCTTTCTTCATAGACTATCTTTCTCCGCACCATATCTCCATATCCACTTATTAAGAAGTCCCCTATTCCTGATATTCAAATCCATAATACCGAGCCCTCCCACCTTCTTTGGTTTACAAATAGAATCCCAGTGCACAAGATGAATCTTTTTTTATCCGAAGAGTCAGCCTAAAGGAATTTCCTTTGAATCTTATCAAGAGTTTCTTTTACACTACAAGAAGAGGAAAAAGAGACATATAATAAATAGCCAGACTATATAGGATAGATTTGATAAGAGTGATTCTCCCACCCAGAGACAGAAAATGAGCTTTCCAAAAAGAAAGTCAAGCCTAAAACTTCTCTACAACTGGCTTCCACATTGCAATAAAATCTTATGAATAATTTAGAATTTGAGACTTCACTTAGGAAGTTAACTTTAGGATTCAATCATTATTAGATGAGATAAATTAAGGGAAGGAAATATAAAAGAGACTCCACAAGCATGTGATTTGAGATGCTTGGTCAATGGTCCTAAGCATATCCATAAGAACATTTGGTGAGAGATCCACATCAAATTAATGGAACAAGCTGGTTTATTATATTTTGATTTTTTTAAAGAAAAATAGAGCTACCAAAAGGACCATATATAGATACATACTAACTTCTCCCTTTTGATCTAGTAATTGAAAGATTAGGGAAGTCGTGTAAAGGTATGATTCAAATCCCACCTTCCACCCCTCGTGAACTAAATATATATATATATATATGTTGAGTAAAAGCCCAACAGTGCCAATCCAAAGCAGTCTACCCAAGCCTCACAACCACTCGGCCCAGGCCTCACAACCACTCGGCCCAGGCCTCACAACCATATGGTGTAGGCCTCATAACCACCCAGCCCAGGCTAGCACCTGGCAGAGCTAGTCACGGATCCTACCTGCGGAGACGGCCCAATCAGAAAGGCCCAAACTCCACGCTTAGGAAAAGCCCGCACATAAGCACTATATATATGTAAAGTGCCATGCAACTAGGTATCGGATTCTCTCATTCTAGCCTTCTCCTTCTAAACCTCTCTAAAACCCTAGCTGACTTAAGCAACGGAGTGGGATCAACAGGCCAACTGTCGGTCACCCCTTCATCATTTTGCTTTTTCAAGTCGCTGTTAACTAGCTAAGGCTCCCGTTCGAGGTCCCGGATTTCCATACCTCAACATTGGCGTCATCTGTGGGAACCGAGATATAGCCATGTCCACGCCTGAAGAAACCAATGGGCTACCTTCTAGGAGAAATACGAGCCAAGATATATGGAGTTTTCCCATAACAAATTTTCTAACCGAAGAGTTCCCCCCTCCCCAACAAACGACGACTTTTCTGGGTCGGATCCATCGGTAAAACGCCATATTTCTTTCTCTTCTTTCCTCTCCAACGCCAATAACATGACCTCTTCCTCCTCTCAACCAGCCTATCTCTAATGAGTAAGCCCAGACGCCCGTAGAGGCCACCAAACCCCTCAAGACGATGACTTTATGCTGTATGTGACTCAGGTTCAACGGAAAAATGATCGAACGGAGAAAGAGCTGGCCAAATTACGGTATGTGGTGGCCAACCTTACACAAAGCCATCACGAACCCAGGAATCAGATGAGGAAACTCTGATGAGAAAAGGATGTAAAGATACGAGCCCACAGGGACATGCACGTTCTCCACAAGAGGACAGATCCCCTAAACGACAAAGAATACATGCAATGAGCCCTACCCCACCTACTTTGGAGGAGTCAACACATAGCGTGACGGTCTTGGGTGAAAAGAGGAAAAGGGACGAGAGAAGAGACCATACGGCAAGGTCGGAGGGTAACTCCCTTTACACGGAAAGGCAACTGGAAGAAAGACTTGATGGTCTGAAGGTAGAACTTGAAAACAAGTTTGCTGAAGCCTTGGAGACCAATCTTCAGAAGAGCAAAAAAGACCACTTAGAGTGGTTAAATAGGTTAAATATTAAGATTCATGAGAAATGAATTTATAGGTTAAATATTTTTTTCCCTTTTTTGCTAGTTTATGTGATTGTCCTGCCTATATGTCACTGATTCCCATCATTTTTTTTAAAGCTTGTTTTTGTTTTTGACTTTATATATAGTTCAAAATTTGGCAATTGCATCTTTTTCATGATTATGTATAATACTATCGATGTACACGATTAATAAATTTAGTTTGTATGTGGGATTCGAATTAATTTAGGGATAAAATGAACCACACCTCAGTTATTTCTAATCTTCTAACGTTAATTACTCTTTGATAAATGCAAAAAATTTGTAACAAAAAAAAATTACATGCAAAAACTTCTTTTTAATTAGAAAAATGAAATATTGGTGAATATGGTATTTAATTTGTAACAGAAAAAAAGAATATGGTGTTTAATCACCTTGTTGATTATTTTTGTTTAATTTTTTTCTATTTATGGTCATAATTATGAGTGAATTTCGGCTTGTGCTAAGGGCTAAGTCCATTTTCTCCATCAAGATTGCATCAATTAGTTCTAGGTAGTCAATTGGATCAATTAGTGCTGTAATCGTCTTGGGCATACAAAACTACCCATCGTATTAAAACCACCCAAGACTAAAACTTAATTTAAAATGAAAATTAATATATCAATATATCTCATCGTTCATATACTTTGATCAAAGTATTGATCAACAAAAGAATAGTGCAAGTGTCACGGACTTACACCAACCTGTGAGGTATTGTCCGCTTTGACCCTGTTGGTCTCACGGTTTTGTCCCACAAAAGGCGCCTCACATGTTAACGATGGTGTGATCCCTTATATCCCAAGACTATCTCTAGTACACAGCCGATGTGGGATTCACGGCTCTCCTCTTGGACCGTGACATCCTCCCCCACCTATTCTAGCAACGCCCTCGTTGCTAGGGGGGCCCATTGCCCTCAGTGGCACATCGCTAGTACCCCCAGAGCTGACTCTGATTACCATTTCTTCACTCATTTTCCCATCTTTTTTAGCTAAGTGTCCTATACCTTAGCCAAGTGAGCAAGGCTTACTAAGGAGCAACAAGCTAGTTAGCTTGCCTTAGGCCGCACAGTGCAATAGCCTAAAGCGTGAGCCCGTGACACAAGGGTAAGGTCTCATTCTGTATGGAGCTAGCCGAATCTAATCCGTCATAATCAACAACTAGAGAGAAACAAAATAGCTTCTAGTTCTTCATAGGCTCATCACAATAGAAGCTCACTTTATTTAGTATATAAGAAGTAGAAAAATGAGTCTACTTGAAAAATGAAAGGTTTCCAATCCGATATCTCTTTTATGAATTCACTATCCTCTATCCAATTTGGCTAGACGAGAATTCATAATTAGAAGTATCATGGGCCGAGCTGGGCCTTTGCAAGAATTTACAAGAGATATGTTTGCCCAAAGCTGGCCCGGCTCGACCCAACAATTCAGACCTCTTCTTTTGTCTAAATCTGACCCTAAAATATTTATATAAACTCGAGACCTGTCTAAAAACTAGTGTAATTTTTTTTCAAATATTAATTATAAAAATTAATTTATATCAATTTTTAAAATAAATAAAAGTAAATTAACACATATTCAAAAAATTATTATCCAAGACAATTTTATAAAGTTTCAAAGTCTAAATACAACTAATATTTGAAAAAAACCAATATCATGTTTTTTTTTAAATGGAAAACACCAATATTAATAAATAAAACAAATATACAAAATATATATTTATATTAAATAATAAAAAACAGGCCGAGCTCGATCTTTTATACCAATTACCAAGTCCGGTCCATTTTTTAAACGTACCTATAAATTTTGTCTAGACCCGACTCTTAAATTTAAAATTCTTATCCAAACCCTCTCAAATATCGGACAGACTTAGAAGCTTAAACTTTGTCCACGATTGGTTCAACCACGTACACCCATAGACCCTTGTACACTTGCATCACTAGAGCCAGTCCTATACTCGCAGGGTTCATGGATGCCCCCAAGATCGGTCTATCATTTTTCCAATTTGAAACCAAAAACAAAGAAGAAGATGATTAAGAAGAAGCAAAATAATTTGGAGAAGATGATGTACTTGAATTAAGTGAGAAAATTACCTGCAATTAATAAGATGTTTAATAGTATTGTCATTCCAACGGTAATTCCAACCAATTCTCTAATACTACATTGAAAAAAATAAGTTTGGAAAAGCTTCTTATTTAAAATTTAATGTGACTCGATTCCTAATAATTCGGGTCCAATGTGACCATCAAATATGCAAAGATTTATATCAAAACAATATTTTTTATCCCTCAACCTTTATTTTTGCATTTAATTATCTTAAAGAAAAGAGATAAAGTAAAAATGCAGGGAACACATTGCTAATTACTACTTACTCCTTATATCCTTATTTATCTGTTTCAATTAATCGCTTCACAAAGGATAAGAAAAGTAGTTATGGTATAAAATTTCATATATAATTTCTTATTTTATCTCTATCTCTCTCCATTTTTATTCTTTCTCCTATTTAAGAAAAATATTCATTTAATAGAGAGAGAAAAGAGTTTAAATGGGTAGTTTTTAAAAATTAATAATTAATGTTAGGATAAAGATAAATAAAAAAAGACAATCAAAATTTCTAGAAAGGGACTACTAAATAGAAAAAGAAGGAATTTTGATAATTGTAAAATTTCAAGGCTTTTTGTCCCCTTTTTTTATTTGGTGGAATTGTCTTTTTTTTTTTATACAATTGAAGGGATGACAAGGGTCGAACCCTGCCATTACTCAGGACAATCTAAGCAACTGGACTCATGGGCAAGCCCAACAACCCAAAATCAAATTATGGGGTAATGTTGGTTATCGACTTCAATTATAGGCCCAAGCTAAGATTGGAGCCCGGATTCGAGTTTGAGTTGGTGACTTTAACTTACTGTCGGTTTAAGAGTCTTTCCTTATTTAAAAAACGATTTAATGCTCACTTTCCCTCCTGAAATATACTCGTTTGGACACTTTGATCTTAAAGTTTTATCTTGGATATTTTTTGCCCCATAATCTTTTACTTTGGATACCTGTTGCCCCTTCCGTCGACGGAAGACTAATAGCACCGTGACGATATTGACGTGGCATGATCCACGTCAGATGATTGTGCCACGTGGTATGGTCCACGTAGGATTGTAGTGCCACGTGGCATGATCCACGTAGGATTATGGTGCCACATGGCATACATTAGCACGTGCCATGTGGCACTATGCTGACATGGATAGCGCCACATCAGAACCGTCATGACAACATTGATATTCCGTCGACAAAGAAAGCAACAGTGTCCAAAATAAAAGATCAAGAGGTAAAACGTCCAAAATAAAACTTTAAGGATCTAAGTGTCCAAATGGATATACTTTAGGAGGGAAAATGGGTATTAAGCCTTTAAGAAACTACTTACAAAACAAGAAATCATTATGAAAGGGGGCAAATAACCAACAAACCCATAGCTCTCTTCGATGAGGTTTACCTAGGCGCCAAATCTACAAGGCTTGTCTCTGATCCATAATTTCTGCACGGCTTTTCTCGATTCAACCATGGCTACGGCGTCAGGTATGCTCTTTTTTCTTTTGGTATTAGCCTCCCGTAGTCACATTGGACCCAAGGAATCGAGATATGTTCTTTTTTCTGTTTGGCTATCCCCAAATTTCCCCTTTCTTTATTCTTACTTAATACTTTTTTTATCTGATTATTGTTTGGGAATTCCAGTGGCATTTAAATCAAGGGAGGCTCACCGAAACAGCTAGAACTAGAAGAAGCTCGAAAGGCCGGGCTTGTACCGGCTGAAGTCGACTTGGACGGAAAAGAAATTAACCCGCATATTCCTCTGTATATGTCATCAGCACCTTGGTATCTGAATGTTGAGAGACCGAGTTTAAAGCATCAAAGGAAACGGAAGTCGGATCAAAATTATACTAAGTCTTGGTATATATGATAGGGGCCTGCCAAAAGTAAGTGAACCTCGCCCATCTATCAATGTCTTCTTTGGCTTGTTAATGTAGTTTTGAACGGAATTAGGATTTTTTAGACTGTGGAGTGCATGCATATGGTTTCCGTTATTGCATGGTTGGTCGATTTTAATCATTTGGGGTGCAAGGGGAATAGGATTCTGGTTGACTGGCGTGTTATTGGTGTTGCAGCTGTGAAGCCATGACACATAATGCAAAGTCGCGCATGGAAAGGCCTTGCAGAAATGGACAAACATGCACATTGCACCTGATGAAAAGATGGAGACGTTTGAACTCGATTATGATGGAAAGCACGACCCTTGCATGGTTTTGATACATCCACCTATACCCGTCTTGTTGTTGAAAGGTATGAGGCAAAGGATGAGGCATGAAGGAGAAGTACCCAAAACAACGGCAGCTTAAAAAATTGGAGGATGGGGAAAGAGAGGTCAGTGATGATCAAGATAACGAAGATGATGAAGCGACGGTTGATGAGAGCAAACAGATGGAGTTCGCCAAGGTGGAGAAGCGTGTTCGTACCACTGGTGGGAGGGAGCACGGGTACTGTCAGGTACATTTATTATCTCCATCCTTCACCCATATTTGTCTTCGGAACAAAATTTCTTCTTTGAAATATATATATAAAACAATCATTCTTACTTCATATTTGCCTTTAATCCTTCAGAAATTTGCGGATCCGGGAAGACACAGCAAATATATTCTGAATCTTGATGTGAATTCTGCCTACTATGACCCCAAGTCTAGATCTATGCGTGAAGATCCACTTCCTGACGCTGACCCTAATGAAAAGTTCTATGGAGTGAGTGCCTTGCAGAATTTCTCTTAATTGCTTTCTTATCTATATGTCTTAAAAGTTAATTATTTGACTGAATTTTTGTCCATTTACAGGGTGATAACCAATATAGAATGAGTGGACAAGCATTAGAGTTGAAGCAACTCAATATTCATGCATGGGCTGAAAAAGGTGAAGATATTCACTTGCAGGCTGCTCCCTCTCAAGCTGAACTCGTTTACAGGGATTGTAAGGTCGTCGAACAGAAATTGAAGTCAAAGACCAAAGATACAATCATGCGGAAGTATGGGAATGCAGCCACTGACGAAGAGATACCAATGGAGCTTCTCCTATGACAAAGTGAGAGGCAAGTGGAATATGATCGTGCTGGCAGAGTTGTGAAAGGAATCGTACGTATAAATGTATGGAACAAGTTTTCTAGCTTACTAGTTTTTCATATAATTTTTCCCTTGATAGAACAAGGCCCGAAGGGTTTGTGCAATTTTGAGCTATTTAATACGTACGAATTTTTTTGAGTTATTTAATTATTATTTTTTAACTAAAATTAATCATATTTTTCTTTTTATGAATATACTTCATCTTTAAAATTTTAGTAATAGAAATTATCATTTTCTTGAAAATTTTTCTAAATGTATATCATAATTTCCTTTTAGAAAAGGCCAGTGGGAAATAATAATATAGGTGAATTTGGGTATTTAACTATTGTTCTTTTTTTTATTTTCTATTTTTGGGTTGTAAGTATGAGTGAATTTAATTTACAGATCAATACATATATATATATATATATTCATGCATCAACAGCTACCTACATAATTAAGATACTACCGAAAAAATGTCTAGTAATATTTAAAATAAACTTAATGTCACATTTTGGTTCTATAATAACTCCTAGGGAATCGGTTATATGAGATCATTTCTCTTTTAAAAAGTATATATAGATATTTGTTAGTAAAATCCTTTATTATTTATATACTATGTATATTCAACTAGTCAGGCTTGAAGACGGTCACTGGGTGTGTATATATATATATATATGTGTGTGTGTGTGTGTGTAAATATCACTTCAACTAGAAGAGGGGAAAAAAAAAACAACTATCTTCCCCATCGTATTAAAACAACCCAAGACTATAAGTCTAAAACTTGATTGAAAAATGAAAAATTAATAGATCGATATATCTCATCTTTCATATACTTTGATCAAAGGATTGATCATTGTGTATGCAGGGTTCTTGAGAGGCTCTTCACAAAAGAAGCTGACTTGGTTAGTTCACTCAGCGGTTTGTCAGTAAATCTAATCAAATTATAAGCAAATCCTCCCAAAATGGTGCCCACGATCGGTCCAACCACGTACACCCACAGACCCTTGTACACTCGCATCACTAGAGCCGGTCCTATACTCCTCGCTGGGTTCATGGATGCCCCCGAAATCGGTCTATCATTTAATTTTCCAAATTAAAACCAAAAACGAAGAACATGAATAAGAAGAAGCAAATTGATCTGGAGAAGACGATGAAGAATTTGAATTAAGTGAGAAATTTACCCGGCAATGAAGACGTTTAATAAAATCGTCATTCCAACTGCAATCCCAGCCAGTTCTCCAATCTGAAATATGTAACTATTAGGCTGACATTATAAGTGCATGAAAATTTCAGAAACAATATTATAGGAACTAATTCGAGTTAAATTGCAATGTTAATTAAATTGATAATGAACCATTACTAACAGCTCGATTATCCGTAGCAACACCGGATATGACGAACATCAAGAGAAAAGAAATGACAATCTCTAGGATGAGAGATCGGAGATGGGGTCCGACAGGTACTGTTCCATAGTAGGCCTCTGGTTTTACTTCGAAAAGGAGACATAAGGTTCCACTAGCTAGAATTGATCCTAGTAATTGTGCCACTATATAAATCGGAACCTGCAAAAAAATTCTTTAAGGTCGACAGTCAACTTTTGACATTAGATTCCTTCGTATTAAGTTAGAGTTAAAGGTTGAAATCTTACTTGTTTGAGAGGAAAATGCCGAAAAATGGCGAAAGTGATGGTGACGGCCGGATTAAAATGAGCACCGGAGATGTGACCGACGGAGTAAACCATGACCATGACAATGAGACCCCAAACTACACAAATTCCAGGAAATGTAACAGTTTCGCCATAAACTTTATTCACAACAGCCGAACCACACCCTGCAAATATTATGAAATAAGTTCCTATGATCTCTGCAATTACCTGACAAAGAAATAAGGGAATTAGCTTCATTTTTCTATATCTAATTGTATATTATTTTGAAATTAAATTTGATCAAGATGATCAGGGTGACTATTGATTACCTTTTGCAAAAGTTGAACTGCCTCAGGTGAATAACAAAATCTATGTGCAGTTGATGATGATGACTCTCCTTTGCCTCCTAAACCTTCTTCCATTATTGAAATTTCTTTAGTAGACATTATATTTTTTTAATTAGCTAATTACTAACTAATAAAGAATCGAGATGAACTTGTTTTGTCGTTTATTGATGATAAAATCAACTAATTATCCATTTAAGATTAAAAAGATAATTATTCATTTATTTTATAATTTTCTCAAGTAAATTGGTAATTGGTGAGGTAGTGGAAGAAGTATATGGTTTTAAATATATTGGAAATTTGTGGTTAAGCTGTTTTGGAGAAGAATAAGTGGAGTACAAGCGTTGTCAACACAACTTATGTTGACATTTTCATCATGCTTTGAACTGAAATATACTGTCGCAGAATTAGAATTAGAGATGATCATGGGTCGAGTCGGGTCGGATTTGAACTGGGCTTTAATTTGAAAAAAAATAGATTGGGCTTGTCCATATTCAGGCCTGACTATTTATCTAAGGTCCACATAGATTTGAATGTGGTTCTCCAAGATCTGTATAAAAGCCTGTCCAAATTTTTTTTACCTCATATAAAAATAAAAAAAATAACAATTACAACATTATTTAAAAAAAATCAAGAATTATTATAGAATAACCTTTAGAATTAATTAAGATTATATTTTTCTTTAAAAATATTTCTAACATGTAATATTTAATATACTAATCTTATATTCATATATAACATTTTAGAAAGTAAAAATGTTAAAATTATATTATATATAAATACAGGCCGGGCTTCAAAGCCTAAGACCAAGGCCCGTCTATTTTCTAAACGGGCCTCCTTCCTTGTCTAAGACCCGATATTCGAGCTTAATATTTTTGTTCAAACTCTCTCAATTTTTGGGCGGACCTTTGGATTTAGACAGACAGCCTCGCCCTTAAATAGGTCTACATAACATTCCCTATACTTTTTTTCCTTTTTCTTATGTTTTCAAAGAAAAGGTACCTTCAAGTGCATGTCTTTGGAAGATTTCGTTATAGGTCAAATACTTAGGGCCTGTTTGGGATCGTTGCCATTTTGTGTTTTTTGTTGCCATTTTGTGTTTTTTGTTTCCATTTTTGTGTTTTGAAAACAAAACCAATAAAAACATGTTTGGTTGGGTGTTTTCATTTTCAAAAATTTTGGCAACAAATGTCATGTTTTGAAAATTTTTGGAAGTAAAATTTTGATGTTTTCAGTTGTTTCCAAAACACTTCTACAACATAAAAACACACGTGAACAGTGTCTTTTAATGAGGCCATCATTCGATTCCCACATCAGGCAAAAATAATGGTTTTTTCTTCATTGTCCCTCTTCCCTTAGAAGAAGTCATCGATTTTTTCTCTCTCAGCCTCATCTCTCTTTGCTTCAGGTCTCGCATGATCCCTCTCTAACTCAAATTAGTGATTTTTTTCCCTTTTCTTCAAAACTCTCATCTACTTTTAGATTAGGAATTTTTTATTCTGAGGCTTAAGCTCTTGAGATTTGATTACCTCTTCTATTATCAGATTCTCTCTTCTTACTTCACTCTGTTCAGACCTTCTAGGCTTAAGGTTCTTGAAAGCAAATTGGGAATTTTTCATTGGAGCTTCTCTTTACAAATCTGAACGGTAAAAACCTTTACTTCAAAGCAACAGTCGAAATACTCCAAACAAAGCTTCATCGGATGGTGGAATCTCCAGGATTGATCTATTCACGATGGCTGTTCGTTGGGTTTGAGATCAGGGAACGAAGGCAAGGCTGTAGTATAGTTTTAGCTTGGAGAAAGCTTTGAAAGAAGTTCCGATCTGAGTTTTCTATAGCTAGGTTCATCTCACTGGAGTCACATTCAATTGAAAGGAAGCTAGAAAAGGGATCGGGGTGAAAGAAGACACTACAGCAAAGGAAAGAAAGGTAACAGTGCCACTTGAAAATTTAAGGTTTATTTTATTCGTTTGTATGCCTTGGAATCTAATTATGTTTATATTAATGCTATTAATTTATGCAATTAGCCAGCCATGTTGAAATATTATTTTATCAGTAGTGCTATCATTATATATAGTAAGTATATTTTTATGAATAATTGGGGTTAATCTCAAGAGCTTGTCATGATATCTGCAATATTTTTAGCAAGCTTCTTCTCATGCCTGTTTGATTATAACAAATCCTTAGTTTATTTATTTAATATGTTGGAACTTTTTAAGTTTAAAAAATGATTCATTTGCTATTGTTGTCTTTTAAATATTGAGTAAAAGTTTAAATGTTTTTGTCTTTTAAGTTTTCTACATGGCAAATGATGAGGGGGTGAACATGAATCCAGCCGATTGTGATTATGAGGATGATGAAGTTCAAGGGGTTTCTAAAGATGACAGCAAGATTTGGTCATTTGAGAGAGAAAAAATATTTATTGAGCTTATAGAAGATGAGGTTAAAAAAGAAAATAGACCTACAACGACATTCACCAAAGAAGCTTGGAAAACCATCAGAAGTGAACTTAGTCAAAGGGTTAAGTTTACTTATACTGAATAACAGTTAAGAAATAAGTTTAATCAATTGAGATCTCGCCATACCAACTTTAGCAAGCTATTAAAGGAAACCAGTGTTGGGTATATTGCTGCAACTGGACAAATTACAGCTTCAGAGGAAACTTGGCAGCGCTTGTATGGGGTAATTTTTTTTACACGAGAATTTGAATTTGGCAATCAAAATCTTTTTATTACTTACATGTGTATGTGTTTACTTAATAGGTTAATAAGTTCGTCAAAAAATTTCGAAAGCACGGATGCCCATTATTTGAGAAATTATGTGTTATTTATAGAGACACTACTGCAAGTGGATCTAATGCAAGGCCCCAATTTAAATAATGAGACTTCACAATATTTTCTTTAATACATGAATACTTATGCACATATAATTATTAACTCCATTAATAAAAAAGAATATTATAAACCCGAATATTTAATTCAATGATAATTTCATCTATACCATGTTTTCCTCCCCTCCACAAGTAAGGGAAGTTCGTCCGACCAAAAAAAAAAAAGAGGGGGAAGTTCAAATGCCCACTCTCAAAATTGAAAGAACATAAAGACCTGACCGGGCTTTCTTAGCCCATAGTAGTATAGATGACAGAACCATTATTTTGGGCACAAAAAGCTGGGCCACCCATTTGTTGCTTTAAGGAGACAGATTATTAATTGGGCCTCTTGTTGGACAAAAATTTAGCATTGGGATTATTTTCAATTCTTTCCTTTTGCTTTTGTTACTAGAACTAGAAGTAGAACTAGAACTAGAATTCATATTTTTAAAAAAAAGGGTAAAATAGGAAAAAGAAAAGTGTTCCGGTCCAAACATGGCCTTAAAGTTTTCATGCATATTATAGAAGGGAGAATAATCTCCTACACTGTAGTTGTAAACTTCTTAGTGCTACAAGTAGGGTTAAATAAGTGACAAGTGTCATATTATCTGATTAATTAATTGACATTTTCGTTTTCACATGATATAATGAGTGTCTCCAATTTCAAGTAGGAATATTTGTATTTATAATAATGAAATTGATATATAGAAACAATCAATACCGATACATATCATTTATTTTCCCCCAAAGAACGAAAACGAAACATTGTCTCTAAAATACAACAACGTTGATTTTTAACTCTACGTATGAGAGCAAAAGATCGTTTTGGAGAGAGAGAGAGAGAGAGAAAGATTTTGATTGACAAATACTTGGGAAAAAATGTTGAATAAAAGGACCAAACAAGAACTCGACAGATTTTAATGCCGAGAATTTTTGGCCATGTGTAAGAAGGAACTTTTGTGGGCATATGAACTTGAAAGCATTGACTTTAAAACAATGCACAAACTCCCGGGCCCTGCCTATTTTTTACCTTTTTATAGCCACATATTCATGGGCTCAATTTGGGCCAGCCATTCTACTTGTCAGCCTCAGTCCTTTCCTCCTTTGGCATTCATTACTTAATTACATCTTGGCTTGCACCTTAAGAAAGGAACAAGTCATCGACCATAATTAACTCCTGAAATAGTAGTTAAATAAAAAGAGTTATTTCTTCTACATAAACATTTATCAAAGTGCAACTATTGATACACAGAACAAAAATAGAAAGTATAATTTCTTGTGGGGATGACAGGGTTTGAATTCTCGTCTGACACGACGACCTAGTACAAGTTACTTCTTAGACTTCTAATTAAGCAAATTATATTCTAGTAGGGTGGCTCTTTTTTCCCTTTCATATTGGTGAACTCCTTTATGGAACTTTCCCGTTACTTTAACATGTGACCATATAATTTTGAAGGAATGGAGTATGAGGGTGGTGGGAGCCAAAAAAGAGTGCCAAGCAAATAACACAATCTTTTTCTAGAGTTCATTCCCCCTTTGGACATAATTTTATGTTGGGCTAAATTATGAGAAAGAAGATCACCACCAAAGGTCCAACCACATGGAAAAGCTGACAATTTCTGACATTTTGAATCCATTCCCAAAAAGGGTTTAAAGGCCAATGTATTTAGACCCATCAAAACTGGTCCAGCTCTATGAGTTACAAGCATGAAAAAGACCCACATTCATTATCATCACAAACTCCTCTATGTTGGACCAAGTTGTGCAAAGTAATTTGAGAAAGACAGAAAGGTGGAAAGAAAAAGGGGGAAAAAAAAGAGCTATTTTCATCCTGGCCGAACATTTGGTTCATTAATTAGGTATACTCTCTTCTGTTCAAATAATAGGATTAGAATTTAGAATCTATTATTCGCTGAATAAAAAGCTCTATATAGCAAAGATTGGGATTCCAGAAAGGAAGAAATGGATTTTAAAATAAAATATTAGAGGAGAGAAAGAGGAAATTAAAAAGAACAAAGGACATGGGGTTATCTGAGAATATCCAAATCTAAAGTAATACTTGGTAGAGTAATACTAAAAAATGTGAATTGGCATGGCATGGGATGGCTTGTAAATGGAACCTTCGCCCTCTCCCTTTGGCAGTCACTCTCAAAAGTCTAATCCAACAAATCTCATTCATATCATGGAAAAGAAAAAAATGGTCCATGGGCTGGGCGCCTGCCAGAGACCACCCCTCTTATGGGTCTGGTCCATCTCTCCCAACTCTTGTCCGTGGTTCACCCTGCATTGACCACGACCCTTCTTTCTCTCCCTCTCAATTCTCAAATGTCTATTTGATTGGTTATTGTTGGCTTCTTCTATTTATTCCCGTCCGAGCCACGGCTCAATTGCCCTCTCCCCCACTTGCTTCAACAAATTTAATTCTTCCAAGACAAAACACACCAAGTTAACTTTTCATTACAACAACTGCAGCTAGCCAAGACAATTGGCTCTATACTTATAATCTTATCCGAAACATGCATGAACTGGGCGTTTTATAGTCTTACCAAATATTTTCACCTGAATAAATTTTGGGTTATTTAAATTATTAAGTTTTTTATTTAATTTTTTGACTTTCGTCAAAATTTTTTGACATAATTAGGGTTCAAATGTTGACAATCTAATTGTGATATGGCCCATGATGGCCCCAATGTATGTTGGAGAATGAAGCCACGCACACGAGGACAGCACCATATGTTTCATGTTGCCCACCTAATAATGCACTTATTAATTTTTCATGTATATTATAGTGTGTATATATATATATATAGTTATTTTTTTATTATATATAAAGTTAGTTATTTATTATTATTATTATTATAAAGTTAATTTTTCATGGAGTAATGTTTACTTGGCTTGGGGGAGCTGTCCATTTCATTGTGTTCACGTGCATGTGCTGTGTAAAGATAAAGATATGAAAATTTTTGGTACAATTTTTCATTTTTTCTTCATATTGATGACTTGTAGCTTTAGTAAATAAAATATAAAATAATATAAAATAATACTAGAATTAATATATAGTTTCTTTTTTCAATTTGTCAAAGTTTTGCTTAGACTTGTCTAATGTAATCTAATAACCTAAAACTAATCCATAACATCATCATTATGAATTTAATCACATGTCGATCATACATCAGCTTAGGAGATTTTTATGGTTCACATGAAAATATTTTGCTTGACCTCTCTCATCATAAATGAATGAGATTAGGACTTTTTGTTATTTGATATTCCCTTAAGTCCCTATTTATCTGTCTCGTTTTAGGGTTTTTTTTATCCTTTTTTATTTGTCCGTAACTAATATTAATTATTAATTTTTCAAACTTATCCTTTCAAATTCTTTCATCTCTCTTAAATAAATAGTTTCTTAAATATTAGTGAGAATCAAAGAGGGAGAGAGATAGGAGTAAAATAAGAAAGTTAAAATAAATATTTATGAAATTTTGTGTCTTAACTACTTTTCTTGTCCTGTGTATAACGGTTAATAAGGATAGATAAATAGGAATATAAGTAGTAATTAACATAGAATTAACTAGCCAGACAACTAAAGCTGAACTAAATCTTATGTCACGACAATGATCTTTTGATTCTTTTCCCTTGCTCTCTCTCTCTCTCTCTTTGTCGACCTCCTCCTCCTCTTCTTCTTCTTCTTCTTCTTTTTTAGTGGGATGTGTGGGCGTTCATAAGAAAATCGAGGTCTGAAAACTGAAAAGTTCTTTAATTTTTTTAACAATTGATGAAAAGTAGAAGGGAATTTAAAAAATTTAAAGAAATCAGCAGCCATTCAGATTTCAGAACCCATATCCTAACACTACACTGAAGGACAACAGGAGACAGCATGATGATGAACACTGTAGCAGTAGATTACAGAGAGTTGTTTCAGTAAATTAAATGATTGATGAACTTTATATATATAATTTTCTGGATTCATGTTCATATCTGCCCTTCACATTTCAAAATTTTCAATCTGCAACCTCGCATAAATGGACTTTTTACCATTTCAATTAATTCCCAGCAAGTGTGGGGACAAGTTAATCTCCCTCCCCTGCAGCCTCATATCGTCCACTCAAAAATTCTTGCTAGGTAAAGAGATTCTTGTGTGGGGGAAAAAGCACAACACTAAAAAGATTGATTAGAGAGTTTCCCATGTCAAAAAAAGCTAGCTTTTCGGGTCCCATATATATCTTTGTATTTTCAAAGCAAGAAAACAACTGCAGAGATCAGTCTATGATGAGAGAGTTGTTGCCAAACTTCATTCTCAAAAGAACCAATTGTCCCTACCTTAATTAGTTGGAATTCCTATCCTCTCATTCAATTTTTCCTCTCTCACTCAATCTCTAGCTACCTTCCCCACTTACAATAATACAAAAACTTTGCTGGTTTCTCATTTTGCATGCCCTTTTCCCCTAAGCACCACATGATCACAGCATGGGCATACACATGAACATGGACCCACGTACCGATGACTTTTAGCCACGTGTGCATGCACAGTACGATGATGATAGATTATTATATATGGATATATATGTATGTGATGAATGATGTATGATGGGTTTCTAACTCCATGCATGTGCCTAGGCTGTCCATGTCATGGTGGATTATTTAGGTCCATGCTGCCCATATATGTTTGACACACCCTTGATGTCACATGGTCCGTCCGATCGTTATGGTCATTGTCCCCTTCTCTTTGGATGCTTTCTTGACATTATAGCCATTGATAATTGCATTCTGAGTTTCTAATCCTATAGTTTCTGTTCTCATTACTATTCTATATGCCTTTTTCCCATTTGGCATGGCATTTGAGAGATTTATAATAAAAACACAAAGCAACTACCAAATATAGTGTGTCAAAACATGAGAGTCCTCTTCTTTAGGTCTTGAATTTTACCAAAGTTGGGAAATGGGAGGAGAATGCCAACAATTAAATGATAATAATGATGGGAACTGCGACAGAAGAGAGGGACCTGATTATTTAAATAGTCCAAAACAGGCATATCTAGAGATCATATATGTTGAGGTTGGAATAATTACATCGAGAAGTTTGGCCATTGGAAGCAAACAAGGGAGAAGGAGACATGAAGACTTTGAATGATATGAAAGAAAATGGAAAAGCAACCTTAGTTTATAAATGTACAGAAGAAAATATATTGCTTTGGAGTTAGAACTAATGTGCATGGTTTCTCCAAAATCTTTTGTTTGAGAGAGACATGGATTGTTGTACAAGTTGCCTCATTATTCTCATCGACTTGTCTGTGTTAGCCTTGTTTGTTTTTGCAAAAAGATGATCCTCTAAATGGTTACAATATATATATATATATATATATATATACATATACATATAGATATCTAAATGGTTACAATATAATATATGATCCTCTAAATGGTTACAATCTCTCTCTCTCTCTCTCTCTCTCTCTCTCTCTCTAAATGATTCTAGTAATTATTTTCCTACAAGGCTAAATTATATAAATAGTCACTTACCCTATAAAATTCAATATTTTAATCATCAAATCCATAGAAAAATTAATTCACTGATATGTCATTGCCACATTATATGCTACATGTCATGACGACGTGGCTATGTAACATGGGCATATTTGATGACATGGCAATGCCACATAATCATGCCAAGTGACATTTTGGATGATGTGGCATACCACATCACCATGCCACGTGACATGTTGGATGACATAGTCATGTCACATTATCAAGCTATTATTTTTAAAGAGATGGATGACCAAACTAATTAAGTTTACAAAGTTAACGACTAAATCGTAATTTTTTATAATTAAGTGACCAAAATAAGAAACCTCTAAAAGTTGAGTGACTAAATTTGTAATATATCCTTCCAACAATTTGGGACTTGATTAAACAATAATTTGGTCGATTTTTCGGTGTTAGCTAGCTTTTGCTATTGAACCGGTTGAGAATATACATCATATGGGATTCTAAATCTTCTAAAGTCACCTTAATTTTGAAATGATCATGTTGTGTTCTATCTCTGATCAAAAAGAGATTTTGTCGATACGATGTGTATCATCATTTCCCTAATTAAGATAAAGTATTAGTTTATATATAACATATAAAAGAAATCAAAGGAGCATTTATGTTGTATAATATTGTTAATTTTATAAGACAGTATTTATCAAGATTGAAACAGGATATCAACATTCCGTTTGATTAGAGACAAAATGAATGTAAGAAAAGAAAATGATAGATTGATTACTTTTCGGATTGAAAGGAAAATGGAAGGAATAATAAGAAGAAATATGCTAATTATTTAATCCTTTCAATAAATGAAGGGAAAAGGAAAGAAAGAGGCATATAATAGTGAAATGGGTAGTCAATTTTTGAACTTCAATTCTTCTAATTTTTCTTTCTCGATCTCATGGCCACAAACAAGGTGCTAAGAACTAAGAACTAATCAAACAAAAGACAAGCAGGATCAAATAAAACCCCTTTCAAGATGATGCGGGCCTAGGCATCCCTTTGAAGATCAATTTGATGGGCTAAAAGCCTATAATTAAATCTTTTACTACTTTTGACCAGGTTGGACCACAGGGCCTAAATTCCAAACCCAAGCAAAAACCAATCATCAACAACCGATTTTGGAATTAGCCAGGAGAGGGGGAGGGGGGATGACCACTTCCTAATTAATAATTGGTCCATATCTCTAATGTTAACGTTTCTAATTATATTTATAGAATCATGCACCTTTCCATTTTTTTGAGATTATCCACAATCTTTTCCCAGTCATCCCCTATCAATATAACAAATGCACAAGGATTAAAAACATCTTTAATTTAACACTCAAATGTATATGAGCCATAACTTGATTTCTTCTTTTGGTGCAAGGAGGGGGTGTTTAACTAAGGTATCCCCAACAGCTCGAAACTAATCTCCTTTGAGTTGGAAGCATAGTTATCATAATCGGATCGGACCGACAGTCGGTCCGATTGAACTGATGAATCTGCAAACCGGCATATGAATCGGTCCAATTCTTTAATTGGACCAAACATGCAATTGACTTGTTGAGAACTAGTGTGAACCAACGGATCAATTAAAAAACCGATGAACCGATGGGTTAACCGGTTGGTTTTTTTTAATGATAAAATAATTCTAAAAAACCTTTGAAAAGTTATTTTTATTATAATTTTTATATTATTTTAGCATTTAATCAAAATATTCAATTATTAAAGTCTTAATGATGACATAAAGTTTTTAAAAAATACCAATACATTAAAATTTAATAAATAAAACTTTAAAAAGTCTAAAATAAATAATTTTTTAAAGTTAAACTTGTTTAATAAACTTTTTTAACCACATAAAAAACCTCTCATATTTATATTTTGTTATAAACTATGAATTTGAAAATATAAAATTATTTAAAATTTTATTTTATTATTTCACATATTATTTGTAACTTTATTTAAAGTATTTATAATTATTTAAATATTTCTAATAATCCAACATTAACACAATTGACCTGACGGTTGAACCAGTGACCTGATGATTCGACACCTTGATCGGTTCATTATCTGGTCCGATTCTAATAACTATGGTCAGAAATGAGAAAGGTAAGACTCCTGTAGCAAATGTGATTCTTGGGATCAGACTTTTATTCCCATCCTTATCAGATAAAGGCTACCATCATCTTGATCAATACTTAGATAACAATCATTTCTTTTTTTTTTATTAGGAAAAATGGGATTTTTAATCGAATTCTTTGAATATCGGGAAGCAAGCATACTCTTATTGAATGACCAAATCCTTAATTGAATGAATTATCATTGTTATCTAAAGTATGATTTATAGATCTTATTAATTCAACTATTTTCCCCCTCAATTTTGAAGTGTGTTTGGTCGTCCATGTATATGGATAGGTGAGGTGGTGGGATAGAGAGAAGGTAGATAGAAGAAGAAGGAAAGGGCACACGTGGGAGTCTAAGCCATATTTTTGTTGCAATCTCCGAACAAAAGCATGTGAGTCCGTACTAACCACGGTGACTCAGTGTCTCCATGCACAACGACCCATCGCTATCTCGCGAGGCATGTTGGTCTCTCATCAAATTAATACTACTTACTTAATTGGTACCCATTTCAAAAACCTTGCCTTTTTCCTTTTTGCCCCTCATAACAAAATCGCTCTGTAATTTGTAAAGCCAGCATTTATTAATCAAATTACCAAAGATAATTACGTACTACTAATTAAGATTGACGGGGGATTGATTGGGATTATTTATTATTTTTATGGGGTTAATCTAGGAGTGATCACGGGTTAAGGTTTCAAAGCCAAAAGGGGTGCGTATGTTCCCTTCTAATACTACAAGGCTACACCCATATTGAAACCTTGGGGCTCTCAGTTGCCTGCTACTACTGCTATTTAGTACTGAATGGTGTGTCGATCGATTGATGAGAATGTTGTGAAAGGTGCCCTCTCTTGGTTGGATCAATTTTTTTTTTTGGGGGGGGGGTGTTAAATCTCTTCGTACGGTGCACCAAAGAAAACTCAAGAGTTTTTGTTTGGATTCAGAAGAAGTGGGATTCGGATCCCACTCTTTGAGCTATGACGTTATTTCTTGAGAAGTCTTTACAGTAATTTTCAATATACCATAGTATATTGTTTAACTTCTTTTGTCTTTTTCTTTTTTTATAAATTAAAAATTTCAGGGATATTGTCTCATCATTGTCATTCAAGATTAAGGTAAATTGTAAAATCATATTAAAAATTTACATATTTATTGGACTTTCATCTACTGATTAAATCGGATTGATTGGCTAGCAACGAAAGGCTACATTAATCAATGAGGTTCAAATCTAAAAGTGTTATGTACAAAACCCTTGGACCTTAATCACTTATACCAACTCCTGATGAATTAATTTTTTCTATAGGTTATACTAACAAATTAAAATGAGAACAGTCTCATTTGTATGATTTAAAAGGAAAAACTCAACATTTTCTACCATCAGTAGAACATTGATTCCTTTCTTTTCAAAATTACTTCATTCAAATATATAAATATATGATACATCCACATATAGTTTTTCCTTCCTATCATCTAAATTAGTAAATTTCATGATCAAAACTTAAAAAGGTTTACTGAAAACCAAACATCATTCAAGCATTTGTTGCTCCATAGTTAATCCTAAACCCATACCTAGAGTTGGTATTTCATCAAACAAAAGTTGACCCTGACAGCCAAACAGAGTGTAGAGGTCCCAATCACCTTAAATATAAACATCTTTCATATCATCTCATATATCATAATTTGATTCCTGAAAATGATTTCTAGTTGATATTAAATTTTCCCAATTAATTTTGGGGCAAATGTCTTCGTGAACTGTGACCATGATGAATCCATTTTTTATGTAAATTTTCCATAATCACGTGCCAGTCAACATTCCTCCAAATGTAAGCAAATGGGCTCCAATTAACATGACATTTAGGGGGGAAAAAACCTTCATAATCATGCATTATTCCCTTTTGAATTGTTAAAAGTAATGTACGACTTTTTTTTGGGGTGTAATTCCTAACTTACCTCTTATTAGTTCATTCAATCAACACCTTTATATACAATCTCGAATTTGAGCAATAACGTCCGATACAAGTTTTCCATTTGAACTAATTAAATTCAATTAACTATGAAAAAAAACAAAGAAACCCTAAAAAATTAAATCTAGGATGAAATCAGAAGTTGAAATGTTTGACCAATCCACCCACATCCCTAAATAGAGTGATGACTTCTTTTGTAGGGTAGGATTGTGGGTGCATCAAAGGCTGAAAGCAAAAGCTAATTAGCTTAATTAGCTAGCTGCTTTTGACTTGGCTTTCCCTTCTTTTCTTCTTCTCTCACCTTCAACCCGAAAATTAAAAGAAAAAAAAAAAGTCCCAGAGCAAATATAAAAGAGAGGTACAAAACCCACCGAGTGGAAAGACAATGTGCTTTCAAAAAGATCCCTACACTCACTCCCATCATCTTTCTTCCATAATAATAATTAGCTTTACCTTTTTCTTCCTTTGCGTGAAAGTTCATTAGAGAAATGTCTTTGTCCGAAACCCCTCTCAGAAAAAGGGGTCCATATAACCAATCTCTTTTTCATAGACAGTAAAGGTGAATGACTAATGATCAATGAACTACTTTTGAATCTTTATTTTATACTAATATATAATATAAATAATATCCTAAATAAATTAAGTACGAATTAAACAGGGAAAGACGACAAACGCAAATAATTGCCGGTTCTTCGGACAATTAGAACCAACACTAAGAACAAATTAAAGAAAAAAATATGAAAAAGAAAGAAAAGAATGAACAAAAGAAAACCCTTTCTACTTCATTTCATTAATCATATGATCCCTTGTCGCTTTTGCCATATAAACATTAATTAACTTTAAAAACAAACTTTACAAAGCATAAGGACGTCGATGATGAAGAGAATTAATTTAATTGGACATAATAATTAAGTAACCACCGTCTTGTTTTCCCCTCGTTTTCCTCTTCGATGTCTCCCTTATGCTGGATTGGCCTTCTTTTCTTTCTTCTCCTCAAAACTCTAGGAAATTGGATAAACTTGGCTTTTAATGGGGGCACGATCCTTATATCAGGGGACCTTCAACTACGTCAAGTATCTTTTAGCTCCAAAAATTTTGGAACCTTGGGCAAATCCCTTTCTTCTTTACTCTAAAAATCTCCTTCTTTCGCCGGAGAATCCTCATGTTTGAGTAAATTAAAGAACATAATCCGGTCTGTGATCAATGCTCCCAAATGGATGACACGCAATCAACCCCACGAAAATTCCCCTCACATTCTGGCTTACTATCGAATTAAAAAAAAATTTATAATCCTAGAAGAATGTAGTACACGAGCGTTATTGGTAGGGCTATCAACATCCCAAAGATGACCCTGCAAATATTTCACAAATTATCAGAAATCATTCAACTATAGATTTTATTGCAAATTATAAAACAGAATCTCGATTTCGAATTAATCATTGTCTAATATGAGTATCAGATTTCGAAATTTTATACCAAAATAAAATAATAAGATAGAATGGAATTCTAACAATTAAATCAGGTTTGGATACTTACGCAGTGCTAAGAATTGCAGGGTGAACATTGTACTCTTTGGCGAACACAAATGGAACAATTCCTTGCGGTAGAGCGGCCTGTACATCGTACAAAATTTTAAAACAATATCTATGCATTAATTTAGTCGTACTAGGTACTCTTTAAGGTTACTATTTTACCTGAACGATGGCGACGCGGAGGAGCGTGCCACGCAACCCTACAGCAATCGACGCTGCGGCCATGACCGCCGGACCGGTCAAGAACCTAACCGCCATGGCGAAGCCGGCGACGGAGTTCCCGCAGGCGATGATCTTGGGTTGCAGAGCCATGAACAGACCTTTCACCACATAACAACCAAAAATTAGAGCTTCCCATACAACAGGATAAATGTTCATTAAAACCCTAATCTTTCAATTCAACTACCTTCACTAAACAAGAGGGCGTAATTGGCATCTATTACAACCAATATTGCTGCCCACCGACCCTGGACCGCTAGCCAACGTTCCAAGACTACCCCACATGTCGGGAGGTCAATCCCATTGTTTGTCCAAAAGATTAACCTCCCATTTCTTGGCTTCTTGCGATAACAATTGAAGTTCACGAAAAATAATTTTAAAAAAGGAAATTGAAGAAAAAAGGAGCATGGCTCTGAGCTGTGCAACCAATGCCATTGCTGAGAGAGGGCAAACATCACTACCAAACTACATGCCCTACCACGCCTTGGTGTGGCCTAGAAATTGTCACACTTCCTATAATACTTGATTTTTTTTTTTTGGTTTTCAATTTCATCTTGTAATAATTATAGTCACTTTGATTTTAGTACTTGGGTTGGCTGAATTTGGAAAAAAAAAACCATAAATAGTTAAACTAGGCCAGTAAGTGGAGCATACTTTGTTACCTTGTAGACTTGATTTCGAATGATTACTAAATTTTTCATGTTAATTTATTTGTGTGAAGTGCACTTTAGTCTTTAGTTCCTTGGACTTATTCCCAAAATAACAATTTATATATATAAAAGAAAAAAGAAAAAAGTTGGAAACTAATAATATTACTTGAAGATAAAGCAAATATCCGAAATGCTCACCTAAGCTAAACATGGCCATTCCCAGTCCGGCATCTGACAGGATGGAGATGGACTTCTCGACTATTTTCGGCATATGCACATGCCACCTGCAAATTCAAAGTTAAGGCCTAAATTTTATGGCTTCTAAGAAAGAAAAGCAGGGGATTTTGTCTAACAAAGTTTGAGGATTTTAGTTGAATCACTACCGACCTGAAAGCAACTAGAGACCAAATAAGTCCTATAAGGCTGGAATATGTGTTGGGGTTTCGGATAAGCTTGCGCCAGACCATGATCAAGATCAGCCTGGTCATTACACTGGCCGGAGGCATTTGTTTACCAGCAGCGGACTCCGGAGCTCCGGCGGCTTTAGGGTGCAGCTCCGCCGTTGAACTTGACCCCAACTTGTTAAGTCCAGTGGGCCCTTCTTTTTCTCTCTCTTCCTCCCCATCTCTCCCAGCGAAGCTAAAGTCTTGCCCATTGAAGTCACCAGTGGCTGGCATAGCTTCACATCAAAGAGCAAGAATTGTATTAAATATTAAAAAATTTAAGAAATTTAAAACATTTTGAAGTCCTTAACTTGAGTAGCAATTATTAAAGTAATTAGAGGAATTAATCAATTAGATTAAGATACCTTTGTTTTCCCCGTTTTGGGGGTGGTCTGTAACTAACATCCTGATCTCTTTAGCTCCCTGATCAGACCTTCCAGATTGCTCGGACGCTCCAAAATCTGTCCCACCAAAGACGTGAAGTCCGCCGCCTTCTGACACCGGCGAAGCACTGGAACTCCACACAAACATGTGCAGTTCCTTTGCATCGTGGTTCACTTTATTATTCTGATCCTTTTGCTGCTGCTGCGGCTGCGGCTGCGGTTGCGGCTGCTGTTGAACTTGCTGCTGCTGCGGCTGGCTGCCTTTGCTGTTCTTCGCTACGGTTGAGAATTCAGGATTCGGAGCAGGGTACGAAGTAGGGACAGTCTGTGCTGGATAAAACCCAAATCTTGGGGACATTACCGTACTATTTTCTTCAAAATTTGATGCTCTTGGAGTAGGTCCTCTCGAGGACTGAACAGAGTACATATCAGCTGGACCAAAATTAGACTGTCTTCCAGGAAATCCTTGAATACCCATCATGGAATAAAAGTCGGAATTGTTAAAATTCGAGCCTCTCGGAGTTGGATTCCGGGACGAGCTCAAACTGTATATCTCAGCTCCGGTAAGGTTGGATGGCCTCGGGGTCAATGCAGGGAGCGAACAAGGCCCCAAGGACCTCCTGGAAGCATTGGATTTCCTCACTGTAACGTGGAGCTTCCCATCTACACCAATTTCAGCATCGGTTTCGAGAAAATCACGGCCATCAAGAGAAACCACATCGGAATCAACTTTGAAGGAAACTATGGAAGCTGCAGTTTCCGGAAACTGCTCCATGATGAGAATCTTGGCACCCCGGTACTCGAAAAGGAAAAGAAGAAGAGTGTACCAGATAATACACTGGAGAACCACGACCTGAACCATAAGCATTCCTGAGTAGTCTCCGTACATGGCGATTAACAGAGGAATGCCCATGACTAGAGTGTTTGGGAGAGTGGATAAAGAGAAAATCGTTATCATCCATTCCAAGCTTCCGTTTCTGGTGAAATTACACCACAACCCAAGAACGAAAAGCATGATTATTTTCTGAAGGGTGTCGGCGGCGATGAAGCGGAAGTTCATGGCGTAAGGGTCGTTGGTAGAAATGAAGTGGAAAGACAAGAGGGGAACAGCAAAAATGGCGACAAAACGGTTGATTCCAGAGCACTGGTCGGGGGTGAAAATCTTCCACCAACGAACAGAGCCATAAGCTAAAATCATAGCAACATAAAGTGGGATCACCGCTGTTAAAACGGTGTAAAGATCGTGCCAAGAAATCATTTTCTCTTTCCTTTTCGCTTTTTTGGGTGAAAGAGACTCTAACTGTAAATACCTGAGTCTGGGAAAGATCTAGTGCTGGATTTCAGGGCTGTTTTGGAAGAAGAAGAAGAAAGAGTACTTGAAAGGGAGATGTTGAAGAGAGATGGTGGGCAAAATGGGGAGAGTAAATAACCGTTATTTAACTAACTTAAAGAGGATAAAATCTCTGTGCTTCTATGACAAGTGCTGCTCCTGCTGCTTCTGCTACTGATACTTTGCTGATATACTGCAAATTCTGATATATAAGTATATATATGGCTGCTGTGGCTGATGAAAGTAAAGATATTGGCAAAGAGAGAGAGAGAGAGAGAGAGAGAGAGAGAGAGAGAGAAAATGAGAGCACAGAGTAAAATAAAAGAGTATAATTTGCAAGAGATGTAACTTTAGAGGATTTTATATATATATATATATATAGCTATAGGGCCTAGGGGAAGAGAGAGGGAGAGAGAGAGAAAGGGAAAGAGAATTATATATGAGAGGGGATTAAGGGAGAGGGAAGACGAATAGAAGAGGAGGGGAGGAAAGGTGGGTTGATTGTTGTATTTGTACTGAGAAGAAAGAAGGGGGAGGGATGCGGGACCATTTTGGCTTCGGGGAGGAAGGAGAGTGTGAAACTGTGAAGCCGGATTTTGGGCCTCTTAGGCCCTTTTGAGTTTAACAAGTAACCATGTCCTGTGGTTAAGTTAACTAGAGAGTTTGGTTATGTATTACAAGTAATACACGTGGCATTCCTTGATGATGACGTGGACGACCTTTGTTCTCTCTCTTTTAAAATTTTTATATTCTTTTCATTTTCGAACGAGAAATTATTAGGTAGATCGGGTGTATCACACCATTCATAGATCTGACCAATTAAATTGTGACAATTCAAAATTTTTTTTAAGATTAAGTACTAATTTGATAAAGATTTAATCTCACATTACAAAGAATGAAAATTTAAAGAGTAAGTCTTTATATTTAGATTATAATTGTGGTAAGATTTTAGTAAATATATTAAAATCCTTGAATTGTTATAATTTAATTGGTCGAGATCTATAGATAACGTGGTATACCCGACCTATCCAATAATTTTTCTTCTCGAACAATGTTAAAGGTACATTCCTGCGCATATGTTTCGTTTACTGATAAGATTTTACATTCGAAATACTCTCCGCAATAATTGAAATTATGGAACAGTCATATGCTTTATTTCCTAAAAAGTTGAGTTAGGTGCCGCCAAGAGCTGAGGGGTTTGGAAATTAAGCAGCTCGATATCGGGTTTCAAACTTTCAACTTTGATCAATTTGACCCACCCTTTTTTTTGAAGTCTCTTCATGCGTATCTCTGTCAATATTTTTGGAATCAATCTACTAGGAGCTGTGAGTTTTCATAATTCTTCTCCTCTCCTCCTTGTGACTAATAACAAATTTTGGCTCATTAGGAAAATTATTAGAAGTAAATTTCTCAAAGATTCAACCATCAAAGGAAAAAACTTAAACTTGATGATTTCCGACAATCAGGTGGTGTCCACTTAACATCAAGGAGGATTTGATATATCTATGATTATGTTAGATAGAGGAGAGAAGAGACTCACGAGTGAATCCTGGGTTGTTGTCTCTATCTTTGACTTGCACTAATCAATACTACATCATTACAAAACTATACTTAATTATATGTAATATATGTATATAATCATCAATTTTTTCCTCCAATTAATCTGTATTCATGGATTCTGCTTTTAGGAATCATTTGCTACGTTAGATAGGATGAAATATAAAGAGAAAAATTATGTGTAATTTATATTACTTGTATAGAGATTATTGAATTATCAAAAGGATTGAGTATCCTATTGGTGTAGAATGATTTAATTTTTTTTTTTTTAGATTCTATGTCAATATAATGGATTAATTCTCTTTGCAATATTAAAATAAAATAATATATTTTGATAATAATATTTTAAGATTAAAATGAAGCTTGGACTTCAAAATATTTTAATATTTGTTTATCATTTTTATTATTATATAATTTATATGAATAATATATATATAATAGTTAACATATAAAAAGTAATACATTTTTTCAAAAATTTATACAAAAAAAAATATCTTTTTTTTTTCGTAATTTAAACATTTCATAGTAGTTTCACAATATTATTATCAATCAGCTTTTTACATCCTACAATACTTCAATGTTAAATTTATCAAATACTATTTTAACTTCTTTAAACAACACTTATAAAACAGTTCTACGAAACAGCACATCTGCTAAAAGTTCCAATCGGGTCAAATAGACTCTTATCATGTGAACAATCTAAGTTAGGAGAATTTTTAAGGCTGAAAAATGAAAGATCATGATCTTGTCATGTGAACTTAAGGTTTGCACAACTAGCCAAGAAACTAATTTTAGTGAATATAATAAATGTTCTTAAAATATACTTAGGGTAGTCTAGTGTTTTAATATTTTTCAATTAAATCACACCCAATCTCAATTAATGTCTCCTCCAGTTTTCCTTTCTATTTTTGAAAGGAAAAAAAAAATTCTCAGCATTATATAAGTGTATTTGGATTTGCTGTTCAATCACTATTCATCTAATTTTAGTAATATTGTAAGTTTCGTCGATTGGAAAGCTTCTTCCAAACAACAGAGACATATGAGAAAAACAGAGTCAAAGTGATGTCACCAAAATAAAGTTGCATGAGGGAATCAAATTCAAATGCAAGAGATAAGTAGGAAAAAAGGGGTTCCAAAATGAATAAAATGTCTAATTTAAAGACACTGTTCAATGTTCATGCATCTGTTTTTCTCTACCAAATATTCTTATTTCTTAACTAATTAATATAATTAAGCGGAACTTGTTGAAAACTTTTTTTTCCCGAGTCTCATTCACTTTGACTCATGGAAAATGATTAGTCATATATTATGGGTTACGTGGAAGAAAAGCCATGTACGTATTAACTCAGTTTACCACTCAGACTAGCTACTTGTTTTTAGCTTAAAATAAGTTTCCTGTCTTTAGCTCAATGACAAGATTATGAACAAATTTCCTGAATAATCAATTTGCTTTAACGTGACGGCAACTTGATTTTGATTGTTCTATCTTCTATATGTCGACAGCTCCATGCATGTATGGAATTTAACAGACAAATTCCAGGGTTTTTTTGCCTAGAAAAATGAATTTATGGGCTAATGACAGATTAAAGCCCTGCAATTAATAACATCTGACCCTTCTTTCTTTCTTTTTTCTTTTGTGGAGAAAAAAAAGTTTTCATCCTCTTGAATCTTGGTATATGTTCTTTATATAGTTTACATTATTAATGTTTATTAAAGACTAAATAATTGAGGCCATCTATATAATTAATTCGAAAGATAAATATTGATTAATTGATTAGGAGTTAAGGCTTAAGGCCGGGGACTTGAAGCAAAGAGAAATCCCTTGAGACAATTATGAATGGGATAAATTATATTCAAAGGAGAATAAAGGAAAGATGGAAGTTCTTGAGTTATAAACATCAATCACATTCACATACCTAAAATATCAATCCCCTTCTCCCACTGCATGATTGACTACATTATCATCTATATCTCTATATGGATCACACAAAAGTGTCAACTTTTTGCATTGAGGCTTACCCCCACCATGGAATAAATTTTCTTTGAAGAAAATTTTTATAGAAAATCCGATAATTTTCTCCTTTCTTTCTTCTTCTTCTCCCCCCGCCCCCCCCCCCCCCCTCCTTTTGTTTTTTTGAGAAAAACCCAATTTATAACTTGTTAATTTAAATTTGAAAATCTTTATTATGGTAAATGAATTTGTGGGTTAAATATTCATTTTAGAATGTAACTTTTTCAATTTTATCAATTTAAGGAAAATTAATGATAACAATTTGTTAATTCTATTTGCTAACCTTTTTTATGATTTTCCTTAAATGTGTTAAAAAGAAAGTTGGCACATCTTATTCAAGAAAATAGGTAAAGTGCTGAACTAAAAACATTATTATAACCTAAAAAGAACATTCAGTTAATTGTGGCAATGCATCTATATACATATATGATTGTTAAGACTGTAAAGCAAAGACCTTAAGATTCTCCTAAAGAATCAATTACAAAGGATGTTCTAAATTAAATGAACCTCTCTCTTTCATATGAAAAAAGTGGGTTCCATCTACATGTAAGGTTGTTACCATCTCTATCTGAATAATAGATCACAGTTAAAACTTTGTTTTGCAGCATGGAATTCAACATCCCAACAGCTCACCACCATTTGTGAACATTGAACAATAAACCAAAAATTCTAGAAATGTCGAAGAATATATATATATATATATATATATATAATTATTTATATCAATTCTACAAAACCACTTTTTTCTAACAATATTTATTGACTATTGCACATTAATATTCTATTCGCGATCAAGTATTTGACTCAATTAGTTGGATTTACTCGTTTCAAAGAATGACCTTGAATTTAAATATTATCGATCAAACTTTCTAATTGGTGCTAGTATCAAATGTAGTAAATGAAAAATTCAAAGATGCATGGGTAAGAAATTATAATCATTATTTACCTCTATGAAAACTTTCTCTTTTTTTTAGGATATATTTATTGGAAATTATCAAACAAACTACCAATAAACTAATAATTAATTCTAATAAACAACTAAGAAATTAACAAATAAATTATAAAATCAATATATATATATATATATATATTATTGAATTGAATATACACACGGGGTATAAATGGTATATGAGACCTTAAGTCTCAAGAAACATGTATCGATCACTAGAGCTAGAACTAAATTCTCGACTACAATATCAAAGGTTTGAAAATTGAATAATGAGGGGATCCATATGTACTTAATCAGAGAAAAAGCATAGAGGAAATTAAAAAAACCTAGAAATGTACTCCTCAGTCCTCATAGACTTACTTTACTACTAAGCAATGAAATGGATTGTAAAGTTTCTATCATAATAGCACGTGACATTCCACATGGACATGCCCAGTTCTTTCTTTATGACTTATGAGGGTCACCACACACGTGCACATCTCTTAATCCCAGAAAGAAACACCCACACTCCCTCTATCTCTCTCTGAACCAGTGAACCCTATCTTCTTTCTTCTTGTTCTTCTTTCCCCCCCCCCCCCCCCCCCCCCCCCCCTTGAAATCCCAAGAAATCTTGTTTCTCTTTCTCGTTGGGAACTTACCAGGAAAAGGCTCTTCTCTTATCTCTCTTGACCTTGGAGTTAATAACGAAACACCCACTTCTTGCTTCCATTTTCTTTTGCCACCACAAAAACAAATACGATATAAGGACAAACATTATTTATAGCATCATTCATGTGCTACCCAATCACTTCAATGCCGATGGTAGGGTCCCCTCTGCTTAGCTACTCCATCCATTTGCTCATCTTCTTCAGAAACCCTCAACAGCTTTGTCTGCCGAGTTAATCATTTCCACATACTAGTACTATCTAGTTATAAGGAATTGAACTTCTAGATGGCTTCAAACATTTGATTTTGGTATTAATCACCGAGTGTGGGATATACATAATAATTTGATGAGTGATTCGGAATCAAAAGTGGGAGAGAATGATTGAGATGTGAGAGGAAAAGCAAGGGAAAAGGGGAAAAATATAATAATAATAATAATAATAAGAGTATGTTTGTTACATCAAATTGAATTAGATTGGATGAAAAAGAAAATTACATGTAATTTATAGTGTGATTTTATAATAAGGACATAAATTTATATTATGGAAAGGATTATTTATAGAATGGATTAATTCCCTAGAAATAGAGATGATTGACTCAGCTATGCATAGTCCTCCCTATTATACAAATTTATGTCAATACTATAAAACTATACTATAAATTACATGTAATTTTTTTTCTTTATTTTATCCAATCTAATCCAGGATAATAAACATACCCTAACAAAATTATACCGATGGTCCAATGGTTGAGTCGAGAGGTTCGGGATATGGCTATCTTTTTGTGTGTAGATAGTATACAGTGAGTTGAGTTCAATTGGTGTGAGTCATAGGTATTCCTATCGTTTAACGGTTTACGATTAATTCTAGTCGAGTCAGGTTAGTCTATTGTGGGAGTTAATTAAGCTCTCTCAACAATAATATTTTTTATTCACAAAACTCGAATTCAAGATTTTATTTAAGAGGAACAAATGTCAAATCATTTGAACTAACCAATTATTGATTGAGTTGAGTTCAATTAGGTAGAGAAATATAGTTGGGGAAGAGGGGATTCAAAAAAAGATTCGAAGGTATCAAATCATTTAAACCAACTAATTATTGATTGAGTTGAGTTCAATTAAGTAAAGAGAAATAGTGAAAAGGTAGGGGAAGAGGAGGGAGGGAGGAAGGGCGGGAAGAGAGGGGTGGGTGGGTGGGTTGGGGGGGGGGGGGGGGGTTCGGCCCATTGGGCTTCTCCCTTACCACACACCGTCACCGGAAGCCCTCGTGCTCCATCGTCCCCATACGCCCACATCCTAGCCACGCGAGCTGTTGGAGCACCCTCAAGGGCCCCAAGCTTCCAAACCCATTTTTCCCTTCCCAATGTACATGAAACAATTAATCAGCTCAATTTAATGTTTTTTCTTTTGATTGTCGACAAATGGGGAGAGATAATGAGAAAATTTCTACAATTTGGTAAGAGTTTGTTGATTGAAAAAGCTCCTTCCTCTAATTGCAAAGGCCAAATCCAACATCAACTTGAGCACATGCCTTAAAATTGGTCACATGTACCACCTTCTTTACATTTTCCCCCCCTATTCTATGAGATGATGGACTTTTTCCTAGGGGGACTACCCTAGCTAGTGTAAATACTAAGCTTTAAATCAAATTATTCTTATTAGATCTTAGGTTTTGATGTAACATTTTAATATCACACCCCAGTCATTTGTCTCCTTAAAAGCACCCTTTTTCCTTTTTTCCTTTTCCTTTTTCCTTTTTCTTTTTTTTTTCCCAAATTTTCATCTTTTTGGGGGGAGGATAAGGTGCCGAACTTGAAAAACCCCACAAAACGTTTTTGGTGCTAATGAAAGTTCACGAAAACCTTAATTAAGACCAAGAATCTAGGACCATATAGTCCAAGTTGGTGGTGGGGGATGGTTTTTAAAGTAGCTTACCAAACATCTGTGGTAGGGTTTAAGACCCTAGACGCGTGAACCAACATATATATAAGCAAGATCTTAATTAGTCAACAGTGTGCCCTTTTTGCAACTTTTTTTTTATGATGAATAGGAAATATCTATTTGATAATTTATAAGACCCACAAAGTTGCTAGTAATTACTTAGAATTGGGCTCACAAAAAACATATAACAATTTACTTAACAACTGTATTTTTTTCATTTCTAACCCAACAAGAAATATAATTAGTAATTAGTTAGCTGTTTTAGTTACAAATTGGACAAGGAAGGCTTGCTCTTTTCCTCGAGAACAAGCATGTGCAAGTAGCAACCTAGCTAGCCATTTGGATGGCAACCAAAGGCCTTATTTATCTGTACGGTCCAATCCTCAATGAAGACAAAAATTTTTATTTCATTTCATCACAAGCCAACCAATCGATCAGTGTTAAACATCCAACTTAAAATCAATTTGACAATAGGTAGAGAGGTCTAACTTGAATATAAAGGTCTCAGGCCTGTTAAATATAACCGATGTGGGATTTTTTCACTTTAACACTCCCCTCACATGTAGTCCGGGAGAAACAACGGAAACAGACGGGCCTACACGTGGATAACCGGAAAGGGGACAGCAGAAACGGACCTGAGCTCTGATACCACGTTAAATATCCAACCTAAAACCAATTTGACAATAGGTGAAAATGTCCAACTTGAATAAAAAAGGAAGGCTGATGGCACTCTGAAAAGATACAAAGCCAGACTAGTTGTCAATTGGTTTTAGGTTAGATGTTTAACACGGAGTGAGGATTTCGAAGCACATAATTAAAATGAAAATGCAACAACACCAATAAAAATGAGAATGGATGATCCTAATTGAGTTTAGTTTAGGTGGTATTCATACAGGTATTGAGAAAAACGTTACAGAGTTTTCATCACATAGGTTCGAAACAGAATGGGTTCATCAATAAAGTAAGCAGTATCGAGAAATAAAGATATGGGTAGTTTAGGAATTAAAAAAAAAAAAGAATCGATGAGGTCTGAGAGTAATAAATACTAGCTTGAAATACAAGCAAAAAAAAAAGTAAAAGGTCATTTAACAAAAACCCTTGAAACCAAAATATTTCTTACCCTTCTCAGACGTCTTTTATTATAGAAGGTTAATTAATTAGTTACCGACGCTTGGGGCCGTAACTTTATTTCAGCCAATAAAGGCACGTGAAAACTGCAAATAATCAGCCCATCGGCCAAGGAACGAATCCTTCTTTCATTGGGCCTCGTTCATTTTTTGGTTGGACCAAGGATTAACTTGCTTGGCCCAATTTTCAGGATTCCCACATTACTTGGAATTTGGAAGCAGCTGCCTGCTTTCATTTTGTTCTCTTAACAGGATGATCACTATATAACTTATAATATAGTTGATACAGATTCCTTGTTCATACGATACAGAGCTTAAATTCCTCTTTCTCAAATTAAAAAAAAAATTAATGAAATAAACTAAATTAACCCAAAGATTGTGTTGTCATCGTAGGCACACAATGGTTTGAAAAATTCACATGCATCGTTCACTGGTTCTGTGGACAGTGTCAAACCACCATTAGCAGTTGGACACGTGATGGCTCGAGTTGACTCGATGCGTCATCTCAATCTCGAGCCCATGATCATGCTTAATTAGATAACTAGAAAAATATAATTGTATAAAGATGCAAAGATTTTGATGAGAATAGTAAAACATATAAAATTCCGAAGCATCAATGAGAGAATTTTGCAGAAAAAGTAGCTAGCAGCTTAGCTATATGGGTTTGGAAGCTTTCGTCGTTTGGTGGGGTTTTGCTTTTAGATCATGGAGATTGTTTATGGATTCCAAAGCCTTCCATGTGAAAGAACATTCTTTTTAAGATAGCGTCATTCGATCACAAACAAAAACAAGAGAGAACCCCAATTAATAGCTACAAAGCTTTTTTCTCATTATCTCATAATGTTTATCCTTCTCGTTGCTTCTCCAAAAAGGGAGGGAGGAAAATTTCCAAAAGACAGCTAAGCTAAGGCTTTTGCAATTGAACAATCTCATCCCCTTTGGATTTTTACGGCTTGGATTTATTGAGTAGAAAGGGAACATATCTGATGGGAGTTGGGGACATGTTGAGTTCTTGCCCTTTTCTTTGACAGAAACTTGGGTTTCGGTGAAAGGAAAACTTGCCGAGCATGTGTCACCGCCACAGGCGTGTGCCCGTGACCACTGAGCAAGCACATTAGTCAGAGCTTTGAGGCCCATGTGATTCGGTTTAAGTTACTACCTCAAAATGTCCGGTTGGGAGGGAGTCCACATTCAAGTGCTTAATCCTTGCCACTGTGCCACTCCCTCTATGTATTTGTTCAACATTATATATCTAACTAGTACTTTCTTTTCAATTTTGGAAAAAAGAGAAAATTTAAATTCCACCCCTTTATATGCCCTCTAATTATATTGACTTATCTGTTAGATGAATTTATTCTGTCTCAAACCCAAACAATGGAACGTCTCAAATACTAATTTCTAGATGTTAATTAAGTTAAATCAATCGAGTCCTTTCGGGATTTGCATTAAAAAGTATATAATCAAACTATAATGGCATTTGAGAACTTCAAATTTCATTGAATTGTCCTATGGCTATGGATAATTATGTACCTAACATCTACCGAGGCCATAATAAGATTATTTGAATACTATTTCCCAATGTGATTATCAACTAAAAACAAGCCTAGGACAAAGAAATGAAAGGAACCCAACGCCTTTGAAAATCAAGGAGGTGCTTTGATTTCAAGGGTACATGTCCCCACAAAAGTAGTAAGAGTTGAGTTGTAGGGTAAGCTCTTTGTCTCAGACAGGATCCCAGGGTGTCTCCTTGTTTATCTGAAAGGGCGAGAACCCCTTCGCTGTTTTCCTAGCTGTTGCCCAATCGACTTCTCTTCATCAATTTTTGTCCCTCTCCACCTTCATATCCATAATCTTTTCCCCATTTTTGACAGCTCATTTTTCCTACGTAAGTTAAGACAAATTTCAACTGCTTGCCGTAAATTCGACAAGATCTTTGAGTTGACTCTGTTTAACTCCTCAAAATCTAAAAAAAAATTGAATTTTTACAATATAGAATTCTTTTTGTAAGACTTCGGCTCCTGCTACAACTGCTCATTGCTGAATAAAAAGGCCCAGAGGAGGTGGCTTCAGCTTAAGAAGAAAAGAGCCCAATGTAACTTTACTCAGGCTTTTGGGTGCATATAGGAAACAGAAAAGTCCGAGATAGGCCATGGTCCAAGGAAGGCTACGGTCCAACTCAAAAATTAAACAGATTCTTTCTAAGTTGTAACCCATTTCAGCTTCTGGTCATATTTCGTTTCTAAGCTACTCATGTTTAATTAAGAATGTACTTTAAATACGTACTTCAAAATAATAATATAGTAATACTTTAAAAAAAACAGAAATGGAAAACAAGAGCCACTCGTTTACGTATCTCCATTCTCTTTTTCATTTGTTGTAAATTAAGGATGTTGGGTTATGACCAAAATTGAGATACAAAACGCGAGGTTTATGTCTAAGAGGAAATCCCATTGTTATGCTATTCTTGGAATCTCGAGTTAGTCTTGGGGCCTGGTTTTAAAATGTGGTGAGGTGAAGACCATCTTTTTTTTTTCTTTTTTTCTTTTTTTTCTTTTTTGTTTAGCCAATGATATCCCTCAAGCTAGACATATGGAGACGATCAAGCACGAGGGCTAGATGTTATGATGGCTTTGCAAGGTTATATATAGACTACATGCAGGCATTAATTAGCTTATTTCTGTTGATAAAGTATTGAACTTGTAGTTTTAATTATTAGAGTTCAGCTCTTGACAGTTTCAAGTGAAAAGGGGTTGTTTGTAATTTGGTTTAATTATGTTCGTGATTTTCGACATAAACAGATAAATGAAAATATTGTAAAATATATGCGAACCATTCTGTCGCCCGATTTCTAATTTGCATTGCATGGTTGGTTTCCCTTGAAAGGAAAGTTTTAATTTGCCCAACATGAAGCGAATACTGTATAATCACTCAGATTCTATATCCATGTTATACATAGTCTATATATTGGAAACAAATTTTGTTTCGGGTTTCATTTACTTGGTGCATCAATCTTTTTTCCTTGGGATTTCAAAGCATTATCTGATGTGACCGATTCAATGTAAATTTCATACAGGTTTTGAGTATACTTTACCAACCAAGTTTTGATTTGCCGACAAATTTTGAAGGTTAAAAGTGTGGTGTGGTGAGGTTTATTGTATATGATCTGATAGAAGCTAGCTTTTGATATTTAGGGTTATCCTTATACGTACGTCACACTTTTGGCACACACAGGCGTCGAGGATGGATGCTGAGAGATCAAATAAATGTCTAATGTCTACCGAGTTCGCCCACATTAGTGTGTTTTGTTTCTTCTGGCAAAATCATTTGAAAGTGACTTTGTTGTGTGAGCCTTTTTGCCTTTAAGTCATTATGGTGATGCGAACCAACCACCCCCACCTTTTCTTTCGACACTTTGCGACTGACCAATATTTTTCTCTCTTTTCTTTTTGGATTCCCCATTGGTATTTGCTCAATGTCTCTTTGCTGCTGCCTGCGGCTACATACTGTCCAGTATTACTTGCACGAATCGAAGCATTAGCTACCAAATTTTGACTTAATTAATTAGGATTATAGCCTCAAACTTCGTTGAAAATTTAATTAATTAGCAGGATTATAGCCTCAAACTTCGTTGAAAATTTGCTCAAGGCAGCAAAAATAAACCATTATTTCTCAGTCTTAAACAAATTCGACTTCATTTTCCCTCTTTCCTCCAATTCTTTTTCTTATTCTATGCTTATTTGTTAGGTAAAAACACAGTCACAAGAAAGAAATATGGGGATTTGGTCGGCTTATGGCTCTTGGAAAGAACAAAATAGTATCATAAAGGGCAGGCAATGATAATAAAAGATTGATCAATATTATAAAGACAAAAGCAAAACCAAGTAAAATCCCTATGTAGATTAGATACTAATATATAGTATCTACCCCTTGCATTTTTCCATCCCTTGCATTTTTCCTTTTGGTGTAAACTAATATGAACATTCCCTAAAATCATTTTCAATATTAAACTCTAAAGTTGTGGGTCATTAAGACCTGGCGACTAACAAGCTGCCGAAGATGGCCTTGATTGGAGGGCTGATGTCCCAACTTTAGAGGACAATGGGGTGGCAGTGGTGGTGGCGGCTGTCATTTTGGTGGGACCCTTGTCAATAGCAGTGGTGGTGACGCGCTCGCACCGCGGGCACATTGAAAGGGTTGATGCAGGAAGAGGCTCGCAGCTGTGCGGGGAGATCACTGTTGGTGGCCCTACTTTCATGGCTCTCAGCTCCTCCACCTCCCTTTGAAGCCTCCGATTCTGCTCGGTCAGTGAACCAAACCATCTCTTCAGGTACTCACACTCCATCTCTGTCTGCTTCAACTTGCTCCTATACGATATTATCTATAAATAATGAACTCCATATATACAAATATATAAGAAATTAACATAAGCCAAAAGAGTTTGAAACTTTCCCTAACTGGTACAATCAGAATCAGCTCAAACGAGAATTGGTTGCTAGCCAGTTTCAGCAAGATTAGGGAAGCCCGTTGTTATATCATTTTACCTTTTATTCTTTTTCCTTTTTTTCTAGTGTTTGTTTGGTTCCAAAGGATGACTCCAAGAATTTTCATGCTTACAAAAAAAAATGATAAATAAAAACTGACGGGCAAGTCTTTACCCTTTTCATGTGGCGTGACCAACCTAAGCTTTCAAACTAGCTTTGAAAGATTTTAAGTATCAAATTCATGATAAAGCTCTCAAATAAGTTAAAAACTTTTTCTAATTATCTTTTCATTCCCTTTTGCCCTTTGTTTCCTTTTAAAGTGACGAATGAAGAGTAATAAATTCAGACTTGGATTTTATTCATATCTGATGTAAAAGTCCATTTATTATCATATCAAATGCTAACCATTACATATACATAGAGCCAATTATCAATAAGTCGAAAAGGAAACAGCAACTTCTATTAAAGTCATAATGCTTTAATCTGTTTCTCACTTCTCATGCATTGATAAAGAATGATTACAAAGGCAAAATTATAAGTTTAGAGTATATGTTTGCTTTCCCCTTTTATTGATTTCACTCAATAATGTAATACACGAATGTAATAATATTCATAAATGCATGGCTATAAGTCCAAAGAATGATGGGTCAAAGCAGGCACTTTATTAGAGAAGAAGGGGAAGAGGGGTGGGTGTGTGTGATGATCTGACTAGCACACGAGGCCAGAAACAGACATGCAATCTCAATTGCAGCTATCATTGTTCTATATTGATGTTTCCAGACAAACCATCATTGTTGTTTATTTTGATCTCCCGAAGCCCCCTCTCTCAACTCATGAAATATAAAAACCACATCATTAAATTCTTCATAAATATGTTCAGCTACTTGTCGGTCGTGTGTCGTTTTTCCTGTACCTGTTACGTGTTTTGTTTAATATTGCTTTCCTGATTGTTTTTTGGTCTATGAAATACCATTAGGATATAAGGATTGAAAGTGTTCTCTATCTCTCTCCATCCCCTTTATTGTTCTTTCTTAATTACTACCTATCGTCAGCATTATTACTATATTCATCTTCCTTTTTGGTACGTGTACAAGGTACAAGCCACAAGGGATAGCAGAAATCTGAACTTTGGACCCCTAATCTGCCTAGAGAGAGTAGTAACTGTTACTAAGCCCTGAGTTGTAATATACTACCAAATTCATCAAAATATCATGTTATCTGTAGGTTTTATGATTATAAAAATTCTTTTGAGAGCCTGAGAGGTCAGTTATGGACTTTTCCAATGTTGCAGCATATATTAACACACACATAGTATCATAATTCATAAATCACATGCAACTGCAACTTCCTTTGGGAGCGTCAAATCCTATGAAAATTTTCCCTGAAAGATATATATAATAAGTTCTACTAGTAATTTCTCTTCTTTTTATCAAAGAGAAAAGGAGGACACCACCCATAAAGCTAACTGATGGCCTGGATATTTTTCCTTGCTCATTATATGTCATGCAAACGACCAAAACGAGTATATAGTTAAAGTGGTTTTCTTCTAATAACCTATTACTTCTTGTTCAGGTGTGCCAGATAAACAGCCGATTTGATAGAATTTTTGCAGTGCAAAACTGCAAAAAATGGTGTTTAAATAAGTTCCAAATTGCATTTACTCTTAAAAAGTAAAAATATATATTAAGAATTGATAGTGATATACCAACTTCCAAAGACAACCGTTTTGTCAGGGAAATGACCAGAGAAACCCCATAGAAATGATCAATCTAGTCATGGAATAGTATATCCACAAAACTAAACATGAGAAAAAGAAAAGAAAAAGGAAGAAAAAAAAAATCCAATTGTTTCACTGTCTGCTTTACAATATTAAGTGTACGAAAAATATACGTGTAGAATCCGATTCAGATTATATACTTTTTGATAGTCTGTCAACGTTTTTGATACATCTCTAAATTCTGAGCCACTTTTAATCCCAACCACCAACAAATACTAATAAGGACCCAGCAAAAAAAAATTGTAAAAAATGGGAATTTATTTAAATCTATGCATATTTGTTGAATATATATGTATGTAGAGGGTAGGGTACAGTAAGTGGTACCTGGCCCTACGGTTCTGGAACCAAACTTCGACCTGCCTTGGCCTCAGCTTCAGCTGCATAGCCAATGCTTCTTTCTGCTTCTGCAAAACACAAAACTCCAAAAGGCATTAAATAAAAAGATCGTCTAATGAATTTATTGGATATGTATTTTATTTTATGCGAAAAAAGGAAAAAGAAAAAGAAAGAAAGAAGTGATGGGTGTTTGGTGTTAGTTAGTTAATTAATTAATGGATAGTAGTTTGAGAAAACTTTGAAAAAAATGAAAACTTTTACATACAGGGTTTAGGGTATGGTTTTGTCTGAAACTCTCTTCAAGAAGACGAGACTGTTCTTTAGTAAGACGAAGCTTTTTGCGAGGAGGGACTCCATTATTGTTGCAGCTTTCTTCTTCATCCTCCATGCTTGCTGTGATCCATTCATCTTCTGCTCCTCCTGAGGGTACTTGGTTTATATCTAAATCTCTCACCGCAAAGCCTCCTTGATCACCTTTTTGAGTGTAATATTTTCGTTCCCCAGCACCAAAAAGGAAAAGAAAAATCATGTCAAATTCGAATCAAAATCAATCAAATATATCCATCAAGCATGAGGATGATCATATCAAAAGAAAAAACTAAAAAGACCCTTTTTTGGAAACCATGCATGGAGTCGGGGTTTTGAAGATCAGAGGCTGAAACTTTATAAAACATGGGATTTTGAGAAGGAAATCGACAAAAGGTTTGATCATATATATCTTGTCGAAATTAAGATGGCCCCATATAATTGAGAAAAAAGGGTGTGGGGAGAAAGAGGTGAAGAGAAAGAGAGATACGCTTTTGTTTGCTTACCAGAAGAAGGAAGAGAAGGGGAAGAAGAGAAGCCAGGAACAGATATTGTCAACTCCAAGTTAGAAGAGCAGGTGGGTAAAACCGCCATGAAAGTTGCAGAAGATAAAGAAAAAGAAGAGAAGACAACGATGGATTATAAGGAGAGAAAAGGTAAAGTTTTTAAAAAGGTATATAAACTATATATATATATATATATATATTTAAAGTTAAAAAAAAAGGAAAGGAAATAAAAGGAGACAAAGAAGAATAAGAAATAAGAAGTAGTATAAGAAATGGAGGAGAAAAAAGAGGGTTGAGGGTGTGAGAGATGTTGTAAAGGTCAAAGTAATAAATATATATAATAAAAAGGAAAAAATATGGAAAAAGAAATGAAAGCGAGGCAAAGGAAGCAAAATGAGAATTGAAGATGTGAGTCTGTGAGAGAGAGAGAGAGAGAGAGAGGAAGTGCTAAATAGTTTAGGGTTTTTGACTGTGGGTCGTCGAGTCAAAGGTCTGACCCATCTGATCTGAGACACGTGTCAGAGAGATTGAGAAACCTTTGTGGTGTAGGAGAATAACCGGCAGGTTTTCTGTTTATGAGTGGTGAGTCTGATTGTCGGTTCAAAGGTCAGCTGATGAAATGATTGGGAGCTTAGAGTCTTGGATGAAAAGCTTTGAAGGGTTGGAGGCAGGGCCAGAGCCAGGGCAAAGGGCGGGCAACCTTCCCTTCCATATACAATTACCCTACAGCCACTGTTTTAATAGTCCCCCCCGTTTTGCATCGCTTGCTTTGCTTGAACCTTCGATTTCACCTCAACTTCAAGGCCAAATGGGCTTCTATATCCTACATCTCACCCCCATAGCTTTCTAGGATCTTTGTGGATCTGGGTCCTTCACTTTTCTGACTTTTTGATGGGGAAGTTTGGTGGGGCCGGGTTGGGGCTAGGATCGGATGTACTAGGTTTTATTACGAGAATTGAGAAGAGCAGAAGTGTGCAAATGAAAGAAGTGCGAATGTGAATGAAACGAAAGAGTTATTGCGTGGGGATAGAGAGGAATTTAATGCTATTTTACCAATTGACGGGTACAGACAGGAATTGTAAGTTGTAACGCACCCTTATTTCACATTAATTGCAAAGGGAAGAAAAGAGAGAAAGAAAGAAGTCATAATTTGGGGATGTGAGGCTTGGACAAGGGACATTTAATGGAGGTCGTATACAAAGGGGGGTATGCCTGTCTGTTCTGCAACCTTTTTTGTTTATGTTTTCGGTATCTGACTGACTCTTCTTTATTAACCATCTTTCTTTTAGACCTTGTATTCGATGGTTACAACAATTATCATCATTTATGTCTATGAAACTTACAATTTAATTCGGCAAGTTTGACATGGTGAACCAAAGAATTAATGGGATTGATTACTCTTTTTTAGATGAATCTATTAAATGATGAAATTTATGAGACGAGAGAAGTTTACCTCTTGTTATAAATTCTTGATTTATTTATTTAATCAAAAGACTCATCTACCCGCGATCTCGATTAATATATATTTCACCGGGAATTTATTGTATAATGTTTGGTAATTAGAATTCAAACTCTTAATTACTTCTTGAGTAAAACCAAGTAGTACTATACACTATACACCAACTGTTTTTTGAGCTAATATTGCTAAACGCTAGAGTGTACTGTGTCTATCCAATAATCTCAATTAATTACGATGATAATTATACGTGTTAATTTCAAAATATATATTCTATGGAGAGAAGAAAATTTATTAGTTTTTTATTTGGAATTGTGTCAATTCAGTTGAATGTTGTTGGTGTGAAGGGAGCTTTTCTTACCCATTTCAATTAAGACAAGTGAGAGTGGTATTAGTTTAGTGATAAAAAATTAATCTCGTGGGTTGACTTTGCTAATATTGTTAATTGGAAAGAAATTAAATAAATTTGGTCTACAAGAAATGGGGATCGACCTGGGTCTGGGTGTGGCCAAATTTGACCTGACTTCTTCCCCGCCAATCAAAAGTCAAGTTAAGTCAATTGCACATTCGAGGGGTTGGGTTGGATTTAGGTGGCAACAGAAATCTAAACAACTTGGGTTTCAAGTTTGGGACCCTGGCCTTGACCCTCCGACCTCTCCCCAGTTTCCTATCAACTCCAAAATATTGCAGGCAATTTCCTTCAGTCTTCACACTCAAATTAATGGGAAATGCTAAATAGTGTGCCCATTCACCATTTAAGGTGTTAAATAAAGTAAATTTTATGTAATTACTGTTTCACTTTTTTTTTAATTCAAAAAAGTTACTACATTAAGTAAAAAGTAGTTTCCTTAAATAAAAAATCAACCAATCTTAAATAGTACATGAATGCACACGTTAGCAAAATCGTAAATTAATAATCATTATTATTAGGATATAGGCACCTGTTAATAAGTAACTATTGTCTTACTTTTTGTATGAAATGTAAGAAGTTAATGTACACGTCATTTAGTTTGAACTTTTATAATTTTTTAAAGACAACAATACCTTAAACTAAGTTTAACTTCAAATAAAAATTTTAATTTAAAAGTCTAAAAATATATTATTATAGGATTTTAGAAAAAAAAATCTCAACAATTTTGTCAAAGTTAGCCTCAAATTTATAAAATTTAGTTCCAAAAAAATTTTAATTCTTAAGGGTAAGTACTTTTAAATTTTAAAATATATTATTATAGTGTTTTCGAAAAAAATTCCCAGCAAATTTGTCAAACTATATAATATTAATAGCACTATATATATATATATATATATAGATATTTACACACACACACACACACACACATATATATATATAAGAGTAATAGAATGAATTCTCATTAAATCAGATAAATTTTTTACGCACAAATATTTATTTAGAAATAATCAGATTAAGAAACTAAACCATTACAAACTAAGAAATCAACTAACTAAATGAATATTTAAATTGGACAAAACCCACATATGATGGGACTTGAACCTGAAACCTAAAGTCTCAAGGAAAGTACTTTTACCACTCCAATTAGAATTCAAGAATATCACTATATTTTTTAAAAAGTAAAAATTTGATTAATCATCAAAATTCTTTTTCTCCTTAACAGTAATATATATCTAAGGACATTTTCATCATATAAATTTGTTTTGACAATAATTATTACTATTTCAAAATTCAAAATTACTTTTGTATTCAAAATTCAAAATTACTTTTTTCCTATTTTACCCCTAATAAATTGAAGAATTTTATCAACTACTCAAATTAAATACTGTATGTTCATTGGAAATTGGAAAGAGATTAAATATTAAAGCTGGAGAAAGAAATTTGGTAAAATAAAATAAAGGGTAATATTGAAAAAATTATGATAAATTCTAGTTAAATTAATGTTAATAACTAAATTTAATTAATTTTCTTAATAAGTGTCATTCAATTAAGTATGACAGATAAATAGGAATAGAAGAAATAATTAGTTTTAATTCTACGTCAAAGAAAACAAAGGTAAAAAAAAAAGGCCAAAATGAAGGGGAAAATAGAATTTTTGACTCAGAGAAATGATCCTATGGACTCGATTTCATATGAGTTATCACGGAATCAAGACATGGCATAAAGTTTAACCACTAGTTTAAAAAAATTTACCCCATTTTTTTTAAAATTTTGAAGGTAAGTTTCATAATTAATGATATTTATTGAGGTAAGATTTATTTTAAAGTATGTGGTTATAATTATGTCATATTTTAATTTTATGGTAATTCCCACGGAACCGAGTCCATAGAATCATCACTCCTCGTAACCTACACTTTCTCTTTCACATAATTATACCATAAATTCCTCAATAAATGTCACATAATTTTTCCTTAATTAATGTGGTTTTTCATTTATTTTTTAATTTAATTTCTAAGTTCCAATATAAGGTATTACTATCAAGTGGTAAGAATGTGTAGTACTATCCAGTGGTAATGTGGGTTGGAGAGAAGCTTTAATGTGTTAATAAATCAGAAAATAATTAATGTTTCTGCAGGAGCTTTTGTCCCTGCCCTAATTAAATTAATTTAGCAATGATGACTTCTTGAACAATCCCAATTTGGAAAATGTGTTGACATGGAAAATAAATCCCCTGATTAAAGAAATCCATTAGATTAATTGCAAAGTAAAGAAGAACTTTTATTGGGAGTGAATTTCCTGGTAATTACATTCCGGAATAAGTCTGACTCTTTCTTTTTCCAACTGCCTCTGATTTGCACAGCTCAAAACTTTGAAATATCTTTCTGTGCACATGAATGGAGGGACGCATAATTATTCCTAGCTACCCCTTGTTTCCCCTTTCAGAAAGTCTACAAATCCTGATTTTGCATTCATGACATGGCAGAATCTGGTAATCTGTTAGTGTTTTCTTTTCTGAGAATTTTCAATTTGTTACAGCCTTATTTCTGCTTTCTTTTCCACCTTTTTTTGTAAATAAAAAAAATAAAGAAATAATAAATAAATATCCCTTTAGTATTCTGTATTCAATAGTTATATTAAATTTCGAAATCCAGAGCCAACGAGAAAAATTTTTTAATATTATTTTTTCATTCATAATATTCAAATTTAAAATCATACTTAATTAACAAATACCGAACTCATTCCAGTTTAATGAAATATTTGAGATTCTGCTTGGAGGAAAGGGGTGATTATTTAGCATTGCTGCACCAAAGATTTTCCTGTAAACAACAAAAGAACCAAATAAAAGATTCAGTTTGAGTCCTGGGGATAGATTTAATTTAAGTTATATTTCACTTGGTACTTCTTATTCACTAGAATACTTTTAATTACTTTTAGAACTCGGCCTCCAGCAGCCCGACCCAATCCAACCATGTGCATAATTTTAATTATTAGGAAAATCTTTGAAGTTGTTGTAAAAAGTATGTTAATTAAAATTGACTAAGCAAGAACAAGAAATAAGAATAGGAGAAATTGAGAATTAAAGGAACAAGAGAAAGAGAGAGAGAGAGATGAAATGGAAATAAGATTGAAGGAATTGTAAGTATCATTAGGGAGAATAAATCCCAATTTATAGGCATCAAATGGTAGGCTATACAAGTTGGCAATTTGCACATATTAGCCCCATTATTATCATCACAATAATCATAATTTGGACAATTTGTACAACTTGCATTTGTCCACTTTCATAACCTAATTTGCATAATTTGCATTTGTCCACTTTCATAATAATTTGCACAACTTGCATTTATCCACTTTCATAATACTCCCCCTTGGACAAATGCTACTATTAAAATTGGACGTGTACTGCCTCGTTAAAAACCTTAAGTCGGAAAAACCCAGTGGGAACAAAAACCGAACATAAGGGAAAAAGAGTACAATACAATTAAGTCCGTCTAATATGTCTTCAGGACAATATGTGCTTGTCTTCAAGACAATATAAATGGGCCTACTTCAGTGTCCTGATTGGACGTGCTATTACTGCCTCATTAAAAACCTTAAGCCGGAAAAACCCAGTGGGACAAAAACCGGACAAAAGGAAAAAAGAGTACAGTGCACTTATGTCCATAATCGCTCCCCTTGAGATAAAATAAACTGCTACTTCTGGAGCATCTAAACATTTCCACTTCTGGGGAAATCAATCTTGCATTTTACTGACTCGCCGCATACCAATGCCATAAACTAATTTCTCAAATGTTGATGTTGGCAAAGATTTGGTAAATAAATCTGCAAGATTATCGACGGAGCGAATCTGTTTAACATCAACTTGTCGACTTTCCTGGAGTTCATGAGTATAGAAAAATTTCGGCGAGATATGCTTGGTCCTATCACCTTTAATATATCCTCCCCTGACTTGTGCAACACAAGCAGCATTATCCTCATAAATTATAGTGGGAGAATCTATCACCGGTTTGAATCCACTAGCATTGTGAATATGTGATATCATAGATCTTAACCAAACACACTCTCTTCCGGCCTCATAGAGGGAAATAATTTCAGAGTGGTTGGAAGATGTAGCAACTAGTGTTTGCTTAGTGGAACGCCAAGAAATGGCTGTATCATTATAGCAAAATAGATAACCGGTTTGGGAGCGAGCTCTGTGCGGATCAGATTTATATCCTGCATCAGCATAACCTACTAAACCAGAGTTAGTAGTATTCTTAGAATAGAATAACCCCAAATCAATGGTTCCTCGGAGATAACGGAAGATATGTTTAATCCCATTCCAATGTCTCCGGGTTGGCTCAGAACTGAAACGTGCCAACAAATTTACCGCAAAAGCGATATCTGGTCTCGTGCACTGTGCCAAGTACATCAAAGCCCCGATTGCATTGAGGTATGGTACTTCAGGACCAAGTATATCCTCACCAGATTCTTTAGGACGAAACGGGTCCTTTTGGGGGTCAAGAGACCTTACAACCATAGGGGTGCTCAATGGGTGAGCCTTGTCCATGTTAAAACGTCTAAGCAATCTTTCAGTGTATGCTGACTGATGGACAAGTATTCCATTCTTATTGTGCTCAAGCTCTAGACCAAGGCATAGTTTGGTTTTACCCAAATCTTTAACCTCAAACTCCTTTTTCAAATATTCAGCAGTTTCAGATAACTCTTCAGGAGTCCCAATTAAATTCATGTCGTCGACATAAACTGCTATAATAGCAAATCCGGTTTCAGATCTTTTAATAAACACGCATGGGCAGATGGGATCATTTATGTACCCTTCCTTAGTCAGGTATTCACTTAAACGTTGGTACCACATGCGGCCGGATTGCTTTAACCCATATAAAGATCTTTGCAACTTTATTGAGAATAAGTTGCGGGGAGTGCATGCTTCAGGCATTTTGAAACCTTCGGGAATTTTCAAATAGATATTGGAATCTAATGAACCATATAAGTATGCCGTCACAACGTCCATAAGACGCATTTCAAAATTTTCTTGGGCAACCCAACTTATAAGGAAACGAAAGGTAACTATATCCACTACTGGTGAATATGTTTCATCATAATCTATCCCAGGCCTCTGCGAGAAACCTTGGGCTACGAGTCGGGCTTTATACCTCACGATCTCGTTTCTCTCATTTCGTTTCCGGACAAAGACCCATTTGTATCCAACAGGTTTTACATTGTCGGGGGTTTTAGTAATAGGCCCAAAAACATTACGTTTGGCAAGGGAAGTCAATTCAGCTTGGATTGCTTCCTCCCATTTAGGCCAATCTCGCCTATGACGGCATTCGGTTATGGACCGAGGTTCATAATCATCATTCATAATCTCATGAGCAACTGAGAGAGCAAATGCATCATCGATGATTATCTCATTTCGATCCCATATCTCATTACAATAACTGATGGAAATTTCAGTATTCCCAAGATTGGTGATCTTTTCATGGGTTTGTACCACTTCAGGGGCAATATGCTCATGAACTTGTGCCACTTCAGGGGCAATATGCTCTCTTTGAATATTATGTTGTGCCACTTCAGGAGCAATTTGGTTTCCTCGAGAAAGATTAATAAGCTCATCTGGAGCAGATTCTAAATTCCTCCCCCTTCTTTTTCGAGGAACAGTGTCTTTTGATCCCATCGGTCTACCACGCTTCAGGCGCGGGCCATTTAGATCCATTTCGGGTGGTTCTACAGGAACATCAATCCTAGCTGGAACATTCGCAGCTGGGATGTGAGACTTTGTAACTTTAGCAGTCTCATTAAATGCATCAGGCATTTGATTTGCAATAGCTTGTAAATGGATCAATCGTTGCACCTCATTTTCACATTCAGGTGTTCTTGGGTCAAAATGAGACAAACTTTTCTCATTCCATGAGAAAATCTCGACATTTTTCTGTTTTCCATTTGTGGAAGCTTTTGGTATCCCAAGTGATGGGAATACTGTCTCATCAAAATGACAATCCGCAAATCTAGCGGTAAATAAATCACCCGTCAATGGTTCAAGGAACCGAATAATGGACGGTGAATCAAACCCAACATAAATGCCTAAACGGCGCTGGGGACCCATTTTGGTCCTTTGCGGTGGTGCTACAGGCACTTGTACCGCGCAACCAAAGGTGCGAAGATATGAAATGTCTGGCTCCTGGCCCAAGACTAACTGAAGGGGGGAATATAAATGAGAAGTAGTGGGGCGCAATCTAATTAAAGATACAGCATGTAAAACAGCATGACCCCACGCTGAGGATGGGAGCTTTGTCCTCATCAATAAAGTTCGAGCAATAATCTGAATGCGCTTAATCATGGATTCTGCTAATCCATTTTGAGTATGAACATGTGGGACAGGATGTTCAACTTCAATTCCTAATGAAGCGCAATAAGCATCAAAACTTTTTGATGTGAACTCACCAGCATTATCCATTCTTATGCTTTTAATTTGATAATCTGGGAAATGAGCTCGAAGCTTTATTATCTGTCCAAGCAAACGTGCAAAGGCGACGTTGCGCGTTGATAATAGGCAAACATGGGACCATCTGCAGGATGCATCCACTAGTACCATGAAATATCTAAATGGTCCACTTGCAGGCTGAATTGGCCCACAGATATCACCCTGGATTCTTTGCAAGAATGAAGGGGATTCATAATCAACCTTTGTCATGAAAGGTTTAGTAATGAGCTTTCCTTGTGAACAAGATTCACAAATGTAATCTTTGGATAACAACACCTTTGTATCTTTTAAAGGGTGTCCTCGAGTATTTTTAAGGATTCTTCGCATCATTGTTGCTCCTGGATGACCAAGGCGATCATGCCAAAGTCCGAACACATCAGGGTTCACTAGTTTCCAGGGCATCGTAGCATATGATTCTATAGCTCGTATTGGGACATAATATAATCCCATACTAGAAGCTTTCAGCTTCTCATGGATGGTCTTCTGGCCCATCTTGTAGGAAGTGATGCAAAGAAATTCCTTATTTTGCTCATTAATTGTTTCTAGATGGTACCCATTACGGCGTACATCTTTGTAGCTAAGTAGATTTCTTTTTGATCTACCGCTCAACAATGCATCTTCAAGATACAATGTTGTGCCATTTGGCAAAATAACTGTGGCAGTCCCATAGCCATCTATAATATTAACAGGACCAGATATTGTCTGAACATTTGCCTTGCGCAATGTCACATTTGAGAAAAAGTGTTTGCCACAAAGTATAGTATGCGTTGTAGCACTATCAAGCAAACATATATCTTCCTTTTTCTCAATGTGTCCCATTTGCATTTATCTTGACAACTTCAGGTGTCAAGTTCCATAAAATTTGACAAATTAATAATATGATGCAAAATATAAACCAACAAATATGGAATAAAACTCATGATTTTATTGATGACCATATTTATTTAATATCTTCCTTGGTAACATAATTATCCAAGGGTATGGCAAAACATAGATGAAAAACCCTCAGGATCTATTTCTGGGGACTTGTTATTTTCATCAACATTATATAAAGAAATCAGAAACCTCAAAAGGTTTTTCATTGCCAAGAATATGACAGTTTTCATTGACCAAAACCTTATTGATTTCAGCATCAGTCTCAGTTAGGTCAATGGCATGGGTCTCAACATGCTTGCTTTTCTCCTTCTGGGATGCTTGGTATAGATCAACCAAATGTTTGGCCGTACGACAGGTACGTGACCAATGACCAGTCATTCCACAACGATGACAGGTACTATCATCATGCTTCTTCATGGGTTTTTTACCTTTAGGGTTGTGTAGGGAGTTATTTATATTACGGTTAAATCTCCCACCACCCTTACGGAAAAAATTCCCATGCCTGCGCTCACGGCCTCTAGGACGGCCAACATTCTTACTTGAGCCGGCATTTGCTTCAGGAAATGCCTTAGAGCCAGCAGGTCTTAAATCATGATTTTTAAGCAGCAACTCATTTGTTTGTTCTGCAGTCAACAGGACTGAGATCAATTCAGAATATGTTTTAAACTGACGCTGCCGGTATTGCTGTTGCAATACAATATTCGAAGCATGAAAGGTGGAGAATGTTTTCTCTAAAAGCTCAACCTCAGTAAGCTTAACACCACAAAGTTCAAGCCGTGACACAATATCATACAAAGCCGAATTATAATCGGACACGGACTTGAAATCCTGCAACCTCAGATGTTGCCAATCATAGTGTGCTTGAGGGAGGATGACAGTTTTGGTGTGATCATACCGCTCTTTCAATCTTGTCCACAAGATCAAGGGATCTCGGACAGATAGATATTGAACTTTTAGGCTATCACTTAGATGCCGACGGATAAAAATCAAAGCATTTGCCTTATCTTTATCATTAGCATTTCCATTTTCACCAATGGTAGCTGCAAGACCTTGGCCTTGGAGATGCAGTTCAATATCGAGACACCATGACAAGTAGTTATTGCCACTTACATCCAAAATTTGGAATTTGGGCTTTTCAATATTTGCCATAATTCTGAAAAGAATGGTCTCAATTAGTTTGACAACTTCTGGTGTCAAAAATGTTTAGAAGGAAATCTTTACACAATGAAAATTAAAATTATCTTGTGTATAGAAAATAAATTTTGTATGAAATCAAACCTTCAGAACTTACCAAACTTCAAACTTGCTTTACTTTAGAACACTCGTGCTGATAACGTGTTGTAAAAAGTATGTTAATTAAAATTGACTAAGCAAGAACAAGAAATAAGAATAGGAGAAATTGAGAATTAAAGGAACAAGAGAAAGAGAGAGAGAGAGATGAAATGGAAATAAGATTGAAGGAATTGTAAGTATCATTAGGGAGAATAAATCCCAATTTATAGGCATCAAATGGTAGGCTATACAAGTTGGCAATTTGCACATATTAGCCCCATTATTATCATCACAATAATCATAATTTGGACAATTTGTACAACTTGCATTTGTCCACTTTCATAACCTAATTTGCATAATTTGCATTTGTCCACTTTCATAATAATTTGCACAACTTGCATTTATCCACTTTCATAATAGAAGTATTATTATCAAATGAATAATTAATCTATTATAAACTATTCCTCAAAAAAAAAATCTATTATAAACTAAAATATATGTTATCTATGAATTTGGACCGGTCTAAACTGGACCCGAGCCTAAAAGGATTTCTATGGCCAGGTTTGGCCTAAGTTGAGTCAAGTGCTCTATTATATATTATAATTAAAAAAAAATAACAAATGTCCAAGAGAACTCTTTACAGTTTTACACTTCTAAATTTCTTAAAGAATAAGTAGGTAATCTTTACCATGTTGAAGAAATATGTCAATCTGGACTTTGATCTCCATTTTCTACCATTTCCATTCTTATTTCTTAATTAATTTGGAGCATATGACTATAATGCACAAACACCTGTCTTGGAGGTTGGAATAACCTATCTATCTGTACCACATTTTATTTAAAAAGATCCATCAAATAAGAATAAAAACACCTGTCTTGGAGAACAAAAGTTTATTTTACAGAGAAAGGAAATTCCTAAGAGCTCATGGCTAACTATCAAATTTCAAAAGGTAATTTTTTTGATTAAGTAAATTTCTTTTCTTTTTTTGAAAATTGATTAAGTAAACTTCTAAAATATAAGAATTTTGTAAGATAGGACGTTATTTTTCTGCAAACGTTATTTAGCAATTATCAACAATTTATTGATCTTGTTCTGTTTAAGTAAGGTATCGAGTTCCAATCTTGTGAATGGAAAAAACCATTGTTGAGAGAGTTTTACCCCTATAGTGGGTTAACTCGGTTCGAAATGGATTAGTCTTAGGCCAAGAACCTGAGGATACCCTTAGTTAAACCAAAAAAAAAAAAAGAAAATAGCTATCATTTCTTACTTAATTATCTTTGCCTTTTTATTTTTCTTAAAACAAGCTCCAATTATATGAACTAGAAAAATTATCCTTGCTCACGCCGCAGGTTTTCATAATTTAATTATATTTATTTATCTTATATGCAAGAATAGTAAAAGTATAAAACTATAAGAAATTAAGCATTTAATTGTATATTCTAATCATTATAAAAAAATATTTTGTGATACATAATTAAGAAAAACAGAGAGGATTATCCGAATCAGTTGTAGTTATTTCTATATCTATATATGAAAGTTATAATAATATACACTACAAACTTATAGCTTAGAGCATATAAACATCACAAAATCATTGTAAGGTTTATGAAAGAGAAAAAAAATCATAATGTTCTCTGACTTCCACTGAGAGGGAAGAAGAAAAGGTAAGAGATGAAAAATTGGTAGGAAAAAGTTCTCGTTTTGATAAAGAAAAAGGAAATATTAATAGACCTCTAATTTATTTTTTTCCCCAAAATTGGAAAAAAAAAGAGAAATACTTAGGTTGAATGAGGATAAACCCAAAACAATAACTATCAACTAATTTAAAATTTTTTTTACATTGACACATTTAATGAATTGAAAAAAAAAAACCTAAACGAATAGGGAGCAAAAAAATACTAATCAACATATATAAAAACTTAAATAAAAGGAGAGTACAAAATAAAAAAAAAAAGGTTTAAATGTTAGCATAACTTTTAAGACATTAAATTAGTAAAATATATTCAACTCTCACATTTAATGATTTTCAATAAATATTCTCAAAAAAATTATTTTCAACAAATATAACACACTTATTATTATAAAAAAGAAAATATTTTTGGGTAAAATTACGAAATAATCCATCTCTACGACTATCAATTTTCAAATGAGATGGTAAAAAGGATATTTTCATATAATATTAATTTCTTTAGTATAAAATTACCAAACAATCCAATAGATAAGCTATTACATATCAAATTAGATGGTTAGAAAATATATTTAATAAGGGATAGAGTTAATATATAGATATATAGATAAAATTAGTAATTTCTTACTTTTTTTTTAATAACTTGTGTCAAAGTCTAATAGTGTAGGTCTAATTTTTTGGCCAATAACCAGGAATTATATATACCTCATATAACAATTGTTTATGCCCCCAATAATAGGTTTGTATTTGGAGAAGCTGAGCTTGCACCCTTTCATTGGAATATTTACTTATATATATATATATATATATATATATATATATATATATATACCAACAACAATTTATAAGTGCATATATTGAGGTGGACACTGTTGAAAACACACTTTTGTTGAATGTCATGTCTTTTACAAATGATAGCCTTAAAAAAAAAAAACAGTGGTCTAGTAGGCAGGTAAAATGGTTGATGAGCACAATGCCGACACACTTGGTCGCTAAAGTGAAAAAAAAAAAGGGGTCAATCCATACTTTCATGATGTTTCGGAAGTTGTCTCATACTCCTACATGAAACAAAATCTAAAGTGAATTTATCTATTCATGAAAAGCTTTTGTTTTCTGTAAATTTATAACACTATTTTAAGGAGAGGCCTAGAATGTAGGGGTACATTCGTCACCTTTTCATTGGCCCTCTCTTTTTATTTTTTTAAATTTTCTCTTTTTTTCTTTTTTTAATTGTTATATTTAAAATAATATTTTTATTATGTGAATATTATTCTTTAATATTAATTTTTATATAATAATACTATCTTAATATTTTATAATATTTATTTAGTATAAATATTTAGTATAAATGTTTAATATATTTAGTATGTTTATATATTTATTTATATTATAATTTGAATATTATTTTTAAATATTAGATTTATATAATAATATTTTTTTATATTTTTTTAAAATTTTATCATATTTATTTAATTTAAATATTATATATTATATATCTTTTACTTATACTATATATATAATACTTAAAAATATTTTATATATAGTATATATTACTATATATTACTATTAAATATTTATATATATTTATATTATTATTTGAATACTATTTGTAAGTATTAGTTTTATAGAATAATGTTATTGTTTTAATATTGTATCATATTTATTTGATTTAAATATTAAATATTTTATCTTTATATATTACTTATTCTAATATATATATATATAGTATATATTACTATATTATATTTATATTTTATATATCTGTATATGTATCTATATAATTATCTTAAAAAGAAGTTAGCCTCACGTTATATAGGAAAAATTTGTTAGCTTCCATTCGTTTTTTTTTCTTTTTCAATTTTTTTGGGATGGCATTTGTCGATATCCCATTGGTCCTTTTTTATTTTTTTCCTTTTTGATTTTTTTTTACTTTTACTTTTGTTTTCATTTTTTCTTTATATACATATATACTATAAGGCCTAAAATTCTTTTAGTGGTACTTGATACCACCTGATTGGGTGGATCTTTTTTTTTTTTCATTTTGTTCTTCAAGACAAGATATAGAGCCAACCGTTATATCATCAAAATAATTTAAAAAATAATAAAATATATAAAATAAATATAAACATACAATCTGATTTTGAAGAAATTATTTTATGATTCGTCTTATCATGTCATCTATAAGACCAACTAATAAAATATTATCAACAAAAGGCTTTTCTACAATTACTAATATCCTTAATTTCAGGATTTACCCATTAAATCTTATTTTTTTAAAATCATGGGCTAAATTTTAGTAATTACTTTGAGTTGATAAACTTTTATTGGTTGATCCTATAACTGATATAGTTAGATGATCCTTATTCTTTATTTTGAAGCTCTCATATCTTTAGAGGGATGTGTCGTCTTTTCATTAACATTCTCATTTTTTTACTTTTTTTTTAATTTTTAAGTTTTAAAAGAATGTTGATTTGAGAATTCGACAAAAAAATATAAAGCCCGAGGCGTAGCTCGGGCCATAAGTCTAGTAGGATTAATTATAGTGGTAAGGGTTTAATTTTACGGTAAAAAGTATCTAAGTTTGAATCTCGATGATCTTTCTTCATAGACGATCAAAGAAAAAGTTCAAAAAATTAGTAGTGAAGGTTCAATAGATTCATATATATATATATATATATATTTAAGAAAAAAGGTTATCAATCAAGTTTAGTTCAAATGACATCAATTTAAATTTAGTAAAGCATTCTAAATTCCCATTACTTAGATTCAAAAATGAGTGGATGGATAGTTTAAGAACTTTAAAAGAATAAGAAAAAAAAAAGGGGACTCGAATCTAGATTTATTGAAAAGGAAATTGAAACAAAAGGAAGAAAGCAATCAACTTTCTTTTTGTTTTTGTTGTCTCTAAGAAATCGATATTTTAAAATAATTAACCCTCTGATTATTAGTATAACATGTTCTCCATGGAAAAAGTAAAACTTTAAACACATTTACATAGACTAATAGTAACAATTTGAGTAATACTAATGGAAATTACCAAAATAAGTATGAAAAATGGGCAATGAGTAGAGTTGGGGTATGATGAATAAGCTGTACAGTAGCATTTGCACTAAATGGATGATACGAAATAATAATCAAAGTTTGATTTTGATTACAAATATAAGAAGAGAATGAGGAAAGGACAGCCCTATCAATCACGGGTGATGGTTGGTTCAATTCAAGGAAAAGGGTTTAAGCATATTCATTCATTCCATTAAAGAAAAAGTACTTTGATAAATTGTTTTCCCTTTTCACCCCATGGAAAGTGGACGTTCACAATCATCCGCAATATACATATTACCAATTCAGGCCTTTGATATAAATTGTTTTTATCAATCTCATTGTAATTAGTGGCTAATGAACCCTTATTTAAATAAGAAATTAATATATAGAACCGTTCTAACACGATAGCGGTAATTCCAACAATTAAAAAACATATCAACTTAAAATAACTTTAAAATTTTGCAAAATGTTAATGATTCACTTGATACATATGAAGGATTTTATAGTCACCAATGTAATTCTTACATATGTATTATGATTTCGACAGATTTTTCTCTGTTTTTGTTATACATATGGAATTAATTAAAAGGAAGATCACGATTCAAAAAGATTAAAACGAAACCTAAATTGCTCCTAGAATGATGACATTGAACCTTACATATTTAAAGAGGGGGGAGGCTACCTTTGTCGTGGTGAAGTGTGGCGTAAAATGTGATGGATAGACACGCCCGACGCAGCTTTTCATGAGGGCGGAGGGGGGAGGGGGGCAATTGAGAATTGAGAAAATAAATGGCAAGAAAAGGGGGAAGGGGTGGGCCCGATATTTTTGGAGAAGATGATGATGATGATTAGGTTTAGGGAGAACACATGGAACATGGAAACCTGGTGGGGGCCCAGCTTTGATGATTGGGTGGGGAACCGGCCGTGGGCCCCCACCTGTCTTCTTGTCCTCTCAACATCCCATGTTTTGTAATCTCAGTGGATTACATGTGGGACCTACCCCTGCCCAAGTCCAAATACTCCTCTTCACTCCCTCTTCGTCCTTGTTAATTAAGAAATTAAGAATTTTAAATTAAACTAAATTAAATAAAATAATATAATTCTCTCTGATAAGTTATGTTCTTGAGGTAGAGCAGTATGAAAATTCCAAAAATAAATAGAAATTATTATTGTTTGATTAAGCATTAATTATTGAAGCTATGCAAAGGTGATGAACTGATTAGGGTTAGTTGTTTGTGTTGTGTTGTGTAGGAAATAGGAAATAGGAAATCCAGGAGATAATGTGAGGCAAAAGTCTGATTGATGTAACTCTGAGGAGGAGTCTTCATCATGTATTTACTTACTCACTGCTTTGCGATGATCTGAATAAAAACAAAGGATATAGGCATTGTTTCAATGCATAATTGACATATGTACCATCTTAAATCACATATGAGTCATATGACCCAATCTTCTAAGTGAATCATGCATCAATTTGTCAACTCTGTTACTATGATTTGATTTGTAAAATCTAGGCCTTTTCCTAGGATTAAATATCTCAGTTCAATTCATGTAGACCTCAAATAATTTTTTTTTAATACAAAATACTGAAATATGTTATTATTATTATTATTTGTATAAATCCATTGATAACTACATTGAATTTCAACTAATTCAGAAATGAGTTACATTGAACTCCATACAGAGAAAACTTTATCTAACGTATTTTCTCCATTCATGAAAAATAAACTCAAGATTTTACTTAAGAGATATTATAACTCCTCTCCTTTCACTCAACTCTCAATAGGATCCAATTACACCGTGTTGGGAATAAATATATCACTTACTCTTCTTATAATAATCCTACAATAATACCGTGTTTGGTCCGATTACAATACAGCATCTTGTAACGGTCGCCACTTATGAAATCTTGAATTGTGATGGTAATTGAAATAATAATAATAATAATAGTATAATATAATACAATAATTGTTGGTGAAATGCTCCCTAAAAATACATTCTATTTTTTCGGTTTTTTCCCCATCTTCTCTCTGTTGGATACCTCAAATTATCTCAATATTTCTCATTTAATGAAAAATCTCACAAACTTCTACATTTTATAAAAAAGTTTTCACAATATTTTTTTATTTTTGGTATTAAAAATAATGGAACATCAATATATGAGAAAAATATTACAAATTTTGACACGACTACAATTTAAATGAGTTTTTTTAGAAAAAAATCAATTTTCATGCTAATCAAATAGGGAAAAATGTTAAAGCAATGATACATTTCTAGAATCAGAATTTAAGAACGAAAACCACAATAAAAACATTAATATATCATTAACATATTTCTCTTAGGGCATGTTTGTTCCACCGTATTGGATTGAATAAGATGAGGAAGAAAATTACATGTAATTTGTAAAATGATTTTATAGTATTAACATAGATTTGTATTGCGGGGAAGTTATACATAAGATGACTTTATTCTTTAAACATATAGAAGATTGACTCATTATATGAATAATCCTCCTCACAATACAAATCTATATTCTATATCAATATTATAAAACCGCACTACAAATTACATGTAATTTTCCTTCTCATTCTATCCAATCCAATTCGCTGTAACAAATATACCCTTACAGCCTAAAATGGAAAAAACAAAGACTTTCAGGAGGAGACAAATGTAAAGTGAAACCGTTAACCCTACTATATGTAGAGAGAGTGAAGACAAAAAATACAGAAAACCCACCAGAAAATTTGATATACAGCATCTGAATTTTCTCTTACAATCTTTCACAATCTAAGAATTGATTTGTTTACCTGTGCAGCTGGCAAACAAACTCACCTCTCAGACTTACCTGTGCAGCTGGGAAACAAACTCACCTCTCAGACTATCTTACCCATTTCCTACTCCATTTTCCCCCTTTTACCGAGCATGATTCAAAGTAGTGCTACTTCTTTTACCAATCATTCTCTCACACTGCTATTTTTCACCCCAAACAAGTCAAACTGTCATAGCAGAGACCAACTAAATATTTTAGTAGAATCGACTTGCAATCCATTTCAATACCCTGAAAGCAAAAGAATCAAACCCAATGAAACACCCCCTGCAATTTTAAAGGACGCAAAGATCTAACTTTCACCAGACTTACAAGACACCGTGACGTGCCCCAGTACTCTGAACTTGTAGAATAGTAATTCATCCTCTTTTCATTTTAATGGAAAAATTGGAATTCATCTATTCACAGCAGAGTATACATCAAAAACTCTACAGCATTTACCACATTGTGGATTTACAGCGCATCAAATGAGCATCCAGCTGAAAAAGCAAGTAAGCCACCTAAACAGAATGCTATACATTAGCAAGGTATAATTTGAATTTACCATGCTATAGCTCAATCACCGAGAAGAGAAAGTGGTTGTCGCATGCTAAGTTCTGCTTTGAGTGCTGGGAAATGCTCCAAGTCATGAGAATCACTCAAGATTTTCTGCACATAAGAAAAGCGGTATTTGTTATAGATGAATACAAAGTCTTACCAGAATTAAACAGTAGAACTCATTGTGAGGGGGTAATTAGTGCTATACAGTATAGTTCATAGCCTATAATCAAGATTTCAAAACAGCTCTAGATTACTATTATTTTCAAAAGACTATGGCCACTTGCATATTGTTATATTTTATTAATAGCAATTTTACTGCTAGGACTGCATGTTTAAATACTTATTTCACACAAACACTGAAGACATAAAGCAAACACCTATACATGAGCAGAAACCCTGGACATGCAATTATCAAATTGTTTATTGTTTGTTTAGAGAAAAGTAGTATCTGAATCAAGAACAGGGACACATATGTTTCCTATCATGAATAACAATCAACATGGAAAACTGTATTCTATTGGAAGACATGCCCAAGTCAAAGGAAATTAAACAAAAGTAAACCATGTAAATAACAAGGGCAAGAGGGATGACGTTTACCAATGCCGCAACATGTGCCTCTTGCAAAATGTTGCCATCCATTTCCAATCTGGCAATAGGAAACTCAGGAAGGTGTCCTGATTGTTTTTTGCCAAGTAAATCTCCAGGTCCACGTATAAGAAGGTCAACACTTGCTAAGTGGAAGCCATCTGATGACTTCTCGAGCACCTTCAGGCGATTTAGGCTACTGGAAGTAGATGCCACCAGTACACATTTAGACTTTCTTGCCCCACGACCAACTCGTCCTCTAAGTTGGTGTAACTGAGCTATTCCAAATCTCTCGGCATTCATAACAACCATCATAGATGCATCTGGAACATCAACGCCAATCTCAATTACTTGAGTGGAAAGCAATATATCTGTTTCTCCAGACCTAAACCTTTTCAATGCTTCTTCCTTTTCATCACCCTTCATTCTTCCATGTAACAACCCACATTTATAATCGCGGAACTGGTTTGCTATGGTCTCAAGATCCGCAGAAGCAGCCCGAAGCTGTGGCAATTGTTCAGATTGTTCAATGACTGGATATACAAGATAGACTCTTCCCCCTGTTTCTAACTCCTCTAGCATCATCTGTTACAAAATGAAAAAAAATCAATTCATTCGGTTCTTTACCTGTTGAAATAAATAAGCAATCTCAAATTCATGCACAACTTAAACCATCCACCTCTTGTTGCAGAAATAAAGATATATACAGACACAAATGTAAAAGTTTCAAGCCAATCTGATTTCTTCGTCACATCAATCAAGAATGAAACAGTAATATTTCAATATATATTTAATGATTGAATTTTACTGTATCAAGACAAATATTTAGACATTTTTAATTAACTTCAAAATTCGTATGCATGATTTACGTGAATAGAGCATGAATGAAATTCAACAGTTGGGTTACCAAAATATAAATCAATAAAAAGATATGAATGGAACACTAGAAAGTTTTACAGTGTTAGTGGATCCTTCATATAAATATCCATCCCCTTTTATTGCTCTGGGAACCATAATTAGACAATTCCTACATGCAAATTAAGCACTCGATATTATGAAGCAAGGCATGGTCATAAGGATTTTCTACAAAATACCTAATAGGGTAAGATACCAAATAATTAATTATCCAAAAAATAAAAATACTAAATAAGCCCTTCAAGTTTTCTCACTTACCTAAATAAATGATTTGTATCCAAATGGGCCATTATGATGCAGAAAGATGTCAATTATATCACATAACCTAATGGGCATCTTCCGCAAATGTGGATACTGATGCGCTTTTCTGACCTGGCAAAGTTGATTGAGTAGGAAATTTTGCACTTGAGATGTGGTTACTCCACTCCAGTTTTACCATCCCAGAAAACCCACGTCTCTACTGTGAGTGTCAAGGACGGTAGCTGGGCATGAGCTTAATAGGCATTAAGTTCACTTGTAATATGGCATGTTTTTGTCAACATAAAGAGTGATCTGAGTAAAGGTCATAGAATATGGGTTGATTTGATTACAAAAAGATAGGGGATTTTCTGACAAATCTGGGCTAATTTAATTTTAGCCGACATACTTATAAACCAGGTGAGCAAGAGAAAAACTGAATTCTAGTTTTCTAGTTTCTCTCTTCAATTGACCTCTCTGATATCACATAGGATGTAAGCACTCCCAAGCAGTAAATAGTGCAACAATAGTTAATGTGACTCTAAAAGCATAGGACAACAGGCTTGTAAAGGAAACCAAAATGGCACCCAAAACATTATACAATTAACAGTACACTATCCCATTTCAGTTATCCAACAATCATTATTCTTTTTCTAATGAAAAATAATAGAAACAGCACATTAAGTATTCGAATAACAAAAGAAAATACTTTACCGCGTAAATATCCTTAAAGCCATTCGCAGTTCCTTCAATGATGTGCGTTTCAACAGGTATTCTTCCTGGAGGTAAGTCAGTAATCTGTCATTACAGGAACCAGAGAACAATCATTGGCAGGCAATGAGCCTATATATAACTGTAAAAAAGGAACTCAAGTGCACCATTAAGTTGTCCAAATCATCCTAAAGCATAGGTGAGCTGAATCTGAATGGCAACCAACCTCAAGCTAACACTTTAATTTTTCTTATAATTTTTCAGGAATTTTGTTGAGTATTAGCTGCTATAAAGACACTGGCTTCTTTCTATACTTCTATGTATCATGGATCAACTCTTTTCCTTTTTCTTTTCTTTTAATACTTTTTTGCATCAGAAATTAACAAAATTTGTCCAACGCAGAGCATTAAAACAAACAATTTAATCTACTTAGAGAAGAAAAGCAACTACAGAGAATGCAAGCAATTGTAAGTATAGCAAATTGTACATACATGTGTCAAGGACATGTCCCCATACAAAGCCAAAGCAAGGGTCCTTGGTATTGGAGTAGCCGACAAGGCAAGAACATGAGGAGCCATATAGGTACCATGTTCGGAGGAAACATCCATGTCAGCCACTGGTATTCTTGAGCTTGTCGTATAATATAGCTGTAAGAAGAAGTTTCTCCATCAGCTCATGATATAACATTTGCACACAACAAAACAACTATGCCTGCTAAGATCTAAGGATGGAATAATCACTTCTAGCAAAATCAAAATAAGACCTTGATAGATTGAGAGTTGATTCTTGATTGAAATATCCATTAATCAGATTCCAACATAAGAACTTCCTTTGTTTGTTTGTGTTTGTGGCAGGCACCAGAAAAGAAAGGAGGGTTATAGCCACATTCCTTGATGGCCAGCATTCTAATAATTAATTGGTATTTATCTTGTACATGGCGATCATAATCAGGACTTCAAGAAGTTTCATTGATATGGAAATGAGTTGACAAATACATAAAATACTAAGGTTAAGAGAGACATCTGACAAAAGCTGACTAAGATGTCAATGATGTCAATATGCTTATTGACAAAATATCAATCAGAAGTAAAGCCAAATTTGCTATCCATTTAACATTTCATAAAATTGGGCCAAAAACAAAAAATCATGAGAATGTTGACAGTGCAGTGAAACAGGCAAAAGTTTTAGGTGAACAAAATATTTTACCACTAATAAAGGGATACATAAAGCTAATCCAATGGTAAATCAATGATAGAAGATAACACATATAAGAATGCATTTCAGTGCTTCTTTTTTGCCATAAACGAATATTCTTTTCAATATCATCCTCTTTACCAAGACTTCTGTTCTGGTATATTTTCGTCTCCTGAAAAAGATATTACAACCGAAGACTGAAAGACATTCATCCAGATTAAAATCTGGATAAGAGAACAACAAATTATAACATGAAGCTAAAACAACTAAAACTCTATTGCACAGAACTCTTCCACCACAGACTAATAATGCAAACTATTATTATCATCCAGCAACCCATTGATGACTGAAAAACAATCTCAAGATATCACATTCAAATAAGAATTCATCATTGGCACATATAGCTCCTTAGATATTTGCATAGAATTTATCATTTTCCAGCCCAATAAAAGTGGACAACCTTACTGTTAAACTTTCCTCTCTGGATCACACCAAATCGATGCTGCTCATCAACCACAGCAATTCGTAGAGAAGAAAACTCCACTTTTTCAGCTATTAAACTATGGGTTCCAATGACGAGTGAGATATTTCCAGTTTGGAGATCCTGCAAACTATAAAGGTTACTAAAATTCAAGATGATTATATAGATCATGTAAAGGCACCAGATGATGATACATACCTTACGAATCAGACGTGATTGCTTGAGTGGGGTTGATCCTGTTAGTAAAGCAACAGAAGGTTTACACTCAACCTCGTCCATATTCTCTAGCAGATTAATGAAGTGTTCATAATGCTGGATTGCAAGCAGCTCAGTAGGAACCATAAAAGCAGCCTATATATAAATAAGATAAAGTCAACTCAAAACAAAATCATGTCCTATTAAAACTAGTCACAACAGGGAATGCTAACTATAACACAAACAAGATTACCACCGTTTATCATTTTTAAATAGGTTACTAATACGATATAATATGTTTAAATCAATTTACATAAGGTTTATCAAAGACATTTAAAGGTGAAAGTAGCTTGATTGACCAACCTGATAACCAGCGGCAATGACCTCCATGCAAGCCAAGAAAGCTACCACCGTTTTCCCACATCCAACATCTCCCTAGAAAGAGCATCCACGTATTATCAAGGGTTGATTGGTATTCAAGAATAACAATTACATATATGACAATCAAATAAAATCTAATCTCAACTCTCTTTTTATAGATCTTTCATGATAACCGACAATATCCTAGTAATTCTGGCAGCATATCATACTCTTAGAAAGTAGGTACATATGTATCTTTTAGTTTTGGAGGGATGGTTTGGGAGTTCAAATTATCAGATATATTTCTTTAAAGGGGGATAGGATAGAGGGTGAGGGGAATACAAAAGGCACAACCAAACAGCCCATCTATACTTCTGTAGTGAGAGCAAAAACAATAACCAAGATTAGAAAAATTAGCTTCAAGAACAGCAGCATTAAATTTTAGTTAAAAACAAAAATGCAAACCTCAATACAATTAGAAGCAGTTTGTAGACTGTTCAGTAATGAAAGAAGAGTAGCAGTCATGCAAAAACCAAAACCTGTAAAAGTCGATTCATGGGGACTGGTCTCTTGAGATCCCATATAATTTCTGAAATAGCACTAAGTTGACCAGGGGTAAGGGAATATGGAAGAGCTTCCAAAAATTTCTTGGTCAGACTGGACCATTCTTCCGTGTAAGCAGCATTCAATTCAGGTTTCCTGCACTTGTCCAGCAATCCATCTTTTTCAATTTTTGTGCCAAGACCTTCAAGCATTTGAAATAAGCGCCCTAACTGCAGATAGGATCACTCAGCTTATGAGTTATATGTGCAACTAATGAATAATACAAAATGCACTATGAGTTTGAAACAGAAGAATATTCAGATATGATGCCAGGAATGAAGACATCAGAATTTTCTAGATAAATGTACTTAATAAATTGAGTAGCCAATAGACCTCCAAAAATATTCCCAATCAACAACACAATCACATTCTAATCTAAAATAAAGCTCACTACCAGGAATTGCCGAATGACATTCTACTAATCCAATGATACCACAAGTGTGAACATGTTGATGATAAATATTTCAAAAGTGCAGAAAGCACACCAAACAAGAATTTGACGAAAAAGAGACTTTTTTTTACCCCAAAGTGCAAACCCCATAGGGGGTCTAAATGCAGTAAAGGATGAAGACCTAAAATAATTTTTTTTAAAGGCTACTACATATTAAAAGTACGGAATCACAACTTTTATCTTAGTTGAAACTTGAAACACTTGATATACATGGGAAAATGTACAATGCAATCAAACGGTTCAGCAGCCAACAAGAAAGAAAAGAAAGCATGTCTAAACACAACAGCAGATTCCAAGTAGAGCACATACATGGACAATGAAATCTGTTAATCATGCATGGACAGCCAGTTTATGCCCAAGCTCACTCATTTTGCAAGTAATCTTTCCCTGAGCTCAACCCGGCCTGATATAGATACCTGACTCAAATCAGCCCATTCCACGGAATAAACTTTAGGAGGAGTCATATTATTTATTAGCATTTGGGGGCCAAATCCACATCTTGCTTCATCTAAAGTAACATGTTTCCTTTCTGATGAACAACAGGTTTTTTACAATGACCAGACAAGGTGCTGTGAAAGTGAAAGTCCACTGAAAAAAAGATAATAAGACAACATTCACTTCAAAGCAGAAATACAGAAATCTCGTCAAACTCAAACTTGGGGAGAGGCATTCAAGAACTTGAGCAAGTCAAACTCATAGTTTAAAATCTGATGTAGGCCAGTTTGGAGGTTTGAGTTTATCGCCCTTTTGTAGAAAAGAGACTTACCTAGGAGTTCCTCAGAAGTCATGCCTAAAAATGATTGCATCACAACAATCACAAAGCAATAATGCTGGAAAGAATGTTAAACTATATCTCAATAGCAACTTTTTAGGCACTCTAACTTAGGCAGCTTTAGCATGAGCATGTACAAGAAAGAAGATTATCAAAGATCAGTTTGTGACAATAGATGTGTGACTATACAAGAAACTGAATGCTGCGGCCGAAGGGGAGTGTAGGCCCAGTTGAGAGTAAAATAAGGAAGGATTACATAAACTAGACTACATGTAAGATGAAGGCTTATGTACAATTCTATAAGCAATGTGACCAAGTGGAAAATGTTTATGTCAGGCATAGAGGAAAGAATCTAAAGAAGATGGGTTGATACATTCACTTCAAGGCACAGAGGAAGGTGGGGGAACATTTCATTTTAACATATAAAGGATGCAATGATAAAAGAACAAAATATGCTATCATGTCCTTTCCGTTCCACTCCTTCATTAAACAAGTTTAGTTCCACACTTTTTCATTTTCTTCCCTTTCCCTCTTTTATTTGAGCAATCTAGATAAGGGGAGCTATATCCTCTCCTCTGTCTGTTTCCTCCCATTCCCTACCCCTTGTAGTTCCCAAAGTCAGCCTAATAACTAGGATAGTGCTTTTACGGAATATGTTGTTTTATAACTATAATGGGAGTAATCCAATCAATTGAAAGAGATGTTATCCATTAGAAATAGATGCTAAAAAAGGGGAAAAATCATGACGGCAACAATTTTAAAAGATGAGTATGATACTAGATTTCAGATTGAACTAGCAAGTAGTTAATTATGAATAAAGATTACCTGTAGGTAGAAGAACTCATCAAAGATGAGCCTTTTCCGAGCTAAATCAGCCTCCTCTATATTCTTTGGCTGGTGAATCCCAACATATGCCTACATTGTTACAAAAAGGTACTTAGCTTTGCCACATAAAAATAGCAAATAAGGCGAATAAATAACATGAATATTGCAACTACGGAACATCTCAATTTAAGACCAGAATACCATGTCATGGACAAATTAGTAAATAAAACCATTCCTTTTAACTTCTTTTCTAAATCCTTAAAGTATCAAATTATCAAGAGTGTAAGTGGTTTAAAGTGGCTATCAATCTCAAGTTTGTAGGCTGGTTACTCATATCTTATATTTTACATTTAATCTTGTTGATGCCAGGATTGACGGGAGTGCACCCACTACGAGGTATTGTCTGCATTTTGAGCTTGCCAAGTGGTTTTGCCCCCTGAGAGAAGGCCCATCATATTGGTAGAAAGAATAAAGAGGGCTTCCAGTTATAATTACTGAAAAAAAGGTGAGTATCTGGTAGAATGCTGGACTCTTAGTTCCCATGACCACAGGTTCAAACCCTGGCAACCTCAAGGACCAAAACAGGAATGGAGGGGTAGATGTCATCAACAGAGATTCAAGATTTAACCATTTCTCAAGGAGTACGAATAAAGATGGAGAGGGACTGAGGAAGAAAAAAACTCATGTAACTGTCCCAAACTAGTGTGACAATAGGCTTAGCTAAATTTTTATCAGATAGCCAAGATGAGTAGTGGCTTGGTTTCAGGGTAAATCAATAAAAAAGGTCTTCCCTCTCAGCTTCAGGCAATGTCCTTCTTGAGAAGAGTTCAATTTTGAATATAATATTGTTAAGCCAAAGTTGTTCCATTATCTGAGAAGTAAAGATTACAATGCAAACACCAGCAGATGCTTCCCATTGCACCAGACCAAACTTGTGCGAAACACTAGTCTCATTAATCAAGAAAAAATGTTGCACCATGGAGGAAGAAAAAGTCACTTACATCATGGAGACGTAAAAGTCCAAATTCTTGGATGATTTCTTCAGGTATAGGATCAATATTGATCGGCAAGGCGTTTAAAACCCTAAAAGAAATAAAACAGCTATATTGTAAGTAAAGAGGCTAAACAATGGACTAAATGAAAATATCCATCCAGGCTGAAACACAGACACGCACAGATAAAGGAGGTTGTGAAACAAGCTCCAAAGACAATTTTGTTTTTGTCAGGACTCAGTAATATAGAAATACTCATAGTGGCAACAAATATAATTACAATAGCAAAACCCAAAGCACCGCAAAATAGCAATTTTTCAACACAGAACCAGAACATTTATGGTGAGACAGTTTCAAGTTCACAGATATACACAGAAACTAAGAAATTTGTTAACTAATTCTACATCCATATACATAACATGCAATCACATAAAGTGGAAAAGTGTTAAGAGTTACAAGATAAAATCATGCAGATATAAGCACTGGAGCACCTGAACAAATAACTCTTCCTTGAAAGCCACTGATGTAATAATTCAGAACAAAATAATGAGGGACAAACCTTGCAACAATGTCTCTAAGAAAATTGGCATTTAAACCACCTTTTGAAGGATAGATAGGATAAGGCCTCCCTTTTGTGAGAACAGATGAATCATCATCATCTTTTAAGACATCAATACTGTATTCCCTCATTTCATAGTGATCTTTAGTACCCATGGCCCTCACCTAGATTGGAAAAAAAAAATGGAATAAAATTCTTGGATGAAATATTCTGTAAGAACAATACCAAAGAATGAATGACCACATCATAGAATAGTAGAAGCTGTTGTTCTTTTCATATGGATGGAAAATCTATGTTATGAGTGTTTATTTCACTTCGCTAATAAGAAAGCCAGTCAATGCAATAGAGAATATTCAAATAATGAATGTTTCATGTAAAACCCTTAAACTGTAAGCTTACTAATCCAGAATCCCTTAAAAATTATTCCATGTTGACAATCCCATAGCCTTTTATGGCACTTCACAACATCTCACCGCAAATATTAAGAAAAAGTTTGCTAGGAGGAAACAGAAGCGAGCTATTAATTAACAAAAAACAAATCCGTTATTGTGCATGGCATTACTCTTTGAAGAAAAGAATGCGTTCACAAGTATATTGACTGAACCACTTTGAAGAGAATTGGGGTTTAAAGAAAAAAGAGAGGAAGAAGAAGAAACTCACCTTTCCACTAACACATACAAATTCTCCCAATTTATGCTTTCCTTCAAGACTTCTCAGAAAAGGTTGAGAAGCAAAACGAGTACCCCGGAAAAATTTCTTCAAATGCAAAAAAATTGTCTTCAGCCCCCCAGTATTACCATCATTATATATATGCTCCAAAGTGGGTTCATCATTCGCAAGTTCACAACCGACAACCACCTCAAGAAATGAAAAAGAATAACTGGCTCTAATTCCCCTGCAGGAAAAATGATAAATGTTAACAATCCAGAAGCAATCATATTCCATACATAATTGAGTATCTCGATAGTTGCTATAAATGTTAATTCATGTTCTACTAAAAGATTTACAAGGGTACATTGGTTTTTATGAATATCAAAGTTTCCATTCATTGTTTAAAACAATAAATTGCAAAAAAATGTTGTGAGTAAAGTAAGGTGAAATCAATTTAACAAAATTCCAATATGGTATTTTGTATGCATGACAACCTTTAATATGTATTGATGCATGCATGACAACTTTTTGGTGGTTTTTGGGACAAATAAATACTACAAGGTCTAGGTGTAACAATCAGTATCCAGTAAAGAATGGTTTTAGAATTTCATGAGCCAACAGTCAATCACCTTGAAGACATAATTTTGCCAACAAAAATCAAGTACTGCCCATCATCGATCTCAATCTGTGCATTCCGTAGATCTGCATAGGTCCGAGGAAAATGATGTAATAGTTTCCGCAACTGCATGGCAGAAGGGCAGCAAAAAGTAAATAATGTGAACCAAGGCTTGTATAAACACAAGAACCTCCATCGACCGTGCTTTCAACTTAATTTCAAAAGAACCTACAGTGTAAAAGCCGCATTCTTCTAGCTGGCGAGAGTGCCTTTTACTCAAACCAGGAATGAAACTGATGGATCTATCAAGAAATAAATCAAACATTGCAGCATTGGACTGTGGTACAGCCCCCACTTTGCTAGAAGATTCCTCCTCAGCAATTAGATGCTCAGACTTTCCTTCAATTTCCAAAGTTGTGGACCAAGAAGATTGATGCAAATTATCTGTACTTTCTTGCACAGTAAATAGATGATCTGACTTTCCTTCAGATTTCAAAGTTGTGGTCGAAGATGACTCGAGCAAATTGTCTGTCCTTTCTTCTACTAGTATAGAAGAAGCAGCCTCAGAAAGGGGTTGATACAGAGAAGGCCACGTATCACACACACTGTTTGGATCAACCCACTTTTCATCCATAGAGTAAGAGATAAATCTTCGAGCTGCTAACAGGCCCCTAATTCTTGAGCTACTAGTTGTCTCATCATACAATTCTACTGGGGGGGAACTACCCAAAGTGATGGAAGGAAATCTTTTACATGCCAGGGAAAGATCGAAATCATCTGTGGTGTCCTCAAGATTTCTATCAGGTTGCTCATCAGGTCTGTCATTCTCGATTAAATCATCAAGACCATTATAACCCATGAAGACTGATACCTGTAAGCAATGAAATTTGGAAGTTCTCATGCATAGAAGGGCATACCCAAGGAACAATAACTCAAAAGGCAAACACCCTCAAGAGTCCTTCAACAAACTTTCAAATGCCTCATTACAAAATGAAAGAAACCTAATCAAGCTACCAAGAAGAATCTTGATCGTAAAAATATACGTTATTCAATGGAATGACTCAGAGGATATACCATAAATTGCTATATCATTAACTAGTGCCACACCCTTTAATATTAACCATAGCTTCAAGATGCTAGACAGAAAGCAAAACTGAACTTTCTACGCCGCAAATTCTAGCCGGCAGCCTCTATCTTACCATCGGATCCGAACTTATTAAACTCCCATTTCCTCTATGATCCATGAACAATTAGCCTAAAAGGATCATCCCATTTTCATAAGTTTTTGAAATTTTTATTTGTAACGTTTCTTTTTCTGACTTTTTTATTGTTCCTGATTTGTTGAGGACTCGGGATCATGTAACTAGCATGAGAACTTAATGCACTTGGCTGGGTATTAACTTAGATTGCAAGGATATCATGGACTAAAATTATAGGGCTGCCATATAAACAGTCTCGTAATGCCTTCTTAGCAGTCCATTCTTAAGATTTATACGGTTGATATAACACCAGGCCTTAGATTTGTTATCTTTGGCTGTTCTTCTCTTATGTCCTACTTCTAGAGTGATTTCTTCAAGCATGACATCTATCTAGGAACCCAACTTCCTACCCTATCCAACATCCAACCTGTAACCCTTATACTTAACCCAACTGCAAGAACTAATAAGTAGGTTCACACACACCTGCTCCGTGGGATAGGCCAAAATAACAAAGCCGCCCAGGGGTTTGTAAGCAACAACCTTAAAACTTGCCAAGATATACAGCAACCTAGTTCAAAGAACAGGCTGAGATTGGAAGTTTGGAACAGTATGCATGGACTTTATCTAAAACTGACAATTTCAAGGAGTTAGCTGTTAATTGTTCAATAAGTCCACTCTCCAACTGTAACATGGATTCTGAATTTTATAAATTTACTCCTTCTTCATTTTATCAGCACATGATTTACAAAAACTGATTGAAATTACCATAAGGTTTAAAATTATTTAGTCCAAAACCATAAGTATTGAAAGTGCAATTTGCCCTCGTCTAAAATTGATGGATCTTACCAAGGAGATAATTAGAATGTTCTTTTAGGCTATAAATTTCAATGTTGAGAGTTCTGAGTAACCCTGCTGGTAAATATAAGCACTAAAACGAAGAATATTCACCAGACACATGGTAAAAATTAATAAAGTCAAGTGTGGCAAGCCAGGAATCAGCCTTGTTTAACAAGCCATAATATGCTATGTGCATTAACAAAATCAGACATATTCTGAAGATTCAAATAGGCCTAGCCAAAAAGATGAACTAGGAGACTGCTGATAGATATAATTTATTTTGTAGCATCTCAGCATTAAGACACGGCATCAGAATTATGTTGATTAAATAGCAAAACTTGCCATTGATAGACTGAATTGCATTTTGTAGCATCTCAGCATAAATAACCACCATCACAAGTATGTGAATTCAACAGCAAAACTTGCACAAGTCAAAAGTTATATGGCTATGGAATGTAGGTTAGGCACTTAGGCTCCCCTCCATGTTTTTTTCAATGTGGAGGAACTCAATCCATAGAATGAACCTGTCGGCAAATAAAGTACAACAAAGACAAAAGGATGACAACAAAACCAAGAAAAAAGTTTCATGGAATGCAACATGATGCGAAGCATAATATAAGCACAGAAACTGAAAAAATACATTCCTTTGTTAGACTTAGGAGTATATATAAAGAAAACACTTGGAAAATCACAAGCAAAGCATCTACCTTATTTAGCAGCTTTGAGCGATCTGTGATACTGGCAGTATCATAATTATGCACTTCCTCCAATAACTTTTCTGGAAACTTGTGCTTGGATCGAGAACAGATTTTCGAAATTTTATTGAGGAGAAAACTATTAAACCTGAAATAAGTAACCTGAGGGAAGTAACACTCTTCTTCTCAATCATTGTGCTTTAACCAACCAGAAAACTGAATATAGTGCTTTACCTCATTTTTTTACCTAAAGCATTCCTACATCCCCTCTCTGCTTCAAAGACTATAGCATTTCTCAAGCCTTGGCCTCTAAAACACTAAAAGAAAAAGAGGTATTTTAAAAAATTGGATGAGATAAAAATTCCATATCATCTGCCACATTCGATGCATCAGATGCTAAAAGAAGCCATAAAAAAGGCATATAAGAAAATTCTAGAAAGGAATAAATGGGCCTCCAGGAGGGGAAACAGAAAGAACCTTAACAAATGAGCCAGGTATAAAGGTTGAAAAGAATGGAAAAATACAGTGTCCTTACAAAGACAAATAAAGAGAACAATATAAAACTTTCCGGCTATATCAGTAATTTAAAGCAACAAATCATAAATAATAGTAGGATAAACATAACCCACAATCAAACAAGAAATTATGTGATTTTGAAGTAGAAACCATGTCTTCAACTAACTTTATCAGATCAACAAGTGATATTTGTGCCAAATATCAAGGAGAGAAGAAAATAGCTTCATATCTAGATTATTTCTTTAGCACAAACAAATCTGTTGATACCATGAAACTTTATTCGTAAGTTACAAAAGCCTATTAGCTTGGAACAGATAGGGCTTATCAGAAAAATTAACTTGAAAAATCAGTAGAGAATGAATAGGTTATTTTGCAAGTACGAGAAATTCAAAAAACGGCATACACCCTTAAACCGCGAATAATAATCAGGAGGCCACATAACAGGTGGATGATGCAAAATTAATGACCTCATCATCATTTACGGTCTAAATTACTGACAAATGTTTATATGAGGACTTGATAAAGCCACCTCATCATCTCTAGGACCTCATTGGCATCCAATTTGCAGCTACAAGAAGATCATTTGAACAAACGGCAATTGTATGTGGCAACCTTCAAACAACTCTATTTATGTTGTTGAAAGTTCACAACATTATCTCATATTGAAACTAATCTATAACACAACTCCACTATCTATATGTATAGTCCAATATTTCTCCATTCTATACAGACCAGTCTCGCTAAACCCATCAAACTGTATCCTATATTATTTTTAGGATAACTAGACTGGGAAATAGCTAAGATATTTCATGTTAAGACAATATGGTCGAATCTGAATCAAATAACAAACTTCCGAAGTAAAAGAAATCAGAATTTGAACTCAGCATTTATCTTTTGACATATGAGTTTAACTAGGAAAATTACAATTATGCAAATGGATTTTCCGAAAATGGCTGTCTTTGGCAGTTTGTCCACTAGGCATTTATTCTACTTGGCTTTTCACCAGCATTTATATTCACTTTACAGTAGCCTCAGTTTCTAATAAACATAAAAAGACACATATTACAGTTCATCATTCTTCCCATCCCAACTCAATCCTACACCTCTATACTAACAACTTCATAGTAGAATCTAAAGAATAATAGTCTATATAGAAAAATAGATGCATGCTTCAATCATTTGTTAAAAATAAATGAGAATGGCGGCACTGTACACGAAAAAAATCTACGAAGAATGTAAATTAGATTCATACCATGCCACATGAATGCATGATTGAGACGGTCAATGCCATGTGAAACAAACTTACAGCACCAAAAGAACATGCCTAGTCCATCAAAGCATGTATAATCCTGTAAAACAACATTTAACTCAGAACCCAGAGGATCAAATCAACTAAAAAGAAAACAGAAAAACAATTGGATTCAAAAGACGTGGGTTTCTTTCAGGTTAAATATATATATACAAGTTATTGCTCTCCCGCTTCAGTTCTGGAAGGAATTTGAAGTGGTGAGACCTATACCAACGAAGTTTATGCAACGGCAGTTTTGTTCGCATGCAGTTTGCTCTGCAAACCCAAACATGGAGACGTAAGCAATGCAAGCAACAGATAGAATACGAACGGAGATTATGCAACCACCACGAACCTGGGTTTTGGCAGTAAGAGTAAATGCTAGTGAACATAATAAGCTCTCGGAGAAATTTGCTAAAGACCAAAAGAAAAATTGGGAAAAGTAGCCAAGAGAAATTTAGAAGCAATACTCAACAAAGCTCCCGTGTGTGAATCTCATTTCTATTTCACTGTTCAGTCAAGAAATGCTACTACTACTTTTGTCTGTTTCTTTCGTCTGCCCTTTGCCCTCCTTCCTCCCTCGTTAATTTTTCCTTCTTGCCCTTTTCTTTTCCTATATTAGAAAAAGTAATTGTTTTTAACGCTTCAAAAATCCAAAAAACAAGAAAACAAAACAAAAAAGGACTCTAACGAGAATTTAACACCACGTGAGCATCACGTGACGAAATGCCCTCGTATTCTCCATAAATAGAACCAAGTTTTGTACCGTTAGGGTTCTTATTCTGGCTCAGCCGCTACAGCATTTTCGAGCAGCAGATAGCAGAAACTGAAGCAAGCAGTCATGTTAGGGTTTCAATCAATCATCGAAGTTTCTTTGTTTTTGTATTTTGTTTTAAAAAATTTGTACTGGGATGGAGAAAGAAAGGGCTGAGAGACAAAAAGGGGAGAGCAAGATTTCGAATCAGTGGCTCTTATAATACCTGTGGGTTCTCTACAGGCTGCCCCTGCCTCCTCCATCAGCCCTGCACATCAATTTCAATGGCTTCATAGTACGGGCTTTGTGCTCAAAAAGCTGTTGGGTTTTGGTTGTTGGAATGGGACTTCCCCTTCTTTCGCCTACCCATCAGCTTCTTCTCACCACAAGCCTGCCTCCAAACGCCATTACATCTACTTCAAAATCCTATTTTCATTCTCCCTTTTTCCAAATTTAAAAACAAAAAATGGGCTTCAACTTTGAATTGATTTTAGTTTCTGAGAATCCTTGTCAATGGTTTTGGCGGTGTGGTGGCTCCGTTGTTAATTCGTGAATAAACTTGATCAATCCCTCATGGTTGAGTACTTGAGTTGGTTAAATAATTAATACATATCTAATAAAGACCAGTGTAAGACTGCTAATCACCATGGAATAAAATTCAGAGTGCCCTCATGAAATTTGGTTATGAGCCTTTATGCGGTCCACCTAACTGGCCGTTCTTCAGAACCCAATCTCTCTCACTGCCTGAGAACCTGAGAATTCAATGACTTAGCCGGCACAAGATGTCCGGCACCTTCACTCGGTCAAGCCCCCATTTTCAGGTATTTTTTCAGTTTTGCAGAAGAACACTGAATTGCTGGAGTGCTAAGTTTGCATAAAATGGTTAATGTGTGACTGTTATAATAAGGCACAATACATTTGATTCAGGAGCCAATCTCTATTACTGCCTGAGAATTCAATGCTTGGTTAGCTGGCACAAGATGCCCAGCACCTAAAACCACAACATAGTTCAAGCTCCCCCATTTTTGCACATGGCCAGCAAGCTCCCCATTTACTTTCCAAATTTCTTTCAGCGATCAAAAACTTGTCAATTCCGTCCCAAGCGTTGTATTCAGATTTTCAGTTTGTTTTTTATAGTTAAATGAACCTTATGGAATGAGATGGCCATGTTTCTTCCAATATATGGAGTAGTTGAAATTGAAACATGAATCAATCCTCCCATTTGGTTAATCCCCAACCGTTTCACTATAGTTTTGTTAAATGTTCGATATTTTTATTGAATAAAAGTGATTACATTAGCTTATAATTACAGGTCCTAGAATGCAACAGTGAAAACAAGTTTCAGAGCAATAACATTCAGAATGCTCCCTAGAAATTTGCTGATGAAGAACTATTTTCGTGTCCACCAAACTGGCCATTCTGCAAAACCCAACCCTCAATCATAGCCTGAGAATTCAAAGCCTGGTCAGCAGGCAGAAGATGGCCAGCTCCTAAAACCACAACATGGGTCAAGTTCCTCCATTTTTGCACATATCCAGCAACCTCTCCATTCACCTCCCAAATCTCTCTGTCAGCCATCAAGAACTTCTCAATCCCTTCCCATTTCATTGTCTTCACCCATGCCTCCGTCGATACAACACCATCCCTTAAATCATAGAGCCCCTGGTACAACAAAACCTTGCTCTTCTTGACTAAGAATTCCACCATGAACTTGACGCTTTTCATCACATCTTCATGCAACGCAGCCCCTACAACATCGCTGCACTCGTCGAAAACCATCGATTGATTCACTCCAAACGCTTTCTTTACCTCCGCTATGTTGAGAAACCTGCTTGCAGGACTCGTCTGGTACGGCTTTTTCTTTGTGAAGTCATACAAAGTGGCCAAACCTGTCATTTCTTGCAGCATAGACAAGACATGGTTTCTAGCATTTGCTGCCGCGCTCCAGTTCTCCATCTTAACTAACTCAACTGCCTCCCTTTGTGCTTCTTCAAGGTCTCCCTTCTGCCTCTCGTTGACCAAACCAGAATAGTAAGCATTGTCTGCATGAGTGGCAACTTGGATGATCGGGTCTGTTAATCCATCGCCTATGGCAACACCTTTCAAGTTCACTCTTTGTGACACCGGCAATCTGGGATTTTTCTTCAAAATGTAATACCCAATTGCAGGAACATACTTTCCTGCATAACTCTCACCGGTAATGTAAATTGGACGATACTTAAACGAAGGATCTAACGAGGTAAAACTTGTTATCGCAGCAAAAAGATGCTTGGCAACAGCTTCTTGGTCTCTAGGAATTTCCTGCGGCGTTGCTGCTATACTAAACCCTGTTCCAATAGGATTATCAAGAAAAAGAAGACCGAATAAACGGTTCCAAGGACCTGGATTGGGCTCAAGAGACAAATGCTCGACGTTCTGCTTAAGAGAAGAGACGACACGCCATGGTCCGAGCTCAAACAAGTTGCCGATCATGGAGGAGCAGCCAGGGCCACCTTGGAGCCAAATGAGGAGTGGGGTTTCTGAGAGAGGGGAGGTGGGGGTTTGAGCTTCATAGAAAGTGTAGAAAATAGCGGAACCGGTGGCGGGATTGACGGGGAGGTAGCCTGATTTGGTGGGATGGGCTTCTTTTGGAAAGAGAGGAGTTGAAGAAGTAGTGTGATCAGGCAAGGAGCAGAGGAAGAGCAGCTTGAGGAGGAAGAAGCAAGCGTTTGTTGTCGACTTACTTCTCGCCATGATCGTCAAACAGTTTGATTATCTTCTACCGTCAAATGATTACATATAAAATGTAGAGAGGTTTTATTCTTCCTTAACAATAAATGAATGAAAATTTTGATTCCTGTTTGGAATAAAAAGTGAAAAACTTGAATCTAAGTTATTTTTCTTAATTTGTTTCTTACTTTCATAAATTATTATAAGATTGTTGTGGAACAATACGTTAATTAAAATTAAGGAAGCAAGAACAAGAAATAAGGATAGGAGAATATGAGCAAATGAGAATTAAAGGAACAAGAGAGAAAGAGAAAGAAATTGAATGAAGGAATTGTAAGTATATTTCATTAGTGAAAATGAATCCCAATTTATAGGCATCAGATGGTAGGCTATACAAGTTGGCAACTTGCACATATGAGCCCCATTATTGCCATCACAACAATTACAACTTAGACAATTTGCACAACTTGCATTTGTTTACTTTCATAACACTCTCCCTTGAACAAATGCCACAATTAAAATTGGACGTGTATTGCTTCGTTAAAAACCTTAAGTCGAAAAACCCAGTGGGAACAAAAACCGAACATAAGGGAAAAAGAGTACAATACAATTAAGTCCGTCTAATATGTCTTCAGGACAACATGTGCTTGTCTTCAGGACAATATAGGTGGGCATACTTCAGTGGCCTGATTGGACATGCTATTACTGTCTCATTAAAAACCTTAAGCCGGAAAAACCCAGTGGGACAAAAACTGGACAGAAGGAAAAAAGAGTACAGTGCACTTATGTCCATAATCGCTCCCCCTAAGATAAAATAAACTGCTACTTTTGGAGTATCTAAACATTTCCACTTCTGGGGAATTCAATCTTGCATTTTACTGACTCGCCGCATACCAATGCCATAAACTAATTTCTCAAATGTTGATGTTGGCAAGGATTTGGTAAATAAATCTGCAAGATTATCGACGGAACGAATCTATTTAACATCAACTTGTCGACTTTCCTGGAGTTCATGAGTGTAGAAAAATTTTGGCGAGATGTGCTTTGTCCTATCACCTTTAATATATCCTCCCCTGACTTGTGCAACACAAGCAGCATTATCCTCATAAATTATAGTGGGAGAATCTATCACCGGTTTGAATTCACTAGCATTGTGAATATGTGATATCATAGATCTTAACCACACACACTCTCTTCCGGCCTCATAGAGGGAAATAATTTTAGAGTTGTTGGAAGATGTAGCAACTAGTGTTTGCTTAGTGGAACGCCAAGAAATGGTTGTATCATTATAGCAAAATAGATAACCGGTTTGGGAGCGAGCTCTGTGCGGATCATATTTATATCCTGCATCAGCATAACCTACTAAACCATAGTTAGTAGTTTTCTTAGAATAGAATAACCCCAAATCAATGGTTCCTCGGAGATAATGGAAGATATGTTTAATCCCGTTCCAATGTCTCCGGGTTGGCTCAGAACTGAAACGTGCCAACAAATTTACCGCAAAAGCAATATTTGGTCTCGTACACTGTGCCAAGTACATCAAAGCCCCGATTGCATTGAGGTATGGTACTTTAGGACCAAGTATATCCTCACCAGATTCTTTAGGACGAAACGGGTCCTTTTGGGGGTCAAGAGACCTTACAACCATAGGGGTGCTCAATGGGTGAGCCTTGTCCATGTTAAAATGTCTAAGCAATCTTTCAGTGTATGCTGACTGATGGACAAGTATTCCATTCTTTTTATGCTCAAGCTCTACACCAAGACATAGTTTGGTTTTACCCAAATCTTTAACCTCAAACTCCTTTTTCAAATATTCAGCAGTTTCAGATAACTCTTCAAGAGTCCCAATTAAATTTATGTCGTCGACATAAACTGCTATAATAACAAATTCAGTTTCAGATCTTTTAATAAACACGCATGGGCAGATGGGATCATTTATATACCCTTCCTTAGTCAGGTATTCACTTAAACGTTGGTACCACATGCGGCCGGATTGCTTTAACCCATATAAAGATCTTTGCAACTTTATTGAGAATAAGTTGCGGGGAGTGCATGCTTCAGGTATTTTGAAACCTTCGGGAATTTTCATATAGATATTGGAATCTAATGAACTATACAAGTATGCCGTCACAACATCCATAAGACGCATTTCAAAATTTTCTTGGGCAACCCAACTTATAAGAAAACGAAAGGTAACTATATCCACTACTGGTGAATATGTTTCATCATAATCTATCCCAGGCCTCTGTGAAAAACCTTGGGCTACGAGTCGGGCTTTATACCTCACGATCTCGTTTTTCTCATTTCGTTTCCGAACAAAAACCCATTTGTATCCAACAGGTTTTACATTGTCAGGGGTTTTAGTAATAGGCCCAAAAACATTACGTTTGGCAAGGGAAGTCAATTCAGCTCGGATTGCTTCCTCCCATTTAGGCCAATCTTGCCTATGAAGACATTCGGTTATAGACCGAGGTTCATAATCATCATTCATAATCTTATGAGCAACTGAGAGAGCAAATGCATCATCGATGATTATCTCATTTCGATCCCATATCTCATTACAATAACTGATGGAAATTTCAGTATTCCCAAGGTTGGTGATCTTTTCATGGGTTTGTACCACTTCAGGGGCAATATGCTCATGAACTTGTGCCACTTCAGGGGCAACATGCTCTCTTTGAATATTATGTTGTGGCACTTCAGGTGCAATTTGTTTTCCTCGAGAAATATCAATATGCTCATCTGGAGTAGATTCTGGATTCCTTCCCCTTCTTTTTCAAGGAATAGTGTCTTTTGATCCCATCGGTCTACCACGCTTCAGGCGCGAGCCATTTAGATCCATTTCGGGTGGTTCTACAGGAACATCTATCCTAGCTGGAACATTCGCAGCTGGAATATGAGACTTTGTAACTTTAGCAGTCTCATTAAATGCATCAGGCATTTGATTTGCAATAGCTTGTAAATGGATCAATCGTTGCACCTCATTTTCACATTCAGGTGTTCTTGAGTCTAAATGAGACAAACTTTTCTCATTCCATGAGAAAATCTCGACATTTTTCTGCTTTCCATTTGTGGAAGCTTTTGGTATCCCAAGTGATGGGAATACTGTCTCATCAAAATGACAATCCGTAAATCTAGCAGTAAATAAATCACCCGTCAATGGCTCAAGGAACCAAATAATAGACGATGAATCAAACCCAACATAAATGCCCAAACAGCGTTGGGGACCCATTTTGGTCCTTTGTGGGGGTGCTACAGGCACTTGTACTACGCAACCAAAAGGTACGAAGATATGAAATGTCTGGCTCCTGACCCAAGACTAATTGAAGGGGGGAATACAAATAAGAAGTAATGGGGCGCAATCTAATCAAAGATGCAGCATGTAAAACAGCATGACCCCACGCTGAGGATGGGAGCTTTGTCCTCATCAATAAAGTTCGAGCAATAATCTGAATGCGCTTAATCATGGATTCTGCTAATCCATTCTGAGTATGAACATGTGGGACCGGATGTTCAACTTCAATTCCTAATGAAGAGCAATAAGCATCAAAACTCTTTGATGTGAACTCACCAGCATTATCCATTCTTATACTTTTAATTTGATAATCTGGGAAATGAGCTCGAAGCTTTATTATCTGTGCAAGCAAACGTGCAAAGGCGACGTTGCGCGTTGATAATAGGCAAACATGGGACCATCTGCAGGATGTATCCACTAGTACCATGAAATATCTAAATGGTCCACTTGCAGGCTGAATCGGCCCACAGATATCACCCTGGATTCTCTGCAAGAATGAAGGAGATTCATAATCAACCTTTGTCATGAAAGGTTTAGTAATGAGCTTTCCTTGTGAACAAGATTCACAAATATAATCTTTGGACAACAACACCTTTGTATCTTTTAAAGGGTGTCCTCGAGTATTTTTAAGGATTATTCGCATCATTGTAGCTCCTGGATGACCAAGGCGATCATGCCAAAGTCCGAACACATCAGGGTTCACTAGTTTCCAAGGCATCGTAGCATATGATTCTATAGCTTGTATTGGAACATAATATAATCCCATACTAGAAGCTTCCAGCTTCTCATGGATGGTCTTCTGGCCCATCTTGTAGGAACTGATGCAAAGAAATTCCTTATTTTGCTCATTAATTGTTTCTAGATGGTACCCATTACGGCGTACATCTTTGTAGCTAAGTAGATTCCTTTTTGATCTACTGCTCAACAATGAATCTTCAAGATACAATGTTGTGCCATTTGGCAGAATAACTGTGGCAGTCCCATAGTCATCTATAATATTAACAGTATCAGATATTGTCTGAACATTTGCCTTGCGCAATGTCACATTTGAGAAAAAGTGTTTGCCACAAAGTATAGTATGCGTTGTGGCACTATCAAGCAAACATATATCTTCCTTTTTCTCAATGTGTCCCATTTTCATTTATCTTGACAACTTCAGGTGTCAAGTTCCATAAAATTTAACAAATTAATAATATGATGCAAAATATAAACCAACAAATATGGAATAAAACTCATGATTTTATTGATGACCATATTTATTTAATATCTTCCTTGGTAACATAATTATCCAAGGGTATGGCAAAACATAGATGAAAACCCTCAGGATCTATTTCTGGGGACTTATTATTTTCATCAACATTATAAAAAGAAATCAGAAACCTCAAAAGGTTTTTCATTGCCAAGAATATGAAAGTCTTCATTGACCAAAACCTTATTGACTTCAGCATCAGTCATAGTTAGGTCATTTTTAGTGGCATGGGTCTCAACATGCTTGCCTTTATCCTTCTGGGATGCTTGGTATAGATCAACCAAATGTCTGGCCGTACGACAGGTACGTGACCAGTGACCAGTCATTCCACAATGGTGACAGGTACTATCATCATGATTCTTCATAAATTTTTTTCCTTTAGGGTTGTGTTGGGAATTATTTATATTATGGTTATATCTCCCGCCACCTTTACGAAAAAAATTCTCATGCCTGCGCTCACGGCCTCTAGGACGGCCAACATTCTTACTTGACCCGGCATTTGCTTCAGGAAGTGCCTTAGAGCCAGCAGGTCTTAAATCATGATTTTTGAGCAGCAACTCATTCGTTTGTTCTGCAGTCAACAGGACTGAGATCAATTCAGAATATGTTTTAAACTGGCGCTGCCGGTATTGCTGTTGCAATACAATATTCGAAGCATGAAAGATGGAGAATGTTTTCTCTAAAAGCTCAGCCTTAGTAAGCTTAACACCACAAATTTCAAGCCGTGACACAATATCATACAATGCCGAATTATAATCGGACACGGACTTGAAATCCTGCAACCTCAGATGGTTCCAATCATATTGTGCTTGAGGGAGGATGACAGTTTTGGTGTGATCATACCGCTCTTTCAATCTTGTCCATAAGATCAAGGAATCTCGAACAGATAGATATTGAATTTTTAGGCTATCACTTAGATGCCGACGGATAAAAATCAAAGCATTTGCCTTATCTTTATCATTAGCATTTCCATTTTCACCAATGGTAGCTGCAAGACCTTGGCCTTGGAGATGTAGTTCAATATCGAGACACCATGACAAGTAGTTATTGCCACTTACATCCAAAATTTGGAATTTGGGCTTTTCAATATTTGCCATAATTCTGAAAAGAATGGTCTCAATTAGTTTAACAACTTCTGGTGTAAAAAATGTTTAAAAGTGAATCTTTACACAATGAAAATTTAAATTATCTCGTGTAAAGAAAAGGTTAAATAAAATAAATTTTGTATGGAATCAAACCTTCAGAACTTACCAAACTTCAAAATTGCTTCACTTTAGAACACTTGTGCTGATAACGTGTTGTGGAAAAGTACGTTAATTAAAATTAAGGAAGCAAGAACAAGAAATAAGGATAGGAGAATATGAGCAAGAATATGAGCAAATGAGAATTAAAGGAACAAGAGAGAAAGAGAAAGAAATTGAATGAAAGAATTGTAAGTATATTTTATTAGTGAAAATGAATCCCAATTTATAGGCATCAAATGGTAGGCTATACAAATTGGTAATTTGCACATATGAGCCCCATTATTGTCATCACAACAATTACAACTTGGACAATTTACACAACTTACATTTGTTCACATTCATAACATAATTTGCACAACTTGCATTTGTCCACTTTCATAACAAAGATAATATTTTCTAAATTTTATTTGTAGTATAACAACGAATGTCCCTATCCATTTTAATTTACAATTAATTCTATTTGAATTGCATTAGACCCATAATATTTTTTAAATTAATATATAATAATAAAATGCTTTTTTTGTTTTTTTTGTTTTGGCCATAAATGCTTCTTCTTCTTTTTTTGTTCATCATGTAAAATACTAATCTTTGGAGTTTTTAAACCTAATAACAAGTGATAATACATGTTACTTACTAATTTAATGGTAATTATTCTTTATTTTTTTAAATAAATCTCTCATTATCCCAGATTAAATCCCCATAAATCAAGAATTTAATCATATCAAGATCCTAAATAAAAAATTCTTTTCAAATCTATTTTTTTAAATTCGAAATTGAAATCTTTAGGTACACCAAACTCTTTAATACGTCCATATATTCTTTTTCAATTAGAAACTTAATAAGTGGGATAACTTTGCACATTATTAATATTATAATAATAATTATATATATTCTTAGAATTGTAAATTAAAATCAATTAATACTAGTACGAACCTCGTAACCTTGTTTATTTAACCACACACAAAGCATGGATAATTATTTATTTATTTGTGGTCCTATTTAAAGAATCTTTTCGGTTGGGTGATAGTGATCTACACAAAGTGACAAACACTACACCATGGACGCAAGGCACTGTGACTTTGTTGCTTCCTTCGCTGAAAAATGAGTGGGGAGGCGATACTACTCTGAGGTTGTAACTAGCACACGTGGAGACGTGGAGTCCCGGCCTAGTGGTTAGGAGCTAACCATGTTTATGCAGCCGGCAATGATTCGAATCATGTTGGTCTTTTTCCCTTCCCCCGCCCAATGTACCAAAAAAAACTAGCACACGTGCTAGAGAAACGTTCACGTTTAACCAAATGGTTTTATATTTTATATATTTAGTATTTAATTGGTAATTAAATTTATTAAATTAATAAATTAATAAAATATACTAATAATTAAGCATTTAGAAAAATTTCACATCACACATTTTTTAACGAGAATTATGGACCCGCGTTTTTCACCTTAAGCTTTATTTATCTATTTATTTATTTACTATTTCGTTTCGTTTCAATAGCAAAAACTGGTCAAGCTGAGCTAGCGCCTTCTGCTCGAGTGTCAGGTCCTTTATTTATTAGTAATAACGGAGGAAAAATCGAAAACGCGTCGTTTAACGGCACCCACCGCAGCTGAGGAGGTGCTGGTTGCTGGCTACAACTCTTATTAAGAGCACGCACGCCTAGTGTTCGTTAAAATGTCTCAACAATAAAACAGTTCCCTCTTAGAAATACTTGAAAATTTCAGAAACAATCATGATGCTCTACGGTCTATATGACGGTTTTAAGGAAATTCTCAAGATTCAAAAGTTCCGTAGAGTTGTGTCCTACACTGGATTCTATTGCTTTGTTGCTGTTTTGAGCTACGCTTACACAAGCAACACGTAAGTTAATTTGTTAATTTTGATATATTTCTATACTTTTTATCCATTTTTTTTATTAATGGGTTGGTTTTGTTTTGGGGTTCATCTTGCAGAACTAGAGCGGGGTATTCCAGGGCTGATCAATTCTATGCTTCTTATCCTGCTGGAACTGAGCTTTTAACTGACACGGCTAAGGTAACCCTCTCTGTTTCTTTTTGTTTCTTTTGGTTTCATTACCCCCCCTGCATTTAAAATTTAGATATACTTGATAAATATTTGTTTTGTTTGATCTCGACAGTTATATAAAGCAGCATTAGGCAATTGCTTCGAGTCCGAGGAGTGGGGTCCGATTGAGTTCTGTATCATGGCTAAACATTTCGAACGTCAAGGGAAGTCGCCATATGCTTATCATGCGGTAAGTTACACAATGCAATCATTTATGGGTGTTCGTTTATGTGTATGCACTCTTTTACTAATCTTATGTACTTTATGAATGCATTCCTGGTGTGCAAGATAAAGGTTCAGTTTTCTGGTGTTTACATGAAAGTTGAAACCTTTATGAGAATTGGGAATTTTTATGTGCATGATTCAAGCACAATTTGGTTGTTACTTTAGAAGCTCATTATGTTGACTCCATGCAAATATAAAGTAATTGCTTCAAAACCACCTCAAGTATCTTTAAAGTTTGATTGTGTCAAGTTTCCTAATTTCTGATGGTCCTACTTGAGAAGATGGGCTGTGCCCTGAAATGCGATGTAAAACAATCTACCATTAGTCTTTTGACACCATAGGGTTCAAGCAGATCTGGCTAAATTACTTCTTTGAAATAAATTTTGTGATAATAAAACTATGTTGCAAATAAAATTCTACGGTGTTGAAATTGGTCAAAGGATGAGTCTAGAAAAGGTGCTTGATTACAATTCTCTCCATGTTTTTTGCGGAGTTGAACGAGTGACCGTATTAGAAAAGGTGCTTGATTACAATTCTGTCCATGTTTTTTGCGGAGTTGAACGAGTGACTGTTTTCTTTTTAGATACACACGATACTTTTCGGCTTCGTCTCCAACTTCTAAATTTCCCCGTCTACCTTTCTGACCCATAAGTGGAGTTGTTTGACCTCAAGGCACCAAGGCATTACTCTTGTGATAGTAACTGCTTGGTTAATTGTCATATTTTAGGAATGAACTTTGCCGTGAGAATAGAAAAATGATTTGTGAAAATGATATAAAATATCCAACTCATTCATTTATTAGTGCCTTATTGAACAAGACGAAACAGCAAATTCATGCAAATAAGTTGCTATACTGATTTCAGATTACAACAAAGGGGTTTTTGCTTATATTTCACCTTTTAGCTTAATGTTATCCATACCTATGGAAACACTTTCGCTTGTTTCTTAAACCACAATGGTTTATTTTTACTAAAATCTCTTTTCGAATAGGAAATAAGTGGATTGACATTATTGAGTGCTATGCTGTTGTTAGACCCTTACCTCCTATATCTCTTTTGGCTGTAGTTAAATGCCCTCCAACTCTGCACCCCATGATTTATCCTGTTCATAACCTGACTGTAAAACTTATAGAGAGACATCCTGAGCTATGACTGAAAAAATTAGGTTGCTGTGGACACAGGCAAATCAACAAATCAGACACACAGGAGCATGACCTTGAGCTCTAATATACCCATGCACCATCCTTAACCTTTTTCTGTTGCTGAGGCATATAAAAAATCCACGCAGTATCCCTTCTCCTTGTGCTTCTCCGATGTGATGGCTCCAGTTTTTGTCAACTTTTTTCTGATTATAACTTGAATTTTCTTGTACAAGCTTACTGGTTTCTTTATGTATATTTAATACATGTAAAAACTTACAATTCTTTGTCTTCATATAAATTGGAAAATTTTGGATGCTAAAATTTGAGCTTCTGCTGCTCAACGCTCTCTAATTCATGGTTGTTATCTGGCTGCAGCAATACATGGCTCACCTCCTTTCTCATGGTCAACTTGATGGAAGTGGCTAGAACCTAGTAGCAGCCAGAATTGATAGAAGAAATTCACTGCTAGTTGAGTAGAAATGTATTAACGCCATACGCTTCAAACGGATTCATGGTGATATTTACACCAATGAGGAGAATTGCTAGTATAATGTCTGTGACGCCAACTGATTTTCTGTTAAAGAACAGCACTTAGGCCAACGCCTTAATCAAATATCATTGTACTTAAAACTTGGCCGGTCATTGTACTTAAACTTGGCCGTGGCCATTTTGTTTGGGTGCTGTTTAGACATTAAAATGCAGCATTGGGAATTGACTTTCCAGGATCCACCTTCAATGTCTATATCAGAAACCTCTACATTCCCATAATGCCTGCACTTTGTAGCAGCTATTAACCATTAGTATTAATTAAAAGAATAAGGTTTTGCCTCCACACACGGTCTGGCAGCTGGAAACATGTTAAATGATTTTTTCGCAGTCGACTTTCAAAAAGGAGGTATGGGCAAACAACCCAACGGCCGTGGCCCGTGGGGTAGGAGCACTACCGATAGTTCCACACCTCATTTAACATGAGCCCAATCAAATTCATGAACGGATGCGGAACACCCCACAAGAAGAAGAATCAGTAAATGCCCAGAACCCATTAGGGGTCTCCTTAAATGCATCAATATGTACCACCATTTGAGGTAGAATTGCATGTTCCATGGTTGCAAATATGCAGTTTATCTCCCACATGCACTAGATATCTAGTTCATTACCACAAGAATTGCATCCCTTGAATGAATATGCTTATCTAGATTGACTGCAAATACCCGTATCTTTACAGTAAAGGCAGCAATTCCATTACCACAAGAATTGCATCCCTTGAATGAATGCGTTCTAATCCTAAATCAGAAGTCATGCTTCTTTTTGTTAACGTCCAGAGGAAAAGAAAATAAACTACCAGAATATCTGCTGCCATTGAGATGAGAAATAATTTGTAAAACTTACTCAATGGCACACAGGCAAGTAACTTCCTCTGAATAATCATAATAACAACTACAAGCTACATCAGCGGGGTTACCATAAATTAGTTCATTAAAGAACCTATGATAATACAGGAGCCTAAGTAACTTCCCACAACTTTTATGGCCTATGAAGGCAGATTAAGAACCTTCAGAAGACAATTGTTGACCGAGCAAAAGAAAACAAAGCACCTGCAGATTATCTTTGCCAAACGCATGTGGCCAAGAACCTTAAGCTACCACTTTCTGTACTTCATTGTGCACCTAAAAGGAGGGTTAAAAAAGTAAGAGAGATGATACCAAACTCCTTTGTGAAGTGAAACATAGAAAAACAGCCACCCGATATCTAGTTCATGAGAATGTACCTCACGAGGCTTTCGAATGACACCGACACACCTTGAAGCACTGATGCTATCACTTTTCAAAAGGCGACGAGCACTGTGCGTGGGTTTGAGAGAGGATTTCTGACTCCCTGACACATTTTGGTTTCCATATTCCAAATCCCCAGATCCTTGCAACTTTGCAGGGCTTTGAAGTGTTGCACGATCAGCAGAAGCCACTGTACGCTTTTTGGATTGATCAATTTGATCAGTATCTTCAGTGCAGACTCGCTCCCTAATAAACAAAGGGTCAAAAAGTTAATATAGAAAAAGTAAATTTATCAAAAAAAAAGAAAAGAAAATGGAACAAGAAGACATTCAGGCAATTGACCTAGGCAAAGATGTATATTTCCTCTGAAGCAGCATGCCTCTTTCGTTTTTGCCGCATTCCTCAAGACAGGCAAATTGTCGCCTGAACTGATCCACTCCGCTGGTTGACATAAAACACTTGATTGAGTTAATGTTCAACAGCAATACAGCAAATAGAAGAAAGAAGGGGAAAAAGTCAAAAATAAAAAATAATAATAAGTGAAAATGCAAAGCTTAATTGGCATAAAAAACTAAGATGCAAAGCTCAGGTAATGTAAATTAAATAGCTTGTTGGATAATAGATCCTATTAAAACTTAGATGTATGGCAAGAAGGTTGTTGAGCTAGATGCAAAGTTTTTGCATTATTATTCCCCTCTTGTCGCCAAGGTTTCCTGAACGCTAAAAATGCTTGCTCAAACACAAGAAGGTTTTGGAACACTTCTTCTTTCATGCAACATGAGTAAAGTGAAATAAATATCCACTATCACAATCTGCATAATAGTTTACAGAGACTGAAAAACAATATATCTCACAAGTTAAAGGTGGAATGCTACAATAAGCCTTCCATTGTTAGAAGGAAAATAAAAAGATCTAATCTGTAGTTATGACAAATATTGCAGTAATAAGCACATAGAATGATACTTTGAACCCTGTAAAATGCAAATTAGAACACATGATACCATTACTGTCATCTGTAGTTATGACAAATATTGCAGTCATAAGCACATAGAATGATACTTTGAACCCTGTAAAATGCAAAGTAGAACACATGATCCCATGATGGATGACAGTTTGTTTATCATGAGAATCCAGCATAAGTGACCGCTCCTGTAAGTTTGAGTCATCTTTTTTCTAGAATAAAAGATCTTAGCATCACTGCCACTTCTGCATCTAAATTAACAAAGGAATTCTTTGATGCAAAACTAGTGAAATATAATTACCACTTTCTAGTTCCAAAAGACCTGGGCCCTCATTGTCAAATCACCCCACTTACGAGGGATTATTTTGTATGATTTATGTTCTATGCAACTGATCTAAACCATCATCAGAAAATCCAGATGGATGCCTAACCTTGGATACATGAAGCTAATCTGGTCTTTGCCTTGAATGTACTCCTGCAGCATCTGAGGATGGTACTCTAATATCTGTTTGCGTTTTAAAACAAGATGTGCCGGATGTAAACAATAAGTGAAAAGGGGAATTAAATGGAGAAGAATATCACTGATGTAAGAAAAACATTCATACCTCTCTGTAAATTAGCTCTCTGACATCATCTTCGGTCAATTTCCTTCTTTCAAATTCAAATTCAAGTTTCGAAATGGGGTTCATGGATGGTTCATTGTCCATATTCGCCAATCCATGGAAATATGGATCAGCTAATGCCTGCATAAAGAAGAATGATAAAAGTTAGGAAATAATAGAGTATGAAGAAAAGGGATCCAAATCTTGAAGTCTTAATTAGGAGAACCCTGAGTTTACCTCTTCAGCAGATGGACGATCATTAGGGTCAAATGCAATCAGACGCTGAAGCAAATTAAGGGCCAATGGATCTACATTTGGAAATTTTTTTGAGAAAGGAATTGGTTTCTTTTTTCTCATGCTATTCAAATAATTTCTAGCCTTTTCATTCCGAATCTGCAGATATTTTGAAGAGTCAAGATCATTAGGGAACAAGATCTTGGCCACGTTTAAAATAAAGCTAGGAAGTAACTTAAAGCGCTTCCTAACAAGTGCTGATGAAAATATTCTCTAATCACAAATGAGATTTGCAGACCCTTGCAATTGTTTCAGCAGAGGGAGTGCCAAGCAAATCAGTAACAAGATCCAACTGTTCCACCACATTCTTGCCAGCAAACAATGGTTTTCCCGTAAGCAACTCAGCAAATATACATCCTACACTCCAAATATCAACAGCAGGGGTGTACTGCAGAAAATACAGGTATCGCAAATCAATTAATAAAGTTAAAAAAGAAGTTTTGTTTTCATAAAGTGGTTCACCTAAACAGAATATAGAAATGAAATTCTCGTAGCAGCATTTGTACGAGAGAGAAAGAGAAAAGAAGAAAAGGGAAGCGGACAATTAGACTCCAAAGCCAGGTTTAATCACCAAACTCTCGCAAAGAAAGCAAACTGCAACATCCACATTTTTCAACCCATAAAAATTAGATGTGCAAGAAAGTTTCTTCCAACTCAAGCACCAGCTATTCTACCCTTTCAAGTAACATAGGCACCATATACAACCAGATGAACTCAAGCATATTAGCTGCATATGGCATAAAATAGATAAGCTAAAATAATAGGACGCATTTTAAAATAAGCCATAGAGCAACCTAACAGTTTTTAGAACAGGTCATAGTAAATCAATTGCAGTAAGAGACTACCCACCTTGGAGAAAAATGAACCGCACAGTTCTGGAGCACGATACCAACGAGTCGCCACATAATCCTTGAAAAGTAAATGTGAGGATCACATGCAAAGAGTAAGTAACTAGGTATAAACAATGAAAATAACAGTCATAAGGCAAGAAGGAAACACTTACAGTCCAAAAAATGGCAGAAGGAACATCAGTAAATGATACCCGAGCAAGTCCAAAATCACAAAGCTTCAGTTTGCAGTCTGCATTAGCAAGTATATTCCTTGGCTTTAAATCTCTATGGAAAACATGCGCTGAAAAATTGAAAGGAAATGGTGAGAAAATGCACAAATTGGAGAAAACTCTACAGAAATTGATAGGTAAAGAAAGCAACCTGTGTGAATGTATTTTAGACCTCGAAGAAGCTGATACAAGAAAAATTGATGATGTTCAGGGCTTAGATCATCATTTAGCTTTATAACACGGTGAAGGTCAGATTCCATCAACTCAAAGATAACAAATATATCTTTAAACTCTCTTCTGCATGGAGGTAGCATTATGTGTTTTATCTGAACTATATCCGGGTGTCGCAGTAGTCGTAGAAGTTTGATCTCTCGAAGAATGCGTGTTGCATCAGAGGTGTGCTCAAAAATATTGGTCATCTTCTTAATAGCTACCTTCTCTCCAGTGTGAGTATCGATCGCAGATGCAACCACACCATAACTTCCTTTGCCGACTACTTCCTTTATTTCATATTGGCTTGCCTCGCCATATTCAGTGAAAAAGTCTTTGTCAAACATTTTCTGATGAAATTAAATAACCATTAGATGCCTTCTGAAGGAAAATCAACATGAAATACTTACAATAACAGGGTGCTCACAGCATCCTTGAAGTATAATAAGAAGAAAGTATGAAACCCCTTAATTAGACCTCAACCTTCTAAACTTTAGCTATTTACGGTTGCATATATAATATAAATTGAATCTTAATAATTATCAATATAAAATTTTATGATTATGTTGAACTCCATAGATTTTGTCAGTTTACTATTGAGTATTCAATTTATGATACCAATATCTAAAAGTGAATTTGAAATTAAGTCCATTAAACTCTTTCCAGTATATAGGTATATCGAATTTTTTAGTACTATTTTCATATAGCAACTACACCCATCCTCACAATTCACAGAAACTTGTTTCCAAACAAAGGACTAAAATTTTACCTTAACTTTTTCAAAGATGTATGCTTTTGCAAATCTCTAGCAACCCAAACTCGTGAATTAGACGCAAATTATAATATATAAACAAGATAAGGACAAAAGCATACACATCAAAAACAATTTTTTCCAATATATTTCTAAAACTTCAAAATAAATAAGAATAAATGCTATGCTTGCTTATCATTAAAAGACTTAAAAAATTCTCCATGAAAGTATCTCAGAAAACAACTCCATGCAGACATATTATTACTAGTTAAAAGCCAAGAAAATAAATTCAACCCAATAAGCTTGTAGGGTCTAACCTTATTCAAGTCCTTTTCACCCTAAAGGCAAAAACATCAAATTTTCCATCAGAAGAGGGAAACTTAAAACAACTATTACTCATCAAATAGACAATTAAGTTCCTCATAAACAGCGAAAAGAATAAAAACCCAGAACTCATTTTTGAAAGAAGAAACATATAAATGATAAAGGAGCAAAAGAGAAAAAGAAAATTACCCTTCTTTTTTGGTGCGTCGGCGAAGGACGCCAAGCCAAGAAGCAGAAGAAGCAGGAAAGTTTTTTTTTTTTTTTGAATATTCGAAGAGACAAGACCTTCACAAAAACGCGGAGACAGAGAGAAATATATCAACCGCTCAAATAGCACCTGCGCTCCGACACCCCCATACGTATAAACAGTACCAAGTAAGCGTATATTTATATTTATACGGATAATAATATACGTAGCGTAGGTATCCGGAGCCCAGTGGATGCTAACAAAACAACTTGAACCTGTCAAAACTCAACAACGACAACTACTGTCAAAAGGAAAGAATCAAAGAAAGGAAAAGTAACCCATCTCATCCCTTTACTATTTTTAAATATTAGTAAAAATTATACTCTAAAAAAATGGATAAAATGTCAAAAGAAAAAACAAAATGAGGAAAGACACTATTATCAATCAAAAGGGCTCTTTGGCGTTTGCTCGAAATTCGAACCTTATCTTATCCCCATGTTTGCGGAGCTATAAAGAGAGAGAGAGGGTCGGTGGGTGAGGTTTTGATGATGTGGTTTCAGCTTCGAGCCTGAGGCTCAGAATAGTGATTTGGGTTCGGCCGGTGAGTCGGGCGGTTCGGCTGAATCGGCTCTCTCAACCGGCGTAGCCATCATACGTGATACGCCCATACCCACAAAATGCCGGTTTAAACTTTACATTACACAAGTGCCAATTTGCAATGGGGATGAAGGAGGGCGTGCCACGTAAGCATCGTGTGCTAACTGTTTGTGGGGCTGAAATGGGAAGTGCGGAGTTTTGGGGCACCTATCATCTATGTGGTGTCGGTGTTAACTTAGCCAACATCATTGCCATTGCTGCTGCCTCCTTTATTAAAGGAGTGGAGTATATTTTAAGAAAAAAAAAATTTTCAACAACCAACTATTTTTTTTTTTGGGTGTCATTGATTTGTCTTTCTCATTTTTGTCCATTTCCAAATATCGACACTTTCTTAATTTCCTTTCACAAGTTGATTCATGAATCAATTCAATTCTTATGGAATCAATGTAGGTGGGGTTGAATGAGGTGAAAGGATTTCAATATCCTTTAAATAAAAATTTGGCTAAATGTTTAATTTAGGGTTTAATATTTTTGAATCCAAGTAATTTGGGATCAAATTTTTTAATTAGGTAGATTAAAGGTTTAATATTTCAAAATCAGTTCAATTTGGGATCTGTTGTCAATTTCAAGGATGTGTGAATTACACACTCCAAATCAAGAACGTGACTTCAAAAATTTGAGCTTTTTTTGAAAAATTTTAAAAGACAAAAACATTTGAGATTAGAAAAAAATAAATAAAAATAAATAAATAATGAAAAAATAAGATAAAACATAAAATAAATAAAAATAATAAAATAAAATAAAACAAAACAAAAAAATTCAAAAAGAAATCAAATAAAGGCCTAACATTTTCACGTTTTTAAAATAAAAGTCTAACCTTTTGATAGAATTAGAAGTCGCTAAGTCTAACGGCATATGTAATTCATGCACTCTCCCAATTAACAGCAGGTATCAAATTGAGTCGATTTTGAAATATTAGGCGCTCAATCTATGCAATTAAAAGGTTTAACACCAAATTAGACAGATTCGAAAATGTTAAACTTCGAATTGAGCATTTGGCCTCGAATTTGAGTTGAAGTCTTATAAATTGAGAAAATATCACTGGGAGAGCTTCTCTGTTTGAGTAAAAGTATATTATTTACTTAAAAATTATTTTAAGTAATTTTAATTAGTATTATATTATTTATTAAAATTAATTTTAAGTAAAAGTATAACAAAACCTAAAAAATTAATTTTATAACCAGGTTCGAGTAGTAGGTACCCTAGGACCACCACAACACCACCCGAATCATACCCGAACTCGTCATGACTCACGAGTACTAAAATTACTACCCGAATCCGATTATAGGGTATCTTAATCCTACTTAATCGGGTTAGATAATTCAAGATACCATATTACAAACTATCCACTGCCATCCATACACACGCTCCCTCTCTCTTATAAACAAATTTCATTCAATGCAATTAGATAGAAAAAAGATAGGCAAAATTGAAAAAATAGTAATTAATAGATTATAGAATTCTTAAAACGACATTTATTATGGAACAAAAAAAATCTTTAAAAACAATACTTATTTTGAAATGGATGGAGTGTAAATTTGCACAAAAGAATGCTAAACTAAATTAATTTTGTGACCCTTAAGTAAGGTCTCGGATTCGAATATTATGAATGGAAAAAATATATATTTGGAAAAGTTTCCTCTCCTTTGAGATCTGACACGATTGAATAAGATTAATTGTAGATCATTTAACAGATACTGATACCTAGAATTATAAAAAAAAAATTAATTGTGACCAAATATAAATGGATCCCTAGGCTTGAAGAAATCACTCAAAAATTAAACAAAAAATCTATTATATAACAAAATAAATATGTTTCTCTTCACAATGAAATTGAGTTTTATTTATATTTTGGGGGAAAAATACTACTATTATATTATCTCAGCATCATTAATTTGTCTTTCTCATTTTTGTCCACTTTGATGGTAGTACTTTATTGACTGCATTTCACAAGTTGTGTTATGAAATTATGAATGAACGGAGTAGACGCATTGGATTCCCAATAATGGCGGCTTCTCGTCAAAATAACGCAACTCTTATTCCTAATGTTGACTTTAATTCTCAAATCGAAAGATAAACTAAAAAAATGCGATGGAGATTTGGTATTGAAAGCTCCAAATTTTAGGATTTCCTCTTCACGCTAAACCTTTTTAAAAAAATTAATAAACGTTTTGATTCAAGTTTTTGATAGACATAACGTAATCGTACCATTATTAATAACAATTCAATGTATTCTTATCAATTCTAGTGATTTCGTGATGCAAGATTTCTAGTACTGAATCCAACGAAAAGGGTTGTAACTAAAATTTCAATTTTTTTTTTATGGCCTCCAAAAACGCTCTCGTAAAGTCCGCTTCTCCCTCCTCTCCTCCTCCTTCATCTCGCTCTGACCAACATGAAGAATCTTGTGAGGAAGCTGATTTGCTCCAGCGTAGTACAAAAAGAATGAAAGAAACCGAAGACTCCATGGAACTGGAGCTTCAGAGTTCAGACTCTGACGTCCATACATCAGAAGTCAAAAATAACCACCGCCCCATGCAGGCTGTAACTGGTGACCAGTCTTCTAAAAGCCAACTTTCTTACAGGGACAAGCTGGTTAATCAGGCTGATGGCTCTCAGATTTCTTTTATACCACAATCCCCATTTCTAAATGAAGAATCTGACATGGAAGAAGAACATGAAGATGACATTCCTACCATCCTTCTTTCCAAAGAAGAGAAGAAAAGAATCAGAACGCCGTGGGTCAACTCTATCATCATCAAAACTTTTGGCAAACATGTCGGATACAATTATCTTTTTCCCAGGATTAAAGCTCAGTGGAAACCTTTGGATAAAATGGAATGCATTGATCTTGGGAATGACTACTTTCTTATCAGGTTCCATTCTTCTAATGATTTTAATCATGTCTTCTTCGGTGGTCCATGGTTTGTAGGTCCATACTACCTCTCCATGAGAAGATGGGAACCCACCTTTGACCCCAATGAAACACAATTCAGCACGACTGCTGTGTGGGCTAGACTCCCAGGGCTCCCGATTGAGTTCTATGATCACTCAATCCTAAGGAGGATAGGAAGTCAACTTGGAGCCTTGTTGAGAATTGATGCCAACACTGCAAGCAGCACAAGGGGGCGGTATGCTAGAATTTGTATTCAGGTAGACCTTGACAAACCCCTTACTCCCAAGATAAGGATAGGCAAACATACTCAGAATATTCTTTATGAATCTGTTGCGGGACTCTGCTTCTCATGTGGATGTTTAGGACATGAGATGAGTAAGTGTCCCAACAGAGTGATTAATTCCAATAATCCTCAATCTCCCATAGATAGCACAACAAATGAAGATATGCAAACAGTTAAGGAAGGTGACAATGTCGAGTCCAAGGAATCTGAATTTGGTCCGTGGATGATAGTGAACCGACGCCGGAGAAGAACCGGGGACAAGCTGCAGGTGAACCACCAGCAAACTAATCAGAACAACAGTCATTCAAAAATCCAAAGTGGGTCCAAAGGCCATACGGAAGATATGATGGGAGACAAAGGAAAAGACAAGGTCCATGATTTTGCATCCCGTTATGGGAATAACGGTATAATGCATAACGGAAACCAAGCCTCTACGTCCGTTAGTAATAGAGGAAATTCTTCAAAATCTATGGAAAACGTTCCAAATACCCATACTGGATGCTCTGAAAAGACACAAGCTTCTTTGATAAGCCCTGATGTGGAAAAAGCTGCAGGATTGGTCAAATCGGATAATCACAATAAACAAGCAACGTTTTGTCCTATGGATATTAGTTCAAATTCCAGACAAAATTCCAGAACTTCCTCCCATCCTCCTTACAAGCCTCCTTCAGTCTGTCCTGATCATGGAGAACAAACCGAAACAGGAAGTAGAAGAATTTCTGATGTTCTTTCACCTGTTCGGAAGAATCACAACAATGGGAGAAGCTATCCACGATCTGATCCATCTCAACGACAGAACAAGAAACAAACCGAGGCTCCCTCTGGGGATGGCTTGGAACAACCTGGTTGTCACGACCCCAGAAATCAATCCGGAGGACCACCTGCCCTTGTTAGGTTTCAATCCGGAAATGGAGACTCCTCCAATACTGACAGAGGAAGGAAAGAACAGGTTGATGCAGATCTTGGTGGAAGAGGAGTTCAACCAAGCCAGGCTATGCGTCCTCGCAGAAGCAGAAGCCCCAACCACAGAGCCTTGGATAACTACAACACTGAAGCGAATGATCATTCAACCCAACAGCCCTTTCACGAAGACTGTGGTCATTCCGAAAATGATAAAAAGGACAAGAATTATCGCTCAGTGTTACAATGTGCAAGGAACAGAAGCAATGGAACACAACATAGTCGTTCTGCCTCGCCATCACTCAGAGGCGAACTTGTTAACCACGGACGACAAAACAGGGACAGTCATTGCAATACCTGAAATTGCACAATGGTGGCTAGGGAGTAGTATACCAAATTCTATGGATTTAAAAATACTGATATGGAACTGCAGAGGGGCTGCTAACCCCGAGTTTAGAAGGAACTTTATGGAACTGAAAAGAGTTCATAATCCTATCATCAGCTTCATTACTGAAACGAGAGTGTCCGGGGAACAGGCGACTAGGCTAAGTGGGAATCTTGGATTCCCTAACACTCATGTGGTGGATGCTGCTGGTTTCTCTGGTGGCCTTTGGATGCTCTGGGATCCAGCTGCTGTCAATGTGGATATCTTACCTCACGGCAATCAAGCGATCCATGCAGTGTGCCAGGTAAGAAATCATCCCCTGCTTTTATTTCCTTGGTTGATCTCTGGTATTTATGCATCACCCAGACTTGTTAATCGCAAATTACTTTGGGAAGAACTTATTGCCCTTAATAATAATTTTGAAGGCCCTTGGACCATTATGGGTGACTTCAATGATGTACTGCATGATCATGAAAAATTTGGTGGTAACGGTATAAATCCCCATAGAATAAAATTGTACTCTGATTGCATGAATGCATGTAGTATGATTGATTTAGGTTTTATTGGCCCTAAATTTACCTGGGTTAATCATAGAGAAGAGGGTGGTTTCATCATGCAAAGATTAGATAGAGTTTGGGCCAATCCAGAGTGGAGGATTAAATTCCCAGAAGCCTTTGTTGAACACCTTCCGCGGACCCATTCTGACCATAATCCTCTCTTATTAAACTTGACTCCTAGAGTTCACTTCGCAAACCAAAGACCTTTCAGATTTGAAACTGCTTGGTTACACCATCCGGAATTCTTGGAGTTTGTTTCTAATGCTTGGAATCTTAATACTAGTAATCTCTCACAAAGAATTCAGGATTTTCAGAGACTGGTAAAGACATGGAATGTTACTGTTTTTGGAAATATATTTGGTAAGAAGAGATCCTTGGAAGCTAGACTGAGAGGGATTGAACGCAAATTGGAAGATTGTTATAACCCCTTTCTGATTGATCTACAAAAATCTTTGACTAAAGAATATTCTCTTGTTCTTAAACAAGAAGAAGACCTTTGGAAGATTAAATCTAGAGTGGATTGGATTACGGATGGGGATAGAAACACAAAATTTTTCCACATCACTACTCTAAACAGGCGTAGAAGGAACAGAATTCTAGCACTAAAGGACTCTGTGGGGAACTGGACAAATAGCCCATTTGTTATATATAGCATGATTACTAAACACTTTTCGGAGCTGTTTTCTACTTCATTTGAATTTTCTTATCGGTCCAGTAATTTTAGCTGGCCAATACAAAGGCCTACCATCAATGGAAATTTACACAACCAGCTGGAGTTGATTCCCTCAAATGCAGAGATCAAAGAAGTCTTGTTCAGTATGAAACCGACTAAAGCACCTGGACCTGATGGGCTTCATCCTATTTTCTTTCAAAGATGTTGGGATACGGTGTCTGAGGTTATTTGTAGAGAGATTCAAAATATTTTCTCGACAAGAAAAGTCCCACAGGAATGGAATGAATGCTTGATTGCACTTATCCCAAAAGTGGAGTGTCCAGAGCAGGTTTCTCAGTTCAGACCGATTAGCCTCTGCAACACATCGTACAAAATAATCAGTAAGATCTTGGTTAAAAGAATTAAACCTCTTTTACAAGACCTTATCAGCCCTTATCAGGCCAGCTTCTTACCTGGAAGAAAAGCAACGGATAATGTTATCATCATCCAAGAGATCATTCATCATCTTGCAAAAAAGAAAGGCCGAGCAGGTGATATGCTCATAAAAATTGATCTGGAGAAAGCCTATGACAGGTTGGAGTGGAGCTTTATTCATGAAACTCTGATTTTTTTCAAGTTTCCTACCAACATTATCAAAATCATCATGTCTTGTATCTGTACTTCTTCTTACTCGGTCCTGATTAATGGAGGTAGATCGGAGAAGTTCTATCCCTCTAGAGGCATCAGACAAGGAGACCCTCTTTCTCCTTACATATTCATTCTATGCCTCGAGGTTCCTTCCCTGAAAATTAGCAGTGCTGTGGAGAACAAAAAGTGGATGGGGTTTAAAGTTTGCAGAAGAGGGCCAATCATGTCTCATTTCTTGTTCGCAGACGATCTGATTTTCTGTGCAAAGGCCACCAATGAAAATTGTGGAATTATAAAGAATATCTTAGATGAATTCTGCATTGTTTCTGGACAAATGGTAAACTTCCAAAAATCGAGAATTCTGTTTTCAAACAATACTGACCAGAATATAAGAGATAACATCTGCCATTCTCTTAATATGGTGGCAACCAATGAACTTGGAAGGTATTTGGGTTTTTTTATCTCTCCCAAAAAGCCGAAGAAGAGCCAATGTCAATTCATCATTAACAAGATCAACAGCAAGCTTGCGGGTTGGAAGTCGAGATTTCTCTCCGTTCCGGCAAGGGCGGTTCTCATCCAATCTACAATTGCTTCTACGGCTAGCTATTATATGCAAGGCATGAAAATGCCTGTTTCGGTTTTGAAAGAAATTGATAGCATCTCCAGGAATTTCTTATGGGGTACTACACAGGAGAAAAGGAAAATTCATCCCATAAATTGGGAAATTGTTACATCACCAAAGGAAATTGGCGGTCTGGGACTCAAAGCTGCAGGAATTCTTAATGATTGTTACATGGCAAAGCTTGCATGGGATATTATTAATAGAAGAGATATCATTTGGGTTGACACCTTTATTGCCAAATATCTCTCCAGTGATAAACCTCCAGTGAAAAAATCCCCCATTTGGAAAGCTATTACAAATAGCGAGTACATCATAGAGAAAGGTATAAAGTGGAATGTAAGGAATGGTAATACTGCTTTATTTTGGAAAGATAATTGGACAGGGTTGGGTTCTCTGAGGAAACTGATTTCTGGTCCCCTTAATTTTGAGGACGATACTCATACTGTTAATTTCTTCTTATCTGAGTCTGGTAATTGGAAGTTTTCGGAGTTGTCGTTGGCACTTCCTCAAAATATTTTGGACATTATAAAAGCCACTCCCATCCAGAAATTTACTGAGTTGGAAGACAACATTGCATGGGGCAACTCTGTCGATGGAAAATTCTCCATTAAGGAAGCTTATGAGTTGATTAAGGATAAGGGGAAGAGTGGTCGTTGGTTATGGATTTGGAAAACTCCTACACTTCCAAAAATTCAATTCCTGATTTGGAAAATCAACCATGACAGGGTGCTCTCAAGATCGTTTCTAAAACAGATAGGACTCCTGGAACATGATCTATGTCCTATCTATAATTTATGCTCTGAAACAATTCAACACCTCTTTAGAGATTGTCAGCATGCAAGAAATTTATGGATCCAACTTAAGCCTCCTCATAGAAATTTCTTCTCGGAGGATCTCGGAGATTGGCTCCTTCACAATTGCAAAGATGCTTCCGAGTCCCAGTTTCACGGCATTCCATGGAACTTCATCTTTCCCATGGCTGTATGGAAGATCTGGATGCTTAGAAACTCAAAGCTTTTCAGAGACAACAGGAGAAGGGAAGACCCTATTATCAATATCATCAACTCTGCTGCTGAGGTTTTTGCTCTCTTTCCGCAAAAGAGCAAAATCAATAAAACCCCTGCCTTACTCCATTGGAAGGCACCTCCTGTATCCTTGGCTCTTCCATCAATAATCCAGGGCATGCAGGGGCAAGGGGTATTATTAGAGACAATAACGGCAATCTCATTATTGCCTTCTCAAGAAAGATTGGCTATACCACCAGTCTTGCTGCGGAACTGTGGGCGTTAAGAGATGGTTTACAACAAGCCATCCATCTTAACCTCCACAATAAAATCGTGGTGGAATGCGATTCCTCTACAGCCATACATCTATTAGAGACTAGCTTTGATGATGCTCATACTTACTCCAATCTCTTAAATGATTGCAGGTGGTTGATGAGGACGCTGGGAGCTCAAGCAATTTCGCACATTCCAAGGGAGATGAACCAGTGTGCGGACATCTTGGCAAAGATGGCAACCAAGCAACAGGAGGACTTCCTACTGTATAATACTATTCCTCCTTGGCTTCAACTCCAACTTTTGGCTGACAATATTGGAGTTTGTTATACTAGATACATCTCTGATAAGTCGCCTTTTGGCTATTTTGTTTGTAATGATCGATATGAGGTAAATGGTTATACCTCCAGTAATTTGCGGACCTTATCGGATGTAGGGACTGAGTCCCATATTATGCTTTAACTTCTATGAAGTCTCTTTTCTACCAAAAAAAAAAAAGAATCCAACGAAAAGACTAATGGCTTCCGTACAACAAACGAATGAAACAAACGACTTCCGCAAGTAATCAACTCATATTGGGATTTTCGGATTTATTTGACTTTCAATTGAAATTTTTCAAACTTATGATAAGATTAATTGATTAACCGTTAACAACTTCTGTTTTTTTTTATTATTATTAGTATTTATTTTGGTAAAACACTAGGTACATACTAGTATTTTGATGATATTCCAACCTAAGAATGAAAAACATGATGAATAATTAAATCAATTATCACATTTAACAATTTATTCATACTCAGAATACCCCTAATGTCTATATCATATCAATCAAGAACATTATCTTTTTGCAATTAAAATTTTGTTGATATCAAAAAGTCAAAACAATCTTGTCCAATTAATATGAAATGTGGTGTGTGTCATCTTAAATGAAGCAGGGTTTATGAATAGAAACATAAGAGTTGAGGCTAAATAAGATGAATAATAGCTAATAATTATTGATACTAAGTTAAATCTTATCATATTAAGAAGACCAAGACATGGGGATAAGGAAAAGAAACTTCTCCCGGTAAGTTAGAGGTTGACACAGTAGAGAATGGACATACGTGAAAAGCCAGTGCCAATAACATTGGATGGGGTTCTGGTCCATAACATCAGTTTCAAATAAACCTCAGGCAATAAGTTTTGCAAACGCCATTCTGGATTTCTTCTTGCAGCTCCATGATGGCTGGGGATATTTGGCTTCTCACCGTCGTCAATGCCACCTGCCAGAACTTATCATCCAGAAACATACGACTACCACAGGGGAAAGCAAGATAAATAGTTCAGATGTCCCAAGACTGTGCAGCAAGATAATGGGAGGTCTTGACAGCAAAGACCCTTGAACATGGAAATAACACAGATTGGAAAATATTTGCTCCACTAAGAATCAATGTAGTTTTATTTAAGAATAGATATATATTGAATCACATCAATGCTTTCAGAAAAACAGGAAATACACTAAGGTAAACCACAAGCAAGCATAGAGCTATGAAGCAGAAACAAAGGCTCACCTTGAGGCTAGAAAAAGATTTGGCCAGCAAGACAGCATCAGTTCCCTCTCACTATGAAGGCTAATAAGGATGTCAACTGGATAATTACTTTGAAGAGAAAGCACAAAGTGTCCCTTTCTTTACTGATAATTGAACTTTTCAGCAAGGAAACCCCTGATAGTGTTCGATCACAAATTGAACCTCCATTGCTATTTATTTTAAAGATATCCTGAATTTGTTGGCAAGATATCAGCAGTTTCTCATCCTTTTGGTTGGCATTTTCTCACCTTTCTCCGAACGTACACCTTTATCAGCTTATTTTGACGTTCCCTTCCATGCTGCTCTAGAATCAAAGGTGCATTCATGGAATCTTTCACTTCAATTGGTTGAGACACAGCTGCCTTCACACCATCAAAAATTGCATTCTTTGTCTTCATTTTACATTTTAGAAGCATTTCTGATCTCTGAAACTCCTGTTCTCGCTTTTCTACAAGCTCATCTAAATTTTTGCACGTGCCAAAGGAGCTTTTCACTTTTGGCTGAGAATTTGGTATCTCCCTCTTATAAATCCTAGATGGCTTCTGCACACTTTGAGATTGTGTAAAACTATCATATGTAGTTACCTGGAGCTCCTTAGGCCTTTGGGAACTAGAAAGCTTAACTTGCTGCCCAAGGATCTGCCCCAACTCACTGGATTCAAGAGATGTTGATATGAAGTCTGTCTGCAACTTATGTGCCTTCGGGTAAATAGATGTCCTCGATTGTGGCTGTGGTTGTGCTGGCAGAGCACAGACAATTATCAAATCCTTTTCTATGTAATGAGGCTCCCTTTGCCCTTTTCCCTCATGCTGTAGAGCTTCCTTCTTTCTCTCTTTCAATAGATTCATGGAAAACTCCCAAAGTGGAGTCAGCTGGGGTTTTCTGGTTCCCGTCCTTTTCCACTTCAAGTTTTCTCCATCTTGTGCATCACATGGGAATCCCAGCATCTTAGTTCTGATGTCAATTTGCTGTGGCTTGCCTTCTTCATTATTCATCTTACCTTGTTGTGGTTGCTCTTGTTTATCAATCATTTGAACAATAGATTTCATTCCTTTACTTGCACTCTTCATTTGCTGCTGTTGCTCCTTAAAACATTTCTTCTCTTCTCCCATCACAGGCTGTGGAATATCATCCTTTAAAATCTTTGCCCTCCAATAAAGCATTAAATGTCAATAAGCCATTAAACTTGTTGAAACTTCAATTGAAGAGAAAGAAAAAGTTACAATTGGAGCAACACAAAAATACTTGAGCAGTGTAGTTATGTTCCCTTAAAAAATACAAAGCAATAAAACCACAGAAAACCAAAGTTCACAGATGCAATGCCCAATTCATATGAAAATAAAATGCCACTTTGTTCAAAGTTGAAATATGTGACTTTAGAAATCATTTTGTTAGGTTGCAGTTTTATGGCCATCTTCCATATATTTGCATCATGACCTCTCTGAAAAATACTACAATATTTGCAATTTTAGAACTTAACTAACAATACTAGCATCAATTTAATATCATCTTTAATAAATGGTGTCGTTATGATCAAAGTCTAATCATCAATAACCGATAAAGAAAACCCTTTTCAAGAAGCGCAGCAATATTAGCATTGACTGCAACTTTAATATCAAAACCTAATAATCTCATACCACTTTTTAAAGAAATTTTTCTCCAATATTGTTGAATCAACTAATACAAACAGAACAATCTTCTTCCCACCAATAATTAGGATTATATTAAGGGATGAAGAGGGAGATTAGCTTGTTTCCTTCCAAAAGTAGCAGGATAGAAACTTGATACCATTGGAGCCTGGTATTTCGATTATATATTGCACTTATTTTGTGTTAGAGAATAATTGCCACTTCCATGTACGATCATCAACAAAATTTGTTACAAGGAGCGCCAAATTGTCTTTTCGCTATCCCCTGTTGCTTCTACCACAAATTCCATAAGATTCTAGCTCAGAGTCCTATGAAAGACCAGAACTTAGTAACTATCTTTTGGTACATGAGGTTGCCAGGATTTGAACCCTATAAAGAAAAAGAAAAAAGAAGAAGGAGAAGAAGAACTTAGTAATTATTATCTAAGCAGAATCACAAATAAAAGATTGTTCACTCATGCAGCCAAAAAATGATGACTGGCATGTCCTTGAAAGCTGTTTAATACAGTATTTGACTTATAGAAGTAGGATTTTGATTTTGATACAATGTTTGCAGTCAAATGCCACAAGGCACCAGAAGTTGCATATTGTCAAGAGCCATTTTTTTATGATGGTGCTTTGGAAAAGAAAAATAGACTTTGGGATCATGGTTCAGACCAAATTAAACTAAGGTCTTTTATAAAGGGTTCTTCTAAGGGCACAAACTAAGACCAGTAAAAAGGTTCTTGTAGGCAATGCATTGTACAGTCTTTCCAAAAATGGTGTTCTTGAAATCCTTCATAAACAATAGACTTCATAATAAAGAAGAAACGAGAGAAAACTAGTAAAATGAGAAAGCATCGTAGGAAATATTACTCAATGTCAGCAAATATCAATTGAAATGCTAACATGTGAATCGTGCTTTTATAAGAACTCTAACTATTTAATACACATCATTTTTGTGATACCAACTGGTGAAATACCTTCATAAGAGTTGACTAATGATGTGTTAAAAATATGATTGTGTGTCAGAATTTGAACATAAATAATCTTTGCTGACTTTTAAGTTCCAGTTTTATAATTCATACAATCGTTTATGACACTAAGGAATTGCAACATTAGCCCTAAGCAGAACTTTTAGAAAAGTATTATAAGCTTAATAAACAGCAAGAGCAGTTATTGAAAACATGATATTCACCTTCTATTAAATTAACTAAACTCAACAACATTAGTCATATTTTACTTATTCTGTTTTTATTTTTGTACTTGTACAACAAGTAGGAGGAAAAAGCTATTTCTAAATGCAATATTATAACCAGGTATAAGATTAATCACCTTTATCTGTTGTTCAGTAATCTCTGGTTGCTTTCTTTTTTTGCCCCTTTGTTCTTGACTCACCTCAGCTAGCTTTGCTTTTACTTCATTGATTTCTTCAGCCGCTTCAATTTGGCCACAAAGGTTTTGGCTTTCTTCTCGAACCTCTTCAACAGCTTCTTGTTTGCCTTCCTCTTCTTCTTCAAAGTCCAGAATTCTCTGCGCACATGCTTTACTTTTCCCATTCACTTCAACACTCTGTCTTTCAATTTCAAATTGATCCTGAGATTCTTCAGTATGATCACCGTTTACCCCACTCCAGCCAGCAATAGCCTCAGTTTCTTTCCCATTAGCTCGGCCAAATGTTTGATCTTCCTTCCCATCTCTATTTGCAATGTTTGAACCATGAATCGTCTCCTCCTCCTTGTGCCCAAAATCAGCAACATCCACTGGGAGCATATACCGTTCATTATTGACACACAAAATCTGTCCTTTCCTACATAGCTTCTTCAAATGATGACTCAAAAAACTAGCATGTGCCCATGGCAAACCCTCATACTCTTTCTCTATAAACCTTGATATTGCCTCCTCACTTGACCCACCTTCCTTGTTTAATTTCAATATTGCTTGCTCTATCATCTAAACCAACCAACGTACAAACATACAAAAAACGCAAATGTGAGAAAATAAATGAGATATAACAATCTAAAAATGATAATGCTATTAACCAAACAATTATAATAAAGTAGAATGCAATGACCATTTCATTCATTATGAACTCAAAATCACGATTTGCATTTGATTTAGAAAGAAATGGCAACATTTACATACAATTCTTGCAAATTGCCATTGCTTAGTCTGCAACTCTGCATCCTTTTTGGCTTCCCTATTCCTATAATCATCTATCTAGTATTTAGAAAATGAATCATAGGGTGCTGCCATTTGCGGCAGAAAACGAATTTGGAACTCATTTTCTTGCTTCTTTCTGTCGCATACTCAGGTAGCATTCTTCATTAGGTTTACAATTAACTCTTTTGCTTCCAAAAGCCAACATACATCTAAATAAAAATAAAGATGCAACTCAACCAAAACGTGATTTTCCCTCTATAAATATAGCAATGACTTCAGAATTAGTGACATGCATTGGTTCTTAATCAACTAAAAATTGCTTCATAACAACAACTTCTGAAGAGGAAACATCCTAAACAGCAAGAAGATTAGAAAAGCAGCAATCAAATTTAAAAACAAAAAGGGGCGAAAGAAGTTACTTACAGAAGCGTAAGGAGGGTGAAAAGGAGTTCGAAAACTTGGGAAGAACCGACCCAAACGAAGTTGGATGAGGTCGGGGCCAACGGGCTTTGAGGGGTTCGAAGCGGCGGCAGCAAGCTTTGACATAATTGCTTCTTTAAGCCTGCCGCTTATTTTCAGTTCGTTGCTACGACTACTACAAATACTCTGCATTTGCTCGGCCTCTGCTGCAGGGTTCATGGGCTTATCAACAGTATCCTCTGATTTCACCATTGCCTCCGCCGTTTCGCTCTGCTAAACTTCACGCTTTTCTGGGAAAATAGAGAAGAGTTTCGGAGGGGGGGCTGGCGGTGCGCCACCTTTTCTTGCCCTCTTTTGCAAGACTGAAAACTAATAACCACATGGGGATCATAAAAAACCAACCCAATTTATATGACTTATTAGGTTTTGAGATTTTAATATTTATTTATAGAATTATATTATAGTCTCTCTTTGTTTTTTCCCGCTTTATTTTGCTTTATTTTGCAATTTATTATATTTTATTATATAAATCAATATAATTAGAAAAATTAAAATATTTATATAATTTAATTAATAAAATTATTATTATTAAATTATATTTAATTTTACATTTAGGTTGAAGTTTCATTTTCTATATGTGGGTTTCCACATCTTATTTTTATTCAAATGTTAAATGGACTAAAATCTCCAGTATTTTTTACTTAAAACAAAGTGCTTTACTTTATCTTTTTTTTTTTCACTTTTTCTTATTTCTATTTCTTTCTTTCTTATTCACGAATTTAATTAATCCCAAACAATGCAGAAGACAAGAAGACTATTATTTTTCAATTAGCTATAAATTTGTACAGTTTGGGGGTTTAAAAAGAATTAAACAAAAATATGACCAGCCTAATAAAAATCCTATCTTTTGGTATGGGAAAACGAAAATACTATCAATCTCTAGATCTCATCTTCTAAAATTTGCAATCCCATTAATACAAGAAAAGGTCCATGCTACCACACTTTCTCAGGGACCTCAAGGAAACCGAGTTGAAGCATAAGATGGTCACAATTTGCAAAAGTCCAATAAAAAACCAAGAGCATGATTTTTTTTTTTTTTCACAAAGATTTTATTACAATGAAACAACCATCTAAATTTGAAGTTTAGCTGCCATATCCATTTACAGATAGCAAAGATGGATTAAGAGAGTCCAAATATAATCACTACCAAGTAGAGGAGGAAAAAACATGGAGAGAAACCTACAAAAACACACCATAGCATTCACCATTTTGTTGATTTACATTTAGCGGCTTTGCTATTGTCGATTAAGTAAGGGCTGAAGGTCTTCATAACTTCTTCATATGTTGGCCTTTTATAGTCCACTGCCTGCAATCGGTTTGTTTACACATCTTAGTGATGCCTTTCAAAGGATACTCGTTAGTAAAAGTATTGAAAGATAATGATGCTGCAGCTGCACAATACCTGCTCAACAACTTCTTCAGGGGTTGCCCATTTCCACTCAGCAAATTCTGGGTCGGCCTCTCCGGTTGTTAAGTTGATCTCACTCTCATCTTTTGTTAATCTCATAAGAAACCTGTCAATTGTTCCAAACTATTGTTAGCCATAAGTCATATATGAAATCATTACAAACTCTAATTATTTCTACCTATGAATTTCAGGGCCTCATGTAAAAAATGACAAAGCGATCGGATGGGGTACAAGCTTGATAATGAAATTAAATAATTAAGTAACTAAATAAAAGAAGTAAAGCAGCTGTTTCTCATTTTTGAGCACGGGGCTTCGTGCATAAGTTTTCACAAGGAGAGGGAGATAGAAAAGGCCAGAGATTTGTAAATAGTAGTGATCTACCACGTTAATCACAAACAAGCAGTTTGCCTCTGAAACGCTTTAAAAACTCATGCAATTGGTTTCTTTCTCTTCCTTTTGACAGAAAAAATGCAAGCATAGCATGCACACACATCAAAAACATCAGAGGAAGTAATGAAACATACTTCCAAAAATTTAACCAAAATGCTTCCAAATTTAGAGGGCATACACATATGGTAGTAACTAACTGCATTTAAGGACGAAAAGCATAACTAAATCTGCTATTTCCTTAGCTGATAATGATCAACTGGTCCTTGCCATTGATTAAAAGAAAGGGATAAGAGAGAAGTTAATGATGAAATATTCTTGGTTTTAATTGTAGAGATTCGTTGGACTCTTAAATATTAATTGAAGCCATTCATATACCCCTGACCAAAACTAATTAGTGTTTGATTCTTGGCTTACTCATTCTATCTCAGCGTTACCAAATTTACTAGAAAGAAAATTCATATCACATCTCTCGCTAATTTCATTTGCAGGCGCAAGGAAACCCCAGAAAATCCATGAGCTTCTCTGAAATTAGCAGCCCTTGCAGGAATGAAATTCAAAACACATTATATATCTCAGCACTACCACATCCTTACGTTATATATCTCAGCACTACCACATCCTTACATATAATTCCCATCAGTTAAAATTCAGCAATATGCTGCTTCAGATAGGATATTGAGACATGTCACATATATAGTTGCTTTCCTCCACAGAATAATGAAAAATGGATAAAATCAGTGAAACAATGAAGGGAATATGCCACCATAGGCATATCAAGAAGTTTCAAACCAACATTCTTTTCTCCTAATACACTAGAGCACCTAGATGTGTGGGCGTGTGCGGTTAGATGAAGGGAGAGAGGAATATGTAGAAAGGAGACACAAACCATTTCTGTGCCTGCCCATGCCATTCACCTCCCCAGAGTCGATTCACTTTGGCCTTTACAGCAGGTGGAAAATCATATGTCAACCAATTAGGAACCTGCAAAACCAGGAATGTTGATCAGATGTACAGCAACCACTGGGGAAAGAAAGAAGGGGGTGACAGAGAATTGAGGATATAATATTAAACTAAAGTCTTGTGTGGAAGTTTAAGAATAAATCTTGAATGCTTTGTCTAATAAGTAGGAATTTCTATTTCCAGGACCTTCATTAAAGTGATTCTACAATTTGAAACACCCATATGTATTGTGTTCCCTTATTATTATTGATGATACATTAAGAGAGGATATGTTTGTATTTTCTCCATTTCTTTAGCTTGTTCCCAAATTTCTTTAGTTTTTGAAACATGTTCAAGACTATAAACATACCATGCAAGCTATAGATGCATAAGCACTGACTTTGGTAATAATAATTCTGTGATCCATTTTATCTGCACTGGATACTCAACTCTCTTAAGTTTGAAATGACCCGAACCCCCCCCCCCCAAACCACCACCACCCCAACAAAAAAATAAAGAATCAAATGACATGCGTGAAGTGCTGATGCAATAACATTGTACAAAAGTCCTGCATCAAAAAACTACAGCATAACAACACCATCATTTTAACAAACCTCAGCAATGAATTCAGCAGACACCACTCCAGTTTCTTCTCCCAATTCCCTGATAGCAGCAGATTTTGGCTCCTCACCATCTTCAATACCCCCCTGAGTGTAAAATCCCAAAATTTATAATCAATTAAGCTATCCAGAACATTTCTCCACTCTTTCAGAGATAAGACCATCACAGGTGAAAGCAAAATAAAGTGTTGAATGTCCCCAAGAAGAAAAATGGGAAAAAATGCAATTCTATAAGGAAGAAGTCTATTCAGTCACTAGACAGATCTTGATAAATACCCAACTGTAATTACCCTTTGGTAAAACACGTTCAAGCATACAGTTATGGAACAAAAAATGAACAAAAGGGCTCCAGTTAGAAGGCAACCAAGTAATAGCCAGCCATACAGCAATATTTTCAGCCATTAGGGTCTAGGGGAGTAATGTTATAGATATAACTTGTATAATCACTGAGAACGTCCAGCAAAACGAAAGAAAAGTGCTCCAGTTTTAACTAACTATCTAATTGAAGTTATTAGCAAACAATGGGACCTAGAAAAAGAAGAACATCTAACAGGGTAGTACCTGAGGCATCTGCCATGCTCCTGGAACATTCAATCTGGAAGCTACAAAGACCTGGTAGCAGCAAAAAGAAGAGTTTTCAGTTTCCTCTACCCATATATTCTACTAGGACTAGAACAATCCTCAAAACAATCGTAAAAAGAAAACACAAATATCCAAAACAAAGATGCAAAACTTAATTTAAGCTCAGGCTCCCAAGTCCAAGCTCCATATACATTATTTTTTCATATTCTAAACATTTTAATCTAACAAACAGTACATCAGAAAAGTTCTCCAAATTATTCATCTCAGATAAGAAAAACATCCCATAAAATCCACACACAGGCATCCAAATTTGACTTTAATTTTTATTTTGCTAACTTGATTTCAACTCCTTCTTTTTATTAATATATTTAATTTTTTCAGACTGTCGGTTATTTTCAGCCCATTAGTCAGCTTCAATCCCCTCTGCTTTCGGAACGAAAAAAAAACCAAAAAAAGAAAAAAAAAAAAAAAGATAAAGAAGCTACCTGATTATCAGAGTTGATTAGACAGACACCAACGTTGGGGCGATAACCAGAGGGCAGTCCCTCCATTCTTAATTATACTACTCTGGTTTTAATTTAGTCTTTTGACAGACAAAGAATAAAAAAACAGAGAGTAAATGCTGTATTCAGTTTGCTGAATTCAGGGAGAGAGATCAGAAAGAAGATGAAGATGAAGATGAAGATGCAGAAGAAGAAGCAGAAATGTGTTTCTTTTATTTTACGATTATTTTGAGGGGTTTATGGGAATGAGTGACGCTGACCTTCAGAAAAATGGTGCAAATGGGCGACTCTGTTTTATAGAGAGGGCAGAGTCCAAGGATTGCTGACTCTTATCCTGCGCACCCCATCTGTTCCCAGGTTGCTTTTTCGCCTTTTATCAATTCTTTTTAGATTCTGCTAGCAATGTTACCATGCCCTTCCGCATTTCCTCCCATCATGAACTCCACTAATACAATTGAGACACGTGTTCAGTCAAACTTCATTAGGGTTCTGAATAAAACTTGATCATAATAACTCCTTTAAATCTTACCCATTGCACATTGTCAAATGCAATGAATTGCCCTCAACTTTATAGTACATTGCATTCAATAACATTAATATTGTGTACCAAAAACTATTAATATAGGCAAATTGTGTCCTAAAGTCATTTGGATGAAGTGTAGTGCACCTACTAATTCATATTGCTCTTTAAATAAATTCCTAACAACATAAATTTTGAATGCCAAATGTAAACTACAACATATAGAAAAAAATGTTATTTGACCCAATATTTTTGTCCCACTATTTTATTCTATTTGATTTAACACAAATTCAATCACAAATTTTATAAATAATTTATTTAAGGAAAATTATCTCATCCATCGACTGTAACGAGGTTAAAGGGTTGACATGTGTCCTATAGGTTATATTTTTGAATATTAATTAATTAGTTTAAAAAATTTTGGGGTATGTCATATGTGTTAATCTTTTAATACTGCTTGTGAAGTCTAAAAATTCCACTAACAGTGTATGAAATAACAATTATTTATTTAAATAGTAAGTCTTAAATTTTAGGATTTTTTGGTACAATTCTAATTATTATAACTATATTTAAATCATCGCTCCACATCAGCATCGTTACAATTTAACAGTAAATTTCTAAACAAATCAATAAAATAAGTGATAAAATAATTACCATCAAATTTTGTAATATCTACACAAAAATTGGATGATATAAAAATAAAGCATGATATTGAGAAGAAAAAAAATAAATTGACATTAAAGTCTTTTTAAGAAAAACAAAAGTCTTTTAAGATGTTATCATAATTTTTTTATCTGTTATCCCTTTGAATATTTATATAAAGATATTAATTATAAAAAAAATTATAGAATCATTTAATTCAACAAAATATTTAAAAAACATAAAAATTATCATTTGAAGCTCTATAGAGCGGCACAGCTCCAAAATATAACTAAAATGCATACTTATCATTCTAGTATTATAAAGGTAAGTTTGATTTTAACTTGTTATTGAAGTAATTCGAGCTCAACTCAATAATAAACTAATCGAATTTGATTATTCATCGACCTTTTCAAGTACCCTTCAGAATAGTATTAAAAAAATTAAATGCATATTATTGATAGTATCATCATGAGATAAAATGAAAAATGTTGTTGGAGCAGAGGAGATTATTATTACTAAGGTAGGGAACTAGGGATAGAATAGGGCAGATGAGAGAGGGTAATGTCAATGTGGGCTCAAGAGGAGGTAAATGAGAATGAGCGCATAGAAAAAGAAGGGAATGAGAGAGAGAGAGAGAGAGAGAGAGAGAGAGAGAGAGAGGGAGAGGGGGAGAGAGGGAACACGCGGGCGAAGAAGAAAGAAAGATTGTTAAGGAGGGAGTGCACTAAATGACAAAAAGTTAAACAAAAAGTAGTGGGCGAGAGAAGGGCGTTGACTTTGTGTGAGAGAGAATCATATTTCCCCTTCCCCACTCATCTCTGATAGTAAAAGCATCTTTATTTATGATGATCCACATTTATCATCTTCCACCCCAGTCGAAACTATGAAACTCTTTTCTATATAGTATAAAATAAATGTCATTATAACCCACCCCTACTCGCCTCTATTCGAGCGTCTCCCACACACACTCTATCCCTTTTATTCTTCAAAACCCATGTTAAGTGAAGTTAGGGGTGAGTATTCGGTCGGTTCGGTCGAAAAGATCGAAAAATCGAACAAACCGAATTTGCTATAAAAATCGACCGAAAATCGACCGATTAATTATGTAAACCGAAAAATTGAAAATCGAACTTGATCGGTCGGTTTTTTCGGTTTTAAGATAATTTTATATTTTTTAATATTTTTCCCAAACAAACATCATATTTAACAATGATAACAATAAACAAAATATATTATAAATATATACAAATTAAAATATTATTATCTAATATCATTTAATTTTATAAACAAAATATTATTATCATTTAACATTATTATTTAAAATTATTATAAATAATATTCTTATAAAATATTATTTCATATCATCTTTCCAATGCAATATTTGAAAAATCTAAACATATATAAATAATAATAAGAATAAGTAAGATTTTAAAAAAATAATAAAATAATTATTTTTTATATTGTAATATATTATCGATTTTTCGGTCGGTTCGATTCTATATTTTTAGAAACCGAACTAACCGACTTTTTCAACCGATTAAAATCGAAAACCGAACTAACCGAACCGTTTAAACCGAATTCAATCAATTCGATCGGTCTAATCGGTTTGAACCGACTAATGCTCACCTCTAAGTGAAGTGGAACTGTGGCAGCTGGAAGCAGAATAGGAGATCGATGTCTTTTCTTCTGTTTTAAAATATACTAAGTTAGTTTTAGAAATTTTTTTATTTTAAAATATTTATCACTTTTATAAAATTAATATAATAACAATATTATTATAATTTTATAAAATTATCTTTGTCATTAAATACATATTTCATCTATTATCTCCTTTTTACCTTTAAGTGTAAGAAAAGTTAAATAAAAGTAATATAAGAAAGTAAGTGAAAAATATATAAAATTTAATAAAAAATATTTTTTTCTCTTGTAAAATAGATAAAAGTAAAATATATTTTTAAACAAAAGAAATAGTTGAAATACAATATGAGCATCAGTACCGATGAGTTTATACCAAAAAAAATTGTTAATTAGAATCATTCTATTTATTATATATTTTTAATAGGTGTTTTTTTTGGGTAATACAATAAATTCTCGTTACATTTATTATATATTCTTAATAGGCGTTTTTTTTAGGGTAGTACAATAAATTCTCTTTACATTTATTATATATTCTTAATAGGCATTTTTTTTAGGGTAGTACAATAAATTCTCGTTACATCAGATAAACATTTTTTATGCACAAACATCTATTGAGAAATAATCAAACAAAGAAACTAAACCACTACAACTTAAGAAAACAAACAAACTAAACTAATATTTAAATATTTAAATTAGACAAAACCCACACATGATTTACAAATAGTGGAATTTGAACCTAAGACCTCAAGTCTTAGAGAGGGTGCTCCTATCACTCAAACTAGAGTTCAGATGCAGGCGTCTTAAGTTTTCACTAAGCTTTATGTAGATAAATATTGAGATTAACACAAGTAATTAAGATTCAAACATTTTGTACGCAACAATCAACTTCAAATTGATGGTAATGTCTCATCGGTAGATAATATGGAATTCCTAGTATATAAATTCCTAATGGATCAATAAATCACAATGCGGTTTGACAGGTTATCTTATCTTAATCTTACAAATGGATAACTTTACCTAATATTAAAATTTTTTTATAAAAAAGACTTACGTTTATTTATCAGTTTATTTATGCTTTGCTTAGTTGACATTTGCAATTTTAGAGAGATTTATTATAAAAAAGTTTTCCTTTCTAGAACTATGGACGGCTCAACATTCCCCTTTTACATAAAATTAAATACTTTCTTATTCGATGCACTTATGATTAAGACTGTTCAAGCAACTCGAAAAATCTGATAATCGAACCGAACCGATAACTAGATTAGAGTTTTGGAATATTCATATAAAAACTGAATGAACCGAATAAGCTAAAAATTTAAAAAATACTTGATTTTATTAGCCTAAAATTAAAAGACCCAAAATTTTTATAATCTTATTTAAGCTTTTATAAAAGAAAAAAGTTCAAAATTGAATGGATTTCAATAACCCGAAAACCCGCAAAAAAACCTAAACCGAACCAAAGCGTTAGGGTATTAAAACCTTAATATTCAAACAGAATCGAACAGTTTACACCCCTGCTTATGATGAATGTGATTACAAGTTGTATCCAACGCTACAACATAAGAATAAGGAATCATAAAGCAAAGCAATCTTAATTCTCTAAAACTGTTTGATAATCGAAAAAGTCAGTTGATTTAATGTCAATAATAATGTTGGAGTGATTGACATTTTTTTAAGTTCCCATACCCAACAAACTTTCTTTTTCTTCTTTCTCATCAGCAGTTCTCTTCTGTCTTTTCTCCCCTTATTTATATTGTAGACCCACCAAGGAAAAAGTCCACGTTAAAGCATGCTTGTGTACATGATCTCCCATAATTCCTCTTTTCCTTTTTGCTTCTGATTACCTAAGTTTGTCTAGGCAAGTTCGTGTACCCTTTACCCCTTTCAATTGATGCGTGATGATGATTTGACTTGTATTAATTTGTTACTTCCACTAGGTTTCACCTGGGTTTCGCAATGGATTGAATTTGAATACTTTGATTATTTTTCGAGCTGACCTTAAGAATAAAATAAAATGATAAAATTCGAGAGGACTAGAATGTCTTATGGTTATCATTTTAATTTGACTCGATTAAATGAATCAAATATGATTCACTCTTAGAATCAAGGTTGAGTTAAAACTACTCAAGTAATCGCTGAGCACTCTAAATTTTGATTTGATTCCTTTATTGAATTTTTAATCTTCTTTAACACATTGTTTTAGACTTATTCGGTTGGGTAGGACGAGTTGGAGTCTAATTACTATATTTTCGAGTTTCTTAAGTCAATAATAATCGAGTCTAATGAAGTCAGTGGTAGCTCATAATTAAGTTGAATGTCGAGCTTTTGCTCATAAAACTGAGCACGAGCGTAGCAGTGAATCCATACAAGTTTTTACTGGATCGTGGATTTAAATCCCGTGAAGGTGGATTTGTTATGCTACCTATTTAGCAAGGACTAAGATAAAAGGCTTTCATGGTACCATAGAAAATTTTGATCGCTATCATTATTGAATTACTTTTGACCTTTAGCCATAAAAAGTCCAACAACAAAAGGGCAACATTCTAAGGGCATGAATTCTTGCAAATTATGGATTCTTACCTAATAAGTTTTACCTTTGAAGTTTGAAGCATACCATGAAAAAATAGGTAGAATACCACTTTTAGTCAAAAAGCATGGATCCAACTTTTATTTTTCCACCCAAAAAAAAAACTTTTCTTTTTCCTTAAAAAAAAAGGATAAAAGTTTACAAAATGGATAGAAATTAGAGAATCAAATACAAATAACCCAAAACGAAATTGGAACATCTAGCAAATAGATGCTTTTAGGTTAATTAAAGATTAAAGATTAGTTGGAAAAGAGATCAGATAAAGCATTCAATTAATTTTCTCCAAGAAATAACACCTATGAGATAAAATAATTACCAACAGGCAATAGCCCTTTAAATAATAAGATTTTGGATTTAAGTATTCTGAATAAAGAAAATAAATTTAGGAGAATTTTATCCTCAACAACAAAAAAAAAGTTTAAGAGAATTTCTCTTATTTAAGATCCAACATAACTCAAGCCCGGATTAATTGGAGTTTAGTATGATTTTTGGATCCAAGTGGATCTCTATTAAAAATAATCTACTAACATTTATTTGACATAGATTATCAATATATCCGACTTTAGTATAAATTTTACGATAATGGTGTTCATGATAAAATAAAATCTCGATTGATGCTTTGAATAAGTATTGGGTGCATAATTTTGCATCTTAATGAATACGAGTCCCCTGTTCACTTGAACAACGATAAGACAGGGAGATAAATATATGCGGGAAAGAATAAGAAAGTTTGATTAAACTGGATCAAGATTCCAGGAAGTGTTTAAGACTTAAGAGACAATGCGTAAATAGAAGATTCAATACTCGTATTGCTCAAGCCTCCACCTATTGGCCTGATAGCAAAACGGTTAGGATGTCACCAGCCACCACGGCAGGGTTCAAACTTTCGCATCCCCTATACCTAAGTCTTAGAATTCCTTCATTCTCCACTTGTCCAGTTAAGAAGAGAGAGGGAAAAATATTTTTTTGTCCACAAAAAAATTGGTTAAATATTGTCAGTTAGCTAAATTGGATATTGGCGATGCATGTTTTGCCACTTCACTGGCATTTGCACGGCCATGGTTTTCCAAAGCCGTGTTGGGTTGGAGGACACTTGGACTGAATTTGGATTTGGATGGGTCCAAATCGCAATAAATGGGGTCCGACTGTCAGTTTCTTGCTCTCGTGAATCGTGATCAACACAAGAGAATCTCTCTGTTTCATTTCATAAGCAAATTACCAAAAAGAAATAAAAAAAATCTTTCCCGTCAAAATCATTACTTATTATTAGGCACTGATTGATTTTTTTTTCAATTTGATATAAACTAGAGTAATAATAATATAGCTTCTTTGTAAAAATAAATTCACCAAAAAAAAAACTTCGTTAATTAAGTATAATATATATATATATATATTTGTTTTTAATAAAATTAGAGTTCATTCAAACTATACTTTTAACACAGACTATGAAATTCTTGATAGCCAGCCATTTTCTCCAATTATCCTTGTTAGTAGCAACATATTTTCGCCAATTCTCCCACACTTTTTCCCACTATGTTACAACTAGTATCAACCCTTTTATTTCTTTTTATATTTTTGAGAAAAAAAATAGTACACTATGTCTATAGAGTTATTACTATTACTTTTAACCAAGGATATCTAAGACGTTTGATCAGAGATTAATCCATTTTGAGTCGGGAGTGTTAAATATAAAACCCTCCTAACAAATGTGCTTTCGGGAGGATTAGTTAAAGTTTTGACATAAAATACTACTTATACTAGAGGAGAATCCTCTCGCGTAGTTTCGGGATTAATTTGTTTTTTTATTATACATGAAGCAACAATTGTTAAAATAAATTCGTTTCACTTCGAGTTACAAAAATAAATATAATACAATAAACGAAATAGTATTGATTTCTTTTTTACTATGCATAGAATAGTAATGGTAAGAGGAAAATGAAAATAATGTTGACTGGTAGAGGGTTAAAAAATAAACATAATATAACATACGAAATTAGATTATTTTATATAAGAAATTTAAATGTATGTTTGATAAATTCAATAAACATTTGAGATAAAAAATTTAAACATAATATAAAAGTAATAAATATTTAAAAATAAAATTTGTGAAAAATAAAAAATTATAGGTTAAATATATTGTAATTTCTTGTGAAATTAAATATTTATAATAATTTAAAGCATTCCAATTAATAACACACCAATATAAAAAATTTTGAAAAAAATAAAATCTATTTTCAAACTAAATATAATTATTTTTCTCTCTCCATTTCATAAATACAATAAATAGCTTACACAAAATATTTAATACACTTAAAATATTTCTTGTGAAATTCAATATTTATAATAATTTAAAGTATTCCAATTAATAACACACCAATATAAAAAAATTTTTGAAAAAAAATAAAATCTATTTTCAAACTAAATATAATCATTTTTCTCTCTTTATTCCACAAATACAATAAATAGCTTACACAAAATATTTAATACACTTAAAATATAAAAATTATTTTAAAATTATTTATAATTATTTTTCTCTCTCCTCTTATCCTACATGGCACTACCTATGGCCTCCATAACACATTCCTTTAATATAATGATGATGATATAGACTACTCTATAATAATTGAATAAGAGCTAGTTTGACATTAGGGTAAAAAAAACTCATTTTCACCTCTAACGCAATACCAGATCATTTTTTATTTGTACCAAAAACACTTTTTGATAGTTAAAAGTCATCAAACCTGAGAAATTTGATGCTTTTGTGTTTAGAAAAGGTGTTTTTCAGGTAAAATTACTTAATTTATCGTTGAGTTATTATTTATCTTTAAGAGTTATCTTTTATTTTTAAATAGGTCTTTTTTAGACATTTTCATTTCTACAATTAATTTTTCACAATAATGTCAAACACTTGAAAATCTCAATCGCATTCTTCCACAAAAATTTTAAGAAGCACTTTCATAAGCACTTTTTCTAAGGTGAGTTTTTTCAAATTGCAACTGTAATACCAAATTAACCTTATAAACCCATAGTTTTACACTCTCTAATAACAATGCCCCATGTCATATTTTGTGAAGATTTTACAAAACTGTATAACAAACATTATTATACACAATTATTTCATTAAAAAATTTATTTGGTTAAAGTATAGTCCCAAGTTTTAAAAGAAAAAAAGATTTTTAGGATAAATCCTAATATTTAGAGTATTATTGGTGTAGGATTTTAGTAATTGTAGGAGAATTTTGAGTTTATGAAAAACAGAAGGTAAAAATTTTTTTTATTGAAATAATCATGTGTGCTTCTAGTGTATTATAAAGTTTTATAAAAATTTTAATGTTGTGGAAAGTATGTTAATTAAAATTTGAACAAGAAGCAAGTATGAACAAAGGAGAGAGAGAAAGAAAAAAATGAAGAAACGATTAGAAGAGATATATGAATATTCTCTTCATTCTCATTCTTCAATTTATAGACGAAATAATCACTATTCATCTTGCAGTATACTATTCATTCTGCAGTATACTATTCATTCTGCAGTACACTATTCATCAATAGTGATATATACTATTCATCCTGTGGATTTTTACATTTTAGACAGTTTACATAACTTGCATTTGTCCACTTTCATAACACTCCCCCTTGGACAAATACCACTATTAAAATTTGGACGTGTACTGTCTCGTTAAAAACCTTAAGTCGGAAAAACCCAGTGGGAAAAAACTGAACATAAGGGAAAAAGAGTACAATACAATTAAGTCCGTCTATATGTCTTCAGGACAATATAGGTGGGCTTACTTCATTGGCCTGATTGAACGTGCTATTACTGCCTCATTAAAAACCTTAAGCCGGAAAAATCCAGTGGGATAAAAACCGGACAGAAGGAAAAAAGAGTACAGTACACTTATGTCCATAATCGCTCCCCCTGAGATAAAACAAACTGCTACTTCTGGAGCATTTGAAATTTCCACTTCTGGGGAATTCAATCTTGCATTTTACTGACTCACCGCATACCAATGCCATAAACTAATTTCTCAAATGTTGATGTTGGCAAAGATTTGGTAAATAAATCTGCAAGATTATCGACGGAGCGAATCTGTTTAACATCAACTTGTCGACTTTCTTGGAGTTCATGAGTATAGAAAAATTTCGGCGAGATGTGCTTGGTCCTATCACCTTTAATATATCCTCCCCTGACTTGTGCAACACAAGCAGAATTATCCTCATAAATTATAGTGGGAGAGTCTATCACTGGTTTGAATCCACTAGCATTATGAATATGTGATATCATAGATCTTAACCAAACACACTCTCTTCCTGCCTCATAGAGGGAAATAATTTCAGAGTGGTTGGAAGATGTAGCAACTAGTGTTTGCTTAGTGGAACGCCAAGAAATGGCTGTATCATTATAGCAAAATAGATAACCGGTTTGGGAGCGAGCTTTGTGCGGATCAGATTTATATCCTGCATCAGCATAACCTATTAAACGAGAGTTAGTAGTATTCTTAGAATAGAATAACCCCAAATCAATGGTTCATCGGAGATAACGAAAGATATGTTTAATCCCATTCCAATGTCTCCGGGTTGGCTCAGAACTGAAACGTGCCAACAAATTTACCGCAAAAGCGATATCTGGTCTCGTGCACTGTGCCAAGTACATCAAAGCCCCGATTGCATTGAGGTATGGTACTTCAGGACCAAGTATATCCTCATCAGATTCTTTAGGACGAAACGAATCCTTTTGGGGGTCAAGAGACCTTACAACCATAGGGGTACTCAATGGGTGAGCCTTGTCCATGTTAAAACGTCTAAGCAATCTCTCAGTGTATGCTGACTGATGGACAAGTATTCCATTCTTTTTGTGCTCAAGCTCTAGACCAAGGCATAGTTTGGTTTTACCCAAATCTTTAACCTCAAACTCCTTTTTCAAATATTCAGCAGTTTCAGATAACTCTTCAGGAGTCCCAATTAAATTCATGTCGTCGACATAAACTGCTATAGTAGCAAACCCGGTTTCAGATCTTTTAATAAACACGCATGGGCAGATGGGATCATTTATGTACCCTTCCTTAATCAGGTATTCACTTAAACGTTGGTACCACATGCGGCTGGATTGCTTTAACCCATATAAAGATCTTTGCAACTTTATTGAGAATAAGTTGCGGGGAGTGCATGCTTCAGGCATTTTGAAACCTTCGGGAATTTTCATATAGATATTGGAATCTAATGAACCATATAAGTATGCCGGCACAACGTCCATAAGACGCATTTCAAAATTTTTTTGGGCAACCCAACTTATAAGGAAACGAAAGGTAACTATATCCACTACTGGTGAATATGTTTTATCATAATCAATCCCAGGCCTCTGCGAGAAACCTTGGGCTATGAGTCGGGCTTTATACCTCACGATCTCGTTTTTCTCATTTCGTTTCTGGACAAAGACCCATTTGTATCCAACAGGTTTTACATTGTCGGGGGTTTTAGTAATAAGCCCAAAAACATTACGTTTGGCAAGGGAAGTCAATTCAGCTTGGATCGCTTCCTCCCATTTAGGCCAATCTTGCCTATGACGGCATTCAGTTATGGACCGAGGTTCATAATCATCATTCATAATCTCATGAGCAACTGAGAGAGCAAATGCATCATCCATGATTATCTCATTTCGATCCCATATCTCATTACAATAACTGATGAAAATTTCAGTATTCCCAAGGTTGGTGATCTTTTCATGGGTTTGTACCACTTCAGGGGCAATATGCTCATGAACTTGTGCCACTTCAGGGGCAATATGCTCTCTTTGAATATTATGTTGTGCCACTTCAGGAGTAATTTGGTTTCCTCGAGAAAGATTAATAAGCTCATCTGGAGCAGATTCTAAATTCCTCCCCCTTTTTTTTCGAGGAACAGTGTCTTTTGATCCCATCGGTCTACCACGCTTCAGGCGCGGGCCATTTAGATCCATTTCGGGTGGTTCTACAGGAACATCTATCCTAGCTGGAACATTCACAGTTGGAATATGAGTTTTTGTAACTTTAGCAGTCTCATTAAATGCATCAGGCATTTGATTTGCAATAGCTTGTAAATGGATCAATCGTTGCACCTCATTTTCACATTTAGGTGTTCTTGGGTCTAAATGAGACAAACTTTTCTCATTCCATGAGAAAATCTCGACATTTTTCTGCTTTCCATTTGTGGAAGCTTTTGGTATCCCAAGTGATGGGAATACTGTCTCATCAAAATGACAATTCGTAAATCTAGCGGTAAATAAATCACCCGTCAATGGTTTAAGGAACCGAATAATGGACGGTGAATCAAACCCAACATAAATGTCCAAACGGAGTTGGGGACCCATTTTGGTCCTTTGCGGTGGTGCTATAGGCACTTATACCGCGCAACCAAAGGTGCGAAGATATGAAATGTCTGGCTCCTGGCCCAAGACTAACTGAAGGGGGGTATAAATGAGAAGTAGTGGGGCGCAATCTAATTAAAGATGCAGCATGTAAAACAGCATGACCCCACGCTGAGGATGAGAGCTTTGTCCTCATCAACAAAGTTCGAGCAATAATTTGAATGCGCTTAATCATGGATTCTGCTAATCCATTTTGAGTATGAACATGTGGGACCGGATGTTCAACTTCAATTCCTAATGAAGCGCAATAAGCATCAAAACTCTTTGATGTGAACTCACCAGCATTATCCATTCTTATGCTTTTAATTTGATAATCTGGGAAATGAGCTCGAAGCTTTATTATCTGTGCAAGCAAACGTGCAAAAGCGACGTTACACGTTGATAATAGGCAAACATGGGACCATCTGCAGGATGCGTCCACTAGTACCATGAAATATCTAAATGGTCCACTTGCAGGCTGAATCGACCCACAGATATCACCCTGGATTCTTTGCAAGAATGAAGGGGATTCATAATCAACCTTTGTCATGAAAGGTTTAGTAATGAGCTTTCCTTGTGAACAAGATTCACAAATGTAATCTTTGGACAACAACACCTTTGTATCTTTTAAAGGGTGTCCACGAGTATTTTTAAGGATTCTTCGCATTATTGTAGCTCCTGGATGACCAAGGCGATCATGCCAAAGTCCGAACTCATCAGGGTTCACTAGTTTCCAGGGCATCATAGCATATGATTTTATAGCTCGTATTGGGACATAATATAATCCCATACTAGAAGCTTCCAGCTTCTCATGGATGGTCTTTTGGCCCATCTTGTAGGAAGTGATGCAAAGAAATTCCTTATTTTGCTCATTAATTGTTTCTAGATGGTACCTATTACGGCGTACATCTTTGTAGCTAAGTAGACTTCTTTTTGATCTACCGCTCAACAATGTATCTTCAAGATACAATGTTGTGCCATTTGGCAAAATAACTGTGGCAGTCCCATAGCCATCTATAATATTAACAGGACCAGATATTGTCTGAACATTTACCTTGTGCAATGTCACATTTGAGAAAAAGTGTTTGCCACAAAGTATAGTATGCGTTGTAGCACTATCAAGCAAACATATATCTTCATTTTTCTCAATGTGTCCCATTTGCATTAATCTTGACAACTTCAGGTGTCAAGTTTCATAAAATTTAACAAATTAATAATATGATGCAAAATATAAACCAACAAATATGGAATAAAACTCATGATTTTATTGACGCCCATATTTATTTAATATCTTCCTTGGTAACATAATTATCTAAGGGTATGACAAAACATAGATGAAAACCCTGAGGATCTATTTATGGGGACTTATTATTTTCATCAACATTATAAAAAGAAATCAGAAACCTCAAAAGGTTTTTCATTGCCAAGAATATGACAGTTTTCATTGACCAAAACCTTATTGACTTCAACATCAGTCTCAGTTAGGTCAATGGCATGGGTCTCAACATGCTTGCTTTTCTCCTTCTGGGATGCTTGGTATAGATCAACCAAATGTCTGGCCGTACGACAGGTACGTGACCAATGACCAGTCATTCCACAACGATGATAGGTACTATCATCATGCTTATTCATGGGTTTTTTACCTTTAGGGTTGTGTGGGGAGTTATTTATATTACGGTTAAATCTCCCACCACCCTTACGGAAAAAATTCCCATGCCTGCGCTCACAGCCTCTAGGACGGCCAACATTCTTACTTGAGCCGGCATTTGCTTCAGGAAATGCTTTAGAGCCAGCAGGTCTTAAATCATGATTTTTGAGCAGCAACTCATTTGTTTGTTCTGCAGTCAACAGGACTGAGATCAATTCAGAATATGTTTTAAACTGGCGCTGCCGGTATTGCTGTTGCAATACAATATTCGAAGTATGAAAGGTGGAGAATGTTTTCTCTAAAAGCTCAACCTCAGTAAGCTTAACACCACAAAGTTCAAGTCGTGATACAATATCATACAATGCCGAATTATAATCGGACACGGAATTGAAATCCTGCAACCTCAAATGTTGCCAATCATATTGTGCTTGAGGGAGGATGACAGTTTTGGTGTGATCATATCGCTCTTTCAATATTGTCCACAAGATCAAGGGATATCGGATAGATAGATATTGAACTTTTAGGCTATCACTTAGATGTCGACGGATTAAAATCAAAACATTTACCTTATATTTATCATTATCATTTCCATTTTCACCAATGGTAGCTGCAAGACCTTGGCCTTGGAGATGCAGTTCAATATCGAGACAACATGACAAATAGTTATTGCCACTTAAATCCAAAATTTGGAATTTGGGCTTTTCAATATTTGCCATAATTTTGAAAAAAAAATGGTCTCAATTAGGTTGACAACTTCTGGTGTAAAAAATATTTAGAAGTAAATCTTTACATAATAAAATTTTAAATTATCTAGTGTAAAGAAAAAGGTTAAATAAAATAATGGAATCAAACCTTAAGAACTTACCAAGCTTTAAATTTGCTTCACTTTAGAACACTCGTGCAAACTTCAAAATTGCTTCTCTTTAGAACACTCGTGCTGATAACGTGTTGTGGAAAGTATGTTAATTAAAATTTGAATAAGAAGCAAGTATGAACAAATGAGAGAGAGAAAGAGAAAAATGAAGAAACGATTAGAAGAAATATATAAATATTCTCTTCATTCTCATTCTTCAATTTACATACGAAATAATTACTATTCATCTTGCAGTACACTATTCATCCTGCAGTACACTATTCATTCTTGCAGTACACTATTCATTATGCAGTACACTATTCATCCTGTAGTACACTATTTATCAATAGTGATATGTACTATTCATCCTGTAGATTTTTACATTTTAGACCGTTTGCACAATTTACATTTGTATACTTTCATAACATTTAAAAAATTTTTACATGACATGTTATTATTAGATGGTGTAAACTATAGTTTTATAGATAGTCATGATCAAATCTTTATTCTTAATAATTTATTTATGTCTTATTATTACAAGATGGATTTTTATTATATTAATTCCTTAATTTAGTTGGTGTGATTTGATTTAGGAAAACCATACTTAGGTTCTTCTTAATCTAGACTCATAATATTATATTATTTGATTATACAGTTTTATTTTTTTAATTAAACATTCTAACCCAAGGCGGAAGAAACAAAGTTGAAGTATGTTTCAAAATTTTCACCTCTACCTAAACATTTAGCTCAAGTGATTAGTGATTAATTAGAGCATGCGCTCTTTAATTTGTTTTTATTTTTCTGGCCAAACTTTAATTTGTTTTAGTTTGTTTAATGGTTTTTTAATAGACATATGCGTTTATATGATATATTTATTTTATTATAATAAGATTTAAAAAATATCCTTTTCACCCAAAAAAGCATTAAAAAAACATTAATTCAATTGAAAAAATAACCAAAAAGCAAAGACACAAGGTAATTAAAATAAAAAAAATCCAAAAAAAAAGGACGAAGGAAGGAGAGAAAAAGAAAAACAAGCGGGAGCTAATAGTGGCGAACAAAAGAAAAGCGTACGTAGAACGAAAGAAATATATAAAACGGAAAAGAAGAGTACAATCAACAACAGCAACAAACATTTTTCATTTTCTATTTATTTTCCCTCAATTTTCTCTCTCTTTTCTTTAATAAGATTTGATTGATAATTATTTTAAACAGAATAAAAAATTTTGAATTATAATCGATTCCTCCCAGGGGGAAGGGAAGCAAAGAAGTAAAGGTGCAGAGGCGGTACTGGGAGAAGAAAAAAAATTAAAAAAAATAGAACCTGAAATTTTGATTAGTTTTCTGAGAAAAGAAAAAGTTAAAAAGAATGGACGATGAAGTAGTGCAAAGAGTATTCCAAGAAGGAGGAAGAGACTATTTTCAGCAACAACCTTCAACCTCCACTTCGACTTCTTCTATTCTCCAATCTCTCCCTCTCCATGTGGTCCGTCCTCTTTGCTTTCCAATTTTATTTTTGGTTGTGATTTCATGAATTCTGGGTTATATCTGCTTTTTATTTATTTAATTAATTTAATTTTGGGTTATGAAGAATTTCTCTTATTAACGGATAAGTTTTTTTTTTCTTTTTTGTTTATTTTACATTTGCCAATTGTGCTTCTTAAAGGAATCGGGCTATGCTTGCATGATTGGTATTTGTCTACATTTGGTCCCGTTTTTCTTATTTTATTTTTTTTTGACCACTTTCTCGTTGCATTTGTTATGATCATGGTTTAGGTTCAGGAAACATGTCTGAAACTTGGGTACTCAAGAAATAAGGAATCAAATGCTTTTTTAAAATTGAATTATGATGAATATTTGCATTCTTTGTGCTTTATTTATTTGTCATTGTTAATCTTCTTTTGTGTAACTGTTTTTCTGCTTTACCTGTGCGTTGTATTTGTTTTAGTTGCGGTTACTATAAGCTGTTGGTATATCGAAGGTATTGCAGTTTTTGGTGCTGCGTGCTGCCTATATGTCTTTGATGCTTGATTGATTGATGGGTGTTTATGTCACTATAAAGTGATTATATCTCAAGATGATATATTAAGCTAATCACTGGTGTGCTCTCCCCTGAGTTCAACTCTTGATTTAAGCAAAAGTTGGACCCATCTAAATTTTGTCATACTTCCCTTTTGTTTCTTTTTCACCTCTAATCTTTCTTCAAATTTGATTTCGCATGTTTGAAAGCTGTCAGCGTCCTTCCATTTCTTTATCTTCATTTGTATTATCTGTGCCATATTATCTAGTGTAAATAACTTGCTTAATGAATTTGGTCAGGATATGCAGTTTTTTCAGTGGTTGCTTATGTTTTCTATTTGACTGCCTTATGTTTAGTTTTCCTGATTTTGCTATTTCAGTTAAATACCATACGGTGTAAAAGCATTTAATGTTTGGTCTATTGTTAACTGCTAAGTTGCAGTCTTTTGATCGTTTCAGTTTATGAGCTAATGCTATTTTAAAGTTTACATTGAGCTGTTTGGTTTGAATTGATGCAGTCATTTGATCATGGATATTATTTGCTTGTAAAATCCATACAAGAACTCAGAGAGAAGAAGGAGGGTCTTGTCACAGTTGGCATTGGTGGTCCCAGTGGGTCGGGAAAAACAAGGTATCTAGGCTGTTAAGATTTTTGTTTAGTTTTCTGATCTCTCTCTCTCTCTCTCTCTGATATTTGTCTATCTATTTGTTTCTCAAAAGAAAGTTTGTAGGAAATAGTGTAATTCATGCCGCGTGCTTTCTTTGTTTTGTTATTCTAAAATTGTTTATTTGGTGATCCCAAAAGCTTGGCAGAGAAGGTAGCATCAGTTATTGGTTGCACTGTTATACCGATGGAGAACTACCGTGACGGGGTTGATGAAGGGAATGATTTGGATTCAATTGATTTTGATGCATTAGTCCAAAATCTTGAGGTTTGCATCTGCCTCGTATTTCTTTATTATGGCTCAATCATTTATCTATTTGGTTAGATGCCATTTCAGAAAATGTGCAGGTCCATCTATATTTTTTTGGTGTTGTAATATGTGGTGCAAAAAGTAAAGATGGATGGTTTGGATAAGCCTGTGAAGTGTTCTTTAAGCTATAATCTGTAATGTATATATTTAGAAGTAAGGATTAGGCAAAACTTTTGGACACAAAAGAACATAAAGGTGCTATACTCTTAATAAAATAGTTTTTTACTAATCACAATCCATGGATTCTATCTGAATCAACTTTAATGTTGATTTGGTTACATGTTTTCTAATTTTTGTCAAATTGTATTTCCTCATTTTAGCATATACTGAATGGCTTATTCATTCTGCTATATTTGGCTAGTGTCCAAGTAATGTGCAAGTTTTATCGAAAATTAACTTTGATTGGTCATGTGAATTATCTTGTAAAACAGTAAACTGGTTTATTTTTGTTTGTCACCCCAATTTATCATTTATTCTTTCTCAACTTCTGAATATTAAAAATTGTGGTTTTTAATATCAATTTCAACAACATAGGTTTTCATATGCTGAGTACTTGACGAAATGGGTTGCTGTTAAATGCAGTTTTTCAGTGAAAGCAATCTGTTGTTTGTGGACTTGTTTCAGTCAACATATAACCAAATTGTTGTTTGAGTGACGCAATCTTGTAATTATTGGTTACGGAAATTGTTTCTACATCTCAATGCATTTGGGATTGTTCTAACGTGTATATACATCTTAAAATGGCCTTTTTTATTTTGGTTGAATACAGGATTTGACAAAAGGGAAAGATGCTATGATACCAGTGTTTGATTTTCAACAAAAGAAATGTGTTGGTTACAAAGCTGTAAAGAGTACTTCATCCAGTGTGGTAAGCAAGGATAAATTACGATCTGTTTTTGAATTTGGCTTCTGTGGAGTTAATTTGCTTATGCATTTTTCAGGTAATAGTTGATGGTACTTATGCTCTGCATGCAAAATTGCGCTCTCTGCTTGATATCCGGGTTGCAGTGGTAATATCTTTTTCCCCTAGTTAGGTTGAGTAAGATTCAGTGAAGATATCATCTCTTTTAATCAGATATTTACATAGTGCTTCTGAATATGTTGTGGTGTATCAGGTTGGTGGTGTTTATTTTAGTCTTCTTTCAAAAGTTCGATATGATATAGGAGATTCTTGCTCACTTGATTACCTTATTGATAGCATTTTCCCTTTGTTTAGAAAGCACATTGAGCCAGACCTTCATCATGCACAGGTCTTGTGGTTCCCTTTTTTTCTTTTTTCTTTTTTTTCTTTCCCTCTCCTTCTTTTATGTTCTTTCTTATTGAAATTCAACTTTCAATTTTTCATTAATTGGGTTTATCTTGCAGATTAGAATCAATAACAGCTTTGTATCATCATTTAGGGAAGCAATCTACAAGCTAAAATGCAGAAGTGAGGCATGTGTTTTCTTATCATCTCATTTTTACGTAAAGTTCTAGTAACATTTTCATACATAGGAAATGCATAGAGAAGTAGTAGGTCTGTTTTGAATCAATAAAGAATGGTCAATGTATGGTTCATTCTCATAAATAATGTCAAATTATCTTGCTAATATATTGTTTTGTTAATTTTATTTTTATTTTGCATGCTTGACTTTGGACTACTTTGGCCTTTTAATCTGAGCATATCAAAATCTCTCTCTGTCTCTCTCTCTGCTATTTTTGTTCACTTGGTGAGGACATTGATGATGCTTCTAGGTGTAGTTACTCAGACTCAATGTTGGGTCTGTTTGTAAGAGTGTAAGAGCATCAGTCTTTTGTCAACTCATTCCATTTGGATTGTCATTGAGCTATAGGAAATAATATGATGGGGTTAATGGTTTAAACCAAAACTATTGATTACCCAATGATAATTTTTGGTGACCACACTTCCTAAGTTGGGGCAATGTCCCATTACAAGACCATTTGAACCTAATGTTTTATTTGTTTGCCCAAAAAAGGAAAGAAAAAAAAAAAACCTAATGTTTTACTTTATTAACTATGATTTCTTTTTAAGTTCCAGAAAGGGTATCTTTTATTTAAAAGCGTACAATTTAGATCAAACAATGGTCGACAGATTGTCTAAAATTCTACATAGGGATATGTCTTTATTTATTTATGCACCTTGAATATCTTCTCTTTGTGAAGTTTTTAACTCTGTTCAGTAACTAGTGCAATTTAAATGGTGAAAATCTGAGCTGGCTGAAATGTTCTTCATCTTGGCATACAGCTTTAAAATTGAATTGCATATGACAATAGCGCATGAATAAGGTTTTGTGCCATAGTAATACTATTGGTTTGACAAATGCTGTCCTGTCATTGAACAATGAGACACATGGGAAAGAGAGAAAGCTAACGGTGTACTTTGTTTGCTTTATTGGGTTGTTGTTGGAAAAGAGTGGGCACAAAAATATGTACCTGAAGGTTGGAGCTGTCTTACATGAAGAAGCTGTTAATGTTCTGAACCTCTAGATATTCCTAGTCTTTTATGTGTAAAATTTTCAGTTAATTATTAGTTTATTGTTAATCAGCTATACCCTTTAAAGTCTTATCTGAACATCATATTGTTGTGGCAGTCACCTGATGGACATTCTACCTTTTTCCTTGAAGAAAATGAAGCACAAACTGATAAGTGAGTGATTCTGACTATTACCTCATGACATCCATAAGCAGAGTGTTAATTACATTTGTATCTTAGTGTTTTTCTTCTAAAACTTTTGGTATTGAAAAGAAAATCTTCATCTTGCTTTCAGTTTTATTGAGATGTACCTCAGGCCCCCATCTGCTAGTGAGGAAGCACGGATAAATGATTGGATTAAGGTGCGACAATCTGGTATTAGATATTATTTGTCACTTGGGGACCAGAGAATTGTGGACAAAAATTTCATTATCAGACCCAAAGCTGAATTTGAGGTCAGGCTTTTTGTCCTTGTTTATGAGGCCATTGTTTTCAAACTGAAATTATGCTCTGTGATTGTGTCATAAAGATTGTTCTCTGGTTTAACTGTGTTGCTATCAAAATAGTTTTACATGCAACTATTTACCAGCTTTTTAGGAAATAAGTAAATTCTTTCTTAATAGATGATAAACCTTGGAATCGTGATGCTTATCTAATATGATAATACCTCATTCAGATATAATATACTCAACATATCCAGAATTCAACATGTTGAAAATGCACTTTAAGTGCTTATTGGCTTTTGGAAACTTAAACACCACACTGTTGATGGAACTGTAGTTATCCTGTCCTTTTATATACACCTCGTAGTATCTTTATTTCAACATACCCTGACCATATGTATCATTTGTAGTTAAAAAATTGATGGAAATCCAGCATTATTGGGCAAGGGTGCAGTGCTCTTGGTTATAGTCACCAATTCTAATTTTACTTATTTAATTTGATTATGTTAAAGAAAGTAAATCTAATGGAAACTAATGCATACTATTTTATAATTTCCTTTTTTCGGTAAAATAAGCAGTTATGTGCAGTAATACAACTTTATTCTGCTACAATAGCAGCGCACAACATGTTAATTGAAGGCGAGGTTGCTGGGGATCGACACACCTTTCTTTGGTCCTTGATCTATAGTTCTTCTGAATTATTTTAGGAGGAATTGCGTGACATACTTATTGATCTCGGATAAACTTATGTAAGAAACTGTCAAAAAAGTTAGTTGAACTTTATTATAATCGTGCCAGTAGATGCAAAATTGTGCTTCCTCGTGGTGGAAACTAATGTCACAAACCATCTCAATTTAGCTAATTATGCCTTCTAGAATAGTTTCTAAATATTAAAAATTAACTTAAGATGGTTCTGTTTAGCTCTTTTTTATTTGATCTTGAACAGGTTGGACGTATGACACTTGGTGGGTTGCTGGCTTTGGGGTACAATGTTGTGGTTAGTTATAAAAGGGCATCAATGGCAGTCAGTATTGGCAGTCTTTCCCTGTCATTTGAAACAATTGATACTCTTGGAGAGACATTCTTGGTGCTGAGGGGCACCGATCGGAAAGTATGAACTTAAGTTTTTTCTTCTTGAAGGAAAACATCTAAGATTTCCTTTATGTCTTATATGCTAATTCATGACTTGGCATATATCCGGGTTTACTATCAGAAAATATTAATGTATATTGCGGTGATTGGCACAAACTCATGTATAAGATGCCTTGATTGATGTATGTTGTATATCATTCGGTCATTCATAGATTATGGTAACACTTACATTATGCACTAGTTCATTTTACATTGCTATTTTTTGAGGAAAAGTGCTGCAAAAATTAGTAATGGAGATAATTGTGAAGATAATGAGGAGAGAAAATAGATCTTGTAGGTCAAATTTCTTATAAAATATTTAAGAAAATTGGGAGACAAGGTGGGAAAAATCTAAAGAGAGTCTGAAGTGGTGAGATGGGAATTTCTCATAAAGTCAAGGACCTGCTTCCGATGTTTGAGAACTTAAAATTTTCCTTCTAGGCTGGCTACTCATTTATATCCTTGTCCTTGCCTGAGATGACCTTGGGCTCATTATTCTGTTACTAAATCTCTCAAAACAAGGATGTTGAATGCCTTCTCAAATGGCGAAAAGGGATCAGTGAGTCCATCTGTAAAATAGTTGTATGCTTCTTGTCATTTGAACTAAAATTTTACTTTGAACTTTGCTAGATGCTACTAGTTTATTGTCGTACTAACGTGTGTTATTTTGAATGTTTTACTCATTCTGAATGGTCTCGTTTGCTGTATGACTATATCCCTGTTTTTCAACTGTCTGATGTCAACTTTTTTAGCTTCAGTTCCAGTACCTAAGATTTCTCCTTTGAAATATTGTAAATATTTTGTACATTATCGAAGTCAAATAGCTCTTGCTTTCTTGAAAATTTTAAATATTTATCTGTTATTCTGATTCTTTTAGCGAGTCTTAATTCAAACTTTGTCCTTACCATTCATGGACAAACAATTGATGAAAAACTTATGTTCATCTTGCTGCTATACTGTTGCATAGACAGTTGGAGCAGAAGCATTGCGGATGGGTATCGCTGGACCATGGCTCACTAAGTCGTATCTGGAAATGATTCTCGAAAGGAAAGGTTGTCCACTTGACACAATCTCAGTATAACTTTATATATTTCTATGCTACTATTGTTGTTTCCCTTATTGCTTATGTGAATTCCACTTCCAGGTGTACCACGCCTCAATACTCCTCCACTTGTTTCTACCACAGCCGTGCCTAGTAATCAAGAAAAAGTGATTGCGGCACCAAAGCCTATCCGTACTACTCCAAACCTTGTTACTCGACTTGAGGATCTATCTCAGCCTTGGACTCGATCTCCAACAAAATCTAAAATGGAACCTGTTTTAGCAACATGGCATTTTGTCTCATCAGATCCTTCACATGGTGATTTAGTTATAAGTATGTCTCATCTACTTGGACATTTCCTAAGATTTTCAAGTATTACTTTTCCTCAACCATATCATGGATGGGTTGTAATTAATTTCATGCATAGACTTTCTCATGAAGCAGCTACAGATTCTTCTGCTTTCAGGGATACAATGAAACTTGCACCGATGCCTGATTCATATGACTTGGACCGGGGCTTGCTTCTTGCCGTTCAAGCAATACAGGTAATGAAAGAAGAATTCTTATAATGAAAGGCCTCTCATGGTAAATAGTTTATCAGAACATTCATTCATGCCTAAAGTTGATGCCTTTTCATTTTACAGGCGTTGTTGGAGAATAAAGGTGTTCCAGTTATAGTTGGAATTGGTAACATTCAAAAACTTTTCTCTCTCTTTCTGTCTCTCTCTCACACACATACACACAGACACATGGATGGTTTGTCATGCCTTCGCTATGTGTCTCGAGTTTAACTGCATGGTGACATGAACTTCTATTCAAATTTGTTGATAATTATTTTGAGTGCCTAAAACGAGCTCTAACAGGATAGTTCTTTTATTCATAAATTTAAAGTCTAGCTGATCTTGACTTGTGAAATGGTGTAGTCTATTTGTTGCTAATCAAACAGTTTGGTTAGCTGCCTTTGGTTTATGGCACCACAATATATTCTTTGATCATTATTAGCTTTAAATAAAATATGGAAAGCAATGTTAATGATTAATCTTCTTTACCATGATTGTATAATTCTACTTGCCTCTGTCATGCGTTAAGAATCATTACTCGTCTGGCCTATTAAGGAAACAATTTTGATATCCATCCTTTTCCTATTTCTGCATTTTACTGGCTTTGTAAAATGTGATAATCAGAGCTTCACGCTTCTAATCCGCCCTTCTTCCTCTTTCCCTGTTTACTGGTGTTTTATGATCTACATATATGACTTCTTAAGTTGTTAACCCATAGAAGAAGGGAAAAAAAATTCATGCAATATGTCATAATTTTTCTGAATTTGTAACATTTTCCCCTCATGATTGCGAAACTCATGTCCTTTTGACATTGCACATGCTTTTGCAGGTGGTCCTAGTGGATCTGGAAAGACTAGTTTGGCACATAAGATGGCAAATATTGTTGGTTGTGAAGTAGTTTCCCTGGAAAGCTATTTTAAGTCAGAGCAAGTTAAGGATTTCAAATACGATGACTTTAATTCTCTTGATTTGGCTTTGCTTTCAAAGGTTAGTGTCAAATTTTGTCTTATTAAGTTATTTCATATATTAGTCTCTGTTTAAACAAATAAAATAAAATAAATTAAAATAAAAACCAACTCGGTTTTAAGGATTGTGGCTTACAAAATGCCCGTTAATATCTGTTGTAACACAAATATTCTGTTTTCACAATATTAAAGACAAAAAGTTGCTTGGTAAACAAAGCTTTGTTTAAATTTAGATATAGGATATAAAAAATACTACTATTTGCTAAATTATTATATATACAGTACTTTATCTTCTTAGTAGACTGTAAAGTTTTTAGTACATACAAATAGTATATATTTTTACCATATGGAAAAGAATAGTAAATTGTAATAATAAATTAATAATGAAGTAATAGTGTATCAAAAAAGCTTTTGCAACGGCATATTAAGATAGTAATTAAATTTTATATTGAATAAGGCTTTATCTACTATAGAACATAGATTGTAGATTTTGGAATGCATACTACATATAAAAAATTAAGTGTCTTTACCAAATATTTTGTTTAAAATATAATGATTTCAAAAATTTGTGTTTACTTTTACTTGTTTGAAAACAAAAACCGGTGACTGAAAGTGTTTTATATTGCCACTTTAAAAATAGTGAGAACCAAAATATATACTGTATGACATGAACTCATTAATTAAGGACAGCTTAATACTATCCAATTTTTGGTACTATATGGTATATATCTAAAAGAAATGCAGATTATGTATTTTCATACCATGTAGCTTTCTTTTTGCTCATGATTGGAAATTTTACTCCCATGAATAATCCCTTGCGTTTTATATTTGTCTTTTGCAGAATATTGGTGACATAAAAAATGGCCGAAGGACGAAAATACCTGTATTCGACTTGGAGACTGGTTCTCGTAGTGGGTTTAAGGAACTTGAAGTGCCTGAAGACTGTGGAGTGGTCTGTTACATATTCATTTCATTGCTGTCAAAGCTTGCTTTTGTGAAGTTTTTTATTATATTTTTTCTTACTGAAATAACAAGGTAATATAAAGACCAAAGATTTAGAAGATAAAAGATGGATTGCTTAGGTGAACTGTTGGTTCTTTTCTAGATTCAACTATCCTGATAGTTGTTGTTAAGAAGGATAATTTTTCAATCATAAATACTACCTGGTATTTCTGCAATTCTAATCCTGCTAAGTTGTGCTATTTCATTGGATTAAATACTTTTTACATTTTAGAATTTAATTTGTTTCTGCTGACCAGATCATTTTTGAGGGGGTTTATGCTTTGCATCCAGAAATCAGAAAATCCCTTGATTTGTGGATTGCTGTTGTAAGATGATTCTCTAATCCATCTTTGGGGCTTGATTTTTCTCATATCAATTTGTATTTTCTTGCTTTTTTTTATAATAGATAGGCTATTAAATTGGTTCTTTTATGTGAAACCAGGTTGGAGGTGTTCATTCACACCTGATTTCTCGAGTTCAAAGAGACAAAAGTAGAGTGGGGTGTTTCATGTCCCAAAATGAGATCATGATGATAGTGTTTCCAATATTCCAGCAGTATATTGAACCGCATCTTGTCCACGCACATGTCAGTAGTCTTTGAATAACTCAAACTTTTAGTAAAAAGATGTGCTTTGAAGCATCAGAAAACTTCTGGTACTCTTCTGTTTAGATTTTGTGTAGGCTCACATGTTGATAAGTATTTTCCATGTTTGTTTGTTTTTAACCTTTGCACAACAATACTTGTTGTATGTACGTATATGTATGCAAAGTATTCTGTGAGATATTCTGACCATTCATCAGTGATTGATTACCTATCTAACTTTGGCTTGCAATGCTCTCTTATATTGTTTCAGCTCAAAATTAGAAACGACTTTGATCCTGTTCTTTCTCCTGAGAGTTCACTATTTGTTTTGAAGAGTAATAAACAAGTAAGCATTATAAAGTTTCTACCCTAGAATTTATGTGCCGTGTTTTGTTACAGAGTATTCTTATATTTTGTTGGTATATCAGGTGGCATATCAAGATATATTAAAAATCCTTGACTCTGCAAAGTTCTGTAGTTCTGTTCAGAATTTCATTGACATATATTTAAGGCTTCCTGGTACTCCTGCTAATGGGCAGTTAGCAGAGAGTGACTGCATACGTGTCAGAATATGTGAGGGCAGATTTGCGCTACTGATACGTGAGGTTAGTAGTGATATTTAATTGAAATATCTTCTGGTCCATGCAATGCAGTTGCTTTCTCTGCAACTGTAGTAAATAGCTGATATTTTGGTTTATTCTCAATTCTATTTTATTAGCCAATAAAGGAAGGGAATTTCATCATTCAGCCCAAAGTGGATTTTGATATTAGCATTAGTACTGTTGCTGGCCTTCTTAATCTTGGGTAAGTGATATGTTTAATGCTGATGTTCATAAGGGTTTGCTATTCTGATAACTTATTTTATAATAGGTATTGTATTAAAAATGGTTAGTAATTGATCTCCTATATGATGTTGAAACTTCACATTGTCAATTAGAAATTAATAAGTTTGAGCAGCCATTTGCCAGGATGAATCCAAAAGCCTCAATTTTTGTTTCCTTTTTTCCCCCTTCCATTTTTCCCCTGAAGAAGAGAAGTTGGGAAAAAGGGAGAGGGGATTGAGAGGTAATGTTGGAAAACATTTTCCTGCAAAGAACTGTTATAAATGCGGTACATCAAGGTTGGTAGTAAAATGCTCTGAATATTTAAGGGAGGAGAAGGTAAGATGATACTCTTCTCTGAGTACTGTAAAAATAAAAACCGTGGGTAAACATGTAGGTTCATGAATGGTCGCATCGGAAAAGTGCTTAAAATATGCAACTTGAGGGACATTTTGGATTGACCCTGCCTTGAGGCGATGGGACTCAGACACATGTTGGCTGTTTTCATATAATGGTGGTCTTGATTTTTGAGAGCATACATATTAGTATATTGGCCATTGTCTGCCATTTTCAGTTTTTTTCACCCACGCATTACTCACTGATAAGTTCATTGGATTTTTATTTCCCTCTCCATGGTGTCAGGTATCAAGCTGTGGCCTATATCGAAGCATCTGCACTAATCTACCAAGATGGCAAGGTAACATTAGTTTAGGTTTTGTAATACTTGTTTTTTATCGACATGAGTGGCATTCAGAACCAGTTTAGTTTGATTGGAAGCATAGGCTTCAAGCTGTATAATGTTCTGACCTCATTCTATTTTGGGATTAATGCCAACTTTCCAAATGCACTCTGGTTCAATCTTGAAATTTGTCACTCCAATTTGGGAGGGATGGTTCACGGTTGTGAGAAATTTCTGGACTTGAATATTCCTCCAGAATGTGCACTCATCTTTCTACGCACTTTAAGTAATAATATCATCCGAGTGCATTAAGTTTTAGACTTGATGCATTGTTGATCTTGTGATTGATGCTGTCTTAGATTCTTATTGAGGTTGATCATCTACAAGATGCTCCTAGCCCTTACCTACAAATCAAAGGGGTGAATAAAGAGGCTGTGGCGGCTGCTGGTTCAGCATTAAAACTGGATGGATCTTACACAACAAAGGTTTGGCTTATATTGTATGCTTATGATAGTGTTAGATAATCAGGTGTCATTGCCACTTTTGTCTGTTGTAGTTGATATGACTTAATGCATCTTGTAGAGTTACCTCCAAATCATTTTGGAAAGATTACCACTACTGGAAAGAAGTTATAGTGGAATTCACACTCATCAAGCTGCAAGGTTGCAGGAGCTTGTGGAGTATATACAATCCCAGGTATTCACTGTTAAAAAAAATTAGGCAATAGCCCTTTGAACTTATTAAAATTCTAGTAGCTGTTAATGTTTTGCAATTTTAGAGTCCACATGTTAATGAAGTAATTTTAATACTATATGATCAGATATAATCCTGGTTTAGAACACATCTTTTAATAATGTTTTGGTGGACCAAATAGGGTGGCAGTACACCATCAGAATCCTCTCAGAGTAGGGAAGCTTCTCCCATGGATGGTATAATAGAAGACATGCAGTCCAGGATTAGAAGGCTTGAACGGTGGCATACCATCAATACGGTATTTTCCCTACGGTTTCTCTCTATTTTTTTCCCTGGCTTGATTGGTTTGATTTTTCTTTATTTTGGAAATTTATCCTTCGTTTGAGAAAACAAAAGTAATACATGGTATATGTTCTCATTTTCATAAAAAGGAAAAAACGTAGGAGAAGCATATTGTTTGTAGATAAAATAGAATATGTTATCTAGAAAATGAGAATAAAATTGGGCAAAAATTAGAGAGCAAAAAGATGTTTTCATTGTTTTTGACAAGTGGAAGAAATGGAGATATTGAGTTTTTCCTTTAGAAGGTGTAGTATTTACGATGGTCTAGAGTTCTTAGATTAGCTGTCGCAGCTCAGATGTTATGCTTCAATTCCATGCTTCCAAATCCTTGTGATGCAAATATCACAGCCCACACTCGTTTTTACTTGTAACTTCAACGATGTCCTTAGTTGTTTTTTGGCTCCTTATTTCTTGATCAGCAGCTTGCGGAATCACTGAACGTTGTATTTGTTTTCATCGCAGGTACTATGGACATTTTTTATGTCTGCTCTTGTTGGGTATTCACTTTACCAAAGAAAGCGCCAATAACCATGGATTTTGAGTGAGTGGTCCTGACTAACATCCCTTTTCTGTAACTTGAAATAGCCAATGACATGGCTTCCCACAAATTTTCTCCCTTTTTTCCCTTCCACCTAAGTGGTAGAAACTAACCAAAACTTACAGAAGTCGAATGTCTATCCAGCAATCAACTCATACGGCAGCAAAATTGCTGGTTTACACAACTTACAATACAGAGTCTATTGTCGTTGTTCCTCCCTTTTATCATTTTGTAAATACAATACTTCCATTTGGAGGAAATCAGAAGAAATGGGCAGAGTGGAAACTTTCTATATGGTTCAAAACTTTGGTATCAAACCTCCATGGCAAATGGCCTAATTGCATATTTCGTTAATAAGTTGTTCCGAATTTGAGTCAACTCTGAGAGTCCGGGGGTAGGCAAATGAGAAAGCTTGCACAAATCTACATAGCTTGTTGAAGGATCAAATGGAAACTTTAAATTCTAGATTGAAACAAATGATTCTTGGAAATGAGAATATACGTATGCTAGTTTCGGATCTGTCTGTACAAATATAAATGCAAATTCCTAAGTTACAGATTAGGCAGGAACAGAGTGGGAAACGGCCAGCGCACTGAACCATCCAAATCAGAACTCCAAATCACATTGTAATGTAGTGAACTGTCTTCCTCTAGCAATTTCAAAAGTTTAAAACAACACTAACTTAAAAACTGTCATATTCTAGACTCCATATTTATCAGCCTGCATTATGGTATGATTCCTTTTTCCCTCATAAAATACACAGCAATAGCAAGTAGTACCACGAATATGATCAGCCAGCTCATCCCACCTGAAAAATTGAAGTTAAAAAACGAGCAAAAGATAGTTTTTATGTATCAAATGAATTTCCAAACGATAGGATATTCAAATTGGCCAAGCCTTCATGACACAGCCAGGGCAGAGTACGAATCTCTTTGATTGTTATTCACGTGTATTATAGTTTACGGCTCCTACGCCCAAGATAGGCTAGTATTGTATTGTTTATTTATCCTGTCATTTTTTACCAAGCTAATTTCAATCCTATATCAAGCAAGATTTTGTTTATCTAAACAGAAGGGTGACTAGTTATACAAAAAAATACCAGGCACATTTAGAGTAGCCTATGGTCTTTGTGTTCTAAAACTAGGAGACTAACCAGAGAAATTTGCAGGGGACCCACTGGTATCAGTTTGATGGTTACAGCATGTTGCTTGAGGTAAGAATAATATTCAGAGGCGCATATGATATAAACCTTGCCACAGATAGGTTTCCAAGGAGGGTAAATCAAACTTTTGGCTATTTACCAAAAAAATTCAACTTTTAGTTGGTGGGTGCATGAGGCTGTAGTGAGTCAACCATTTTCAATCCAACAAGGTGTATATGGTACTTTTGAGTTTAAAAAAAGAAGAATATCCTGCAAGGCACGTACCACTTTTCGTCTTTTCCTTGATTAGCGTCACCCTAGCACTTGAGTCCAGTGATGCAGAGATCAAAGCCCTGTATTCAAAATTGCATACTTGATATCATCTCATTCTTAGAAGGGATACTGTGGCATAAAATTTTGCTGAAAACATGTTCTAATGCAAACATATTGATATACAAACCTTGAATCTGGGGAAAATGTCAATGCTGTAACCAAACCAAGGTGAGCTTTCTTGACCATCATTTGAACCCGCATATTGGAAGAATTTATGATAAAAAGGTCTCCTCCAACTGTTCCACTGCACGCCAACCAGGTAAAGGAAGATTACTCATTTTCTGAATTCAAAGGGATCTTACAAATGTCAATGGTCGAAAGTCCATCTAATGCCACAAACACTTACACTGCAAGGAACTTCCCATCAGCTGAGACATTAAACGCAGAGATAGCTTCTCGGACTACTTGATTTGTGCGCATTCTCTTCCATATGGTTGTGTTCCATGTTAAAATACTTCCACCATGGTCTGCTCAAATGAAGTTAAGATGGTCAATTTACAAGCTAAAATGAGGGTTTTTCTCTTAATACATAGAAAGCACAGCATTCTATGGTAAATATTTACCTGTGACTGCAGCAATATACAGAACTTGATTCTTATCATTAGTTTGAGAAAATCGGCTGAAAGCAAAAATCTCATCCTGGAGTGTATATAAACACAGTAAATCATCTCAAACTCGGTATATAAAAGAATGCTAACTCAAAATCGCCAGAAAAACTTCACAATCCCCTTATCATTTCATATCTGCCAGACATGTGGCAAAAAGACTAGTTAATTCAGTGAATTATTTGATGCCTAAAAGTTTAATTAACACTTGTCATTTACTTGGAACAACACAGAGAGAGAAGTATGCACATAAAGCTAATAATCTGGACACTCTCCCCAATATTATAGAAGCTAGGACACACCATAAGTTGTAATATTTACAGAAAACTTTCACTTGTTAAAAGATTTTGATTCCCTCACTCACATTCCCCTTTGCCAAAGAAGCTATAACTTTTGATGATGTTACATCCCAAATCCTACAAAGGCCACTTCCCAACGAGACGAGAAACTTTCCGTCACAGCTGCAATATAAATAGTAAAGATATCAGCAAAATATGATTACTACGGAGAGGAATTCCCCCCAACCCACCCACAAATTTGGGCCCCCTCCCTTGAAAGTATAAGCAGGATAAATAAAGTGCTTGCAGGAAGCAGGTTCATGAACATATATTTTTGTTAGTCCCACTGGCACAGACCTAAAATCCAAGTCCTTAACAGAAGAATGAGCTTCGGCTTCATTGAGAATTGTTTCCATGCTAGGCCACTTGAAAACTCTTAAACTGCCATCCTGCACTGCAACAAAATCAGAGCATCATATGGCATATTGCTGCTGAAATGAAAAAGGTATAATGCATCAGGCACAAAATGGTGAAATTCAACACGCGAAACATAACATACAGAAATGGAAAAGTTGACCCTGGAGGAAGATCCTAAAACTTGCTTCTATTAGCCATTTAAATAATGGACAACTTTGAAGTTCGAAAATGCATGTGCAGAACCAATTACTCCCACCGTGGGACCAGAAAGGACAAGTAGATTCTAAAGTACTAAAAAGGGTTATAACATAGTCGTATATTTGGGTGCCTTTTAATATCTTCATATTTTATTTTCTTTTTGCTCCCTCCCCATGTCGAGAAAATCATGTTTCGTGTTGAAAATCATTGCTTCCTCTCCAAAATCCAAGTTGAACCATAAAGATAACTTCACTGGATAAAGTGATTCGTGACAAAATAAGCAGCATATGCTCTTTAGTTTGACAGAAGAATATACAGCTTCACTTGAGCATCACTTTGAGGACATATTGTGAGAACCACAGTTTTCCGCTCTTGTGTAGTGATGAACCAAGCAACAGCATTATTCCAATAAATTTAAAAAAATGAAAGAAAGGGATGCTCTACCTCGCCACCAGCAGCAAGTATGGAACCCTCACTGTTGAATCTCAGTGCTAATTGTTGTCCAACATCTTCTAACTGGGTCAGAACTTTTTCTGACTCCTTGACACCCAGTTTGTGGACTTCATCAACCTCGCGTTCTTCCCACTCAAACAACCTAAAGAAGAAAAGCAATGAGATTTGATACCACTTAAACTACTACTAGCAATGACAGAACTAACTGTGCAACATAATACTAATGTGGATGTATGTTAGAAGAACCGAGTCTGTCAAAAAGGAGCACACAAGGAAACACAAACAAGACCAATGTTTTGCAGCACATACACACAGGATATTCCTATCCAAACATCAAATGATGATCTTGAACAGCATCTCTTATCAATAGAGACAATCATTTGATAAACACGCCAAAGAAAATGCTTGCACCTATCAATCCAATTATTAAACTAAGCAGGCAGCTTTAGAATCCTGCGAGGATTATCAAAAGTTCACATTTCCCCTATCAAATTAAGTTGCCTGTGCTAAATTAGTAACCTATAGATGCATTGAGCCAGTAATATTTTCCAGTGTAAAATGTTTTCCAAATTCTAGAGGAAAATAAAATGATTAAACAAATAGATGAATAGAGAGACAGAAATCAGAAAAAAAAGAAAAACCTGCAACCCTGCTGCAATGCGCAGATAATGCCATCTCCACGAGGATGAACAGTCATTCGATAAGGCAAATCAGAATCGGTTCTCAGCCTAAACACCTTTAATTAAAAAAATAGAATAAATCATCAGAACATATTCCACGTACAAATGGAAAAGGAAAAGAAAAGGACGGATGCTTATGGCAATTACAATCACAATTTTGAGGACATTTCCTTGATTCAAAGTTATTGGCCGAAAAGATCTTAATTTCATAACTTTCTAGAACCGTCAACAATAAGATCTATAAAATTAAAATAATTTATTACTGAAATCGTTAAAATCTACTCACAGGCTGATCAGAGAGAGAATTGGAGGCCAAATCGACGTGGGAGACGACGATTGCGTTGGGGATGCCGCTACGCCCTTCGCCACCACCGCCAGCGAAAACGACGTAATTGTGGGAAGCACTAACCTCATCGTCTTTGGACTGAGTTGGAGCTTTGTCTTCTTCATTTTTGTCTTCTGAAGCGGGCTTGGGTCTCAATCTGATGTGGTTGTAAGGCACCCAGCCGGCTCCGTAAAACGGAATGCCGTATTTCTGGAGATCGGCGGGCGCATCCGGGCCGTTGCTATTCGTCATGATCTCTTAAATTTTTGCTTTCTGGGATTCTCTGGAGATGCCGAAGCCGAACTGAGCTAAGCAGCAGACAAGGCTGGCTTTTATGTTATGCGTTGCGTTGCACACGTGCCGCTTATATATATTAGCGTGTACGTGGCCTTACAACAATTTACTTGCGCTTTCCAGATCAAGCCAATGATCGGGTGCCACGTCGAAGACGACAATGTAACTATTAAAAATTGTGGGATAATATCAGCTTGTTCTCGAACTTCATACAAAAGTTCAATTCAGCCCTTCATTTTGTTCTTTTATTACCCGCCTTTTGCTCTTGTTCACTAGCAGACATGAGACAACATGAATGAAAATGAAAGTTTTGGTTTGTTCTTTTTTTTTTTTTCCCATTTCACTCACCTTTCAAAATTCAAGCTTTTCACCATTTCTAATATAGTAATTTTCTTTTTTTAGATTTTTGAATCTTTATTTCTCTTTCCCACCGAAAGCAGTCAGAGTAAGGCATCAAATCAATTAATTTCCAAAGGTATGCTTTCCTCTCATCCCAGATTTTAAGTAAAATCCCATGATTTATATATATACATATATATATATATATATATATTTGTTTTTTGTTTTGGCTGTTCTTTTATGCTGTCTAGTTTTTGTTATGAAAATTTGTAATTATCTTTAAAAAAAAGTTGATAATATTTGTTTAATTTGAGTACAAATAGGATTACAATTTTGTTCTCGTTATTATGAGATTGTTTCCTTGAATTTGTTTTGTAACTCTTCAATAGATCCGATTTTTGGCTTATTCGAATTCAATGAAATTATTCATTGCAGAGTTTAGAATTTAATTTCACGATGTCATGATTTAATTTACTTTGTTGGTACACAAGAGAAATTGCAAGCGATAACTCTCTTTAATAAGCTCTGTTAGATCAAATCTGGGTTGTTTGATTCATTTTGGTTACTGTTGTTAGAAAGTTAATTTTCTTTCGTCGATTATTATTCTTTTTTTGGAAAAAAAAAGTTGCTTTTACTGTTTTTCTTTTTTCTTCCTATTAAGGTGTTTTAGGTGCTATGTTGTGATCTGAATTATCCTTGATCTTTCATTTTTTAATGATTTTTGGCAATTTGCACCTTAGTGATTTTTGTTTTGTTTTGTTTTGAACTTATTAGATGGAGGATGAGCAGCGAGAACAGTGTTTTAGGGATCGGATTAGTGAGTTACCTGATGAAATTCTCTTTACGATTCTTTCCTTTTTGACCCTTAAGGAGGTGGCAAGTTTATGCTTTCTTTCCAAGAGGTTGAAAAGTTTGTGGCCAAATATTGTTACTTTGAATTTTGATGCTTCAGAAGGATTATGCGAGCTTCAGAGGAATGGCAGTTTGAGGAAAAAGAAGAGGTCTTGGTACATAAGCTGGGTGAACCACATCCTAGAGTTGCATAAAGGTTCTACTTTAAATGAATTTAGGGTTTGTTTTGACTTGGATTGGACTTGTAGGCATGATATTGATAGTTGGTTTCATTTTGCAATATCTAAGAGGGTTCGGAAGCTTGAGTTGGACTTTGAAGAAGTGACAGAAAAAACTTGGCCGCCGGGTTTAAGATCATATTCCTTAACAAAAGGTTGTTATGACTACATTAGAACTCCTCATGGTTTGTCCTGCATTGGCTTCTTGACTTCTTTATGTCTGAGATTTGTAAAAGTGAGTGGTGAGGTTCTCGAGCACTTCCTTTCTCATTGTCCTCTTCTTGAAACGCTAGTTGTGGAGTGGTCAAAAAATTTAGCGAGTCTCAGAGTTGCTAGTTCATCACCTTTGCGGTTGAGATACTTGGAAATACGCTCCTGCCTCACGTTGGAAAATGTTGAGATTTCTGCCCCAAATTTATTGTCCTTTAAGTATTATGGACAAAAGATAGCATTATGCATTGAAAATGCTCCCCTTCTCGCTGATGTGCTTATAGGTGGAAACTTAGATGATCAGCCAGCTTTTGCTTTTTACCCTCTTTCAAGCTATCTTTGTCAGCTGGCGACTCTTACATTGGAAATAAGTGCTGTAAGTGTGCTATAATTTTGTGTTCTTGGTTTTCAGTTTCATTTCTCTTTGGATCTCTTATTGTAATTTGTTTTGCAGTATAATATGACATTTCCAGATTTCCCTCAGTTGACGAATCTTAGGCACTTAGAAGTAAGTGTCTATGGTGGATATGATGACAATCTTCTTGTCTTGACTTCTTTGATTGATGCATCTCCTTCCTTGAACAAACTCTCATTGGAGGTAATGTTAATATACATGTTCTTCTTGACCTATAATGTTGTTGATTTCTTCAGATACGCTATTGGCCATATAGATGACAGAAATAATCATCAACCTTTGCACTTGTAGCACACTCTTCCGTAAGAGGCTGATTATGTTATTTTAGTATTATTACATCATTAATCCCATTTGTTGAGAATTTGGTGTTTATTTTCCATGAAAACTGGCTAGAAATTCTTGATATATAAGTGGTTTTTCCTTTATTGTTTTTATCACTTTATCTTTTTAATTTTTGGCACAACTTCTTGCCCCTCTTGTTCCTTTATGGTTGTCTTATTGTTGTCTTGCAGTTAAAAATTTGGAGGTCTTCTACATATAATCATGCACATAGTACCAGTAATGTTACTGGAAAACCCATCCCAAGTCTTAAAGAGGTGGAAGTGGTCGGGTTCAGAGGTTTTAAAATTGATGTGGATTTTGTTACATATCTGCTTGTGCACGGAAGGATGATTGAAAAGATTACTATTAATTGTTGCCATCCAAGTTGGATTGGGCAAATATGGGAATTTGAGTCAATCAAAGAAAGAGAGAAGGCAAGAAACCATGCTCTGCAACTCAAGTCAAAAGCATCTCCGACAACCGATTTTGTAGTAGTGTGAAGTTTAATACTAATATTTTCCATTTGATGTTTATTTAGCATCTATCTCTCCGTTGAATGTTGTGTAAGTCCTGTAAAGTAACAAGTGACTACTTTTTTGCTGTGTTCGACTGTTGTAATTTTAGAGCTCAAGCATTTAAGCTTAGACATGGGTTGAACCATGTCAATCATTGTCCTAGAAGCACAAATTGCCAGATTCTCCGCTGCAAACATGTGCTTCCTGCTAGAGAATCAAATAAGAGATCAAAAGCATTATCAAGGTTTATTATTCCTTTTCCCTTGTTTTTCTTGGGTGAATATCGTTCTCCTTTGTTTGTCCTTTCATAACCAGGGGAAAACTCCCAGGGCTCAAGCCTCAACCATGTTTCCTTCACGTTTTTATTTTTCTCCAATGTCCATCACCATAGATCAAACTTTCTGTCATTCAGTTTTGTGTTCCATGTACAAATAAACCTTGCTCTCATCCCTTTCCCCATCCCTTGCAGAGTTGATCAACCGGCTCACAAATATGTTTTGGATCTCTCTGTGAAAGAGACCAATATTTGAATCACCCAACTTTCAAGGTTTATTGGACAACCTCGCCAAACGCAACGCAAGGACATTCGACTTGTTTTGCAGGTGCCTGCCAGGGTCCAGCATGTTCTAATGTCTTTGTAAGCACACAAACAAGTGAAGGCACTCAAGATATCTAGTGCAAAGGAGCGGCTATGGACAATGGTAAGCAGAGAAAGATATAGTCAACAAGGATAACGAGGAAAACCAGAATGCCTCGATTTTAAATATTATGAAACACTTGATATTCCCACTGTAAAAACCTGAAATGATCGCTATATATATATATATATGTCGGGTTGCATTATTTCTTCAAACTACATAATTAGATGATTGGCCTTTTATTGTTGATGAAAGTGTAGCAACCGCCTCTCCTGCTGTCAAGAACAAGTTGTCTGGTCTTACGAAATCTCCAGATTCATCTGATTTTTGCAATTTTTCCATCACTTCACCCAGAGGATTCACCAACACAAGCTGTAATTAATGTCAATTGAAGTATTAGAATTTTGACCATAAGCAAACATACTAACCGCACCATGTAAGAACTAGTGATGAAAATGTTTCCGCAGACTGATGAGACAATTTTTACCTCGACGCCTTTCTTCTCCATTGCTTTCTTCAGTTCTTTGAAGAGTGCTACACCACTTGTATCTATTGCACTCACCGCTGGTGGGATAAAAAAACATGATGTTATTGTTTTTGGCGGAGATCATTGTCATTGCAATAGCTCATGTTTGAGACACACTAACCTGACATCTCCAAAATCACAAACTGAAGGCTTGACTGCTTTTTAATAGCTTCTTCTGCTTCATAGTCTTCGATCCATCTCAAAATCCTTTGCAAGAGAAGTCCAATCATCCAGGGAAAGAGATAAACATAATATATAATCAGAAAATAGAAAAGAAATGATCTACCAACTGAGAAGTCTGTAAAGTGATAATTAACCAACCTCTCATTCAGATATGTTGAATTAGCAAAGTTGATTGGAGCTTCTATGCTTAGAACCAGGAAACCAGGGATCTTCATGGATTCCTTGTACTGATGAAGATCGCGGTAAATGTCTGTCCCAGGAATGTTACCCAGCATCACTGTCTTTGGCCTAGTAATTTGCAGGAGGATCTTGAAAATAGATATCCCAACCTGGCCATCAATACTCCCATAACTTCAGCTTAATCATGACTACTAAAGAAATTCATTCAGGCTTGACTCGGGGAATTGCATGATTGCTTAAAGCTGACAGAAGAGAGAACTTACTGCAATGGCAAGACCATCTTGGACAGAGATGAAAATAACACCAAAAAATGCACACAACATCACAAGGAAATCAAATTTGTCGATTTTCCAAATTTGATAAGCTGCTGGAATGTCTATTAGGCCAACTACTGCTGACACAATGATAGCTCCCAAAACGACATTTGGTGTGTACTGGAATAAAGGCATGAGGAAGAGAAGGGTCACCATGACGGTAATCGACATTACTATGTTAGAAACTGCAGTTTTTGCTCCTGCATTGTGATTGACAGCTGACCGGGAGAAGGCACCTGATGAGAAGATTATGTAGTATAGTCAATAAGCTGCTTAATTAAGAAACTTGATATAAGATTAACCGCCCGCTGGAGTACTAGATGTCTACCTGTTGTGACATAGCAGGAAGTGGAGGAGCCAACCATGTTCATCAGCCCAATTGCCATCATTTCCTTGTTACCATCCACTTTGTAATTCTTAAGAGCAGCAAAAGTCCTTCCTACGGCAATGCCTTCCTGTTTCATACCAGGTTTAATTAAAGCGAAGGCTAAATAGATTTCGATTATCCCAGAAACACTTACAGGGAATTTTTCTCTCATTAATTCTAAGTATAGATTGCAAACATGCTGGACTGTTTTTCAAAGGGTTGAACTGGTCATATTAAGTTTCATGCAAATATAGCTGAATAGAGGTTTTGCCAGTGTCAATCAGTTTCCAAAGTATTAACTGGTAATTTGGCTAAGTCCAAGCTCGTCCCCCGTTTAGCGTTTGGTTCAATAACTAAACTCAGCCCCTGCAAGATGAACCAGTACCATATATTTAATCTTTTACATGACTGTGAAAGCCAGGCCACCCATATATGGAGAAAGTCAGCACTTTCAAAGTTACCTTGTTCAATAACCTGACAAGCCAGCTATTGGCTCATCAATATTACCATCATCTTGATGTATTATGGTCTGCTAAATTTTCTTCAGCTTCCGACTTCAAAAAAAATATGTCGTGGCCAGCTGGCCATTTATTGTATGCATGTTGCCACTGCATATCATGCTTTAAATGGTTTTGGTTTGTTTTCCAATTTGTTTGAAATCTGTTTTGGTTTAATGAAACTCTGCCTAATTTCTGCACTGATAATGTATGTGCAAATTTCAGATAATGTTTCCGATAGCTTCAAGTATCAGTCCAACTTCAACTTTTGAACATTTCATGCAACTCCATACAAATAAAGCCTATAATAAGCAAGGGCAGCAAAACCTCTGCTGATGGTATTTAATTTCATTGTCAATTTGTAGTTAGTTATTGAAAACTTCTTATAAAAAAGGAAATTTTTTTTAAAAATAAAACAAGACTTACAGTGAGGGAAATAATGCCTGTAACAAGGCCAGTTTTAATTGATAGTCCAAGGTGGCTTCCATGAAATTGCAGCATATTCCATGAAGGAGGATTTAATCCTTCTTGCAATTTTCCAATCTAATAGTTAAGTAGACAAAACACAAATTAAACTGTAAGCAAAAAAGGGAGCGGAGGTGCAATGTTATGTAGGAGTAGGTGAGGGACCAGAGGAAACTTACTACACCGATGCCATGATGCTGAGCTTTGAATGCAAAAACCAGAAGGGTAGAGAAGATCACAGAAACCAGAGGAGCTCCAGCTGAAACCCAAAACAGCTTTGGTCTTCTTATGCTCTGCATGGCACACACCCCAATTTAGATGGTCAATGCTTATTCAACTTGTCAGACAGACACAGTATTCTATTGGCCTTGCATGTGGAACCAACTAACCTGATGTGGCTCCTAAGTCAACTCTTTAGGCTATTTATCAAAGATTGAATCTGTGATTGCATGATTATAATCAACTACAATCCTGGGGCACAAATTAAGAGTTAAGGCTCTTCATCCACAAGTATGAAACAGGGTCAGCTTTACGAGTCCTGTTTCTTTATTTTGGAGGTCATCATGATACATTCAAATGGACTTTTTTTTTTTTTTTCATTTTGTGTGAATAACATGTATTTGTGTCTATTTAACTGTATACGACTAATACTACTTGAGCCGGTCGGCCTACTATGGAGACAAATCTCTCTCATCAATGATTTTTAACAGGTATTCAAATGGACTTTTAACCTTGTTGCAGACAGAAACCAATCCCAGAAGGGCCAAAGTAGAGGATTGATAGAGCCCATACATGTTACACCGATACGTTTAAGCCAAAATTATAAGCCCCCAAACAAGATTTTTCAAATTTCCTGTTCCTTTCCTAAACTTGAAAATGGTAAATAATTTAACATCGCTTTCGGGATAGGCAGGGTGTCCACATAAAAGAATAAAAAAAAGTTAGTACTACTACTAGAGCATTATAATAATGGCTTTAAAAAAACTATGACCGCCCAGACCATGTAGATGCCTGACACATGTTATCCATGCAGGCCAAGAAAATGGTGAATGTGGATGATTGAACCGTCCACAGAACAAACACTCTATAATTAATGGGGTGTTTGTCTTGATTCAGTGACAGGTTGGATTCTTAGGCGTAGGCGGTTAAGAGCGTCCTTTCCAGAGAGGTTGAAAAAAGAAAACCCCAGATTCCATATGGGACTTGAAGACAAAGAGAGGAAGCGTAAATAAGAGTATAAGACGTACAACATGTCTTGCCACTAGCAGGAACACTAGGAAGCAGAATCCCATCAGTATCGTTTGCCATGACCACTGCAGAAGAAAGCAAAACAGGAAAGACATAATTTTATTACATGAACAAATGTAAATTCGGAAAAGAGTTCTCTTCCCGTGAATCTTGAATTGAAATTTGATGGTAAAAGTTGAAGTTAACAAGAAGCAAAGTTAAGTCAAGCTGCAGTAAGGTTTTACATGTAAAGAAGATGTTGATGTAGTGTGCAGGGTAAAATTAAAATGTACAATACCTCCTTCGTATTGTGGAAAACAGAGCTCAAAACAGGTACCAAACCCATTTGTTTGGTGAAATGAGTGATTCCCAGAAGGGCTTTCAGCTGCTGCAAAGAAACAATGGTGGCAGCTCCGGCCATGAACCCGATAAGGGTAGCCTTTGAGAGAAAATCAATGATGAATCCAAGCCTGCTCGGATTAACACCAGAAATCATCAGAAAGGTCTATTTAAAGGAAGAAAAAGTGGCAAAGATATAAGAGTAGGATTTAAAATGGAAAAGACATGTTCACCTTAAAAATCCTAAAGCAGCTTGGAAAAAACCAGCAAAAAAGGTGGTAGTAAAGGCTAGTTGCAGAAACAAGACAGGATCATTGGTAGGAGATACTTCTTGTCTAAGCATGGATCCAAGTATAAGTGAAGCTATGGAAACAGGTCCTACTGCAAGGTCCCTGGAGCTTCCAAGTACAGCATATACAAGAGGAGGAACAAAGCTGGAATCTGGAGACCAACAAGGAATAAAAAAATGAAAATTAATCCAATCAAACAGTAATCTTAAAGTTGCAACTTGCAAACAAGCTTTCACTGAAAGAGCAGAGTTACTCACAGAGACCAACAATAGGCGGTAGACTTGCAAGCTTAGCGTAACTGATACCCTGTAATAAAAAAATTGAGAGGTCAAATTAAAGGACGACAAACATTGTAATTGACCAAATTAGATAAAGAGGAAAATGAAAGCAATAGTGTAGTTTTTTTTTTCTTTTTTCTCGTTTGGAGTGGACCTGGGGGATGGCTAAGCTAGCAATGGTAAGACCCGCAACAAGATCAGATTTGAAGAGTTTAAGGCCATAATCAGGACCCCATTGCAGAATAGGAAAGAAGTATTGGGCTGCAAGGATCCATTTCTTCCTGGTTGGTTGTCCTTTGAATTGGCGCAAAGGGTCATCAGGGAAGAAAGTTTCTTTGAGCCTTGTCTTAAGCTTGTGAATTGTGCTTGTATGGGGCGGTGGCACAACTGTATGAACCTCCATGTTTATTTCTAAGCAGCTTGGAGGGTGCTGCTGCTGCTGCATGGTGCTAACATTAGGCTCCATGGTGGATTGGTAGTGGAAAAATAAATGGTATTTGGGTGTAGCTTTGCTTTGCTAGAGCTAGCAATGCTTCTAATTTATGTAGGTGTGTTATGTGGATGCCGCCCATCACATCAACTTCTTCTCAGAGAGAGAAAGACCGCTAAAAACCAAACTAGTACTTGTCTAATAGGGAAAAACATTACAACAATGGCTTGTAAGAGTGAAGACCGATGAGAGAGAGAGAGAGAGAGGAGAGCCTTATCAATATGGCATTGTTGGTGAGCCCACTCATCACCTTTTTTTTTTCTAGGGTTTAATATTAAAAATAATCTTTGAATTTATATGAAATTATCATTTTAATCCTTCACTTTAATTTTTATTTTGGAATTTTTAACCTTTAAATTTTTATTTTGTGAACAATGTAGTTCTTGACACTGACATGACCTATCCAAATATTAACACGTAAAATTTTCTTATTACATCACGTCAGTGTCAAGGGTTACATTATTCACAAAATAAAAGTTCGATGGTTAAAAATTTCAAAATAAAATTTGAAGGGTCAAAACGATAATTTAATATAAATTCGAGGATTATTTTGTATATCAAACCTTTTTTCTCGCTTCTTGTACAAAAATATGCACATGAATCTACGTGCAACAAGTGGTGATGGTGGTGGACAAATAGTTTAATATCTATTCTCTCCTTATTAAAAAACTATATTTCCTAGAAATTTTATGGATAAATTCAATAATAATAGGGATAATAAAAATGGAATCTAGAGACTTCCTTCTTCTGATCTAGTGACCGAGAGGTTGGAGAAGTCATATAAACTCCTTAGAACCCCAAAAAGAAAAAAAAAATGGAATCAAGCTTCAGAACAGGGGAAATGCATGCAATGGGTGTTGACTGCGAGTAAATTCATGAGTGGAGTGTGGGAAATGGATTAACAAACTATATATATTGATATCACATACGTCAAGTAAAAATCATCAAGCATGCAAATTAAAAGTTTGTGTACAAAAGAAATGAGGCAACTAACATTATATTTTCAGCAGCCAACTTTTAATTAAAAGTTAGGGGATGTGCCAGTTGATGTAAATGCATATACATTGCATGTTTTCTGAATGGGCAGATGGGAATTAGATGGAATATTTTGAGGTATATACGCCTCGTTTTGATATCTATATAGGGATGGTGGCCATGGACCTAGAGAGTATGGCTAAAGTTGAAGTCTTAGTTAATGTAGCTATAGGAGAAATTTATGGAAATTCGGCACCGCCATATATAGCTAGTAGATGGTGAAGCAAAATAAAAAAAAAAAAAAGTTTGGAAGAGCCTCCATTTGGAATTTGACGAGGTCCAAGCAAGAATAAAATGGATGCGAATACTTGTGGTTATAAAAAAAATTATATTGTATTTATTAGTATTGTTTGTACATTTCATGTATTTCCAAAGATAAAACGGTTAGACGACGATTCTAGGTTCTTGGTTTTCCTCTCCAGGGTTTTAGGCCACAAAATTGTTGCTGCTGTGCCTAATTATAGCGTTAGACTACACAACAATAAGAGGCCACTAGTCCTCGCATTCCATAAATTTCGCCCGCTTATCTCAGGATTTAAAATTGGAGACTCTGAGGATGAAGTCTCAAGCTTTAGACTTCCCCTTCTTGGTCTAATGGCCGAGAGATTATGGAAGTTGTGCGAGTTTGAGCCTCCCCTACCCTTCCCCTCGTAAATAAAAAAAAGAACAAAAAAAGTCTCTAACCTTAAACCTTGTATTCCCTTGAAACCCTCTCAGTGTGCCACAAAATTATTGCGTATTTGGTTAAATATAAAGTATTCTTGTATTCTATCATCTTGAAAAACAATTACTAATATATATTCAATTGATTAATGTGCAAAGGCTGATCAATACTTACCGGAAAATGTCTTGAAATCCAATTATTCATCATCACCTTTCGAAGAGTATTTTGTCATCATGTTTCCTAGAGAGTATTGTTAGAATACTTTATTTCTAATTTGGTGAAATGTCACCAACCAATTTTCATGTCAAATCATTAAGAAAAGTTAGATCTAAATGTTTAGATCTGAGCGGAAGCGTACCTGGATCCATGAAGAAAGCTTGATTTTCTGGTTATTGTCTTCCAAGCCAATATGCAGACTTTTCTCTCTCTGAAGAGATTTTTCTCTTTGGATGAGAGTTATATCTTTTCTAATTGATAGGATTTTAGAAAAGAGAAAATCTTTTGTTGTGCATATGGCTTGGGGACCATAACCCTTATTTATATCTTTAGTCTAACTTCTATTTTAGCCTATCATAAAAATAGAAATTAATCCTTTGGGTCTCTACACATTAAAGTCCATTCTCTATTAGATGTCTAGCCCAAAACTTTAAACTTTATTGATCACTTTAATTAGGCTTAATCTTATGATAGCCCATAATATATAATTAATATAAATATATGAGCCCACATGTTGAATTAAATCCAACAATCTCCCACTTGGGCCATATATGTATAACTCCTTTAATTATATATTATGTAATAACCTTATGAGCTCAAATTTTGCTATCATTACCATAGACATCTTAAATCAATCTGGTTCATCAATCATATCAACATAGGATTAAAGCGGTTTTCATTATACACATATCATAACGAAACCATCAATAGTCACATATGTCAATATAATTGAACAACATAGATCAAGCATGGATGCATAGCATGGGAAGTTACATGTAATGTGATCTTAACATGTCTACTTCCAACTGGTCCAACCTTATTCCTTAGTGAGATCAACCAAATAAAGAGTTCAAACAAACCACAAAATGTGTCTATAACTGAAATTCAACCAAAATAACAAACTCCCACTAAAATTGCATGTTATCAAAAGATACAACACCCATATGAGCGGTATGCTCATGAAAGACCTTAGGTGATAATCCCTTAGTTAGCGGATCCGCAACCATAGAGTTTGTCCCAATATGTTCAATAGACACCTGACCATTTTGAACTCTTTCTTTAACAACCAGGAACTTGAGGTCTATATGTTTTGACTTCGTTGAGCTCCTGTTGTTATTGGAATATAGTACTGCTGACTTATTGTCACAAAATATCTTTAATGGTCTCTCAATACCATCCACAATTTGTAGCTTAGTGACAAAATTTCGCAGCCAAATCCCATGACTAGATGCCTCATGACATGCTATAAATTCCGCTGCCATGGTGGAAGAAGCTATGAGTGTCTGCTTAGCACTCTTCCAGGAAATAGCTCCTCCAGCCAGCAGGTAAATATAGCCTGATGTGGATTTCCTACTGTCTTGGCATCCAGCAAAATCAGAATCAGAATACCCAATGATCTCCAACTGATCCGATTTTCTGTATGTGAGCATGTAGTCCTTTGTTCTCTGTAAGTACCGCATAACCCGTTTAGCTGCTTTCCAATGATCCATTCCAGGATTGCTTAAGTATCTGCCCAGCATTCCAACTATGTACGCAATATCCGGACGCGTACACACTTGAGCATACATTAGACTCCCTACTGCTGACGCATAAGGAATCTTTTGCATTTCTTTAGTTTCAAACTCATTCTTGGGGCATTGGTTGAGACTAAACTTGTCTCCTTTAGCAACAGGGGTGTCACCTGGTTTACAATCCTGCATGCCAAATCTCTTTAGAACATTTTCGATATAGCTCTTTTGTGATAACCCAAGTATACCCCGAGAACGATCTCGGTGTATTTGTATGCCTAATACAAAAGAGGCGTCACCAAGATCTTTCATTTCAAATTTCTTTGTCAGAAAGCTCTTGGTTTCGTGCAATAAGCCTATATCGTTGCTGGCAAGCAGTATGTCATCGACATATAAAACCAGAAAAATACACTTACTCCCACTGAACTTGTGGTATATACAATCATCAACTGCATTTATCTCAAAACCAAATGAGATAACAACTTGATGAAATTTATAATACCATTGACGAGAAGCTTGCTTGAGCCCATAGATGGATTTCTTTAATTTGCAAACCATTTGCTTTGCATCTCTGGATACAAAGTTTTCTGGCTGCACCATATAAATCGTTTCATCAATGTCACCATTGAGAAACGCTGTCTTAACATCCATCTGATGTAACTCAAGGTCAAAATGTGCCACTAATGCCATTATTGTCCTAAAAGAGTCTTTCGAAGAAACCGGAGAGAAAGTCTCTTTATAATCAATACCTTCTTTCTGTGTGAAGCCCTTTGCAACAAGACGAGCCTTGTACCTTTCTATATTACCTCTCGAATCCCTTTTGGTCTTAAATATCCATTTACAACCAATGGGTTTCGTACCTTCAGGTAATGATACAAGGTCCCAAACGTCATTGTCCTTCATGGACTTCATCTCTTCATTCATGGCATTAATCCACTGTTCAGAGTTAGAACTTTCAATGGCTTGATGGAAGTTGATTGGATCATCTTCTACCACACCAATGTCAACCTCATGTTCTTGAAGAAATACAATATAATCGTCCGAAATTGCATTTCTCCTCTCTCTAGTGGATCTCCTTAATGGCATAGGTTCTTGAGGCTGTAGAGTTTGTTCTTCTAGAACAAGTTGTTGAACTTGAGCAAGAGGTTCAATAACATTGTCTTGATCTGGAATTGCTTCTTGAACAATACCAGGAATTGAAGCCTGACCCTGATAATTTTCAAAAGCAATTAGAGGAATTTCGACACATTCCTCTTCAAAGACAAAGTCCTTAATTCCTTTTCCCCTCGCAAACTCAACATCCTCAAAGAATCGAGCATTTCCCGTCTCAAACATTGACTTAGTAGTGGGATCATAAAACTTGTAACCCCTTGACCTTTCAGAGTATCCAACAAAATAGCAACTAATCGTTCTGGAATCCAGTTTCTTTTCATTTGGCCTATTTGGCCTTGCCTCAGCTGGACAACCCCAAATGTGCAAGTGATTTAAACTGGGCTTCTTGCCAGTCCAAAGCTCATAAGGGGTTTTGGTAGTTGCTTTTGTTGGAACCCTATTGAGTATGTAAGCTGCAGTCTTTAGTGCTTCTCCCCAAAGAGATTCTGGTAAAGTAGAATGACTAATCATACTCCTTACCATGTCCTTTAATGTCCTATTTCTCCTTTCAGCAACACCATTCATGCTAGGAGATCCTGGCATGGTGTACTGTGGGACAATACCACACTCTTCGAGAAACTTAGCAAACGGTCCTGGACGTTGTTCACCTGATCCGTCATATCTGCCATAGTATTCACCACCACGGTCAGATCTGACGCTTTTAATTCTTTTGTTGAGTTGATTCTCAACTTCAGCTTTAAAATTTTTGAACACATCCAGAGACTGAGACTTTTCTTGAATGAGATATAGGTAGCCATAACGTGAAAAGTCGTCTGTGAACGTAATAAAATATTGTTGACCATTCCAAGAAGCTGTAGGGAATGGCCCACAAACGTCTGTATGTATTAGTTCTAAGACGTCCATAGCCCTGTTGGCACCTAATCTCCTTAGGTTTGTCTGTTTCCCCTTAATACAAGCAACACAATTTTCAAAGTTCGTAAAATCAAGGGGATCAAGAATCCTGTCAGACACAAGACGTTCAATTCTTTGTTTAGAGATATGCCCTAAACGTTTGTGCCATAATGAAGCAGAATTCTCATTGGTTAATTTTCTCTTTATACCTCGATACACATGCAAGGTTTCATTATATGAGGCAATTGTATCAAGCAAATATAGGTTATCAACAAAAGATAAAGAACCGGTACCAATAACATTTGAATTTTGAAAAAGACTAAACTGATTATTTCCAAATGAACAAGAGTAACCAAATTTGTCCAATACGGAAATAGAAACCAAATTCCGTCTAAATGACGGTACAACATAAGTCTCATTCAAATCCAAATAATAACCAGTCTTTAACAATAACCTAAAAGTTCCAATAGCCTCAACTTCCACTGATTTACCATCGCCCACATAGATGTATCTTTCACCATCAATTGGCTTTCGGTAGTTCAGGCAACCCTGTATAGACACACTTATGTGAGTAGTAGCACCAGAATCTAGCCACCAAGTGTGTATAGGTACAGAAGTTAAATTAACCTCAGAACAAACCAGAGTGAGAAGTGTACCTTTCTTTACACGCCATGCGCGATATTTGGTACAATCCTTTTTTCTGTGTCCAGCAGCTTTACAGAAATAACAGGTAAATGCCTCACCCTGTTGGTTCTGTTTCTTTTCTGGTGGAACATTTACAGCTTCCTTACCCTTTTTCCTTTTCAAGTTCTTGTCCTTAAAGGTACTAACCAAATGAGCACTTTCTGTCTTCTCTTGCTTCAGCCTTTCTTCTTCTTGCACACAATGAGAGATGAGCTCATTAAGAGTCCAACTCTCCTTTTGACAGTTATAACTAACTTTGAACTGACTGAATTGTACAGGAAGAGAGAGCAAAACTAAATGCACAAGCAAGTCTTCAGACAGCTCCAACTTTAGTGCCTTTAGCTTTGAAGCAAGATGAGACATCTCCATGATGTATTCCCTTATATTACCTTTTCCTTTATACCTCATTGAAATGAGATTTGCCAAAATCGTACTTGTTTCGGCCTTTTCGCTTTTGGCAAACCTCTTTTCAATTTCCTCAAGGTAATTTTTAGCAGTAGTAACCTTTTCAGACATAGTGCCCCTGAAGGTTTCCGGAATTGCACGCTTTATGATCATAAGACTTATGCGATTAGAACGTTCCCACCTTTCCATATCCATCTTATCATTAGATGAACTATCAACCGTAAGGTCTGTGGGTCGTTCTGTCCTTAACGCAAGGTCTAGATCCATAACACCGAGAACAATCATAACGTTCTCTTTCCATGCTTTAAAGTTCGTGCCACTAAGCATGGGAATGGAATTCAAGCTGGCAGTAATAGTAGATGTAGAACTAGCAACTGTACAGAGAACGAAACAAGTAGAATATGCTCACATTAATTCCATATAATAACCATATATTCAAATAATGGTAAACCCCATCACAAGATACCTAGCACAACATTAATATCTAGTCTTTGGACAGAAATATTAACTGTAAGTGGTACTCTTGGTGTAGTAATCAAATATTGACAATAAGATCCTGTCAAACAATTAACCTTTCTTTGGACTGATTAATTGTTCACATGGCAAACCGAATAATTGTCACATATTTATTACCACAAGTGCACATGTATTTCGGCCAAATATTGACCCTCCTTTGGGCTGGCCAATATCCGCATGAATTACATATACACAACCAACTTAATATTATAAAATAAATTAATCTAGACAAGAGAGGCTACTTTGGTAGCGTATTGTTTCAATCAACTTATCTCATAATATTAATAAAATAATAATACCAAAATTTGAATAAGTCAGTGACAATTGACTAAAACAATAATTAAGCGCCGAAAGTTTGTTTCAATCAATTTATCTCATAATATTAATAAAATAATAATACCAAAATGTGAACAAATTTCTTAAGCAACCAAGTGAGCCCCATGCCAACTTGCACCACTAACAAGCCCCATTATTGCCGTCATAATAGGAAAATTCTCCTATTCATCCTGCATGATTTCACATCTTGGACAAAACCTATCATCTAATAAAATTGGCCTAGAAAACCGAAACTTTTATCCTTTTTTTTTTTTTAATCCTTAAAACTTGAATCTGTTTCTCAATAAATTGGATCTTAGCTCTTGTTAACAAAATTCTAGCTGGATGCATAAAACGTAAAAATCAAATCTGAAACAAACTCCAAACTCTAAAGCCATATTTCTTAATAAACTAAATCCATGGAAAAACCAAATCCATGATTATGGAAGACAAAGAATCAAATTGATTCCCAATGATTTGACATGAAGAAGCTCTGATACCAATTGTTAGAATACTTTATTTCTAATTTGGTGAAATGTCACCAACCAATTTTCATGTCAAATCATCAAGAAAAGTTAGATCTAAATGTTTAGATCTGAGCGGAAGCGTACCTGGATCCATGAAGAAAGCTTGATTTTCTGGTTATTGTCTTCCAAGCCAATATGCAGACTTTTCTCTCTCTGAAGAGATTTTTCTCTTTGGATGAGAGTTATATCTTTTCTAATTGATAGGATTTTAGAAAAGAGAAAATCTTTTGTTGTGCATATGGCTTGGGGACCATAACCCTTATTTATATCTTTAGTCTAACTTCTATTTTAGCCTATCATAAAAATAGAAATTAATCCTTTGGGTCTCTACACATTAAAGTCCATTCTCTATTAGATGTCTAGCCCAAAACTTTAAACTTTATTGATCACTTTAATTAGGCTTAATCTTATGATAGCCCATAATATATAATTAATATAAATATATGAGCCCACATGTTGAATTAAATCCAACAATTATTCCTAGACAAAAGGCTTACTTAATACTAAACAGCTCTATAAACTTGTCGTATTTAGTAATTATTCATTAATCTAATCAACTTCCCAACTAACCTCTCCAAGGACTTTCGGAATTTAGATTCCTTAAATAATTTTTGAACACATAGGCCAAAATTCACATTCACAAACACAATTTCCTTTCATCAATCATTTGCATTAACACGCTATAAGTAGCACTAATCAAATAGTCTTGAAAATTGTAGTGGTTGAGAATAAGACTAAATGGTAATCAATCCCAAAATTCCTTTCTGGCTTTCAATACCCTAATGATAGCCAATTATATGGCCTAATATCAATTCATCTAAGTGGGTATTTAATTTTGTAGCATCTTTAAAGCTATTTACCCCTTCTTTCCCCGTTTTTCCCTCATGACAAATTCATCAATAGAGAGTATAAAAGGTGAATGATTTATTTGGCATAAGGAAAAAGGAATGTTTGACATAAAGTAATCATAAAGCCAAAGTAGGAAGCAAAAAGGAGACAGAGAGAATGGAATTGATGATGATTTTTAATTTGAGGTTCTTATCTTCTTTGCGCAAAGATTAAACGCATCAAACTTTTGTTAAGAGGTCCACCGCCCCTTATAAATCTTGAGTAGCGACCGTTAAGTTTTGATTGCTGTATCGGTTCCTTTTTCTTGCTTTGTGCATGATTGTGGCCAGGCATTTGATCATGGGGTTGGTCCAATATGACAAAGTACTTCACAAGGTTACAGTAACCGGCGATCATGTCAAAAAATCTAGTATAGAGCTGGTGTTCTGCATTATTTTTAGTTACAGGAAGAAGAGTTGTAACCCGGAACTGTTTAAAAAATAATAAAAAGTTTTCAATAACCCGAACTACCTAATTACCTACAAGAAATAAATGTTCATGAATACATTAATTTGTTGTCATAATGCCATGTGAACAGTTGATAATCTATTAATAGAGTATTGAACTCTTAATTCCAATGATTAGGGTTGACAATCTTTGATATTGTTCGGAAAGAGAAAGAGGGTACTAATGGTTCCATAATTTGATTCTTATACATCCCCTATATGCTTAGAAAACTTAAATTTCCGTCTGAATTCTGAACTTCTAACATTCCTGGAATCAAGTCAAATTGATTAAACAGCCAGCTTTAACTGGGAAACCTGATAATGTTGTTTGTATTAGCAGGTAGTGTTCAACTTTATGATCACTTCTTAATTCCTTCTGGGTTTGGCAATTCAAAGAAAGGAAGCATTAGATTCTAAAAAGTTATGTGGTAATCATTAGTTGTCACTTTCCCTAAGAATTTCCGATCATTTAAGGGGGAGGAAAAACCCGTTTTTGATAGGCTTGATCTTCGAAGAAGGTAAAAAGAGAGAAGAAAAAAATGATTCCAATCCAATCTAGCTAAAAAGGATTAAAAGAGAACAATTAAAAAAACCAAAAGCAAAGAATCAATCCAATCTAACTAAAAAGGTTTAAAAAAGAACGATTAAAAAACCAAAAGCAAAGAAGGTAAAAAGGACAAAAGCGTGAGCGGCAGGATTCGAACCTGCGCGGGCAGAGCCCACATGATTTCTAGTCATGCCCGATAACCACTCCGGCACGCCCACCTGATTATCACTTTTTTAAAAGTAGAATAAACTATTTATATTTCGAATTAATTTTTCCCCTCTTTCAGTCGAGAAAAAACAAGCTGCTTAAGTTAAATCCATGGCAAGAGTAAAAATAGATGAATCAATTTGGTTAGTTTAGTTAAAAAAAATAAAGATCCTCTCCATTGCCTACTAATTTTGTAAACTCTTATTAGTCTTGGACAAGGAATGATGTGCAACATTCCTAGACAAGTAGTCGTTTATTTAAGATTAATACGGATAAGGATCATTGTTATGGTTCAAATATAAAATCATTTACATCTACTTAAAAAAAACCTACAAATGGAGCCAGTTGTTAATTAGCACGTTTAACTTATTAAATTTGTCTTATATGACAAGTTCTTTTTCAAAAGCTTAGTTTGAAGCTCCAACTAGCAACAGCTCAATTTCCAACGTTTATGAAAGCTAGAAACTCATTAGCCACAACTTGCAAATTGGGGTACGGGAGCTGCGCAAAGCAAGCACTGAGTAGTGTCACAACTCACAGGCGCTTTTTGAAGTGAAGTTGGGAGTGATAATGGGTTCGTAGGAGTAAGGACTAAGAGGGACTCCTGTCCGAAGGCATTGGCTAGAAGAGCTCACTAATGGAAACGATCCATTACCTCTCCCTCTCTTCTCAACTAATCAAGTACATAAAAATTGAAACAGAACCAGACCCCTCCTTTAAAAGTGATCCTTGGTATCTCAGAATGGACCCATATCACAATAACTCATCATCAGCGAAGTGCATCAGGATCTGGGCCGAAAGGCACTACAGCGACTTGCCCTCTGGGAAAAGACCTTTTCCAATCAAAGCCCTTCTTCGAGAATCCCTAAAAGGGCTTATGTCACAAGCAAAGATTGCTTACAAGAAAGAGAACTCGCACTTGAAAACTACCCCTGCCAAACTCAAACTTGTTTTTAAAATTTTAGATGTCGAAAAGGATTGTGCTCAGGGAATTAGAAAAACAAATGACTACGTAATTGGACAAGTATTTCTACGGTTCTACAGCATCTCCTAAAGCAAAAACACTTCGAAATATCTGAAGATTTCTGTTGGGTTAAAGCTGTTTAAAGCTTGTTAGATTTTGTAAATGGTAGGTCATCGATAGTACATCATCAACATGTAGGCACTAGAGGAAGCAAAAGCTAAGACAGGACAGGAAGATAATGTTGTTGCAGAAGCAATTTACCATTAACTCCATTAGCTTTTTGCTGAGTGGTTGATGAGATAAACCATTGCTTGTTGATAAGATTAATTGCTGTAATAATTAAGACCTTTAGTTGGATGTTGGTTTAATTTCCGTATGATAATTACCAGGAGACCCACTCCACTGTTCGAAATCGGCATCTCTTATTTGACAGGTTTACCTTCTTTTCTTCTTTTTGTATTTCTTTAGGATATCAATTCTAGATAGCTATTGATAATGTTAGGCCTCAGGGGTTAAGCCAGAGGGTGAGAAATGAGAAATCTCCTGCAATAGCATTTACAGACACTGTGCAATTAAGCTAATTATACAATAAAATCGAACTGTTGGATGTGATCAAGAAGGTGTTTGATGCTAGAAATTACACATCTTTGTCATCCATGTGAATGAGACAATGACCGATTCTGACTCACTGTTCCATACCATCAACCTTCTGTTTGAATATAATCTGCAGCCACTTTCTGCAAACTTCTGGTCTGGCTTGGGTTGCAAGCAACCCTCTTTAAAACTGACTGCTTATGCAGTTATGCTTTGCTGTATGATTTAACATTCAGAGTCTATCGTTCTCACTGTTTCCTTTTAAAGAAAAAATAATACTATAGTGTTAAACATTTTGGGTCCCGAAGGAAAAAGCTAGCATTTTCTTTGAAATGTTAACGTGACAAAAGGTACGCACCCGCAACACCCCATTCTTTTCGGAAAAAAAATGGGTATCACGTTTTATTTCTAGATAACTCTGACAGGGAACTATGATCGAAAAAACATTCCTGTGATAATAATTCTGAAATGCAGAGTTTCTCTCTTTTGGTTGGAAACATTTTGAACCACAGACAGGCAAGTAGCCCATGGCGCAATTTGAATGGCAAAAGGCAAAAGCTGGTTGGTGCTGGCCTGGTGACTGGTGAATTGTTGATGGAATAGGAATATTGACACATTTATGTCGACCTAGCAATGTCAACCATACTTGAAAAAGTAAGTTGGACCTTGGACTGTTTTCAAAGAGAGAGACCTTTTTTCTTTTCCTTCTTTGTGTGTATATAAAACAAATGACTGGTGGGATCGATAGGGATGATGTTCAACATGGCTCTGCTTTGAGTTCCAGCAAGTCGGTGCCATGACCCATGCATGGCCTGGAACTTTTTCTATCTCTTCATATTATATATATCAAAGAAAGCTGCATACAAAAATGTCAGCCTGGTTAAGGTGAATCTCTCAGTCCACGTCCACTTCATTTATATAATTGCTAGTCTACATGCATTGGATAATATATTTTCAATGCATGTTATTAATTTCTTTGTCTTTGGAGGAAATTGGAAAAGGAATCTCAAAATGTACTCACAAATAATTAAGAGGTCAAGTGCCCATAAATCTGGGACAACAAGGAACTGTATTGAGATTATATTACAAAAATCATCACAGATTAGTCTCTTGAATAAGATATTACAAGCTTTGTCGATTCGAACTTTAGCCTCGAACAAGAAATATCATGCACCAATTCCTAAACCAAATAATCGACCACAAACTTGAAACCCTCACTATATTTGGGAAGTAAAATACCTATAAGAAGAATAATGGTAGACCACTCATAAATGGCATGGAGACTAGCTTCTTGCTTGTTTGACTATCTAACACTTTAATCATTTTTAAACATGAATGAAAAATATTTTTCTGCGAACAGCATTACTGATCGCCTAAATCTGCAAGTGCACAGAATCGAGATAGTACAGATAGAGGAGTATTCAAGGTCGTTCCCACTGAGATTAAAATTTGTAATCTAAACTAATTCTAGTTCAAGCAGGTTTAAAAATAATTGAGGAAGATAATAAATGAATCAAATTAAAGACTAAATTCTAAAATTAAGTTGAATAAAAGAAGGATTAAGATCAAATTATGAGAAGTGTTAGGGCTTCGGGATTCACTTAAGTGGATATTCAATTACTAAACAAGATTGATTATTACGGTTGAAATAACGATTACACTAAGATATCTATGTCCTCTCTCAAGGTACAAAGGTATATTCGATTAAGCAATTACCATCTCTCGATGCGCAATTCAACTTACTCAAATTCATTAAGATCAAGTAATCATAAGTTATCACCCTAGTTTAGGATATCTCTATCTCTAATTCTATGATGTTTATTCTCCTAGTGCACAGATTATACTTCTCCTTTCAGTTCTTCATATAATCCCTAAGAATGAATCTATGTTGATCAGTCACAAATCCAAAATTAAGATCAAAGAGAATAAATTCAACCAAAACAATAATCAAATCATGCATTCATAATTAAATAATCCAACAAAAGCTAATCCCTAACCCTAACTAGGGATTTAGTTACACATAATTGAGTAAAAACTAAAAACAATTAAATTAAGCATAAAGAAAGAGTGTAGGAACAAAGTAGAAGAAAACTCCAAAACTTGCTTCTAGCTCTCCTCCTCAGCAAAAAGTCTTGAAAAGAATAAAGATTATTGTATTTATACTAGATAACTAAAACCCTAATAACCTAAAAGATTACAATGGACTTGGGCTTGAACTTTAATTCTTCAATTGTGATAACTGGCCCATAATTGGAAATTGTCTTAAATTTATGTTTGCATGGGCCTTGACTTCTAATAAAGCTCCAATTCCATCAGAAATCCTTTAAATATATTAGAATTCCTACAAAACAAACAAATAACTAAAGTGAGAAGAAATTAATAAATATGGACTAAAAACATAATTAAAAACCCATAAAAGTGTTCTAAAATAGTCCCAAATATAGGTGTAAAATACACCTATCAAATTCCCCCACACTTAGCTATTTGCTTGTCCTCAAGCAAAACTAACTAAAACTATTCCTAAAACAAGAATTTATTCCACTTTCGTAGGTGTACGGTGGCATTTAGCATATGCCACAAGCCTTTAAACCCCTAGGTGTCTCTAGTGGAGGAGTTGTAGTCTCCTGAGGGTTTACCAGAACGATACCCACAAACATTTTTCAAAAGACATTGGTTAGCTTCAAATAAAAAATATAAGATATACAAAATTCGAAGCAAATAAATTAAAAGTCAATAATTAAGCACATAATACTTCATAAATAAATTACTAAATAATCTAAGTAATATAAACACTATTCTACCTCATTCATTAGGATCCAATGCTTCAAATCAATTATATTTCTCACAAGATATCACTCTAACACACATGTGTTTAAATTTATGGTGAGGTTCTCTCATGATTTTCATATGAAATTAGACTTACCATAGGCTTGAAAAACATCTAATCTCCACTACTCCTTTATATACATACAAGCAACAATCATAAGGTCTTAATCCAAAGGTTATAATGAGGCCAAAAGGGAATAAATAAGCTAACAAAGAAAAGGTTAAGGAAAAGAACAAAATAATTCAAAATTAATAGAGCAAAAATAAACCAAGAAGGGCCTAGGATATCTTGATCTAAAATTACTCAATCAACTTTCAATGTTTTGCAACACTCGCTTTCTTTTCTTCATTCTTCAGAAATCATGCCAAAGACTTTTTTTTTTTTAACCAGGCAAATTGAACTTTATGCTTTCTTTTCTTTTCTTTTTTTTTTTTTTGCAAGAATTCTTCTTTTAATTTTAACCTTCAATACATAACCAATTCCCCCACACTTTATTCTTTTGCAATCAATCCCAAGCACAATACAAATCACAAATAATTGCTCTACTAATTAAGAATTAGGGTGCAAAAATTTGTTTTTCATGTTTAGGCTCAAGGTTCTTTGGAAAGGCTACAAAGAAAAAGTCTAAATATACAATAATAGGCTCAAATGGGTTCACTAATGAATAAATGTATAAAGGTTGGCTTTTTGGCTCAAACGAAATTCTAAAGACCTTAATCTTGATGCTTGCACATATATCAAAAACATGTAATCTCAAAAAGATGAATCTCAAGTTCTAGAAGTCATAAAATCATAGAAAATATATACAATAAAATCAAGAAGAATAGGCATGAAGGCTCAAAAATCTCACCAGGTAACACAAATCAATTCGAAGCATTTCCTCCTAACAAATTTAGTATCCTACAAAACCTAAATTATAAAGTAACTACTTAATTATATTATGCATCTAATTATTAACAATTTAATCTATCACAAAGAATTAAATATACACTCATACAATCAACTTGAAGCAACCAATATAAATTCCTAAAAGTTAGAGAAAATATTTTAACTCAAAAAGTAAAAAAAATCAAGAAAATCATGCAATCAAATCATCAGAAATTTTCAAATTTCTCCCCCCCACACTTAAAGCAATATTGTCCCCAATATTGTACAAAAAAGAAAAATAAATAAAGAATTGAGAAACTCCCTGAAAATATTTGCGCTTGTGAAATCTAAGTTCCAATTCCAATCTACCTTCTTGACTGCAACTTTTGGGACTAATTAACATGGAGAAGAAAAAGAAAATAACAGATAATAATAATTACAGAACATTAGGTCCAAAAGTTCAAATAAAACAACTAAGAAAACAAGAAATATAAGATTAGTAAATAACAAAGAAATAAAATAACACAAGTCTGAAATTTAAATAAACATGAAAATAAAAACACATGCATAAAATAAAGAAATCAGATCACTGAGGTGGTGGTGGTGGAAAGCGCTCCTGCATGAAAGCCCACATAGTATCCAATCTCGCATGCACTCCAGCGATACTATCGCTCAACTGATCAACGTGAGTAGAAAGAGACTGCAAAGTAACTCGCCTAGGAGCCTCCTGAGCCGGAGCAGCCGCAGGTGCAACATTCTCTTCTAGTGCCTCGCCATCTCCTCCCTCAATATCATCAACATCAACACCAAAAGCAGCCAAGCCATCCGGATAGCCAAGATCAGCCCTCTCATTATTTACCCATATGTGAGGATAAAGTGTATGAGGCTTGTAATTCCAAAGCCGCATCCTATCATCATTAATGTAATGATCCATGCCAGTATTAACTCGCTCAAACAAAGAAGTGTCAACCCCTTGACGTCGTAATAGCTGAGTTAACAGAACAGGAAAGACAAATGCCTTGTCTAGAGAACCATGACGAACAACTGTAGCTATCGAATGCATCATAGTGGCTGAAATCCGAACAGGCTGAACACTCTCGCCTAAACCATGATAAAGTATATCCAGGAAGTACAAGTCTGAAACACGAACCATGTGTAGACTGCTTATCTGTGGTCTGACGTTATGGCCCAAAATATAAACCACCATCCGAGGCTGCATGGCTAAGAACTTGTACTGTGCATGAAATCTTCCATGAGGATTCACTGGAATCCCAAACCCAAGTGCAACGGCACTTCTATCCCAAGTTGGCTGATCTGTAGGTCCCAAATTGTTGAAGGAAATCCGTCGACCTCCTGGTGGTAATTGAAGAAAATCTTCAATCATAGCCTCAAAAACTACCACATCAACCCCTCGAACAGTAGAATGAATTTCAGTAGGGGCAGCAACAGATTTGTTGATGACATTGGCGTAAAATTCTTTTATCATCTCTGGATAATAGTCACCATTGAGCAGAAGAATCCGCTCCCAACCCAAAGTCTGAAACATCTCTTGAAGTTTGAACTTTCGCTCATAATCAGACTGCATGGTTTTCTCAATGACCATACTGTTGTTGTGGTGCAACTGGTACCATTCTTCATTTGCAGAGCTGGTGAAACGCGGAGGAGCTTGGGATGAAGGGGCTCTGGAAGATGAAGCAACTCCCTTGCCCTTAGATTTGCCAGTCACGTTTTTAACCCTCGACATTGTTAACTGCACAAAGAAATAAAGCTATTAAGTATATAATTAAACATCGTCAGTTTACTTTGCACTGTTTTGCACAATTCACAGGAAGAACTCAGCATTATATTGTATAGACTGAAACTGCAAATGGCGTTATCAACATAGAAAGCTTAGCATTTAATATCATCAAAGCAGAAATATTTCCAATAGCATGATCTAAACAGAAACTTTGTATATCATCTCATCAAAACAGAAAGACCACGAATAAATCATGCCATATTAACCTCAAAATAAATCTTATAAGCAAGAACAGATCAATAACCATTCAAGGAAGTAATCAAACTTATAGAAACACATGAAGAATACCAAGAACACTTACCACCTTGAAGATCCGAAAATTCGAATAAAACTACCCAAAGAATCCCTTTTTGCCTTTAAACAATGAAGAACACAAAAACTAACAGGATCAACTCAAGGACAATGGAGCGGGTTATGTGAATCTCGTGTTTGTTTCTAAACTTTTTGGCTAGATTTGGAGTTTGAAGCCAGAAAAGTTACAGAAAAATAAGAGTGCAGAGTGGTTTGAGCGGCTGGGGAAGATGAAGACAGAAAAAGTGAGTTGGAAGGTTTGAAAAAGGGGTCTCGGGTAGGGTTTTGTGGGGGCTGGGGTTAACTCCCGCGCGGGTTACCATCGGGTCCCGCGCGGGTTGCGAGATTTTCGGCTGAAACCCACGTACACCGCCTCCCTCCGACGCGGGATACATACATGTCCCGCGCAGGAGGCGTCTTTTCTCGGCGTTCCTAGGCTTTGGCTTCAACTCCCGCGCGGGACAAGCTCGGGTCCGGCGCGGGAGGCGTGAATTTCGGACATTTGCTTGTCTAACCTCAATCCGGCGCGGGAGACATGTGTAACCCGCCCGGGAGGCGTTAATCTCGGGCTTTCCTCGAGTTTGCTCAATCAATCCGGCGCGGGATGCATTCGGGTCCCGCCCGGAAGTCAATAATTTTGCCTAAACTCAGACTTTCCACCTTTCCACCACGTGACTCTTAAACTTCATGCATGCATGTCAAATTAAACTATCCTATAGGTAAAATTAACTCTAAAAAGCTAACTAAAAGATAAATGTATAACAAAAACTTCAAAGAATACTCATTCCCCCCACACTTAAGCATGAATATTGTCCTCAATATGAAACTAAGCAAACAAAGAAAATTATGAGGACAATAAAGAGTTTAGAAGTCTCCCTTTTATTCATGTGAAGTGAAGGTTGAAAAACTCAATGAAATTTCTGCAAAATTTCCTACAAAATCAAAAAGAAAATAGTTAGGGAATAATTTAAAACAAAATAAAAGAAATCATTAGATTAAGTTAGAAATTGGGTTGCCTCCCAATAAACGCTAAGTTTAATGTCTATAGCTAGACTTTGCCATTGGATGGAGCTAACTTTGAACATTGATCTTATGGATGCATCCCACTTGATCTCCTTCCAAATAATGCTTTAAACGCTGTCCATTGACCACAAATGGCTTTCCATCATCTCCTTCAATTTCTATGGCACCATAAGGTTGCACCTTAGTCACAATGAAAGGCCCAGACCATCTTGACTTCAATTTCCCTGGAAACAATTTAAAACGAGAGTTAAAAAGTAAAACTTTTTGACCAACTTTAAATTCTCTCTTAAGGATATGTCTATCATGAAAAGCCTTGGAGCGCTCTTTGTAAATCTTGGCATTCTCGAAAGACTCTCTTCGAAATTCATCAAGTTCATCCAATTGGAGAAGTCGTTTTTCACCCGCCTTGGCCAAATCAAAATTGATCTTCTTGATTACCCATAGTGCTCTATGTTCAATTTCAACTGGAAGGTGACAAGATTTCCCATATACCAACCGATAAGGAGACATCCCTAAAGGTGTTTTGAATGCTGTCCGATAAGCCCAAAGAGCATCATCTAACTTTCTTGCCCAATCAGTTCTTGAAGGATTGACAGTTTTCTCCAAGATTCTCTTGATTTCTCGATTAGAGACTTCTACTTGACCACTTGTTTGAGGATGATAAGTGGTAGAAGTCTTGAAGATGCACCCATTGTTCTTCAAAAAGCTGCGAAAAGTGGAATTCTGAAAGTGAACTCCATTATCACTGATAATAACTCGGGGAACTCCAAATCGAGAGAAGATGTTCTGTTTAACAAACTTCACCACACTAGCTCCAGTATTATTCGTCAAGGCAACCGCTTCAACCCACTTGGACACATAATCCACCGCCACAAGGATGTATTCTTTGCCTTCAGATTTAGAGAAAGGACCCATGAAGTCTATTCCCCAAACATCAAAAAGCTCAATAGGAAGAATCATGTTTTGAGGCATCTCATGTCGCTTGCTAATATTTCCAGTTCTTTGACATCTATCACATGCAAGCACAAAGCTATGAGCATCCTTGAATAATGTAGGCCAATAAAACCCACATTGTAAGATTTTTGCAGCAGTTTTGTCAGCACCATGGTGTCCACCATAAGGAGATGAATGGCATGCATGTAAGATTTGCTCCATCTCATCATCAGGTATACATCTCCGAATAATACCATCAGAACATCTTCGAAACAGTAAGGGATCATCAAAGTAATAAAATCTGGCATCTGAAAGGAATTTCTTCTTTTGATGATAAGAAAAATCTTCGGGAACAATATTGGACACCAAATAGTTAAGCAAATCCGCAAACCAAGGTGTCTTAACATGTTGAACAGCCCAAAGTCTTTCATCTGGAAATTGGTCACAAATCGGTTCATCCTCAATTTGATCTCTTTGCTCCAATCTCGACAAGTGATCAGCAACTAGATTTTCTACTCCCTTTTTATCTTTAATCTCCAAATCAAATTCCTGCAAAAGCAAAATCCAACGAATTAGCCTTGGTTTCGCATCCTTTTTAGACAAAAGATATTTAAGAGCAGAATGATCAGTGTAAACAATGACTTTAGAACAAACAAGATAAGATCTAAATTTCTCAAAAGCAAAAACTACAGCTAGAAATTCTTTCTCAGTAGTAGCATAATTAATTTGAGCCTCATTTAGAACTTTGCTAGCATAATAAATAACATGAAGTTTCTTATCCTGTCTTTGTCCCAAAATAGCCCCTAATGCATAATCACTTGCATCACACATCAATTCAAAAGGTAATTTCCAATCAGGTGCAGCCATAATAGGAGCCGAAGTTAATTCCTTTTTCAATCTGTCAAAAGCCACAAGACATTCATCAGTAAATTCAAAAGTCACATCTTTTTGCAATAATTGACAAAGAGGTCTAGTGATTTTAGAGAAATCCTTAATAAACCGCCGGTAAAAACCAGCATGACCAAGGAAACTTCTGACTGCACGAACTGAAGTAGGAGGTGGTAATCTTTCAATGACTTCGATCTTCGCTTTATCCACCTCTATGCCATCTTTTGAAATTCGATGACCCAACACGATTCCTTCTTGTACCATGAAGTGACATTTTTCCCAATTAAGCACAAGGTTTGTTTCTTCACATCTTTGCAAAACCTGTTTCAAATTAAACAAGCAAGCATCAAAAGAAGACCCAAAAACTGAAAAGTCATCCATGAATACCTCAATTGTTTTCTCTATCATGTCAGAGAAAATTGCCATCATGCATCGTTGGAAAGTGGCCGGTGCATTGCATAACCCAAAAGACATCCTTCGCTAAGCAAAAGTTCCGTATGGGCATGTAAAAGTTGTCTTTTCTTGATCTTCTAATGCAATTGGGATCTGATTGTATCCCGAATAACCATCAAGAAAGCAATAATATTCATGTCCAGCCAATCTCTCCAACATCTGGTTAATGAATGGTAGTGGAAAGTGATCTTTTCGAGTTGCAGCATTCAACTTTCTGTAATCAATGCACACTCTCCAACCAGTGACTGTTCTAGTGGGAATCAGCTCATTCTTATCATTTGTGATCACCGTCATGCCTCCTTTCTTTGGTACAACCTGCACAGGACTTACCCAAGAACTATCAGAAATAGGATAGATAATTCCTGCATCAAGAAGTTTAATTACCTCGGTACGAACAACTTCTTTCATGTTCGGATTAAGTCTTCGTTGATTTTCCACACTAGGTTTGTGGTTTTCCTCCATCAGAATTTTATGAGAGCATATAGATGGACTAATTCCTCTAATGTCTGCAATGGTCCATGCAATTGCCATCTTATGCTCTCGTAAAACTCTTAAAAGCTTATCCTCCTGCACAGAGCTCAACGCAGATGAGATAACAATAGGATAAGTGCTGCTTTCTCCTAAATATGCATATCTAAGATGAGAAGGCAAAGGTTTCAGTTCAAGTTTAGGTGCCTCTTGAATAGATGGCAAAGTCTTTGCTTTTCTTTCTCCTAAGTCCTCCACAACATGAGAGAATCGAGATTTAACTCTTTCTCCATCTAATCTATAAGCACATTCAACAATATTCTCATCCTCATCATTCTCATTAAGACCTAGAGCTACACAAGTTTCCAAAGTATCATCATAAATTACCCTAGGTAAAGAATCATGCACAATAGAATCAACAACATCTATCCTATAGCAACTATCATCATAAGAAGGACCTTTGATGGCTTTGAAGATGTTGAACTCTTCCTTTTCATTACCTACTCTCAAAGTCAACTTACCCTTGGGCACATCAATTAGTGCCCCTCCAGTGGCCATGAATGGTCTCCCAAGTATAATGGGGACATCAATGTCATACTCCATATCCATAATAAGAAAATCCACAGGAAAAATCAATTTACCGACTTTAACAAGAAGATCTTCAACTATTCCATAAGGATATCGAATAGTTCTATCAGCAAGTTGGAGTGACACTGTTGTAGGCTTGAGTTCTCCTATTCCAAGTTTCCTGAAAAGAGATAAAGGCATCAAGTTAATACTAGCACCTAAATCACATAAACACTTGTAAACATTAGAAGCACCAAAGTAACATGGAATAACAAAACTCCCTGGATCCTTCAACTTTGGAGGTAGTTTATTTTGCAAAATTGCACTACACTCCTTAGTCAAGGCTACTGTAGCAAACTCCTCAAGTTTGTTTTTGTTGGAGATGAGTTCCTTCAAAAACTTTGCATATGATGGCATTTGAGCTAAAGCTTCAGCAAAGGGTATGTTGATGTGAATTCTCTTGAAAATGTCCAAGAACTTCTTGAAACCAGCTTCATCTTTCCTCTTCTTCAGTCTTTGGGGGTAAGGAATGGGAGGAACATAAAGTTTCACCACGGAATCAGCAGCAAAGGAAGGTCCGGCGCGTGTTTCAGTTGCATCCGGCGCGAGAGGCGTTGTTTGAAGTTCGTTGGGCGTTTGGAGGGTCACTCCCGCGCGGGACAAGTTCAGGTCCGGCGCGGGAGGCGTTGTTTCTACTCCGGTTGCCAAGTTTCCAGCCACTCCCGCGCGGGACAAGCTCGGGTCCGGCGCGGGAGGCGTGAATTTCGGGCTCCCCATACCTTCAGCAATAGGTCCGGCGCGGGATTCAATCGGGTCCCGCGCGGGACTCATGATTTTCTCAGAATTCCAGTAATTTTGGGGTTCCGGTGCCAGGACTTCAACCCAACCTTCTTCCTCTGATAGATTTTTGTTCTTCTCACCATTGGAATCTCCAGAATCAATGACTTTTCCACTCCTCAGAGTAATGGATTTGCAACTCTCTTTGGGATTTGTTACAGTGTTGCTTGGAAGCATCCCTTGGCCTCTTTCACCCATCATTTGAGCTAATTAACTCACTTGCATCTCCAAATTTCGGATAGAATTGCCATGTGTTTGTTCAATGCCATCAATACGCGACATGACATTTGCATTATTGGTTTGCAACTGAGTCATTATTTGCTTCAACTGGTCTTGTATCCCATTATCTTGTGGGGGTTGCGCAACTTGTTGTGGTTGAAATCTGGCTTGCCCATCAAAATTGTTTGTTCCAGCCCCTTGATTACTCCATGAAAAGTTCGGATTTTTTCTCCATCCAGGATTATAAGTATTAGAGTAAGGATCATTCCTTGCTCCTTGCTTTCCCCCAAACCCAGCTACATAATTCACATCTTCATTGTAATCAGCAGGCATTCTATTCACACAACCATTGGAAGAGTGTCCAAACATACCACAACTGTTGCAAGCTTCTGGTTGAGTAGATTTCTGAGTAAACAGCTTCTCAAAGTTCTTGTTGAGGGTGACTAGTTGAGAAGTTATGCTGGATTGAGCTTCAGCTTGTAATTCAAGAGCATGACTATTCAACTTTCCCCTCCTTTTCCTCTTGCTTTGTGAGTTCTTAGCCAGCCTCTCAAAAATTTCTCTCATTTCATCTGGTGTCTTGGAAGATATCTCAGCAGCACCAACAGCATTATCAACCAAATTTGCAGCATTCTCTGAAAAACCTTTGTAAAAGAAGTGCCATAGCATGCGATCAGGATAACCATGATTAGGGCATTGAGTAAGCAATTCCCTAAATCTCTCCCAAGCTTCATAGAAAGACTCATAATCATCTTGCTCGAATTCTTGTATCTTGTTTCTCAATTCATCAGTCTTGTAAGATGGATAGTACTTGAGAATAAAAGCACTGTACACCTTATCCCATGAGTCAAGAGAATCAATCTTCAAGCTTAGCAACCAGCTTTTTGCTTGGCCTTTCAAGCAACTAGAAAAGCATCGCATTCTAATTTCATCTTTTGTAAGATTGTTCAATGGAAGATTCTGCACCACTTGATAAAAGTCTCGAATGAAAGCCACCACATCTTCTGAAGATAAGCCATGGAATGTAGGCAACATATTCAAGTAAGCGTTTTTCAGCTCATACTGTCTAGCAGCATCACTCAGTCGGATGCAAGAGGGATTGTTGTCGATTATTGGAAATTGCATCTCTCCCATCAGCTCGCGTGGAGGCTGATTGTTGACTTGAATAAGAGCATTGTTGTTGCCTGCATTATTGCCTCCATTACCAGCACCATTGCCACCTTGGTTGTTATTTTCAGCCATCTCTCTTTGTTTTCTGATTGCGTTGAACTGTCTAGCAGTCTTTTCAATTTCAGGGTCGATAGGGATTAACTGATCAGATTTGCCTTGGCTTCGGGTAATCCTATCTCTCATTAACAACCTGAAATCAAAAAGGAGGAAATTAAATTAAATTAAAAAAAACGAAAATAACAGAAAAATAAAAATACTAGAACTAATTAAAGAAAAACAAATATTTAATCCCCGGCAACGGCGCCAATTTCTTGATCGCCTAAATCTGCAAGTGCACAGAATCGAGATAGCACAGATAGAGGAGTATTCAAGGTCGTTCCCACTGAGATTAAAATTTGTAATCTAAACTAATTCTAGTTCAAGCAGGTTTAAAAATAATTGAGGAAGATAATAAATGAATCAAATTAAAGACTAAATTCTAAAATTAAGTTGAATAAAAGAAGGATTAAGATCAAATTATGAGAAGTGTTAGGGCTTCGGGATTCACTTAAGTGGATATTCAATTACTAAACAAGATTGATTATTACGGTTGAAATAACGATTACACTAAGATATCTATGTCCTCTCTCAAGGTACAAAGGTATATTCGATTAAGCAATTACCATCTCTCGATGCGCAATTCAACTTACTCAAATTCATTAAGATCAAGTAATCATAAGTTATCACCCTAGTTTAGGATATCTCTATCTCTAATTCTATGATGTTTATTCTCCTAGTGCACATATTATACTTCTCCTTTCAGTTCTTCATATAATCCCTAAGAATGAATCTATGTTGATCAGTCACAAATCCAAAATTAAGATCAAAGAGAATAAATTCAACCAAAGCAACAATCAAATCATGCATTCATAATTAAATAATCCAACAAAAGCTAATCTCTAACCCTAACTAGGGATTTAGTTACACATAATTGAGTAAAAACTAAAAACAATTAAATTAAGCATAAAGAAAGAGTGTAGGAACAAAGTAGAAGAAAACTCCAAAATTTGCTTCTAGCTCTCCTCCTCAGCAAAAAGTCTTGAAAAGAATAAAGATTATTGTATTTATACTAGATAACTAAAACCCTAATAACCTAAAAGATTACAATGGATTTGGGCTTGAACTTTAATTCTTCAATTGTGATAACTGGCCCATAATTGGAAATTGTCTTAAATTTATGTTTGCATGGGCCTTGACTTCTAATAAAGCTCCAATTCCATCAGAAATCCTTTAAATATATTAGAATTCCTACAAAACAAACAAATAACTAAAGTGAGAAGAAATTAATAAATATGGACTAAAAACATAATTAAAAACCCATAAAAGTGTTCTAAAATAGTCCCAAATATAGGTGTAAAATACACCTATCAATTACCCACATGGCAACCCTGATTTGATGGAAAGGCATGGGAAATTGGACTTCTAATTTAGCCAATAATTTTGCCCTTTTCCTACCCAATATATCGAGAAATTATTAGATAAAACATCTTATCAGGGTAAAACTAACTAATAGAAATTTGATAATTTAATACAATTGTTAAAATTTAGTCTTTAATTTAGAAATAGATTTAGTTCTAGTTTTAAGAAGTGAGATTTAAATGATGAGTCTTAAAATTAAGGATATTAATGTGATAAGATTTTAGAAATTGTAAGAAAATTTCGGAGTTGTCAAAATTCTACTGATTGGTCTCATGACTGACGCGATTGGACGATTCTATCTAACAATTTCTCCAATATATTACATATGGTACTATATCCCTTAGCCAGTTGGAATTTGCAATTCAGATGCTCATCCTACCCTCATGTATAAATATATTAGCTTATGTATGTATTATTATAATCTTGAAGCATCAATATATATATATATATATATTGCTTTCTAGTCTAAGTGGTATTTACATTTTAATATTTACAACAAGATTGGGATTCAGATAGAACTTCTGTCATCTAGGTAATTAACCCTGTACTTTGGCCATTAGGTCAAAAGAGACGGTTAAAAATTATATATTTTTATAATTAGGGAAATGATAGACAATTATTAACGTTCCAGATAGAAAGGTGCATGGATTGTGATCCATATTCATTCCAGAGAACCAAAAACATTGAAATTTATGATGTGGTGTGTATTTATTCTTTATTTAGCTGATATGATATCTGAAAAGCAAATATATGGATATCACCTCTAATATAATTAAAATTTTTAATACAATCATATTGGAGCATCTGTATTTCCACCATGTATAAAAATTTTAACATCTGTATTCCCACTATGTATAAATTTAAGGCTGGGGTGAAGCTTCTGTAAAATCAAAAAAATGCGCTTGTCACTTCTTCTTCTTTTTTTTGTGAACCTCTTATCACTTATTATATTATATATGCCATACATATTCCATTTCTGAAAAATTATATTTTTGCAAAATTTGACCTCATATAGTAGGTATATGTATCTATGCTCAAAGAGTCAGAGTTGAATTAGTCTTATCGTCTTCCAAAAGAAAGATAAATCTAAATTATGTACATTTTAGGCTAATTCGACGTAACATATTGGATTAGATTGGATTATATGTAATTTGTTGTATTATTTTATAATATTTACATAGATTTGTATTATGAGGAGGATTATTTATAGGATTAGTTAATCCTCTAGAAATGAAGAGAATTAACTCATCTTTTAAAAAATCCTCCCCATAATGCATATTTATGTATCTATAATTTATAATCTATAATCTATAATATATATATATATATATATAAAAGTACGAATTACAAAACTTTTGAATAGCCTAAAATGTACTTTTCTTTCTAACCTATTTCAAAAATACCATTGATATTATTAAGTTAAATTAAAACTCTTTATTTATCTTTTATTAAGTATATTTTCTTATATATTTATTAAATAATGTTAGTAATTAAATAATTTTACTTTCATCATAATTAACTTATTACTATATTTTCTTAAAGAAAATAGTATAGTTATCATTCAATTTTATATATGTAGTTTGATTTGAAGTTTATTTGATATGTGATATAATTATCATTCACTTTAATGTGTTTGTTTTTCTAAGTTTTTTATTTTTTATTTTTTATTATTATTAGTAATATATTATAAGTTTATGTGATATGTGTTTGTTATAATTATTATTAGTAACATATTATATCACGTGCAACGCACGTGACAGAGAGTGGCTAGTATACTATAAAAGTATAATACAAATTTACGTGTAATTTTCCTCCTTATCATATTCAATCTAATCCGATACACCAAAAATAACCTTTATTCCTTGACTCACTGCTCATAATTCATTAGTTAGAAATTTGTCCATATATGTAATAGACTTACAATTTTAAATTCATAAAAAAACACTTATATTTTTTTTTTCAAAAAGTTCTAATTTTATAAAAAAACCCTTGTCCAAAGAGCTTAATCTCTATCGTGGGTCAATTCGGCTCGAGTATGATTACTCATAAAATATTAAATAGATACGGATACATGTAATTCACAAATAAAAAATTTCTAATTATATTTTTTTTTGAATGGGGGTTCTATGGGGAGGGGGATGGCAGGGGTCGATCCCCTGCCCTGGTGAACTCTCCAGCCAGCTCTTTGCCACTCGGCCAAGCGGCGAGGTTCAAAAATTTCTAATTATACACACATACATACATACATATGTGTGTACATATCATAAGAGTACCGTTGTAACCGAAGTACCAGAACATCTTAATTAATCTGCTGCAAATCATAATAGTAGGATTCGAATCCTCATTTCTTTCAAATTAATACATCAAAATATAATATGTATGTCTTGTAAGAGCAACTGAGACCTAACATTTTGGCTAAATAAATTGATGCATAATCCTCTGCTCATAAAATTCGAATTCTTCTTTGGATTTCCCTCATCAATTTGTTTTTGATTGCCAAGAATAACTCATGAGTCATAGACACAATATTGACATGGGAATAGTGTAATTTCTAGAAATTTTGGAGTTCTGTTTTTAAGTAGGCCTGCCAATGGTCTTGGACTTCAATGGGCTACTAAAAATTTGGTCTCCTGTTCTGTACCCAAAATATAAAACTCGAGCCCAGTCTCCTGATTCCTGAGTCCTTGCTATAAACTTGGATTCAGTTCGGTCCATTAAAACAAATATATTTGCTCATGAGATTGGGCTCAAACCAAATTGCTCGTGGGCCCCGACCAGGTTTCGTCGAAAATGAAGATTTGTGAATTCTCGATTCATTCGTTTCTCTTGTTTTCTTAAACCCTAAAAACCCTAACGCCTAGAAGGTTCCATCATCATCCAGAACTTGAACCCCAAGCCAATTAAGCCAACCCCTTTCTCCTATAATACAAACAATCCATCTTCAATTCTTCTTGTGCATCCGAAACAAACCGTAACAGGAAGCGAAAGATTATTCCCAACTTTCAAACTCGAAATGGCGAAGCGTCTGATTCCGTCCCTTAACAGAGTTCTTGTTGAGAAGATCCTTCCGCCATCCAAAACCTCTGCCGGCATTCTCGTCCCTGAGACTACGAGGGTAGGTTTTCCACATCAATTTTTTCTTTCTCATCTTGCCTTTTTTAAATGTTCTTTGTGACTAAGCAGTTCCGATTGAATTGGTTTGATTTTTAGAAGCTGAATTCCGGGAAAGTGGTGGCCGTAGGCCCAGGAACAAGAGACAGGGAGGGGAAGACGATCCCGGTGGCTTTCAAGGAAGGTGACACTGTTCTCTTGCCTGAGTTTGGCGGTTCCGAAGTCAAGCTTGGCGAGAAAGAGTATGTTCTTTAACCTCTGTCTTGTTCTGATTTTTGCTTTTCATTTTTTTTCCCTTGTTTTCATAAATTAAATTTAAAACCCATTTTTGGTGGGATTTTGTTCTTTGTTTACAGGTTTCTCCTGTATAGAGATGAGGATATTTTGGGCACTCTCCATGAGTAAAAATAGCTTCAATTCAATGATTTAAGCTGTTTTGAGCTTTTCTAGATGTTGGAGGGATTTGGGGTTTGAATTAAATTTGGATGGGAACTGTTAATCATTGGAGTTGGAATTATTATGGCCTTGAAATTTCCTAATGGAAACTCTTTTTCGTTTTTCTTGCAATGGAATTATTTTGAGATCATTTCTCTCTGTTGCTAGCGTGTTTGATAAGGACTTTGTAGTCATCTGCATGTGCCTGGTGGATGTTAACTTTGATTTAGATGTTGATTAAGGAAAGTTGATTTAACAATTTTATTTGTTATTAAGGTGGGTGTGGAATACTTGTCAGTTTCATTCCAGCAGCTAATGCCTAATTGGGTGTAATTGCGGATGAATTTGTCTAATCATTTCCCAGTTCGAATTGCTCTCTCTTTAGGACCATAATTCTTCAAATGAACAGTTCTTTGACAAAGAAAAGAAACAAAATGGGATAATCCCTGGTTTTGTTTGGTTATGGATATTATTTGGATCAAGTTTCGACTTGTTCGTGAAATGAGGGAAATTTCTTGGTCGGAACTGTTCTGATTTCTCCCCCATCCACGATTTCGCTATTTGTCTTTTCTTTTGGAGGCTGGCGATCAGTGGCGTAGCCAAATAGAAGAAAGGGGGCCATGAGATTTTCCAATAGTATATAATATGGTACTATATTATATGTAGATGTTGATTTTTGTTACTAATCTTATAAATTTCATCCAAGTGGTAGAGTTGATTCGGGTCAATCTCATTATAGGATGTGTTACAGGATTTGACTTGAAAGCTTAAACAAGGAGGTAGCTGGAAATCTTCTTTAACTCTTTTTTTTTTTTGGCAAAGAGGATATGATATCTTTTAGGAGGATTATTCTAAAGAACCAAACTATTTATTCATTTGAACACTTGATCCCTTCTCATGTTAACCAAACCCACGTATTAAAAATCCACTTAGTGTGGGACTCTTCATTATCCCCACGTTTCACTCATACCATAATTTCACGTTCTTTTGAAATAATTTGAAGTAACTAGAGCTGTCCATGGGTCGGGTTCGGGCCGGGCCAGGTCGGACTTGAGTAAAATTTTATAAAATCTTTGCTTGTCCAAGCCCTGCTCGGTCCGATATTTCGGGCTTATTCTTCTGTCCAAGTCCGGTCCTAAAATATTTATATAAGCTTCAAAAGCTCGTTTTTAATTTTTTTCGAACATTAATTTTAAAAATTAATTTATATTAATTTATATTATAAATAAAAGTAAATCAATATATTTAAGAAATTATTATCTAAGCAATTTTTACAAAGTTAACAAAGTTTAAATACTAATAATATTTGAAAATATCAATATCGTATACAAAAAAAAAAGAAAAATAACACATTAATAAATAAAATAAATATATAAAAATATATTTATATTAAATCAATTGTAAAACAGGCCGGGTCGGGCTGGGCTTGGACTTTTATATCTATGACCAAGCAGAAAACGGGCTTAAAAATTTTGTTTAAGCCCGACCCTTAAATTTAAAATTCTTGTCCAAACCCTCCCAAATATCGGATGGACTTACGAGCTCGGGCGGGTAGCTCAACCCTTGGACAGCTCTAGAAGTAACTTTCAAATGACAATTATTTTTGTCGATAAATAATCCTCTCTTAACAATGATAAAGGATTGATGAAATCTTTGGCAAGGGAACTCCACTCACGAAAACACCAAAAAAGCTGTGAAAGCTAAAGTGGATAACCAAATCAAAAAATCATGGGTATTTATTTTTCACGGTTTGTTTCGGTCTTCAAATCACCACATGTCATCATGTACTTATCTTTCAGGGTCTGCTTGGATCTTCTCCTTTCTACCTCCTATATGCTCTTATGGTGTCTACGTCGTGTCCTCACTCTTCAACCAAGAACTTGATTCACACTATAATAATGTATAATATGTTACATATATATATGAATTAACCTCACGAAATATCAATTTGGTCCCCCAAATGGAGTGGTTTGGGAAGAAAAAGCTTCTAAGCAAGCCAACTACAAGCTACAAGTAAAAACATAGAAAAGGTTTAGATAAACGCTTTAGAGTCTACTTAGCCCTCAATATGAAATGTAATGTTTTATGCATGTTGTCTTCATTTATTTATATTATGAAATGTCATGAGTAATAAGATTTTTGTATAGCGTTTTGTAGATTAATACTCTGAATTAATCATGGTTCGATGTAGTTACTGAATAGAATACTGATAGATTTATATTTAAAATTATATTAAAACAATTATTTACGTCACATGTTTAATTTTAATTTGGCTCTCCCAAGATTGAAATCCTTCCTCCGCCAATGCTAATGATGTGTTTGAGTAAAAATTTAAGTACCTAAAATTTTTCAAGTCCAATCTCGACCCATAAATAAAATTTTCAACAGTTTTCATTTAAGAAAAAAATTAATTGCTTAGATGGAAGTAAACTAGAAAGTTATAAGAAACAAATACTGAAATCCAAGATCTTAAAAATCAATGTATATCATATGATATTTTTTTAATTAGATCTTTAAAATCAATGTATGTATATCATATGATATACTTTTTTTAATTAGATTAGAACTGTGCTGCTTTTTTTTTTTTTTAGATTAGTCTAGCTGTCCCATGAGAATTGGCTGCTGCACTGAATGATTAAATTAAATAATAAATAATGATTATAAAAATAGGAGTAAAATTTTGGACACCATTTTCAGTCTCGCATGATTGCATAAGAGTGCCATGATTCAATGATGAAATGCAAGCACAACACATGAAATTATATGAGTGAGAGAACCACTTTGGCTCTTTCCTTTTATTTATTTATTTATTTATTTCTTATTTTAGAAGATCAAGATGAGTAGCATACCTAACAAAGAGGTCCAAATCATGTGATTCTTCAACCCTTTTTTTGGTATATATTGCTGTATGAATAAATAAAATTGTTTGAAAAGGAAAAAAAAAATGGCCACATTAAAATTGGAGACTTCAAATAAAAAATCTTGTATCTTGAATATTGAGATATGGGAATGAGATTTATTACTACATAAAAGGAAAACAAAAATATATTTTAAAAAATGTCCACTTATTTTTAAATCGATTTAATGGGCATCTTTAAAATTTTATATAAATTGTTTATTCAAAGAAATACAAAGGAAAAATTTATCAGTAAGTCAACTGATGCGGTAATAGTAATACTAATGGGCACTATAAAGGTGATAATAAAAGTTTAATAATCTGAAAGTACATTTGTTCATAGAGTTTTATACTTTTTACATCCTTCATTTAAAAGGGATTAGTCTCTAGGTAATAATTAAGATTTGAAAAACTCTTGATTAAACAAAAAAAAAGAAAATTTTTATTTATGTTAACATATTTTTTTGAGGATTATGTTCACATATTTTCTTTTTTCACAATACTATGTTGTTAATTAAAATTGAGTTGTAATAATAAACTAATAACAATAATAATGGAAATGATAATCCGGTTAGAACCCAACTCCGAACTCAGTCTCGTGGCCAAACACGACCCAAGAGCCGAACACGCACGCAAGCGCCGATCTGCACTGGTTGGCGCACGTGGCCCCACATTTTTTGAATTGCAATTTGAAGAAAACACAAACCTACAAGGCAAGCGGGTGCAACCTGTATCACAAATTGGTTTGGCATTTGCCTATTTCTTGATCATCTTATCCTACGAAAATGATTTATTTAGAATATTAGTAGATCTTATTTAATCTCTTTTTTTTTTCTCTCTCTAGCTAAATTAAAAATTAAAAATTATACACTCATGACTCATTTACAAAGCTTGTCAAGGGTTCCGATCTCTACCGGTAACCAATTAATTACTTGGCCACTGAACTAGGAGGGGTCGGTTTAATCTCTTTATTATTTTTATGAATAAATTCTCGTAATGCCACCATCACTTTCTCCAGTTTCTCGTATTAGCATCACTACAATAATTGTTTTACTTATTTAGTTTTCGTTTGGGTTTTCATCAAGTGATTAAGCCTTCACTTAGTTTGGTAACCCGTAAGCCCATTCTTTAATGATGTGATTGAGATTTCCATGCCATAAATAATTAGTCACAAAATTTATCCAATCCGTTGCCAAAAATAGTACAACTTAATAATAGTAATATATATATATATATATATATGAAGATCAAACAAAATATAGTTTTCATTATCCACAAGAATAAATAATGATTTTTTTTAAATTGGATGGAAGAGAAAAATTTGTATTAAATTTTTAAATAAGAAATACACTTACACATCATCTATTGTGGAATTGAATTAGTATATGCCAATACCTGATAGATCGAGTTGGGAATAAAGAAAATAAGTTTGTAAGAATTTTTTCATATTTGGGTTCGGACGTCACTAGACTCTAAATTAATTGATGTCTAATGTAATTATCGGATATAAGAAATTTATTTTAAAAAATGCTTGAATTATATGAACAATAAAATTTACTTATCGGCTTCTAAAATATATGCTCTTTACCGAATTGGTGATTTTTAATTGGCATTAGATAAGTTCATAAAAGTAAGTTCATTGAAGTTGTTTTAAAAACATTTCTTTTTTAAATATATAGGTGATATGTCTATCTTTATTTTGATTATAAATTGAACAAATCCAAATGCTGATTTCTTACAAAATTTTGGATGATGTGTTTGATAATCCCAAAAATTGAAATATTCATGACATCTTATCTTATGACACTAATATTCCATTTCTAATTAAAAAAGAAAAGAAAGTGAGATAAAAATTAGAAATTCTTTCAACGCATGAATCACCATTTTGACCAAAGCGACTAGTAATTTCAAAATGTCAAAGATGATTCCCAAGGCCAAACAACAATTGAACATACAATGAATAAATAAAATTTTTTTAAGAAAAGTTTCAAATAGTGAACCAAAAAGACAGATGCCTTCCTTCCTTCTCTTCCAAACACACCCCTAAGAATCCCTCTCACTCTCTGTTTCTCTCCTCTTTCCTCTCCTTCTCCGCCAAACAGCACGTGCACGTCCTCTTTCTTTCTCCCTCTCTTTTAATCACTATACAAACAAAAAAACATTTCCTCTTTCTCTCTCTCTTTCTCTCCCTTTCCCCCCTCTCTTCTCTCTCCCCCATTCACAGGAGAGAAGAGAAAAAAGGCCAAAACAACAAAACAAAACGTATTTACAAAGCTTTCATCTTCTCCTATGACGTAGCCAACAAGGAAAAAAAGAAAAGAAAGAATATTAACGGAATAATAATTCAAAAAAAACGAAAAATACCAAGAAACAACCTTCTCTTTTTTTGTTGTTTTTCAAATGCACGCGAAAAGTAGGATTCCTAGTAGTGGCCACAGCACCCCATCACCGCCGGCGTCACCACTACGGTCACCGAGGTACCGCCACGGGAGGAAGTCGGGTCGGTTCAGCCCGTTCCAACCGGGGCGGACCATAGCGCATCGTCTTGCTTGGTTACTTCTCTCGGTACTTCTTCGTCGACAGGGGATTTTCCTCTTTGCTCCTCTCATTTACATCTCTGGGATGCTTCTTTATATGGGCACCGTTTCCTTTGATGTGGTCCCCATTATTAAGCATCGACCGGCTCCCGGCTCCGTTTACCGGAGTCCCCAGCTTTACGAGAAGCTTAAAAATGATATGAATGGCGATAATTCCTCTGCTGATGCGGTGAGTCACGGACTTCCGATTTGTTCCTTTTTAGTCAATTTTGTTCGATTCTTGGATTTTATGATTTTGGGTCGTTTTATTTGTATGTTTTTCTGTTTTGGGTCTGATTTGTTTGTTGAATCACCCACAATTTTGATTTTTTTTTCTCTTTTTTCGTCTGGTTTTGGATCTTGGTAGAGTTTTGAGGAACCTGGATAATGTAGTTAGTTGTTTCTAGCTGATAATTTTATGTTATGTTATTCATTTGAGTTAGACTTTAAGAATTTTGAATAGATTTCTAGAATAAACTCAGGCTTTTTATTTTTTTATCTACATTTGAAGAAAAATGAAAAATTGAATGCTGAATCAGGGAATCAATTTTGGCATTATTCATATTCCTTTTTTTTTTTATATATTTTAATTTTCACTATTGTTTCCTGAGGAAGTAGACCTTTGTGTCTTGTTGTACATGCTTCATTTCCAGCTGTAACAATCTTTCAGATTGTATCTGGATCTGAAAAACAGGGTAAATTATATGGTCTAGCCAGTTGTCTTGTTTTTAGATATTTTGTAAATATAATTGTACTGGGTTCCTATTTTAGTACGGTTATGTGAGATCAGAAGCTTCTTTTGAATGGTTAAATCTTAAAGCAGTAAATTATTGGTGATTATTTATGATGTAATTCGACTACACATACTTGATAATTTGATATTAGAGTCATTTGGTTACCAGAATCTTAATATGGCAATCAGTTTTCTTGATATCATTTCATAATAAGATTTACTGATTAGGTGCCTTATATGCTCTCTCTCTTTTCTTTTATTTTTTTTTTCAACTTCTTTGATTGTGATTCTCAAGAGCAGTATAAATTATTATAGAATCTAATTATATTATGTGAACTTTTTTATCCAATGGTTAACTTCTTTGCTGCTGATTAATGACTTGTCATTATGTCTTCCCTAAACTTATTGAATATGTTGCAGATTTCGACTATTTGGAAAAATTCATATAAAGGGGGAGAGTGGAGACCATGTGTGAACAAGTCTTCTCAACGTATGGATTTATTTCCTTTATTTTATTTTAAGCAGTTCATGATAATGTTTCTGGTGCTTCATGGATATTAATTGGGCTCTTTCAGTTTTTCTGACAACTAGTTGTGTAGTTTTACATACATACATACATACATATATATACACACACACACACATATATATAAAATATCTGTATCGATGAATCTCATTATTCACATTTCTTTTGGTGAATGACAACAAATTTGCTTTTGGTAAATAATAGGTCTTTGATTGTCACATATGCAATTTGACTAAGTTTTGCAATAATATTTTGTCATTATTTCAAGGAGAATATATAGCATTAGAATGTAATGTCCCTTCTGGTGTGTGAAAAGCATATTCTGTACAAACACTTATGTCCTATTGTCAGTTCCATGGTTCAAACTAAATTGTTCACTCCAACTAACAGAGTTTGAGAGCGCTATTTTGAGGATGAGAGAGAGAGGGAGGGCGGGAGAGGACATGTTGAAGTCCAACTATGAGTAAAGCAACTTATTAAAACTTTTGCAAGAATCCTAGTATATTTGAGAGCCTCAGGAGCGTCGTTAACATGTCAGGGTATATGTCAAGACATCTAGAGTTGCACGTGTCATTTCTTGCACTTTGCACATTTAAAGTATTTTCCATGTTCCTAGGTGCTTGGTTACATGCTTCATGTTTATACGCACTGAGTGTGATTTTTGATTGTTGACAATGTTCTTCAAAATTTTCTAACCATTATAGGCTTACCTGAATCGAATGGTTACATATATGTTGAGGCAAATGGAGGCTTAAATCAGCAGAGAACATCGGTTGGTTTTGTTCCTCATTAGTTTCTATTATGTCTTTACATTTTAATTCTGTGATTGTGTCTTATAAAAGCTTGCCTATTTTACAATGTTGCTAATTTATATTTTCTCTATATGGATTGGTTTGGATGCTTTGTAGATATGCAATGCAGTTGCTGTGGCAGGCTATCTTAATGCAACACTTTTAATCCCTAATTTCCATTATCATAGCATATGGAGGGATCCCAGGTTTGTGATCTTCTGTTTTCTTTTATGTTGTGTAGGTTGTATACCACTAAGGAAAAGTGATAAAAGTCTTAGTAATCACTTTTCTGGCAAATGAATATTTATTGGGAAGCTTAACTGATGAAAAATAATATGACCTGATTTTGGGATGGAATGGTTAATACTGTTACTTCTAATTTGTGCCCTGATATCTTGATTTTATCTATGCTGTACAATTCTTCTATATTGGCAGTCTTAGGTTTTGAAGCCGTGTTGATTAAAATTTTTACCGAAATTAGCTGTATGCTTGCATGATGTTTTTAGGTCGTAGCTTTAGAATATAACTAAACAGTTCTGTTTGAAATTCAAATTGTTAATTCTGTAAGGGAAAAGTATGCTTTTCCTGGAAGTCAAGAATTGCGTTTTAGTCGTCGTTTGCTGTGTGGAAGGTGAGGGAAAGAAAATTTTTAAGGAAAAGTTTAAAATGAGAAAAGAAAAGAAAAGAAATGAGAAGCATTTTAAAATAAAACAATTTTCTCAAATGCCTAAAAATAGTCAAAATGCTATCCTTGAAATTTTCTTTCTACCAAACATAATCCTGATGTTCAATTTTATAGGTTTATTTACCTCAGTTGTTAGTTTACACATCATTCATTAAGCATTATGGACTTCATGTTTTACCTATCATTTTGTTATTGCATTGACTGAAGTTCATGTTTGGGTTTTACTTTCCCAGCAAATTCAAAGACATCTATGATCAAGAGTATTTCATCAGTGCCTTGAAGAATGATGTACGAGTTGTTGATAAGATTCCTGAGTACATAATGGAGCGTTTTGACCACAATTTGACCAATGTTTACAACTTCAGAATTAAAGCATGGTCATCTATCCAGTATTATAGGGATGTAGTGCTACCAAAGCTCCTCGAAGAAAAGTGAGTTTGAACATTGATACTTGTGTAATTGTTTCTATTTGAGTTTAGATTGTTCGTTTAAGTGACTTGGCGATCTAAACATCATTGCTTAGAGCAGCACTGTATCAACTAATGATTATTATTTCTTCTTGTGAATGTAGTGTAGATTGGCATATCTGCCTGTTCTTCTAGTCGTATTTATCTATAAATAAAGTACACTGTTTATTGTTGTCTTAATTTAAGGTACATGAATTTTTTGAATGACTCAGGATTATAAGGATTTCTCCCTTTGCAAACCGCTTATCATTTGATGCTCCTCCAGCTGTTCAACGACTCAGATGCTTGGCAAATTATGAAGCTTTACAGTTTTCAAGTCCAATACTAAGTCTTGGAGAGACTTTGGTTACTAGGATGAAAGAGCATAGTGCAAACAGTGGTGGCAAGTATGTTTCCGTACATCTTCGCTTTGAGGAGGTTAGTATAACTTTAACATAAAAGGAGATATATGTTATGACTATTTTTATCAGCGATTTTTCTCTGATGGAAACTAATAAGATGATATCAGTTCCATTTTTATAATCCATACATTCATATGCAGGATATGGTTGCTTTTTCTTGTTGTGTATTTGATGGTGGGGAGGAAGAAAAAGAAGACATGACAAAAGCAAGGGAAAGAGGCTGGAAAGGAAAATTTACAAAGCCTGGCCGAGTTATACGCCCTGGAGCAATCAGGATCAATGGGAAATGCCCACTTACTCCCCTAGAGGTATGGGTGGTCTTTTGTCGTTTAATAAATTTGCTTCCAATTTTAAAATTAAAATGGACCTATCTCTGCCTGATGATTTAATTAGTTTTAGAGTGGGATGATACTTTGTAGATTAGGTTTGGTAAAGAACAACTTCAGGATTGGTTTATAGGTTTTCTTGATTAGTTTATTGATAATTTAAGGTCTTCTTTGCTGATGGTTTTCAGAGGCTCTCGAATTGCTTTAACACTAGGGCTTTTTCTTGGTTCATGTTTGTGTTGATATACATCATGGAACGAAGACTAGAATATTGAAACTACTTTGCTTTTAGTTTCTAGCAGGTGCACCTTCACAAAAGCATTCATTATGTCGTAATTATGAAACCTTTTTTTCTCTGTAGGGTTCAATGGTTATTCTTCTTTTCTTCCTTTATGATACCTATCTTGTTCTCCAGTGACAAGCGTTGTTGATTTGAGTATACTGAACTAATGTAATTGTTGAATGCATGAGGTTGTGGCTTCGCAGAATTATATAGCTTGCTGCATATAAAACGGAAATCGCTTAATAGTTTCTTTGTGCGCTAAAGATCATGAAGTAGATGAAATTACTCCTTTACTGAAATGTGATGTTTGTTGAAACAATGGAGTCTTTGGAAAGATAACTTACTCTTGATCTTGTAGCGGCTTTTGGAATTCCTTTGTTATTTGAGAGTTTCCTATCTTTGTTGCTTAACCTTGACCAAAAGTTGGCATATATTTGAATGATAGATTAAAGCAAAATTCACATAAAATAGATGAGCATTGCAACTATGATAACTGTGTTGTTCTTGTGTTAATATGTGTGTGTCCCCAAGGTAGCTTTATTTATGTACGCAGAGATATGCACGTGTATTGATGATAATTCATTTGATATTTTCCTGCACCTGTTAGGTTGGTTTGATGCTCAGAGGAATGGGATTTGATAACAATACATATATCTTTTTGGCATCTGGAAAAATATACAATGCTGAGAAAACAATGGCTCCATTATTGGAAATGTTTCCAAACTTGCAAACAAAAGAGATGCTGGCATCCGAGGAAGAACTTGCTCCATATAAGGTCAGAAGCATATAATAGAATCACTCCTTTTTATATTTTAAGTCCTTCTATAGTGTCTTTGAGAGTTGATCTTGTCATTTCTTTGACTTGAATTTCTGCTTTCAGAACTTTTCTTCCAGGATGGCTGCCATAGATTATACTGTTTGCCTTCATAGCGAGGTTTTTGTGACAACTCAAGGTGGAAATTTCCCTCATTTTCTGATGGGCCACCGGAGATACTTGTATGGCGGACACTCCAAGACAATTCGACCAGACAAGCGAAAGTTGGCGTTGCTATTTGATAATCCTAATATTGGGTATGCATTTGTCTTATTGTTAAATCACCTATATTTTTAAGTTACCTGTTTTTATTAAAAGTAAGGACCAAAATGATTGATTCAGTAAAAAAAGTAGAGGACCAAGGTTATTGAAACTAGGGGATTTCTATTTAGGATTCAGGCCAAAGCAGAGATGTTCTCCTTGTTTGGTGGCTGTAATAGGTTTAAAAAATATTTTTGGTGATACCTTTGGGGATTTTCCTAGTGAGTTTTGGAGGAAAATATCAAGCCTTAGCAGTTAGATCATCATGAAGAATTACATCTTGGAACAGCTATACTAGACAATTCATTTCAGGTCTTATTAGTTTTCTTCTTTTTAAGTGCATAGTTTGGTGGGGTGGTTTGCAATTTATAAAATTCTTGAAGTGTCCTTTGGGAAATCTAGGGGGAGTTTGGAGTTGCTATGTTCTATAGAGGTTGTTTTAGGATGCTTCTTCTGATAATTGGATATAAGAACAGCTGGATTCAATTTAATTTCCCTTTTATTCCAGGTGGAAAAGTTTTAAGCGTCAAATGCTGAATATGCGGTCTCATAGTGACTCGAAGGGATTTGAATTGAAAAGGCCAAATGATTCAATATATACCTTCCCATGTCCTGATTGCATGTGTCGTACAAACAAATCAGAAGATTCAAGATCATCTTCAGCGACGTGATGTGCTCGGAGAGGGATTTTGATGGGTGTTTCTTGTTCCTGTAATTTAGCAAGCGCATCTTGGTGCTGACCCCCTTTTTTTTTTGTCTAATTCTTTCATTTTTTATCCTCTTCGCATGGCAAGAGGGCATACAATTCAATTTTGCGAGCTTTGAGGAATTTTTTTGCCAGAGGTCACATTGATCCATTGATCTAATTATTTCACCGGGATTGAGTTGATGGGGAGTTGCATCTTTTTGTATATGATGCCAGAGAAGACGGAGTCGACAATTTTGCTATTGGAGGGATTGACATTAACTGGAGATTGTTTCTCGATTGCTGTAGGAGCTGCTGTATCTAACAAAGCTGTGGATATAACACATGGGATTCTTTTGCACCCTGGTTTTTGTGATTTTTGTAAATTAGTTGCAGCTGGAATTGTAAGACTGTAAAGGCAGGAAGAAACTTGGTGTACATTTGTTAGAAATCAGGGTATTGATTTTTCATTTCTTGTACAATTTTTGTACACGGTCTTTACTTTTTGGCCAATTTCAAGAATATCTTTGTTAGCAATTCTTGTTCTGATTCATATTCCTTCAATCAATCATTTTAATCATGGGTCTCCTGCAAAGGCATGATAGTTACAAATACATCTGTATTATTCAGCAGCCTTTATTGTTCTTGTTCTTTTGCATAATGAAAGTAGTGCCTTGCTCCATCCAAGTCTTAAGACTATACTTGGTAGAAAGGAAAGAGGAAATAACTTAAACTCGGACTTTGGATTAGTCGAAACCCAATGTGGCTATCAGATATCGGAAGGGATATCGGAAGGTTTATACTGAAAAAAAATGTGTTTAACAATTTGGGGTTGGAGTAATCTTGTTTACAAGTAAAGAATAACTATTTTTAAGAATTTCATCCGAGCATTTAGTTCCTTGATTGTTTGCAAATAAGGATTAACTATCTTCAAGAAATGCATCCGAAACATTTAGCTCAATGATCGATGCAAAATCCCTTACTCAGAAACACATGGCTTGAATGTCTCTATCCTAAATTCTCCCAACCTACGAGAGGTAATCCTGAATGCAGCTAAAACGGGGAACTTTTGTTTTTCTTTTGGTCAACTATAAGCTCTCCCCATTTCCCATTCAAGTTTTCTTGTTCTTGTTCTGAGGGCTTTGTACTTAAAGAAGACTTGAACTTGTGGTGTAAAGTATTCGGGTTCAAGCCTCCACAGGCCTCTATTGGTAGGCGATTTGTAAGTTTAAAAAATTCATAAATGAAAGGTTAATGGATCTGTAAATCCCCAAAAGAATTAACAACGTACCCTAACCTTGGAGATGTAATAACCTCCTATGCTCTTAAACTTTTTTCAACCAAAAAATATATATTCGACGTGCTGTGATACTTCATAGGTGGCAACTCACTAGGAGCATGGGATACAATTTCGTCTTTCCTTGATAAATTAAAATAGTAACTGGCAGCTAACATTAAAATGCATTTAGAAACTTTAACTTGTTGACTCTGATCAATTTAGAGATAATTGATGAGTCATATCAAATCTCAAACGGAGACATTCTCTCAAGTTTATCTTTTTTATTTACTAGATACGATTTGAACATTACTTAAAACATTTTTCACTCAATCCAATAGAGATTGACGAGTTCTAGATAACCTTATGAGTTGTGATTTTATTTCTCATCTTGATCTGATCATATATGGTATAATTAAAAGCAACAAAAAGTAAACATTACATCCTCAAGTAGGGAGATAACAAACAAGAAGACGGATATAATTTGCAAACAAATGAACAATGGAATCTCCAAATGGGGGAGAAACCAAACCCAAATGCATCAAATTTTAGTTGAGGATGAACATCATCAATTTAGGAGTTTAGGACTAAAATATTGATTTATCCAAATGTCTTAAAGGAAATTACTACTAAAATTAATACTACTATATATGAAATGAAAAGATTAGAAGTCATACTTTACGTCATCCATTGGATTTTGGATTGGACTGTAAATTTCAACGCTTTTTACTTTTATAAAAAAAACTTCAGAAATTAGGCATTAAGAATCCTATTTTAGTTTTTTCCCCATAAAAGAGGAATTCTAGCTTTTTAGAATCCTTCCTGTCTCACAGCGGCACAGGCTTGCAACAGCCATGGGAATCGTCGGAAATCTTAGTCCCGAGCAGCTCCACTCTTTCAACTCTCAAGGTCAGTCACCACCGCCACTCTTTTAGCCCAACAATTTCCTTTTTTTCCTACGAAGCAAAGCTATAGAGTTTAGAGCCTTACTCAGTTCTTTCTTTTACATGATCAAGTCTTGAATTTGTCTTTTTCGACTTGCAGGTTTTATTGTGATGGAATCATTTGCAAGCCCTGAAGAAATTGACGCTTTGAGGAAGAGAATGGACGAATTGCTGCGTGACTTTGACCCTTCTACCACCGCCTCTATTTTCTCCACCAAAAATCAGGTTTTCTTTTATTTTCTTTTTTTTCCCTCTCTATCTGGAACAGTAATGAGATAACTTGACTTTGTTTGACTGTAAAGCTTAAATTTTGATAATTTCTCAATATGGGTATTGTGTAGGTACAGTTGACCAGTGAATACTTCTATGAAAGTGCAGAAAAGATTTCCTTTTTCTTTGAAGGTAGTATATTTTTCGTTATCTTCGCTTATTTAATTGTTTCTCCGGTTGCTTTTTCCCCCTTTTTTTTATCCCTTCATTTTGCTTTGAGAAAGTGTTAAATTACTCTTGAGAACTGGGCATTTCAACTATATGAACTCGTTTTTTTTTTAGGTAAACATTTGAACTCGTTTTTGGGATTGCAATTGAAAGGTTTTAATGTTATTGAATTGTTTGCTCAAGTACTTGAATAAGTTATGTGAACCTGCTTTTTTACATGTTAAAGCTTGATTCTTTCTTATTGCGTTTATATGTTACCTATTGTATAAAAGCATTGACAGTTTGCTTAAATGTTTATTATTTTGGATCATGTAGGAAAGTTCCAAATATTTGCATTTTGCATTTAAGTTATCTGTTTGCTTTTGATCTCTTTGGTGCCTTCTTTTAGAGGTGGCCATAATTCTTTTTGCTCATGTTAGGTACTTTTCTCTTTCCTTTGATCTTTTTGGCAGAGAAAGCATTTGATGATGATGGAAACTTAAAGCAACCGAAAGAACTTTCGATCAATAAAGTTGGGCATGGTAAGCTGTTTCAAAAGCACTAAGTGGTTTATATCTTATTATTTCAAAATGTTTTTGTAAAATAGGTTAGAGATGTGTTTGTGAATTCTCTGATAAATATTTCAAATTTTCAGTTTACTGAGGCTAAAATTTTAATGAATTTGTTGTTGCAGCATTACATGAGATTGACCCAGTGTTCAAAGAATTCTCCTGCTCACAAAAATTTTCTAGTTTGCTTTTCTCCTTAGGCTACAAGAGGCCAGTGATCATTCAGTCGATGTATATTTTTAAGGTATTTAACCTTTTTCTGCACCCTATCTCAAAGGCGGTGTCCTCTAGTAATGGCACCCTTGCTAAAAACCTAAGAATTTCAAGTCCAAGTTTTGTTTAGATTTTGGTTTTAAAACCTGCGGATATTTTGCAGAAATATTTCCTTGTAAAAGGCTTTTTATTTGGTTTATAATGTTAGTTCATGTCTAACCATACAGCTAACTGCCCCATTCAAGGTGTAGAAGATCATATATACAAAGCCTAAGGATTAAGCTGAATGCCAATGAATTGGCTCCTTTATAATCCTGGAGTTATTTCAGTTTTTTCCTATGGCCTCACTTGATTTATTTTTAGTTAAATGCTATGCTTATGCTTGAATATTCATCATCATTTTTCCCTCCCTTTTCTCCTGCTATTCTGAATGTAAAGCATACTGGACCTTGCTATTCCTGCGTTTTTGGTAATAAATAGGCTGGAACGAAAAAAATTTCAATTGCTAGTGAATGATTTATTTGTCTGACATTACGGGCAATGGGATACTGTTTGTTGTCTATTTTTCTTCTTTATCCTGTCTTCTCAATGAGTATATTTGAGGAGTTCAAGGTGCCGCGAGTGTTTTATCAAACCTTTTTATTTTCTTCATTCAGTAAATGCAACTTGTAGTTAAGTAGTAATGGTATGCTTCTTAATTAGAGCTTTTCTAGATGGACACTTGCAAAATGTCTAACGAGTATGCAGGGTAGGTTCATGGGACCATTGGCTTCCATAGTATGTGTCATATGCTTTAATTATTTTCTCTTCTTTGATGGTTTTCTCTATATAATTTTCTTTCCTTCATAACATTAAGCAATGGCCTTCCTGTTCTTTTTCATTTTGCTTATTACCTGCATATTGCAGTTCAGTTTGTATTTGGGGATATTACCTGCTTTACAGAAAAATAACCTTTCGTCTTGGATGTGCCTTGGGATGTAAGCAGTTGGTTTGAATTTAGTACACTTCTGTTGGGATGTAAACAAATGCAAGGTTAATTGTTTTGATTCTGCCTTTTTTCTTCTTTAAAAGGGAAAAGCACAATTCTTTTTCTCCCCCAAAACCGAAATATGCACTCTGCTCATCTTGTTCACAGATGAACATTACACCCTACATAATTTGTAATGGACTTTAAATCTTATATCCTGCCCTTACAAATACTTGCTCTTTTTCTTTCTATATTTTTCCCTTCTTCCTTCCTTCTCAGTGTGAGTCATTTTGACAGCAACCAGGAATAGGAGGTGAAGTAAGTCCACATCAAGATAACTCCTTTCTTTATACTGAACCTAGAACTTGCACCGGCCTGTGGCTTGCTCTAGAAGATGCAACAATTATAAACGGCTGCCTTTGGGCTATTCCTGAATCTCAAAAAAGTAACTTTTCTTTTTATTCTCCAATGGGAAACTTATAAAATAGATAGATGATGGCTTAATTTGATGTTGCTCCATTTTTTATATAGATGGCCTTGTTAGGAGGTTCATTCGTGGTGAAGATGGAGTGTACTTTGATCACCCTTCCCCATCCTATGACCAGAAAGATTTTGTGCCTGTTGAAGTAAAAGCTGGGTCTTTGGTTGTAATTCATGGTGATCTTATTCATCAGAGGTCAGTTTAGAAAATTTTGTTTAGAACTCATTTAGCTTAATTGCTTAATAGCTCATTACTTGTTTCTTTCATTTCTTATGCTGGTATAGTTTTGAAAATCAATCTCCAAAATCAAGACATGCATACAGCTGGCATGTGGTAGATACTGATGGCTGCAAGTGGGCAGAAGATAATTGGTAAGTTCATTAGCATTTATGTGTATCTTCTCCTTTGAGATCGTTCATCTTTGTATGCTCTACAATTTCCTTCTTTTATTTTTCATTGGATAACCATCTTAGTAGTATATTATCTGGAAGGTGCGGATGGTAAACATATTAATAGTATGTCTGGAAAATACACCCATTATCATCTGACGTATGTGAGAGAGGTGGAGAAATCTTTTTTCTTTATTTTCATTTTAGATACTTGTGTCTAATGATTAAAGCAGATTATATTAACGCATGAACTTTAGTAATGGACTAATGGTTGAAACTTTATCATAGATGCAAAATGATGGAAATGCCCTTGGTTTATTCTTAACATATGGAAAGGTATTCTGTGGCAGTAAAAATTTGCTTTATATATTGACTTAGTGGAGTTGTTCTCTAACTAATTAAATCCTGTGCTCCCAGATCTCTATTTGGCTTTTTTTTTTTTTTTTGTATTGTGATCATTTTTCATCTTGATCTTTCTTCTTTTTCAGGATCAGAAGAAAAGTGGAGCCAGAGCCCCTCTATGCATCTTGAACAGATTTGAGAGTTCATCCCTGCTAGTTTGCATGGGGGGCGTTCATGTAATGTCCCCCAAGCAAGATTGTTCATACTCGGTTTCAGTACGTGTACTATAGGATTCTGCTCGCCACACACCAGTTACTAATAACCAAAATGGCTCTGGCCATTTTAATGTTCCTTAAGCTACATTTTGCTGTTTATGGACTTCTTAACGAAATAACAATAAATCTGTAATAAAAGTTGGATACCCAGATGCCTATTCGGAGTACATTTTCGTGGTTTGTTTTGTAGTACTTGATAGCCTTATGTTTTCTGTATTTGATGCAATGGTATTTCTTGCTGTGAAGAGTTGGTTGACCATTAAGAAATCATTTGATTTCCTCTTACAGGCTACAGTAGATGGGTTCCAACGTATTTCCCCCTGTTCATTTCTTCTGTTAATAACTCTTTTGCCCTCTCCTACTGGTTGGGAAGTTGAAAATTGGAAGAAGACAAGAAGATAAAAGAAAAGCAAAAGTAAACAAATCAATCAATGCAAAAATGGATTGACTGATGAAAATTGAACGCACGGTAGTAGTATACTAGTATTCAACATGACAGAAACTTGATTTCAGTGTTATGAAAAAGTAAAAATATAATTGCACGGGAACATGGCACATAATTTCCTTTAGAAATTTCGTACGCAACAACAGGACTAATAATTGTTAAAGAGTGTATGGACTTTTAGATAGCAAAATCCACAGGCTAAGCGTAGGGGGCTGTTGTTTATTGGAGGATATATGGGGCTACAGTGGAGGGCGCATGTCGTACTGCAAAAAGATGCAGAGAGATTTTGTGAAGGAGCCAAGGCCTATCCAACTGTTTACTTGTAGTTTGATTTCATTTGATTTGTCTTTTATCGAAGGCAATGTAGGAAAAGAAAAGACAGTCGAAAAGAAAGGAAGACAACCCTTCCCAGCCTCCCTATTTTTGGCCAAAGCCAATTTAATGCTGGCTGCTCTCCAGACCCAGACTACTAGTTGGATTTTCACTAGATCACGGTCGGTTTTTCTCGGCAATACGCGCTTTCTTTTGCCTTTAGTATTAGAGGCTACCGGTAGAACCGTAGAAGTAGTGCTGTTTTCTTTTCTTTTCCTTTAAATTTCAACGCTGTTCTCGTCTCTGCCGCTGCCTGCTTTTTCATTATGCACCAGACATTCAGTGATGAAAGCCCTGCAAAAGTTTCAGTGACAACTTATAGGCATCTCTTCTCTCTCACATAATATTGCACGGGTTTTTATTTTTATGCATTTTTTTAAATATGGTGAATGAATGTCTGGGTGTCGGAGAGTGGTGGAAGAAGGACAAAATTCTAACAGGTTCCGTCAACTCTGGGTGAAAGGGATTTTGGCTTTCAAGCTGTTCTCGACCTTCTGTTGGTAAAAGAACAGTAATAATGAGCTAAAATGGCAGATCTTGCACATGTACAACCACTTCCAAGTTCCCAGTTAGTTATTATTGCAAGAAAATTAGACCATACGGCTCATTAAAGCCTATCAAACTCTACCAAACTTCCAAATTTATACTATGAGAGACAAAATCTGTGGAAATATTTAATTCAATCTTGTAGATCATTCTGTCTTTTAATGGAAATGACCAATTAACGTTAAGCAACCATTGGCAATCAAGCCAATATTTGTCCTTGTCTTCTGATAAAAGGGAGCAGCAAGCTGCTAGAATTTGAAAATCAATCTCTTAACAAAGAATTTCCTTTTGGATTTGATGTATTTAATTATATCTGTTTGCACCATATTCATGCAAGTATTCGTTTTCCATTCAATGGGCAAAACTGATGGAATCCAAGCAGAATTCGCTCTTTTAGCCATTTAGGTTCCTTGATGGGGTCTCCTTTTTCACCTTCATTTTTTTAGTTATATTTTGTCTCCAATGGAAAGGAGCTAGACATTCAAGTGGCATTATAGTGTACAGTTACTGAGCGGTACAAATTTAATTCCCTAGGAATATAAAGAATTGAACATACAAGAGAAAAACAAAATTTTACTGACAAATACCTGAAAACCCCCTGGATATATCCAGTCCAAATTTTAGGTCACTTCAACATCAAACTCTTTCACATCCTTCTCCTGTTCCTGTTCTATGTCTCTCCCTCGTTGCCTCCTTCAATTCTCATCTCTCTTTCTCTCTCGTATTGTTTCAATGAGTTGTTAAGAAATAGACAAAACTGGCAACAAAGAAAATTTCTGAAATTGCATCGTTTAAAGGGAAAAAAAAAATGAAAGAGAAAGAAGAAAAAATTTGAAGGAAAGCTCATGCCTCTTCCTTGGTTTTAGCCAATATATGGTCCAAATGTGTTTTAAGGCAAACCCCGAAATAACTACATGTCCTTGTCTTTACAGTTGAACCATGCATGACAGACACAGATGAAACAGTCCCTAGTTTCCTACAAAAAAACAAACCATTACAACTTAACCTCTTTTACTTAAATGGCAAACTAGTATTTAATTGCTGCATTTCTAGCTTAGCCACATGCTAAAGCTTTCCTTTCTTCTTCAGTTCTTCGGAGGAAGAAACTCAAAGTACTGGTTTGGGGTGAAGCTTGTATTTATGGCTCTGATGGGCACTTGGGTGTTGTTTTTCTTGCTGATATTAATGCCCTTGCTGTTGCGATCGTAATTGCTTCGAAGTGGAAACAGCTCGAGCGTCTGCTCTTCTCTGTTTTCATCTTCAAGACTGGTAATAATATTTTCTTGGTGGTGGGGTTTGAGCAAACATGAACTTTGAGTGCTCCGAGCTGTTTTAGCAGCTAATGAAGTTGCGGAATTCAAGCTGTTTATGAGGTAAATTGGTGAACAGGAAAATGCCATAGCCTGCCACGTTGAAACTGATCTTCTTACTGTACTCTTTCTCTGCTGTAATTCCCTCTCCTGAATCTGTATCCACTCGTTTGGTCCACATTCTGCAGCTCCTCCATGCCTTGAAAGGAATTCCTACGGAAATAATAGACCAGGATCAGTGTTATAATTAGTTTTGAGGCCATAAAATAAAATCGAAAATGTAATTAAAGCTGAGGGGGGAAAACAAGCTTCGTGACACCAAGTTCGAAAAAATTCTGAGCCCTTTCATAGCAACAGCCCCAACAGAAAGTAAGTAATGCAGCTTTTGGACCTCCTCTTTTCCCAACATATGAACAACAGCTTTTTTCATAGCTATTGCTCTTCTGTTTTTGTTTACCTTCTTCTTTTTTCTTGACTTCCTTTTTGGAACCTTTGACCTTTCTCATCTATTACGATAATTTAATAATTAGATCCCATTATTATGCCTTTTAATTTTTCTTCTGATTCTTTCTGTCTTTTTGCTTAGCTAATAGTTCATGATGTTGAAGAGCATTAATTATGCCATATGAACAAAGACAAAAAATTTTTCTGATAATATTGTACAGACCTCTGAAAGTTTACTGGAGTTTGAAGGAGGAGCCTTGTTCTTTGTCTCTTCAATTTCACAGCCAGACCCTATTGCCAATGGAAACAAAGTAAATCAAAACAACTTCTCTATTTTTTAACTTGCATCTGAAACACTAGAAAAGATCAAGACAAAAATATAGAGCCTGGCAAGCTTACCCGCCGCTTCCTTCTTTTCCAAGTTTTCGGTATCACATCGCTGATGTTGTGGTTGTTCATGTTCAGTCTCCGGTACTTCGCGGCGGCGTTTCTGACGTTCCCTTGCCTTATGGTTTTGGAACCAGTAGAAAACATTCTTGCCTTCAATCTTACCAAACCTCCGAAGCCGGGTGGCGATTTGTTGGATTTGAGCAGCCGAAGGAGTCCTTGTCCCACGTCGATAGAGTTCCTCCAGGGCCAGTAACTGCTCTGATGTTGGATTCCAACGTGAACTCCCTAAGGGCTGCAGCTCGCCGCTCAATTCTCCCTTACTACCCACATTTCCAGCATTAGTTGCTGGCATCAACAACAAAGAAAATTTCAAGTACTACTATTCATAAGTTCAAAACCAAATCAAGAAATAACGATGAAAGAGAAGTGGCATTTACCCAAATCAGCATGGCTCAAAACTAGCAGGTTGGTGGTGGGGTTAGGGCAACCATGGCAAGTAGAGGGTGCAGAAGACGCTGCAGTGCTAGGCTTTGGAATCAAGGGCGATGAAGAATTAGGCTTGGCTGCATGGTTGAATGAATGATGGGACAGGTTGAGGTCAGTAATATGGGGATATCCCATCGTGAGGAGAAGCAAAAATCAAGGCGAAAGTACGTTATTGGGTTTGTGAAGGCTGGATAACAAGATTTTAAAGAGCGAGGAGTGAATAAATTTGCTCAGAGTTTTGCCAAAGAGTGGGAGAGAAGAAAGAAAAAGGAAAAAAGCAAGCATTGGGTTGTTTAAATAGGAATGCTAGTTCCCAATATCTATCTCTTTGTCGACTCGATTCTCCCTATAGCTAGCTAGCCAGCTCGCTCGAGCGCATACTCACAGAGGAAATTAATGTGGAAAGAGAAAAAGTGAATCAAAAAGTACACATGGCAATGGGTTTCAACTTTTGAAAGGCAAGAAAGCGAGGAAAAAGAAAAATTAGTGAGAGAGAACCGAGGAAGACACAATTGGCATGTCGACTCCGTTGCCAATATGCTATACATTTCTATACATAAATGTACCTATATATACCTTTTACACATTTATATCTCCATGTATGCATATGTATGTATACATCTGAACTCACTCAATAGAGTAAGGGACTGTTTGATAAACTGTTGAAAATTTTCAAATTGTTGAAAATGAAAATTTTCAACACTTTTAGATTTTCAACATGTTTGATAACTTTTGCTAGCCATTACTTACAAAATTTTTTTTAACAAAAAAATGTTGAATTTAAAAAGTAGGTGGAGACCTACTTATCATTGAATGGTGAAAAAATTAATGGTTTAATTTGAAAAACTTTCCTTTTATACTAAATTACCTTTATTTTAGGCATTAATGAGTTTTAAAAAACTTCAACATTTATGGTTTTCAAACAATATATTTATATTCGATATTTATTTATCAAACAATTTTTATATACAAATTCAATACTTATCAAATTCAGCACTTAATTTTCCAGTACTTATTTTTCAGCACTTAATTTTTTCAGTTTATCAAACAGCACCTAAGTCTCTCAGTACTCATTTTTCTATACAAATTAAAAGTTCAAATTGAAATTATAGTCATTTATAAGCAACATTAATTATGGACCGACGAATGAAATGGAACATTTCAATTGACCGATAGACGACCACACATCTATTGGCTAGCAAAATGATAGATTAATGGAACTATAAGTGGGTTGAATAGATTATATTGCAATATGTTTTGTTTTGATATGTAGGAAGTAGATGAAAGGGGTTTAACTAAGAAGAATGCAGACTTTAAACTCAAAATTTTGTATCCTCAAATAATCTCAGCAAAATTTCTATCCAAGGAATCCTAGGGTGAAATTTCCTTTTCTCATTTTTTTTTTCTTTTTTCTTTAGCCAATGGGAGGATTCAACTGGAAAATATGCATCCACTATTTGAATCAAATACTCGGGTAACGAATCCCTTCTTTTAAATTAACACGTGTATTAGGACTAAAGAATCTAGCCATGTAACTTTATACAAGCAAGAAGTTACTAGAGAATATGACTATTAATAATTCTTTAACCATCATTTCCTTTTAATATAATAATGGATATATTGTGGCCTTGACTATAGAGTGAGTCGCGTCAAACTAGATATATTATCCATGTTGACATTATATAAAGATTTTAATAATAAACAAAGTAAACGTACCAATTTCATTAAGCAAAAAATCAAAGAAAAAAAATTGTTAAAGTTAAATCATATGTATTAAAATAGAAAGTAGCAAGGCGGCGAGAGGCAGCTTCTTGAAAGCATGAAATTGTGGAACAAATGGGGAGGCGTGACATGAAAAAGCTTGCTAAAGAAAACGACTTCACTATAGAAAAAAGAATACGTATGATTATTGTATATTATTAAAATACCCCCCAACTATAATTAAAAAGCTTATTCACTCAATTAGCTCAACTCCATTGTAGTAATATCAAGGGAAATTTTACCGGGTACTTGTCGTTTGGATTTGATTTGATTACCGAAATTAAGAATCCGAAACTCTTTCCAACAGATGTTGAAACTTGAAATATTAATTTTCATCATTTTTCATCTTTCAACATCCGTCCACCGGTCCAAATCTACAAATTTTCCTCTATAATATTGAGCTTTTATTAAAAATATTAGAAAAAGAATAGGTTGTTAATAAATAAAGCTTATTTGAGAGAAAAAAAAGGAAGGAAAAACAAGGAATCAGGCCGGCTATTATACATTTTATTTTTGGGCCGAAGTTGTTATTATGCATTTTTTATTTTTTGAAATAGAACATGCAAAACTTCCTCTTATTATTACTGCCCTTTTTTACCAAAAAATATCAGTAATATAATGGCCAAAAGAATTAAACGAGTAATAAGTACACCGGCAAAAGTTTAATTACTTAAATTGACATTGTTTCTACATTTCTTTGAAAAGAAAAGTAAAAGAAATTGATCGAAAAAAAAAAAAAAAACAAAATAAGGTAAAAGATATGCACTTCTCATATTTGTTCATTGACATTCATATATATATAAAGATATAAAGATTTGGCAAGAGTTTAATAAAATCCCTGGTTCTACATATCTAGCTAATAGATTGGTTAATAATGAATATACATGATACTACATTACATTTGATTTCGAGATATAGTCAACAATAATAGAAAAGGAACCCTATTTGGATTCAAGTTCAATCAATGCAGCACTTCATGCCGATCGAAGACCAAAATTCCACCTTATTCTATACCTGATTCCGGCATGTAAATTTGGAAAACAAAGCAATTTTGTTCTCCAAGCTCTCAGGATAAATGATTAGCTAGGAATTAATCAGAGATAAGACGGAGGTGACCTGGGATACATACACTAATCAAGAAGCTTGTTACACGTGCCAACACCAACAGCTGCGGCAAGATGCCATGCAGCATGAAGGAAAGGAGTCGAAGGAAACATATCATCCGCAATGAAAAAAACACCTCCCAACAATGATGACATCTTATGCACATTGTGAGCCATCCTTAGTTCTGGATCTTTTAATGCTCTTTTGGCAAATGCTACCTGGAATGGATGAATGAAAAGGAAAATGGTTCGGTATGAGAACAGTTTCAGCCTAGAAGGTACATTAATCAGTTATATTGTTAATGTTAAGCTGGTGCTATGACTGTGCAATCACAGATTTAGACAAAAAAAACTTCGCACATATATATAGGACCATGGATCTATTATCCACATGAATTAATCTAGTTCTAAACTGGGCATGCTTCAACATTAAAACCAAAATGCTGAAACTAAATTTGGATAATTAACCTCCAAGCTTAACTGTGAAATAAAACACAACAGGATAAAGACACTGATATTACATGATACCATGTAGCTTGTTTGATAACAACCAACCAGCTGCATTGTTTAGCTCAATTGGGATAAAGGAATAAGTGATATTGCCCTTTCAACTTTTTTATACACAAAGGGGAATAAGTTTGGATGAAATCAGGAATAAGCAATGGTCATTTGATAAATCTTTTAAGCCACCTAATCAATAGTGACAAGTTAGAATGGAAAATTTAGGAACTCTAGGTTATTGTTCATTTAATAAAATTCCAAGGAAATAACAAGCTAGTTACCTCCATCATTCCGGTGTGAACAGCAGAAACCATTAGAGGTTGGACAGGTAGAAGTAAAGCGGATGCTGCCATTAGTAACTTTGGGTTCTCATTTCTCAAGGCTCTTGATAGGCACTGCAAGAAGATTTTCAATTTCAAAATTTGAACATAAGTGAGCAATTATAAAAGTATTTTTAGAAGTAATTAAGTTTCAGCAGGTAGTGCTCTGTTGTCAATCAAGTCTATAGATCGAGCATATATGACCTATTCTTTAGCATCCATTTATATATTTAGCATGATGAAGTCAGTGATAAACAAATATATAACAAAGGCATCTTATTCATGTTACTAGATACCAAGACAGCCTATGTGAGGATTATACAAGTACACCATATATAAAAAATTTTATTCATATTTCGATATTGCCTTATTGTTTTTAAGAGGAAAAAAAAAGTATGAATCACTTTGACTTACCACTGTTGCTGTGGCTATCATTGTATAGTCAGCCCATCTCAAGTACTTCCTCAGCTTCCCTCTGGAACAATGATACAAGGTAGAGGCAACTCCAACTCCAATAAGTGAATTAGCATACAGCTTTGTGCTCAAATTTTTCCTGCAACCAAGCAAATGAAGAATTAAGACAAAATTGTAATATGAGATTGGTGTCTTGTTTATGAAGCAAACCAAAGAGAATATTACCTTGGGGCCTGGATCCCGAGAGCAATAAAAGGAAGTGAGGTTAACACATTGGCAACCCTCTCTAGAAGATTTTGGTCCCCTAGTGAATGTTTTTAAAAGATAAGCACAGACAAAGAACTTACACAGAATGGAGAGATAAGACACATACAAAACAAGCAGAGAGAGAAAGAGTGACCACAAGAAACTGAAGACCACTGTTGCTTGTTACCATACCTTGAATACAACATGTTACAGGCCTGAAACAAGCTGGTCTCTGCTGCCATACTCTGAAAAACATGTGTAAGCAGATATTATGGTGGGTGACAGGCAGCAATAGTGTATGCACGAGACTAGCTACAATAATAATAGATAGTATTTAAAAGAACCAACACTTCTGATCAACCATATTTTGACAAGGATAAGGTTTCCCTATTAACGTACTGCATCAGAAGTGGTTGATTTGCTGTTAAAAATGATTTATCATCAGTGGATTGGAGATCCCCATGCTGGTCAATCTTCTCCGACGAAAATGGTGAATGACGAACTACTCGCACCCCATGTACACCCTCCAAGGCTTTAATAGAGCTCAGTTCCCTTTGGAGACTCATAATCTTCAAAGTATTGCAAAATTTTACTTGCCAGCAAGAACTTGCTGGCAACAATCGGAAGAAGAGTGCGAGAAGTAACTTCTATGCCCAATCTGTGCACAATGAAAAAAGCACCAATGTTAGAATTAAGCAGCAATATAAGTTGAAATCACATTTGCAACAAAGTAAGCATATAATAAGGTTTCTCTCAAAAACTATTACGGAGAAGTTAAAATGTCATGCTATTTTTGAGAGATGTAAATTGATAGCAACTAATTTATTGAACATCATGGGAAGATAAATTACACAACTATCCTCTAAAACATACGATGAAGATATTCTATCCCAGCGGTGGGTATAGACGAGTGGTAGCCCTCATAATAAAAAAGAGCAGCACCTGTTCACCTTATGACCTTCATTCAGAAATAAAAGCAAACATTTAATCAACAACTTCAATTTCTGCACCTATCAGCACCTTCTGAAATTTCCAACCAGCATAGTGACCAAAATACCAAGTAACAAGAGAAATGGAAAACTGTTTGGCATATTTTATATCAAGATTCGTGGCTACTCCTATAAAACATTTCTTAAACCAAATTAAGCATAATTAAGCCTGTGAACTAAAGAAACTATAATGGACAACCAGTTTGTGCTATTCAGGGACTTCCAGCATCACATGGTACAATTATTGCATAAATCCAAATCTGAACACCTCACCGCTTGCACTCAATCTACCTAGAAAGTGTTGGAAATCAAAATAAACCTGTACCTGGTCACAAGTGCTACGTTTTATGCTATATTATTATACGCCAAATGAAACAAAATAAAAATGAAAGTTATGATTGAATTGACCAGCAAGGACTTAGAGACATGTATCATACTATTATTAAGTTCAAAATGGCTACCCCTTTCTTCAATACTGAGAAAAGAATGATAATCTCTTCCTTTGGCTAAATATATACACCCATACATATTCTGATTATTAAAAAAAGGAAGAAAATCTCATAAAAGGAAGCAATAGAGTACTCCTGTTTAGATAAATTGAGCTCTATAAAAGGTCATGCATGCCAAAGAAAGCATCATCATTCTTATCCAAAATGCAGAGCCTCAGGTTTTGGGTGTAATTAATACAGAAAATTTTTGAGTCCCATCCATGGTGGTTTACTTTTATGCAATTCAAGAGGCCATATAGCTATTGGGACCAGAGACAATCCATAATCTTCAGAGTTTGAAGTCAAGTCATTTTGGTTCCTAGTCCCCCCGAGAACTAGTTTCATCAGACAACTGAACAAAAGGCTTAGGCCTACAAATTCGACATTAGCAGTCCCAGGAAAGGAAGCCCGTATCTTAAAACGAACAATCATCCAGAAATTTTGTCCTAAAGTTCCCAGGTATTCCCAAAGCATCGACACCAAAAAAGAAAACAAACTAAAAAATGGGGTTCTCAAAACACAAGCACAAAATAGCGACTCCACATGAAGAAATTAACAGAATACCTATGCAAAAACTTAGTAACAACTAACTGAACACACGATTTAGAGATTACGAGAAAGTGAGATGGGGTGATGATAAATATGCATAATATACCTGGGAAGATGCGGCGAGCAGAGAGAAGGGAGAATATAATGCTAATATTTATAGACGAAGAGGAAGGAGGAGGAGGAGGTTTACGTTTGATTTTCAGTTAGAAAGACGGGGACGTTGGTTTTAGGACAAGAAGAAAAAAGACAGCATCAGGGGGAAGATGCGCATGAGTCACGAATCTTCCTTCCGTTGACCCCCTCGCATATTCGCCCTCCCTAATCAATATTCGCCACCTATATACTCCTCTCCTTGTGCAGCTCATTTTTCATCATGGTCGGTATTGTTGGTTTGTTTGTTATTATTATTATTCATAATGAACGAGGTTATCCTCCTCTCATAAATCCGAAATTTTGAAGATATAAATCCATTTATATCCAATAATAATCTTAAGTTCCAACGACACTGGTCGTATCGAATCTTAGATAGAGGTAATTTTTATTAAATTTATTTTATTTTATTTAGAAGATTTATATCCAATCTAATATATGTTGATAATTTTTTCTTTTAGTTTCGCCAGATTAATTCTCAATGTATTGAGAATAATTTTAAACTTGAAACGGAATATTTAGGTGATTAAAATTTAAAATTTTTCACTAAAAATCTCATTAATCAGGTACACCATGATAAAATAAAATTCGGATTTTTGTATATTAACATTACTAAAACTGAATAAATGTAAATTAAATGTCTAAAACAATAGAATATTTTCCTATTTTTTCCTACAAAAACAAAAGTAGAGACCAAACATATATATATATATATATATATATATATAGTCTCTATCAAATAGAAAAAACCCAAACTAGTAGCAAAAAAAAAAAAAGGAAAAGAAAATACCCAAACGTGTAGTCAACATTTTAGATGAAGAATAAAAGAATATTTGGCAAGGGGGTTTGCAATATTCCATTTTAAAAGGTTTAATGGGCTAAGAAAATTCTTGGTTCAGAAAGAAAGCAGCTGGCAGGCCTAAACCAGAGCTCTGAATAAACCCATCTTGCCCGTCAGAAAGAGCCTGGATATATATATGAATATGTATATGTATGGTCTATGAGTCCAGTTTTTGCCTGCCGTTGGGCCTCATTTCCCCGGCCTTCAGTTTCAATTCATTTCTTTTATAAAATAGAAGAAAATAAAAAGTTGAATATAGTATGATTGAATTTTTCCAATTAGTTTTAGAACATGTATTCAATTTTTAGTTATTTTATTTATTTTTAAATTAAACTGAATTTATTTTTCTACCATTTGTTTTGCATTTTAGCAACTTTCTCAGCAAATAGAGAATCCTACAGGTAAAAACAAAGGAACCAGACAAAAAGGCACAGGGGGAGGTTGTTAAACTTACAAGTTGTTCTTCCAAATATGCACACTGAAAGCAAAGCGCAAGCTATATATAACAATGGATATTTTTACCCACTACTATAGACTCAACAGTCCCATATATTTCTAGCCAATGCAAATAGTCTGATTCAGTTTGTCAAAACAGAGGGTAAAACTTTTGTTCAAGGTATAGCGACAGCAATTTTAATTAATTTTTTTTCAAGGTAGAAGCCTTCCTCATATAATATTGAATGGTTTAATATCTAATTTGGTACATGAACAATATCAAAAAGGACAAATTAGTTTTTGAATTTTTATTTTGAGACACATAAACCCCCTGAATGAAAGAAAACTTAACGAAAACTATCAAAAATTAAGTACCATGACTCCTATTTTTAAATTAAAAACTTTATGTGGAAAAATCATGTCAGAACCAGATAAAGGATTAAACGGTTTTTGTTAAGTTTCCGATGATTCAAGTGCTTATATGTCCCAAAATATAGGCTTTATTGATAGTCTTTTAGCACAACTTTGGGGATTGCGTGTAGGTTTACTTCTGGCTAAGAGCTTGGCGCTACCGAAGGTAATTGTTGAATTGGATGCAGTGGTAGTGGTTCAATTCCTCAAAGAGGACCTTCCTCTGTCTCATCCCTCCTCTGTTTTGGTCCAAGATGCTGTTCATATAGTGGGTGAAGGTTGGGTTACTGAAGTTCGCCACATCTATAGAGAGGAGAATCGATGTGCTGATTTCCTTGCCAACCTGCCTCAAAGCTGTGGGCGTGGAACCACCGTTTTAGATACTCCTCCCTTGGATTAGTTCTTTTGTTGGATAGTGATGTTAATAGTTCTCTTATTATGAAAGTGTAGGCCGTTTTGGCATCTTATATACCCTAAAAGGAAATTTAGGTATGTAATTGCCTCAAATAAAAATTTAAGGATCAATTTGTTATTTTTAATATTATTCAGGGACTAAATTGAATATTAAGCCAATAATTAATTAAATTCCAACTTGGGACAAACATTAATAAAAATGTTGACTTGATCGTACTAGAATGCGACAATATTCGTAATCAAACTCCAATCATGCGAGTAGGTGAACTGTTTGGGTTAAATTAGGTGTTCATTGAGATATGTGATCCAATTTTTACAGCATTAACTAATTAGTTATTATATCACATTCGAATAATTTCCGCATGGTGATGAGGGAAAAAAATTAAACTTTATTTTTTTTGCTGGCATTCCTCAGTTGCTATAGTAGCTGGGCGTTGAAGCCGGAACAAGGAGTAGTCAATATCTGACCGTTTTCTGTGTATTGAATGTGAGAGATGGTTACACGCTTTTGTACATATAATAACTATATGAAGGGGACATATATAGCTTAGCTTATGGCATGTCACAACAATTAATCTCCCCATATGATGAGTCTCTAGGCTGTCCATTTAGGAGACATCCATAAAAATTCAAGCAATATTCTCAGCTTAGACAAGGAATTTGTACACTAAAGTCCCATTTGGTAAAGCGATTGGCATTAATGTGGTGCGATTGGAAGCCCAAGCGCATTCATTGTTTATCAATAACATATTTTTTCATATGTACAGTAATTATTCTCATAATTTTCTATACAATAACTTTTTCATTTGTATAATAATTTTATCAAAATTTCAATCTCACTGAATCAATCTCATCGTTCTCCCAAAAAGGGCCTAGTAAACCCACCACGAACTAGCTATACCCCAACTTTGTGTAAAACATTATTAATGCACGGTTTAAAATTAAACATACCTGTCAGTTGTGCTTACACTGTCTTTGGAAATTGAATTCATGAAGTAAGAGATATGATACATTGAAGAGACTTGGCCTTGATGGTTCACCTACTTCGTTCAACCCCACTCTAAGAAATTAACCTGGGGGAATGTAAAATCCATTATACCGAAACGGGAATGAGATGAGATCGATAATCTTAATTATATCCACATCCTCTTACCTTCTAAATAATGCCCACTAATTTATATCTTAATAAAAATTTTTGACTTGATTGCTTAGAAATTAATGTTCATTTTGTCCTATTTAGATACGAATCTACATATATAATTACATGTGCCCAAAAGTTGTTATAGTAAGATTTTATATGGTTAAATATCCAATCAAGGACTAGATCTTTAGGGTAATGTGCAAATAAGGATTACACCTATAAAATTGAACAATTAAATGCCAATGGGGGTTGGCTCAAGTGGTTAAGGCTTGAACTTGTGGTGCAAAATACCCAGGTTCGAGCCTCCACAAGCCTCCTTTGGTAGGCGATCTGTAAGTCCGACAAATCCGTAGGTAAAAGTCCAATGGATCCGTAAATCCCCAAAAGGGTTAGCGACTTGTCCTAACTTTAGAGATGGGGTAACCCCCTATGCTCCTAAACTTTTTCTCACAAAAAAAAAAAGAACAATTAAATCCTAAACGTTTGTAACTTGTGACAATTCAATATTGTCACAAGTAGCAAACGTTTAGGATTTAATTATTCGATTTTATTGGTTTAGTCCTTGTTTACACATTACCTTAAAAGTTTAGTTCTTAATTGGATATTTAGTCATTTTCTACATACTTAACTATGAGCCTATTGACCCAAGCATCATTACTCATGTCAGGCAAATAAACAGTAAGAAAATGGAAGTTAATCATTTAATAAGTGGGGTGACAAGCAATTAGTCAAACTCAAACCATATAGCTCAATAAAGAAAGGAGATACAATGAGACAAAGCAATGGAAGCACATAGACAGAAAGGGTATTTCAGTCATAATTGAGGAAACTTTGGGAAATAAAAAAATGAAACGGGAATCCATGAAACCACTTGCTGTTAGAAAGCAACATGAAGCTGATGAATGTGAAGTTTTTGTTTTACCAAAGCTGTTTTGTATGAATATTTCATCCAATAAGCCTATCAATTTTTTTTTTCTTTTTGAATATAGATGTATTCCGCAGACATCGGCTATTAATAATGGACAGTCCCACGAGACCCTCTCCCAAGCAACATGAGAGTGAAAAATATTTATGTATATAAACAAAACAAAAACAAAAACTAGAAAACAGGAGAGGAGAGCCTAATGGCAAAGAAAATGCGAGCAGAGTGGGTGTGGTGGTGAGAGATTATATAGTAAAAAGGTGCAAAATCCAAAGATTTGCAGAACGGGAAAATAAGATATATATAAGAAGGTTCCAGGAATCAAGGGCCAAGATCATGCGACCAAGACCCATAAGATAAGGAGAAGCAACCCAAAGTTAATTTTCTCTTTTTGTTTTTTTTTTTCTTTTTTGGTCTCTCAATTTTCTCAAATTCTTATACAGTAGAAGTACTCGTACTCAAGAGAGAGCTACTAGCTAACAGGGCTACAGCCTATAACCAGCAGCTTCTGCTACTGCTTTGAGATTCAGAGAATTAAACTCAAAACCCCCACTTCGGCACTTCCATTTTACACTATATAGAGCAAGTTAGGATATCCCCTTTTGGCCTTTTATGGTCCCTCATCTCTTTCAGAGTCTGAGTTAGTAACTCTCCCCCCCAAAGCGCTGCTGCTGTTTCCTTTCTTCCGAGTTGAGCAGCGCCAATACAAATTGAAGTACTACTCGGTGCAATGAAAATTTTTACAGGAGTTAAACCGAGAGGAGGAAGATATAGAGGAGGAGGAGCTAGAGTCGTGGTTTTCTTCTTGTGGATTATCTTGATTTTTTCTCAGTTTGAGTTGCATTTTGCTGTTCATCAACTTCAAGAATCTGCTAGTACTGCTAGTGATCATCATCAGTCTTTTAGGTCGTCGTCTCTGCCAAGGAAAGCCCGGTTTTTTGACTCTGCTTCCTCCTTTCATGCTCCATCAAGCTCGGCCCAGTTTGTCGGGAAAACTGAAGGTGATCCTGTAGACACTGTATATGGAGATGATAAGAGGATAGTTCATACAGGTCCTAATCCGCTCCATAACTAAGTGGAGAAGATAAAAATGTGGTAGGGCATCTTTTTATTTTTTTTTTCCTTCTAATTTGTACCGTGTAAGTTACATGTTTTTAATGCTAGAATTCAAGCAAGAAAATGACTGTAAGAACTTCTTTTTTCTTTTGTTTCATTTTTGAATTATTACAGTTGAAATGAGAAAGAGAGAGAGAGCATTGGTTTTAGCCTTTTCAGTCAATGTTTAATGAGGGGGTTCATAGGGCAGTGTAGCTTTAGCAATGGTCATATGTGAATGAAGATTTAAAAAAAAAAAATGGAGAGAGGAGAGGAAGACATAGGAAAGGCTAGTGTTAATGCTCTTGCTTCTTTTGTTGTGTTTTTTCTTTTCATCTGTGCTGCTGCTTTCTGTTAATGCTAAGATTCAATTGTCTTTTGAATTAAATTTGTGCAGTTACATTCAGTACTCATCTACTTTGCTTTTGTTCTGCAACTGCTGTGTGCCAGCCCATCACAGGAGCTTCAATTCCCCTTCCTTTCCCCCCTCTTCACTTCTTTTTCTTCCTTTCTGTCATGGGATTGGATCAGATAGCTTCAAATATTATTTTTGCCAAAAACCCTCCCCAAAAGATTATTACTAAATTACTACAAAATGGGTAATTTTTTCTTTACTTAGATCATTTATAAATCTCAAGAGTGAATGTCAAAAGTGGTAAGAAACCATTGTTTTACAATGCCAATCCACATTAATTCCTGATCAAGAAGAAGAAGATATACTATAAATGTTGAACTTAACAAGTTGGAGCTTGGGGATACTGATACTGACATTGAGAGAATGCTATAATTAGGGTTTTAGCCAGGCATAGGAATGTGCTAGGTCACAGTTTTGACAATCCACACTGTATTTTAGTTGATGTATACTACTATAGCAGTAATTAAATACTAACAAATTGTGTCAATCTTAAATTTTGGAATTGTCTAATTAATAATCACTCTCATGATGGAACTTTTTAAAAGGATATTTTTATATAAAAAATGATCCTGACTTCTGAGCCATGTATTATCGATAATCGATTAACATATCTTTAACATGATGAATTAATTATGAAAGGTGACAGGAAGATCAGACGGCTACTAGGTTGGCCACGTAGCTTGTTAGAGAGGAGAGAGATATATATAGAGAGAGAGAGATGTGTAACACCCTAGCTAGGGCTTTAAATTGGTTTGGCTGGGACTCTTTTGATTGATTATTCCTAGAAGTCCCAGCCATCTGGTTTTATTGACTTAAATGCATCCATTTTTCTCAAAGAGGATGCCTGTCTTGCTGGGCCAACACGCTTTCTCAAGACTTAGGACACTGCAACCCTTCCAACATAGTAAATATTTAATTGGCTATACAATTTACAAATACAAAAACTATTACTATTATATGGTGTAATATAATAGTAAGTACCAGAAAAACTTTTGCGTTCTATTCATCTTGAGTGTCCCTCAATTTTCATGTTATGGGGATGTGGGTGCCCTTCACAGAAACTCCAAACTACTCTCTCTCTTTCTCTCTCAATTACTAAATGAATAAATTTTTATTCTATGTCAGCTATGGACAAAGCAGAGTTCAAGCTCTCATGGAGGAGAAGATCAATAAAAAAGTTATAGAAACTTCCTTGGAATCAGTTTTGTTAACTAAACCCATTAGAATTATTTAAAAAAAAAAAAGAGAAAAAACCTTTACAAACATATTGCCCCGAGAAAAGCCAAAATCTTTGATCTTTCTTCTAATGTACTATAACTACTAATTATATTTATTTTAGTAGTAAGAGTGTTTTTTTTGATAAGTTCAAAAGATTCTGTGGGAGTATGAGAAGAAGCTACAGCAGATATGAAGGCACAAGGCTATTAGTTTAAGTTTCTGCAAACAAGAAAAAAAATTTGTATTCCCCATGAAATGAATGTTTGCTTGAGGGCCATTATAGAGGAGGAGGCAGGGAGGGAGGGAGCATTTAAAAGAGTGAGTTAAAGAGGGCGAGCTGGCTTGATGAGAGTGCAACTACTTCCCATCCCTCTCTCTTTGTCAACTTCCATAAAAGTATAAAACCCCCTGTTTATTGCTTCCACCCACCTCCTCCCTCCTTGGTTCTTCTTTTGCTAGCTAGGCTCTTCCTCTTGTCTTGCATTTACCTTTTCCGCCATTTTCTAAAATTTTGGCACCCAAATATATAAAATGTGCATTGCTATCACCATTTATAATTGTTATCACCAATATAGAAACCATGGCTAATAATAATGAGGTCCCACAGAAGTAGCATACTTAGCTGGAATTCTAAATTCATCACATATCAACCACCCATAAAGACCTTGAATTAATGTTAATCAATGTAGGTCGCATTCATGCTGCTCTTTGTGATCTTGCATGCTCTCTAGTACCACTGCTGCTTTGATTCTTCTTCTTTTTTCTTTTTTTTTTCAATCACGATTCTTTTCAACGAGGATAATATCTTATTAAACTTCTCCATGAAAAATCTAAGTTATATTGATTAGAATGATTCCCATTCTATGTTGAAAGTATTTGATCTCATCATCAAGAAGCTTTTTGGGAGACAATGATAGAGAGATTTGATGTGGGCTGTGGGTTGTGGCTGTTTAATTACCTTACTCATCATCATTCCCAATAAAAGACAGCATATCCTAGCCTAATATTGCTTTAATTTTTTGGTTTTTTTTACCATATGGTATCCGAAACTTCGCTCCGACTAATCCAGATTTGAGCCAAGTAGGATCACAAGGGTGGCAAAACTCTCCCTCCCAGGTTTTTAAAGCAGCTGCGTACTAAAGGATTCGAACTCGAGTCACTTGGTTAAGCTAGAATAGCCTCTTACCAGCTGATCTACACCCCTGGGGGTTAATATCGCTTTAATTAGCTTGTTTGCTACTTAATTTTCGTTTCCCCCATTTAACTATAATAAGGTTTTCTTAGTATTTAAGAGTTGGGTTGGTTCATTTTACCATTTCTGTTAATGAAAAAGTACTTGATTTTGTTTGGAAAATTAGGTACCGAGTTGGGGTGGTGTAGACCGTTGTAGATGTGCTTGTTCTTAGCCGAAATAAATATTATGTAAATCAGCAACTTTATAATTGACCAATGCATTATCAAACAAAACAAATACTATTTTTTTCTTATTTAATGAAGGATATCCTTAGGCCTTTGGTCTAAAATTAATCCTTTTCGTGATCAGTGCATTATCAAACAAAACAAAATTTTTTTTCTTGTTTAATGAAGGATATCCTTAGACTTTTGGTCTAAAATTAATTCTTTTTCCTTTCGTGATCAATGTATTATCAAACAAAATAAATATTTTTTTCTTGTTTAACGAAGGATATCCTTGAGCTTTTGGTCTAAAATTAATATTTTTCGAGTCAAGTTAACTCATATGGGGATAAAACTCTCCTAATAATGATTTTCTCAATTCATAGGACTCGAACTCGAGATCTAACTTAAAGGGAATAAGTACCAAACTATTTGAATCAAATCAATTGTTCGATAAATATTATAGAACAAGAAACATGGCTGTAAAGTCCATTGGAGGGAGGAGGGACTGATTTTAAAATCCGAGGCATGTGGGTTCAGCTGCTTGACCAAGAATTAACTCAGTATATATCTTATTCAATGTGCTCTCTTACAGCTTTTGTTTAACGTCAGAAAACAAACTGGTTTTTGCACTTTCCACTGAAAAACTAAGTAAACAGAACGCATTGGGAGACTTCACAATGAGAATGAAATTATTAACCGGCAATGTGCCATTACTTATGTTCTCTTTTTTGAGGGAGGGGGGAGGGGGGTTTAACTTTTGCTTCGCCCCAGTGTATCGACTTAGAGGTTAAGAATTAACTTTCTTCGACAGGGTAAAACTTAAAAAGAAAGTAAGAACATGGAGGTGTTCAGGCTGATACAAAATAGAAACTGAGAAAAGGGTGTGCGTTAATTTAATACCATCATCAGAGACAGGACAGATTTAATTTATTTATATATATGCCTCTGTCCATCTCGGAACATTGTTGAAACTGGAAACTGGCTAGGTAGCCCGTTATGTTCTTCATGTAGTGACTCGTGAACTAAACTCTGTTTTATAACCGAGTTGAGAGATATTGCATCGTTGTGCAAGCATAGTGGCTAAACCTGTTGTCACGATATGTGAAGATCTTTTACTTTTCAATAGCCGCGTGACCTGCTGTTAAAGTGTTCGATTCTTCGTTCGAATGATTCACTTTCTAATAGCCTCAAATGAAGCTTTCCTATTTTTTTTTTGGCTCCTAGACTAAGTGGCTATTTATACATTTTCCATCTACAATGTTAGAGTTGGAAATGGAAACCCTGCATGAAAGGTGAACAGCCCACCTCCTGGCCCCTAGGCCAAGAGGGCCACAGTTCAAAGTGAAGCTTTTCAGTTGATAACCCAAGATTATTAATGTAGCTGCCGAGAGTTTAAGCATCATTCTCATGCATGTTTAGAAAAAGACACGAACAAAATAAAAATATACGGTCAACTAAGAAGACCAATACTGTGCAGCAGATTGAGATGCTAGAACATGCAAATGCATGACAGTTCTAATGGGTTAATGAGCCATTTATGATCAGTACAGTAAATTTTCAACCTTCACTCTTCTTTCCCATGGCCATGGATTACTATAGCTAGTACTTTGATGAGTCACATATATATAGTTAAAGCAATAAGGTGTATTTACCAAAAAAAAAAAAGGCAACAAGGTGTAGGAATTTGGGGAGACTATAGCTATACTGTGGAAAGTCAAAAGGTGATAGGGGCTTGTGCATTAGTGAAAAGTCAGTTACCTTGACACCTCCACACCTCCCTGCATGCAGCAGCATATATATTTGCTTCAGCCCTCTATTAATGCCCTGCCACAACAACTTAGAGAGAGAACCAACCACTCGACTGACATGCCAGGATGATTTTCTTCCTCCTTCACAGATTTCGCTTTCCCTCCAGGTGAACACTACAAAGAATGTACAGAAACATAAATCAAGGCCTGAGGCATTGCATTGCACCTAAACGGAAAACAATATTAATCCAGTCATCTCATTTTTGAATGTATGGATGGACAATAAGTTTTGAGTTTTCTCCCAGCAGCGTTCTGCTTAGTTATATTGCAATTCAACCTTGAACTCAAAACTTCCAAACCCAAATTATTAACTTGGCCCAACGGTTCTAATTAGCCCATATTAATGATAATGGCAAAAAATTAGTCAACTGGTGGAGTTTTCAATACTTCAGCAAACTCAAAAAAGGAAGAAAAAAACTAAAAAAAAGAAAAAAATCTCTGCCCGTGATAATGGAGTTCTAGATTGAGAAATCAATGTCCTCATGAAATTCAAATTTGTTTTATTTTATCTTCTGTCAGAAAAGATGACAGCAGGCAAGACAATAAGTTCAGTGGGCCTAATTAGCAATTAATTACATTCTCCAATTGTTAGCAGTGTCTTAATGTAGAAAGGTTTGAAGCATGCATGCACCCCATAATGGCTTTGTCTGTGTATATTTAACTTGCTGAAGATTGCATAACCAACACAAAACCAAGCAGAGAATTGCAAAACTGTAAAGACAAAATGGCTGAGAAAGGGAGGAATACTCTCAGGGAAATTCCTCCTAGGTTTGAACACCGCCAATGTTATTATTTGAAAGTACTATACAGATTTTGTAAGAAAATTGGAATGTAATAAGCTGGGGCTAGGGAGGTCTGGTAATTCTTGATGAGAAGAACATGGCCGGGGAAAAGTTTGTAGTAATTTTCTTGCTCCTGCTGTATATATTAAGGGTCCACTTTCCAGATTTGGTAATGATTTTTCCCTGGCCTGCATGCCCCCTTGAGAATTTTACTGATTAATATGATTTCATTAAAAACAAGGAAAGTAAAAGAAAAGAAAGGGAATTTGACTCATTCAATAGGGAAATGGCGGTTTGATTTTGAGTAACAAAGGACCACTTGTGATACTGGTACCAATTAAAATCACCCTGGATTTGTCTAAATCATACTCACCTTAGTAAAAGTCTATATATTGTTTCATCTGATAGGGAGATTATATTGTTTGTATATAAACACGCATGTGTTTATATTGAGATTTAATTATAAGATAATTATCTCATATAACATTAGTGAAGTTGTTAATCTCTATAAGCGAATTTAGAAGGTTGACATGTGTTCTTATATGATATATTCATATATTTTTTAATGTGAAAATGTTAAATAATACACCAAATGTACCATTTTAAGGTATCAAATATAGAAAGTTTTAGATAATTAATATTTTATTTTTTCTTGAATTCAAAAAAAATTACTATATTAAATGAAAGTATTTTCCTTAAATGAAAAGTCAACCAACTTTAACCACCAGGTCAAGAGATTTAATAGTTAGTTTGTTTTAGTAATTCAAATTGAGTGGCTTTTACTTTTTGGTATCCGTATGTCGGGGCCCAATCCACACTTTCAAACATTAGGTCCTACCCCAAACTCATCGCATTTAAGTTCATTTAATTTAAATTTATTATTACAAGTAACTAGAATTTTGAACCGTGCTAATGCCACGAAATTATATAAAATTATAATATATTACTCTCTCCTTTTCATAATATCTGTCATTTTAAGATTTTGTACAAAAATTAAGAATAGTGTTAAAAACTCCTAAAATTTAGATAAAATATTATGAAAGGGCAATTTTACCCTTTTATTGGAATTATTTATTCTCACAAATACTCTCACTTTGATAATTAATACTTTGTAGAATTAATTTAGAGGGATAGGGATAAAATTGGAAAAAGAGTAGTTAATACTTCCTAGAATTCTTAAAATGACAGATAAATTGGAATGAAAAAATTTATCAAAAGTGACAGTTATTGTGAAAAAGAGGGAGTAGTAATTTTGATCAGTGCTAATATCAAGGGATTATCAATTATGTAAAGTTATAATATATATTTTTTATTTCTTAAAGCATATATGAAAAATTAGATTAGACTTGTGCTAATGTCATGTACTATATAAATACTGTAAATTTATATGAAATTGAAATAAATTCTTTATATTTGTAAAAATATATATGTTTTTAATAATATTATTAAGAACAATATTATTATATAAAAAGAAGGTTACATGACCAATACAATAGTAATAAATTAATTGAAATAGTTTGTTAATACCTTTATTAAAAAAAAGTAGTCTTTTAATACCTATTTTTTATTATTTTAAATCATGCATATTTTTAATTTTTTAAAAATTTGTATAATCTATTTTTTTAATAAGTATAATATAATCTTAATGTGGTTTTTAATTCATATGTGTTTCTTTTTTTTTTTTAAATAGTAAGGTCTTATGGGTTTTTTTTTTAAGAATTTAAATAAAATTTTTAATGGTGTTAATTTCAATATATTTAATTAATAGATATTATTAGAAAAGATAAATTAACACACATACTTTAAAAATCTATGTTCTTAATGCCTATTTCTCTTTTTTAAATCATGCATATTTGATATTTCCCTTTTTTTTAAAGATTGTATAATCTATTTTTTGAATAAAGATAGTATAATCTTAATGGAGTTTTTAATTCATGTATATTTTATTTTTTTAAATAGTATGGTCTTAATGATTTTTTTATAAGTATTGAATTTTTTGTAAGAATTTAAATGGAATTTCTAATTATTACGAAAAAATAAAAATGACATTAAACTTAGTAGTACATCAATTAGTATAGGATTCTTTATGGAATTTCATTAGGTGTTGCAATTAATATACATGTTATTTTAGAAACTTTATATATTCTTAGGAAAATGACCAAAAAGATATTTAATTTGATATCATATGAGTTAAAGGGTTCTTTTGGGGTTTTTATATTGTGTTAACTTTAATATATATATATATATAGATTATATATTTTTTATTTGTTAGAGCATTTATGAAAAAATTAGATTAGACTTGTGCTAATATCATGGATTATATAAATATTATAGATTTATATTGAATTGTAATAAATTCTTTATATTTGTTAAAATATATATGTTTTAAACAATATTATTAAGAATAATATTATTACAAAGGAAAAAAGACTGCATGACTAATACCAGTGAATAAAAAACGGACCGGCTGGCTGAATCGGCCATAAGTCAGGTCCGATAAAGGTGAATAAACCGTTTTGAATTGTTGGACCGGTTGAACTGAAATTTAAAATTTTTTTATTTTAAAGATATTTTTAATTGACTAATCTAAATTCAAAAGAAGTTCAAGTTAATAAGAAGTCCAAATTCTATTTTTTTTATTATGTTTGGATTTTTTATTTTGAATTTTTGAGTTTAAATTTTTAATTTTATTTATTCTAATGTATTCTCATAATAAAAATTTGATTTGTGATATAAAATAATTTGTAATATTTATTTACATTATGTGATGTATTAATATTTTATACTTTTTCTTATTTTTTTAGGAATTAAAAAAAATTGAATTGAAAATTTGAAATTTAAATATTTTAAGATATTAATAAAACTAAAATATTCACTCTACCGGTCCAAACTGTTGGACCAGTTGAACCGTTGACTCGATAACCTCATCGGTTCAATGATAGGTCCGATTTTTCATTCATTGACTATACAGTAGTAATAAATCAACTGAAATGATCTATTAGTGTCTTAAAAAAAAGTAGTCTCTTAATGCCTATTTCTTTTTTTTTTAATTTTAAATCATGCATATTTCCTTTTTTTTTAACAATTGTATAATCTATTTTTTGAATAAGCATAGTATGATCTTAATGGGATTTTTAATTCATGTGTATTTCCTTTTTTTTTTTAAATAGTATGGTCTTAATAGTTTTTTTTTATAAGAATTGAATTTTTTTTTATCAATTTAAAATCCATTTCTAATGATGTTAACTACAATAGATTTAATTAATAGATATTAGAAAAGACAACTTAAAACACCTACTTTAAAAATATATATGCTTGTAATGTATATTTCTTTTTTTTTTTTAAATTTTAAATCATGCATATTTTCTTTTTTTTTTACGGAGTGTATAATCTATTTTTTAAATAGGGATAATATAATCTTAATAGGGTTTTTAATTCATGTGTATTTTTTTTTAATCGTATGGGCTAAGTGTGTTTTTTTTAATAAGTATTGAATTTTTTTAAGAATTTAAATGAAATTTCTAATGGTATTAATTTTAATATATTTAATCAATAGATATTGGAAAAGACAATAACTTAATACACCTACTTTAAGTCTTTTTTTTTTAAATAGTATGGTCTTAATGAGTTTTTTTTATAAGAATTGAATTTTTTTAAGAATTTAATATCCATTTCTAATTGTGTTAACTTCAATATATTTAATTAATAGATATTAGAAAAGATAGATATTGGAAAAGATAAATTAATACACTTACTTTAAAAATATATATGCTTTTAATGTCTATTTCTTTTTTATTTTAAATCATGTATATTTCCTTTTTTTTGAGGATTGTATACTCTATTTTTTGAATAAGGATAACGTAATTTTAGTGAGGTTTTTATTTCATGTGTGTTTTCTTTTTTCTAAATAGTATGGGCTTAATGGGTTTTTTTTTAAGTATTGAATTTTTTAAAAGAATTTAAATAAAATTTTTAATGGTATTAATTTTAATATATTTAATTAATAGTTATTAGAAAAGATAACTTAACACACCTACTTCAAAAATATAAGGATAATGAAAAAGTTATTTATGAGATTTTATAACAATCATTAAAATTATTATGAAAGGACCAAAAGGAATATTACCTTGAGACTACAATAATTCGCATGGGATTCTTTATGGAATTTCATTAGGTGTTTAAATCTCTCTCTCTCTTTCTATATATATATATATATATATTTATATATATATATAGATTATTATTATCTATAAAATTAAAGAAAAAAATATCTTATGAAGATCATAAGGAGTGTAATATAAGATAAGAGAATAGAAAATAATAATTAATAGGTGAATTTGAAAATAAATTTTATTGTTTTTTAATTGTGTTCAATATTTTGCATGAGCTATTTATTATATTATGGGGGAGTGAAAGAATTGATATAATCTTTTGTTAATAAGTGAATTTTTGTTTTTTTTGTTAAATCCACATTTAGTTAAAGGCGGGTATGGAGAAAAAAAATTATATTTACATCTTAATTTATATGTTAATCCGTAGCGTTACTATGAGTATATGAACTCATTATTATTTATTTTTCATAAAATTTACGAGTAGGGGAGGATTATTTTTGTTAAATCCACATTTAGTTAAAGAGGAGTATGGAGAAAAAAATTATATTTACATCTTAATTTATGTGTTAACCTGCAACGTTACTACGAGTATATGAACTCATTATTATTTATTTTTCATAAAATTTACGAGTAGGGGAGGATTATTATTTATTTTATATTTTAATATATAAATATTAAATTTAGAAGTAAAATAAAGATTGTAGTAATGAGGAAAAAAAACAAATTATGAAATTTCCAGTCTGATGGGCCAAGGTGATCCGGCATGTTCCAAACTCATGGGTCAAGCTGCCATTTACGAATCTGGTGACATGGTCCAATGTGAGATTTCTTGTTTGTCTTGTTCTTATCAGTTTCCACTCCTACATTTTTAATGCCACCCACGTGTTTTCCAATAGTGGACTCCCTGGCAATTTCAAATTGGTGCAACAGACCAAAAATAATGACAGTAATGTGGCGAGGAGGATAAGTATTTATCAAAAAGGGAAATCAAATCAAAAGTGTCGAGCAGAGCAATTGTTTCAATGTTTTCTCCGATGGTTAGGTCTCAACCGGTCATGTCAGCTCTAACCATAGGAGATTAGATTTGAATTTGTTAGATTTTTTTTAAATTGTATGAACAAATTCACAAAGAAAAATCTAACATTTTTATTGAAAAACTAATGCGAAAAATTAAGAATCTAAAAATCCAAAAATCATACCTTCAGCCAATGAAAAGTAGTTTTCTTTTTACTTGGATACTTCTAGTCTCTCACAAAAAACTTTAAAAAATCTTTAGATGGTGTCAAAAAATTTTTTGTACGTCAGTTGAGACTAGGGACTCAAGTGGTTATTTATGCTTGTAGTAGTCCTGCCATCAAGGACTTTTTTCAAAACCAAAACTGACGTGATATAATTCATGGGAAAAGATATGTGCCACTTATCAGATAAAGCGTGGGTAATTACTTAAAAATTTATCTTACCTAGAAAATACTAAAATAGGATAAGTAGTTTATTTTATCAAGACTTCAAATTGAATAAAACTCTACAGAATTTTGTTACCAAGGGTGGGGCTGGTATTCACCCTAACCATTTCGTATCACTAAGGTAGGAAATCACTCAAGATACTATATATTCAATGTGGAAGCTAATTGAATTCCTTTTCAAATCAAAATAATTAGAGACTAGAATTTATGTAAGATATCTCGAGTTTAAAATTTTTTATTTCCCTTTAGAGGGTTTGTTTGGCGTAATGGTGAGATTGACAATAATGAGGTTGAAAGTTGTGGTAACAGTTAGAGGTGTCAATCGGGTTGATCGGGTAGGTTTAGGGTTTGAGTCAATCAGGTCGGGTCAGTTTGGGTCAAAAGAGATTTTCGGGTCATTTCGGGTTTCGGGTCATTTCGGGTTCGGGTCATTCGGGTTTCAGGTCATTCGGGTCTCGGGTCATTCGGGTCTCGGGTCATTCGGGTTTCGGTCATTCGGGTCTCGGGTTTTTCGGTTTTTTTCTCGGGTTTGTCGGGTTTCGGGTTCGGGTTTTTCGGGTTTGACCATCGGGTCTTTCAGGTTACAGGTTTTTTGGGTTTTATATCATTTGGATTCAATTTTTTTTATTTAACTTTCGAGTCATTCGAGTTGTCGATTATTTTAAATTGAATTAAAGTTTTGATTTTACAAATTAATACTTAAGAGAGATTTTATCAAAAATATTATTTATTAGATTTGTTATAAATTGCAATTAAATTAATTAAATTTGTAATGTTATAAATGCATTAATTACATTAGTAATATTTATAACTTTTTTAAAAATTTTCCTATAAATTATCTATAGTTTTAAATAAAATAAATATTTAAATTTTTACTATTTACTAATTCATTTCTAAATTCTAATTGATATATAATAAATTCATGATTCATACAGCTATGGCCACCATGAACCACTAATCTTAGTATCTTATTATTTTAGTGCTAATGACTTTGTTTTGTTCTTTCCTTTCTAAGACTTGTATATAGACTATACTTTATAGTGATTAGTGATTAACATCACCTACTTCTGCATAATAGAACAACTTACACACACACTACATTCGACATTCTCATTAAATTATTTGTTTTGGCGAGAACTAAATTATAAGGAGAAAATATATGACAACATATTAAAATTTTAATTTCAAAGTTTAAATGTTTAGATACTTTTTGTTGGATAGATAATTCACTAATTTGATATGAATATTAGTAATTTATTAATACTACTATATTTTATAAATTTTCTTAGTTAGAATGAAAAATTGTCATTCACATGAAAAAATTTATTTATTGATTTAATCAGTAATGATGAAATCAACATGGCCTTTTGTAAATTCTCAAATTTTCCTTAATAATGTTCATAATTAATATTATTAAATTTAAGTAATAATATTCTATAAATTCATATAATTCAATCATAAATTCATAATAATAAAATTTAAAAACCATAATTATGAAAAAAATATTTTTTTAAATTCACTTTGATCAAAATTTTATCAAATATTTATTTTTATTTTCTTTATCAAATTTATTTATTAAATTTGAAGTTTATGAGGTATATAAAAATACTCCATCTATCCCTATTTGTCTATTACAATTAATCATTTCATACAGGGCAAAAAAAGTAGTTATGGTACAAAATTTCATACATATTTACATTGACTTTCTTATTTTATCCTTATCTCTCTTCTTCTTTAATTCTCTCTCCTATTTAGGAAAAATATTTATTTAAGAGAGAAAAAAAGTAGTTTAAAAGGGTAATTTTAAAAAATTAATAATTAATGCTGGGATATAGACAGATAAAAAGGAATAAATAAAATTTCTAGAAACAAATAAAGCTTCTAGTAGGAGGTAGATAAATAGGGACAGAGGGAGTATTTCATTAGTTTGTCGGGTTCTTTCAGGTTAGATTCTCGGGTTTTTCGGGTTAGATTCTCGGGTCAATCGGGTTTCGGGTCAATCGGGTTACGGGTCAATCGGGTTACTGGTTAATCGGGTTACTGGTCAATCGGGTTACTGGTCAATCGGGTTTCGGGTCAATCGGGTTTCGGGTCAATCGGGTTTCGGGTCGGTTGGGTTCGGGTCGTTTACTTTTTTTAGTCAAATCAGGTCGGGTTGGTTTCGGGTTCGGATCGGTCGGGTCTGTTTATCGGGTTCGGGTAAGCTTTTGACAGCTCTAGTAACAGTGATACTACCATCGCAGCGGTGAGATTAAGATATGCAACTATGAAATTAAAACTTGCGGTGAGAAAATTGTGTTCAGAAATAATAACGGTGACGGTGTGATAAAAAGTAAAAATGACAATTAAGGTCATAAAATTAAAAGTCGATAAATAACTTATTTTTATGTATATTTTTGCATTTAGTTGGTATTATTAGGTTTCTTGAGGGGTAAGTAAAGAAAATAAATACATGAATAAGGATAATTAAGGAAGAAAAAAGAGTTCATATATGGGCAAAACAGGGAAGAATAAAATTTTATCTCAGCTTTATTTATTTTGTAATAATCTAGAGAATGGAGGACATAAGGGGGAGAAAAAAATAAATTGAGGGACATAAAAGGAAGAGTGAAATAAAACCAAAGTGCAGTTTGCTGAATGCAGCCTCCAAGCTGTGGCATGGTTGGGACCCCAACTGGAGGTGCAATGCAAAAATTTCTTCTCTAGACGCACTGCTACAACATGCCGAACAGCAAAATTGTGGTGAGAATGAAAAAAAAGAAAAAGCAACTCAAACTCACTGTAGGACTCACCTAATAGAGCCTAAATAGTTTCTTACTTTCTATATACTAAAAGAAATGTCGTGACCAAGTAATTAATGTTACTAAATTTGTCCTTTTTCCGGTATAATCTCTTAGTATCTAATAGTTACATTAAATCCTAATTAATCAAGAGTAAAGTCATATTGGATTCAAATGGAAGAGAGCTATCCCAAACATGTTTCTTTAATTTATTCATAAAATTCGAAACTAGAAACCTACTTAAGAGAGTGTTGAATTCTTTTCACTCAACCTAACAAATATTAGTGTTGTTTAATTTGTCATTGCTACGCGCATTGAACAACCCTTATGATCAATTATAATTGTTAATCCATTGTCCCAATATGTAACTGCTGGTCTGCCCCCTGAAGGAACATGCCTAAATGATTTGATATGACAAGAAACTATATGCACATGGATATAACAGCCATTGCAATTTGCATGAATGAGTAGAATTAATTCCTCATGAATCATGTGTCAGCTGATAGCGTACAGTACTAATGATCCAAAAACAAATCGTGGATACAAGAGAAAGACATTTTCATAACAATACCAAACACTTTTGCAGATCTCGAATCAATCTGTATCTTAACACTTTTTTCATAGTTCTTTTTTTTTTCTTTTTCAATCTATTTTTTTTCTAACCATAACAATACTATGAAATTAAGCTTAACCTAAGGGTAGAAAGATAAAGTTTTAGAGAGACGGGAATGATCATATGGATATCGATATAACCTACTAGAAAGCAATAGCCAACATGAGGGGGAGGTCCCTTTTGTATGGGCATTAGAAGCCACGAGGCTGGACGGTGGGTGGGGTGGAGTATTCATATTCAGCATCACTCATCTCCAAACACTGAATTATGTGAATCTGACTAATTCTTTTGTTTGTCCACGCTTGCAATATTCATCATCATTAATCTCCAAACACTGAATTATGCGAATCTGACATGTCCACGTTGTAATATTCATCATCATTCATCTCTAAACATTGAATTATGCGAATATGACTAATTCTTTTGTTTGTTCACTCTTAGTATATTAGACTGTTACTAATTCGGAATTACCTTGTCCCACCAACACCTATCCTACACATTTTCCCCTACGTTTACTTTTTTTTTGGCCAAAAAACATATAAATTTTTCCCTACTTGAATCTCTATTCTCTAACAATTTAGGCTCCCTTTGATAGAGTCATGAGATTGGCTCCGATGAGATTAAAATATTGAGATTAGTTATTATAGTGACGAAATTAAAATTATAATGGTGGAAATAAAATCAGTGATATGAAAATATGTATTTGATAAAACAACGGTGACAGTGATATGACACTACAAAAAAACATTAAATTAGTGGCGCTATTTTTCCAGTGGTTTCAGTGACCCCCGGTAATTCCTTTTCCCTGTACGAATGTACATTTCAATTACCCAGGGCTTGAAAGACCGCCGTTGCTTCTGAATAAAAGTGAGTAAGTGACCGTTCCCTCCGCCTCATTTTCTCTTTTAATAAACTGGCGCGGAGTTTAGGGAAAAAAAAACCGCAAAATGAAAGCTTATTTGCTCTCCCTCTCCGGATATCTCTCTAATTTTTCCTTTCGAGTCGAACTCTTATCGTCCCCTCTTCTTGTGGTTCTGTTTGGTTACCGAGAAAATGAAGGAAATTTTCATTCTCCGATGAAGTCTCAGGCTTCCTCTCGACTTCTTCTTCTTCCTCTCCTCATTAGTTATTACTCGCACGACTGCTCTTAACTCTATCCTTTCAGGTGAGTCTCTAAAAAATCAATCTCATTATTTTTCAAATTTTATATATTGATATTTTTTACTCCGATTGGAACTTTGTTTGTTTTTATTATCGCAATTCGTGGATGAAATTAATAAAAGAAATTAATCGGTGAAAAGAGTCAGAAAATTGAATTTTTTATATGTTTTGTAAATTTAGGGTTTCAATTCATCAATGGGGATTTGATGAATTACATCCATTGCTCAAGGACTCGATTACTGCTTCAGCCTTGTAGAGCTTAGGATTTGGTGTTTCCATGGCTCGGGTATATGATTTGATTTTAATCATGATTTGCTGTTTCAAGTTCCACCTTTCATCGTTTTCAGAAAGCAGGATTCTCTGTTCCTATTTTATTCTATTAGATTTAATGTGTGTGTTTGTGTATTCATATTTCGTTGTAGGTAACTTTGAAAGAAAATAAAGCAGTTTGAAATGTTTTTATCTGATCTTAACAGTAAAGTGCATGAAATGTTGAAATGTAATAATACAATATTGCTCCGTTTTTATTGTTGAAAGGGAAGAAACAATGGATAAAGCTCATTGGAGTACTTCACATGCATTATATAAAAAATGAATACATTTTCTATATGTAAATATAGTATTTAAAGATAGAAGGTTTGCTTGTTCTTGTATTCCCTTTAGCAGCATCTATTCTGCAAGGTGTGTATCTCAAGGGAAAGGTTTTTGTTTTACAGGATGTATCATCAATCTTTAAGGTCTAGTATCAATCAAGCAGTGTGTCAGAATAGAGGTAAACATCAACAGACTTTTAACCATTTGATCATTGCTTTCTTTTGCTCCTTTGCTAGTCCTAAATTAATGTACACTCATGTACTCTCCAAAGTTCATGGTCCTCTGCTAGAACTGATGGTATGCTATTTAATTTTATATAATTACTGTTAATTATTTTGTGTCTTTTAAATGTGTGAATTGAACCGTTGGTCCTAATTTTTCAGTTTTGTGATTAATTTTTAAGTTAGTGGTCTATTTGTTGATTTTGTGTTGGACAGTAAAGGGAAGTATCAAATAAGGCACAAAATGCAGAACTAAAGCTGTTCTTGGAAGTTGAGTGTGGAAAGCTGATCAAAAGCAACTTTAGAACTGGTTTACCATTGCATAGGCTTAAAAGTCAATCCTTGTACATTCCTTTAATCTTCAAGCTACTTTTGGGCAGTCGATAAGAGATGTAGCATTTATTTTTCTCATAAGTTACAATGGAGTTCTATTTCGGGCAAGTAAAGACCAAGTTTCACAATTTGATATTTCTACGAATTTGTACCAATTCTATTACATATGTTAGAGACATACAGTTTCTGTTTGTTGTTAAAAGATTATGTTTTTTGTAAAATAACATCCTGGATCTTCCATGGGTTACTGATTTAATGTCCAAAGCAACGTAAGAAGAAAGAGAAGAGAAGAGTAAGTTTCCACCAAAAGAACTGTGTTGCTTTTTGATCCAGCCATGGTGTTTCAGGACAATGCTGGATATACTAGAGAATTGGGGATTCAATCTGGATGTATTAGGCTCACTCCTCTTGTGAAGAAGTCTTGTCTCTGTAAGATCTTTTTCCTTTTTATGTATTCCAAGATTTTTATTTTAAACTCTGTTTCGTTTAAGATTTCTTTGTGTTTGAAGCAATGCATGAAAGGCTAAAAGCCAAAATTAAAGAATCTTTCCTCTACTCAATTTTTTTATCCCTTGCAGAGTATGTCTTAGCATTGGAGTCCTTTGTTAACGAATTGCCCCCAACAAAATTTCACTTGTTGTACAAGTATCTAACTCTTTTGTATATGCAGACAAGTAGCATAGTGGTACTCAATTAATCACTACTAGATTATATAACATATATTAAAATGCTTTGAATGTCTTAAGTAATTTCTGGGCTATTTTTTCGTAGTGGTTGTTAAATGCATGTTTGTTCTCGCATGTATATGTGCTTATGGAATCTACACATCTATTAATTAATAATGTCCATAAATTGATACTTCAAGAACTGATCATAAGACAAAAAATATTAACGGCTAGTTCTTTTGTTGGATAGGATCCTTTAAGGGCAAGTGACAAGGCCCTGCTAAGCTTTGGTCCCTATGCAATGAAAGAGGATGTCGCAATGGTTTATGGAAGACCGTATCTCACATTTGGTTCCTCAATGTTTCCGCTAAATGCAATTAGTTGTGCCATGAAGAAGGAGCTTAAGGTAGACTTTTTATTTTTTATTTTACTTAGTTCAGGTTCTATTATAATCAGATCAAAGTTGCGCCTAACAGTTTCAACTTGGGAGTCTTCTGTTCCCTCTTGACAAAATCCTTTACAATAGTAATATGATTCCATAACTATATCCGTGTGTTGGTTCATCTTATTTTAACGATGTTTTGTATTATATTGTCCTTATGCATTAATTAATTAAGCCTAAATTCTGTTTCGTTTAGGTCTATGTTTATGTCGTCACATTTTACTTGTGTGCATAAAAGCACAAGGTAAAGTATGGATGCTCCTTCAATGTTCCATTTTTTCCCTGTTCTTAAACAGGTGTCTTTTTGGTGATGAGAGCAATTAAGATGGGTTTTATTTCCATATTGGCATTTTCTAAAATATAAAGTTGGCTTTCTCCATCATTTGTGATTTATTACTGATTAACAGTATTTAATGAATGCATTATTATTTTTTGTCTGCTTTATTTTATAAATATTATTATATTTTTAAATATAATTTTTTTTAAAAGGGCTCAGATTTTTCGGGGGTTATAACCCCCAGCAAATGTCGAACATATCCCCTTTCTCGGCGTCTATACCCCCAGCTACAAAATCATAAAAGCTTTTCTCCTGGGGAACAAATGGGTTTAACGGCGGTTTATCATTCCATTACCGGGGTCTATGTGCCCGCCGGTAATTGTAATATTTACCGGGTTTTGAAGAAAACCCCGTGTAAACTTTCACCGACGCTCGAATAGACGGGGTCTTCCGGGGGTTTTATGACCCCTGGTAAAATTATGATTCGGGGGTTATGACCCTCGATAAAGGCATATTTTGACCACCGTAAAAAGCCTTTTCTTTTGTAGTGTGATAATGAAAAATAATCAACAGAGATATTAATAAAAAAAAATCCAAAGTGATATAACAAAAAAAAAATACATGTGGGTTTTTTTTTTTTGGAAAAAGTGCTACAATGGGAATGAATAATTCCCATTGCAGCACTTTGTTGCATTTGGTATGGTGCATTTAGGGAGTTGCCACATAGGCAATCCTCACCACATCACTTGCACACTTTAGGCCCTTTTTGGGCCAGTGCAGCGCGTTAAGCTAATTTAAACGTGCTACACCGGTCTTCCGAAGGAAGTCTTATTGAATACAAATATATAAACCAAAGATTCATTCTTATTTTACAATAAATTTAATTAACTTATCTCACAATTTAAAAATAGACATTTTTTTATATCGACAAAATAATGACTCACACGTTTCATGCACGTTCAATAATAAAAATTACTACAGTAGTTTTATTTTTTTTGGCCAATACAGTAGTATTATCATTAAAAAAATCAATAATTTTTAACTTTTTTCCATATAAACTATATTTATTTATATAAATTTTATAAAATATATGCATAATAATAATTTATTAAAAGTTACTATCATTATATTAAAAAAAAGTCAAAGACTCTAGTAATTTTTTTTTTTTTATAAATGCTCCAAATATCTTATAGTTACAATAAATTCCAACTAATCTAGTTGGTAAAGAGTCAAGTAGCATCGGATATCAAATTAGAAAAAATCTTCAAGTCTATTTTCTAAAAATACTTTGAACTCGTGACCTTGGGCTTAATACATAGTATATCTATGTACCAAATCAAATTTGAATGTGATGAACGTGGCCCATAACTTAAGATTTTTCTGTATATTTGAAGATAAGCAGGAGGAGGGATCACTCCTCAGTCCTCTCTCAAGTCTCTACTAATAGTTTATATCGGAAAGGCTAGTTAATCTTCTAAGGGAAACATGGCACTCACCGGCAAACAGGAAGCTGAAGTAGAGGTGAAGGTCCCTGCAGATAAGTTCTTCTGCATAATCAAGAGTGAAAATCATCGAATCCCCAACGCTGCATCCGACAAAGTACACTCAGTAGAAGTGCACGAGGGTGATTGGGAAACTCATGGCTCCATTAAGCTCTGGACATATACCGTTGGTAAGAAAAAATAAACGTTAATACAAGCGTTATGATAATTTTCTAGTTTCAGATTTCAGCCCCTTTCACATTTTCAATCACCATCTTTTAGTAGTTCCAGTTTGGTGGTGTTTCTTGTTTGAGGCATATTTTTCTTTAGATTTGAGCATCATCCCAGCTCAAACTACAAAGAAATTCATTCTTTTATACTTTCGGCACAATTTGCCTCTTCTACCAGGCTGAGCCGTACAACTTTGTGATGTTTTTTTGAATCTCGCAGAGGGGAAAGTCGAGATATTAAAGGAAAAGAACCTGGTGGACGAGGCAAATAAATGTGTAACTTTTGTTGCCTTGGAAGGACATATTATGGAAGAATTTAAGAGCTACAAGATTATTTACAATATTACGCCTCAGAATGATGGAAGCAGCAGCGTGGTGAAAATTACTCTGGACTATGAGAAACTAAACGAGAATATCTCCGATCCAAATAAGTACCTGCAGTTTCTGGTGAATCTCACCAAGGACATTGAAGCTCACCTTCTGGAGGCTTAATAATGAAATTTGAAGGGATTATATCTCTGTCTTTTTCTTTCGTCCTCTAAAATAAAAAAATAAAAGCTGGGGAATGCTGATATGCTGATCTCTCTACTTGCATGTGTTTATTACTAGTGCTGAAGAAGTTGATGTCAGTATTTGGCCTTTGTAGTACCGTATAAACGAGGCTTGTATTATTGTCCTTTGAGCTCAATAATTACTTTCGTCGTGGCCTGTGGGATTGACTCAAGTTCTTAATCCTAGTTAATTTGGCTTGGTTATTAGAGCAGGTTTGCTTATAATAGAATTAAGCTTGAAAAGAAAGGAAACTAAAGAAAACATAGCTATATGTAGAAATAAAAACGTAAAATTACCTGAAAAGTTTTTGGATATGGAATTTGTTTATTTAGTTCATATACTCTGATTTTAGTAGAATTGGCCCTTGTACCTTTAAGTCTATTCATGCATGTCAAGGTGACAATCTCTATTGTTAGATGTGGCTAAGTCTGCCGTTAAAGATGATAGCATGGCATGGTTTATACTGCCGTGTCAATGACAAGTCGATCACTAATCAGAATGTTGCCCGAATGGCAATGACACATAGGGTGCCTTGTTAAAATTCTCAATGCCATGCACAAACCATGAGTGAAACTACCTATTTAGTCCATATACTATAGGGTTTTGTTTATTTTAATTCTCGTACTCTGATCTTGTCCAATTTAGGGCCTGTTTGGTAGAGCGATGGCGGTGCGTTTGGTGCGATTAGAAGTCCAAATGCACCGCTACAGCTGTTTACTAAGTATACATTTTTTTACCTGTATAATAATTACTCTCACAACTTTTTCATACGTACAGTAACTTTCTGATTTGTATAATAATTTTTCACTATTTTAATCTCACTCGCGCAGCCTCACCACTCTCCCAAACAGGGTCTTAGTCTCTGTATTCTTATAAAAGTGACAAACTAAGGACAACCAGTATTTATTTTGTTAAATTTGATGACATGACACTTAGGTGGTAATATATGAAGATGTGGCCAATGAGAAGCTGACAGATGACAGCCCTGTTTGGGAGAGCAATGAGATTGGGTCAGTGAGATTGAAATAGTGAAAAATTACTACACTACTAGAAAAAGGGTCTATAGCAACGGAAATAGAGATAGAAAATCATGAGAAATCCGTCCCTAAAAAGGTTTCCAATGGCTTTAGGGACGGAAAAAAATCCGTCCCTAATTGTTTAGGGACGGAACTAAATCCGTCCTTAAATCCGATGGAAGTCATGAGACAAGGTCATGACATTTGAAACGGATTTTGCAACGGCGACACAAATATTGGAGCGGAATTAGGGACGGATTTTCCAACGGAGGAATTTCGTAGCAAAGTGTAATCGTTGACTGGTTTTAGAGAATGTGTTTGGGAGGGATTTAGGGACGGATTTTCTCTGTAAGGATGGATTTAGAGACGGATAGTTATTTTTTTGAAACGGTTTTAGGGATGGAAAATGGTAAACAATGCAATTTAAAAATAGTACTTTATATATTTAATGATGCTTTATTATTAATTTTTTATGAAACGGTAGTAGTAGTAGTAATAATAAAGTAGTAGAAGTAGTAGTAGTAGTAGTAATAATAATAATAATAATAATAATAATAATAATAATAATAATAATAATAATTATTATTATTATTATTATTATTATTATTATTACTACTACTACTACTATATAAAATAATATTAAAATAGACCAAAATGAATATTAAATTGTAATTTTATATATTTCTTATAAATATTGTATACATAAAATGTACAAAAATAAATCTAAAAATCACCTAAATGGGAAGCAATCTCATCGAAGTCATCGTGCTCGCCATCGCCTTCACCCTCGCCCTCTCTCTCGGCCCCGGCCTCGCACTAATGGGCCGCATGATGGACGTCTTCGGCCAGATGCTGTACCTACGAGATGGACTCTTCGGTCCTAGCTTGAGCATATGGAGGTGGCTCATCTTGTGGAAGAGGAGCTCCCGGAGGCGGACGAAAACGGCCTAACATCTGCTGTAATCGATCCTCCCACACTCTATCTCTCTCTGTCAACATCCGAGCTGACTACTGTGCAGCTTTCTTTAGCCTTCTCTCAACATTGGAGCTTAAGTCGGCCATCTGTTGTCGCAACGAAATATTTTCTTGCGACTGAGATGGGATGGAAGAAGAGTTGGCCTGAAACTGGGGGTGGTGAACTAGGTCGCCGTACCCTAACATCTGACTGCACTGGCCACACGTTACATCCTGAAAGACTCTATGCGAGTTGACCTCCGACTCATCGGCAGCTCGTGCACGTGCCTCCGTAAATGCTTTATCATAATCCTCCTAAAAAAAGAATACAAAATGAATTAATTAGTTAATAAAGTATAATATTAATCGAATAATCTTATTGTAAATTGAATAATTATATAACAATAAACTAAATGAACGTTACATTTTATAAGTAATTACTTAAGATGATTATATATAATGAGTTATAATTACTTAAAATTTAACTTCAATAATTATATGTTTAAATACTTAAACTTACAGCAATGGCCTTGGCACGACCCTCGGGATAATCACCCACTTTGGTTTTGTACAGCTTGCCGAATAATGTCGTAGGACCGGGATTAACACCTGCCTCCTTACCCTACAAAAGCGAAAAATTTTATAAATAATTATAAGAAAAATATTTATGAAATAAAAAACTTAAGCAAAATAAAAGAGGGATTTAATTATTACCAAATCGGACCAGTGGAATGCAATGCCCCTACTGCCACCTCGAAATACAATTGCCTGATTAGTCCTACGATTTTTCTTGTTCTGGTCTCTGAGACGCTTGAAAGTTGGGTTGGAATCGCACATAGCACAGAGGCGGTCCTAGACCTTGTCTGAAAGCCAAGTAGGTGGCCTATGTGAGCTCCAAGCCCTGCCAAACTCATGCCTGAGGTATTTGTCGGCTGTGATATCGAAGAAGACTCGTGCCACCTTACGCTCCTCGGCGGGGAACAAGTAACGCCTCTGTAATGAAAAAGGAAATAATGAAATTGAGCAAATAATAATGTCATAATTCTCTTAAACAAAGCAATGGTAATAATAATTATTAAATCATAAACAAATAAACAAATCATAATAATGTAATAATTCAAATAAATGAAATCGTCAAATAATAATAATGTAATAATTAAATTATATGAATAAACAAATAATTAATGTAAGTTATGACTTACCAGTCATAAATTGTAAATACGGTTCCGCATCTCATGCGGAACCTTCTTCCGGGACAACCATGGCTAGATCCAATGTCCGTAGATGATATGCTTGATTTCTTTCTTCGCCCTTTTATTTGTCTTCTCATCCCTTTAAAATTTCATCATCAAAGGTAGTTAGTAAGAAAAATAATTAAATATAATTAACAATCATTAAAAAATTAAAAACAGGTAAAGATTTTACTCGTAAATGGTAGCCAAGGTCATCGGTGTCCACGGGTCTAACTCAGATGGGCCAGCCACATCAGGTGGGGCAGGCTGAAAGGGTTGGGCAGGCTGAGAGATGGGAGGAATATTGGGAGGTCCGGAAAGAGGAGGCGTGCTGGGAAGGCTGCGTCTGATCCGGAGGCACAAGACAGTACGTAGCTCCTCCGACTGTCATGTACTCATCATGAACTGGCGGTGTAGATGGAGATGCACCAGAACTCTATGCTGGAGGAGCATAGCTAGAGGAAGGAATGAAGGAGTGTAGACGAAAATCCGAAACCAACGGAAGTGATGGGGAATGAGATCGAACTGCTGATCCAGACATTGGCTATGTATGAAATATTATAATAAAATTGTAAGTTTAATTAATTATACAATAACATTCAATGTAGTAATCATATTAACTATAAATTTTTTAAAAAATTTCTTATTAAATATAAGCACCTGTGTATGCTGCGAAGCCGGAACAGGTGGAGAAAGTAACGTCTCTTGAGGTAGAACGAGGGGTGGAGGTGGTGGTAATCGAGGAGCAGGAGGACCGATTGAGGGAGATCCTGATCCTGAATGACGTGACTAAGTCATGGACCTCCTCGACTGGAACTGGCCTGTCGACCTTGGCCTCGACCTCGACCTCTTTCTTATCCGGAACTCGAGGTATGATCATCGTGCTGCGAACCCTATAATATTAATAATTATCATTAATAATAAAACTTATTTATTATAATTAAGTATTAATTATAAAATTAATGAAATAACTAACTATATTAATAAAAGAACTTTTGTGATAACTAACTATATTAATAATTAAATGAATGTAATTATATATTGTTGATTCATTTATTGAATTGATTAATATGATGTTTTAAATACATTTAATCGATTAATGGTTTATCAATTGATAAACTAATTAAACTAATTAATATGATTTAATATTTAAACAAATTAAACTAACGAGTATTTAAACTTTTTAAACTTATTAAACTTATTAAAATTATTAAACTAATTAACAACATTATTAGATTTTAATATTTAATATTTAATATTTAAACTCATTAAACTAGTTACTACTGATTTAATATTTAAACTAATTAAACTAAGTAGTATTTAAACTTATTAAACTAATTACTAATGATTTAATATTTAAACTAATTAAACTAATTAGTATTTAAACTTATTAAGCTTATTAATCTTACTAAACTAATTAACAAACTTATTAGATTTTAATCTTTGATATTTAAACTTATTAAACTAATTACTAATGATTTAACATTTACACAAATTAAGCTAATTAGTATTTAAACTTATTAAACTAATTAAACTTATCGAACTAATTAACAAACATACATTTAAATTTATTAAATTGAAACACACATTTACTAATTAACAAAATTGAAGTTTGTTTTATAGTCATTGGTCGGAATGTGATCAGAAACTGAGGAAGAGGGATGCGCCGGCAATCAGAGTGCGCGAAACCGGTGCTAGTGGTGTTGATGAATGCTACTGGCGGTTGCAGCGGTCGCTGTCCAAGGCGCTGCGCATGGCGGCTGGGTCGGGGGTGGGGGTGGGGAGGAAGAGAGGAGAAGAAGAAAGAAGAATAAAGAAATTGGGGGGGAGGGGGGGGGGGGGGAAGCTGGAGCCCGATTATATTTAATGATTTGGGGTGGATTTTGGCACAGAAATTAGGGGCGGATTTAGCCACGGATATTGTAACTTTCTTCCCTATTTCTGTCTCTAAAACAAATACGGAAAATATAAAATAATAAATTCGTCCCTAATTCCGTCCTTGAATTATTAGTGTCCAGTAAAATAATGTTCGAAAAGTCATGAAGCATAGGGACGGATTTGGGGACGAAATTGTTATTTCAATATCATTATCCGTCCCTAATGAACATCGGGAATATACAAGTTAACTATTCCGTCCCTAACACCGTTGCTAAGGAATAGCTGGCTAGCAGAAGATATTCGAAAAGTCTTGTCATTTTGGGACGGATTTTGGTACGAAATATATTAATTTTTTAATACAATCCGTCCCTAATTATGTTGGTACACGGTAGATATTCAAAACAAATAATTCGAATAGTCGTGGAGTTTAGGGATGAATATCCTTAAAATTTAAAAAATTCCGTACCAAAATCCGTCCCAAAATGAAAAACAAAAAACGTTGGCGGGAATAAACGGCACGAATTTTTTTCCGTTAGGGACGGTGATAGGGACAGAATTCTAGTTATTCGTCCATATAGCGGTCCCAAAATGTAAACCAAAACTGTTGGTGGGAATAAACAACGCTAATTAGGGACGGAGTTAGGGACGGAACTATAGATTTTCGTCCCAATATCCGTCCCTAATGGAAAATTCTGATTATGTCAAAATTAACTAATGGCCTTCGTTTTTGTCATATAGGCAGGGAAAAATGAATGGATTCCTCACTTAGGGATGGATTTTAAAAGGATTTTTCCGTACCTAATATTAAAAATGGGTATTTGTTAACGATTTCGATCTTAATTGAGAACGTAGACCAGTACTTTCAATTATATATGCATGTCGGTCAAACTAACCCCTTAACAAGATGTAATCTTCAAATCACATCTATTTTCTATGAATTCTACAAATGTATTTGTCAAATACTATAGTGATGTTATTAACATATCAAGTAATCTTAGTTCAAAATAAATTTAAAGCCAGTAGAGACGTCCGATAAGTGATCCAACTTTTGGATACTCTTATCTTCATAATACTGGACAGCTTATAATTGTTTAATGATAAATTGAAAGTCGAATGAGCTGGTTTAAGCCTTTTATCGATAGCATACAAGAGAGATGATTTGCAACGGTGTTAGCAACGGAAGTGGCCTTAGAAATAGTATTTGGGAAGAATTTTTGGGTTAGGGACAGTATAATATTATATCGTATGGTTTGAGGAACAAAAAAGTCCTTAAACCCTAAGATCAAGTTAGGGATGGGTTTAGGGACGACTTTCAATTTAGGGTTCAGTTTAGGGTTTAAACCTTTTGTTTTCCGTCCCTATATCCGTCCCTATGGGTGAATGAACACACTTGCACCGAATATACTAGAACTACACCATGCTTTGTTATAGCAACGAATATTGGGATGGTTTAAATGCAAACCGTTGCTAAATCCATTCCTAACTCTTATATGAAGGGACTTAGTTTAGGGACGGAGTTAGGGAGGGATTATGCCTTCTTCGTTTCTAACTCCGTCCTTAATAAGGTTTTTGGGACAAATTGGAGAATTAAGTCGAGGTGGTTCTTAGTTTATTCCTTTCGTACCATACAATTATAACAACATTTCTCCCAAATTAAAAATTATGTAAACAATAATTAGAGAATTATTAAAACTTTGCGAGCGCCTGAACTTGTACATAACTTAAGATATTACTAATGCAATTGGGGAAATAACATTATGGCATCTGTTCATAGTAATTTCGCTACAAAGCAAGTTAAAATTCATTTGGATTATATCTATCATAATCATCAGTGTCATCAGAGCAACTTGTTGATTTAGCTAAATCGAACTCATCCTCTGAGTCGTCCAATTCCACGATTGGTTGAAGCTCCCCTAAGTCAATAGCTAGGTTGATACCAGCCATGTCAAACAATTGTATTGCATCTGTAGTAGTGGTAAAAGCTAGGTTTTGCACGATTTCTTCATTTTGGTATGGGGCATCATCTTTAACTGCTTCCGTAACTTTCTGAACAACTCTCCTCAATTTTGTTTCATAGACGGCCAACCAATTAACTTTGTCTCTGCTTGGTCCCGAATAATCACAGAAGTAAACTTGAATGGCTTATTGTGATACATCTTTTGCCAATGGACGTCAACCAATTTGTAATCTTGATGAACCTTCATTCCGTTGATAGGGTCAAACCAATCACACTCGAACAAAATAACTATGGCCATGTTGTCTGAAGAATTATACTCAAGCACCAAAACATCTTTCAAGAGGCCATAATAACTGGTGGAAGGATCGTCCGTATTTGTGCCTCGAACACAAACACTCCAATTCATTGTGGCTTTTCTAGCTCTACGTTGAAAAGTGTGGAAGTTATACCCGTTTATAAACACACCGGGCCAAGAGGTTGCCTTCCTTGAAGATGTCCAAGCAAGTAGCATAAGACCGACAAATCATCAATATACTTAACTCGATTAATCGGTGCATCAAGTTGTATAGGGACGGATAACCAAGAGTTAGAATAATCAAACTAAAACCCTCTAATCTTTAAAAATATCTAAACAGTTTAATTATCTAAATAGAACTATACTAACATATTGCTTGAACCAATCGACAAAATGGGCATTAATCAAATCATCAATGGTACATTGATCAAATCCATCATTTTGATAATACTGGACAAAAGAGCTGAGGTAAAAACAAATCTGTATAAGTGAAACCAACTACATATAATGAAATAATGAGATAAATGATTTCCTTAATTTTAATGATTTTCTATTAACTTACTTAAGGATGGGTTGTACTTGCGGACAATTTTGCAAAACATATGTATGTGCTACACGTTGTTCTTTCTCACCAAGCCACTTTATTTTTTCCTTACCCTAAAATCGAGTTGGATAGTTGAAAATGGAGAACGGTTTGAGAGACTCATTGGCTAATCCTTCATCATTGCGTCTGGGTTGCTTCGTGTGACAGTACACATAAGAAGGAAAGTAATTTTGCGCGAAGTAATTAAATTCCTGTACAATGTAAGCTTCGCAAATTGATCCTTCAATGTGAGCCTTATTACGAATTATCTTCTTTAATTGGTGAAGGAACCTGTATGAATTCAATTAAATAAATATGTATTAGGATGCACATATACATATTGTTCAACAAAATTGTAAACACTTAAATTACCTTTCGAAGGGATACATCCATCGGAATTGAACCGGACCTCCAACTAATGCTTCGTACGGCAAGTGAACAACTACGTATTCCATTGAATCGAACATGGTTGGAGGGAAGACCTTCTCCAAGTTACAAAGAATGATCAGAACTTTTTCGTTCAAATCTCGAACCTTATTAATGTCCAGCATACTTGAACATATACACCGAAAAAAGAGGCTAAGTTTTGTCACAGGGTTCCACATACTAGTAGGTAACATCTCTCTGAATGCAATTGGAAGTAGTCTACATAAAGACATGGTAATCGTGACTCTTCATGCCAGAAACGTTCTCTTCATTCATGTCAATACATCTCCCAATATTTGATGCATACCCATATGAAAACTTCAAATTCCTTAGCCATCTCAGAATAGTTATCTTCTGTGTTTTGGACAAATTATAAATAGCTTTAGGTTTGGTGCGTCGCTCACTTTTAGGATCAACTGCAATTGAACTTCGAGAGCATATAGCACTGATATCTTTTTTGGCATTTAAAGTGTCCTTTGATTTGCCTTTCAAGTTCATGACAGTTCCGAACATTGCATCAAAAACATTCTTCTCAATATGCATAACATCAAGGTTATAGCGGATCAAGTTTGTTTTCCAATATGGAAGATTCTAAAAAATACTCCTCTTAGTCCATTTGTGATGAGTGCCATAATATTCAGGCATATTAATCGAATCATCCATAGCTGTGGGAAAATGCCAAATGTGTTCATATATTTCTTCCCCTGTCAACCTTGGTGGTGCAGCCATCCTCTCAACTCGACCATGGTGGAAAGACTTCTTATCCTTCATGTACGGATGATTCCAGTCAAGGAAGCACCTGTGAGAATCAAAATAAGTCACGAAAGCACGAATGCTCTGTTTTCTTGCATACATACATGACATCCTAGTACTCTAATGGTGCTCCACTCGGATAGCATGCCATAAGCAGGAAAGTCATTAATGGTCCACATAAGAGCAGCCCTCATGTGAAAATGCTCATTCCTCGAAGCATCATATGTCGAGATCCCATCTTCCCACAATTGCTTCAATTCATCAATCAGAGGTTGCAAGAATACGTCTATGCTTTTCTTCGGGTTTTTTGGTCCCGAACAGATCAATGTTAAGAACATGTAAGGGCTCTTCAGGCACATACCCGGAGGAAGGTTGTAAGGAGTTACAATAACTGGCCAGCAAGAATAGGTCCTTCTGAATTACTCATGCGGTGCAAAACCATCTATGTATAGTCCCAATCTAACATTTCTAGCTTCTGAACCAAAAGCAGGATATGTCCTGTCGAAATGCTTCCATGCCTCTGCATCAGATGGATGGCACATAACCCCATCTTGAGCTTCATGTGTAGCATGCCATGTCATTTGTTCAGCTATGCCTACAGTATGGTACAACCGCTGCAAACGGGGAGTCAGTTGCAACTATCTCAAAATGGCTGTCGAAATCCTTTTACGATTTCATCCCCACGTCGACCAATATCCTTGAATCTAGGTTTACCACAAAACCTACAGTAATCAGAGTTCTTATGTTCCTTCAAGTACAACATGCATCCATTCTTGCACACATGAATCTTTACCACCGGTAAACCCAATTCATTGATGGTTTTCCTATGTTGATAATAGTTTGGAGGAAAGTTATTTTTCTCCGGCAATACTTTCCTGATGGCATAACAAAAATGATCAAATGCACCTTCAGATAAGTTAAACTCCGACTTCCCATTTAACAAAGTGGAAGCAAAAGACAACTGTGTCTCACTAGACCTTCAAACAAAGGCCGATTGGCATTTTGCCGATGTCAAACCACTTGTCGTCTAACTGTGTCACATGTTGCTCTGTGAAAGGATCTTGCTCATATCCATGTTGGTTTGCTACTTTTCCATTGGGTCCGGCCTTATCTTCATTATGTTGGACAAAACTCGGTCATGCAGCATCAAAAACTATACGTTGATCCCATGTCATGTCATCATAGCAACCCCAATGTGACATCTCATTCGGTAATGACACTTGTTCTTGCTGCTGCTCGTTATTTTCAATTCTACACAATTGTTCACCGTGACTAACCCAATTCCAATAATGCTCCGTAAATCCATGTAGTATTAAATGTTGTGCAACCCTCACTGGTAAAAAGAAGTGCATATTATTGCACTTAGTGCAGGGACAACGAATTTTTCCCCCCTTTTTCCAAGAGGCATCCTGACTTGATGCCCAACCATGGAATTTAATATCCGTCGATACATCGATATATCCATCGATATATCCGTAATCGATATAGATACTGCGATATTTTGTCGGTGGTCCTCAAACCACCGGATATCTGTCGATATATTCATATATCTGCGATATATATTGCGATATTTAAAATATCCGTTAAAATGTCTAGTTTAATTTTGTAATCTGGTCCAAATGGTAAACCAATTTGAAATACTTAGGTACTCGACTCAAATGGAAAATTACTTGGCCTGTGGTGGAAACAAAAAGCTCAGGCCTAAGTGTCAAATTCAATCGCTTTCTTATATTGTAGGATTCACTTAAGTAAAATTCAAAGTTGTTGTCCTAAATACTAAAAAAGGCGCTCCACACTTGGGTATTTTTCTTATTCTTAAAATATTAATGGGGATCTCTCTTTATTACATCGTGTATTTGACTTGTAATTACTTAATGGCAAAACCTTAGTTAATGCAACATTAAACTTAAATAGTAACTTAGGAAGTAGAAAAAAATATAGCACTTTATAAATTATTGTATATATTTTTTTGTTATGTTAATATTTTTACAAAAAGTTCTACACAACTCTTGAAGTTTTCTTATAAATCACCATTCTTAATCTAAGGAGCGTTGAAATTTTTAGTTTCTTTCTTTTTTTCATTCTTCACCATCATATTTGAGTGAATTTGTTTTGGGGCTTATCTTTTAGTTCATGGTCACGAATTAACAAAGTAAAAATTTATTAAGTCTTTCAAGGTTTAGATCCTCAGTCAACTAGACAAGATCAATTTGGAAATGAGGTGAGATAAGATTCATCTTTATTTAAATATTTTGAAAATTTATCATTTCCTAAATAAAATTTTCTTTTTGTAAAGATAATGTTGTTTAGAGAAGCCAGAAGATCTTTTAGAGAAGCATGTGCACGAAGTTCAAGGGCGACCATGAAACCCGGTATAGATACAATTACAAAGTTGATTAATTCTCTATTTTTGCTTGAAAAATTATTATTACTACGATTCATTCAATGTAAAATATTCTTTGCTTTTTTATGTAGTTGATTGGTGGGAGTTATACGGGGAAAGTGCACCAATACTGCGTAAATTAGCTATGCGGATATTATCTCAAACTGTTTCATCTTCAGCTTGTGAAAGAAATTGGAGCACATTTGCTTTAATCCACACAAAGCAACGGAATCGATTAGCCCATAGAACTCTACAAAATCTTGTGTATTGTTACTATAAAATGAAACTATGAGTTAGAGATATGGAAGTTGCACAAGATGAGATGTCAGTGCTAGACTCATTGAATCTTCTTGATGTTACTGTTGAAATTGGTGATGAAGATGAATATCCTCTTTTTCAATGGATTAGGCTTGCACATTTAGATGGCCGTGATATGAAGCCTAATCCTGAGATCAGCAGTCATGCTCAAGAATTTGGGATTGATGTTGATAAAGTGATGTCCGAAGAGGTTGGCTTAGATTCTTCATCAGATGAAACCATCGGTCCTCCACTTGGATTCGAAGGTCATTTAATGAATCAAGATGATGATGATGATGATAATGATGGTGATGATGATGATGATGATGGAAGAAGTGGGGAAAGGACCACAACAACAGGGACTCAGGGTGGGGGTGGAGAAAGAGGTACATAATATACTTCAATGTATGATTTTTCATATGACAGTGATCATTATAGACCATCGAGTCCTTTTACCGGTGAGGCAACTTTTACACATGCTACACAAGATGAGGACCATGGGTCTCGCAAAGCTGGGCATGGAGCTAAAGGAAAAGGGGGGGAAAAAACTATGGGTAATCCTGCTGATGATTTTGGCTCAATGAGCATAACCACAGAACAAAATTCAGTCGGTTATAATGCGCCAATGGAATCAAATTTTGGAAATTGGACTGATGATAGATATGGAGAATATAATTATGGAGTATCATATTCATCAGGTCAGTATCCGTCAGATTATTCCCATGAACAACAAACTTTTCATGATGATCAATCAGCACAACCACAGGTGAATTATGGTCACTTCCCTCGCCTTGAAAATCTTTTGGTTGCTAGTACAACTGATTAGTATGCCCATGTGCACAATTATGTGAATAATTATAGGAATACCATGACTTGGCATGAATATTACTGCTATATTCAGCCTACCGATGGAAGTCAGGTTAATACTTTTGAGTCTCCAAGAAACTCAATGTGGTATTAAATGAGATTGGAAACTTTGTATTATCAGTTAAACTTTGTAATATTTGATGTTGTTGGATATAAATATGTCACAAATATGCTTGGTTGTCTTTTTTAATTATATTTCATACATTTTCGTCTATTTAAATAATTGGTAATACATTAATCACACATCTAAATATACTTTAATTAAGATATTATGACTTTAAAATATGTAAAAATATGTAAATACACATAGGGTAAAATTTCATTTCAAAATTTCAACGTTTACTATAAATATCCGTGATTTTATATCATTTTTTACCACTTTTTTGCGATATCGATATTTTTTGCGATATATCCGTCGATATATCCGTAATTTTGAGGGTGCGATATCGATATGGATATCGATATCTAATTCCATGTGCCCAACTAATGAATTGTCCTACACCAGCTATGAACTCGTCGGTTACACCCTTCTGTCCCGGTTCATTCCGATGATACATCCATTGTCGTATGCAAATCAACTCTTCCATATTTCCTGTCAAATATCCCACAAACTTAGTTCGATTAATTTCCTCGGACCCTAATCGCTACTGTTAATAACTGAAATGAATCTACAATGAATTAAAACATATAAATTTTCTTTAACATTTTTCAACTCAATTATATTTGGTCATTTAAGGGAAATAAAAACTACATTGCAAACAATATAAAAAAAGATACTTAATGTAAGTTCTTTCAATTAAAAAATACTCAACAAATGCAATAAAAGCAATGAACATTAATCAAAATTCTACAATAACAACAATCGAAATGTGAATCGTATTAATATCAATTACTAAGTTATAATTAATAAAAACAATTATACACAACGAAATAAATATTACAATCTAACCCAATCACAAACAAACTCACAATTATGTTATTCAATTTTAATTAGTTTATGTTATGTACATAATTAAATAAGCATTACAATAAACCATAACTGACACACCTGGACCTAATGCGACCTTTCCGTAAAAACGGAATAGTGTAAGATAGCGTATTAAGTCAACAATACGTTGGTCCGGATGTGTCTAATTAAGAAGAGAAGATAAGCTTAAGATAAGATGTAATTGGAAGATGAGACAGGTGACCATGCATGGAAACACTAAAGTGGACTTCTTTAAGTCCATAGCCAATGGATTGGACGTCCATTGGTAAATTGGTCGGTGGATCAGGCCAAGGATTGAAATTACGAGAGGTTTCAAAGAGGGGAAAAAGTCTGGCCCGGGGTCTGAGTAGACCCGGTGTCGGGCTTGCCTATAAATGGGGGGGGGGGGGGGGAGATGAGCTCTCCCCCTCTCATTTTCTCTTTTCCCTCTCTTCTTTCTTCTCATTTGCTCTATCGGAGTAATTTTGGACGTTTGGCCAATCCAGACAATCTGATCGAAGGATCAAGGTAAGATTCTAGTATGTTGTTCTTAACGCCTTGATATATGTTTTCTAAGTTTTCACGTATTTCCATGCATTGGTCTAGGAGAAATCCAAGCTCAAAGATAATTTAGCTTTTTAGTTAAATTTCTAACTTAGATTTGAGATCTAGGAACTTTGAGCTTGTGATTCTCGTTTCTGTTTCGGTAAACATGTCGTAGGAGGTATGAGGAACGTACGTCTCGATTTTTACATCAAACCACAGACTGAGGGGCCTAAAAATCCAGGCAAAGCCTCGGTTCCTAAGGCCAAGACGCGGCTCCCGTGTGGGAGCAAAGTCACTGCCGCGAAGGGGTGACCAAAATGGCCAAGTCCCGCGCGGGAGTGGGCGACAACCCACTTTCCGCATGCGGGACTTGGGCCAGGTGCGGCCTAGTCTGCGTGGGAGGGCCTGCTGGGCCAAGCCCGCATGGGCGGCCCATGGGCCCCCAGGGGTGTTTTTGTAATTTTTTTTCAAGTGTCTGATTTTGATCCCGGAACCTCTCGGACACTTTCTAAGCCCCGAATCACATCTAAACATCGTCCTAAGTCATATTAGAGCCTCATAGGTGCATTCATAGTTTAATTATGAATGCTAACGTATCTCCGTGTACTAGGGCTCCAGGTGAATCGAGTGCGGCGATGCTCCAGAGGTTAAGCCACATGGAGCGCTTGGGAGTATACGAATCTCCTAATACTATGAGTGTCCTAGACTTCTTTGTTTAGCCACTGGGCACAAAGGTTTTTAAAAAAATGGTTTTTAAGACATAAATGTTTTCAAAGGTTTTGGGATACGGGAAATCCACACATACACATTCGCATGTTGATATACCCGCTTAGAGAGTGGAATGTTTTTAAAGAAAACATAAAGAATTATGTGTGTGTGTTTATACATATACATATATATATATATATATCTATATATGAAATATTATTATTATGATTATCGAGGGTATGATACCCTTGGGAGATGAGTGATTGAGAGGGTTCCTTGGTGCTCCAATATATGCGAGAGCGTGGACCGAGTTTGAGAGCATGCAAGAGGCTCAGCGGTGGACCGCCTATCGAGGGGCACGGTGAGGTGAGACCCTGGGAGAGGCACTTAGGGAAGCTCACTAGGGCTCTAAGTCACTGTGTTCCACCACGGTGATGGGCACCACTAATGGAGCGGGCTAGAGAAAGAGAAAAGAGAAAATGTTTTGAAAGGAAAAGAGATAGCCCTTGGTGCAGTGAGGCATAAGACGATCGACGGGTCGCGTCTTCAGTATGACCCATTTTATGTATATATATATTTATTTAATGTGTTTTAAAAGAGAGTTCTCGGCTAGAAAACTAGAAAGAGATTTTCAAAAGAAAAATATTTATTTTATTATTATCTTGGATTTACCTGTTTTTCCCTAACCCCGATGGAGATTCTTAGAACCTCTATCACTCACCTGTATCCAATATGGATGGATGCAGATCTGCGTACGAGGATAGCAGATAAATCGGAGGCTCACTAGGAAGCGTTGGTGGCTTAGGCTTAGTAGTTTCCGCTTTGTAGGTATTCTCTAAATTAGTCCACTGGCATTACTTTTAAAGTTAATTATTTTATTAAATGATTTTAATTAAAGTTTTAGTTGTTTTGCAGCGATGGTATCCATTTCTATGTCTTGCAGTGCTTCAGGTGCGTGACTGGCCAGCACGTACTTCGAAACAGTGTGGTGGTTGCCACGTGGTCAGCCTGGGCGGGTCGGGGCGTGACAATAACCCTCATCAACATTCAAAGAAATCTAACAATTTTACACTAATATATGCAAAAAATCACCAAACTCAACATTAAACTTAAAAAAAAATCATAAAAATCTAAATATTATCTAATTCCTTAAGTTATAACATATGTTAATCATCAAAATAAAATCATATACAAAGATATTTGAAGATATTACCTTGATTTCCACTAAATCAACGCAAAACTTGACTTTTACTACTATTTTCTTATGGTAAAATTGAGAGAATGAAGAAGAAAGATGAAGGAAGATGGGGAGGGAGACGGAGAAAGTAAGGGTTTTGCTAAGTGCAGAACCCTAAAAACATCGTTATGGCTGGCCAACTATAATTTTTTTGGGCCATAATTTGGGACGGAATTAGGGATGGATTTCTTAAAATCCGTCCCTAAAACCGTCCCAAAAATAAGAGAGATCTTGCTGGGTTTTGCCCTCTTTCTCTGTCCCTAAATGAGTCCCTAAAACTATCCCTAAATTATTCCAGATTTGGACTTTAATTCCATCCCTAATTTATGCCCTCGCTAAATCCGTCCCAATGTTACAACGGATTTTAGTACAGATATATTGTCAGTTCCTATTTAGCCAGTTCTACTATTTCGGATCAGATTTAGGGATGGAATTTTTTATCCGTTACTAAATCCGTCCCTAAATTAGGAACGGAAAAATCCGTCCCTATTTTCCGTTGCTATTGACTTTTTTCTTGTAGTGCTATACAGATAAGAAAGTTACTATACATATGAGAAAGTTGCGAAAATAATTACTGTATAAATGAAAAAATATATATGTAGTAAACAGTAGTGGGGTACGTTTGGACTTCTAATCGCACCAAACGCATTGCCTTTACTCTATCAAATAGGCTCGACATCTACATGTGTAGTACGGGTATAAATTTCTATCTTTTGTGTAGTATGTGTCCTCATATACTGTCTTAATCTTCTAAAAAAAGTCTTAGATTAATATTTTTAAAAAAAGATTAATTCAATTTTTAAATCCTCATTAATGTCATTGTCAACTTTTTATTAAAACAAGTTATATATATATATATATACATATATACATATATATATATATATATATTAAAGTTAACACCAGATGAAAACTCCAAAAGAAAATTTTGACTTTTCATATGGTGTCAATCACTGTCAAATTAAATACCTTTTGGGTCATTTTCTAAGAATATATAAAATTTCAGAAGTAACCTTTATATTAATTGCAACACCTAATGAAATTTCATAAAGAACCCTATACTAATTGTTGTAGTATTAAGTCGATTTTAGTCTTTTCATAATAATTAAAAATTTCATTTAAATTCTATTTAAATTCTTACAAAAAATTCAATACTTTTAAAAAAAACTCATTAAGACCATACTTTTTTTTAAAAAGGAAATACACATTAATTAAAAACTCCATTAAGATTATACTATCCTTATTAAAAAAATAGATTATACAATCCTTAAAAAAAAGGGAAATATGCATGATTTAAAAAAAAAGAAATAGGCATTAAGAGTATATATTTTTAAAGTAGGTGTGTTAATTTGTATTTTTTAATAATATCTATTAATAAAATATATTGAAATTAACACCATTAGAAATTCCATTTAAATTCTTAAAAATAAAAATTCAATTCTTATAAAAAAACCATTAAGACCATACTATTTTAAAAAAAAGAAAATACGCATGAATTAAAAATCCCGTTAAAATTATACTATACTTATTCAAAAAATAGATTATACAAATTCTTAAAAAAATGGAAATATGCATAATTTAAAATAATAAAAAAAGAAATAGGCATCAAAAGATTACTTTTTTTGAAAAAAGACATTAACAGACTATTTTAAATTAATTTATTACTATTGTATTGGTCATGTAGCATTCTTTTTATATAATAATGTTGTTCTTAATAATATTGATAAAAACATACATATTTTAACAAATATAAAGAATTTAATTCAATTTCATATGAATTTACGGTATTTATATAATACATAACATTAGCACAAGTCTAATTTAATTTTTTCATATATCCTTTAACAAATAAAAAAAATATAATATATTACAATTTTACATAATCGGTAATCTTGCGACGCTAGCGCAAGTCAAAATTGCTAGTTGTATATTAATATTTCTATTTCAACACCATGTCATCTAATTTAATAGAATAAATAGATGCAATTAGTGATTATCCTTAATTTGTCACTTTTAGAATAGTACATGGATAAAAAAAACTAGAGTATAAGGACTAAAATGAATAAAATCCTCTAGTATAGAAACTAATTGAATAGTCTAATCCAAACCATGCCACGTGAGAAAACCTAACATAGAAATTGATCCATTAATGTGTGTTACAGGCCAATATTTCTAGCAAGCCTACTGATAGGTGTATTTTATACCTATATTATGAGCTATTTTATGAGCATAATTCAATGATTTTATCAATATTATAGCTTAATTCTTTATCTTTACTCTCACTCTTGTCTTATTGTATGTAGGAAAGCTATATGGTGAAAATTGAGGAGAAATTGGAGCAATTTGGAGCTGGAATGGTTGAAAAAGATGATTAAAGTGAAGCTTGGATCGATAGAAGTTCGGAAAGTCAAGAAAAGTGGAAGAAAACAAGAAACAGGCAAGGTTTCATGCAAGAAACGGCGCCTGAAGTAGAAGACTTGGAGACTGGCTTGATCGAACAGAAACGGTGAGGGTTTCATGTCAGAAATGGCGCCGTATGATGTGAAGAAGCTTCGATTCCTACGCGACTAGAAGCGGCGCCGGTTGACACTATAAGCGGCGTCGATTTTAAGCATTTGAGTCCAATCCGACTTAGTCTCTTAATCTCCCGATTTTGTGTAAACTCTCTAGTATAAATACGAACGTTTAGGGCTTTTAGACGGACCTTTTTAATACTTTTCAGAAGAGAGGAGCAGTAAAGTCTTCAATTTGGGGAAAAATTGTTCTATCTCTTTACTTTTCTTTTAGTTAATGAATTTGTTTTCTTTTCAAATTATGAGTAGCTAATTCTCTTGTTGGGGATTTGGGTAGATCTTCAAGGGGTTTAATTCAATACTTGTATGAGTTGATTATCTTGTGATTAAATCTGTTTTCTTTATTCTTAATGCTTTTTATGTTTGGCCAACATAAAATTGATCTTTGGAATCGTATGAAGGACTGAGAGGTGAAATATAATTCGTGCTCTAGGGAAATAGACGCAATCTAATTGGATACGAGAGTAATTCAATTTATTGTGATAACCATAATTGAATTAGGGTCGTGGAGAAACTGATTTGATTATAATCCAATGTTCTTAATGTTTTTAGCTAATTAGTTTATGCACTGAGAGGTGGTAATCAATTAGTTAGGAAAGCTTAGGATGATCTGAGAGGGCTCTTAAGTAGATCAGTGATTGTTATTTTAATCTTGATGATTAGATTCATACATAATTGAATTAAATACCTAGAAGAGAAGCCTAAACCCTCAATCCCATCCTATTGATTTCTTTGAATTATTTAATTTTCGTTTTGATCAATTAATTCTACAATCATCTTTCTTTAATTGTTTACCACATAAATTCTTCAATTTAAGTTGCTTTCTGTTACAAACTTAGCTGGAATTAGGTTATTAGTTTTCTCAAGTCTTCGTGGGATCGATACCTTGGAATACTCCAAGCTTTACTACTTGATTTCGTACTCTTGCGAAAAATCCCGATCAAGTTGGCGCCGTTGCCTGGGACTTGATTTGATTGCTAATATATTTAGTTCTAGAATTTTATTTTTATTTTCTGTTTTTAGTTTAATTTAAATTAGCTTACTTTTCTTTTCTTTGTTTCTTAGGTAGTTTATGACTCGACGAACTGAAGGATTAAATCCAGAAGTTCTTTGGGACCCTGAACTAGAGAAAACAGCAAGATCACTTCGAGCTGAAATTGTCAGACTTCAAGAAGTAGAAAGGAGTGTCCTTACAGGAAGAACAATGGCTGACAATAGAGCTAATGATAATCCACCAGCAAATCAAGAAAATCAAGGAAATCAAGTTCAACCTGTTGCTCAACCTGCTCATCCTATGGCAGACATTCAAAGACCCAAGATGGGAAACCATTCATCATGCATTTTACTTGCAGACAGAGCAAAGAACTATGTGTTGAAGCACACGGTGTTGAACATTCTTCCTCAATTTCATGGGCTGCCTTCGGAAGATGCACTGAACTTTCTCCAAGAATTGCATGATATAGTGGCTACACTTCCACTCACCAATATCTCAATAGAAGAATTGAAGATGAGATGTTTTCCCTATTGCTTGAAAGGACCAGCAAGGAATTGGTTGAAAACTTTGCACGAAAATTCTCTTGATTCTTGGGAGAAGGTAACTGATGCTTTTCTCCGTAAATTCTACTCTCCTAGGAAGACAAGTGAATTGAGAAAGAAGATACAAGATTTTGTACAAGAAGAGAACGAAACTTTTCATGATGCTTGGGATAGATTTAAGGGATTGGTGTGCCAATGTCCTCATCATGGCTATCCAATCAATCTTCTTTATCAATTTTTCTACGAAGGCTTGGATTCTGAATATCAATCTTCTGTAGACAATGCCACTGGAGGGTATATCACTACAAGGACTGCTGAACAATTGGAGAATGTTTTTGAAGCTTTGGCTGCTAGTTCTCAACAAAGGATGGTGAAAAAGAAATCCAGATCAAACACATCTCAACCTCAAAATTAGAGTCAATTGGATGCAATAGCTACTAAGATGGATGAGATGATGAAGGTATTTCTTGACAAAAAGCCAAAGAAACCAGAGGCATGCTACCGCTGTGGTATGTATGGCCACTCTCCCAAATATTGCATGAATGATAATCCTGGTGAAGAAGATGATGAATATTCAGAGAATGTTAACTATATGGGTGCGTATGGAGGACAGCAAGGGAGTAAGAATGATCCTTTTGCACCTACATATAACCCAGCTTGGAGAAACCATCCAAATTTTTCATGGTCCAATCAAGGTGCTGCTAATAGACCTCCAAATCTTTTGCAAAGACAGCGCCCACAACATTCTCAACCAACTGTACAAGACAATGGAATTGAAGACAAGCTTCAAACTTTCATGACTCAAGTCAGCTCTCAGCTTTCACAACTTCAGAAGCTTGATAAAATAGACAAGTTGGAGAAGACTGTAGATTCTCATTCAGCAGCCATTAAAAATATTGAGATTCAGATGGGCCAATTGGCAAAAACTATGAATGAACGAGGGCAAGGGCAACTCCCGAGTAATACGGAAGTCAATCCAAGGCAAGGTGTGATGGCTATCACACTTCGTAGTGGAAAATTGCTTGAAGACTCACCAGAAAGAAATAACCGAGTGGCAACTGATGAAGTCCCTGAAGCAGAAATTGAAAGTTGTGAGAGCAGACTTGAAACGCGGCCGGTTATAGAGAGAAACGGCGCCGGTTCAAGTCGACAAAGTCCAAGTGACGCTGTTGAGAAAGAAACGGCACCGGTTGATGTTAAAAACGGCGCTGTAACTACATCGACTTCTTCACTGCTTCCTGCCAGTTCAGAAACGGCCCCGGAAGTTATTAGAAACGGCGCCGGTGTTTCCCTGGAGCCACAACCATCTGTCCAACCATATGTTCCACCAATTCCGTTTCCCCAGAGGCTGAAGAAAAGGAAGGATGAAAGTCAATTCAAGAGGTTCCTGGATATTTTTCGAAAGTTAGAAATCAACATCCCATTTGCTGAGGCTCTTGCTAATATGCCTACATATGCCAAATTCTTAAAAGATTTGATCTCTAACAAGAAGAAGCTGGAAGAATTTGCAACAGTACCTTTGAATGAGGAATGCAGTGCAATCCTTCAAAGAAAATTACCTCCTAAGCTGAAGGATCCAGGGAGTTTCATTATCCCATGTCATTTTGGTTCTACTAACATTTATCAATGTCTATGTGATTTGGGTGCAAGCATTAACTTGATTCCTTTATCATTATTCAGGAAACTTGGAATTGGAGAGATGAAACCAACCACAGTGGCTTTGCAATTAGCTGATCGATCTATTCGATATCCAATTGGAATAGTAGAAGATTTGTTGGTTAAAGTGGGGAAGTTAATCTTCCCTACTGACTTTTTGATTTTGGATATGGAATATGATATTGATGTGCCTATTATCTTAGGTAGACCGTTTATGGCCATTGGTGGAGCATTGATTGATGTTCCAGCTGGAAAAATGAGCTTTAGGATTGGTAATGAAATAGAGGAATTTAAGGTCTTCAAGGCTTTGAAGGGACCAACCCTAGATGACCATTGCTATAGGATTGATTGTGTGGACTCTATAGTTCAGGACTCACTACCTCGATTAACTTATGATGATCCTTTAGAATCTTGTATTGCTATAGGTGAGGATGAGACTAAGGAAGATGTTTTGGTGTGTGCTCATAGGATAGAAGGTGAACCAATTAGGAATAAATTTTCAAAAGTCGTTGAAGACTTAGGAGAAGGAAAACCTAAACCTTTGCCCTCAACACAACAGCCACCAAAATTGGAATTGAAACCATTGCCATCACATCTTAAATATGCCTTTTTAGGTGAATCCAACACTTTCCCTGTGATAATATCCTCATCTTTAAAAGCAATTGAAGAAGAAAAGATTGTGCGAGTTCTTCGTGAACATCGCTTAGCGATTGCTTGGTCAATTGCTGATATTCGAGGGATTAGTCCATCTATTTGCACACACAAAATTCTGATGGAGGAGAATGCTAAACCTTCTGTAGAGAGTCAACGCCGTTTGAATCCTAACATGAAAGAAGTAGTTAGGAATGAGGTGCTTAAACTTTTAGATGCTGGTATTATTTATGCGATTTCTGACAGTTCTTGGGTTAGTCCTGTGCAGGTTGTACCTAAGAAGGGAGGAATGACCGTAATTACCAATGAAAAAAACGAGTTGATTCCTACAAGAAATGTGACTGGATGGCGAGTTTGCATAAATTACTGTAAGCTAAATGCAACAACAAGGAAGGATCATTTTCCCCTTCCTTTCATTGATCAAATGCTTGAGAGGCTAGCTGGTCAAGCATTCTATTGCTTCCTTGATGGTTATTCTGGATATAACCAAATACCAATTGATCCTGAAGATCAGGAGAAGACTACTTTCACTTGTCCTTATGGGACTTTTGCTTTTAGAAGAATGTCCTTTGGCTTATGCAACGCCCCAGCTACTTTTCAACGTTGCATGATGGCTATTTTCTCCGACATGGTGGAGAAAACAATTGAGGTATTTATGGATGATTTTTCTGTTTTTGGTCACTCATTTGACGAATGTCTTTTGAATTTGAAACAGGTTCTGAAGAGATGTGAGGAGACCAATTTTGTGCTTAATTGGGAAAAATGCCATTTTATGGTTCAAGAGGGAATTGTTCTGGGTCATAAAATATCTCAAAAAGGAATTGAAGTGGACAAAGCAAAAGTTGAAGTCATTGAAAGATTGCCTCCTCCTACATCGGTCAAAGCCGTGAGAAGTTTCTTGGGACATGCTGGCTTTTATAGGCGCTTCATAAAGGATTTTTCTAAAATCACTAAGTCTTTGTGTGAATTACTTCAAAAAGATGTTCCATTTAATTTCACTAATGATTGTTTGGATGCTTTTAATAGGATCAAAAAGGAGCTGATTTCGGCCCCAATTATGGCTACTCTCGATTGGACTCAACCTTTTGAGATCATGTGTGATCCTAGTGAATATGCCATAGGAGCTGTTTTAGGCCAAAGACAAAACAAGAAATTACATGCCATTCACTATGCCAGCAAAGTTCTTACTGAAGCTCAAATCAATTATGGTACAACTGAAAAAGAACTTTTGGCTATTGTCTTTGCTTTTAACAAATTTCGCTCTTATTTAGTTGCTTCTAAAGTGATCGTTTACACTGATCATTCTGCTTTTAAGTATTTATTTTCCAAAAAGGATTCCAAGCCTAGACTGATGCGTTGGATACTTCTTTTGCAGGAATTCGATTTGGAAATAAAAGACAAAAAGGGATCAGAAAACTTTGTGGCTGATCATTTGTCTAGATTGGAGCCTGAAATCAAAGTGCGAGATGAACCAATCAACGACATGTTTCCAGATGAGCAACTTTGGATGGTTCATGAATCTACTCCTTGGTATGCTGATTATGTGAACTATTTGGTGGCTGGCATCATTCCTGATGATATTTCCTTTGCTCAAAAGAAGAAATTTATTGCTGAAATTGGTTATTATTATTGGGATGAGCCTTTACTGTTTCGACGATGTGGTGATGGAGTAATTCGTAGATGTGTGCCAGAAGAAGAGATGCAATTGATTCTTCATCAATGTCATTCATCACCATATGGAGGACATCATGGACTCGATAGAACTGCTGCTAAAGTTCTTCAATGTGGATTCTTTTGGCCTACGTTATTCAAGGATGCTAAATCCTTCATTATGGGCTGTGATCCATGTCAAAGAACCGGGAAAATTGGCAGACGACAAGAGATGCCTCAACAAGCAATCATTGAAGTCGAAATCTTTGATGTGTGGGGATTAGATTTTATGGGTCCATTCCCTAAGTCTAATAATAATGAATACATTTTGGTGGCTGTCGATTATGTCTCCAAATGGGTTGAAGCTTCAGCTTTGCCAAACAATAAAGCATCTAGTGTGGTGAAATTTGTGAAGAAGCATATCTTCACAAGATTTGGAGTTCCTAAAGCATTCATCACCGACAATGGAGTGCACTTTCAAAATGCTCAATTTCGAGGCTTTTTAAAGAAGCATGGATGTAATTTCAAGACTGGAACCACGTATCATCCACAAACCAGTGGTCAAGTGGAAATTTCTAATCTAGAATTGAAGTCCATCTTGGAAAAAACAGTGAATAAACCTCGGAATGACTAGTCTTGGAAGCTGGATGATGCTCTTTGGGCATATAGGACAGCATATAAGACACCTTTGGGGATGTCTCCATTCAGACTAGTTTTTGGTAAATCATGTCATTTACCGGTGGAACTGGAACACAAGGCTTATTGGGCAATCAAGGAGCTGAACTACAATTATAAGGTTGCTGGTGAAAAGAGATTTCTCCAACTGAATGAGCTAGATGAGATGAGAAGAGAATCATACGAGAATGCACAAATCTACAAAGAGAGGACCAAGGCTTTTCATGATCGAATCATTCTAAAAAGGGAGTTTAAATTGGGTCAGAAAGTTTTATTATTTAACTCTCGTTTTACTTTATTTCCAGGTAAGCTGCGATCGCGATGGTCTGGACCCTTTACGATTACGAAGGTGTATTCCAATGGAGCAATAGAAGTAGAAAATGACAAAGAAGAACGTTTTGTGGTTAATGGACAACGTCTGAAGCACTATTTTGCAGGAAATCATGTGGAACAAGTCCATGTGATCTCTTTTGATGATTAATTCTTCTTTGCAAATAGTCAAGCTAATGACTATAAACAAGCGCTTATTGGGAGGCAACCCAATATTTTTCTTACCTTTGTCTTTCATTTTATTTTCTTTTATTTTGAAAGTTTATGAATTTATTCTCATTGTCCCTATTTTTTCTTGCAGGTACAATTATTGAGCAAGCTCAAGCTTTTGCTGCCACTTACTTGTATACATTGAGGACAATGTATATTTTAAGTGTGGGGGGGAGTAAGTTCAATCAAATTTTCAAAATTTTATGTTTTAATTGATTGTTTGCTTGTTTTTAATTTCTTTGCATGTGAATTTATTGTTATTATTTAGCAAACATGCATTGCATTCATGGAAAGCCATTAATCATAGAGGAGGGTAAGTAATTTTAAAGCCCAAGACAGAAGGGGGGCCGGTTATAGAGTGAAACAGGGGTCCGAAGAGAGAGAAAATCCGAAACGTGAATATTCACGCTTATGGCTATGAAGCGGCGCCGTTTAAACGATGAAACAGGGCCGGAACATGGAACACTCGCCGTTTCATAAAAGAAAGAGGGCCGGTATTGGTCTGGAAAAAAGGGACCAAAGTTGTTAAGCTGTAGACTTGAAGCGGTGGCCGTTTATTCCAAGAAACAGCGCCGGTTGTCCACGACTAGAAAGGTTTCAGAATTTTCGCAAAGAAACGGCGCCGCTTGTAATATGAAACGGCGCCGGATCAGACCTGCAGAATTGTTGCCACATGCTTACATATGTGAAACGGCGGCGTTTTGCCATCTTTGACCAAGTCAAAAACCTAGCCCTACCCCATTTTGCAGAAAAGCTAAAATTTCCTCTGTTTTTCCTCTCACAGCCGCACCAAGTCTTCTTCAACCTCTCACCATCCTTTGCCATTTTTCCTCCATTATTAACATTTTGAAGCTTTCTTTTCCCATTAAAACAGCAACTTCAAACCCAAAACACCTTACCCATGGCTTAAAACTCAAAGTTATTATCTTCTTAGCCTAACCCGAAACTCATTTCACGATTGAAGAGTGGTCACCGAACAGGGCAATGTTGATTTTCTTGTTGGCTTCAAACGATGAACTGAGGTTATATTCTTCTCTTTGATTGTCATTTTCGGGTCTAAAGTTGAAAGGTGATCTGTTTGGTTGTTTTGCTTTGCTTTGATTAGTGCTGAAAGTTTAGTAGGAATTGCATTGATTGGGTTGTCTAGACTGCCGAATATTGCATTAGGTTTTGATTGTTGAGATTGATTTTGCAATTGTGGTTCTCTGTCTGAGTTGTCTATTTCGATCTGCTCTGTTTGTGTGCTGTTCTGTTGAATTCCTGACACTGTCATGGCTCCAAGAATTAAGAGTGCTGCTACCAGAAGAGGAAAAGGTGCATCCTCTTCACGACAGCCACAACCTCAAGCTCCCCCTGTAGTGGAGTTAGTCCCTATGATTGACGATCGGTTTGTCTCAATAGAGAGTGCCGAATGGTATGATAAAATGAAGAACAGGGACTCTGTTATAGAGAAAGCAGTGCATGATGAGATAGAAGCAGAGTTTCTATTGGCTGAGAGGCTTGCAAAATTCCACTGGGAAGGATTACTGACCTTGGGTGGAGAGTATTATCCTGAATTGGTCAAAGAGTTTTATGCTAATATGCGGGATAAGAAGCAAAAAGGACCAACTAAACTAGTATTAGTTGTGCGAGGCAGGGAGATAGTCATTACTGAAGGAAGGATTGAAGACCATCTTCAATTTCCTCATGGGGGCAGGAGACTTTCACTTGCTGCTGGAGTTCCATCTGATCACAAGGAATGGACCAAACAAGTGGCTGCTCAACGATTTAAAGTTCCTCTCTCGGAGAAGAAAACAGTCAGGGAAGGCCAACTACCAGTGTTCAAAGTCTTAGCGAAAGACTTAAGCATTCAGCAGAGGTTGATAGTGTATATCTTTGCTCACAATTTGGTGCCAGAATCCAGTTGAAAGAATGAGGTGAGAACTCAGGATTTGTACTTATTGGATTTATTATATCATGATTTGGGTGTTGAACCTGTGAGAATTTCCTCATTGATGATTGGAGCCATGAGTACTGTTGTGAGATCAGGCCATAGAACAAAACACTTTGTGTTTCCAATTTTGATTAGTCAGATGATTAGGAGTTTGGGAATTGATGTTTCACAAATAGTGGTGGCAAATACTGGAAATCATCATTTTGTTGACAAGGCTCGCATGAGTTCATTAGGATATGAGAAGAAGAGAGGAATCTGGAAAAAGAGTAAGAAGATAGGGACAATTAAAGAATCTGATGAAGCTGAGGAAGAAGCCGAGGAAACTGAAGCTGAAGCTGGTCCATCAACTCAAGCTGTTCCATCCATTCCGTTGGGTAAAGGATTTAACAGAAGAATTGTTAAAGCAGTGGAGGGACTCCATAATGAGTTGTATGATCAGAGGGCTTTAATTATTGCAAATCATCAGGCTCAAGAAGCTAATTGGGAGCGATTGTGGGGATATTTGGCTCAACATGGTTTTCCACCACAGCCACCTCAGTGATTATGGCTGTACATGGATGTTGCATTCTTAGTTACATAGGTAGCATGCATATTAGACTTTCATGCATTTTAAATTTCAGTATTGTTATTTTATTTTGTGGTCCCATGTACTTTGATTTTAAATCTTAGTTGTGTACGGATTTTTAATTGCTTTGATAACTTTGATTGTATTTAATATTTGCTGACTTTATTTAATTTTCTTTAGTTATTTCAGTGGTTAAAGTCAACATTGGTGCTTAAGTTCCAATTCCAAAAGGATTTGACTTTACTTTGTATTCTATTTTTCTTTATCTTTTTATTTTTCGTTTTATTTATTTATTTATTTATTATCTTGACTTTATCTTATTTTGTTTCTAACTTAGTTTGGAGTTGAATTCTTTTGAGGATAGGACTAAATTTTAAGTGAACTAATTTTGGTTTTTAAATCAAATTCCTTTTTGCAGGAGAAGTAGGATTCAAAGTCAACATAAAAGTTCTTTTATATTCACACAACTTTTATCCTACAGCTCTAAATTCAAAACTTTAGTTCACTAGATTTCTGCAATATATTTTTCTGATATCTCTTCTAATTTTCTCTTGATTTCTTCAATGGCACCTAATTTGAAAGAAGTTTTGCCTTCTTTGATACCTTCTCCTAAATAAAAGACTTCTCATGAGAAAGTTACTTTGGAGCAAGTAGATGAGGACACATTAATTCTCACCATGGAAGTTTCGGATGAAGAACAAGAAGAAGAATTAATGGAAAAGGAAGAAGACCCCTTGCTGGAAGAGTTCGAGCAAGACATATGTCTTTTCGTTGAGCATATGCAAGTGGATCTTAAGAAATTGCAGCGTGTCCTGAACGAATTGAAAGAAGAGAATCAGTTTTTAAAGAGACAATTGGAGAAGGCCAATTTGCGCAATTCTTATCTCGTCCAAGAATCTCATCGCAAACAGACGATTATAGATCGTCTTTCTTCTCGTTCTCCTCATTGAATTTGATTTTAATTTTTGTATTAATTTGTGCACTAATTTTTCTTTCTAACTTTATTTTATTTTCTCTCTTTTCACACTTAGGTCTTGTGCTTTTGTGCAACAAATTGGGTGTAGATTCGTCATCGAATTTTCCTTTTCTTCAAAAACAGGAAGTTTTCGATTCCTTTTCTATTCTTTATAATTTTTGCACAATATTGGGGACAATATTGTTTTAAGTGTGTGGGGGGGGGGGGTGGATTTGAAATTTTGACTTTCAAATTTTTCTTTGTGAATTATCTTCTTTTCTAACCATTATTTGTTACATTGGTTGCTTTGAATTGATAGTATGAGTTCATAATTCTTTTAGTATTGAATTAATTGTTGATTATTGAATGCATGATTTGAGTTAAGGAATTATTTTCTGATTTGAATTTTGTAAGCACTAGGAGATTGTTTTTGCTAGGAGAAAAATACTTTGAATTGACCTGAGTTACCTTGTGAGGATTTGAGCCTTCATGCCTTATTTTTCTTGAGAATTATGCCTTCTATGATTTTGAGACTTCTAGAACTTGAGATTCATCTTTTTGAGATTACATGTTTTAATATATATGCAAGCATTAAGATTAAGGTCTTTAGGATATTTCGTTTGAGCAAAAAAGCCAACCCATTATGCATCAATCCATTAGTGAGCCCCTTTGAGCCTAATTGAAATACTTTTAGCTTTTTCTTTCATAGCCTCATCCAAAGAACCTTGAGCTTAATTTGAGAAAAACAAGTATGGACCCTTTTGAAATCCATGATTAGTAGAAAATACTTGTTGTGATGTATAAGATTCTTTGGGATATGGTTGTAAAAGATAAAGTGTGGGGGATATTGTTAGTGGAATGAATATTTGTTGGTCAATTTCGTTCTTTTCAATTGAAAAAAAAAACAAAAAAAAAAGAAAAAAAAAGAAAAGAAGAATGAAAAATGATGAAAACGAGATTGACATGAATTTGGGAGAAGAAAAAGGTGAAATTCTGTACTTACAATTTTAAAAGAAGAATTGGTTGATTAAGTTAATTGAGATATCCCGGTTTTTCTTGATTTAGTTTATCTACTAATCTTGGATTAATTGTGCTTATCTTTCATTCCTTTTTCTTCCATGAGCCTAAATCAATTTCCCTTTGGCCCCATTACAACCTAATTTGAAGACCTTATGATTTGTGTTTGTGTATATATATTGGAGTAGTGGAGATTAGATGTTTCTCAAGCTTATGGTAAGTCTGATTTCATTAGAAGATGATGAGAGTAACTCACCCTAAAATTGTTAAACACTTGTGTGAATGAGTGCCAACTTGTGAGAGTTTAGTCAATTTGAAGTATTTGATCTTAGTAAATGGAATTGATTGGTGCTTGCATTGTTTGAATTATGAGGTAATGATCTTACAAATTATCATGTGTTTGATGGTTAACAATTTAATTTGATATTTTGAGTTTTGTGTCTTGTGCTATTAATTTCAAGTATGCCAATGTTTTTCAAAACATGTTTGTGGGTATCGTCCTGGTAAACCCTCAGGAGACTATAACTCCTCCACTAGGGACACCTAGGGGTTTAAAGGCTTGTGACATATGCTAAATGTCACCGTACACCTACGAAAGTGGAATAATTTTCTGTTTTAGGATTAGTTAGTATATTACATATTGCTTGAGGACAAGCAATGAGATAAGTGTGGGGGAATTTGATAGGTGTATTTTATACCTATATTATGAGCTATTTTATGAGCATAATTGAATGATTTTATCAATATTATAGCTTAATTCTTTATCTTTACTCTCACTCTTGTCTTATTGTATGTAGGAAAGCTATATGGTGAAAATTGAGGAGAAATTGGAGCAATTTGGAGTTGGAATGGTTGAAAAAGATGATTAAAGTGAAGCTTGGATCGATAGAAGTTCGGAAAGTCAAGAAAAGTGGAAGAAAACAAGAAACGGGCAAGGTTTCATGCAAGAAACGGCGCCTGAAGTAGAAGACTTGGAGACTGGCTTGATCGAACAGAAACGGTGAGGGTTTCATGTCAGAACGGCGCCGTATGATGTGAAGAAGCTTCGGTTCCTACGCGACTAGAAGCGGCGCCAATTAACACTATAAGCGGCGCTGATTTTAAGCATTTGAGTCCAATCCGACTTAGTCTCTTAATCTCCCGATTTTGTGTAAACTCTCTAGTATAAATACGAACGTTTAGGGCTTTTAGACGGACCTTTTTAATACTTTTCAGAAGAGAGGAGCAGTAAAGTCTTCAATTTGGGGAAAAATTGTTCTATCTCTTTACTTTTCTTTTAGTTAATGAATTTGTTTTCTTTTCAAATTATGAGTAGCTAATTCTCTTGTTGGGGATTTGGGTAGATCTTCAAGGGGTTTAATTCAATACTTGTATGAGTTGATTATCTTGTGATTAAATCTGTTTTCTTTATTCTTAATGCTTTTTATGTTTGGCCAACATAAAATTGATCTTTGGAATTGTATGAAGGACTGAGAGATGAAATATAATTCGTGCTCTAGGGAAATAGACGCAATCTAATTGGATACGAGAGTAATTCAATTTATTGTGATAACCATAATTGAATTAGGGTCGTGGAGAAACTGATTTGATTATAATCCAATGTTCTTAATGTTTTTAGCTAATTAGTTTATGCACTGAGAGGTGGTAATCAATTAGTTAGGAAAGCTTAGGATGATCTGAGAGGGCTCCTAAGTAGATCAGTGATTGTTATTTTAATCTTGATGATTAGATTCATACATAATTGAATTAAATACCTAGAAGAGAAGCCTAAACCCTCAATCCCATCCTATTGATTTCTTTGAATTATTTAATTTTTGTTTTGATCAATTAATTCTACAATCATCTTTCTTTAATTGTTTACCACATAAATTCTTCAATTTAAGTTGCTTTCTGTTACGAACTTAGCTGGAATTAGGTTATTAGCTTTCTCAAGTCTTCGTGGGATCGATACCTTGGAATACTCCAAGCTTTACTACTTGATTTCGTACTCTTGCGAAAAATCCCGATCACCTACGATCCATATGTTTCAATGGGCTAGGTACTCCTTACACCAAATTTCCCCCAAACCTTATAACCTCATCTTTGGGCCCTGCCAATTTAACCTAAAGCCAACCTAAGTTTTACATATCCTACCATGGCCTTCCATCGTTTCGGTCCCATTTTTATACGTGGCCCTAAGAGTTTTATTCTTACACAAATGTTTTAAGCCCAAACACCAGCCCAAAATATGCCTTCTTCTTCCTCGAACAACCTCCAATTCCTACCAGAGGAATAAAGCATTCACCAACAACTATCAAGTTTCGCCGACAATCTTTACAGCCATTACTAGTGCAACAAACATCTCTAGAAGCACCATGATAGGGATGGCTACCCTATCCTTTGGTCACAGCGTGCATGGTAATTCCACTGGTATAAATGCTTCCCTGGACAGTAACGAAAAACCATGATCGTTTTCAATATTTCCTACAATCCAACAGCAAGGTAGTGCCTTCAAAGTGGTAAATACCCCATGGTTGTCTCATCTACAAGCATAACACTTGATTCTAGCCATAAAGCTAGGACTAGCCCACCTCAACTCATAGCAAGCTTGAATACTGAGCTCCAAAGGAAAGCTACATTGTTTTCTTCCTCCTAATACCGATTAGTGCTTCAAATATTATCTGCTAAAACTCTTTTGCTCCCGTCAACAAGGATGGCCTAACAAAGCATGAAGAATAATGCATGACAGCCAAATGTTTCCAGGGAAGTAACGTTGTTTAATTCTTCATTTTTTGTTATCATTAGTCTAATACATTATTGTTATTAGACTAAGTGTATTTCTATGGTTGCCCAAATGGCCACGACTAACGCCTCTCTTGACATCTTAGGTTTTGATGCATGGACCAAGCCCACGTAACGGGGGGAAGTAAATTGGAAATGTGATTTGGTTGGCCATGAAAGGTTTGGCTGTGTTCTGGTTAGTCTGAAAATGGCACTCTAGTGACAAAAGCTTGGAACACTCTAGATCCATTTAGAAACTGACCAGAAAGGAGAAAATTTGCTCGCTTGGATATGTCATCTTCTAATGATGGTGCTGAAGGAGCTACTGTTGCATTACCGATAGGAGGGAGCCCCAAAAACATTATAATACGATTAGAAGTTCGCTTGGTTGCAACGACGGTGCATGATGAGGAAAAAAGATATTAGTTGGATAAAGATAGCATATAACGTCTTTGCGCAAAAGAAGATAGATGTTAGCTACTGGCGAAAGGTACCTAACATACATTTGAAGCCAGCTATCGAAGGCTCATGGATTAAGAAACATGTACGTTGGGCAAAGACATTGGATGTCCATACTGCCTGGAATAACGAAAAAATTATCCGGCTGGGCGTTTATAAAATGTCAGTCAGTGACTACCAGCATCCCATTGCTGCCAAAACAGTTCATTGGGTTCCTCTTCAAGCACAATAGTCCTTGCCGCAACGTTTCCGAGGACGACGTGATTGGGACGAAATAAAAATTAGAGTCGCCACTAACCTCTTTTGTTTAGGTGGGTTAGCCACCTTTTTAGGAATCTATCTAACCCGACATTGGTCGTGAAATGGCGTATCAAGTTAGATAGGTCCCGGTCTGCGGAACCGGAGATTGGGTTCGGGAGTACAGTTACGTATGGGGAAGGATTAGCACCCCCACAACGCCCGTCAAAAGACGGTACCTATCAATTAAACATTAATTAAGCCTTAATAATGGGTTTTCAATTTTTTAACATTGGAATTTGATTTTTTAGTCTTTTAAGAAGAATAATTACTAAAGAAATTACCATCACAATTCTTTTAGCAATTATATTTATTGATGATTTACCAATGAATAATTATTAAAGAAAATTGCCATCACAATTTCTCTAACAATTACTCATTAATTATTTAACCATTTTTGATTGATTTTTTTTGATCAAATTTTAAAATTACCATTGAATAATTATTTAAGAAATTGCCATCACAATCTCCATAATAACTATCCATTATTTAATTAATCTTTTTTTTTGGATTTTTTTCTTAATCATATTTTAAAAATTACCTTTGAACAATTACTAAGGAAAATTGCCGTCACAATTTCCTTAATAATTGCCCTCCTTTATTTGCTTGACCACTTTTTGGGTTTTTCTTAAAAATTAGAATATAACATGGATATTTACATATGGCCTAAGGACATGTAATATATGAATTTAAAGGATAGATATGTGTACAAATAAGACATGAAAATATAGCTTATTAACATCAAATGAACCTAAAAAGCCTAACGTAGAAATTTCTACAAATTAATATCAACATAATTTCATATTTGTGGAGATATATATATCTTGGAACATAAATTGAAACAAGAGCTAGCATGTAGGGGATGGATTTACACGTGACAAAATAAATGAACGTAGGCTGAAATGAATTTTGATATGCACTAGAATGTGTCGGGTCATGAAAGCATAAGCACTAAAACTATTAATTGAAACATGATATCTAAATAGCAATAACAGGACGTCTATACACATGGGGTTTAAAATGAATAAGTCTAATTACACAAGAAACTACATATAGCAAATGGACAAATGTCAATGTGCATGGCAAATGATTTTTACAAGAGTTCGACATTTAAATAGACACTAACGACAATAGAAAGTCAAACAAATACATAGAAAAGTAAAATTATTTAAAAAGATGACGGGACTAATTAGAATCAAAACCAAAGTTGAAATTGGAATCAAGCTTGTGGTTAGACAAGTTACCAATGAAAACCGGCCTGCTTAGTAAGCAAACTGATGATACTGCAAAGAAGACTGGTCCGCAAGCTAAAAGGGGCCTGAAGTTGGATGTGGAAGAGAAGAATAGTGTGAAGTAAAGCTCGACTTGAAGAGAAATGGTAAGTTTTTTCTTTTGGCTTTTTCTCCCCCTCTTCCTCTTGCAGAGCTCTCCTTTCTTCTCCTCTTTTCTTCTTTTAATCGTACCCCAAAAGTCTCTCCTCTGAAAATACTTCACAAGCCATTATAAGAACCATCGGATTGGATCTTGCCTAGGCTTTTTGATTCCTTCCTTGAATCACTCTACCTTTTCTTCTACCTTTTATTGTCTTCCACTTGCTTTCTTAAAAGCTAAAAATATCTCTCTGGGTTTCCCGTTCTCTCTCTTTCTTCTTTTTCTTTTGGCTTTTGGCCATTTTGTTTTTTTGCCTCCTTTTTTTTGACTTTTTTTTTTCGTTTTGTTTTTTTCTTCGGCCCCCCTCCCCCCTTTTGGTTGGCATCCATCATTTTCTTGCAATCTTTTTCTTCAAAAAAAACTTTCCTTTCCTCACAGAGCTCTCCCCTTTCTTTTCTTCAGCCGTCCCCTTTTTATCTCATTTTTCTTCGGTTGGCCCCCCCACCTTTTTCATTTTTTGGTTGGCAGCAATTATTTGGCGCCGTTTCAACATTGTTCTGGGCCGCCCCTTCTCTACATTTTTCTTCGGTTGGCCCCCCCACCTTTTTATTTTTTTGGTTTGCAGCAATTATTTGGCACCGTTTCAACATTGTTCTGGGCTGCCCCTTCTTTTCATTTTTTCTTCGGTTGGCCCCCCTACCTTTTCATTTTTTTTGGTTGGCTTGACAGGGACGCAATGATAGGACTGAGATTTCTAGGCGTTGACTTTGTGCAACTGATGGTACCCTATGCTCATTTCTTGCTGCCGGTATTATCTGGCTGTTTTGTTTTTGTCTTCTTGCATGAGGCAATAATTTTGGTTCAATGTAATAAGGGAATCTCGGAAGCATTGTCAGATTTGGGAGATTTTCTAGGTGGCCGTCCCTTCTGGTCTCCTTGCTGCTGTGCTCCAATCTTCAAAACCTGCTCAATTCCAAATAGCAAAACCCAAGAAAAAGAAAAAATAGAAGACTAAAGTAAGATTAAAATTAAAATTAAAATCTAATATAAATAAAGAAAGTAAGAAAGGTTGTAAGAAAAGAAATTAAATAATGAGGTGTCTACAGTTGCCCCTCTTGGAGCATTTTCTAATGATCGTGAAGCTTGCTTCTAGATAATTAGGAAATGGTTCAAGACGTAGACACCATGTCTTTTTAAAACTTTTCAAGAGCCAAAACTTGGTCTCAAGCAAATCAAATGCCATAAATTGGTCTTTAAATAGAACGAGAGTCGTGAGTCGGTCTTTTAAATGAAACAAGTGCCGTGATCCGGTCACTAATTGCAACGAGAGCCGTGATTCAGTCTCCTAATGAAGTAAATGAATCGTGAGAACCTAAACTAGGTCTCAAAATGAAACAAGAGCCATGATTAGGTCTCTTAAATGGAAAAAATGCCGTGATTCGGTCACTAAATACAACGAAAGCCGTGATTAGGTCTCCTAATGAACTAAATAGACTGTGATAACCTAAACTAGGTCTCAAAATGAAACAAGAGCCATGATTTGGTCTCTTAAATGAGATAAGTGCCGTGATTCGGTCACTAACTGCAACGAAAGCCGTGATTCGGTCTCCTAATGAACTAAATAAATGATCCTCGAGAACCTAAAATAGGTCTCAAAATGAAACAAGAGCCATGATTTGGTCTCAAACGAAACAAGTGCCGTGATTCGGTCACTAAATGAAACGAGAGCCGTGATTCGGTCTCCCAATGAAAAATTAAATTGTGAGAAATTAAATTAGGTCTTAAAATGAAACAAAAGCCATGATTTGGTCTCTAAAATGAAATTAGTGCCGTGATTCGGTCACTAAAAGCAACGAGATCCGTGATTCGGTCTCCCAATGAACTAAATGAATCACTCCTTGGTTGAATGTCAAATTGAACTAAATTGAATAAAATGAATTTCAAAACCTTAACTGGGTCTCAAAAAAGAATTGAATGTCATACCTTTGGTTGCTTAAAGAAAAATAAGAGCCGTAACCTGGTCTCTTTCGATGAACAATCATAGTTGCTGGATTCTTGGAAATGGATACTTCCATCTTGATCTGGAGTTGATGTAGCAAATACCTGACATGTTATCTAAAAATCTGATGCTCTAAAATGATACAATGATCATGTCATGATGCATGCAATGCTCAATGCTTGATTTGCAATGACAAATTTAGTATCTTTTTGTACAAAGCCTGATTCTTGTTTGTAATAACATGGAAACCTCTTGCTTAATCCCCATCTTCTTGCTCATTCATTCTGATTAACAATTTCAAACTGTATCAGTGCTCTTCCGATTCAAATTGCTCGTTTCCATTATTTTTACACATTCCCGATGATTTGCCGCAAACAACTTCCATTTTCCTTCCGGGTGACTGGTTAGTTGAAACCCTGTCTCTTAAACCTAACCTATGCCTTTGAAAATTAAATGAGCATTTTCACACCTATATGGTTTTTCGCATGTTTATTCACATTTTGAAATCCATGACAAAATTTAATACAAGCAACAAACCAATTAACAATAAGATTCATCACATTATTAAAAAAAGATCAAAGAAAGAAATCAGCTTGATTCAACTTTTGCATTTCAGAAACAAGATTCATACAACGAAAGGAATTCAAACTTTAATTCACATTCAAAAAATAGGCTTAAAAAAATGAGAGAGTAAGTTCATTGATTCAATACAAGAGAAAGGATAAGAGGTACCTCCCAACAATGAATACTCAGAAACATGTGCGAATGAAACCTGAGTTCTTCCTTTAATCAATTGACGATACCAACGAATTTGACCACTCGGTCTATTGAGTGATCAGATCTGCCCCAATTAGAACCACTGAATTTGATCTTGCTTCAATCAATAACTGTGCTTATGCTTTTTTCTTCTACTTAAGCCACCTTTTTAGGTTTTCAACTTAAGTAACCCCTCAATTGATCAAGCTGCCCTTTCGGATTTTCAACTTGGATCTCTCCTTTTTCTTTTTCATCATTTTTTCATTCTTTTCTTTTTTTTTTCATTTTTTCATTTTTATTATTTTTATTATTTTTGGTTTTTTTTTTATTTTTTCATTTTCATTTCATTTTTTTATCATTTTTTTGGCATAGTATTTCTTTACAGCATCAGCATTGATAGGACTGGAGAATTCTTTCCCATCCATCTCTTGTAATAATAAAGCTCCACCAGAAAAGACCTTCTTGACAACATATGGGCCTTCCCAATTTGGTGCCCACTTGCCCCGAGAGTCACGTTGGTACGGGAGTATTTTCTTTAACACCAACTCCCCTTCTTTGAATTGCCTCGGCTTCACTTTCTTATCATAAGCTCTCATCATTCTTTTCTGGTATAGTTGACCATGACAAAGTGCGACAAGGCGCTTCTTATCAATCAAATTCAACTGATCATGTCGTTCTTGGATCCAATAAGCTTCATCCAAGTTCACTTCTCTAAGCACTCTGAGAGATGGAATTTCCACCTCGATAGGCACCACTGCTTCTGTCCCATATATCAACGAAAAAGGAGTTGCCCCAGTAGATGTTCGGACCGCAGTTCGGTAAGCAAGAAGAGCAAACGGCAACTTCTCATGCCAATCTCTGTAAGTTTCAGTCATTTTGGCCATAATCTTCTTGATGTTCTTGTTAGCTGCTTCCACCGCTCCATTCATTTTTGGCCGATATGGTGTGGAGTTGCTATGAATGATCTTGAAACGAGAACATAGTGATTCTATCATTTTACTATTCAAATTCTGAGCATTATCGGAAATGATTCTCTCCGGAAGGCCATATCTATAGATAATCTCCTTCTTCAAAAACTTAGCAACTACAGATTGTGTAACACTGGCATATGAGATTGCTTCAACCCATTTGGTAAAATAATCAATCATAACAAAGATGTATTGATGACCATTTGAAGCTTTTGGAGTAATTGAACCGATAACATCCATTCCCCACATGGAGAAAGGCCAAGTGGACGCCATAACATGTAGCGGATTTGGTGGAACATGAATCTGATCCGCATATATCTGACATTTATGACATTTCCTTGTGTAATTGATGCAATCCGATTCCATGGTTAACCAGTAATGGCCGGATCTCATAATTTGCCTAGCCAATTTGTGTCCACTAGCATGAGTTCCACAGACTCCTTCATGCACTTCACTCATAATCATCCGAGCTTCTTTAGCTGCCACATACCTTAACAAGACCTGATCACGGGTTTTCTTGTACAAAATTTCCCCATCCAAATAAAAGTTCATCGACAATCTCCGGATAATCTTCTTGTCGTTCTCTGATGCTTGATCAGGATATTTTTGGTACTTTAGGAACTGTACAACATCATGGTACCAAGGTTTGCCATCTTCTTCTTCCTCAACATTCATGCAATGTGTCGGTTCACCTCTCAACTCGATCTTGATCGACGGAATCTCTGTATCTGAATTAACTTTGAACATGGAGGCCAAAGTGGCCAGGGCATCAGCAACTTGATTCTCTTCTCGAGGTAAATGATGGAAAGAGATCTCCTTGAAGTTCTTTACGAGATCTTTGATGTAGTCATGATAAAGGACTAACTTCAAATCTCTCGTCTCCCATTCTCCCTTCAACTGATAAATCACAAGTGCATAATCATCATACACCTTTAAATTTTCAATTTTTCTTTCTATGGCCATCTGAATACCGAGAACACATGCTTCATACTCTGCCATATTGTTTGTGCATCGAAAATCTAATCTTGCAGTGGCCGGGAAATAGTTACCTTCTGGAGATGTCAGTACTGCCCCAATGCCATGTCCTATTGCGTTTGATGCTCCGTCAAAATACATTGTCCATGTTTCATCCTCATCTAATTCTCCATCAACATGAAATACTTCCATCAAATCTTCATCAGGAAAGTCAAACTCCATAGGCTCATAATCATCGCTAACCCTTTCTGCTAAAAACTCTGCGACAACACTTCCTTTGATGGCTTTTTGAGAAACATATCGAATATCATACTCGGACAACAATACTTGCCACCGAGCAATTCTTCCTGACAAGCCGGGTTTCTCAAATATGTATCTAATTGGGTCTAACTTAGCCACCAATAAAGTAGTATGGTGTAACATGTACTGTCTTAGTCGGTGAGCGGCCCAAGCCAATGCACAGCACATCTTCTCCAATGAGGAATACTTAGCTTCACATTCAGTGAACTTCTTACTCAAATAGTACACTGCATGCTTTTTCTTTCCAGTATCATCTTATTGCCCCAATACACATCCCATGGAATTTTCAAACACTGTGAGATATAAGATCAAAGGTTTTCCGGGTACTGGAGGTACCAACACTGGAGGATTTGTGAGATATTCCTTGATCTTTTCAAAAGCTTCTTGACAGTCATCATCCCATTCACCTGGATCTCTCTTTTTAAGCAATTTGAAAATTGGATCGCATTTAGCAGTCAATTGTGATATAAATCTGGCAATGTAATTCAATCTCCCAAGGAAACCTCTGACTTCTTTCGGAGTTTTAGGTGGTGATAAATTCTGGATAGCTTTGATCTTATTTGGGTCTACCTCAATCCCCTTTTCACTAACTACAAAACCCAATAGCTTTCCGGAGGTCACCCCAAAAGTGCACTTGGTTGGATTCAATCTGAGCTTGTACTTCCTCAGTCTTTTGAACAACTTCTGCAAATTGATAATATGTTCCACCGTCGTCCGAGCTTTAGCAATCATATCATCCACATACACTTCAATCTCTCTATGCATCATATCATGGAACAAAGTCACCATAGCTCGCTGATAGGTAGCACCAGCATTCTTCAAACCAAAAGACATCACTTTGTAGTTAAAAGTTCCCCAAACAGTGATGAAAGTTGTTTTCTCTTTATCCTCCGGTGCCATATTGATCTGATTATATCCCGAGAAACCATCCATGAATGAGAATATGGAATAGTGGGCAGTATTGTCAACTAGGGTATCAATGTGAGGCAAGGGAAAGTTATCTTTAGGGCTGGCTCGATTGAGGTATATGTAATCTACACATATTCGTACCTTCCCATCTTTCTTCGGTACCAGAACTATGTTGGCTACCCACTCCGGGTACTTTGCAACTTCAAGAAAACCTGCATCTAACTGCTTCATTACTTCTTCCTTTATCTTCAATAGCATCTCTGGTTTCATCCGTCTTAACTTTTGTTGAACTGGCTTGCATTCCGGCTTAATCGGCAGCTTATGAACTACAATTTCTGGATCTAATCTTGGCATATCTTGATAAGACCATGCAAAGACATCTGAATACTCTTTCAATAAATCAACTAGCTGTTGTCTTTCAGTTTCTGATAAAGTGGTGCCTTTCTTCACTTCTCTTCTGTCTTCTTCTGTGCCCAGATTTATCAACTCTGTAGTTTCTTTATGGGGCACTATCTGTCTCTCTTCTTGCTCAACTAATCTCAACAAGTCTTGAGGCAGATCAGAATCATCAATATCGTCGTTATCAACCTCATCAATATCAATCAACTTATCAAAGTTGAACTCAGGCCCGCTGTTTGTGCTATCTTCGCATTCATTGATGGTGGACCTGCGAAGGGCAATTTGGAATGGATATATACAAAGTAATAGAATAGGAATGCATGGTAAGAGAACAGAGATGAATTAAAGGTCTGGAGAAGAAAATTTGAGAATCAATAGAAGAAAACATAATGAATATATATTGCAATGTAATCTCATTGTGTCAAAAGTTAGCACATGCATCAATTCATCATTTAAGTTCAAATTATGTATAAACAAGAAAGAAAGCCTTAACAAATTATGAAAATACTCATCAATACTCTTAGGCATAAGTATTGACTTAATAAACAAGAGTTTCAGCTAATTACATTTGCTCAGAAGACGAAAACACAGCTGGCATCTCAACAACAGACCAATTGTCTAATTCAGTGTCCATTTCAGCCACATAGATTAACCCATCTAGCTGATCTGAGACCTCATCATCAACAGCACAAATGACCAAATTTTGCAATCCTGACTGAACAAACTGGACTGAAACCGGTACTTGCCCATACTGATTAAGGTTGACCCAACCAGCTGATACAAAAGTTTGTCTGATCGGTGGAAACTTCAATCCTTTCTCCTCGTCCATGCATACCCCATCCATCTTAGCCAACCTCCGGGCTTTCTTCTTCTTCTTCATTTGTTGTTTGTCTCTCCATGATGGTTTGAAACCCAGACCAAAAGTATTATCTTGGTGAGGCCAGTCTATCAATTCGGGATTTCCTTGCAGATTCTTTCCCAAACCCTTTCCATCCGACCAACCCAATTCCCGCATCTATCTCTTCTGACTAGTCAAGCCCTCAGAACTTTGGCTTGCACTCTTTTCCGACATGATCTCCGCAATTTCAAAAGATCGAAAAGAGTAGTCCAAAGCTTCTTCGGCAGCTTCAATGTAAGGGGAGTCCGAAGATTGTGTCACCATGATATCCTCTTCTCCTCTAACTGTCACTATTGTCCTTTCCACCCGAAACTTTACTTTTTGATGCAGGGTTGATGGAACTGCCCCAGCCAAATGTAACCATGGCCGACCAAGGAGACAAGTGTAAGATGGGTTGATATCCATCACTTGGAAAACCAATTCAAATGTAACCGGACCGACCTGGAAAGGTATCTCTATGGTTCTATACACTTCCCTTCGAGTTTCATCGAAAGCTCTGACTATGAGGTTACTCGACTGCAGATAGGACAAGTCCACTGGTAGCTTCTGTAAAGACCTGAGAGGCATGACATTCAATGCTGAACCATTGTCGATTAGAACCCTCGCCATTGTGTAACCCTTGCATCTGGTAGTAATATGAAGTGCTTTGGGAACTTCCCTCATTCCCGTAGGTATCTCATCATCCGTAAATGTGATGTAACTAACTACACCGATGCTTCCAACTATATGGTCCATATCAACAACAGAAATATTTTTAGACACATAAGACTGACTCAAGGCCTTCAATAATGATTTTCTACGGGTCTCGGAGTTCAACAACAGTGCAAGTAAAGAGATACGGGCTGGTGTCTTATTCAATTGGTCAACGACACTGTATTCACTTTGCTTAATGATCTTAAGGAACTCCTCAGGTTCATTAACAGAAGCACCATTGGTAATCTCTTTCTCTGATATCATCTCCTAAACATTCATCGGCCCATCATTCATCTTAGCCTTTTCTTTAGAAGACTCACCATATTCAGGACAATAAACCCTACCACTTCGGGTAATTCCACCAACATCAGACACCGGGGGAAATCCCGACTCCTTAACTCCAATTGTAGAAAAACTGCATTCATACTTCCAAGGAACTTGGTGATCATCTTTGTACCCAAATGGTTGGGGAGAATTCACAACCACTGGTGATGTTGGTTTTGGTGCATCATAGTGGATCACAAAAGGCTTAGGTGCCTCCGTGGGGGTAAGAACGAATGGCTTTTGTGCTGGAGGTGCGTCATAGTAAACTACAAAAGGCTTTGGCTTGGGTAGCTCATCATAGTACACCACAAATGGTTTCTGTGCTCCTTTTTCATCTCCTATCATATTTACGGAACCATCAATCCGTTCTATATAAAACTCAATTAAAGACTGATCCATCATCCTTTGCACCAATTCGCGAAAATACTTACAATGCTGTACACCATGTCCCATCCTACCACAATACTGGCAACCATCAACCTTCTTCCCACACTGAATCATCTGTGCCTTCTTTAGAGCGTCGAAAACTGTAGCCATGGAAGTTTTCACTTCACTCACAGATCTCTTCACATATTCACCATTACCAATCACATTTACTGCTGCCCCCCCATGATTCAGCAAAGGATTTTGCCTAACATTAGGTTGCGTATTCTGAGAGAAACTCAACCTTCCTTCTTTTACCAAATCTTGTACCTTAAGTTTTAGCACATAGCAGTCTTCAGTTGAATGACCGGCTGCTCCGTGGTGATAGTCGCAATGTTCATTGGGTTTAAACCAATCTGGGTATGGTGGTGTGTAAGTTTTGGTCACGCGTGGTTTTTCAATAAGCTTTTGTTGTAAAAGTTGTGGGAGCAAAGCAGTATAAGTGTATGGGATGGGATCAATTCTAGTATAAGTCTGAGCAGGCCTTGGATTGGTTCCGGCATTTGTGGCGGTGCTTGGTCTGTGTGTGAAAGTTGGTGCAGTAGGATGGAAACTTGATCCGGAAGCAATGTAGTTGGCGGCTGGTGGTTGGTATGGAGCATGCGATTGGTAAGAAATATGTGGTTGATATGCACCCCGAGGCCTATAAGAACCTGAGCGCCAGTTGTGGGAAGGCCTTTGATTGGGGTTGTGGTAGTTTTGATGCTGGTAAGTATATGGGTATGAATGGCTATCAGTAGCATGAACCTCCCCTTCCCTCTTCTTGGGATTATGCACCTTTTTCCCTCCAGATAAGTCTCCACCGTCTATCTTTCCACTCTTGATTGCCTTTTCCAAACACTCTCCTGCAACCACAATATCGGTAAATGAGCCAGAAATGCTAGTAACAAGCCGGTCATATAGCGGTCCTTTCAGAGTTTCAATGAAAGTATAGTTTGACTCTCTTTCTGTCAGTGTAGGGTCAACCTGAGTAGCCACATCTCTCCACCGTTGGGCATACTCCTTAAAGGACTCACTGGACTTCTTTTCCATGGTTTGAAGGGTCAATCGATCAGAAGCTAGATCAGTCATATGTTTATATTGGTCAATAAATGCCTTTACCAAATCTGACCAAGACTGAACTTTAACCCTGTCGAGCTGATTATACCACCTCAAAGCTGCCCCAGAAAGACTATCTTGAAAAAAATGAATTAGGAGCTTGTCATCATAAGCATAGGCTGCCATCTTTCTCACATAGCTAGTGAGATGTTCTTGGGGGCACCTGGTTCCATTATACTTCTCAAAATCGGGGACCTTAAATTTCGGGGGTATCACAATACCTGGAACCAAGGTAATGTCAGCTGCATTCATAGCTCTATAATACCGTGCCCCTTCAATTGCCTTTAGCCTTTCCTCCAACATGTTCAACATTTTGCTATTCGAGGATGCCTCCTTAGAAATTTCTGGATCAAGTACCATTGGATTTGCTGAAGTTGCACCCACATTAATGATTGGAACGTGAGTAGGTTGGGTAGTTTGAGTGGGTAAAGTGGTGTAGACAAACCCACTAGCATTAGGTTCGGTAGATGGTGGAGGTGGGTAAGGATATGCCCCATATGGCGGTGGAGGTGGGTACTGATTTTGAGTATCTGGCACAGCTGGCGGAATAGGAATGTTGAGTGTTGGTAGGTTTTGCTGGGTTGTCTCGGGCGTATACCCTGGAGCATGAATTGGTGTCTCAGTATGAACAGGTGTATTCTCTCTGACCATCATACTCAACTCATTGATCCTTTCCATTGCCTTATTCAGCTTTTTCATCAGATCCTCATTAGTCCGTTTCAAATTTTCCATCTCTGTATTCTGCTCTGCCATTTTCCTTGCCTGTAACCTAATGTAGTATCGGGGAGCTTGGGATGCTATCTTGAAACCCTTAATTACCATGAACATGAATCAGGAGAATTATTGTGATTAAAAGAAAATAATAATGCTTTAATAATTTAAGCATGAGAAAATGATGCATGATAAGAATCCATCCACAACAAGTAAAACCATAAAAGATAACTGATCATTGCATGTAAGCAAAATCACCCATCATCCAAAATACTTGATTACAATCATCCGGCGAAATAAACTGTTGAGAAGTTTTACAGCAAACTTTCTTTCAAGCTGTCCATATTCAACCCGGAGCCTTTCTATCATGTGCTTCAATTGGAGATTCCCATTACTTTAATCAATGACTTTTCGGTAGATTTGGACTTCTCCCTTGAGCTCTTCTCTTCTGCTCTTCTCAGCTTCTAGCTTCTCCTTCAATACCCTTTTTGAGATAGTCTGGATGTGTACAGACCCTTTTCACTTCCCTTCTCTGCCTTTTGACCAAACGGAGCCACTTACCTTCTGCCTCATATTTTCTGATGAACATTTCCATCTTTTTCGAACGTGCCTCCTCTAGTTCTTTTTTTAAACTCTGAATGTCTTCCTCTTTCTTCTTCAACTCCTCATTCTCCAGTTCGAGTTGCTGACATCTCTTGGTTAGCTGGTCTATCACACTTTCTTGTGTCTGCAAATCACTTAATGGATTGCCTTGTCCACTTGCCATGATCAATTTCCTTTTACTTTTTCTTGTTGTGAATAAATTTCCTATGATGAAATGCAGAAAATGGGATGGAATGATGTAAAGAAGAAAAAATATATATATATATATAGCAATAATAATGAATGCGATATGAAAAACAAAATATTTGCCCATTGCTAAATAGGAATACTAGAATGCTTTGATTCATTACAGACATCCTTTTCGACTAATAAACTGTGCTCAAACTATTTGTAAACTAAATCATCATCACTGGCTAATTATTTACAAATCATAAACTGTAGATCATTGGGAACCCCCAGTCATGTTTCTAAGCTTTTCTGCCAATTAATCCCTTTCCTTCTTCACCTCACACCAATTCTCCACCAGTTTGGCATTTTCTGCAGTCAATTTGTTGATGGTGTTTTCGGCCTTAATGCGCAAGTTCGTTTGAATGCTACAGTTCAACACGGCTTGGCTTTTAAGATGCTCCAACTTACGCTTCTCTTCCTCCTATTGACATCTTTCTTCGGCCCTTCCAATCTTTATCTTTGCCAATTGCTGTTGCAAAGCCTCTATCATGCTGATTACCTCAGACTCCATCAGTTGTTTCCCTCTTTCTTCTCGCAGAGAATGTCGATATATGCCAATAGCTTCACCAGCCTGCTCACATTTATCTTCTAATGCATCCTTCTCCTTTATCACTTCAAAAATCTCTGTTTCAGCTTTCTCAAGAGCTTCTTCTGCTGTCTTTTTCCCATGCTGAGCCAATTCTGTATCAAACAGGAACTTTCGCCCTTGCTCATCAAACTCCATCTTCTGCTTCTTCAACATAGTCTGGCTTTCAACCAACTTCTCTTCTAAGTCATTCACCTTTAGTCCCTCTCACATCAACTTGTTCTCATATTCAAGTCTGGCAAACATGTCTTCAGAGTGCGACCCCAGTTTGAATTTCACGCCCTCCTTTGGCGGTAGAGTCTCATTTTTCACTCTATCTCTTTGCCACTCCACATATTCAAGGGTACACAACCCCAATTCAGTTTCTGGCGGCATTCTTTCCATGTTGAGCCTTCCTTCCTCTCCCATCTTTCTGACTTTCCCTATCTCCTCATCATTGTCATACGAGATCTCAATGCTATCTAGCCCATGTGTAGCAGGAACAAATTGGCATATTCCTAACTGCCTTAGAAACAACAGCGAGGAGAAAGAAATTGCACTCCAAGGCCCAATAAGAATCACCCATGGTTTACCTCCATAACTATATACCGCACCTTTTGGTCCCATCCATTCGACTTTCCAAAGGACATCTTTGCTTGTCATGGTCTTGAGCCAGTCGACCCATCCTTGTTCATCCTTTGTCTTCCATCTAATTCTCGAATACTCTTCCAGAATATCACGCCCTTCAATAAAAGGCCCCTTAAACTTCCGGAGAGAACATGGTTGGTGACTTCTGAACCACACCATGAGCAACTGAGCACAACCTAGAAAACGGCCTTTCCCATTCTTTCGACAATGCATCAAAGATTGAATTGTTTCCGCTAAAATTGAATGGACAGGACTACATCCTTGGTTAATTTGGGAAACCAACTCCACAATCAGATAATTTATCTCTCCCACAACTTTTGGGAAGATGACCATGCCATATATCAAGATAGCCATAAACACACGTGCATTCTCCGTTGTCAATTTGGTTTCCATCATGTTCAACCAAGTGTCGGTCGACCGGTTCACCGGTGCTTCCACATGACCAAGAGCCTTTTTGAATCTCCTAAAAGGGCGGATTAAACATGCTTCCCTCAAATAAATCCGGTCTATTGGGTTAGAGTTTGGCTTCAACAATTCTTGGTACTCTTCCATAGTTGGGAACATATCTGCGTCATTAATCATAAAACACCTATAATCCGGATCAAAGAAATAGACCAAAGCACCTAGCAACTCCTGATCTACATCAATCTTCAACAGCGATCCTATGCAACCAAACTTCTTCACAAACTCTGGCTTCCCCGGCATCTCATCCCATAAGTTCTTGAGTTTGGTAAGGTCATTCTGCTGAAGGTCCATCTCCACTTTTTCAGGCAACTTATGTCGAGGCTGACAGGCAAAACAATCACCTTGCGTCTGACTCTCTTGTATGTCCATGGCTACTACCTCATTGACTTCCACTGCATTATCCTTGTCCATCTCCATGACTCAAAGACGTCTAGATTCCAATTGGCAATAGGCAAATACTTTGGGAATGCATGCAAAGATGCAAAATATGATGCCAAAGAAAAACAAAAGAAAGAAAAAAGGAATTCAATTAATAATCAATCAAGAGTAAAGGAAAACGAACAAAGGTAGTAAATAACTGTTAAAACAAACAAATTTGCCCCTTTTTATATCCATCACACACGCACACGCATGCAATCTTTGATTTAGGACATTGATGTCCTTGGGGCCGGCAGTCTTTCTACTGTGGATAAAATTTTTCCCACACTACGATCATAGCTCATTGATAAAAACAGAGAAAGATAAAGGAGTGTTCCTTCATGTGTACTTAGTATTGTAGTCACCTCACGGGTTCGGCTCTAACTAGGTTATCTCACCAAAACTAGATGCTGGTTGGACTTTGATCCTATGGAAAGGTTCTCGAATTGCCCCTACTAGCGGTTTGCTATCCTATGCTAGCAAGTACAATCCGAGTGAGAGTGTTCGCTCAACTCCCGGGGACAGAGTCCCTTGGAAGCCTGTTACTATGCTCTCTTCTAAAAGGTGATCCGACCATCATCGGATTATGCATGAATGCAAGAAGTGATGTGTGTGGAAGGAACTTACAAACCTTTACCGATCATTGTGATATGCCAAACATTACCAAACTCATCCACCTTTCTCTTTACACAAGGAAAACAAACAACTTAGCAATAAACAAGTGAGATAATATAACAAGCATAGAAAATAAGACATATAAAACACACAGATAAAATAATAGGATAACAAGATGCTTAATAATATCTAAAGGCAATTCCTAAAACTAACCCCACATACAACTTTTTTTTGAATTTTTTCTTTTCTTTACCCTTTTTTGTTTTTTTGTTCTCTTTTTTTGTGTGTTTTTTTTATAAAACCCGATTTATTAAGACCCAATTAATATCAATTTCATCTCGGCTCGACTCTCAAATCTGTCCCCAGCGGAGTCGCCAAGCTGTCGCAACGTTTCCGAGGACGACGTGATTGGGACGAAATAAAAATTAGAGTAGCCACTAACCTCTTTTGTTTAGGTGGGTTAGCCACCTTTTTAGGAATCTATCTAACCCGACATTGGCCGTGAAATGGCGTATCAAGTTAGATAGGTCCCGGTCTGCAGAACCGGAGATTGGGTTCGGGAGTACAGTTACGTATGGGGAAGGATTAGCACCCCCACAACGCCCGTCAAAAGACGGTACCGATCAATTAAACATTAATTAAGCCTTAATAATGGGTTTTCAATTTTTTAACATTGGAATTTGATTTTTTAGTCTTTTAAGAAGAATAATTACTACAGAAATTACCATCACAATTCTTTTAGCAATTATATTTATTGATGATTTACCAATGAATAATTATTAAAGAAAATTGCCATCACAATTTCTCTAACAATTACTCATTAATTATTTAACCATTTTTGATTGATTTTTTTTGATCAAATTTTAAAATTACCATTGAATAATTATTTAAGAAATTGCCATCACAATCTCCATAATAACTATCCATTATTTAATTAATCTTTTTTTTTTGGATTTTTCTCTTAATCATATTTTAAAAATTACCCTTGAACAATTACTAAGGAAAATTGCCGTCACAATTTCCTTAATAATTGCCCTCCTTTATTTGCTTGACCACTTTTTGGGTTTTTCTTAAAAATTAGAATATAACATGGATATTTACATATGGCCTAAGGACATGTAATATATGAATTTAAAGGATAGATATGTGTACAAATAAGACATGAAAATATAGCTTATTAACATCAAATGAACCTAAAAAGCCTAACGTAGAAATTTCTACAAATTAATATCAAAATAATTTCATATTTGTGGAGATATATATATCTTGGAACATAAATTGAAACAAGAGCTAGCATGTAGGGGATGGATTTACACGTGACAAAATAAATGAACGTAGGCTGAAACGAATTTTGATATGCACTAGAATGTGTATGAAAGCATAAGCACTAAAACTATTAATTGAAACATGATATCTAAATAGCAATAACAGGACGTCTATACACATGGGGTTTAAAATGAATAAGTCTAATTACACAAGAAACTACATATAGCAAATGGACAAATGTCAATGTGCATGGCAAATGATTTTTACAAGAGTTCGACATTTAAATAGACACTAACGACAATAGAAAGTCAAACAAATACATAGAAAAGTAAAATTATTTAAAAAGATGACGGGACTAATTAGAATCAAAACCAAAGTTGAAATTGGAATCAAGCTTGTGGTTAGACAAGTTACCAATGAAAACCGGCCTGCTTAGTAAGCAAACTGATGATACTGCAAAGAAGACTGGTCCGCAAGCTAAAAGGGGCCTGAAGTTGGATGTGGAAGAGAAGAATAGTGTGAAGTAAAGCTCGACTTGAAGAGAAATGGTAAGTTTTTTCTTTTGGCTTTTTCTCCCCCTCTTCCTCTTGCAGAGCTCTCCTTTCTTCTCCTCTTTTTTTTTTTAATCGTACCCCAAAAGTCTCTCCTCCGAAAATACTTCACAAGCCATTATAAGAACCATCGGATTGGATCTTGCCTAGGCTTTTTGATTCCTTCCTTGAATCACTCTACCTTTTCTTCTACCTTTTATTGTCTTCTACTTGCTTTCTTAAAAGCCAAAAATATCTCTCCGGGTTTCCCGTTCTCTCTCTTTCTTCTTTTTCTTTTGGCTTTTGGCCATTTTGTTTTTTTGCCTCCTTTTTTTTGACTTTTTTTTTATTTTTGTTTTTTTCTTCGGCCCCCCTCCCCCCTTTTGGTTGGCAGCCATCATTTTCTTGCAATCTTTTTCTTCAAAAAAAACTTTCCTTTCCTCACAGAGCTCTCCCCTTTCTTTTCTTCAACCGTCCCCTTTTTATCTCATTTTTCTTCGGTTGGCCCCCCCACCTTTTTCATTTTTTGGTTGGCAGCAATTATTTGGCGCCGTTTCAACATTGTTCTGGGCCGCCCCTTCTCTACATTTTTCTTCGGTTGGCCCCCCCACCTTTTCATTTTTTTGGTTGGCAGCAATTATTTGGCACCGTTTCAACATTGTTCTGGGCCGCCCCTTCTTTTCATTTTTTCTTCGGTTGGCCCCCTACCTTTTCATTTTTTTTGGTTGGCTTGACAGGGACGCAATGGTAGGACTGAGATTTCTAGGCCTTGACTTTGTGCAACTGATGGTACCCTATGCTCATTTCTTGCTGCCGGTATTATCTGGCTATTTTGTTTTTGTCTTCTTGCATGAGGCAATAATTTTGGTTCAATGTAATGAGGGAATCTCGGAAGCATTGTCGGATTTGGGAGATTTTCTAGGTAGCCGTCCCTTCTGGTCTCCTTGCTGCTGTGCTCCAATCTTCAAAACCTGCTCAATTCCAAATAGCAAAACCCAAGAAAAAGAAAAAATAGAAGACTAAAGTAAGATTAAAATTAAAATTAAAATCTAATATAAATAAAGAAAGTAAGAAAGGTTGTAAGAAAAGAAATTAAATAATGAGGTGTCTACAGTCCTCTCCTCAAACGGATGCACAAGAGCATTGCATAGGTAATTTGGGACCCCGAAAGTGCCTATAAACACCCCACTACAAGCTCGGCAACAACAACAAGAAAAAAGGAGATGAGCAGTATCTTCATCATTTTAGTCGAGAAACCTCCCGAGTGAGCAAACTTTCCTCCAAGAATAGCTTTTCCTTTCTCCTCTCTAAGCTCTTCTAATTTCTTCCCTCAGTCATCAATACTCCCAAAAATAATCACGGGCTCAAGTTTCCTTTCAAGATTTGCCGTCCTTGTATCTTTGTCATCTTTGGTTGAAGGAACGCAGAAAACAGAGTAGAATAGAGAGTTTTGATACTTGCCCATGTTAGTTGCTGGAGCTGATCAGAATCTATTTCTAAAGAATGTTGTAAGAGCCTCTTGCATCAGCAACAATCATGCCATGGACTGGAAAGGGGAGCGGATTCTCGTTCCAATATCTACGAATCGCTGCTGCTGAAAGCCTTGGATCCTTTCTTATTGACTAGGGCTCGGATCATTGGGGGTCTAGACCAGTTTTTCCTATTTGCTGGGATTCATCCAACTGGCAATCCACCTAGCATGTGACTTGGCTCCACCATTTCACTTGTCAGACCACGTATATATGTTCAAGAAATGTAATGCCTAGCCTTAAATTTACCTAGTTTGGAGCCATAGGTTAATGTAAGAAAAGTTTTTATACTTGGTGTGTCTATAGATGTATTCTTAGCAAAAATAAGAACAATTTTTACTTAGGGAAATTTTTCCCATTTTGAAGAATTAGACTCCTGAACATCTAGGACAAACTTTGACCTAGGAGATAAAGGTAAACTTTTCTATATTATTTTCAAAAATTTACATACCATCCTTCGAGAGTTAATTGGTTCTCAAAACTAACGTATTTTCTGTCTTTGACGTGTCTAAGAATATTTGAAACTATCACGGTGTTTTTTTAGCATTCTAAGTTGACAAAAATATTACCTAACAAAAATGTCGTAGTGTCCGATGTCATTTTCATAAATAATTATAAAATTACAAATTGAATTTTTCTTCATTGATAATGATTTTTTCTACAATATTAGAGGATGTCATCCTGTTATACACTGTTTAAACTTGAAAATTGTCTAGTTGTTCCATAAAAATCTGATGTACAATTACCATTTTGCCCTTGAGAAACTTGAATTGTATTTTAACACCATACGATGTATTGTTCTAAATTTTCTAGTTAGCTAATAGCGTTTGATTAGTTGATCTTCTTTTTCATGAAATGACCTAGTTTCAAATTAATTTAATAAAATTCCTAATTAAATAATTTCTTTCATGGGACATAACGAGAATTAATAAAATTCATGGAGGGTATTTTTGTCATTTAATAGAAAGTCTTGACTTTTCTAGAGAAGACAAGAATTTTCAAGACAAAATTTTTGCTTTTCCCCCTTTTTTTATGCTTTGCCGAACCCCCTTCTTCACCTTCTTCCTCCATTTTTCTTCCACCAACACCAAACTTCTCCATACTCCTTTAATTTCCAAACTCACTCTTTTCCCCAAAATCCGCCATCAAGCTCTTCTAACCAAGAAAATCTCCATCAAACCTACAAACTAAACATTTTATCAAAGAATTTCAAGGGTTAGCTTTCATGCTTCTTCAAGTAAATTCAATTTTATTTCTTCAAAGGTTCCAAGGAATTTTGTTCTCTTTTCTTTTTCTTCCAACTAGGTTTGTAAATTCTCTATAAAAGCTTTTATTTTGTAAGTTTTGTCCATGCAAATTCATGCATCTTAATATAGTTTGAAAAACTTTAAAACCCTAAGATATTTTTATTAAATAAAGTTAGGATGTAAGTTAGTAATTGTATTCTTAGATGTTTATTTGAAATTAGGAATACTTAATTTGATGAAGAATTCCTTAATTAGGGCCATTACCTAGTTAAATGGATTTTAGTAAAGTATCATCCTAGAGAAAGTATAGTATTTTGCCAAAAGACCCATGGCATTTTATCTCATGAATGATAATTTGATGGAATTAGAAAGAAATGTGAGCCAAGACATTGATGAGAAAAGTTGTAATTTTGGTAGTTGTAGAATGAACCTACCTTATGCTATAATGTGAGCACCTTGGACAAGTAGAGTATGAAGATTCAGTTGGATGAAATTCAAGGCTTGTATAAGCCATAAATGGAGTAAGAAATTAGTATGGATAGTTAGTTTAGGCATAAGAATTTTATGGAGGAAAATGGCCATTCCAAGTTTATGGAAAATTCAAGTGTTTTGCTTCAAACCTTAATGTAAGCATATAAATTTAACTTCCTTGTAGTTATTGTACATTAGTAATATGCCTAAATCTTTAAGAACCAAAATGCCTGGGTTTTTCCTCACCTTAAACCCATAAGTTGAATTTTTCTCTTCTAGGAGCAAAATCATTCAAAATTTTTATTATACATAATTACACCAAATTAGGTCAACAAGCAAATTTCGTTAGGAGAAATAAACTTGCTCATACCCTAACTCCGTTTATCTAAGCCCTAGAATACAAATTCACCTTTTATGATTCAAGTTAGTAATTAGAAAAAGGTGCATTTTTGCATATTCACTTGACAATTCTTTTCTATTGTCATATGTTAATACATTGTCCAAATATAAACGTATAGGTGGTGAATTATCTTTTAAGGATAATGAATGTGTGGAATAAAGGGAGTGAAAACCCTTCCCAAACTAGTGAGTGGAACTTTGTTGGATCTAAATTCAAGTTTGAATGAATTAGAATGTTTTACTATTTAAATTAGCTTTCAAATATAAAGGTTTGATTTTCTTAAATTCAAATTGATTTGTGATAATTGATATTTGCCTATGAATCTTAAATATTGATGACCTTGACATGGATTAAATGTGAAGACCCGACCCAACCTGCGAGGTATTGTCCGCTTTGGCCCGAAGCCTCACGATTTTATCCCACTCAAAAGGCGTCTCACAGTATTGGGTTTGGATCTCACTATATATATCACATTGAAATCCCACATCCTGACGATGCGGGATTGGGGTATTACAATCATACCCCCTTAAAGGCTTGACATCCCCGGCAAGCCCAACACACACAGATCAAGGACCACACCAAGCATTGGGACTGTAGAGGTGGCTCCCACCGCGCTCACGTGATGTAGCACTTAGTTCCCAGCCCGCCTGGTGCCTGCTCTGATGCCAATTGTGGAGACCCAGCCCAACCTGCAAGGTATTATCCACTTTGGCCCGAAGCCTCACGGTTTTGTCCCACTCAAAAGGCGCCTCACAAGTAGAAGGTGGGTCTCACTATATATATCACATTGAAATCCCATAACCTATAGGTCCTAGGATTGAAACCTGGCTCTGATACCAATTGTGGAGACCCGGCCCAACCTACTTTGGCCCGAAGCCTCATGGTTTTGTCCCACTCGAAAGGCGCCTCACAGTATTGGGTTTGGATCTCACTAACACACCCGGAGCTAGCATGACTTTTCGCTACGAATGGAATAGTGCAAGATGATGTATGAATTAAACAATATGTCGGTCCGGCTGTGTCAAGTCAGAAGAGAAGATAAGCTTAAGGTAAGCCGTAGTTGGAAGATGAGATTGGTAACCATGCATGAAAACACTAAAGTGGACTTCTTTAAGTCTATAGCCAATGGATTGGACGTCCATTGGTGAATTGGTCGGTGGATCGGGCCAAGGATCAAAGTGTTGAGAGGTTTAAAAGAGAAGAGAAAGTCTGGCCCGGGGCCCGAGTAGACCCGGTGTCAGACTCCCCTATAAATAGGGGGGGAGGCCGAGCTCTCCCTTCATTTTCTCTCTTTCTCTCTTTTCTCCTTTCTCTTTTCTCTCAACTGCTCTTTTGGAGCAATTTTGGACTTTTGGCCGATCCGGACAAATCGACCTCAAGTTCAAGGCGAGATCTTGGTATGTTATTCTTAACTCCTTGAACTATGTTTTTCTAAGTTTTCGTCTAGGAGAGATCCAAGCTCAAAGTTAGTTTAAGCTTTTAGTTAGATTTTAAGTTTAGATTTGAGATCTAGGAACTTTGAGCTTGTGATTCTCGTTTTTGCTCCGGTAAACGTGTAGTGGGAGGTGAGAGGAACCTCCATCTCGAATTTCATGTTGAACGGCGGACTGAGGGGCTCAGGAACCGAGGAAAAGCCTTGGATCCCGAGGATCCCGAACGGCTCCCGCGCGGGAGAGACCCGTGACCCAGGTCCCGAGCGGGACCTGGGCCAGTCCCGCGCCGACCTGGGCCTTTTGGCCCAATCTGTGTGGCCGGGCCCTGTTGGGCCAAAATCGAGTTGGGCTCGGCCCAACTCACCAGGGAAGGGCCTTTTGGGCCCAGAAATAGGCCGGTCCTGACCCAGCCACGTGGGGGAGGCTTACCTGGCCCAGACTCAGGCCGGGTTGGGCCCATAGTGTGGGGCCCACGGGTCCTAGGGGCATTTTCGTAATTTTTCACCAAGTGTCTGATTTTTATCCTAGAACCTCCAGGACACTTTTCTAAGCCCCGAATCACTTCCAAACATCGTCATAGGTCATATTAGAGTCTCGTAGGTGCATTCATAAATTTAATTATGAATGCTAATGTATATTTCCGTGTACTAGGACTCCGGGTGAATCGAATGCGGCGATGCTCCGAAGGTTGAGCTACATGGAGCGCTTGGGAGTATACGAATCTCCCATCACTGTGAGTGACCTAGACTTCTTTGTTTAGCCACTGGGGGAAAATGTTTTTAAAATGATTTTAAAAACATAAATGTTTTCAAAAAGGTTTTGGGATACGGAAAATCCATACACACATTTGTTTGTGATATACCCACACAGGGAGTGTGATGTTTTAAAAAGAAATATAAAGACTTATGTGTGTGTGTATATATATTTTAAAAATGTATGTTTTATACATATATATATAATTATGAAATATTAATATTATGATTTTTAAGGGTGCGATACCCTTGCGAGATGAGTGATTGAGAGGGATGCTGCTCGGGGCTCCAATATATGCGGGAGCGTGGACCAAGTTAGAGAAGGCATGCATGATTCTCAGCAGTGGACAGCCTATTGAGGGGCACAGTGAGATGAGACCTGGTTAGGAGAGGCGCGTAGGGAAGCTCGCCAGGCTCCAGTTCACTGTGTTCCACCACAGCGAGGCACCACCGAGGGAAAGGGCTAAAGAAAGAGAAAAGAGAAATGTTTTAGAAAGAAAAGAGATAGCCCTTGGTGCAGTAAGGCATAAGACGACCGACGGGTCGCGCCTTCAGTATGATAGAAGTGCCAGCCCACTTTATGTATATATATTTATTTGTTTATTGAATGTGCTTTTAAAAGAGGGTTCTCAGCAGGAGAACCAGAAAAGAGTTTTCAAAAGAAAAATATTTATTTTATTTTATTTTATTTTGGATTTCCCTTATTTGCCCTAACCCAGATGGAGATTCTTAGAACCTCTGTCACTCACTTGTATCCAATGTGGATGGATGTAGATCCGCGTACGGGGTCAGCTAATAGAATGGAGGCTCACTAGGAGACGTCGGTGGCTTAGGCTTAGCAGTTTCCGTTGCGTAGGTATTCCTTAAATTTAATCCACTGGTACTACTTTAAAGATTATTATTTTATTAAATGGTTTTTAATCAAAGTTTTAGTTGTTTTGCAGCGATGATATCCATTTCAATGCCTTGCGGTGCTTCTGGTGCGTGACCGGTCGGCACGTACTTCGAGGTAATGCGGCGGTTGCCACGTGGCCGACCTGGACAGGTCGGGGCCTGACAGTCACTATATATATCACATTGAAATCCCAAATCTTGATGATGTGGGATTGGGGTATTACATTAACCTACTCCATAATTTTTGTAATCAAATGTTTAGAAATGTGATGAATTTGATGGAAATTGATACAATTGGATTTGATTTTGATAACTGGGCAATTGGCCAAATGGTATATGATCGAATTGTGCTATTTTATGTCATGGTTATGGTAGATGAGTTATTAGTCACTGCAGTGGCGCTTCTCATGGTCCGACCTTATTGAGTCAGTGTGAGTAAGCAGTTGACTCTCACATGGGATGTATGGTACAGGGGTTCGATTGTGCACATTATTATTTGATTATTTGATCCCTATAGGAGTACAGTGGACATAGCTACGTACCACCCGTAGTGAAGGCTCATACCAATGTCGATTTTGTGCATTTTAATAAACTTAAATAAAACATACAATCTTTTAATAGACTCAGACCCCATTTTGGCTGGATATGAGTTTGAGTGTAAGTTTTGGCAAGCCCAGAAATAGATTCTCATAGCATTGTTGCTTATTTCATTCACTGTTACGTTATGGAATTTTTGAATACTTAACCTGATTTCCTTTACCTTAAGATACATAAATTCACATTTTTATGAATTGTTACATATTTCAATTTAAATTCTACAATGCATATGTTTACACTGTGTCTATTTAAATTTTAAGAACTGGTCTAGTTTCACTCACTGAGTATAATTTATATACTCACCCCTTTTTTCCTTTTTAAATTTATTTTTAAGCCAGTAGGATGCCTATACAGGATAGATTGCTAGAGAATGGGACTCATCTCCGGACAGTTGATAGTAAGTCATTATAACTTATCTATTACTAAAATCGGATCCACTGACACGATTTTGAGTCTATTAGCCTAGTTAATATGACTTCTGGAACTATTACATAATGTATAAACATTACTTAACTGATACTTTCTTTTGTAATCTATTAGTATTCCCTATCTTAAAACTTAAGTATGAATAAATGTATAGAAAAATAAGTGTATGAGTTTTATAAATTGATAGTTATTATCTAAATTTTAAATTGTATGTGTGCTTAAAAACTACATGGCATATTATATTTAAATATTTGCAAGCATTTTACTAATGGGATCCAAAGTACTATAAGCCTTGTGAGCTTCGAGTTGTGGACGAAGCACGCCGTTCATAATTCGTAGCACGTGACGGTTGTCACGTTCTCGACCTTCGGATCAGGGTGTGACAAGAAAGGCCCCGGCAATGTGAAATGATTTAATTATTCATTTTCAATAATATAATGAACTAAATTAATCAAAATTAGGGTGCATAGATATTAAATTTAACAAATCTTTCATACTTTGAAAGTAGTTGTAAAATATGACTTTACAGAGCTCCAAAAGAGTGATTTTAATATTTTTTTAGTATTTTTTTTTACAATTAATATCTTTAAATAAATATCTAAAGTGATAACAAACAAAAAGATTATGGTAATATCTTGAAAGACTTTTATTTTTTCCAAAATGATTTTAATGGAAATTTTTTTCTCTCAATACTCTTATATCATCCAATTTTTGTATAGAAAGTATAAGGTTTGAAGGTGATAATTTCATTACTTCTTTTATTGATTTGTTTGAAATTTTACAGTTAAATTACAATAATCTTAATACGAAACGATGGTTTAAACCTAATTATTGTAATAGTTTCCAAAAAAAAAAACCTACTATAAAAAGGAGCCCCTACTGGTGATAGGGGCTTTTGGGTGGCATCAGTCAGCCTCACACTGGCTGATGGTTTTATTTTTTTTTTTGCCTAGGCTGGTCATTTTGTTTGTTGGCCAAATTTGTATTGGGTTTTTGGGATGTTGTTATATTATAAATAGCCAGTCCACTATCTTGCATGTAGTACATTACGAGCTCTTGCACAATTACTCACACAAACGCACACCCCGCAGTGAAGCATAGGCTAGACACTACAAGAAAAACAGGATTTAGGCACGGAAAAATTGGCACGGAAATTGGCACGGAACGGATAAACCGTACCAAAAACCGTGACAAAAAGACAGAACGATTTTTTTCACGGGCAATGCCGTGCCAAATATCGAGACAAACACTGGAGGGGGGCGGAAACTGATGGATGCCCATGAACCGTGCCAAATACCGCAACAAATTTGGCACGGTAATTGGCGCGGCATAGTTTGGCACGGTATTTGGAACGGATTTTGGCTGCTGTGCCAAGTGCCGTGCCAAAGTAGGGGACAGTTTGCCTCGTTTATCCCTAACATTTTGGCACGGTTGTTGTTGTGCCAAATGCCGTGCCAATGTTGTTATTCCAACTCACCCAGCATTTAAAGCGCACCGACACGGCTTATTATTAATGGTTCTGGTTGGGGACTTGGGTTCCTTTACTTAACTATTATGGTCCCAACTGTCGTGTTTATAAGGCAGTTGGGACCAGTTCTTTTTTATCGTTTTGTGTTTTGCTGATCTCTTGCAATTTATCTTCAAATTTTGCAATTTGTTGGGTTTATTTGTGTAAATCAAGCATTACAAGTGTTTATATAATTCAAGGAAAGAATCCATTTTCTTCCATTTGGTGGTGGTATGATATCCTCTCTCATAATTTTTTTTTGTTTAAAATTTGATTTATTATATTATTTATGTGATTTAGGGTGTGTGTTTTGTGTTTTTGCCTTATTTTGGTTTGTTATTGCTTTAAATTGACAATAAGTTAGATAATATTGTGAATCTATGGTAAATTTTGTTGATAAGTGGGTCCATGATCATTTTGATAATATCAATATGTGGGGTATATATATATATATAGATAGTTCAAAATTATTATAAGTTCAATTGACACATGCACACACTTTATATATATATATATATATAAACGCATGTTAAAAATGAAAAAAAATTAAACTTGAAAAACTTTTAAAAAAGAATTAATCACTCTAAAAAAATGATAAGTTAAATTATATAATAGTTTAAATCAATACATGGATTAATTAAATAAATTAAAAATTATAAAACATGGGTTAACAAAATAAGCCTCCATATTAAGATTCCAAACAAAAAACCCATTTGATTAGTATTCTGAAAAACCCAAATAAGCAAGCCCAAAATAAAACCCCCATTATTTTTGACAAATAAATAAAACCCCTTTTTTTTAAAATGACAAAAATGTCAGTTATATTTCATTCTATACCACTATTTAGTGTTTGAAATATTAAGTCATGTCTTTAACTTAATATGTATGTAGATTGATATATATTTTCAATAGTATATGTGTGTATAATTAATATAAATATATATATATATATATTCATTTATAGCATGAATTCAAGAATATATGCAAAATACTTAATTAAATGTATTGGTTGTAGGAACAAAAATGTTGAAGAGGCAATGGATGTATAATAGGATTCTACCTGAACGAAAAGGATTGACTAATGAGTTTGTTGATGGGGTGGACGAATTTATCCAATTTGCAATTAATCAAGATGATTCATATAAAGATGGGGAAAAAATTAGGTGTCCTTGCTTCAACTGCAAAAATGGGCGGTTTCTTCTTCAAGATGAAGTTGCTGTGCATTTGTATCGTCGGGGATTTACAGATGGTTATTGGAACTGGACTTGTCATGGCGAAGAACTGTTTGCAGTTAATGAGGAGCATACCTCAGTCTATGATGAGACTATGGATCAAATGGCACATTAGGGTGATTATGAGCATATGACTTGGGATCAAAGGATGGTATATATTGTTTCGGTCCTAGAGTTTCACCACAGGATCCGTCTCATTGTCCTGGTGAAGCTGGTCCGAGTGTGCAACCACCATTGGATGTTCCAGTTTCTGGTTTTCAGGGTGATGAAATAAGCCAATTGTCTGATAGATTCTTTGATGTGTTAACAGTTGCTGATCAACCTCTGTATGAAGGATGTGAGAATCACTCGCAGTTGTCATTTGTTGTGGAGATGTTATCTGTAAAGTCTGATACTAATATGTCTGAAGCTGGATTTAATACCATGGTCAGTGCAATTAAGCGGGTTCTTCCTTCAGATAACACAATGCCGTCAGATTACTACCATCATAGAAAAATCATGAATGAATTGGGTCTTTCTGTGGTTAAAATTGATGCTTGTAAAAATGGTTGCATGTTGTATTGGAAAGATAATGATATGGAAGTTTCTTGCAAGTTCTGTCATGAACCGAGGTATAAAGAGAGGGGTAGACATGGGGTATCCGATAACCGCCAATGTAAAAGAGTTGCACAGGCAATACTAAGATACTTGCCATTGACTCCGAGATTACAGAGGTTATATGCTTCTAATGCTACAGCAATGCACATGACTTGGCATGCTACACACGAAAGGGATGAGGGGGTAATGTGTCATCCGTCTGATGCTGAGGCATGGAAACATTTTGATAGAACTTATCCTGATTTTGCCAATGAACCTCACAACATTCGCTTGGGTTTGTGTGCATATGGTTTTGCATCGCATGTGCAATTCGGGAAGACATATTCATGTTGGCCAGTAATTGTGACTCCTTACAACCTCCCACCAGGTATGTGCATGAAAAGCCCATACATGTTCTTATCATTGATTTGCCCTGGGCCTAAAAATCCGAAGAAAAATATAGATGTTTTCTTGCAACCTTTGATTGAAGAATTGAATAATTTGTGGGTTGTTGGTGAAATGACTTATGATGTTGCAAAAAATGAATATTTTTGTATGCGGGCTGCACTTTTATGGACAATTAATGACTTTCCTGCTTATGGAATGCTATCTGGGTGGAGTACTGCTGGGATTTTAGGATGTCCAATCTGTATGGAAAACTCTAATGCCTTTCATCTACAACATGGTAGGAAAGCTAGTTATTTTGATTGTCACCGGGCATTCTTACCCTGAAATCATTCCTATCGAAAGGATAAGAAGTCTTTCATCCGAGGCCGAGTGGAAAAAATGATCGACCATTGAGGTTGTCAGGGAAAGAAACTTTTAATCGGGTTATGTTTTTCCCACAGGCTATGGAAGACCCAATTAACTCACCTCTAAATTATGGTGTAGATCATAAATGGACAAAAAGAAGTATTTTTTGGGATCTACCATACTGGAAAACCAACTTGAGTCGACATAACCTTGATGTGATGCATATAGAGAAAAATGTTTTTGATAATGTGTTCTATACTGTGATGGATGTGAAAGGAAAGAGCAAGGATAATATGAATGCAAGAAAAGATGTTGGAATTCTCTGTGATCGTCTGAAAATAGTAGTTCATTCAAATAGTACAAGCAAAACTATTCCGAAAGCGCTATACTCCTTGACGAAAGAGCAGCAGAGGGTTATTTATGAATGGCTTAAGGAGTTGAGATTTCCAGATGGTTATGCTTTTAATCTTGGAAGGTGTGTTGACATGAACGAATTGAAAATGACTGGCATGAAAAGTCATGATTGCCATGTGTTTATGCAGAGACTCATTCCGATTGCTTTCAGAGAAACGTTGCCATCATTCATATGGAATCCATTGACAGAGTTGAGCTTATTATTCCAAGCCATATGTTCCGCTGTGCTTGACATTAATAAGCTTACTGAATTAGAGGAAAAAGTCGCAGTGATTTTATGCAACTTGAAAAAAATATTTCCTTCAGCTTTCTTCGATTCCATAGAACATCTCATTGTCCATTTACCTTATGAAGCTACAGTTGGAGGTACTATTCAATATAGATGGATGTATCCCTTCGAAAGGTAATAATAGTTCCAACTTAATTTCGCTGAATTCAATATATTTTGGTGTTTAGTTTATCTAATGTTTTGTCATTCTTGTATTTGCAGGTTCCTTCAAGAACTCAAGAAGACATTAAAGAATAAGGCACAAGTTGAGGGTTCAATTTGTCAAGCGTACATTGCACAGGAAATCAACATTTTTGCGGAGCATTACTTTGAACCTCATATGTCATGCAAAAGACGGAGACCCCAGAGAAATGATGAGGGGGTAGACAATGAAGCCTTCACACCTATCTCCATATTCAATCATAGAGGTCGAGGTCAAGGCCGTGCAAAGATTAGGTGGCTATTTGAAGATGAGTTGCGTGTAGCGCATACATACGTATTGCGAAACTGTCCAGAAATGCAAGAGTATTACGAGTAAGTTATATTATCAATTAAGTGAACAATTGAATTTTACCATGTATAAAATATCTGACTTGTAATATTTTTTTAATTTTTCATGTTTTAATGCACATTCATAGGATATTTGTCAACTACCTAAAAGGAAACCATGCTGATGCCATCGACAAGGCGATTGATACACATTTTGCTAAGTGGTTTGAACTCTATGTAAGTAATTGTATGATTATCTTGAAACCATATATTAAGTACAATGACAAATATCTCATTTAGAAATATTTTGGTTTTAGGTGGCGAATGAAGCCAATGGAGTCACCGATTCTCTATTGCAAAGCCTTGCTTGGGGTCCATCTAGCAAGGCAACAACGTGGCCAGGATACTTCATCAATGGCTATAACTTCCATACTATCGCACATGGCATGGATAAGGCCACCATGAACAGTGGTGTTTGTGTGCAAGGGTCGAATTCCGAGGATAGATGTACTGATTTCTATGGTTTGTTGCAGGATGTAGTCCAACTTGAGTACCATGGAAAAATATGGTGTCGTGTTGTCCTTTTTGAGTGTACATGGTTTGACCCAATAAATGGCACCAAGATTCACCCCTTATATAAGTTGGTTGATGTTAACCATAAAAGGCTGTATCAAAAATATGATCCGTTTGTGTTGGCACAACAAGCTATTCAGGTGAATTACATTGAGTACCCTAGAACCAAAAAGAATAAGGGTGACTGGTTGGCTGTGTGCAAAACCAAAGCTAGGAGAATGGTGGAGACAAGGTGGTCGGAAAAAGATGGCACTGCATACCAAATGGATGAAATTCCATCCACCTCAACAGTTAGCATTGTAGAAGATGTTCTTTCTTTATTTGACCCACGGGGCATACAATTCTTTGTTGACTTTTCTGATGCGTTCCAACCAATTTCGGAAGAAGAAATCGAGGGAGATGAAGAAGATGAACTAGCTGACGATGATGATAGTGAACAGACTGATGATGAAGATGAACAAACCGACGATGAGGAAGAACATGACTTTTAATTAATTTATTAATTTTAAATATTATTTTTAGCTTCGAAAGTATGGGTTTAGAGTTGAATTATATGCTATTACTTTAATTTAGTTGTCAAGAATTTTTAGATAATGATTTAGGCAAGAGTTATGCATGGTTTATATTAGTGTTCGATGAAATGCCAAAAAGAAAAATATTTGAAATGCTCACTGATAGGTGTGTTTAATACCAAAAAGAAAAATATTTGAAATATTTGAAATACATGCCAAAATTCTTTTACTTCTGTGTATTGAAAAGTTGTCGACCGAGCCAGGTGCACTGCTGTCCCTGGCCCGGAAATCTTCTGCTACTCCATGTGTTTCTCGGCCTATGCAAGTCTGGCCCAGGTGCAGCAATGCACCTGGCCCGGAACCTCCCTGTTTCTGGTACCTTTCATATCCTTTGCAGATCCGGCCCAGGTGCAGCAGTGCACCTGGCCCGGAATTCCCCTGTTTTATACCCCCAGCTAGCCAAGTTGCGCGCATGCAGTGTGGCCAGATTGTACCTAAATGTACACAAAAAAATTTTGGCACGGTAATTCAATTTCAAATGCCGTGCCAAGTGCCAGTGGTACTTGTCTTTGTTCAGGCAAAATTTCACTTTCCCTCTCTCTCTTATTTCGTTTCCCTCTTCAGACTTTTCTGTTTCCCTCTTCAGACTTTGCTGTTTCCCTCCCATCCCTCTCCCCCTCTAATATCTTCAATTATTTTCTTTCCCCCATAATGTAATTCTACTTCGGTTTCTCTTTGTAATTCCCTCTACAGATTAAAAGCATTTGTTCCTTTCCATCTCTCTTGTCGTCCAATTTCTCAATTAGTTTCTTTCATCCAAAATCTAAACCAAATCCTTCCCTCTGACTTTGAATCTTTCCTCCCTATTTAATTTCCAGCAAAACATTTGCTCAACTTTGAATCTTTCTTCCCTATTTCATAGTCACCCAACCCTAATTTCTTCTATCAAAGCCATTTATTTGCACAAGATTAATTGTTCGGGGTTTCGGGGCGGCTCCATTTTTCTTCAAACCCTAAGGTAGGGTCTTCTCTTCTATTCTTCAGTTTTGATTTTTACATTGTTTTTTAACTTGATTCTTCAATTAGATTTGGCTATTTTGTCGGGGTATTTTAGCTTTGGGTTTTTTATCTGGGTATTTTAGCTTTATTGGAATATTTGAAGCAAATCCCATCCTTCATGTTTTGGGTATTTTATCTGGGTATTTCGATTGCTTTATTGGTTTGTGAATTTGCATTTTGTTTAAAATGATAATATTAGTTTCAAATTGAAATTTTGATATGTCCTAAAATGGAGGCTGGCTTCATCTCTGCAGGGAGAACGGTATTTTAATACATCTGGTGGGTGGCTAGGGAAGAGGTCAGTTATAGGCTATTGGAGGATTTTCATGTTCGTATTCTTGCTTCTCGTGAATCTACTTCAGGAAGGTAATTAAGTCGTACCTTCTGTTTTATAAGCTTTTCATCATGTATATCTTGTCCTTTTTTAATGCCATCTTGCGATTAAACCTTGACACCATGCTCTTATATCTATCTTAGCTTGGATTTGAATTTTGCTGAAATTATGTTGTTGTGATTCAGACTTAAATGTAAAATTAAAAGTAGTGCAAATTCAAGAAGTAAGGGTGAAACAATTAAAAATAGTGGAAATCATTTCAAATTACTATAGCCAAATTGAATTCAAAAACTGTAATGAAAATGAGAAACAATTGCTAACATTAAGACCTAAACCCATGTCATTAGGTACTTAATAGAACACCATATCCTCTGAAAACATCACAAAACTAACTTTAAGAAAATTCCATAATGCCTTAAGGTTCCAACTACAGTAGTGAAGTGAACCCTGCTATTGCTCTGCCAACCAGCTTTCTATATATCTATATGGGCTACATTTATTGAGAATGCAGGACACTTAGGTTTTTTATTACATTAATTCTTGTCTATGTTTGCTGTGAACAAGTTATTAATTAAACCTCAGATGCCATTCCCTTGATTAGAAAAGTTGGAAATGAATCTTCATGGTCATGGGGTTGGTCTAAGACATCAATGTCTTTAATCACTGGTCATGAACCCTAACCATAATTCTATCAAAATTCAAAAACCAGGGCATTCCATTTTAAACCAGTAAAAGAAAGTAAATTTCTTCTAAATTATCTAAGTTCCATAGTCTTTAAACCATAGTTTATGAGGTGGTTGGGGGAGAAATAAAACCTTTGTGGTCCGTGAATGATGATGAACTATGGTTTAAAGAATGTTGAATTGGTATTTAAGACCAAGCCGATAACTATCAAATATTAGGAGGAACATAGCAACAAAATAAAACAGGGAGGCCCAGTTGTTTTCTGCAATACACAATTATTGATTGTCATGGAAGAACATATAAATTCTCCTAATCTTTAAGTAGAACATATAAATTCTCCCAATCCTGAAAAGCGTAAAATTAGGACAAAAATCACATTTCTCTGACTTTTGATGGTTTTCCATCATATTAGTATCCTTCTTGTTTAAAATATGATATACAATATGAAATAGTATTGTTTTAAGTCTGAATATAAACTGCTCTCCCGAACTACAACAGTGAAGTGAAGCCTGCTATTGCTCTACCTTGTTTCTTTTTCTCCCCAACTGCTCCACATCACAAAACTAACTTTAAGAAACTGCATATGATGTCTACATCTTTTCAGGCTTTTCTTACCAACTAGCTTGCATATCAGTTAGATTTATTTAATTTATTACATTATAAACAGTTGTTATTTATGAATACTAATTTTTTTCGTTATTTTATTGTTAGGAGATGTCATCACGAGGGGAATCAAGTAGAGGTCGATCGACCTCCAGTCGTGGTCGATCATCAGGCCGTGGTCGATCAAACCTAAGTTTTCAGAAAAGGCCTATTGCCTCCTCATCAGTCTCCAATACCTTGCCAGAATTGGGAATGCCTCCAAGCATACATCCAAGTCTTCAGACAGCAGCAACAACGGTTAGTCCCTCAGCTGGACAAGTTCGACAACCTTCTTCATCAGCTCCTCCTGTTCAACAGACTCCTCCAGCTCCACCTGCTCAACAACCTCCTCCAACTCCACGAATTACACAAGCCGTGCCTCCAGCGGCTACACAGCCTCCTTCATCTCCAGCGGTTACACAGCCTCTGCCAACTTCACAAGCCGAGCCATCTGCTCATGCGTCTCAGGGCCAGGCTGAAGCAATGGATGGTCAATCCAATGTATCTAACAACATTGGGTCCTTTTATTTTATCACCCCTGATGATGTGCTTATGTAAGTAAACATTGTGTGGCTCCATTTAGTCACATATAGATATATGAAGTTCCTTATGATTGTTCCTAAATTTTATAATTAAAATGTGTATTGATTTCACTTTTTTATTTTTCACAGAGACTCCGGAATCAAGGGACTAATACATGAGTTGGTTCAAGGCCATTACAAAGAGCCATGGACTGGTTAGGGAAAAGTGCCCAAAGATGTACGGCATAAGATGTTCACAGCTTTTAAGGTAATTTTTATTTAATTCAATATATTTTTTAACTCTAAAAATAGATTAACTTGCTAAATCTTCCTTTTTGCTAGGGTGTTTACATGTGGGAGCCCCAGTATGAGAATGCAATCTTGACACATTTCAACCATGAGGCAAGTAAATGGTTGACAAAACATTTGTACCTTGCACATCAGTTTTACAAGGCTCCATTTGAGTGGATGCCGCCTGTAGTTTGGGAGGGTTTACAGAAATATTGGGACTTGGAAGAGTTAAAAAAGATTAGCGAGCAGAACAAAAAGAACCGGGAAGCAAGTGGAAGTTCGTCAATCATTGTCTATCGTGGTGGCTCTATTAGCACTGCTGTCCATCACCTCAGGCTGGTAATGTCTCTATCTTATAATAATTGCCATTATTATTTTTATAGAAGAAAGATTAGTAATTCTGAGATTCTGCTAGATGTGGGCTTATGTTGGTAGAATAATATTTCTACATTCCTTTTGTTTAAATTTTCTATTTTGTTAGTTGAAATTGTTGAGCATTATGGGTAATACATGAAAAGTAGTTAAGTGTTCATTTTATTGAATATAATTGATACAAGTGATCTCAGAAATTCTGTTTTGTTAGTTGAAATTGTTAAGCATTATAAATATTTCATTTTTTGTTTAAATATTGACTGAGATCAAAAACCAATCTAGGTACTCCAACCTTTTATCTATTCCTGGTTGCCATTTGAGTGCTTTGTTGAGGACAGGTTCTGTTTCTTTTGTCAAGTGTTGTGTTAATTACTTATTTGATTCTAAGTTTTCACATTCTGCTGGGCACTTTAGTTAAGGAATGCAACAAGCTTATTTCTTCTTATTTTTGGTGGTTATTAAAAGTGGAAGACCCTTTTCCTGTTTTAATTACTTTTATCCATTCCTTGCTGTGGATTACACAAAGTATTATTATGTCTTTGTTTCAGGTTGACGAATTGGGCAAGGAACCAACACAGAAAGAATGTTTCTTGCACACTCACGGAAAGAAAGGCACTCTCGAGGGTGAACGCGCCATAGAAATTGTTGTAAGTATAATGTATTCTCTGAAGGGTAAAGGTTCTATTCTCTGCCAATTGTAAACAGCATCCTATTTAAATTGATGCAGGAAAATTTTGACAAGGCACTCGCAGATAGGCTCAGCCAAGGGCAAGATGAGAGTTCCATCAACCAAGATGCTCTGTGGGATGATATAGCAAAAGGAAGCCGTAAGAGAGTTGTGGGAAAGGGCAACATGATTAGGCCAATGTCTTGCTCCAAATACAAGCCACAGTCGGGGCCTTCTGGATTAAGTGGACAACTGCAGGACAAAGTTGAGGAGTTGGAGGCAGAGCTTGCTAGGACTCGAGAGCACCACGCTCGTGAGATCAGTGAGATACACACTAGTCGAGAATCATTTGAAGCATCATTGCTGGCAGCACTCCAATTAAAGGGTATTGACCTCTCCGATGTGCTTCCTGTTGTTGGTACCACGCCTCCTGTCAATCCTCGAGCATCAACAGGGGAGTCGCAATCTCGTGCAGATGAGCACTCTCCAATGGTGAAGAGACCTCGCGTTGCCTGTGTTGCCGATAATCCTGCTGAAGGCGTGGATGATGAAGAGTTGGATGATCTACGTTAGACTATTTTCCTGTTGATTTATACTTTCTATTATATTTATGTAAATTATAATGCTAAACTTAATTAGTTAACAATATTTTCATAATATGTAATACTTGCATAAATTATAATTTGATATCAAATTATGTATAAATTTAATAAAACAATTTTCGTACAAATTTATTTTTTTTATGGAATAGAAAAAAATCTGTGCCAAATAGCGTGCCTAAGAAGGGATGTGAATATCAGTTCTTTGATGCAACCGTGCCAAAAATCGTGACAAAAAAACTGAATACAAAAATTCTGGGAAAAAAATGCTGTGCCAAATTCTGTCAAAAATCATGCCCAAATTCATTCCAGGTTTTCTACCGTGCCAAAAACCGCACCTAAAAGTTGTGCCAAGTGCCATGACAAAATTTGGCACGGCATCAAGCGTGCCAAGTAAAGAGTAGATTATGGTTTGTTGCAAGCTACATTGTTACGGTATTTGGCACGGCTAAGTGACGTCGCTGTGGATTTGGCACGGTGCTCAAAATCCGTGCCAAATTATTTGTCACGATCGCTATAGGCACGGCGATTTTTTTTGTGCCAGATGCCGTGCCAAAGTCAGTTTGGCACGGTTTTAAGGCTGGTTTCCGTGCCAATTTTTCCGTGCCTAAATTTTGTTTTTCTTGTAGTGAGAGTTCTAGTTTTTATAATAAAGGGACTTAATATATTTACCAAATGGTAACAAATATTTCTAGATTTAGTAGGTTTATGGGCGAGCTACCGTGACCTCTATTTCCTGGGGTTCGCCGGCAACTAATTTTCTTTAGAACCAAAAATATAACAATCCACTATTTAACGAAACAACAAAGCACGACACGTCAGCGTCGAACAGTACAAAAAGTGCGTTGGCCTTTCGCAACGGTTCATCATCCCGTAGTCCCACGATATCAAATATTAAACAGAGATTTTGAACCTGAAACGATAGCAAAGGCAAGCTCCAGCTCCTTCTACTCCTCCTCTCCCTTGCTCCAACGCTTTCGGCCATGGCTTCACCATCTCCTTGCAGATGGTCACTGAACACAGCTTCAGCTAAGAGTTCTATTAATATTGTAAGAATTCTGATTTGGGGTAAAAACCTCTACTTTTTTTTTTTAATGCAGAGAGAGTATTTTCATTCATTATTTATACTAGTTTACATGAATATTTAATGGAAAGAATAGATAAATTCTCTTTGACATTAGGAGAATAATGAATAAAAAATTATACTAAATTGTTGACTTTGTGCTGGAGTTTGGGCTGGGAGATCATCTATAACAACTATATTATTTTAAGGCCTCTCATTCTTTGGAAGGCATATGTAGGCATTTCATTGGCTTGCCTTTTTTATTTTTATTTTTTTTTGTTTTCCAACTTGATAAAACGACGTCGTTTTGTCAAATTATTGCTGAATAAAAAAGGGATGCTATGAAGAAGAGAAAGGAGAGATTCAACCAAACAAAAAAAAGAAAGGAGAGAAGATTCTCACAAAAATAAATTAACATATCTTTTTCTTTTTTTTTTCTGCTTCCAGATCAAATCTTTCTCTCTTTCGCTCTTTCTCTCTTATTTTCTTATCATCCTCCCGATAGTTTCATGCTTTATTAAGGGCTTAATATACAAAATCGCCCCCGAACTTTGGCCAAAAAAAGCAAATAAGCCCTCAAACTTTTAATTTGGTCAATTTCACATCTGAACTATCAATTTTGGTCAATTTCGCCCTTAATTGGATGGAAAACGCTGACAAGGCTAACGGGACTGTCTACCCTACCATGTCATCACTTTTTTTCTGACGTGGAATTTTTTTTTCCACGTGGAATTTCCACGTGTATGTGGGCCCCAGTAAACAGTAACAGGCGGAATTTTTCCCGCTGCTCCTTTTTTTTGTTGAAAAAATAAAATAAAGAAATCTTCTTTATAGCCTTTATAAACTGGCTCTCTCTGTCGGCTACCCTAACCCTCCCTTTGCCTTTTTCATCCATTTTCTTCCCCAGTCAGCATTGTTGAAGTCCATCTCTGGCTCTATTCAATGTGTAGTAGAGGAAGAAATTCTCTTGTCAGCTTCTCACAAACTGAGTTCAGCTATGACGGTGAAGAAATGTGTTGCAAGTGTAACAAACTCGCTCCAAGGGAAACGACATGGTAGAAATTTTTTCAATCTCATCACAGAATGACAAAAATTCATTTGTCAGAGGCAGAGGTCACTCAACATATCGGCGCCAGAACCAATGCTTTAGCCAAACTCGGTCCATGGATTCCAGGGGAATTCCCTTTGTCTCTGGCACGAAGAGGGCCACAAATATTGTCATGATCAAAACCCAGGCAGCGTAAAACAGAAACACACCGTACTTGAAATGGCAGAGTACTGTCAGAAACGCTTGGGACAGAACAAACGTGACTATGAAATTGAAGGCAATGCAAATTCCTTGCCCGGCTGGCCGGACCTCCATAGGCAAAATCTCGCTCGGGATGAGCCATGCCAATGGCCCCCACGACCATGCAAATGCTGCTGTAATGCTACATGCTAGAACCAAAACTGCAATGGCTGCGTCCCTTGAGAGGGGTCCAGAGCCTTCATCCCCGATTGTGTTGCCAAAAGAAATGCCATTGCGATCTTCACCAAACAGGAATCCAATTTCAGAAAATGATCTAAATCATTATGATATATCTTATAGTGTTATGTTATCTAACAAAAATATAATACCTCAGAAATTAAAATCTGGGCTCCAGCTTGCAGGAACAAAATTCTTTTTCCAATTCTATCAACAGAAAATGTTGAAACAAACGTGGAGACAATGTTGACTGCTCCCATAATGATGCTTCCAATCAATGCAGCGGGAAAATTTTATTTTTTTTATTTTTTTAGCAAAAAAAAAGGAGCAGCGGGAAAAATTCCGCCTGTTACTGTTTACTAGGGCCCACATACACGTGGAAATTCCACGTGGAAAAAAAATTCCACGTCAGAAAAAATGTGATGACATGGCAGGGTAGACAATCCCGTTAGCCTTGTCAGCGTTTTCCATCCAATTGAGGGCGAAATTGACCAAAATTGATAGTTCAGATGCGAAATTGACCAAATTAAAAGTTTGAGGGCTTATTTGCTTTTTTAGCCAAAGTTCGGGGGCGATTTTGTATATTAAGCCCTTTATTAAGGTTTACTTAGTTTCATGAATTGAATCAATTTGGGGTATAATGTTAGGGTTTACTGAATGTAAATGTTAGGGATTCAATCAACTTGGGGGTTAAGTTGATTCATTCATTTGAAGATAGGGAGAAAGAGAATGACAGTGGGAGAGGAGTAGACGAAGAGTTTCAAAATGTGGGCTTTGCTCTTTGAGTTTGGGGTCAAGGTAATTACTTCTATCATCTTCAAAATTTTCCTTTTTTAACTTTTAAAAATGTTTTCTTCCCTAATTTCATTTAGGGCTTGGAACATCTAACAAGTTTCCTGATTTTTTAAGGAAGGCATACTGGGCAGAAGACATAAGGATCATGGATGGTGTGGAATTGTGGATACTCGCTTTAGTTTTCATGTAAGTTTTCTTTGGTTCTTTATTATCATAGAATGAAAAAACATAAAGAAGAAAGATATGAGAGGAACATGAAATGCAGAGAAGTACAAGAATCTATAGAAGAGTGAGCAAGAAATATAATAATAATAATAATAATAATAATAATAATAAATGTTGTTATTATTATTATTATTATTATTATTATCTATTTTAACTAATTTAAAATTTTGCTCTTGCAGTGCATACTTTAGTTTATGAACACAAAAGAAAAAAAGGTTAGTCTAGATTTATCCTATTAGTTTTTTTTTCTGTCTTTTTGATTTTTTATGCTTTCCCATATATATACAAATTAATTTAGTAATTTGAAACAAAAAAAATTATTTGTAAATCTGGCAGTGATTGGGATTAAATATAGGACTAACAACTCATTTAATATGAAGTATGTTCGTAACCTCTTATATGTTATTGGTAATTGTAACTTAGTTTTGAATAATTTCTGCACCTTGAATAATTATTATACTATATCCTTTTAACTTGAAAAATTATTATACTATATCTTTTTACGCTTCAATAATTGCTAAGTAGAAGTTAACATATATAACATGAAACTCAGATTTTATATAATTCTTATTTGTTTCATTTGATTTTATATGTATTATATCTTTTGTCTCACTCTTTTGCAGATTTCTTTCACAAAGCACCACTATTAACTGAAGATGATAGGTGGAATGCTTGAATGTAAATCTATTAAACTCTAGCATGAGAAACAGATTTTGGTGCAGAGGCTTTTAGACCAATGTCATATTAGCTATATGATTATTTTACTCTTTTTTTTTTGCAGGCTTTGGTATCCATGCGTCTCTCTATATATTTTTTCTTATGAATGACTATGCGTTCTTAAGTTTCAGTATGCTGCAAACATGCATATCCAATGTTCTCTGGGAATCAAGTGCCATTTGAAAGCTTCCAAGAGGTATTCTATAAACATATTCTTCTAAGTATTACAAATGCTGTGAGTCCTGTATTTATTTTACTTTTGACTTTTTTTTTTAAATGTGAATGCTGACACTTTTAATATTATCCGGTTGCTACTTTTGTAGGCTAGAAAGCCAGCTTGAAGAATGATTGAAAAAGTTAAGCTCTAAAACAATGGAAAAAAAAATAAAAATACATGACTTGACAAGTATATATTTGGTGTTTGTTAGTCATGACCTTGAATTGAAGCTAGCTTTTCTCTTTGTTTGTCTGACTAAAACTGATTGCAATAAAGCGTAACATTTCTCTGCAAAGTACATCATGATTTTGTAATTTTTGTGCCCTTTTAGATTGTAATAGAAGCATCCATGAATTTTTAAGATGTTTTAGTCTCTTTTCTCTATATTATTTCTTCTTGGTGTCAGCATATTGAGATGACAGAATTTTTCTTTAATGAATTTCAGCACTGTACTTCACTTTGGAGGAATATTGGGCCATTCTTGCTAATTTTATCCCCAATCACTAACTTGCCAGTGCTTTCTTGAGGGCTTTTTTTTGGCTGTTTTATAGAGTAGAGTTCTAAATTGGAGTGAGATTTCTTGATATTCTTCATTAGAGAGTGCCACTATTCCTTCTTTATTCATCTCCAAAGATTGATTGCTATTATGTTTTGTATGTATATAGTATGCAGATGCATTAAGAAAAATCCAGCTATGCGATAAGCATTCTAAAATATATATATATATATATATATAAGGGTTTCAAATCTCAAGGGGCTAACATTATGTCTATTTTGAGATGTTTTGCTTTCAATTTGCTTCTTCAATCTTCATTGGCATGTATTGGTTTACCAGAGACCACATACCGAGTGGGCATGTACTTTTATTTGTAATAAATTTCCATTTAATCCTTTCAGTTTTAGATCTTCCAAGCTAATTTTTTTTAAAACTTCGTACATAACAAGTTAGCTTCTGTAAGTTATATCACTCAAATATACTTTCAGACCTTTCGATTGTGTATATCTCTATATCTATTCATTGATGGAAAGAATATTGCTGAATACTCTATCAATGGATATAAGAAGTGGGAACTCAAAATGCAAGATATCTTTTTTTCCTGTTTTATACTATGCTTTACAATTCCTACATGAAAGATGTGTCTTTCTCACCGTTATACTATGTGAATGTTTAACGTGTGTGATGATTTCAACTACTGTGAATATAGAATAACAAGTGAATTTGTTACATCGATAACATATAAATATTAAATCGTTGGTTGTCTTACTTTCGAATTGTAGAGAACTTAAGTTTTTTTACTATGTATGTGTGTATTCTCATGTATCAAATGCAAGAATTAAACATTTCCTTTGGTATTTTGGTTTCTTTGATTAATTTCACCTATATTATTGTCTTATTCAATTTAAATCTTTTAAATAATTAAAGCCCGCAGCGAAGCACAGGCAGTAGATCTAGTTTTAATAAATTTGCTTGACTTCCGTAACTTTGGTATGAAGTTTCAGTCTTTACACTCGCCTTCAAACTGGGCCGCAATGAACAAGAGAGGCCCAGTTTGGCACATAAAGATTGAAATTGGTGATGATGTAGGGGCTTGGTGAATATATCTGTAACTTGGCAAGCTATTGAGACGAAACGAGTAACAAGTAACCCCAAGGCAACACTTTCTCGAACATAATGGTAAATCATGCTCTACATGTTTGGTTCTAGCATGAAAGACAGGGTTAATAAACATGTGAAGTGCACTCATACTATCACCAAAAAGACTAACAGGCTTACTAAGTGAGAGTCCAATATCACACAGGATATAACAACCAAGTGAGTTCTGCTGTGGTAGCAGCCATTGCTCGGTACTCAGCTTTGGCACTAGAACGAGACACTGTATTTTGCTTCTTTGCACTCCATGAAATGCATTTACTACCAAGAAAGGTGCAGTAACTTGTAGTTAATCATCTAGTAAGCGGACATCCAGCCTAGACCGTATCTGAAAATCCATATAAGTCAAGAGTAGAGGGAGACAAAACCCGAAAACCATAGTCTAGTGTACCTTTGAGATGGAGTAAAATATGATTAACTAGCTGAAACTAGTGGATGGTTGGCTTATGCATGAATTGACAAGCATAGTTAACAGAATATGCAATATTTGGTCTAGTGAAAGTTAAATATTGCAAGGCACCCACAATGCTTCGATATTGTGGTGGATCATGAAATAAGGAGTCTGTAGAGGACACTTGTAACTTCGTTGCCATTGGAGTTTTTATGGGTTTGCAATCAAGCATGTGAGCATAGTCCAATAAGTTTTACATGTAATGAGTTTGGCTTAGAAACAAGCCATCAGAATTTTGCTTCACCTCAACTCCTAATAAATAGTGCAATGGACCCATATCTTTCATAGCAAACTCATCACCTAGCTGACTGATAAAGGACTCCAAAAATGAAGCATTGTCACCTGTCAAAATAATATCATCCATGTAGAGCAAAAGAAGAATAGTACCATGTGAATAATGATAGGCGAACAAGGAAGGATCTGCTGAGCTACAGGTGAAACCACATGTTAAGAAGAAATCACTGAAACGATCAAACCATGCTCTTGGAGCCTGTTTCAATACATAGAGTGCACGTTTGGGCCGGCAGACATGTGTTGGACAAGTATCATCTATAAATCCAGGTGGTTGTAGCATATAGATAGGTTCATTAAGCCTTGCCATGGAGAAAAGCATTTTTGAGATCCAACTGTCTTATATCCCAGCCACATACTACAACAATCGAAAGAACAATATGAATGGTTGCAAGCTTCACTACAGGAGAAGAAGTTTCAACAAAATCAACGCTATCAATTGGTCGTACCGTTTTGCAACTAAACGGGTCTTGAGTCTTTCCAATGAGCTATCTGCTTTTAATTTTGTCTTGAAGGCCCATTTAGATCTAATGACATGCATGTTTGCATCACGTGGCACTAAATCCCATGTGTCATTAGCATGTGAAGTATCTATTTCTTCTTGCATGGCTTTTAACCATCCGGAGTGTGAAATAGCAGCTTTTATAGTCTTCGGCTCATTTGGAATTAATTGAATATGATGAATGTTGGCATATTTGGGATTGGGCTTGACTATGCCTGCCTTGCTTCTGGTTACAATCTGGTGAGTATTAGTTGGAACCAAGGAAGATGAGGTGGAAGGTGTAGGAATTGGTTGAGACAAATGAGATGAATCTAAAGGTGAAGTATTGTTGGAGGTTTGTGGGTAAGACATATGTTCATGTTGGCATGAGGTGGAAGCATGGTGTTTTGGTAGTTGTGATGAATGCACGTCAAGATGGTTGGTGTCTTGAATATCTTCCAGAGGTTCATAAGGATGGGTGTCTTAAATATGATGAATGGACCCACCATTCGTTGCTAAAAAAATAGAGCATGGTTCTTTGCATGGCTGTGAGGACAAAATTGTTGCTGGGAGTTTTTGGAAGTAGTTGTTGGCAGTGGATTTGGATATGTCCATTCCATATCGGTAGTCAACTCCCTTTCGCCATTTTGCTCAAGAAACAAGGAATTTGGCTCCAAATAAGGAAAAATAGTTTCATCAAAAACCCATGCCTTGAAATATAGACTCTGCATGTTGATGGGTGAAGAGAACTGTACCCTTTATGCCTTTCACTATAGCTAATGAATACGCAAGGTTATAGACCTATAATCAAATTTATTTTTTGCATAATCATGCAAGGCAGGGAAACACCTACAACCAAAAACACTAAACGATCCATAATCAGGATATCTTTTAAACAATTTATGATATGGTGAATCCATTTGATGAACTGATGAGGGGGTACGATTCATAAGAAACATAGCAGTTGCAAAACGCTCCACCCAATAGTATTTTTGTAAACCATAATTATAAAGCAAAGTTACTTCCATCTCACAAATAGTTTCATGCCTTCGTTCAACAACACCATTCTGTTTCGGTGTTTTTGGGCAAGACCGCTACAAAAGGATACCTTGTTTTTGAAGATGATCCATATATAAACTCTATTTCACCAAATTCTCCCCCACAATCACATTGAAAGATTTTAATCTTTGCACCGAATTGTCTGCCAATATACTTCTCAAATTGCAAATAGCATGAGAAAAGTTCAGATTTATAATGTAGTGGGAATAACCACATGAATCTTGTTACATCATCAACAAAGGACACAGTACGTTGAATTTTTGAAATGACAAAATAGGTGCAGGACCCCACAAATCACAATGTATTTTCTCAAAAGGTTCAGTACAAGTAGATGAGGAAGGATAAAATGGAAGTTTGTGTGACTTGCCAATTTGACAACTTTCACAAATAGTTTGACGATAAATTCCATGAAGCTACTTGAATTAACCCTTTATTATTTAAAATCTCCACAATTTTGGCCTGTAGGTGACCTAGTCTTTGATGCCAAATTGACTCATCAACTGATATGAAATGGTTTAAGAAAAAAGTTTAATGTGAAGTCCCAAAGCATAAAGATCACCCTTGCATCTTCCTTTTGTAATCACTTGTCCTGTCTTCTTGTACTTAATGACAAAATATGTTCAAGAGAATTCAACATTAAAAGGATAATCCTTAGTAAATTGACCAATAGGAAAAAGATTCTTTTTCAAATATGGAACATGAAGAACATTTTTCAGATCAATATTTCCATTGTCAAGTTTTAACCTTGCATCACCAGTGTGGGTTACTGGTAGAAAGTCTCCATTTCCAATCATAACACTATCTTAACTAGGATAGTCCTTTAAATTGTGTAACTTACCAGAGTCACCTGTCATATGTGTCGTAGTAGCAAAATCGGCATACCAATCAGCATCATGGCTATCATTCATAGCCAAAGCAGCAAAAGCTTGAGGCAAGTCATTTGGCTAATACAAGTGATTAAACCGCTGCAAGCATCGTAAGGCATCATGTCCTTTCCTATCGCAATTTTGGCACTGACTCTTGTAATATTGTTGGTTTCTCTTATTCTATGTAGATCCTGGAGTCGAGTTACTACTACCACCATTGTTAGAGTATTTGCTCACTCAAGTTGCTGGAGTGAAACCACGGCCTCTTGATGAAAAGTTGCGATTTTGTGGTGAACCTCTTCCTTTGTACTTGTTGTTTCCTCCTCTTTGATTGAAAAAGGCCATCGTATTTGGAGTAGCAGAATGAAACATACCAAGACGTGTTTCATAACTTTGCAATAGTGGGATAATATCACTATAACTTGGCGTTGGTGCTCAAGCATAGTGGTGGTAAAAGATTCATAACCAGATCCAAGTCCATTAAGAAGCCAAAATACCTTACTTTTGTCATCAAGTGTGGCTTGCCAATAGTTGCTAGGCCATCACAATAACTTTTAAACTGTCTAACATAGTCATTCAAGGAGGAAAACTTTGATCTACGGATCAACTAAATTTGTTGAAGCAATTGAAACTCTCGTTCAAAAGAATCTTAGGTGAAAGCATTAGCTAAGGCAGCCAAAACTTCTACGGACTTCTCGAGCCTCACCACTAGTCCATGGATCTCCTATGACAGAGTTCTACTAATCCATCCACGCAACAAATGATCTGATCTCTTCTGAAAAATATATTCAGGATTGGCTGTCTCTTTTTTGCCATTGGTACCATCACCATTTAGGGAGGAGATAGTCTTGGTTCAGGAAAACTACCATCAATGAAACCAAACAGATTTTTGGCTCTTAACAAGCCCCATAATCTGAACTTGTCAAAGTAAATAATTAGATGGGGTAAGACAGATGGAAACAAAGTTTGCTACATTGAGAGGCTGTTTGGTACTTTACAATGAATTACTTTGCATGTAAAATAATTCCCTACAAAGTTTAGGACTGCAATCGCTTTGCATGCAAAGTGAGTTTGCAATGTTTGGTTTAGCACATAAAAGTTTAATTAAATTACATGTAAAGTTTTTTGCAATGTTTGGTTAAAATATACTTTCCCTGTAAAGTTTATTTAAATATCAAATTTATCCTTCTATTTTATATCTTTTTTAAAAAATAAGGGATAACAAAGTAATTTAAATGCGATGCAAAATATTTTCACACCTCCCCCCTGTGCAAATACTTTATCTGGTTAGAGGTCAAGTGATTGCAATTGACCATTTACTTTGCATCCTTAAAATTGAACCAAACGTGGTAAAGTTTTTGCAGCCATTAACTTTGCATGTAAAGTGATTAAATTACATCAAACCAAATGGCCTCTGAGTGTTGAATGATGAGGATATTTGGTTTCAATAGTGGAATTGGAAGCCATAGAGGGAGGGAATTTTTTTTAAAAAAAAAATTGAAGGCTCTTATATTAGTAAGAATTCTAATATGGGGTAAAAATCTCTACTTTTTTTTTGTGTAGAGAGTATTTTCATTCACTATTTATACTAGTTTACATGAATATTTAATGGAAATAATAGGCAAATTCTTCTTGAAATTAGGAGAATAATGAATAAAGAATTAAACTAAATTGTTGATTTTGCGCTGCAGTTTGGGCTGAGATCATTCCAATAAATTTGCTTGACTTCCGCAACTTTGGTTTGAAGTTTCGGTCTTTACAAATATCTCTAATTTTTCTTCCAATTCCTCTATTTTCTTTTGGCTTAATTAATACTCAATTTGGTTCCTAAACTATATAAAAGAGATAAATTAGTCATTAAATTTTTATTTGAAATAGATTAGTTCCTGTCTTTTTATTTTAAGACAGATTGATTCTTGGTTTATTTTTTAATTAAAAATTTGATATGAAAAAGTTACATCAATACTAGATAAGAATCAAACGATAAAATGTTGGAAGCCTAAATGTATTGTAGTTTTAGTTCCTTGATTTTGTTTGTATAGTCAATCTAATGTTTGTATAGCCTTGTAAATAATAGCAGTTTTGACTGCTTTTTTTGGATGAAATAAAATCACTTACATTTTATCCCCAAAAAAAAAAGAATCGAACGATTTCTGTTGAGTTTTTTCATGTCAAGTTTTTAATTAAAAAATAAATTAGATCAAAATTTTTCACGTCAACAGAAATCGTTTGATCCTTATTTGAAATTGACGTGGTTATTCTACAATAAATCTTTTATATATATATAAAAACAATCCCCTTTCAATAAAAGGAAAGAAAATAAATGCACATGGTCTATAATTTTGACAAGTGTCATACCTATATGAATGCCACGTGTCTCTCATAATTATCAAAATTCAAAAATGAGAATTCAAATATCAAATTAAAAAAAATCTATTAACCATAAATTTAGAGAAAATTCATTTCAATTAATATCAAATTTTAAAGTCCAATCAAATTTGGAGAAAATTGATGCTAATTACTATCAAATCATTAATTACATTCTAATTTCTACCTTAAATATGAAAACTCAAATTTCAAAATAAAAAAGATATGTTAACCATAAATTTGCAGAAAATTGATTCCAATTACTATCAAATAATAAATTTGAAAAAATTGATATTAATTACTATCAAATCATTAATCACGCTCTAATTTATACCTTAAATATGAAAATTCAAATTTCAAAATAAAAAATTGTTAACCATAAATTTCAAAATTTCAAAAAAATCTATCATTTAATTGAGAACAAATTTCAAAATAATCTACCATATACAAAAAAATCCCTTTTCAAAAAAATAAAATAAATTAAAAATATATGTGATCTACAATTCTGACAAGTGTCATACCTCTATAAATGCCACACGTCCCTTATAATTATCAAAATTCAAAATTCAAATTAAAAAAAATGTTAACCATAAATTTAAAGAAAATTGATTCCAATTATCATCAAATCTTAAATTTAGAGAAAATTGATACTAATTACTATTAAATTATCAATTAGACAATAATTTCTAAGTTAAACATGAAAATTCAAATTTCAAATTAAAAAAATTATTAATCATAAATTTAGAGAAAATTGATTCTAATTACTGAAAATTTCAATGCAAAAGTGTTAATTTGTGACATGTGGTAATGCCTTTAAATGCCGTGTGTCCATTTCAAATTTGAATTTAACTTTTAAAATTCAAAGTAATTAATGACAAATAATAATCAATACCCTTTAATTAAGGCAAAATTTAAAAAAAATCTATTATTTAATTGAGAAAAAAATTCAAAATGGTCTACCCTTTATTTAATGTAGGAGAAAATTTGAAATTTTAAAATTTCAAATCATATTACAAAAATTTTCTTACCATAAATATAAATTATAATGAGTATAAATACTACACAATTTTCTAAACCTAAATCATAGAGCTTTTTGTAGAACTTCTCTTCTGAAGGTAATATTATTTTTTTTTGTGCATTGAACCTCTATTTTATGTTTATTTCATATTAGTTTTCTTATTTGTTTAATTTCTTTTTTTTTTGCTTAAAATGTTTCTTTAAATATATTTTGTCTTATTTGTTGGTATATTATAGGTAAATTATTATTTTACTTTATTTTACTTTTTATGTGTTGGAAGTTTAATAAAATTGTCAATGAAAACAATTAGTTTACCAAGATTTCAACTAAAAAATGATGAATTTAAGTAAAAATAAGGAGATTTCAAAAAAAGAAGTGAGATGAATAATATATATATATATATAAATTATTTTTATTTTCAAGTGAAGTGAATGATGATATTTTTGGTTCATTAGAGTTTTATTTGATTCATTACTTTTCTATAATATATGTTGGTCAACATGTAGAATGATTTTTTTCATATAATTTCTTGATTTTTTGGCAAAAAGGAAAAAGGATAATTTCCTAATTTTTGTCTTTAATCTTTTTGTCGAAAAAGAGAAATCGTACTTCACTCGACTACTATTTGATTTATTAATATTTAATTTCATAGTATTTCATTACTTCTTTCTCTAATAAAATATCTTCGATATAATGAAACTTTTTTTTACTATGGAAAAAAAATTGTTATAGTCCCACCTCAAATTTTTTAATCTATATATATTTCTTTTAATCAGTTTTTTTTTTTCATACATATGCATATATGTATCTTTATTTCCTATGCTTTTGTATTTTTTGCACTACACTTGAAAGTCTTACAAAAACCAAGAAAAATTGAGTTATTACTATTTTAGCATTTCACTACTTTTTAATAGCTCTTTATTAAATTACAAACCGGTTCAAACTTCAAATTATGGACAAGGTTTCACTATATATTATTGTTATATTTTGTTAATTGTCGTTTCTTATTAATCTCTTTAATTGGTTATTTTATTTGTTACCAATTTTCTTTTCCTAAAATTAAGCAAATACATTTTTATTTTAAAAGAAAATTTCAGGTCTTCGGTACAAAAGTTAAAATCTTAAATCAAATTTATATTTTGATCATTTCGTTTGTTACCAATGTTCCTTTCGTAAAATTAAGCAAACCAATTTTCATGTTAAAAGCAAATTTCATGTCCTCTACGCAAAATTTAAAATTTTTAATCAAATGTATTAATATAAATATGTAATTTACTTTTTACAATTATTCCAAAATATTCACTTTCCTTTTTTATCAAAATAACTAAATTTCATAATTGAAAAAAATTAGGTATAGAAAATTATTCAAATTAATGAAAAAGGCAATAAATCGACAATTAATTATTGAAGAAAGCAAATAACTGATTAAAGAGAACTTTTCAAGATTAAAAAACTAATTGATTGTAGATTCCGATGGGTTTGGACATGATTTTTTACGTTTTGTTACCATAGTTGTGTTAAGTATTACATTAAGAAACAGTAGAATTATATTTTATCTAATTTAAAATAATGATTACATTAGATAGAGATATCGTATAAATTATAGATAAATAAAATAATGATTACATTAGATAAAGAAAAAATTGACACATAAAAAAGAAGAGAAAAATTGGAAGAAAAAATAAAATACAAGATCCATTAAGATTGGTCAAAATTTTTAGTTTGATTACTTTTTTTGTTTTTTAAACTAAATTTGGTTTTTACTATGTGATTGGTATTACCTTTTTATTTTCTTTTCATTAAGGATATAATTACAATAATTTGTTCTGATTAACCGTTGTTGATTGGTCAACGTTTTAATATTTAAAACTTATTTCAAAAGTATTACGAGAATAACTTAAAAAATATAATATTTGATCCACTATTTTGTCTAAGTTGATATAACACAAATTTAGCCACAAATTTCTAAACAATTGATTTGTAGGCTAAGTTTTAAGTTTTAAGACATTTATTGTGCTACAGTTTTAGTGATTATAATGTTATTTCAAGTGGGATGAAATTGTATGTTTAAAAAAGTAGGTCAACTAACATAATTTATTATAAATATAAATTGTTGGAAAACTTACAAATTCTATCATGTACATATTATGTACTATTAAATATAAAAAAATATATTTCTTTTATTAAGGAATCCAAGAAAACATTAAATATAGCTAAGCATTGAATATAAAATAGTATAAAAAGTTTTATTTTTATCTAAATTATAAGAGGAAGAACCAACTTATACTCATATCTTTTTAGATGATTAATATTTGATTAATCTAACCATTTAATTTATGTTTTATTTCGGCAAATCATGCATGCTGAATTTTGTTCAAATTAATTGAAAATATATAATTATTTGTTTGATAAAATCAAGTATTTTGATTGTGTTTAAATACTCAACCACGGATTATGGTTTTTAAATGAAGACTATATCATAACCTTCATATATTTTTCCACATTTCATTACAACACTTATTAGCAAGAAATCTAATTGACAATCCTATAATCCCTCTGTTACTATTTAACTGTCACATTGTGATCAAACCAATCCAACTTTGACCATTAATTATAAAAATATATATAAAGAATTAATTGTTTAAAAAATATGCTTTGAAAAGTTTATATTTTTAAATTATATTTTTAAAAATTTTACAACTTTATAATTTTATTGTAAATAATAGTCAAAGTTAAAATAATTTAACTATAAGGTAACAGTTAAATAGTAACATAAAGAGTATTACTAAAATTTGTTTTTGGTACTCAATTGGGAAACGTGACTTTTAAAAGAGGATAATGTACAAAATTTAAAATTGTTTATTTCTTAAGGACCGTGATATTGAAATAAAGATGGTATACAAATATCTAATTGGTAATCGTAACATTTAATTATAAATGGGCATGTATAATATTTAAAATTTATTCCTTTTTTTTTCTTAATTGTGGCTTTTAAATAGAAATGACGTATAAATATTTAATTGGAAATTATGATTTTTAAGTGAAGACAGTGTATAATGTTTAAACTTTATTTCTTTTTGGAGACAATAACTTTTAATTGAGGATTTTGTAATACAAATACTCAATTATGGATCATGACTTTGATTATATATAAATAATCAATCAGGATCGTGATTTAAATGAGGACAATGTACAAGATTTAAAATTTATTCATTTCTTTGGATCGTAACTTTTAAGTACAAGCCGTATAGAAATACTTAATTGAGGCTAATGACTTTTTAATGAGAACAGTATTCAAGATTTAAAATTTATTCTTTTTTTGGGGACTATGACTTTTAAATGAAGATCATGTATAAATACTTAATTATGATCATAACTTTAAACGGGATCGTATAAAAGATTTAAAATTTATTCATTTTTTAAGAACCATGAATTCTAAACGGAGATTATGTAAAAATAATCAATTGGAGATTTTGACTATTTAATAAGAATCATGTACAATATCTAAAATTTGTTTTTTACTTTTGGATCATGATTTAAAAATGTAGATTATGTATAAATACTCAATTGAGGATTGATATAATAAGAACGTAATAAAATTTATATATACGAAGGACTAAAAAAGTAGAATACTAAGTAGATTTATTTGAGCAGATAACAAGTATGTTCTATTATATCTAATTTATACGAAATTTTACAAATTTATTATATATTATGTATTATATTTTTGTTTATTATATTATGTGAAATGAAATTAAAATTTAATATTGAAAACAAAAATAAATACCCACGTGTGATGCACGCTACAAGTCAAGTAATTATCAAAGTATATTCAGTCCATACAATTTATTTAATAAGTAATGAAAATTTGAAGTAGGTGGTAAATAAAATATTCTATAGGTTTTTAAGAAGATAATAAAAGATTTTTATTTGTTTCATATTTCATTACATTATATTAATTTTTCTTTCAAATTTTATTTGAATTTCATAATTTAACATTTCAATAATACCAATTAAAATTTGAAAGCGATTTTTTATTTATTAAACATTGATGTCCCGTGCAAAGCACGGGTTTAAAACTAGTTTTAATTAAAAACTAAAGTAAGGATTAATCTGTCTCAAAATAAAAATTCAAGAATCAATTTGTCTCAAATAAAAGTTGATGGGCTAATTTATCCTTTTTAATATAGTTCAAGATTAATTAATTAGGTATTAAGTCATTTTCTTTTCTTTTCGAGTCAAACGGCACCAGTTCATCGCTTCTCTTTATGCGATTCTTCATCTTCCTCCACTTAGGCTATATTTGGGATGGCAGTGAGATTGATTCCGGTGCAATTGAAATGATGAGAGTAGTTATTGTTTATATAAGATTGGAATTGTAAAGGTAAGATTAAAACCAGTGGTGAGAAAAAAAGGTTATGTTTGGTACATGAAAATATTTTCTGTTTTCATTCTCTAAAAATACAAAAAAATCACCATGTAAAATATGTATAATTTATAAAAATGTATGTATGTTTTAGAAAATGAAAATGAAAATGGACCTAAAATTGAGAGCAATTTTTTTTTAATCTTATTTTTCAGTCCATTTTCATTTTCATTTTCTAAAACATGTATATATGTCCCATTACAACAAATATTTTAGATGATAGTTTCTTTATATTTTTTAGAGAATAAAAATAGAAAATATTTTCACATACCAAACATAGCATAAGTTTTTGACAAAAACAATAGTGACAGTGAGATAAAAATGAAAAATGACAAAAAAGGTACTAATTAATAACAATTACTTTTAACAAAAATTATTAAAGAAAAAAAAGATAAGGACTTGTGCATGGGGAAAAAAATCCCACCAACCTCCACTAGATTTAAAATTTTTCCTATTCAGTGCGTTGAAATGCTTGCCATGTTGGCAAACTCCAACTCACTGGAAGAACATGTACATAAGGCTCCAAAGGAGCCTGTTCAATGCATTTGGCCACCAAATGCATCGAACTGGCCTCCCAAACATATAACTTACCTCTAAGAGCTCGTTTGGTATGAGAGAAAGTTTTAACTTATCATATATTTCAAAAGTTTGAAAAGACTTTCTCTAATTTAATATATTTTAAAAGCAGGAAAAATTATGACATTTTTAAAATCACTCTATTTGATATTACGGAAAGTGATTCTAAGAGAGAAGAATGAAAAAGTAGATTCTTTGATGTGAGAGAAAGCACTCTTCCTAAAAAATTTTTCTAGAAAAAGTATCAAACGGGTTGTAAAAGCAAGTCTGTATTCCGCCCGGAAAAATGTCGTTCCGGCGTCGTCTTCGAATCGGAGTTCATCAGAAAAGCAAAGAACCCTAAGTTTCGAGTACCTGTTTGGCAACCGGTGTTTGCGGAGGAGGATATTGTTTGCCTCGAAGAAAGTTAGGAGCATTATTCTGCTTAATGTCATCACTCTCATAAATAATTAGATTTTTCTTTCTTTTCCTTTCAATTTCATTCTGCCTTATTTATTTATTATATCTGTTTTTATTTGGTTGACATTTTTTTTACTTACTTTTGTTTTGCAAAGTAGGAAGAAAAAGTGTGTTGTTTTAATTATAATAATTGAAAGTAAAAGGTAACTTTGAAAGTAAAGTATGAGAAAATCCACCATCTAATTAGAGAGCATTTCCAGAATAAAAATTGCGAAGAATGGCACTTTCGTATATAGAAAAACATTGTTAACAGAGGGAAGAAGTTTTGCTTTTATATAAATACTTAAATTAATGGAACTGGCGTTTTTGCATAGGAAGAAAAGTTTGTCCATTTCCCTAACTTATTTTTTTACTTTATGAAATTATTCTAGATAAATAAATTTAAAATAAATTTTCCCTGTAACAAAGATTCTTGAGTCAACTTTGTATGAGTCTTATAAAGCACAGGATATACAAAATTAAACAAATCAGACCGTATGGACAATGGACTAAACGAAGTGCACGTGTACAACAACTAAGCATTAATCTACTCTACTATCAATATTTAGTCTGAAAATTTTGATGGCTTTTGCTTTTCTTTGATGACACAATGTAGGGGCAAAAAAGTTGCATTTGCTAGATTTTGCTATTAAACTTCTATAGAAGCAAAGAGTTATAAAGTGTACTTAGCACAAGGAAAGATTTTGCTTTTTGATGCTCAATAATGAATCCCTTATGTTTCAACCTAAGCAAGCAAAAAGCGAAAGGCTAAAGTTGTTACCATGAGCTTCCTTAGATTTTGTTGTATGACTTAAAAGTTGCACTGCTGTGACTGCTTCCTAATTCAGGCTTTGCAGAGAGAGAATAAATTTATGTGCTTTGTTTGAGCAGTAGCTGTTCAGTTTTGGGGACACTTATAAATATTGACTTTCTTTTTTCTTTTTCATAAAAAAGTGAGCAATACGGCTGGAACCTAAGATCTTTACCTAATTGCATCCCATCCTTAAGTAAAGTAAGGGCTTGTGCAAAAAATTTTGAAATAGGATGCTGTCGACATGGCACTTTTTGATGCCTGTTATACGTTTGAATCTTTTTTGGCAATGCAAATAACTAAATAACTGCACTGTATAACCTCATTTCTAGATCTGGTTTTACTTTCATCTTGCAGCTAGTAACATTCCTGTTGTAAAAGAGGTCGAAGCTATCGTGGATCCATCAACCTTCACGGTTGTGCGATTTATGGTCAGCCATTCCGTTCGTTCCATTTGTTGTACGACCACGAGGTGATGTTTGCATTCGGAATGCAGGGATAGAATTGGGGCTTTGGGTCAGTTTTGGGTACCTAACTCAGGCACTAGGACTATTAACCACTGATGCTGGGCGTGCGTCATTTATATCTATGTTCACTGTAAGTTTCTTAGTACACCCTACGCACACACACATACAGAAAATTTATTGCTCTTTTGGAGCACCTAAAGGTAAGTCTCTCCCCTTTTAGTATGCTGACAGAAGAGCCACCATTTTAAAATGCCTATTATGTTTCTGTAATTGCACTTAGTGGAATCTTGCTGTGAACTATTTAACAACTTGCACGCAACCTCGTCCTACCATCTACCGTTTGTTGATTGATAGGCATTGTAATTTTATCAAACTACTGCAACTTAGATTCATTTTGCCCTGGCCTGGATCATAATCCTGCCCAAATCCATCTGTTGATCAACATAAAACTTGCTAAAGCACCAATTTTCTTACTTCTTTTTATTGTATGTCTATTCTTTTAATTTAAACTTATGTATGTTGTCGCTGTTCTCTTCTTCTTGTTAAAGTTATTTTATAAGTCTGATGAGTCTCTCTGTTTTCAAGTCTACTCTTTTTAGATGGCCATACCCTTCTTTCCTTTCTATTGACTGACTATATGGTTTTCTGTTAAAGGTTTCTTAATTTGACTATTCGAAAATAATCATATATATATGTACATCTGGTGAGCTTACGGTAGCCAAAAAATAAATAAATCTGACAGGGTATTATTCCATCTTCCAATTTTTTGGTGTGAAGTTTGCTGTCGTTTTCTCAGTGTGAATGGAGAATCATAACCCAAGTTTCCTTGAACGGTGGTGTGGTTCAATTACCCACTGTATGGATACGAGGATGTTGAGCTTCTGTCTGCTTATTCTTAGAAGTGACTAACTTAGTTGAAAAGGGTGAAAAAGGGCTAAATACCCAAATTAGCCCTCAAACTATACCAAAATGAATAAATTGGCCCCTAAACTTTTGTTTGAGACAATTAACCCCGTAAACTTTCATTTTGAGACAATCAACCCCTCAAACTTTATTTTCAAAGGAAATTTTTATTGAATTAAGGGCTACTTTGTCCCTAAATAATAATTTTGAGGGTTTAATTGTCCCAAAATAATAATTTTAGGGGGTTAATTGTCTCAAAATAATAGTTTAAGGGGTAATTGTCCTAAAATAATAGTTTGAGGGGTCAATTGTCCCAAATAAAAGTTTAAGGGCCAATATGTCTAAAAAGATATAGTTTAAGGGCCAATTTGAGTATTTAGCCGATGAAAAAGTAACTTTAAATGCATTATCGGAAACATTTAGCAAAGAATGTAAAATGCAAACAAGAGATTTGCTACTTGCATGATAGCTCAATTTTATAGTTTTTCTTTCTTTCCTCCCTCACAAGTTACAACTATACAGCCTTCATTTTGCCATTGTTTTTTGTGATAAGATAATTGAACATTGTTTCTGTTAACCATCAACATCCTACAGATAGCAGCTATGCGTGATGTATCAGCCACAGAAACAGCAACAATTGATGGGTTGGAGCCTGTTTGGGGTGCTGGTTTTGTATGGTTTCTCCCGGGCGAAATGTGGGGTCCCACTGGTTGGATCGGAGCTTCCCTTGTGCTGGGTAATAAACTTGTTTAGTGTTGAATAATATATATAAATTATAAGTTTAGTTGTAATTTAAGCATTCTAAACAGTCAGTTCTAAATTGAGCATTTAGCAGCTAGCTTTGTTAAACTTTTGCTTTGCTTTAGTTACTTAACCAAAGACTGAACTAAAACTTGCTTCATTCAGTATTATATAATGTCTTTTTCCTCGATTCAGGTTGGAAGTGTTACTGTACCTTTAGTCAGCCAAAACTAAGAATCTAGGCCTGTAAATCAACCTGGAGTTGAATCCCTTAAATTCTTGATTTTCGTTTATCTTGGGTTAGCTTGAAGCCTAGAACCAAGTTGCGAATACTTGCTAAAATTTTGACTCGTGAAATTCCTTCCCTTACTTTTACGAAATGATTTTACTCCATTTACTTCGTTGAATTTGTTTTGTTAATAATGCCATCATCAACTATTAAGTACCAGGTAACTTTCTTTGGTATTTTGGAACAAGGTGCATCTTTATTGCTTGATAATGTTCATTACTTTATATGATTTTATTATTTGTCTATGTGGGTGGAAGCTTGACAGTGCAGACACTGGGATCATGATCCTCTAATTCCTCTGACGAAGACAGAAGTAGAAAAGTCGATCGTCATCTAATAGCTTCAGAAAAGGCAAATAGTTTTTCTGCCTCCCCAGTGATCATTAGTTCGGACGAGGATACGAGGAAGCTTTTTAAGAAGTAAGCCGCATCTTCTCTTGTTTCCATTTTTCTCACGAAAGAAGGTTGCTTGCTTCTGATTTTAACCTGATGTAATTATATAAGAATTGATATAGACCTAATTTTGAGCAGGTATTTTTGAGGCCTTAGGGCTATATTGCCTAATGTATGTATGTATATAGATCTAACATATATCTACTTGCTTAGATGTAAAGGAAGTATTACATATAAAATTTGAAACCACTTAGCTTTAAAAACTGTTCAATTTTTTTGAGGGGTCTTTCTGCACTAAATTATATCTTATGTTATTAAAATTATTTACGTAAATACTGTATTAGTTTTCATTAATCTTTTTTATGAACTTTTTTGAGGAATTATTCTTAATCATTTTATATTTATTAGTCTACTTATTGCAGTTCATTTTTTATTGGTTTTGAATTTGTCAACTTCATTTACTTGTCTTCGTAATAAAAAATTCCATAAACATCATCGTGACTCTTTTTAAATCTTAATTTCTTATTATAAGTGTATTTTTCTGTAATCCTTTGGTGGGTAGCGCGCGTATTGTACTCATCTTCTTTATAAAACTATATATATATATATATATATATATATATATTAGCTTCCGGATTGAAAAAAAAAAAAGAAAAGAAAAGAAAAGACTATGACCTCTAATGCATGATCTGTGCTTAAAAAAAGTCAAGATGATATTTGCTCTTTCGCTACTTTCTTTGATGTTTGTTCTTTCATTTTCGAGCGAAGAGATCAGGCAAATCGTTTGGTTCATGTCTAAGCCAAGTATGTGGTTTTTGAGGGGGATCAAAATGTTTGGGTTGGACATTTACCATCAAAGTGTGTTTGTAATCCAGATCGACTTATCCCAAGAAATGACGATGGCCTCTTTTCTTCCAAAAAAAAAAATCAAGGAAAAAAAAGTTCATAAATAGTAGTATATTTTAAACTTTTTGTCCCGAAGATTTTAGTTTAATTTAATGTAATTAATTCTACGGGTTTTTGGTTCTTGATTAAATAAGGAAAGTTTCATATAGTGCTAAATTTTGGCCATCCAAGTCTCAAATGGTAAAATCGTTGACATTTATATATTAGGTATATATGTGGCACTTTTTGCTCGAAATGTTTAATATATTTTAACATTAAAAATTCAAATGATAAAACTTAAAATCTTGTCTATATAAGATAATAAGTGCATGTTTGTTACAATGCATTATTGGATTAGATAAGATGAGGAGAAAAATTACATATAATTTATAGTATGATTTTATAGTAGAGTTGTCCAAGGACTGGGCTATCCATTTAAACCTGTAAGCTCACTTGATATTTGTAGGGGTTTGGATAAGAATTTTAAATTTAAGGATCGGACTTGGATAGAATTCAAATTAAACGGACTTGACACTACAAAAAATTGGGCTAATAGAGACGGCCCACTAGAGCTGGTTTTAGATAACCGGCTCCATAAGCCCAACAAAAAAATTTGCTTCATGTTATAGAGGCGGGCTATTAAAACCGCTACTAACCAACGTTAAACAGATTTCTCCTTTTATGGCAACAAAATCAATTTGTTTTTAGTTTAGGCTTCCCATCTCAGATTTTTTTCTGACTTTCCTCTCCACTACAAGAAAAATGCCATATAGTGACAGTAAATAAATCGTGGCTATAAGTGAAAAAACCGTTGGTATAGGTCCAAAATGGCTATACCAACGGGCAAATATGCTATTCCGGCAATAGAAATACCGTGGGTAAAAGTGCTGACGGTATAGATCTATACCCACGAAATATGGTACCGTCGGAATTGATTTTTGACATATACCAACGAATATTTTCCGTAAGTAATCAAAATGCCGTCGGTATATACCTGACGGAGCCTAATCAATTTGAATGGATATACCTACGGCATTATTTGTCAGTATAGTATATACCAACACAATCTTCTATTAGTATATCATTTTTCATTGTAGTATTTATACCGTTGGTATAAAAGAAAATCAACATAGTTAATTAGTTGAATTTTCTGTTGGTATAGAGGAATATATCAATGGTAAAGAGAATTTATATTTTTAATTCTTTTTAATATTAAATTATCTTTATCGTAATCCAACTCTTCATGTATATTATAAAATAAAATTAATAAATAATAAAAGTGTAAAATGTCAAATCGTATTACAGATAAAGCCAGATACAAAAAGTGTTTTCATCAACTAAGCTGTTATACTACTAAATATAAACTAAAGCACATAATTCAATGTTTGATATCGTTTATCCTAGAGCTTGACCAACACAAAAAAAGATAAACGTCAACAGGAAGTCCAAAGTTCATTGACTACCATCTGCAAAATTCAAGAATAATTCAAAATTAAAAATAATTACCATGAAATCATCAAAGAAAAATCAACACTTTTTCTTAAGGAGGAACATATGTTCCTTCAGAACATCAAATATAATGATAATATTAATGAAGAGACAATAGTAAAAGGAACAAGAAAATATAAGATATCTATATCTAGAAAAAGGAAAAAACACCAACATATAGTTTTCCTCACACTTTAGTACTAAATAAAATGCATTCAGTACTTGACATTTAGCATTTTAGAAATAAATACTAGAAACTAACTCCATGAATCAAGGAATATCTACGTATTTGTTCATTAGAAAGAAAAAAAAAAAGAAGCAATTGATTACTAGACCTAGTCTTTCATTTTGATGAAAGAAGACAATTGAAAAGCCAAAGGAAAAAATGTCACCTTTACAAAAGCTATAGCTTTTCAAATGAAATTGGCTTTTCTCATATAATAATTCACTATTCTAAACGTCCCACGAGAAAGATGGGAGAACTTACATGTTCTTTTAGCTATTCAAGTATGATTGCGTCTTCATGCAATGGTTTAGTTCTCAGATAATATAACAGAGGCTCTTTTTAGTCCTGAAACACATGCCAATAGCAATAAAAATGAGTAAAAGATGATTAAAAACGAATTCTTGCTGTTACTTAAATCCTAGAAAGCAAGAACATTCATGTCATTGGTTGCTTCAAGAATACTATGCACATGAATAGAAACTCATATTGGTCTTAATAAAATTGTGAATATGGACACTTTTGGACTAAAGTTAAAAGTAACCTGCAACATATTGGTACAGGGGAAAGGTGTCAAAACTAGAACCATCAATTGCCAAAGAGAATATTGAATCAGAAAAGATTTTATGTCCAAAAAGGGACTAAAACCAGTGTAAATAAAATTTATATAATAGATATACCTTACAAAATTGCTAAAGTTTTGATGGCACTCACTCCACTAAAGAAACAAAAACTTCTACATCTTTTCTTCTGCCTTGGTAGTCACATGAGCCCTAAGAATCTGAAATAAAGAGGGGAAGAGAAAACATATCACATATGTCTTTGAAATCAACCTATTCCCAGGTCTCATGTGCTATATTTGTATCATAAACCAGAGCATGCTACCCAACTTAGAAAATAACAAAACGTACTAATGATTGCTTAACAATCCAAAGGATATTAAATATTCTAAAACGTTTTTATATCCACTAGCAGGTGTTTAAATTTGAGCATAAAGCACAATCCTTTTAGACAATCAAATATGTAAAATCTTTTTTCCCAACTAATACATATGAATAACTTTCGATTCGTAACAACCACATGGCCAGTCGCCTACGAGTCCCATCGACTACCAATGACATTCTCAAACGTTGGAACATCTAAGGTGGTGCTGTTAATAGCTACTCAACTTAAAAGCACCAAACTGAAACAATGAAAGATAGAAGCATATCCAATTGCTATCTATTCTCAATATGGAAAATCACCAAACCCAACCATTAATACTAGACACTTTTTGCACTGCCAAGGCAAATCCAATGTTCCATTCCTTTTTTGTCGATAATTCAAAAGCAAACAAAGTACTATGTGGAGTGCCCAAAGTCACACAACTACAATAATTTAATGACTCCATTTGACTAATCCCAATTCTTTTTCTTTTTTTATCCATGAAGTAATTACAAGATTTCTAAATATATAATTCTTTAAGCTTTCTTCAAATTTATAATTACATACTCCTATTTGTCTATGTCTTTATAACTATGAGATTGAAGACATGATATGTAGCCCAAAACCGTTAACTCTTAACTATAGTAACATAAATGACAAGTTAGTTCCACATCTCTCAAAATCTAAAGGAAAAAAAAATGAAATTTCAAACTTATGGGAAAATAAGATATTAATTTTAAATAAAAATAATTAATCTATATAGAAATTGAATTCTATAATTAAAAAAGATTTAAGCCTCTGTTATCATTACCCATAGCTAACCCATTAAATATAAAAAGATACAAAGCTAATTGTATCACTTATAGGCCCCTAACAGCGAGAATAATTCTGGAAGTGTTCAAACCTTATCCTCCTAATGATATCATTAGCATTAATCATCGTCAGAAGTGTCAATGCTCATCATCTGACACCCTCAGTTCTCTCTCCTAAGTTCTGTTATCAAGCCTTCATTTTCCTAGAGATGTAAGCATATGACAGAGAATGCAAACTAATCAGCATAAGACACTGGAAAGCTTTTTAAACTAAAATGTGCAAATATAGTGAAGTAAATACCCTAAAAATGGCATTGGATGTGATGGAGGTACATCATCATCAGTACCTGAAGTTATTTCAGATTTAAATTAAAAAAAAAATTGCTACTACATCAGAATTGTTTGTTTCCTTCTACATTGAACATGTTTCATTAAATGATGACTAACAAGAATATACGATTATAAGAAACCAGATTGACAAAGTCATCGACGAAATAAGTGCATACCCATCAACAAAAGCCTTGCATATGACCACCATTGGCAGTGAAGTTACCAGGACTGATGCCTGACGACAATCCTCCCCTTCAAAGTACCCGAGGATCCCTCAACCTCTCTGTAATCTATATCAAAGCAAACAAAAAGGTGCAACCACAAGCTAGATTTGGAGGATTTGAAGGATTATAACCACAGGCTTAGAAATTAAAGAAACCCAAACACAAATTGAAGAAAAAATTACCCTAAACCCATGACAGGCCTTAAATTGCGAAAAAGGGGAAAAGAAAGAAAGAAAGAAAGAACCCACTTCAAATTTGAAGGATTTGATTCTTGGCAATGGGCTGTTGAAGCTACAGATATTCGGGAGGGGAAAAGGATTGGCTGGAGGGAGAGGCAAAAGGACTGAAGGGAAAGCTGAAAGAGTAACGAATGGAGAGAAAGCTAAAAAGGGGCAAAAGGGTTTTTCTTTCATCGATAACTTCTGTCTTGAAATAAAAGGCCTATTTCTTATATTTCTTTTAGCTATACCTACGGTCAAAATTGAAATTAAACTATTGGTAATGATTTTATATATGGTAATTATTTTGCCTAAGTTTATACTAACGCTCACAACAATAAATACTGTTAGTAAAATATTACAACTAATTAAATAAATATAAAATTATGATAAGAATTAATCAAAAACCCCGCCAGTCTAATTAAGGCGGGGATATTTTGTTTCCCGTTCAAACCTATACTAACGCCTATATTTTTATTGTTGGTATATAGCATATCTATACTGATGGATAATGGTAGACTGTATGAATAGGATAACTCTATACCGACACTCTATATAGGTGTAGGTATATATCTTGTATATACTGACGGAATGATGATTCCGTTGGTATAGCTATCCTATACCTACGGAATTTGACTGTAAGTACAAGTTGGCGTTAGTATATGGAATTTTTTTTGTAGTGCTCTAACTCTTCGAACCTATCTCTGCTCTCCCAAAAAATTAAAACCAAAACCCTAGTCAACTTTCCTTTTCTGTTTTCTTTCGCTTCAATTTGATTTGAGCGTTTGGTCGGAGATAGGGAGAAAGCCACCGATCAATTCGTCGTCTGATCGGAGATTGATCGAAAATTGAGAAAGTGAAGCTTACAGTGGAGGTTGACTGGAGCGGCGACCGCCGTCATCCCCTCCTACTATTGAGCAGCACTGACTACAGTAAGGTTCGTTTTTACTCAATTCTGTTACTCAATTGGTTGATCTTGATTTTCGAGATGCGTAGCTCCATTTTTCAAAAATACGATGGCGGATTCGAAGGTGTTGTGGCATTGAATGATTTGTTGGCTTTCTTAAAAGCGGCTGCGGCTGACACTGATGGCGGAAGGTGATGCCCTTTTTTCTTTTAAAACCTTTTTTTCCCTGAAAATTAGGTGTTTTTTTAGAATCTACATTTTGTAGGGTTGCTTCTGATTCTGGGTTGTTCCGGTGTTAGGTATGAAAGAAGTGTGTGATGCCATTATGGCGAAATGTCTCACAGCTAGGCCTAAGCAAACTTCTTTGAATTTCACGGGAAATTCAAGTTGATTTCAAGGTGATTTCAGATTCTTCAATGTTGGTTCAATTCTCTTAGTTCAAGTTTCTCACTTTATTAACTTTTATGGTATCTATTTGCTTGTTGATTAATTTGGGAATTTGAGCTTTACTAGTAGAATTCCTATGTACCTACTACCTAGCATTGTATCATTGTATAAATTGTGCAGGTTAGTGAGGTTAAAGGAAATGATGCGGTTCGTATGTGATAGAGAAATCTGCAACATTGGCTGGGGTCATTGTTTACTTTGCATGGTTCTCAAATTTGTCTCAATTTGCTTACTCTCTCTCATTGTTTTTTCTTTTATCATTGTGCTTTGATTTGCTTTTCTAAATGGTTGTAATGTATAAAGATCTTTTATATTTTTTCTGTCATGTTGATGCTCAGAGATAATGCCTTGTTTAGATATTACCAGCTGTCTCCCAAAGTAACCAATTGACTTTTATATTTATTGGTTGTTGCTCCTGTTTCCTTTTGCAATCTTATATGATAAATCATAGAATCTAGTTTTTGCAGGCAGTGAAAAAGGGAGATGCTATTTTTATTGGTCAGTACGGGAGTGAAACCACATCCGTATGGCTGGAGGTAAGATTATTTTCATTTCCTTTATGGCACAATTTGGTCGTTGCATTGGTCTCCTTAAATTATATTATAAGCTTTTTTCTCATTTTGGTTTTTAGCTTTCTTAACTTTGACTATTATATTAAAAGCTGGATGGCAACGCTGCTTTGAATAAATTAAGATTTTCTGAGTTGCAAATTAAGATTTTGGCATTATTTAGAGAGACATCTTTATGTGAATTTGTAACTCATGAATTTGTAAACTTAAGCAACTGAAACTCTGTTATGTGTATGAATATGAAATGCACTACTTTCCCTACTGCGTGTTTTGAAAGTTAGTTTCTTCTTAAGTTCATTCAAAACTTGGTTCTTTGAATGGTTTAATCAGTCTATTAGTTCTATTGACCTATGATAATAAATATGGATCATTAGTTTTTAAAAGGCTTAGTTAGGTGTTTAGTCTGAGTTTTCAAGAGGCTAACAGGTTTCAAACTGGGATTGTGCAGGCCTGGAAGAGTTGACAGCTGCAAATGATGCTTGTGAATTGGTTAAACCTGCTTTTTGGTGCAATGGATTTTTTAATAAGAGCTAGCATGGTTGATTGTATCATTTATATATTTATGTTAATGAGATCTACCAAGTCAAAGGGTATGGTTCTTACTTGAATATGATTTGACTGTTCCTACCAGTGCACACTTACTTAATAGATGAACTCTTAACTTGCAGGATCTTAAGGTGAGGCTACCGAGCATATTGAAATGGCACTGTGAGTGACATTTGCTGCTACTCTATTTTATTCCATGGAACTTTTAGGAGCAGTATTCTACTAAATGAGATTACCAAAATTACAATGTCACATGCCTAAATTTCCAAAAGTTATTATGAATTCTTCTGAGAGCATCAACATTAGTCTTTATTAAATGATTCATCTATGGATTGAAGCTTCTTGAAAAACCTTGTTATTGCATGTATGTTCTTTCTAAGTGAAAGAAGTTTTCTTTATGTAAGAACTTGCTGAAATAAATAAAAGAAATGCAAAGAAGCAGAACAATGCACATGTGGTCAAAAAAGTTTTGCAAGAATCAGGCATGAAATGGTATTTTTCTCACTTAGATCCTGTTTCTATTATTCTAATATTATATCTTTGACCTACTGACTACTTAGTTTGTATTATGAATACTGAATTATAAATCAAGTAGTGAGCAGAAATTGGCTAATTGGTTTCTAGTTTTTGTATCGAATTGCATACTAACTTTAGCCAATACATTGTACTTATTTTAACTTTAGCCAATTTTTCTCATTTAAATTGTTCTTGTTTTTAAATCTGATCTTATCCTTAAATCTTCTTATAGGAAATGGAGAATGGAAAAGAGCCGGATCAACTCACTATGTGGGATGTTACAACCTGGAAACTTTTGCTCATGTCACTAAACTTTTGGATATATTTTCAAGCGTTTGTTGGATATGTTTTGAAACTTTTGTTGGATAGCATATTGGCATTTTATAATTGGTTACTTGAACCAGTTTTGTCTTAGGCCATGTTAAAAATTCTTCAATTAATAGAGATGTTTGAGATATTTTTTAAATGTTATTTCTTAATTATATGCATTAATATTTTTGAAGTTAAAATATAAATATTTATATATGTTTGAATTATATAGTGCTTTACAATTGTTATGGAAAATGAACCAAACTAAAAGAACCAGATTTAAAGGAAAAAAATATGATATTTGAGGAACCTCGTCAGTTGAAAAGCTGAAAAGCTCGGTTCTAAATGCGTAGTAAATGGTGCTGATGTTTTGAAATGTCTTTAGAATTTAGAGGCGGTTTAAGCCCCCTCTAAAACCGCCTAAACTGATCTTGGATCTACCCCAGCGGTTTTTAAAACCGGCTCAAATTCGTAGAGCCGGTCAACTAGCAGGCGGTCTAGAGGCGGTTTGGTAAACCGGATCTAATTCTTTAGGGGCGGTTTAAACCGCCTCTATATGTGGATAAAACCGCCTCCAAAGACCTTTTTTCTTGTAGTGTGACTTGGTCATAAGTATAAAAACTCGAGCTCGGCCCGACCCGACTCTTTTTCTATTATTTAATATAAATATATTTATTTATTTTATTTATTGATATTGGTGTTTTCTTCTCTTTTTTTAAGGTAATATTGGTTTTTTCAAATATTAGTAGTATTTAGACTTTGTAAACTTTATAAAAATTATCTTGAATTATAATTTTTTGAATATGTGTTGATTTATTTTTATTTATATTATAAATTGATATAAATTAATTCTTGAAATTAATATTTTAAAAAAATATTAAACGGACTTTTGGACGAGCCTCGAGCTTAACTTTATATTTTAGGGTCAGGCTTGGTCAAGACTTCAGGCCCCGGCCAGGTTTGGACAAGCATAATGTTTGTTAAGTGCTTATCCAAGCTCGGGCCGAGCCTAGACTTGGACACCTCTATTTTATAATAATGACATAAATTTATATTATGGGTGGAATATTTATAGGATGAGTTAATTCTCTTCATTTTTAGATGATTAAATTATTGTATGAATAATCATTTCCATAATATAAATTTATGTTAATATTATAGAATTATACGACAAATTATATTAATTTTTCTTTTCATCTTATCTAATCCAATTCAGTTTAACAAATATGTTAAGATAAAGCATGATGGTGTTGTGTCATCAACCAAATTAAACACTTGAGCCATTTCGTGGTCTTTAGCTTATCTGGAAAAGGCTGGCTATAGCCGTGCGTTACAATCTTTGTGCAAAAGCCTAATAACAAAGAAAAGTTAATGGCTATAACTGGAAAAGTCGAAGCTGATGTAGAGGTCAAGGTCCCCGCTGACAAGTTTTACGGCACGATCAGGAGTGAAGTCCACAGAATGCCAAATGTTTCATCTGATAAAGTACACACTGTGGACGTGCACGCAATGGTGATTGGGAAGCTGATGGCTCTGTCAAGCTCTGGAAATACACTGTTGGTGGTAAGATTACAATATTAATCCCATATATAAACAGCTTCATCATATATATTATTAATGTATAGCCCTAATAGTTGACTTGATTAGGTATAGTTAGGCATAGTTACCTTGTCTTTGATTAGGTATTGACTTGACCTTGTCTTTGATTAGGTATAGTTAGGCATAGTTACCTTGTATAGTCCTTTGCTACCTATATAAATACCCTATGTCTTGTATAGAAATAAACACACAAATTCTTTCTCTCATATTCTCTTTCTCTCTTAAGCTTCATAACATGGTATCAAGAGCTTAAAGTCTGAATTTTTCTTTCCGTTTGTCTCACCACCACTGCCATTCTGTTCAGTCTTCAGTCCAACCTCTGCCTTTCCAATTCCGACTGTTATCACCTCCCTGCTGTCCTCCACGCCTCTTTTTTTTTTCTTTATCTCCCACAGGTCTGTGAATTTTCAAAATTTTTCCAGACTCTTGTTTGCTACACCGCCTGCACTATTGGACAGCCCTTGCTCTGCTCTGCCAGCCTACAAATTTTCAGCTCAATCCGACCCTCCACGCGCCCTCACGCGCCAGTCAAAGCATTCCACGCGTCGGTCAACTTGTCCACGCGCCGGTGTTTGACTCTGTTCTTCTCTGCCACATCAGCCCTGCCGCCACGTCAGCTCCAACCATTGCTTGCCTGCCACATCAGTCTCAGTTGTCTTCTGGTGCCACGTCATCTCTGACCGTTGACCGTTGACCGATTTTCGAAGGTTCCCTCTCCTGCTTCATTTTGGCCTTCTGATTTCATTTTTGGGCTCTGTTTTTTTTTTTTTTTGCTAATTTTGTCTCTACAATGGAGAAATTGGAGGTTTCTAGGCCCATTTCCACAATTCTTGATGGTTCTAACTATACTCTCTGGGTCCAAGGGATGCGTAGTTTCCTGATTGGACGTAAATTATGGCGAATTGTCACTGGTGATGTTACTAAGCCCACTTGTGAGTTGAATGAGTCCAGCACCAAGTTCGCTGAACGCCTAGAAGATTGGGATAGTAAAAATCACCAAATCATCACTTGGTTCTACAATTCCACAATTCCTAACATTCATGCACAATTTTCGGATCTGGAATTTGCCAAAGCCGTCTGGGATTTTCTTGCGGTCCGATACAAGTCTACCGGTCTTGCACACTATTATCAACTTTGGAGCACCCTACACAATTTTAAATTGGAACCAAGCCAGTCTATCAATGGCTTCCTAGTCCAAGTCCAACCTCTTTGGACTCAGTTGTCCTAAGCAAAAATCAGTGAAGATCATCTGCATCTTATTCAAGTTCTTATGGCCCTCCGTCCTGAATATGAATCTGTTCGAGCTTCCTTGTTCCATCGGGACCCACTTCCTACCTTGGATACAGCCGTAAAAGAAATCATTTTTGAAGAAACTCGCTTAGGGTTTTCACAGACTAATGTTGCTCTTGCAACCACTCGTTCTAAACCTTCTTATCAGAAATCAGGGAATTTTTTCTGCAGGAATTGTTATCAGAAAGGTCACAATCTCTCTGATTGTCCAACCATCGAATGCCGTTACTGCCACAAAAAGGGTCATATCATTGAGAACTGCCCCGTAAGGCCCCCCAAACCTAAGGAAAGTTTTACTAACACTAAGGGAGTTTTCTTTCAGCCTGGAGCTTCTTCTTCTGTTGCTGCTGTTGCCTCTGAGAACTCTGTTAATCTTACGATGAGTGATCTTCAATCTTTACTCAAACAGGTTATCTCTGCCAATTCTTCTACCCCCACTGCTCTATCTGTCACCCCGGGTAAATCTCCTTGGCTTTTTTACTCTGCTTGTCATAATCATATGACTCCTGATTCTTCTGTTTTCTTATCCAAGACAACCACGTCATCTCTTCCCCCAATTCACACTGCTAATAACACCCCAATGCATATCAAACATACTGGACATGTATCTGATTCTAATCTTACTCTTCCTGATACTTATTGCATTCCTTCTCTAGCCTTTAATCTTATTTCTGTTGGACAAATTTGTGATCTTGGTCTTACTGTCATTTTTTCTTCTTCTGGTTGTCAGGTACAAGATCCGCAGACGGGGAAGACTCTTGGGACGGGGAAGAAAGTTGGAAGATTGTTTGAGCTCGTTTCACTTCAACTTCCTTAACACCTTTAGGCTGTCACCACCTTCAAATCCTCTCTCTATCAATGGCATCTTCGCCTTGGCCATGCTTCTGCTAGTAAATTACATCCTTTAGTTTCTCGTGGTTTGTTAGGATCCACTAAAAATGACTCTTTTCAGTGTTTGCAATGTCAGCTTGCCAAACAACCTGCTCTTACTTTTAAAAATAGTACCTCTATTTCCAAATCTTCTTTTGATCTTGTACATACCGATATTTAGGGACCTTCACCTGTTTTATCTATGAGTAGTTATCAATATTATGTCATTTTCATTGATGATTATTCTAGATATACCTGGATTTATTTTTTAAAACATCGCTGTGAATTACCACAAATATATATCAAGTTTGCAACTATGGTCAAAACACAATTTTCTTATTCCATCAAAACTCTTCGAGCTGATAATGCCATAGAATACAAAGAGTCTACTCTGCTTGCCTTTCTTGATCAGCAAGGTACCTTAGTACAACGTTCATGTCCTAGTACATCCCAACAAAATGGTAGAGCTGAGCGTAAATATCGTCACATACTTGATTCAGTTCGAGCCCTTCTTCTGTCTGCTTCTTGTCCTGAAAAATTTTGGGGTGAAGCTGCTTTAACTACAGTTTTCACAATCAACCGTACCCCAACTTCAATTCTTGACAACCTTTCCCCTTATGAACGATTGTTTGGTAAGCCTCCTAATTATCATCTTCTTAAACCTTTTGGATGTGTCTGTTTTGTTCTTCTTCAACCTCATGAACATAATAAATTAGAACCCCGTGCTCGTCTTTGCTGTTTTTTTGGATATGGGATTGAACATAAAGGATATCGTTGCTGGGATCCCATCTCCAACAGAGTCCGCATTTCTCGTCATGTCACTTTTTGGGAAGATACTCAGTTTTCTTCTCTTTCCAGCTTTCATTCTTCCCATTCTAGTCTTATTCAATTCTTTACTAACACCTCTGCAGAATTATTTCCAAATCCTGAAGCTGAATTCTCCTCTGAGCTTGATGATTCTTTGACTTCTGCTCCTCTTCCCACAGAGTCTACTCCATCGGCAGAGATTGTATCTGTGCCATCTATTCGTCAGTCCACCCGAGTAAGCAAACCTCCTTCTTATCTGCAAAACTACCATTGTTTCTCTATTATTGTTACCTTGCACGAACCTAACTCTTTTCGTGAAGCTAGCATTGATCCTCATTGGCAACAGGCTATGGATGAAGAGCTTCGAGCTCTTGAGAAAACTCATACTTGGGACTTAGTTGATCTTCCTTTAGGTAAGGCTGCTATTGGTTGCAAATGGGTCTATAAAATCAAGACTCGTGCAGATGGTTCTATTGAGCGATATAAAGCTCGTTTGGTAGCAAAAGGATATTCTCAAGAATATGGAATTGATTATGAAGAAACTTTTGCTCCAGTTGCTCGTATTACATTTGTTCGGAGTCTCCTAGCCATTGCTGCAGTAAAGAAATGGGAACTTTTTCAGATGGATGTGAAAAATGCCTTCCTTAATGGTGATTTGCAAGAGGAAGTCTATATGCAGCCTCCTCCAGGATATTCTCGTCCTGCACATAAAGTCTGCAAACTTCGGAAAGCCTTATATGGATTAAAACAAGCTCCTCGAGCCTGGTTTTCCAAGTTCAATTTTACCATCACACAGTTTGGCTTTGTCTCTAGTCCTCATGATTCTGCTTTGTTCACTCGTCGGACTGATCGTGGTATAGTCATCCTTCTTCTATATGTTGATGACATGATAATTACAGGTGATGATAGCTCCAGTATTTCAGAGTTACAACAGTATCTTAGTCATCAGTTTGAGATGAAGGATCTGGGCACTCTTAGTTACTTCTTGGGTCTTGAAGTCTCTTCTAATTCTAAGGGCTATTTCCTTTCTCAGACTAAGTATGCATCTGATTTATTATCTCGAGCTGGTATCACAGACTCCAAAACAGTATCTACTCCCCTGGAGCACAATGTCAAAATTACTCCGATGGATGGCACTCCTCTTGATGATCCTACTTTATATCGACAGCTTGTTGGAAGCTTAGTTTATCTTACAGTCACCAGACCTGACATTGCTTATGTAGTTCACTTGGTTAGTCAGTTCATGAGTGCTCCTCGATCCTCACATTTTTCTGCTGTTCTTCGTATTTTGAGATATGTAAAAGGGACCTTGTTTCATGGTCTCCATTTTTCTGTCCACTCTTCTCTTTTATTGTCTGGCTATTCTGATTCAGACTGGGCCGGTGATCCTACTAATCGACGTTCGACAACTAGTTACTGTTTCTTTTTGGGTGATCCTCTCATTTCTTGGCGTAGTAAGAAACAAACTGTCACTGCCCGCTCTAGCACTGAATCAGAATATCGTGCTTTGGCTGATGCTACTGCTGAACTATTATGGCTTCGACGATTGTTAGAAGACATGGGTGTCTCTTCATCCTCTACTACTGCTCTTTATTGTGACAATCGTAGTGCTATCTAGATTGCTCATAATGATGTCTTCCACGAACGTACAAAGTGTCGAGACGTTTTACCGTTCCGACTATAAATGGTATGGCGTGAAAAATATTTGGGACTAAACAGTCTAAAAACAAATGGAGTTGCCACTAACCTTTTATTTTTAATAGGTGTGGTTAGTCACCTACTTGTTTAACCCAACATAAATCTAGAAAGATTATGTCAAGTTAAGGAAAGAAACTGGTCTACGAAAAAGATTTTAGGTTCGTGAGTCGGTTACGCTCGAGGAAGGATTAGCACCCCCGAGACGCCCGGAAATCGGTACCACAAAAGCCTTGAAATATTTTACTTGGAAAATGATAATAAAATGTTTTAAAATTATTCTAAGAAAAAACATAATTTTAAATGTCGGAATAAATATCCTTTTAATGTAGAATAAACATCCCATTATAAAAACTAAATTCGAAGTTTAAAGACTTAATGTCGGAATGAACATTCTTTTTGATGTGAAAATCCATAGCCCAATTTTGAATTTGAAGAAATTTCCTACTTAGAATGGAGATTCAATTTCTAAATAGGAATAAATATTCTTCTAAAATCGAAGTTAAATTTAAAAATGAGGATAAATATCCTTTTATGAAAAACAAAGATTTAATTTTAATTTTAGAAAGTCTCAATAATGAGAATATTAATTGAAACCTTCTAGAAAACATTTTGCAAAAAAAGTTGGGATAAACATCCTCAAATTCATGCTTTGAAATTTACATTAAGAGACTTTAATTATGATTACTTGAATTAAAATCTCTTAAAAAGATTTAATTTTAAAACAATGTTGGAATAAATATTCCTTTTAATTTGATGAAGGGAATAATTTGACAAAAATTTAGTTTAATAGGAAAACCTTAGTAGATTAATAAATTAGGACCTTTCAAAAAAGTAAATGTCCTTTTTATAAAATAAAACTGATTTTTAAAAAAGAGTTTTAAAGATTTAAAGAATAAACATTCCTTTTATTGAAGTTAAAAATGTATTTTTATAAAAATGAAGTTTGTTTGAAGGGTCTTAATTAATTAAATATACTACAATTCTCCCAAAAAGGTATTTTGGAAAATTAAAAAAAGGTCAAAAGAAAATGAATATTCCCTTTCAAAGAAATAAAAAAAAAGAAATTTTAAAAGTGATTTTTTAACAAAACTTGAATTAATTTGAGAGACCTTAACTATAATTGGGTAGTTAAGATCTCTCAAAAAAAATTTCTAAGAATATTTTGAAATTAATGTTGGAATAAACATTCCTTTTAATTTAATTGGGCCTCTTAAACAAAAGATTTTCTTAAAATGAAATGAAAATGAAACATAAAAGCCAAAAAATAAAAAAAAAAAGTTTTGGAATAAACATTCCTTCTGTAAAAGAAGGTAATAATAAATTTTAGTTCATTTGCCAATTTTAAGAAATCAAAGAAATCATAAACATGATGTATGTTTTTTTTTTATGAAAATTAAATGAGAAAAATATATTTTTCAATTTTGAAGGGATGAGAAATTCCCTCGGGTCCGATCAGACTCCCGATTAGACACCGAGAAAACCTCTTATCGGAGAAAACCTTCAGAAACCTCGGACTTCCGAGGCATCCTCCGGTCACCCCATGCATATGAATTTTTGAAAATTAATGTTCTAAACTTAATTATGCATGAATGGGACAAAGGAACAAGGGTTAGCACATATACACAATTAATTGCACAATATAATATGATAAATAAATAAAACATGGGAATTTAAATTCAATTTTACAAAATTAAATTGCACGACAACTAATTTAACACATATTAGCAAGCTTAATTTAAATAAATACATATACATGGTCAAGTACGTAATTTTATACAAAATTCAACTCATAATTAAACAAATATATAAGCAAGGGCAAAAGGGTAATTTCACATATAAGATTCAATTTTTAATTAATCAAACATACATACAAAGGCAAAAAGGCAACTTAATACAAGATACAATTACTAAATAAGCAAAAACACATGCAAGGGCAAAAGGGTAATTTTACATGCAAGATTAAATTTTTAATTAAAAAGTATACATAAAAGGGCAAAACAATAATTTAACACATGATATAATTACTAATTAAGCTAACATATCCATAAGGGCAAATAAGTAATTTTATATGCAAGCATAAATTTTATATTAGACAAAACATATATTCAAGGGCAAAATAATTTCTATGATAAAAAATTTAAATCTTAAACTAAATATGCATTTATATAAGTTTAAAAATTCAATTTTTTATTAAAAAAATCAAAGATTATTTCTATTTAAATAAAAATAAATAAAATAAAATAAAATAAACTTAAAGATTCAATTTTTATTAACCAAGCTTTCATTTTTAATCAAGCTAAAATATCCACAAGCAAAAAGGTGCAATTTTTAATCCTAAACTTAACATTTAACTAAGCAAACAAGTTAATCAACTTAAAGTTATTATCTTTATAATCAAGATTATATTTTTAATCAAACAAGAATGTGAATATAAGTTCAAAAATACAATCTTTTTAATCAAGATTAAGACTTCCAACTAAGTAAACACATGGAATGGGTAAAGCAAGTTTGAAAAATAATAAACAAGAATACAAAACAATGAAAGTTAGAAACTTTTTGCATAATCATGTAAATAATTAAGAGAAATGACACATTAACAAAAAATAACATTAAATAAATAAGCAAGTAAAAAAAATCATCTTGAATATATTAGAAGCATATATTAAACTAAGCAAATTATTTAGCAATATACAAAAGCTTTATACATTATAAACATCATCATAAAAAAGAAAGTTAACAAATTTAACAAGACAAAGCAAAAATATTGTATTAAAAGTAAAAAGAAATGATCTTGAAAATAAAGCTAAGAACTTTACCTAAAAAGATGAAGTTTTGTACCAAAACAAAAAAAGAAAAGATAATAATGGCTTTGTGGAGAAGAGAATGGCTAAAAATTGATGAGCAACAAGCCTTTTTCTCTATTTTCTCTAGCCAATCTGTTTAAAATAAATCAAGAAGAAGAAAAAAAATTTTCTTTTGAACTCTCTTTCTCTCTTCTCCTCTCTTTATTTTTTTCTGTGCTTGAAGAGAAAATGCTGAAGCTCTGTTTGAGAAAAAATGCTACAGCCTTCCTCCCATGCTCTGTGCTCACCCCCTGTCTCTGTTTTTCTCTCTATTTCTTCTGTTCTGTTTTTTTCTCTGTTTTTTTGAAAGAAGGCTTCCCCCCCCCCCCCCCCGGCTGTGCTCTCTCCTCTTTTTATCTTGAAACTCTAGTCTGCTTTCTTGGGAGACAAACCCCGGAAACAGGGAGCCGAAAGCCGAATAATGACCCCCAAAAGAATCACCCCAAAATGGCCGACCCTGTCCCCTCATTTGCTGAAGGTAATTCTTTTTATATTCCCCCTTTTTCTTCTCATCAACGGCTCCTATTGGTTGCTGATTCCTTTTTCTTGCTATCCTATTAGCTGCCCTTGTTCGTTGTCCTCTGCAAGGGTGTAAGCTGGTCGGTGATAGAATGGCGTGGCTGGCTGTTGTCACCCTTGGATTGCGCTCGAGAACTCTCAGTAGCAAGGAGTTCTTCAAGAGTTGATTTCACAGCTTGAAGCTTGGGAGGAACAACAATAACGTCGACAGGAAGATGACCATTTGCATCAACAATATTAGCATCAGCACCAGCAGCAAGCAGCAGCTTCACAACGTCAACAGCATTCACAGCCACACCAGAGGCAGCACAGTGGAGGGCAGTGCTCTTGTCTTGGCCACACACGCGATCAACGTCGGCATCCGATGAAGAGAGGATCAGCTTAATAACATCAACGCTCCCATAAGTACCAGCAACCATCAAAGGAGTTCTCTCCTCATTGCCTTTTTACTCGATTCTTCATATCTTGCAGCAGCAAATGGAGAGCTCCGGGCAGTGCGTATCCATGTCATTTTGGGAGCAACGCCTTGCTGGGTAGCAGAAGAGCCAGACGTATCCATAGGGGTCCTTGACCTTGCCCGCGCGACCACCACAGAACGCGCCATCTCCCTCAGTTATCTCACCCTCAGCAACGGCTTCGGTGCTCACGGCCTTGGCAAGCAGCTTCCACGTCCTCCGTCTCCCTAAATAACGCCTTGTATATTGGAGTACCATCGAACTGGTAGTATTCTCCCAATATAGGCTTTATTGCGTTTGTAGCCTCCATTGCATTGTAGTGAGGCATTGTCAAAAATAAATGATGAGCCACATGAGTGTCGGTGATATTATGGAAAACATTGTTCAGAATTCCATAATCTCTGTCAACTGTTGCTAGAGCTCCCTTGAACCAGTCCCACTCTGAGGAATCATAGTGCGGCAAAGATGGGTGAGTGTACTGTAAGTATGTGATCATGACAAGGAACGCATTGACTACCAACAATGGTCCTCCATAAACACAAATAACCCAAGTTAGCCCTTTTGCTAAAGCAAGATGGTAGAGCCCATAGCAGACAGCAAGAACGCCGGCATCCGATAGGTATATTTGCAGTCGTTCACGATCATTGTAGATAGGGTCGTAAGGATCATAGCGACAAGCAAATCGTTCATAAGGCCTGCCTGAGACATTGAATGCTAGGTATAGAGGCTAGCCAAGAGTAAGTGTAATTGTAACTGTGATGAACCGACCAGGTGGATTGTTAAGGTATTTCGCCCACCATTTTATAGAAGCTTTCTGCTTGGGTACAAACACTTCATCCCGTTCAAGGGAACTAGTGTTGGAATGATGGCGGCGATGGCTGTATTTCCAAGAGAAATAAGGGACAAGCAGCAAAGAGTGGAAGATGAGACCAACAGTGTCATCAAGCCATTGATAATCACTGAAGGCATGGTGGCCACACTCATGTGCTATAACCCAAACACCAGTTAAGACAGAGCCTTGAAGGGCGCAATAAATTGGCCAGGCCACATAAGAGAGACACTGAGGAAGCTGATCAATGTAATTGGTAGCCACATAGTAGAAGAGAGAGGCCAAGATGAGGTCATAAACAAGATATGAAAATGAGCGGATAACGGATCGCTGGAAATAGTGAGCTGGGATGGCTCTCTTCACCTGAGTAAGAGTGAATGGTGGTTTTGAGCAAGGAACTCTCTTCAGGGAGCCAACTGCTGACTTCCTTGAAGTCGGGGGAACGGACATTCGGCCACCTGCACCCATTGTTTCACACCCTTCAAATGGAGATAGAAAATCTGGGTTTTCTTTTTCTTGACCTCTCTCTTTCTCTCTCTTCCGAAAGAAAAGCTTCTGTCAGCCTCTGCCCTTTTGTGACCGTGTAAAATAGGCGGCCCTTGTTAATTTAGCTTTTGATATGTATTATATGTATATATATGTATATATATATGTGCATATCTATATGTATGTAAATATAAATATAAATATATATATAAACATATATATATACTTATAGATATACATATACTTATAAATATACACATATAAATATATATATATATATATATGCATATATATCTTGCATTATAACCGAGTTGATTCGGTTAGCTCTTGACTCGCGAGAAAATTAAGTTGACTCGATCTTAGCTCCTCGGTCTCGGTTCAAAATTTCCTACAAGATAATAAAAATGAGCTAAAGGAGACAGCAAATAAAAATCTATTGATGACCAATTAATTAATTAATCAATCAATCAATTAACTAACTAAGGTTGAAAATAAGTGTCTACACAAAGCATATTGAGATTGACTGTCATTTTGTACGACATCATCTAAACCATGGGATTCTACAACTCATTTCAGTATCCTCTTCGAACCAAACAGTTGATATCTTCACCAAAACTCATCTCCCGACACGGTTTCTTGACTTAGGTGCTGTTTGATAAAACTGAAGTAATTAAGCACTGAAAATTAAGTGCTGAAAATTTTTTCTGAAAATTTTAAGTACTGAATTTATTGTGTAAAAATTGTTTGATAAGTTATTATGTTTGAACAAATTTATTTTTGAACTATTATAAGAGAAATGAAATTTTATGAAAAATAAATGCATTGATAATTAATAAAAAGGAAAGAATAGTGGTTAAAAGGAAAGAATACAACATTAAATGTAATTAATGTATGATTTTTTCCTTAAATGAAATTGTTGAATGAAATAAGTAACCTAAGAGCTACTTATTATTTTCAATGCTTTTTCATTGAAAATTTCCAATTAAGTGGTTCTTTAGCTTTTATTATCAAACACATTGAAAAAATGAAAGCATTGAAAATTTTCATTTTCAATGGTTTGAAATTTTTCAATGGTTAATCAAACAACCCCTTAGTTTCCAAACTCAAGCTGGCATCCACAACACCACCTTGAGTTTGAGGGGGGATATTAATGTATAGCCCTAATAGTTGATTTGATTAGGTATAGTTAGGCATAGTTAGGCATAGTTACCTTGTCTTTGATTAGGTATTGACTTGATCTTGTCTTTGATTAGGTATAGTTAAGCATAGTTAGGCATAGTTACCTTGTATAGCCCTTTACTACCTATATAAATACCCTATGTCTTGTATAGAAATAAACACACCAATTCTTTCTCTCATATTCTCTTTCTCTCTTAAGCTTCATAACATATATATATATATATATATATATACACACACCATTTTTTTTTCTCAAAATTAAGTGTTGTTCTTTTTTCTTTTTCTTGTTCCGAGTCCGAAACAACTATTGAGACATTTGAATAATTGAATCTGCAGAAGGAAAAGTCGAGACTCTGAAGGAAAATATTATCGCGGACGACGTAAACTTGTATGCAACTTTCATTGGCTTATGGAAGAACTTAAGAGCTACAAGATTATTTTTTGGGTTACACATAAGAGTGATCAAGGCAGTGGCGAAAATTGCTCTGGACTATGAGAAAATTAATGAGACTATTCCTGATCCAAATAGGTACCTGCAATATCTGGTGGATCTCACCAAAGACATTGAAGCATACCTTATCAAGGCATCAAAATGAAGGAAAATATACATATCCCTTTTTCTCCCCTCGGTAACATTAAAAGTTTGCGATATATATCTCAAAGTTTCATTAAGTTTGATATATTGTACTTTTCCTAAATTCATATGTATCTAAATTTCAGCTAAGTTTAAGGTTGTGGATCGATAATAATCGATAAACAAGCAGGTAGGACTTTAAGAAGAAAGATATTCCCTTGCCTCTGAACCTTTGTCGACAATTCACTGAAACTATGATTGGTTGTTAATGAGAGTTGAGTTACTATGTATGTTTGGTAGTGCTTAAGAAACTGACCATGAATATGACAAGAATTAATTTATCCAGCTTCATGGCAATATGAACGAGATATATAAATTATCGATTTAATATCTAAATTGGTTCTTGAATTATACAAAAAATGATAAATTGATCTCTAAATTTTTTATTTGAGACAGATTAATCCCTCGATTTTTATTTTGATATAGATCGGTCTTTAAACTATATAAAAAAGGACAGATTGATCTCTTAACTTTTATTTTGGGACAGATTGATACCTGAATTTTTATTTTGGGATAGATTAGTTCTTGAGTTTTCTTTGATTTTTTGTTATTCAGGTCCTATATCTATCTCAAAATAAAAGTTCAGAGATTAGTCTGTTTCAAATAAAAGTTTAAGGACTAATCTGTTTTTTTTTGTATAATTTAGGGACCAATTTGGGTATTAAACCATAAATTATCCAGCTCTTTGTTATTTTGAAATTTGCTCTGGTTCAATTTGATAAAAAATTTTCTAGCGTCTAAGAGGCGTTTCCATTTTACATCCGGTAGTGACTAGTGACTAGGCTTGGTGGCTTGAAGGACCACTTAAAGAACCCAATCCATTAGCTTTTGTGAAGAAGTGACGCCACAGGATGCAAATTAATTGTCCAATTTTACTTGGGCATCGACGAATCTTGCTTAATCTGAAAAGTCTCTTTTTCTCTCGTACACATAAGGCTTTCAGTTGTAAATAATTGAGCACCTACTTTTCTCTGGCACTTCAGCAGACCAGAAAATGGCTCAACTTGCAACGAAACTCGAGTCCCAATTCAGAGATTTAGGGCCTTTGCTGATAAGGTATTTGATATTTTCAGGCGCAAAACGTACCTTATGCCCAGAATCTGCCCTGCACTGGTAAAAGATGTCAAAGTTGAAGCAAGTCGATCACTTTCAGAACATTGGATGGTGCCGTGCAATATTATAAGACTTTCCTCTCCGGTTTAAACAAGTCTATTGATGCTTACCTTCTCAAGTAATATAAGAAAGCAACCTTCCAAGCTTGCTGTTGAAATGTAATTCTATGTGTGTTTGTTAAATTTTTGTATCATAAAAAAGTCTATATGTTGATGAGATAAGTCCTCACAGCAAACTGGTAGCTGCTTTTGCTGCTTTTGGATAAGTAAAGCAGTCTCACTTATCCAAATTATGTGGCTTGGAGTTTACTTTTGGCGTTTGTATTTGAATCTAGTATTATACATTGCAATTCCCCTTAAAAGGAAATCTGGAAAGAAAAAAGAGAACTCTGTAGCTTGGTTCTCAATCAGAATTGTACTGATAATAGATCAGATCAAGAGCAAGTAAATTATTCAATCAAACCAAGCCCCATGATCAAAATTGTACCCTCGAATAACATGATCAAGTTCTGGTTATGAAATTTCACTTGGATCGATGAAAGTCCATACTTTATTGGAATTATAACAACATGGTATAGTTTCTTTTATTGTGAAATCCATTTTCTTCTTGATTAATAGTTCATAAATTGTTTGTTTTCCCTCATCACCATAAGGATACCCACAGGTGAGGAACTTGACCCGTTAAGTTGAATTTTTTGTAAGCTTGACGTATTGTACTTTTTCAAATTCGTATGAATCTAAATTTTTTTTTGGATGAAATGTGTAATTTCATCCCTTAAAGTAGTAAAAATTGCTACCAATTTACAAAGTAAGCACTTTACAAAAAGTTTAAAGCAAAAATAACACAAAACGTAGCTTCAACACAACTAATACTACTTTGTTACAGCTCAACTACCAAGTGAACTCAGCCATCAGTAATGTATAAACTCCAGCTATCAATTAATTTTGTGTTGATTTGATCTCTTTTTACTCTACTCAATCTGTGTTGTCTCAGTCTAATCACATCTCCTGTTTATTTAAAAATGAGATCAGCTGGCTTTGGCGGCCCCCATAATACCTGCAATTCCTTTCGCGCAACAGACAAAATAACAAATCGCATTATAGACTATTTGCAAGATTATTGAGATTAAGCCTATGTTTGGTAGGAGGGAAGGAAATAATAAGGAAAAGAAATAGGTGAGGAAAAGAAATAGGTAGGGAAAGGAAATAAATTTATATTTCCTTCATCATGTTTGGTAGTAAGGAAAGAAATAAGAAGGAAAGAAAAAAATTATTATTTCCTTTATTTGGTATAACTAAGAAATAGGAAAGAAAGAAAATTTATTTTAATTAATATGACCATTTTACCATTGTTTACTCTTTAGTTAAAAATTCACTTTCAATATCTTTCACTTGTAATTGTAAATTTTGTAATTAGAAATAAATTTTAAAGGTGTAATAGTCATTTCCATTTGTTAGACTCAACAACCACTTTCTTTCCCTCCTATTTCCTCTCAATTTGGAAGGAAATGATTTCTAAGGAAATTGACTCTCTTATTTCTTTCCTATTTCTTTCCTTAGGTGTATTTCTATCCTACCAAACAAAGGAAAGTTGTATTTCCTCGCTCACTTTCTTTCCACACTCTTTCTTTCCTCCCTATTTCCTTCATACCAAACATAGTGTAAAGCCCTCCCTTTGCATTTCTACATGGCCCTTCTAAACTCGTATCTCCAGTCTTTTGCATTTCTATTTAAGCCACAGGTCTGCAGAACTCTTTCCCAAATGGTATTGGAGTAGCTGCAAGTGAAGAATACATGGTCTTTTGACTCATTTGAGTGATTGCATAGCAAACATGCTTCTGAATCCAATCTAGTCCCCCAGGCCTCTAATCTATGTCTTGTTGGTAGTCTTTAAAGTATAACCATCCAAGAGATAAAAGAGTGTTTTGGAACATGAAATTGATACCAAATTAACCTGTACCGTCCAACTTTCTCCTTTTTGCTCCTAACTTCCTTGTATATGTAGCTGCTGGCAAATATTTAGTTCCTGGAATACTCCAAGTGCCATCTGCCTGTATGAATTGAGCTGCTAGTTCTCGAAGCCTCAACACTTTCTTTACATTCCAACCAAATCTTTGCAAACTTAGAATCATCATGACATCTTTGAATTAGTCTATATTAGTTTGAGAGTTTAAGGTGTAGAATATCCAGTGATGTTTTAATAAGCGGGTGGCAGTTGAGATTTGAGAAGAAATTAAGATTACTTCCCCGCCTCTGAACCTTTGGTATAAATACACCAAGAAATAACAAAGACAGTTGAGAATTCCTCTCAACCTAAGCCCTTACCTTGGAATTTGTCCTAACTCTTCATATTTGAGGTATGTCGTGTTACCTATATATCCACTACATCTACATATAATAATGGGATCTATTGGAACATTTCTGATAGTAATTATTTTCTTGCGATCGAAAGAAACAACTAACAACTGAACATGAAATTGACAGGAATTTATTAAGCTTTTATCAAACATTATTAGCCCCGGCTCAACTCGATCGTTAAAATTTTTATTCGCATTTGAGAGAGGCCTTTCAAATTTACACCTCTTTTGGCAAGTTGGCTTTCGTGGACCACTAAGAGAACCTAATCCGATCCATCAGCTTGTGTGAGAATTAGCTTCCACTGGATTCAAATCTGTCATCCAGTATAACTTGGACTGTTGGACATGGGAATCTTGCTCAATATAGTAATGCTCTCTCTCATTCTATATAAAGCCTTTCTGGTGTAGATTACTGTGCATCAATTTCCAATTCGTTTAAAGTTTCTCTCCTACTAATTTAGCATCCAAAAAATGTCTCAACTTGCAAAACTTGAGTTCCAATCAGAGATCAAGGCCTCTACCGATAAGGTGTACGATATCTTCAAGCGCAAAATATACCTTATGCCCACAATCTCCCCGAAGTTGTGAAAGACGTAAAACTTGTTAAAGGTGACTGGGAGACTCCAGGTTCGGTCAGGGTTTGGAAATATGTTTCAGGTAATTATTAAGTAACCCATAATATACATCCTTTCTATATATTTTCATTCTCGAATCCACGTTAGATATAGACTAACTTGTTACAATAATTTACTAATTAATCAACACTTAACTGATGGGTTCGAGTGCACTCCTCCTTCCAGGAAATTCTGAGAGTGCGTCGGAGACCGTAGAAGCTGTTGACGATCAAAACATGTCGATCACTTTCAACGCATTGGATGGTGATTTAGCAAAATGTTACAAGACCTTCAAGGCCACTGTTAGTGTCACGGCAAATGGTCAGAGGAGCTTGGTGAAATGGACTTTGATATACGAAAAGCTCAACCCCAACATCCCTGATCCTGAAAAGTACTTGGAGCTTACCTCCATGCTCAATAAGGCTATTGATGCTTACCTTCTCAAGTAATTAAGTGAAAGCTTAGCCACCAGAAATATCGATCGCTTATATAGCTGGCTTTTGAGATGTAATAATCCTCTATATGTGTGTGTTCGTCTTTTAAAATTCTGTATCATGTAAGCATATATGCTGATTAAAATTCCCCAGAGTAAAGCTGTGCTCTTAGTTTCTATATCTAATAAAATGGTCAATGTTTCATGAAGGTCTTAATTTTGAAGATTTGTAGGAACTTATTATATATTGTTTTTCTTTGTTTTATGAGTTTCTTATGACTTGATATCCATCTTTCTTTATGGATTTGAGAAGTTTTCCAAAAAACCATGACACCATTTATACTAAATTTAATATATAAACACCATGGTAATTTATTTATAAAACAAATGAAGAAGAAATCTAGCCAAAAAAATAGAAAAATTGGGACAAAAATCTGGCTAGAAAGATGAAAGCTCCTGGATAAATGGAGGGAAGAAGAGGAAACAAGGAGAGCTAGGAGGGAAGGTTGTCGAGGGGCCAAGCGAAGGTTAGCACAAATTAATCAGACGGTGAGAGGTTCAAATAATGTTACCTACGTGCAATATTATTCGCCAAAATATTGTACCATGCCCCCATGATTATTGTTAACCATATATTGATTTACTTTGCGGGACACAAATTCAAGTTAAATGTTGTTGGGTCGAATAGAAGGAACTTAATATCCCTTAAATAATACTCATCATATTCAAATGTGATAGAGAAAGATAATGGCTTAATTAATAGTCAAATTGGCCCATATCCTTTAAAAAATAAATCAAATATGTCTTTATCCTTTTTTTTTTAATCCTAATTAACCTCCAACATTTTATTTTAGCCTACTTTCGCCCAAATTTGACAGAAGTTAGTCACGTGACTGCACGTGACTAACGGCCCGTTTAATTAGTGTCCGAGATACACAACCATGTGGTTTTCTATGTGGCTTTTTTTTAATTTTTACATTACCCACATATTTTTCCAAGCAGGTTTTTTCCACGTTAATTTCGATGGCTTTCTTTCTTTTCCATTTTCTTTCTCTTAGCCATTCAAAACCAAAATCCTCACAAAAATCAAATGGAGATTGGCTCGGAAAAAAAAGCCATTGAGCACTAAAGCAAATAAGTAATTCCAGGCAAATAAGTAGATCGACTTAATTGGGTTTGCTGCTCTTAAGCAATTGAGCACTAAAGCAAATAATCCCAATTCGAAGGTAGCAAGTGTTGGCGATGAAGGCCTTAGGCTGATGGCAGGAAGATAAGCAAGGAAGGAATAGGAAATAAGGAAGGATACGAGGAAAGGGAAGATTAGGGGAAAACCTCGAAGCCGTGTCAGGAAGAAGATCTCGAAGAGTGGTCAACAGAGTGAGAAAGCTTGGTTTGAAAGCTTATGGATAATCGAGGAGAAGTGGGAGAGAAAGAGGGTAGAAAGAAAGGAAGGAAAAGGGGATATAGATGTTAAAGGATATTATTAGGAGCAATGAAAGCCTTAGGCTGTAGCTCAATTGGTGAGAGGCGTGTGTATAGAAACAACAAAATCTTTGGTGATCTGGGTTCGAGGAGTGCTGCAAGCACGTTGGTATTCGAATTTGCTAGGGCCAAGGGATAATATCTTGAGTAGTAGTGACACTGGTGGTCAGGCCCACCCAGAGTAGGTAGCCAGGCCAGTAAAAGGCTCTGTGGGCCCGTCTATCACAAGGCTTCTATTGGACCACTGTTATATATAATCTATAATTCGCTAAGAAATTATTGGATAGTCCCACACACTTAAGTTATGAGACCAATCAACAAAATTTTGCCAACTCAAAATAATTATTAAAATTTAACTATAAATTTAATAACTGATTTAGCTAAGTTTTAAGAGGAAGGATTTATAGGATAAGTCTTAAAATTTAGGATATAATTGGGGTAGGATTTTAGCAACTATAGAAAAACTTTGTGAATTATCAAAATTTTATTGGTTGATCTCATAATTGAGATGGTAGGACTAACCCATCTAATAAGTTTTCATAGAATTTTGCTACATGACCACCTATAACCTGCCTAACATAACAAGTCCTGTTGTGAAAAGTATATTAAAATTGAAACAAGAAGCAAGTATAAAAGAGAGAAAGAGAGAGAGAAACGAAGAAACCAGAAGAGAGATATCTTATTATTTTTCTTTTCATTCGTTCGTCTATTTATAGACGTAATAATCACTATGCACTATGCACTATTCATAACTGCAGTACACTATTTATATGTGCAGTACAGTTCACTATTCGTGCAGTACAGTTTACTATTCATCTGGCACTATTCATCCTGGGCCCATGAATAGTGATATGCATTATTTATCCAGTAGATTTTTATATCTTAGACAATTTGCACAACTTGAATTTGTCCACTTTCATAACACTTCCCCTTGGACAAATGTCATTATTAAAATTTGGACCTGTACTGCCTCGTTAAAAACCTTAAGTCGGAAAAACCCAGTGGGAAAAAAAAACCGAACATAAGGGAAAAAGAGTACAATACAATTAAGTCCGTCTAATATGTCTTCAGGACAACATGTGCTTATCTTCAGGACAATCTATTTGTCTTCAAGACAATATAGGTAGGCCTACACCAATGGCCTGATTGGACGTGCTATTACTGCCTCATTAAAAACCTTAAGCCGGAAAAACCCAGTAGGACAAAAATCGGACAGAAGGAAAAAAGAGTACAGTGCACTTATGTCCATAATCGCTCCCCCTGAAATAAAACAAATTGCTACTTCTGGAGCATCTAAACATTTCCACTTATGGGGAATTCAATCTTGCATTTTACTGACTTGCCGCATACCAATGCCATAAACTAATTTCTCAAATGTTGATGTTGGCAAAGATTTGGTAAATAAATCTGCAAGATTATCGACGGAGCGAATCTGTTTAACATCAACTTGTCGACTTTCCTGGAGTTCATGAGTATAGAAAAATTTCGGCGAGATGTGCTTGGTCTTATCACCTTTAATATATCCTCCCCTGACTTGTGCAATACAAGCAGCATTATCCTCATAAATTATAGTGGGAGAATCTATCACCGGTTTGAATCCACTAGCATTATGAATGTGTGATATCATTGATCTTAACCAAACACATTCTCTTCCGGCCTCATAGAGGGAAATAATTTCAGAGTGGTTGGAAGATGTAGCAACTAGTGTTTGCTTAGTGGAACGCCAAGAAATGGCTGTATCATTATAGCAAAATAGATAACCGGTTTGGGAGCGAGCTCTGTGCGGATCAGATTTATATCCTGCATCAGCATAACCTACTAAACCAGAGTTAGTAGTATTCTTAGAATAGAATAACCCCAAATCAATGGTTCCTCGGAGATAACGGAAGATATGTTTAATCCCATTCCAATGTCTCCGGGTTGGCTCAGAACTGAAACGTGCCAACAAATTTACCGCAAAAGCGATATCTGGTCTCGTGCACTGTGACAAGTACATCAAAGCCCCGATTGCATTGAGGTATGGTACTTCAGGACCAAGTATATCCTCACCAGATTCTTTAGGACGAAACGGGTCCTTTTGGGGGTTAAGAGACCTTACAACCATAGGGGTGCTCAATGGGTGAGCCTTGTCCATGTTAAAACATCTAAGCAATCTTTCAGTGTATGCTGACTGATGGACAAGTATTCCATTCTTTTTGTGCTCAAGCTCTAGACCAAGGCATAGTTTGGTTTTACCCAAATCTTTAACCTCAAACTTCTTTTTCAAATATTCAGCAGTTTCAGATAACTCTTCAGGAGTCCCAATTAAATTCATGTCGTCGACATAAACTGCTATAATAGCAAATCCGGTTTCATATCTTTTAATAAACACGCATGGGCAGATGGGATCATTTATGTATCCTTCCTTTGTCAGGTATTCACTTAATCGTTGGTACCACATGGGCCGGATTGCTTTAACCCATATAAAGATCTTTGCAACTTTATTGAGAATAAGTTGCGGGGAGTGTATGCTTCAGGCATTTTTAAACCTTCGGGAATTTTCATATAGATATTGGAATCTAATGAACCATATAAATATGCCGTCACAACGTCCATAAGACGCATTTCAAAATTTTCTTGGGCAACCCAACTTATAAGGAAACGAAAGGTAACTATATCCACTACTGGTGAATATGTTTCATCATAATCTATCCCAGGCCTCTGCAGGAAACCTTGGGCTACGAGTCGGGCTTTATACCTCACGATCTCGTTTTTCTCATTTCGTTTCCGGACAAAGACCCATTTATATCCAACAGGTTTTACATTGTCAGGGGTTTTAGTAATAGGCCCAAAAACATTACGTTTGGCAAGGGAAGTCAATTCAGCATGGATTGCTTCCTCCCATTTAGGCCAATCTTGCCTATGATGACATTCGGTTATAGACCGAGGTTCATAATCATCATTCATAATCTCATGAGCAACTGAGAGAGCAAATGCATCATTGATGATTATCTCATTTCGATCCCATATCTCATTATGATAACTGATGGAAATTTCAGTATTCCCAAGGTTGGTGATCTTTTCATGGGTTTGTACCACTTCAGGGGCAATATGCTCATGAACTTGTGCCACTTCAGGGGCAATATGCTCTCTTTGAATATTATGTTGTGGCACTTCAGGTGCAATTTACTTTCCTCGAGAAAGATTAATGTGCTCATCTGGAGCAGAATTATACTCATCTGGAGTAGAATTATGCTCATCTGGAGCAGATTCTAAATTCCTCCCCCTTCTTTTTCGAGGAACAGTGTCTTTTGATCCCATCGGTCTACCACGCTTCAGGCGCGGGACATTTAGATCCATTTCGGGTGGTTCTACAGGAACATCTATCCTAGCTGGAACATTCGCAGCTGGGATATGAGACTTTGTAACTTTAGCAGTCTCATTAAATGCATCAGGCATTTGATTTGCAATAGCTTGTAAATGGATCAATCGTTGCACCTCATTTTCACATTCAGGTGTTCTTGGGTCTAAATGAGACAAACTTTTCTCATTCCATGAGAAAATCTCGACATTTTTCTGCTTTCCATATGTGGAAGCTTTTGGTATCCCAAGTAATGGGAATACTGTCTCATCAAAATGACAATCCGCAAATCTAGCGGTAAATAAATCACCCGTCAATGGTTCAAGGAACCGAATAATAGACGGTGAATTAAATCCAACATAAATGCCCAAACGGCGTTGGGGACCCATTTTGGTCCTTTGCGGTGGTGCTACGGGCACTTGTACCGCGCAACCAAAGGTGCGAAGATATGAAATGTCTGGCTCCTGGCCCAAGACTAACTGAAGGGGGGAATATAAATGAGAAGTAGTGGGGCGCAATCTAATTAAAGATGCAGCATGTAAAACAGCATGACCCCACACTGAGGATGGGAGCTTTGTCCTCATCAATAAAGTTCGAGCAATAATCTGAATGCGCTTAATCATGGATTCTGCTAATCCATTTTGAGTATGAACATGTGGGACAGGATGTTCAACTTCAATTCCTAATGAAGCGCAATAAGCATCAAAATTCTTTGATGTAAACTCACCAGCATTATCCATTCTTATGCTTTTAATGTGATAATCTGGGAAATGAGCTCGAAGCTTTATTATCTGCGTAAGCAAACGTGCAAAAGCGACGTTGCGCGTTGATAATAGGCAAACATGGGACCATCTGCAGGATGCGTCCACTAGTACCATGAAATATCTAAATGGTCCACTTGCAGGCTAAATCGGCCCACATATATCACCCTGGATTCTTTACAAGAATGAAGGGGATTCATAATCAACCTTTGTCATGAAAGGTTTAGTAATGAGTTTTCCTTGTGAACAAGATTCACAAATGTAATCTCTGGACAACAACACCTTTGTATCTTTTAAAGGGTGTCCACGAGTATTTTTAAGGATTCTCCGCATCATTGTAGCTCCTGGATGACCAAGGCGATCATGCCAAAGTCCGAACACATCAGGGTTCATTAGTTTCCAAGGCATCGTAGCATATGATTCTATAGCTCGTATTGGGACAAAATATAATCCCATACTAGAAGCTTCCAGCTTCTCATGGATGGTCTTCTGGCCCATCTTGTAGGAAGTGATGCAAAGTAATTCCTTATTTTGCTCATTAATTGTTTCTAGATGGTACCCATTACGGCGTACATCTTTGTAGCTAAGTAGATTTCTTTTTGATCTACCGCTCAACAATGCATCTTCAAGATACAATGTTGTGCCATTTGGCAAAATAACTGTGGCAGTCCCATAGCCATCTATAATATTAACAGGACCAGATATTGTCTGAACATTTGCCTTACGCAATGTCACATTTGAGAAAAAGTGTTTGCCACAAAGTATAGTATGCGTTGTAGCACTATCAAGCAAACATATATCTTCCTTTTTCTCAATATGCCCCATTTGCATTTATCTTGACAACTTCAGGTGTCAAGTTCCATAAAATTTAACAAATTAATAATATGATGCAAAATATAAACCAACAAGAAGCAGTAAAATGCATAAAATTTAACAAATATGGAATAAACCAACAAAATATAAACCAACTGTTATGATGCAAAATATAATATGATGCAAAATATAAACAGCTTGTGGATATTGTCCGCTTTGGTACTTCAAGACCTCACGGCTTTAAAACGTCCACAAGTAAAGGCTTCAGGCCCTGTTTATAAGCACGCACACAATCCCATGTGCGAGTGATGTAGGAACTTCAGGTTCACAACAATGATTTTATTGAAGACCATATTTATTTAATATCTTCCTTGGTAACATAATTATCCAAGGGTATGGCAAAGCATAGATGAAAACCCTCAGGATCTATTTCTGAGAACTTATTATTTTCATCAACATTATCAAATGAAATCAAAAACCTCAAAAGGTTTTTCATTGCCAAGAATATGACAGTTTTTATTGACCAAAACCTTATTGACTTCAGCATCAGTCACAGTTAGGTCAATGGCATGGGTCTCAACGTGCTTGCCTTTATCCTTCTGGGATGCTTGGTATAGATCAACCAAATGTCTGGCCGTACGACAGGTACGTGACCAATGACCAGTCATTCCACAACGATGACAGGTACTATCATCATGATTCTTCATAGGCTTTTTACCTTTAGGGTTGTGTGGGGAGTTATTTATATTACTGTTAAATCTCCCACTACCCTTACGGAAAAAATTCTCATGCATGCGCTCACGGCCTCTAGGACGGCCAACATTCTTACTTGAACCGGCATTTGCTTCAGGAAATGCCTTAGAGCCAGCAGGTCTTAAATCATGATTTTTAAGCAGCAACTCATTTGTTTGGTCTGCAGTTAACAGGACTGAGATCAATTCAGAATATGTTTTAAACTAGCGCTGCCGGTATTGCTGTTGCAATACAATATTCGAAGCATGAAAGGTAGAGAATGTTTTCTCTAAAAGCTCAACCTCAGTAAGCTTAACACCACAAAGTTCAAGCCGTGACACCATGACAAGTAGTTATTGCCACTTACATCCAAAATTTGGAATTTGGGCTTTTCAATATTTGCCATAATTCAGGCTTTAAACTTACTTCACTTTATAACACTCGTGCTGACAGAGCCTCGTGCTGATAACGTGTTGTGAAAAGTATATTAAAATTGAAACAAGAAGCAAGTATAAAAGAGAGAAAGAGAGAGAGAAACGAAGAAACCAGAAGAGAGATCTCTTATTATTTTTCTTTTCATTCGTTCGCCTATTTATAGACGTAATAATCACTATGCACTATGCACTATTCATAACTGCAGTACACTATTTATATGTGCAGTACAGTTCACTATTCGTGCAGTACAGTTTACTATTCATCTGGCACTATTCATCCTGGGCCCCATGAATAGTGATATGCATTATTTATCCAGTAGATTTTTATATCTTAGACAATTTGCACAACTTGAATTTGTCCACTTTCATAACAAGTCCCACATTTTTTTTCTTTTTAAAACTCTACCACTATTATTTGTAAAATGACGAAACTTATCATATAAATAAGGCAACTTTTTTAACGTATGACTAAACTTTTGTGAAACACAGTAAAGTTTGACAAATTAAAAAAAAAAACACCACAATAGAATTGTAGGTGAGATAAATTTAAACAGATCAATAAGTATTTTTCTTTTTCAAAATCTGCAAAGATATGGAGCTAATTTAATTTATGGAATAATCTTGGTATGGCAAAATCTTGCTTTTAATGCTCTTTCCTTTTCATTCATTTTGCAATTGCTAAGTTAGCAAAAAAAAAAAAGCAATTGATAACTTTATCTTTTACACAATTTTTAACTCTGTGGACAAAAGAAAGGAACAATTCCAAAATGGCAAATATTGCTGATTGAAGAAATCTTTGGCGAGTTTCCTATTCTATTTTATACTCGGTAGGGTGACCGTGGTTTGGTTCTAGTTCCAAATTGGAATCTTATGCTTTTTTCTTTTTATTTTTGTGATCTTTAATTATTTTTCTAAATTTTATTAAATAGTATAGATCAAGCAATTAAAGCAAGTAAATTTAATTCTAATATATATATATATATTAATTAAGTATGAAAGATTTTTTTTCAAATTATTAAATATATAATATATATTATTGAAGTAATTTCTTGTAATTAGGAAAATAGTATATAAAAAATAATTAGTATTATAATATATTTATAATAATAAATATATTATTTATATGATATTATGATATAAATATAACTGTAACTATAAAATGTATATGCTAATACACACATATATATAAAATATCTTATTATTATTATAAGAAATTATTTTTATTATAATAAATTTGTAAAAATAACAAAAATTTTAAAAAACCAGAACCATGTCCAATTTTGGCTCAATTTCACGATCTAAATCGAATCATGTGGCCACCTCTTCTTAGTCCAATTTAGGCCTAGTTTGACGTTGCGGTTGCGATTATGATTACGAAAAGCTCGGTTTTGTAAAAACGCTTTTAAAAAGTACTTTTGAAAATTGCTGTGAAAAAGTACTTTGAAATATTTGAGTGTTTGGCATGACTGTGAAACATTACTATGTAGACGAAAATGTCTAAAACGGACATATTTGAAAATAAAGGAATAAATCGCTTTCAAATGCAATAAATGAGGGACAATTAAAGTAATTTTACATCAAACGCAATTTTTCTAAATGCAAAAGCACTTATGACAGAGTGTAAACGGTTCGATTCGGTTTGGATATTAAAGGTTTAATACCCTAACGTTTTGGTTCAATTTGATTCAGGTATTTTTATAGGTTTTCAGGTAGTTAGAGTTCATTCAATGTTGAAAATTTATTTTTTTACAAAAGCCCAAATAATATTATAAAAACTTTACATCATTCAATTTTGGACTAATAAAATCAATTTTAAACTTTTATACTTTTACAAAAGTCCAAATAAGATTATAAAAACTTAAGATCCTTAATTAATTTTTGGTCAGTAAAATCAAACATTTTTTTTAAATTTTAGTTCATTTAGACAATTCGTTCAATTCGATTTTTATTTGGACTATTCGGTTTCCATATAAGTAATAAAAATCTTATAACTGAATATCGATTCAGTTCGATTATTGATTTTTTCGGATTTCTTGCACAGTCCAATCTAAAGTAACTTTTTAGGTTGGGTGGGCTTTTGCTATCCCAACTAGCTTTTGACTAAAATTAAAAATTATTTGGCATTACATTTAAGGTGAAAAGTAGCTTTTTGGCACCCAACCACAATGCCAAACGGGCTCTTGCTGTCTTACACTAGGCCTCTAGCTTCACCTTGATCATCGGTTGCAAAGCACATTGAGAGGAAATAAAAGCAGACAGAGTCTCAGAAACCAGAATTGGTTCGAAATATATATTAATTTTAAAATTAGATCCAAATCACAAATTGAAACTAATTTAGTAACCACCGTTACCTTAATTTCTTAAGATATATATGATCCCAAACTTAATACAGATCTGGTTTGGAATCATTGTTTCGTCTCTAACTTATTCTGACCCCAGCATGAGCCGGTCGGCCTGTTTATAAACTACGAAGAAATATGTGAATTGAAGGGGCAAAGAGAGGGTATTTATTCTTCCTTTATTAAGATCATCAATCGCCTAGTTTTGTCCACATTACTTTAATAATAACATAGAAGTCATGCACCATTTCCTAATTACTTAGGCCTTGACAAGATTAGCATCAGCATTCTCGATCCAAACGGTCCAAAAGTCCTTGATGTAAACAGGATCAGGGACGTTCTCATTTTGCGTTTCATATTCCAAAGTCCATTTTACCAAGCTTCCCTCTCCCATCGGCGTGACGCTAAGGATGGATTTGAGTGTCTTGTAATGATTCATTAGTTCACTCTCCAATGTCGTAAAAGTCATCGTCTTGCATTTATTATTTATAATTAGAACTAACAGTATTCATTAGATCAGCTGAGCACTTGATCTCTACTTGGCAATCCATTTTCCTAATTTGAGCCATAGTTTTTCTTCGTTTTCTACCTAGGAAACCAATAGAAAACTAGTTAATTGGCTAATGGATTGTAGGAATCTTGTGTTCTGGGGTTGCCTTATATAAAACGATATGATCATCCCTTCAGACCTTCCCATGAATAAAAAATTTTCATTTAAATAAATTGTCATAATCAACGTTGTGGACCAAAGGCCTCAGCTTTTTCTTTTTTTTTAGATGAAATGCCAGTATTTATATCATCCAAAGCAGCAGAAGCTGCTACTGCTGTACAAAGGTTTGCATAAGTCAAACTTTACAAGCATCTACCACAAACTATTCAAAATATCTATAACTAGTGTAAACCAATATAAAAAAAATATTGCTGCAAAACCCCCATTTTTGACAGAGTTGAACATTGACCGGATCCTTTGACACATTTATCAAAGTATGTATTCTTCCACGCACCACAGCTGCTATTTCCAAAAGTATTTGTGATGTTGTATTCTCAGATTTACCAAAGTGCCTATTGTTCTTTCACACCAAATGAAATAAATAGTCGTATTCCATACTATTCTACATATGGTAGTTAATAGTGACTTGCCTTTCTGACACGCCCGGACCTAGTCCGCACATGTCAAGTTGAGTATTTATGTATTGTTGTCTAGTCAATATACCAAATTAGACTTCCTATGGATGTTTTAAACTTCATTTAGCTCAATTTCTAGCTTAAAAACACTAAAATTAAAGTCCGGGGTTGTGGGCCCCACTTGGACACGAATCCCAAGGAAATTGGGCCGAGTTGACCGGAGTCAACTCTTCTCTTCTTGTTCTTCATTTTCTCCGAGATCTCTCTTGATGTTCTTCAAAATCAAACCCTCAATCTCCTTTCAAACACTTAATTAAACATCAACACCAACTTCTCTTGTCTTCTTAAAGATCAAAACACCAAAATTTCCAAGAAAATCACCAAATCTACAAATCTGTAATTTTGGCGACAGATTGTTCATCAGCTCATAACTTTCAATTCAACCGTGGGAATTGGATGGGAATTTGGTATGTTGTTCTAGACTCATCAAGCTTTAATTTGATAGTTTACATGCTTGATTTCATGGTCTGTGCTAAGAGAATTTGTTGATTGAAGTTGAGATTTCTATTTTGCCCGAGATATGTTAACCCTTAGTGTTTTGATTCAAAATTCGAGCATGTTTAATGGTTTGATTCCATTCTTGAAGCTGTGAATCCTTAGATCATGTGTTTAACTTCCTGTGTTTCAATTTTGGTGCCAATTGGCTGTGAATCGAGCTCAAACCGAGCTCGATTTGGTGCATGGCCGGTCACGGCCATGCGCTGGAGATGACTCCCGCGTCGGACTCAATGAGTCCCACGCGGGAGCTGCTTAATTTTGGGAGTTTTCTCCCATTTTGGCTCACTCACGCTCGGGAGTGAGCCATCAGCCGACTTGGGTACTGTCGCATTAGGGGCATTTTCGTAATTTTTCACCAAGTGTCCGATTTTTACCCCGGAACCTCCCTGACACTTTTCTAAGCCCCGAATCACATCCAAACCTAGTCATAGGTCATATTAGAGCCTCATAGGTGCATTCATAAATTGTAATTATGAATGCTAACTTATATTTCCGTGTACTAGGGCTCCGGTTGAATCGAGTGCGGCGATGCTCCGGAGGTTGAGCTACATGGAGCGCTTGGGAGTATACGATTCTCCCATCACTGTGAGTGGCTTAGAATTCAGTGCTTAGCCACTAGGACAAAATGTTTTTTTTTTAAAATAAATTGTTTTAAAAAAGGTTTTACAACGGTTTTGGGATAAGGGTAATCCACGACACACACTTTTTACTTTGTGATACACCCACTTATGGAGATGGGATGATTTTAAAAATACAAAAGCTTGTGTGTGTTTACATGTTTTTAATATTTATATAAGAAATAATATTATTATTATTTTATTATGATATTTGGGGTACGATGCCCCTGGGAGAGGAGTGATTGAGTGGGATTCCTCGGAGCTCCAATTGCGGGAGCGTGGACCGAGTTTGAGAGCATGCAGATTACTCAATCGTGGACCGCCTATCGAGGGGCACGGTGAGTCGAGCCTGGTTGGGAGAGGCGCGTAGGAAAACTCGCCAGAGCTCTAGTTCACTGTGTTCCACCACAGTGAGGCACCATCGAGGGGACGGGCTAGAGTAAGAGATAAAAAGAAAATGTTTTTAAAGAGGAAAGAGATAGCCCTCGGTGAAATAAGGCATACGACCGACCAGTCGTGCCTTCAGTGTATTAGGTGCCAGCCCATGAGTAATTAATTATATTAAAGATTTTAAATTTAATACTCCTTGGAAGGATTTCAAAAGAGGTTTAGAAAACAAAATTTATTTTATTCACTCTTGGAAAATTGATACAGGAAGTAATGAAAACAAAGTTTTTAAATTTTAAATTATTTTATTGGTATTAATATATTATGGATTACCCCTGTTTTCTCTAATCCTGATGGAGACCCATTGAATCTCTGTCACTCACCTGTATCCAATTGTGGATGGATGCAGATCCACGTGCGGAGTCAGCTTTAGAGAGGAGGCTCATTAGAAGACGTCGGTGACTTAGGTTTAGTGGTTTCCGCTGTGTAGGTATTATCTTAATTATTCCACTGGTATCGTTTATAAATTAATATTTATTAAATGATTTTTAATTAAAATTTTAGTTTGTTTTGCAGCGATGATATCCATTTCAATGCGGTGCCTTGGATGCGTGGCTGCAGACACGTACTTCGAGGTAGCGCGGCGGTTGCCACGTGGCCGGCCCCGGGTGGGTCGGGGCGTGACAATTTCAGCTTTGTCAATCCCCAATTAAACTCAGTACTCCAATCTTGAGGTAATCTGCTTAATCCACATAGCTGTAAATGTCATACCCGTTCCAAATTACTGTTCCTCTTAGTATGTTCGGCATGCATCATTTAGTAGGAAGACATGGAAAATATAGTTTAAGTCTTACATATGTTATGGATAGGATATAAATGAAATTAAATGAATTGTTAAAGTTTAAGAGTAAAATTAGAAGTTTAAACTGATTTTACAAAAAATTGACAGAGAATTTAAAAATTTCACTGCCAATGAAATAAAAGGAAATTGCATGAGGAATAAAAATATACACTGAAAATTTTATTATACTGACTTAGGATTTTGATGGAATTTTAGTGATCGTTAGAGGACAAAATGGGAACTAAGAGAAAAATTATCTTTTATGGATTTCATCACATGATGACAAGTGTCATTGGCTTAGGAATCAATGGGTAAGATGAAAACAAATTTTGTCATCTTATGGGCATGCAAAATCCCGAAAAGTCTAGAAAATTCAACAATTTTCATGTTATCTTCAACCTTGAGAAAAGATGAGCAAAACTCCATTGTTGAACACTTAAAACCTTCCACCACAAAACACAAGTCCTAAATTCTCCAAACAAGCCTACCAAAATTTCCTATCAAATTAAACCTCTAGCTTAGCCCAATTATAATCCCAAATCAACTTTTGAAAAATCTAAGCTAGTGTGGGAGAATTTTCACTTTGAAGGATTAGGGTTCTTGGTGGAAATTTTCAAACCAAAGGTAAGCATGCCTAAATTGAATGTTAGATTGTAGTTTTTGGCATGCTAAACATGAATATCAAATTGGTTTAGTTTGATTTTGTTTGTAGGCTTGCAAATCTAGAAAATTAGAAAAGTTATGGAGAATTTTTGAATTTGAGATTTTTAGGTCAAATTGAATTCATGAAACCTTAGGATTAAAATATGAGGTTCATAGAAGCTTACTAAACTAGGAAATGTCATTAAATTGCCTTAAAAAAAGAAAATTTTGATTTTTCAATATTTATGCCGAAAATTACAAGGAAAATAGCATTTTTTTCATTTTGGAATTTAAATGAAAATGTAGTTGTTTTGAAATAATTTTAATGTGAAAATGTTAAAGAAAAATGTTGGAAAAGAAAAATATGGAAATTGGGTGAAGTTGGAGTAAAGGTCGAAATTTTCAATGTGTTATAGCCATGGGAAATCTTCAACTTTTAATGGAATAAATGTGAATTTTGAAGAAAAATTGGGTAGAAGAATAATAGTAAGAATAGGGGTTAACAATTAAATTACTAAATTATTGCATGGCATGCATGGCATTGCATGTAGGTTAAGTTTTAGTCCAATTTAGTGATAGTTTGGAAAACTAAGTAAATTTATGAAAATTAGGAGTGCCTGCACCATCAAAGGACAAAGAACCGGGTGAGGACGGTCAAGAATAGTGAGGACCTCACTGTGAGTGGATGACTAGATTAAATTACTGTTTTATTACATTTTTGTTAAATACTATTTTTTTGAAATTATTTGCTATCTATATGTGTTAAATGATGGAATACAAATGGCCTATGGAATGTGGGAACTTGATGGCTAAATTGGAAATTGATTTTCATGTGAAAATTCATGAAAAAGGGTTTTATGACAAGTTGCTATATTGGTTTTGAAAAACTTAAAATTTTGTTGTGTGATTTTGAAAATACAAAATTTTATTTGTGATGGAAATACGCAAAAATTAGAAAGCCATCATAGTCCTAGAGATGTTACTATACGGTGGCCTCCAAGGGAGGAATTTTGTTACTGCAGTAGCTAAGTAGCCACGGACCGTCTTTTGAAAGGCGTGGTGAGTGTAGTGTGTACCTTGATGAGAGGCGCGGAGGGAAACCCGCTAGGTAATTTGAGTCCATCTTGTGGTATCCACTGTTCAAGATGGGACTCGCTACTCAGTTGTCGGCCTCGGCCAAGGCGATAACTCCAGTGAGGAATTGACGGATGAAATAGATGATACATGGGCCAAAGTTTATGAAAATCTTGCCTTATTTATGTTTATGTTCATGGTTTTGACTTTTCTTGCCTTATCATAAATATCGTTTTTACATTGATGTTTATATAATTATTTTATCCACTCACTGGGTAACTCTGTTACTCACCTGTGTTTTAATAAAATATTTTTCAGGCTGTAAACATCAACCGCGCTAGTATGTACGTTGTGGTGGGAGTATTGCTAGGATTTTGGCTCAAGTTTGACCGAGAATGGAAAAGGTCAACTTTTATACTATTTTTTCAAAATTTTGTTTAGGACCTACCGAGTAAGTAAATGTCAGATTAAATAGCTATTTCATCATTTTAGTGTGTCTAAAATATCTTGAAACTATTACCGTATTTTTCTGAAATCTGTAGTTTGGTTTAAAAATTCACGGAAAAATATGTCGAATGTCTAATGGCATTTTCGTAAATATCTTGGAGTTTTGGTATCATGTGTTTACATGAATTTTTACGCCACGATAGTGTGATATTTATTCTGTTTTGAATTGTCTGCGTATTAGTTAAATGTTTTAACTATTGAACTGGATGAAAACTGTATAAGAGAAAAATCAAAGAAATGATCGTTTTAGCCTTGCAACCCTTGAGGTGTATTCTAACCTAATAGAATACATTTCGAGAGTTGCGGCGACTGTTATGTGCTCGATCATGGTGTCGAGGCGTGACAGTAAAACTCTTCTCCATACTTCATTTGTGTAAGGACAAGTGAAAAATAGATGGTCTCCTGTTTCCAATTGCTGTTTGCATAGGAGATAGTGAATGTCATTTATTTGCAATACCCACTTTTGTAACCTATCCTTGGTAGGTAGGCGATTTAAAGTGGCAAGCCAAGCCATTATACTGTGCTTTGAAATATACCCAAAGTACCATATCAACCTGTGCCATCTTACTTTCTGCTGCTTAGTTCTGAGTAATTGTCAAGCTTCATGCACTTTCATACACTTTAAAGGCCTCAGCATTTTCACCAAAGCCTAGCTAATTCATATAGCGGAATCGCAGTGGTCCGCTAAATTACAACATCAAAATGGAAATTGTAATGATCATAAGGAATTAAGAAAGGTGGAATAACTTTAGCTGGAGAATATATTCTCTCAACAATGTCAAATTTAGCTTAAGATCATATATTAGTCCTTATCCTCTTTATTTGAATAGCACAAATCAAAGCTTTGATAGGAATTATTGAAGTTTTATCAAATATCTAAAGAATTACAAAGTTTACAAGTTGGGAGACATCTTGAAACAGCATCTAATTAATTATTAGCTACTAGAGGTGTCCATGGGCCGGGCCCAAGCAAGAATTTGCAAAAAATTTTCTTGTCCAAGCCCGGCCCGGCCCGACTAAACGGGCCTCCTCCTTTGTCCAAGCCCGACCCTAAAATATTTCTATAAGCCCGAGGCCCGTCCAAAAGCCCGTTTTTAAATTTTTTCGTACACTAATTTTAAAAATTAAATTATATTAATTTATAATATAAATAAAAATAAATCAACACATTTAAAAAAAATCATTTAAAATAATTTTTACAAAGTTAACAAAGTCTGAATACTAATAATATTTGAAAATATCAATATCATATACAAAAAAAAAAAGAAAACACCACTTTAATAAATAAAATAAGTATATAAAAATATTTTTATATTAAAGGAATAGTTATTCGGGCCGGGCCTTGGTTTTTTTTGCCTATGACCAAGCCCGGCCCGTTTATTAAACGGGCTTTTAAATCTTGTCCAAGCCCGGCCCTCGAAATTAAAAATCTTGTCCAAACCCTCCCAAATATCGGGCGGGCCTACGGGCTTGGGCGGATAGCCCGGCCCTTGAACAGCTCTATTAGCTACCATACATTCTGTTTTTTTCTTGTTTAATAATGTAATTTATTATATACAAGCTGTTACCGTATACAATATAAATTGTGTTGTTTTATGTTCTCGTTATTACTTTCTCCGTCGTCCACACATTCCCAATATTCCCATTCAAAATCTAAAAAATAATCCAACAGAATCTACAAAAGATAAGAATCATGTCAGAAAAGCTAAATGGAATGTTCCGATTCCATAATGAAAAGCTTTTCATGAAAAAGTTACAAAGTAATCTTTGTATGGTCAAGTTAAAGCATTGGGCAAAAAGGTGAAGCAAAATGGAATGCAGGATTCATACATTGCGTGTCTGGAATAACAAAAAATTGGAACTCAAGATGCCTTTTGTGTAGAATTGAAGGGCAAGAGAATTGCTTGGCTGCCACCTCCAAGTGGGACTCCGAAAGTTAGTGTGGATGGTTCATTTCTAGGTAAGGTTGCACCAATTGACATATATTGCAGACAGGGACGGATCCAGGAATTATGTTTAGTGGGGGCAAATTATAATATGTATGGTAGAAAATACAAAGTCTACTTGGAATGAATTATCCACTCTTATTGGTATAATTCAATATATACGATCTTAAATTATATATGGATAATGTCTACCACTACTATAGCATTGATTTTGAATGATTACTCTAAAATTGGCTTCCTCTTAAAAATTACTAAATAGCTAAGTTAGTTAGTATAATTCTAAGGAACAAGAAAAAAAATATTCATATCCTTTATCTAGTATTTTATATTCTGACTAAATAAATTAACTTTATACATGACAAATAACTTTAAAATATTTAATTATTTCATTCAATTTTAAGGAATAATTGCATCACGTATTCAATCTTAATTTCTATATAATATAAATATGAATTCCTAAAGTAAATTATTTTATCAATATAAATAATTTAAAATAAGAAAGAAATACTTATCACATTAAAATCTATAAAAAATACAAGTAAAATTATTTGTAGGACATGGAAGAGGAAAATAACCCACCTGAATTTGTTTCATTGCTTTTTTTTTTTTTATGCTTCTTTTCTCTTGTAATTTTTAATTGATTTCGAAATAATATAAAAGAAAGTAAAAAAACATGTAAAGAAGGTAAGGACATGGAAGTGAGAGTAAAAAAAAAAATTATTGATATGCAACTTTATTTATATTTTTTATCTACTTCTTTTCAATAATTTTGTAAAAGCCACATATTTTTCATTTATCTCAATTTTAGTGGGGGCAAATTGCAAAGGGTTCATAGCTTTTATGCTTATCATACAATATAAATTTAAATGGTCTAGGATTTGAGTGGGGGCAGTTGCCCCCACTGCCTCCACCCTAGATCCGTCTCTGATTGCAAATATATAAAAACCTTTGATGGTAAACCTTTAATTACTCCTCTACCCATCGTTTCCAAAAGCATTGCTATTGTGGATTCTAAGGTGGTACTCATGGCTATTATTGAAACTCTTTCTATTGAAGTGAATATAAATATTAATTTTGTCCCCAAAACCGGCATATCATGATCAAAAATCACTTCACCAAATTCTTCATATTTTGCAAAAAAATCATTCTCTAGCTCCTTTTTCTTCATCATTTTCAAGCTGCAGAAATTCATGCTAATCAATTTTTCAACAATTTTTTTCTTCTACTTTTTTTTTCCCTCTTCAATTGGCAAGAATTCTCCCCTTTCATCACCACCTTATACACATCATATCTCCCCCACAGTTATTCCTTTACAAAAAATTCCAATAATATCAAATTAGACCAAAAAAAGCTCTACTAATTAAAAATAGGGCTCAAAAACTTGTTTTGCATTTAGGCTCAAAGTTTTTCGGGAAAGGTTACAAAGAAAAGGCTGAATATTTAAACAATAGGCTTAAATGAGTTCACTAATAGATTAATGTATACAAGGTTGGCTACTTGACTCAAACTCATCAATCTTAAACACCTTTATTTCCATATGTACTTATAATATGATTATATATGTAATCTTGAAAAGATCCAGTGCAAGTTTTAGAAGTATAATACTAGGAAGATAACACTCTAAAAGCAAGAAAATTGCTCGAGGCTTAAAAGCTCACCGGTTACACTAGTTACTAACCTAAGACATATTAGTTAGCAAAATCAATTTGTATGGTCCTGTGTACTTAGGCTTAGTAAAACCAACTAATAATATTATGAACTCATGTCAATTAGCTAAATTTCATCTAATTATATAATGGCCTAATCCATCAATCTAACTAACTAACTAAGCCAAAACATGCAAAAAGAAAACAAATAAAAACTGCACAATTAATATAGAAAAACACAAAAATAGAAAGTTTTGAACCAATAATAAAAAAAAGTCGAAGAAAAAAGTCAAATGTGAACCATCCTTCCTACACCTAAGACAATGTTGCCCTCAACATTGTATTCCATACAAAAACACCAAAGAGTAAGGAAAGCAACACTCCCTACTCTTGATACGAAACTAAGATCGATCATCGCTTCTTGTTTACTCTTGATATTCGAGGTAAATAAAATATGAATAAACACTATAAAGTATGAGAGATTAATCAAACAAAAACACACAACAAGAAAGGAATTAAAGATAAAATAAAAATCAGTTAAGTTGCCTCCCAACAAATGCTTGATTTATGTTTCATTATTAATTTCCAACGGCCCGAGGGTGGTAAGGTATTTCGGCCTCGTGTCCTTGGAAAGCATCCTCGCTTGTGAACAAATAAAGAAACAAAAAATAAGACAACAAAAAAAAATAGAACTAAACAAAAACTAAAACTAAATTCCAATCAACACTATCATAAGCCGTCTCAAAGTAAACTTTGAAAACCAAATCACCATTTCTATTCTTTTTCAATTCATCGATCACTTCGTTCGCCACCAAAGAACAATCAAGAATATCTGTCTTTCTTTTCTAAACACGAACTAATTTGGCCCCACCACATCTTCAATAAAATGGCTCAATCTCCTAGCAAGGACTTTTGCCAAAACCTTGTACACACTCCCAACAAAGCTTATTGGCTTGTACTCCGACAATTGTGAAGGATTATTGCATTTTGGAACCATAGCAACAAAAGAAGATTTAATTTTCTTTTCGAATGTCCTGTCCTGTAAAAAGCTGCAAAGCTTTTCATCACATTGGCTTTAATCAAATCCCAATTCTTTTTGAAAAAATTTAGTTTCAATCCATCCGGACCAGCACTTTGTTGCTGTCGTAGCTGTATAAGGTTTCAAGAATTTCTTCAAAAAATGGCCTTTGAAGCCATGTTTTGCTCTGCTTGCTAATCTTACTAAAATTATATGCCACAACAACCAACATTATTAGTTTATTGTGATCGAAATAAACAACTAACAACTCAACATGAAATTGACAAGAATTTATTAAGATTTTATCTAACATTATTAGCCCCGGCTCAACTCGATCGTTAAAATTTTTATTCGAATTTGAGAGAGGCCTTTCAAATTGACATCCTCTTTCGGCAAGTTGGGTTTCGTGGACAACTAAGAGAACCTAATCCGATCCATCAACTTGTGTGACAAGTGGCATCCATTGGATGCATGATCTGTCGTCTAGTAGAAATTGGACTATTGGACACCAAGGAAATCTTGCTTGATATAGTAATGCTCTCTCTCATTCTATATAAGCCTTTCTCGTGTCGATTACTGTGCATCAATTTCCAATACGTTTAAAGTTTCGGCTAAATACCCAACTTAACCCTCAAATTATATAAAAATGGACAAATTAGCCCCTAAATTTTTATTTGGGACAAATAACCCCTCAAACTTTCATTTTGGGACAATTAAGCCCTCAAACTTTATTTTCAAATGAAATTTCTATTGAATTAAAGGCTACATTGTCCCTAAATAATAATTTTGGGAACTTAATTGTCCCAAAATAATAGTTTAAGGGGGATAATAGTCCCAAAATAATAGTTTGAGGGGTCAATTATCCCAAATAAAAGTTTAGGGGTCAATATGTTCAAAAAAATATAGTTTAAGGGTCAATTTGGGTATTTAACCTTAAAGTTTCTGTCCTACTAATTTAGCAGCAAAAAAAATAAAAGGCTCAACTTGCAAAACTTGAGTTCCAATCAGAGATTAGGGCCTCTGCTGATAAGGTGTACGATATCTTCAAGCGCAAAATTTACCTTATGCCTACAATCTGCCCTGAAGTTGTAAACGACGTAAAAATAGTTAAAGGTGACTGGGAGACTCCAGGTTCGGTCAGGGCCTGGAAATATGTTGCAGGTAATTATTAAGTAACCCATAATATACATCCTTTCTATATATTTTCATTCTGGAATCCATGTTAGATATAGACTAACTTGTTATAATAATTTACTAATTAATCAACACTTAACTGATGGGTTCGAATGCACTCCTCCTTCCAGGAAATTCTGAGAGTGCGTCGGAGACCCTAGAAGCTGTTGACGATCGAAACAAGTCGATCACTTTCAATGCATTGGATGGTGATTTAGCGAAATGTTACAAGACCTTCAAGGCCACTGTTAGCGTCACGGTCAATGGTCAGAGGAGCTTGGTGAAATGGACTTTGATATACGAAAAGCTCAACCCCAGCATCCCTGATCCTGATAAGTACTTGGAGCTTACCTCCATGCTCAATAAGGCTATTGATGCTTACCTTCTCAAGTAATTAAGTGAAAGCTTAGCAACTAGAAATATCGATCGCTTATATATTTTGCTTTTGAGATGTAATAATCCTCTGTGTGTTCGTCTGTTAAAATTCTGTATCATGTAAGTATATATGCTGATGAAGATTAAAATTCCCTAGAGCAAAGCTGTGCTATTAGTTTCTATATCGAGTAAAATGTTCAATGTTTTCATTAAGGTCTTAATTTTGAAGACTTGTAGGAACTTATATATTGTTTTTCTTCGTTCTATGAGTTTCTTATGACTTGATATCCATCTTTCTTTATGGATTTGAGAAGTTTTCCAACACCATGACACCATTTATACTAAATTTAATCTATAAACACCATGGTAATTTATTTATAAAACAAATGAAGAAAAAATCTAGCCAAAAAAATAGAAAAATTGGGACAAAAATCTGTGTTATAGTTAGTTGAATCTCAGCACTGTTAAGTGGCAGTTAAGGTAGTTAGTTTGTTGTCTTATTCTGTAGCCTTTTCCATCCAATCAGAGGCAAGATCTCTAACAACTATTGAAGTCAATGTTTGATTCCTAAATAGCCTGCCAAGCAGCTTCTAGAGGCGGTGGAGTTTAGGAAGGGGACGTTCAAGATTGGACTGTGGCCTCCTCTGGCTACTTTGAACCAATAGCGACTCAAGATTCGATTCAACTTGTTCTGCTTTGAAGCACATGTACGGATTAGCCGTTTGTGGTCCACAATAGAATTCTCTAACTCCAATTGCTTGCTGAATTTTTGTCATCTTCATGTTGACATCAAGCTTTATGAATTCTTACCATACTCATCACACTGGTTCTTGAAAAATTAAAAATCATCATCGTCGTCGTCGACATCATTATCTTGACGTTTTACTGCTCCGACGAAAATATACGGCGAGAAAAATGCTTGGAACTAAATAGTCTAAAAATAAAATGGAGTCACCGTTAACCTTTTATTTGATTAGGTGTGGTTAGTCACTTCTTTGTTTAACTTAACATAAATCTAAAAAGATTATGTCAAGTTAAGAAAAGAAATCGATCTACGAATAAAGAGATTTTAGGTTTGGGAGTTGGTTACACTTGAGGAAGGATTAGTACCCCCAAGACGTCCGAAAATCGGTATCACAAAAATTCTTAAAGATATTTTACTTGGAAAATCATAATAAAATGTGTTTAAAATCATTTTAAGAAAAATATTAATTTCAAATGTCGGAATAAATATTTCTTTTAATGTGAGATAAACATCCCATTATGAAAAACTAAATTTGAAATTTAAAGAATTAATATCGAAATGAACATTCCTTTTGATGTGAAAATTATGAGCCCAATTTTGAATTTGAAGAAATTTCTTACTTAGAATGGAGATTCAATTTCTAAATAGGAGTAAATATTCTTTTAAGATCAAAGTCAAATTTAAAAATGAGGATAAATATCCCTTTTATGAAAAACAAAAATCTAATTTTAAATTTAGAAAGGCTCAATTATGGAAATGTAAATTGAGACTTTCTACAAAACATTTTACAAAAAAAAAGGGATAAACATCCTTAATTTTTTGTTCAAAAATTCACTTTAGGAGACTTTAACTATGACTATTTAGATTAAAATCTCTTAGAAAGATTTAATTTTAAAACTTATGTCGGAATAAATATTCTTTTTAATTTAATGAAAGGAATGGTTTAGCCAAAATTCGGTCTAATTGGAGGACTTTAATTGATTTAATAAAAAGGACAAAGGAAAATAAATATTCCCTTTCATTGGAAAGAAATAAAAAAAAGAAATAAAATAAAATAAAATAAAAATGAATTTTGAAAGTGGTTTTCTAATAAAACTTGGATTAATTTGAGAGGCCTTAACTATAATTGGGTAGTTAAGATCTCTAAAAAAAAAACTTCTAAAACATGTTTCGAAATTAATATCGGAATAAACATTCATTTTAATTTAATTGTACCTCTTGAACAAGAGATTTTCTCAAAATAAAATAATGATAAAATATAAAATATAAAATATAAAATATAAAATATAAAATAAAATAAAAATAAAAGATTTTGGATTTAACATTCCTTTTGTAAAGAAAAGATAATTTTTGGGATTTATTTTGCAAATTTTAAGAAGTTTTAAAGAAATCATAAACATGATATGTGTTTGTCTTTTATGAAAATTAAATGAGAAAAATATATTTTTTAATTTTGAAGGGATGAAAAATTTTCTCGGGCCAATCGGACTCCCGATTAGATACCGAGAAAATTTTTCATCTTGGAAAGCCTTTGGAAACCTCGGACTCCCGAGGCACCCTCTGGCCTCCCATGCATATTGACTTATTAAAAACGATGGCCTAAGTCTAATAATGCATGATATGATGGACAAAGTAAACATAGTCAATGGTTAGAACATAAAAACATTAGTAACAATTTATAAAAGGAATATAAATAAATTGTAGGACAATAATGCGCAATTTCAATTTTAACCAAGAAAGCTTGAGTAAAAATGTACAAGACAAGCACAGGTGAACATTTTTATCATGAGACAGGTGAATACAAAGATTACATGTGACAATTCAAATTATTGACAAAAATTAGTATGTTCGTCATGACTAGTTAAGTGAGTATTAACAGGGGGGTCCAACCAGCGAAAGTGACCAAAAGCAAAATTTAAAACATATCATCTTGATCATTCAACGAATTATTACGAGTCTAGGAGGAAGATGACATCCTCTCAAACAAGAAGCAAGCAATCAAGTCTTATCAGACCACCTGTAGCTTAATGATGAAAAATATCAGTGTTCCATCAGAGTCTCGAACTCAATGTAATAGTGAGTGTTGTGGAGGTAAGTCCTCAAATACATTCTTATAAAGAATCGTTGCTTGGCAATGGCTTTGGAGTAACTGCTCCTATCTCTGTGCAAAATCCAGTTTGCATGCATGAACAAAACATTTATGAGGACCATATTAATGATAATGTAAGCCTACCTAGCTCTGAATTAAATATATCTCTCTCCCTCGAAGATAAGAAAAATATAAGAGATAGATGGAGCCTATCTTTAATTGTCAAGGTCTTTGGCAGGAAAGTTGGCTTTAACTTTCTTGTGTTTAAGCTTCAGCAAATCTGGAAGCTCTAGAATGTACCCACCATTGTTGACTTAGGAGAAGACATTTTTCGTATCAAATTCCAGAGCATTGATGATTTTAACTATGTCCTTAAGGATGGTCCCTGGTTTATCAATGGTCATTTTCTTTCTATTAGAAAATGGGAACCCAATTTTAAAGCATCCAAAGCAAACTTTTCTTCCATGGCAGTCTGGGTCAGGTTACCAAAATTGCCTGTTGAATATTTTGATTTTGCTATTCTTAGCTTGATTGGAAATAAGATAGGATCCTTGCTAAGAGTTGATACTAGAACGTTAGCTGGAGAAAGAGGTTGTTATGCCAGGATTTGTGTCCAGCTTGATATAAGTAAACCTTTGGTTCATACTATCTCCATCGAAGGGTTCAAACAACCCATTATTTATAAAGGCATTGGAAGCCTCTGTTTTCATTGTGGAAAGATCGGGCACAGGGAACTTTCATGCCCGGATATAAAGCCTCCTCAATCAACTGAAACTCCATTGTTGCAAAACGTCCGTGACACATCCGCCATAAACGACGGCTTTGGCCCCTGGATGTTAGTAAACCATAAAAGGAGTCGGGTAAAAAAGAATCCACAACCAAACCCGCTAGAAATTCCAACTTCTCTTGGAGGGAAACAAAACTCAAATTTTCAACTTGTCCTATCACGAGACAACTATCAAGGAAACTCAAATGCTTCTAGAACCTCGTTCCCAAATCCAGAGACTTGCACACAAATAGGAAAAAACAACAAAGGGAAACAAATGGTGCAACAAACAAGATTGCAGAATTTTCACCTGCTAGTCAACATAAACCAGGCTTCAGTTTTAGAGAAAGGTGATAATTCAAAAATCGCCGAACATCAGCTTGGCCATATTTCTATTCAGAGCACCATTGAACGAGTTGATATGGTTAAAACCCCAAGTCTTTCCAATGTAACGAAACAAAAGGAAAGCCACCATGAGTCAAATCTTGGCTATATCCAAAGGCCTACAAGTCCAATTTTTCAAGGGCTTTAGTTACTGTTTCCCACTTGCACAACGAAAATGTATCAAGCTTGGAGACAAAGGAGCGAGAGATTACTGGCGAGGCAGAGGGTAGGCTTCAAAATGCATCATCGTCGGTCAGCGAGGATGCACCAAAGGAACGAGACTCTACATTTAAGTGCTCAACTTCAAGACCTATCAATGTCCCACCGGAGTCCACCACAGTCCTTTCTTTAACGACCACTATCCCCGGCCAACTCAAGCAACGCTCAAAACAGGATCTTTGTGTTTCGGGCTCAGAGGGAAAGGAATCAAAGGACCCAGAGGCCAAGAGCTTAGGAAACGAGCTACGAGGATGCGAACTGGCTACACAGTATCGTTCCAGTCCTTATCTCTCTTCAAGAGATCACAATCTCTCTGGAATTATGCTCCACACAATCTCTTCTCCCCTTTTGGGTGGAGGAGAACTGGAACCCTCCTCTTTGGATGATTGCTCTCCTAGAAAACTTCTTAACTTGCGGCCCAATAGAGTATCAAATCAAAGGGCATCAGCTAATAGCGGTCAAGTTAAAGTTACATCCAGGGGTGAGACAACTACACGTCTGCGCAAAATCCTTACTAATGTAAGAAGCGAACATCTGATGCACATAGTGCAGTTTCGAACTCTCCAGTTCCAAAAAAAAAAAGGATTGGTTTCAAAACTAGGAATTGCAACAGCTCAGGAAAGGCATCAACCAACCTCGCCGAGTATCAATGTCAATAATTCTCTGGAATTGCAGAGGTGCTAGGCACCCTGATTTTGTCACTACTACAAAAGACATCATTAGGCTTCATAAGCCTGATATGATGTTCATTACAGAGACTCGTGTAAGAATCAACAATGCCAGGCATGTTGTGGAAAAGTTAAACTTTGACAAATGCATGGACTCGAATACTATTGGCTATTGAGGAGGGATATGGCTTTTGTGGAACTCCAATGCAATGACTGTGGAAGAAGTTGGCACTACAGAGCAAGAAATCCATGCCTTTGTTAAGATAAATTCTCTTAACCATTGTTGGCTTTTTTCTGCTTTGTATGCCAGTCCTAGATTTTCTGAACGCAAATTATTATGGAATAATTTAGTTAAAGTATCTGAGAACCATAATATGCCATGGCTAGTTTGTGGAGATTTTAATGAAATTTTAAGTTCTCTTGACAAAAGAGGGGGCAATGCACCCTCAATGTACAAGTCTAAGGCGTTGCATGACTGTTTGAATAAATGTAGCCTCTCTGACCTTGGATTTAGTGGCTCGAGATATACTTGGTCAAATAATAGGACTTTGAGTGAGTTAATTTAGGAAAGAATTGATCTGGCTCTAGCAAATCCAAGTTGGAGAATTATGTATCCAGAGGCAAATGTTCAACACTTAACTAGAGTCAACTCTGATCACTGTCTGGTACTGATCTCCCTTTCAAACCATACAAGTTCGAATGGTCCAAAGCCCTTTAGGTTGCAGAAGATGTGGTTCAACCACCCACAGTTCCTCCCTCTCATTAAGAATAGTTGGTTGAAACCATTACTCAACTTTGCTCATTCTATGGACACCCTTAAGGAAGATATGGTAATCTGGAATAAAGATTCATTTGAAAACGTTTTTGAAAACAAAAGAAAGGTTCTTGCAAGACTTGCTGGCATTGAAAAGTCACTTCAATGTGCCCCGTCTCAATTTCTACTAAATATGGAGAAAGATCTCATGGAAGAGTATAAAAATATTCTAAGGGATGAAGAAGATTTGTGGGCGCTGAAATCAAGAGTTAATTGGCTCTCGGTGTGAGAGAGGGCTCACAGAGCCTGCTCCAGTCCAGCCAGCCACCTCGGGCCCCAATCCACTAGGTCTCCACTACTCAAAATATTGTCCCTTGGCCCAGCCGGTTCACAGCTCAATTGGTGAGAGGCGTGCTTATAGGAGCAACAAAACCCTTGGTGGCCAGAGTTCGAGTAGCGCTGCAGGCATGTGAGATGCGAACTGGCTGGGCCAAGGGACAATACTTTGGGTAGTGGAGACCCAGTGGACCGGGGCCCGAGGTGGCTGGCTGGACTGGAGCAGGCTCTGTGAGCCCATCTCTCACACTCAGATGTCGAAAAGAATACAAATTTTTTCCATGTCTCAACCATCATAAGAAGAGTTCGTAATAAAATCCTCAGGTTATTGAACTCAAATGATGTTCGGATTTCAACTGAAAAGGAGATCAAAGCTCACATCCAAAGCTATTTTGAGCAAATGTACTCTTCCTCCCATGATCATGAACCGCTCCTTTATCATGGTGGACCTCATAAGCTGATTCAAATTTCGGAGCAGGAGAAGTAAACCTTATTGTTTCCAATGTCTCCTTTAGAGATTTAAAAAGTCATTTGGTCTTTCAAGCCTTTCAAGGCCTCAGGTACTGATGGTTTTCATTTTTTTTTCTATCAACGTTGCTGGGATGTTGTTAAGGAAAAACTTTGTGAAACCATTCAACAAGTCTTTTATACAGGCTTCATACCTTCCAACCTGAGTGAAACGCTCATATCTCTTATCCTTAAGATCCAGAACCCTCACAAGATAGAGCAATTCAGACACATCAGCCTATGCAACATGCCTTACAAAATCATCACAAAGATTATGGCATAAAGACTTCGGCCACTGTTAGGGAAAATTATTTCACCCTTCTAATCTAGCTTTATTCCTAGGAGGTCAAGTGTCGACAACGCCATAATTGTGCAAGAAATTCTTCATTCCTTTAAACAAAAAAAAGGTATTACAGGCCGTATGACAATTAAACTTGACCTGGACAAGGCATTTGATAAATTGGAATGGGGCTTTGTAAGAAAGGTCTTAACCTTCTTTAACTTTCCAGAGAAGTGGATTTCATTGATCCTAAGCTGCATCACGAATTCCAGCATCTTCATCTTGGTTAATGGCTGCATGATGGACAAGTTCCTGCTTTCTAGGGGAATAAGGCAAGGTGACCCTTTGTTACCTTACATCTTTATTTTGTACATGGAGTTCTTAAGCCTGCATTACTAATGAGCAATATGATAACAAGAATTGGTCTCCTGTCAAGGCATCTAGGAAAGGGCCTTCTTTCACTCATCTCTTTTTTGTGGATGACATCTACCTATTTGGAAGAATAGATGCCAACACTGCTGCGTCGATGAAAAGAGTCTTATCAGATTTTTGTAGTGAGTCGGGGCAGAGAATAAATCCACAGAAATCAAGAATTTATTTCTCCCCCAATACAATCGATGAACAAAAGTAGCTTATGATAAACACACTACAGATAAAAGAGACTCTTGATCCTGGAAAATACCTCGGCATACCAATGTTGAACAAGAAAACAAGAAAGGAGGATTATCTATTTATTGTCGAGAAGATGAGAAATAAGCTTGTGAATTGGAAATCAAGGCTATTATCTCCTGTTGGCCGATTAGTTCTGGTAAAATCCACTCTCGAGGCAATCCCCTTCTATGTGATGCAGTGTAGAGCCCGTCTAATTAGTATTTGTAATGAGGTTGATAGGCTTTGTAGGAATTTTTTTTGGGCAATACTGATGAAAAAAGGAAAATTCATCTCCTTAACTGGGATGCCATCACCAAGCCGAAAAAAGATGGAGGACTTGGCCTCAGGAATGCCAAATTACAAAACCAAGCTTTTCTTGGGAAGCTTATTTGGAACTTCAAGCGAAATAAAGACTCCATTTGGGTAAAAACACTCAAGGCCAAGTATAGGGTGGAACTAACAACATCAAATGCTTCAAGCTCTATTACTTGGCAAGCAATAAAGCAGGCAAATTCCTTTTTCAATCAAGGTTGTGGCAAGGTAATTAGAAGTGGAGAAAATACAAACTTTTGGTTTAAGATCTGGATAGGGAAAGGGAAAATAAGAGAGTTAATACAAGACCACTACAACAAAATGAAGTTTCACTTACCGTTAAATCCTTTTTCAATAAAAGATTGGACCTTTCTTTCCCCCTCTCTTATGAGCTTGAAATGCCATCCTTGCCACACCTACTCAGCTGTTTCAGTCTGAGAGAGACAGTATATATTGGACCCCTTCACAGGATGGAGACTATAGCTTAAAATCTGCCTATGAATTCTTGAAGAATAGTGACTCTCCCACCTATTCTGAAAACTGGTCATGGGTCTGGAAACTCAAGGTCCTTCCTAAACTTCATATTTTTATTTGGCAATGTCTCCATTCGATCCTTCCTACTTTTGATCTTCTTATTAATCGAGGAATGGATGTCTATCCCCTTTTTGTCCCATTTGCTCCAATTCAAATGAGACAATCCACCATTTTTTCTTTGATTGCCCTGTCTCTCTTACTATTTGGACTAAGCTTCGTCTCAACCCGGTAAAATCTTGATTTCTAAACCTGTATTAAAAAGCTAGTCATTGACAAATCGTTCTCCACCTCTCCCAATCTTCCTTATGCACCCATAGCCACCCATACTCTATAGGAAATATGGCTACTCAAAAACAACTGCCTGTTTGGTAACAAGAGGCCGCCAGACTCTGTTCCCTAGCTTGTTCTCTCTAAGGCAACTGAGTTCTTTGCTGTTAATGGAAAAATTGATTTCCTTCCTTTACCTTCTTTCGTTCCTATCAGATGGAATAAACCAACATTAGGCTGGTGTAAGCTTAATACTGATGGCTCCTCCCTAGGTAATCCTGGTAAAGCCCGGGCGGGCACAATTATTGGGGATGAATATGGGAAATGGATTGTAGGATTGAGCAGATACTTAGGTCACGCAACTAATTTTACTGCTGATGCTTGGGCCTTGAGAGACGGTCTTGTGTTAGCTAGAAATCTTGGTATCTCAAATTTAGAGATTGAGTTAGATAGCACTGTTGTCGTTGCAGTAATATCCAACAAGCAACAAACTCATCTTCCTAACCATCGCTTGCAACCTGTTTTTGATGATTGCAGGTTCTTATTGAATGAAGTGCCATGCAAAGTCATCAAACATGCTTTTCAGGAAGCCAACCAATGTGCTGATGCATTGGCCAAATTTGGTAGTTCTGTTTTGTGTTGTAATGAGGCTTATAAACTGTTTATGGAGCCTCCTAACTTCATTTTGGATTTCTTGCTCCATGATGAAAATGGGCACTTTCTATATCGAACAACCTTTATTCCTTAGTAATGCATGATCGTGTTTTCACCAAAAAAAAGTTAAGTGAATATTAACCTGAAATGCAAAGCGATGAATGTGCCATTTTCATACAAAACAAATGAATGTTTACACAAGAATCTAAACGCAAGTGACAAGTGTGCACAGATATGACCATTAAACATAAACAATAATATTTGGCAACCATACAAATGAACTCAATTTGACACCAGCCTAGAGATGGGATTACAATACCATGGGCATTTGGAATGGGACATGAATACTAACATATGCCAAGGGTTCATATGAAAATTGGACATAGAACATAACAAAAACTGATTAAGGTCACGGGAACTAGCATTTAAAAAGCAAAACTATTATTGATGGAGAACTAAACACATGCCAAATTAAGTATGATATTTACATGGCATAAGCATATTGTCAACAAAATATACCAATCCCAAATTAGAACATGGCATGGGTATCTATACGTAACATATGAACATGTAAGAGACAAATATAAATAAATTAGACATATAAAACATGGATCAATAATATTTAACAAATCGCAAAATGGCAAGATCTAAGAATTAAGACGCATTAGCATCAATAAAGGTGCATGAACATGAGGCATCAACATTTGGGATGAAAGTGGAAATGTGGACTGAAGTTTAGAACGTTGGTTCAAATACCATGACAATATACATGGAATTTACAAGGAGTACAAGCACAGTAACAGACACCAAGCACATGCGTTGGACAAAATAAAATAAAATAAAATAAGCATTCAAGGCGTGTACAATTAAGGAAATTAGTTAGGCATTAATAAACGTCAAAATATAGGCATGAATTTACTCACAAAGCAAGAAATCAAAATTAAAGCTAAAGTAAATCAAGCCTCGGGTTAAGGAAAAGTTACCCAATAAAGGATAAAGCTTTTGTTAGATTAACCTGTGAAGATGTTGGTCAAATCAAGTATGGACCCCAACGAACTGAAGGAAAATGGTCTAAATAGAAATAGGGGAGCAAGTTGCTTCAAAAAAAATCCAGTCGACGACCGCTTCGGTCAAAACAAACTCCTTTTTCTCTGCTTTTGTCTCGACCTTTCTTCCTTCTTCAACCCAATGTCATCTACTATTGTTTGGAATAGCGCCTAGATTTGTGAGGGTACTGAATTCTTCCTTTCCTTCTCCTTTCTGTTATCCCAAACTCTATCCAATTCAAAGCCAACCTCCAAAAAACCAAACTTTCCTTTTGAGACCCAAATTTACCAAGCTTTGATCCAAGAAGAGGAACCACCCGATTGGCCTTGAAACCAAGTATGTTACTCCTGACACTGTGCTATTCCTTTATTCTGATTTTCCAAAAGAGCTACCCAAATGGAAAGCCCCAAATCTCTGGTAGGAAAACCCTCACTCTTCTCTTTATAAATTTTCCAATTTCTTCTTCTTTTTTTTGGAAAGTGGCCGCTTGCCCCGGTGGCTGAAGTTCCCCCCTTTCAATTTCTTCTTTTTCAGGTCTTTTTGAACAGAAATATTTGAGCTTTTTTTTATCAAGGGTTTAGAATGCCTCCCCTGTTCATCTGATGGCCTTCAATTTCAACTCCAATGTTCTTATTTTTTCCCTTGGTTGATTATTTGTCATTGGCTAGTTTGGCATGTCTTGCCTTATTGATTGGCTCTTTGTTCCTCTTTTGTTTCATTGCAGGGGCATTTGGAAGATGAGCTATTTTACTCTCACAAGGACACTGTACTGGCAGTTAGAGGAGGGAAGAGAGAGAGGACGTGGGAGATAGGAGAAAGAGGACGTGGGAGATAGGAGAAAGAGGACGTGGGGAAAGAGAGGAACAGCTCTCTTTTAACTGAGTAGTCATTTGTCCTGTAGTTCAGCTTCTGTTAATTGTCTTATGTTTATCTTAGCATTCTGATCTGATTTAACTGTATGCTAACTTATTGCTTTTGGTTAATTCCTTGCTTAATTTGACTTGGTCTTCTGCTTTCACATTTGCTTGATCATTTGCTACTTCTGGGCCAAATGATGAGCTGCAATCCTTGTTGTATTATTTGATTATTTGTTAAAATGTTACTTCTTTGGAGTTTAGACACTGCCAAAACCAAATGAAATTAGTCAGGCATAGAAAGACTACTCAATTTAATTTTCAGATGATCTTTTTTTAGTTCAATGTCTTGTCGTTCACTTCCCTAAGTACTGTACTATCTCTAAGTTCGGACTTCTTTTGTCTACTTGCAAGGATATTCCGGAGGGTCCGTTTTATTTCTTGCAAAGAGGAAGAATTTTAGTTCAAGTCGGAATCCAAATTGCATTTGAGCCCTGTTCGGGTTGAAAGCTCGAACTCAAGTGGAATCTTTTGTATATTAGTCCCAAATTTAGGCTTGTACCAAATTGACATTCAAAGCAATATTTGACCAGTAGTAATGAACTAATTACTCGCAATTTAGTCCCATGACCAATTGTACATTTTTCCAAAAAAGGATAAGATGTGTATAGATGCAAACTACTAATCCTCCAAAAGACTGTGTAAAAGAAAAATAAAATTTGATTAAGCTAAGTAAAAACTAAATTTAAAGGTATGAGTATACAAAATAAAATCGATTCCAAAAGGAAAAAAGGATAATTTTAAAATGGTGATCAAGCTAAATAAAAATCAATTTGAAAGGTATATTTGAACAAAATAAAATCAAATCCAAAGGAAAAAGGATATTTTTAAAATTATTGAATAAAATTAAAGCAAGATCAAATTAAAGCGTAAAAAGAGTATTTTTAAAATGTGATTAAGTTATTTAAATAAAAATCAAATTAAAAGTAAAAGGTTATTTTTAAGTAAGATTAAACTGAATAGCATTAAATTAAAGAGACTCTTGATTTACCAAAAAAATGGTCTCGATCGATTACATCAAACACAAATGTGACGTTTGAGGTATGAAAAAATATAGTGTCTACAATCATCATCATCATCATCATCATCATCATCATCATCGTCGTCGTCGTCGTCGTAACTTTAACTTTTTTTTTTTCAATAAACCTCTAATATGATAGTTACATTAGACCTTGACTAATATAAAATCAAGTCACATAAGACTCTACTCTCATGTCTATTTTTTTCATTCATAAAACTCAAACTCTGAAACCTAACTTGTTTAAGGGGCCCGATCCTCCACTCCATCCAACAACATTTAACTTGAACTTGTATTTCAACAGTATAATTTATTGGCCAATAATATTGCACCAGGTAACATTATTCCCAGCTCTTGCCGTCTGATCTGGGCCGACCTTGGCTTCGCTCCCTCCATCTCCAATTCCCTACCTTTCTCTCTTCCTCGTTTCCTCTTCTTCCCTCCATTTTTTATTATCCATGAGCCTTCCTTTTTCTAGCCATATTGTTGGATCAAAACAATGCTCAGTTTCTAAGTTTAAGACAAAGTAGATTGAAAGAGTTTAAAGCAAAAGCTAAGCAAGGAAACTTGAGTCGAACAATTGAAGAAAGTTGATGAAAAGAGGCATCAAGTGATTCATTAATTCAATCTGAATATATACAAGGTTCAATAACACAACTTGCTAATTGCAAGTTCCAAGAGTAAATCAACTTAGTTACTAAGCAAACTAAAAGTAGCCATCTAATCTGGTTTAACGACCATTAGCATTGGCGGCAAGTGATGACGCTTGTCACGCCCCGACACCATGATCGAGCACGTAACAATCGCCGCAACTCTTGAAATGCATTCTATTAAGTTAGAATACACTCCAAGGGTCGCAAGGCTAAAACGGTCATTTTACATATTTTTCTCTCATACGGTTTTCATCCATTCAATAGTTAAAACATTTAGTTAACATGTAGACAAGTCAAAATAGTTTAAATGTCAAACTGTCATGACGTAAAAATTCATGTAAACACAAGACATCAAAACTTCAAGAAATTTACGGAAATGCCATTGGTTACTCGACATATTTTTCCGTGAATTTTTAAACTAAGCTACAGGATTCAGAAAAATACGGTAACAGTTTCAAAATATTTTAGAGACACTAAAGTCGTGAAATAGCTATTTAAACCGACATTTACTTACTCGGTGGACCCTACACGAATTTTTGAAAAATAGTACATAAGTTGACTTTTTCACCCTTGGTCAAACCTGAGCCAAAAGCCTAGCAGTTTTCCCACCACAACGTATCTACTAGTGCGGTTGATGTCTACGGCCTGAAAAATATGTTATTAAAATACGGGTGAGTAACAGAGTTACCCAGTGAGTGGACAAAATAATAATATAAACAACAATGTAAAAACCGGTATTTATTATAAGGCAATAAACGTCAAAACCATAAACATAAACATAAATAAGGCAAGATTTTCACCAACTTTGGCCCATGTATCATCTATTTCATCCGTCAATTCCTCATTCAAGTTGTCGCATTGGCCGAGGCCGACAACTGAGTAGAGAGTCCCATCTTGAACAGTGGATACCACAAAATGGACTCAAATTACCTTGCGGGTTTCCCTCCGCGCCTCCCGTCAAGGTACATATCACACTCACCACGCCTCTCAAAAGACGGTCCGTGGCTACTTAGCTACTGCAGTAACAAAATTCCTCCCTTGGAGGCCACCGTATAGTAACATCTTGGAATTGTGATGGCTTATAAACCCTTTGTTTTCATTTCTACAATTGGCACATTTCAAAACCATATAAAACCTTTTTCCGTTTATTTCAAAAATAAGAATAGGGATTTGTTTTAAAACCATTCTTATAAAATATTTCCCAAAACCAATTTCATAATTTAGCCATCACATTCCATGGGCCATATATTTCTCATTATTCCAACACATATAGATAGCAAATAATTTCAAAAAAATAGTATTTAATAATGCAATAAAACAGTAATTTAATTTAATTATCCACTCACAGTGAGGTCCTCGCTATTCTTGACCGTCCTCACCCGGTTCCTTGTCCTTTGATGGCGTAGGAACTCCAAATTTCATAAACTCATTTAGTTTTTATAGCCATTGCTAAATTGGACTAAAGCTTAGTCTACATGCAATGCCATGCAAGCCATGCACTAATTTAGTAGTCTACTACCAATCTCTACTTTTACTAATATTCTTCTAACTAAATTTATTTATTTATTTATTTATTTTTCTTTCAAATTCATGTTTATTCCATAACTAGTTAAAAATTTTCCCATTGCCATAACACATTGTAAATTTCGGCCATTGTTCAAATTTCACCCAAATTCCACATTTTTCTTTTCCAACATTTTTCATTAACATTGTCACATTAAAATTACTCCAAAATAACTACATTTTAATTTAAATTTCAAAATTTCAAAAACGCCATTTTTCATGTAAATTTCTGCATAAATTATTGAAAAATTAAAATTTCCATTTCTAATGTAATTTAATAACATTTCCTAGTTTAGTAAGCTTCCATAAACATCATATTTTAATCCTAAGGTTCCATGAATCCAATTTGGCCTAGAAATCTTAAATTCAAAAATGCTCCATAACTTTTCTAATTTTCTAGATTCACACTTCTACAAGGAATTTTAAGTTAAATTGACATTATATTCATGTTTAGCATGCCATAATCTACATTCTAACATCAAAATTAGGCATTCTTACCTTGATTTGTGAAAATCCACCAAGAACCCTAGACTTTCCAATTGCAATTTCTCCTCACTTAGCTTGAATTTATTGAAATTTATTTAGGAATGCTAATGGGCTAATCAAGAGGTTTAATTTGATAGGTAATTTTAGTAGGCTTGTTTGGAGAATTTAGGACTTGTGTTTTATGGAGGAAGCTTGCAAGGTTCAACAATGGTGGAAGGTGTTCATCTTTTTCTAAGGTTGGTGTTCATCTTTTTCTAAGGTTGAAGACAACCAAATAAATGGTTGAATTTTCTAGAGTTTCTCCAAGGGTGGCCGGATTTGGTCTTCCAAATGGGTGGAGAAATTTGTTCAAATCCTAGCCATCCATTCCTAAGGTTTTGACATTTGTCATCATGTGATTAAATCCATAAAAGAAAATTTTGTTCTTAGTTCCCATTTTGTCCTCCAACAATCACTAAAATTCCATCTATATCCTAAGTCAGTGTAATAAAATTTTTCAGTGTATATTTTTATTCTTCAGACAATTTCCTTTTATTCCATTGGCAGTGAAATTTTTAAATTCTCTGTCAATTTTTTGTAAAAGCAGTCTAAACTTCTAATTTTACTACTAAACTTTAAAATTCATTTAATTTCATTTATATCCTATTCATAACTTATGTAAGGCTTAAACTATATTTTCCATGTCTTCCTACTAAATGATGCATTGTCAGACGGACTAAAAGAAACAGTAATTTAGAACGGGTATTACAACGCCACTGGATGCAAATTAATTGTCCAATAACTTTGGACGTACGTGGAAGAATCTTGCTTTTCTGATATAGCTGCCTTCTTTATAAATGGGTTTCTGGGTGTAGACAAATATCTCTTCTATACATGTACACGCACCATTGACATGAATCTTATTTACATATTGAAATTTAGAATTAATTTAGAACTTATTGATACAACATGGGATTGTTGAGTTATATAGTATATACTTCCTCTATTTCTATTTATTTATTAATTATTTCTCATATTCCTTTTTATTTGTCCATTTATGATTTCAATAAAGCATTAATTATTTTTTTTCAAGTTTATCCTATTCTACTTTTAACTTTTTTAGTTGGAGAGACATCTATTTAATACCAGTAAGAGACAAGAGGAGGGAGAAAATGACAAGGGTAAATTTAAAAAACAAAGTAAAATTTGTAAAAAATTTTAAAATTAACTGTTTTTCTTAATCTAAGAGATTCAATTATTATGGTCAAATAAATAGGAACGGAGAGAGTATTATTTTCTTTCTAGACTAGATGTCATAGACATGATTTTTGTTTGTTGAAATACTGTTTAATTGATATATGTATAATTGTTTTATTTAATATATATTTTAAGTTTTTTGATAATCTATTGGATTTGAATCAACTCTTAATTAGTTATGCTGATCTTATGTTACTCTTTCTAGGAAATTCTGAGAATGTCACAGAGACTATAGAAGCTATTGACGGGTGAAGTCAATGAAGTAAAATACATTGGATGGTGATCTCGTCAAATATTACAAGCTCATGATCAAGTCTACAGTTTCTGTGACCGGTGGTGGCCAGGGATACTTGGTGACATTGAGGTTGATGTACGAAAAGCAAAAACCCAACATCCCTGACCCTAATAAGTCTTTGGAGTTTGCCTCGAACGTCACCAAAGCCATCGATACTTACCTTCTCAAGCAATAAGACAAGCAATCAAAAATGTCCCCTGCATGCTTAAAATTTCCTAGTTTTTGCTTGCTTTTGAATGCAATCTTACGTATGTGTATGTTACTTAAAATCGTGTATCATGTAATTATGCTGATGAAATTAATAAGGGGATCTTTAATTAGTCCTCCAAGCATAGCTATGGTTCTTTCTGGGTTCATCATCCACTATTGGTGCCTCTACTTAAGGATTGCTTGAGGCTCTATGACCAGTTTGATAGCATCAAACTGACTTTTTGTTATCGGGAAATAAACCAAGTTGCAGATATGCTAGCGAGAAGAGCGATCAAACATAGGAGATGTCATACGCATTTCTCTTCTCTCCCACACTTCTTGCTGGATGTTTTATCTGTAGATTTCCATAGTTGGTCTTATGAACATCATTGTAAAATTCGTTCTACTTTTTAAGTGTGGGCTTAATCCGTTTTTGTAAACTTTCACTATATATAATATAAATATAAATAGTTTTATGTGCCAAAGAAAAAAGCTATGGCTCTTCCTTCTCGTAAAATGTTGATCAACATGACGGAAGATTTTACTCGTAAATGAAGTTAGTTAACACCAAGCAATTAAAAAATTAACTCAATCTCAATCACAGCAAGCAATGAAATCTACTAAGTTCTAGTTTGCTTCGTGGTAGATTTTAAGGGATTCGAAAAAGATTCAAATTGAACCAATAATATTGACACACCTGGACCCAATTGGATTTTTTCGTACCAATCAGAATTGTAAAATTTGATGTTTTAATACAAACTGACACACCCAAACCTAATCTGACTTTTCTGTTCAAATGGAATTGTGTAAGACGGCATATTAATTCAACAATGCATTGGTCCGAATGTGTCTAATTAAGAAGAGAAGTTAAGCTTAGGATAAGACGTAGTTGGAAGATGAGACAGGTGACCATGCATGAAAACATAAATTGGACTTCTATAAGTCCATATAGCCAATGGATTGGATGTTCATTGGTGAATTGGTCGGTGGATTAGGCCAAGGATCAAAATTACAAGAGGTTACAAAGAGAGAAAAAAGTCTGACCCGGGGTTCGAGTAGACACGGTGTCGAGCTTATCTATAAATAGGGGGGGATAAGCTCTCCCCCTCTCATTTTTTTCTTTTCCCTCTCTCCCTCTCCTCTCATTTGCTTTTTGGGAGCAATTTTGGACTTCAAGCCGATCCGGACAATCAGACTGAAGAATCAAGGCGAGATCTTGGTATGTTATTCTACTCGCCTTAATCTACATTCTATTAAGTTTTCATGCATTGGTCTAGGAGAGATCTAAGCTCAAAGTTAGTTTAGCTTTTTAGTTAGATTTTAAGCTTAGATTCGAGATCTAGGAACTTTGAGCTTGTGATTCTCGTTTCTGCTTCGGTAAACGCATCGTGAGGAGGTGTGAGGAACGTTCACCTCGAATTTCGTGTCAAGCCATGGACCCGAGAGTCTCAAAAATCGAGGCAAAGCCTCGGTTCCCAAGGCCAGTAGGCGACTCCCACACGGGAGCCGAGCCACTCCCGTGTGGGAGTGACCAAATTGGCCAAGTCCCGCACAGGAGTGGGGCGACAACCTAAGCCCTACATGGTGCTTGGACTAGTCCACGCGGGACTCGACCCAGTCCGTGCGGGACTCGGCCTTTTGGGCCCAAAATAGTGCCGGGTAGGGCCCAGCGAGCCTTAGGGGCATTTTTTTATTTTTCACCTAGTGTCCGATTTTGTTCCTAAAACCTCCCAGACACTTTTCTATGCCCCAAAACACATCCAATCACTCTTTTAGGTCATTCTAGAGCCTCATAGGTGCACTCATAGTTGATTATGAATGCTAACACGCTTTTCCATGTACTAGGGTCCGGATGATCGAGTGTGGCGATACTCCGGAGGTTAAGCTACGTGGAATGCTTAGGAGTAAACGAATCTCCCAACACTGTGAGTGGCTTAGATTTCAGTGCCTAGCAACTAGGGACAAACATTTTCAAACGTTTTAAAAATATAAATTATTTTAAAGGTTTTACAATTGTTTTGGGATAAGGGTAATCCACCACACATACTTTTATTTTGTGATACAACCACTTAGAGGGTAGGATGATTTTAAAGAAAATATAAAGTCTTATGTGTGTGTGTGTATATATTTATGTGTTTTATATATTCAAATATATTTATGATATATATATATATGGATGGGATGTGAGAAGAGCGACTGAGTGGGTTCCTCGAGGCTCCGATATAAGGCTGGGACCGAGTCTGAGAGGCATGCATGAGACACAGCAGTGGACCGCCTATCGAGGGGCACAGTGAGTTGAGACCTTGGGAGAGGTGCGGGGGATAACTTGCCAGGGCTCGAGGTAGCTATGTTCCACCACAGCGAATGGCACCATCGAGGGAACAAGCTAGAGAAAGAGAAAATGTTTTAGAAAGAAAAGAGATAGCCCTCGGTGCTGTAAGGCATACGATCGGCGGGTTGAGCCTTCAATATGATAGAGGCTAGCCCATTTGATATGTATATATATATATATATATATTTTCTTTTATTAAAATGGGTTTTAAAGTGGATTCTCGCACAGAGAATTTAAAAGAGATTTGGAAAAAAAATATTTGTTTTTAATTATTATATTTTGGATTACATCTATTTTCCCTAACCCCGATGGAGAGTCATTGAACCTCTGTCACTCACATGTATCCAATGTGGATGGATGTAGATCCGCGTACAAGATTAACAGATAGATCAGAGGCTCACTAGAAGGCATCGGTGGCATAGGCTTAGTAGTTTTCACTGCATAAGTATTCCTTTAAATTAGTCCACTGGTATTACTTTTAAATTTTATTATTTTATTAAATAATTTTTAATTAAAGTTTTAGTTATTTTACAGCGATGGTATCCATTTTTATGCCTTGCGGTGCTTCTAGTACGTGATCGATCGGCACGTACTTCAAGACAGCGTGGCGGTTGCCACGTGGCTGGCTCGGACAGGTCAGGGCGTGACACGAACCATATGTCGGTCTGAATGTGTCAGATTAAGAAGAGGTGTTAAAATTAGGATAAGACGGAATTAGAAGTTGAGGTAGTCCCAATGCATGTAAAACAACTAGACACCAAATGGACCTTCTTTAAGTCCATAACTAATAGTAATGGAGTCCATTAGTGTAGTAGGTCAGAGAATGATCTAAGGCTCGAGAATCGGAGAGATTGGAGAAATGGGAATAAGTCTGGCCTATGGTCCGAGTAGGCCCAGTGCCGGTCCTACCTGTATAAGGGGGGAGGCCCAACCTTTCCCCCCTGTTCTCTCATCTCCCTATTTCTCTTTTTCTCTCTTTTCTTTTTTTCGAGCAAAATGAGATATTTTGGAGTTTTGACTGATTTGGACAATTCGACTGATGGATCAAGGTGAGTTTCTAGTATGTTGTACTACTTCCCTCACTCTTCAATTTTACCTAGCTATGCACGTAAATCCATGTATCGATTTAGGTGAAATCACGGCTCAAAGTTAGGTTTACTTTTTTAGTTAAATTTAAGCTTATATTTGAATTTTAAAAAATTTGAGCCAATGATTTTGATTTTTCTTTCGGTGAAATTATTGTGGATGTTGTGAGAATTGTCTGTCTCAATTTGCAAGACGATCCATGGAGAAATGAGCTCAAAAATCAAGAAAAAAGCCGCCTTTTGGGCTTTTTATTTCGTCTCCCATGCGGGAGATACGCCACTCCCAGGTGATTCTGGCCATCACAATCGAGTCCTAAGCAGGACTGATCCCTTATGGGCATTTTCATAATTTTGCTCAATGTGTTCGTTTTTGACCCGAAACCTCTCCGGGAAATTATAATGGTAGGCTTTCTATTTCGTTTTTGATCCTTAGGGGCATATCAGGAGAAACATTGATAAAATGAAAAATCATTAAGCAGACTATGGAAAATTGACAGCAGAGGTATTATAAGGCATGGACCTCCAAGAACATAAGTCCATAGCCTGATAGAGCCGACAGCCTCACAGCTACCTCGAACAAGTTTTACTCTGCTATTACTTAGTCAGCGATCTTTGGCATGAGTCGGATTTTGTTCTTGAAGGCATAGTACAATATATCAGCTGAGCACTTGATCTCTACTTCGCAATCCATTTTCCTAATTTGAGCCATAGTTTTCTTCGTTTGCTAGCTAGGAAACCATAGAAAACTAGTTAATTGGCTAATTGATATTGTAGGAATCTTGGGTTCTGGGGTTGCCTTATATAGAAGGATGATCATTCCTTCAGACCTTCCCATAAATAGAAAATTTTCATTGACATAAATTGTCATAATCAACGTTGCGGACCAAAGGCCTCAGCTTTTTCACCAAAGCCTAGCTAATTCGTATAGTGGAATCGTAGTGGTCCGCTAAATTACAACATTAAAATGGAAATTGTAACGATCAGAAGGAATGAAAAAATGTGGAATAACTTTAGCTGGAGAATATATTCTCTCAATAATGTCAAATTTAGCTTAAGATCACATATTAGTCCTTATATTTTTATTTGAATAACACAAATCAAAGCTTTGATAGGAAATATTGAAGTTTTATCAAATATCTAAAGAATTACAAAGTTTACAAGTTGGGAGACAACTTGAAACAGCATCAAATTAATTATTAGCCACCAACACCATACATTCTGTTTTTTTCTTGTTTAATAATGTAATTTATTATATACAAGCTGGTACCATATACAATATGAGTTTTACTACATGATCTGCCTAAATCCATCACTCAAATATCTCTCCTGACATGGCAAGTTGCATTTATTTTTTTTTCCAAAACCCTACCATTATAATCGTTAAGAAGAGGAAACTTACCCTATAAATATGGTAATTTTTTAATGTTGGACTAAACCTTATTAAATGAGGGACTAAACTTTGTGATACTCATAAAAGCTTGACACAAGAAGCATTTTTCATACTAGATAGATTGTGTTGTTTTATTTTCTCTTTATTACTTTCTCCGTCGACCACACATTCCCAATATTCCCTTTCAAAATCTAAAAAATAATCCAACAGAATCTACAAAAGATAAGAATCATGTCAGAAAAGCTAAATGGAATGTTCTGATTCCATGAAAAGCTTTTCATGAAAAAGTTGCAAAGTAATCTTTGTATGGTTATGTAAAAGCATTGAGCAAAAAGGTGAAGCAAAATGGAACGCAGACAAAAGTAGCGTGTAAAGGCATATATAAATGCCTCTAAATGTCATTAAATTACTACTAAATCCTTTTAGAGACATATAAATTAACTGTTCTCGATGCTTCAGTCGTTGAATGTATTTAGCGACTGATTAGCAATAAATAAGTATTTGCCTTTAATCTGCCAATTAAAGACAAAAATAATTGTCTCTAAATTTTGGTTACAGAGACAATTTTATTCTCTCTTTTGCTATTTTAACAAACAATTATATTTGCCTCTAATAATTAGATTTGGAAACTAAAATATTTGTCTCTAATTACATATTTGGAGGCACAAAAATATGCCTCTAAGTTTATATTTAGAGATACAAAAAAACAAATAAAATGGATTAATATGCTACCTTTAGAGACTTTTAAAATTGCCTCTAAATGTGACACACCCGGACCTAACACGACTTTTCCGTACAAACGAAATAGTGTAAGGTTGCGTATTAACTTGACAATACGTCGGTCCAGATGTGTCTAATTAAGAAGAGAAGTTAAACTTAAGATAAGACGTAGTTGGAAGATAAGATAGGTGACCATGCATGGAAACACTAAAGTAGACTTCTTTAAGTCCATAGCCAATGGATCAGACGTCCATTGGTGAATTAGTCGGTGGATCGGGCAAGGATCGAAATTATGAGAGGTTTCAAAGAGGGGAAAAAGTCTGGCCGGGGTTCCGAGTAGACCCGATGTCGGGCTTGCCTATAAATAAGGGGAGATGAGCTCCCCCCTCTCATTTTCTCTTCTCCCTCTCTTCTCTTGTCTCATTTGCTCTCTGGGAGCAATTTTGAACTTTTGGCCGATCCTGTCAAACCGACAACAGGATCAAGGTGAGATCTTGGTATGTTATTTCCCTTGCCTTAATCTACATTTTATTAAGTTTTTACTAATTTCCATGCATTGGTCTAGGAGAGATCTAAGCTCAAAGTTAGTTTAGCTTTTTAGTTAGATTTTAAGTTTAGATTCGAGATCTAGGGACTTTGAGCTTGTGATTCTCATTTTTGCTTTGATAAACGTATCGTGGGAGGCGAGAGGAACATCCATTCCAATTTTCGTGTCAAGCCATGAACCGAGGGGCTCGAGAACCGAGGAAAAGCCCTGAATCCCGAGGCTGGCACGTGGCTCCCACGCGGGAGTCGAGTCACTCCCGCGTGAGAGTGACCATTTGGCTAAGTCCTACATGGGGCTTGGGCTAGGAATGGCCCAGCCTGCATGGGCGGCCCATGGGCATTTTGGTAACTTTTCTTCAAGTATCAAATTTTAACCTTGGAACCTCCCAGACACTTTTCTAATCCCCGAATCACATTCAAACCCAGTCTAAGGTCATATTAGAGCCTGATAGGTGCATTCATACTTTGATTATGAATGCTAATGTATTTCCATGTACTAGAGCTCCGGATGAATCGAGTGCGGCAATGCTTTGGAGGTTAAACTATATGGAGCGCTTGAAAATATATGAACCTCCCATCACTGTGAGTGGCCTAGACTTGTTTGTTTAGCCACTAGGAACAAAGGTTTTAAAAACATAAATGTTTTCAAAAGCTTTGGGATACGGGAAATCCACACACACATTTGTATGGTGATATACCCACATAGAGAGTGGGATGTTTTAAAAGGAATATAAAGACTCACGTGTGTATGTTTATATATTTTAAATGTATATGTTTTATACATATATGTATATATGAAATATTATTATTATGATTATTGAGGGTATGATACCCCTGCGAGATGAGTGATTGAGAGGGCTCCTAGATGCTCCAATATATGCGGGAGCGTGGATTAAGTTAGAGAGCATGCATGATTCTCAGTCGTGGACCGCCTATCGAGGGGCACGGTGAGACGAGACCCTGGGAGAGGAGTGTAGGGAAGCTCGCTAGGGCTCCAGAGCACTGTGTTCCACCACAGCAATTGGCACCACCGAGGGAACGGGTTAGAGAAAAAGAAAAGAGAAAATGTTTTAGAAAGAAAAGAGATAGCCCTTGGTGCAGTGAGGCATAAAACGACTGATGGGTTGCGCCTTCAGTATGATAGAGATGCCAGCCCATTTTATGTATATTTATTTATTTATTTATTCAATGTGTTTTAAAAGAGAGTTCTCAGTTGGTGCAGAGGGGTTGTTTGATTAATCATTGAAAAATTTCAAACCATTGAAAATGAAAATTTTCAATGCTTTCATTTTTTCAATGTGTTTGATAATAAAAGTTAAAGAACCACTTAATTGGAAATTTTCAATGAAAAAGCATTGAAAATAATAAGTAGCTTTTAGGTTACTTATTTCATTCAACAATTCCATTTAAGGAAAAAATCTTACATTAATTACATTTAATGTTGTATTCTTTCCTTTTAACCACTATTCTTTCCTTTTTATTAATTATCAATGCATTTCTTTTTCATAAAATTACATTTCTCTTATAATAGTTCAAAAAAAAATTTGTTCAAACATAATAACTTATCAAACAATTTTTACACAATAAATTCAGTACTTAAAATTTTCAGAAAAAATTTTCAGCACTTAATTTTCAGTGCTTAATTACTTCAATTTTATCAAACAGCACCGTAATTAATTTTAAATGTAGAGGCATATAATTTTTTGCCTCTAAATGTTAAAAATTAGAGACAAATAATATTACATATAGAGACAAATATTATTTTTGCCCCTAAATGTTAAGAATTAGAGACAAATAATTTTACATATAAAGACAAATATTGTATCTACCTCTAAAACAATGGTTTAGAGGCAAAAGTTTTATCTGCCACTAATTTTCTGCCTCTAATTGTTGATTGTGTTGTAGTGACATTGCATGCATGGAATAAAAAAAAATTGGAACTCAAGATGCCTTTTGCGGAGAATTGAAGGGCAAGAGAATTGCTTGGCTGCCACTCCAAGTGGGACTCCGACAGTTGGTGTGGATGGTTCATTTCTAGGTAAGGCTGCACCAATTGACATATATTGCACATGTATAGGAAACTTTGATAGTCAACCTTTAATTACTCCTCTACTCATCTTTTTCAAAAGAATTGCTATTGCGGATTCTAAGGTGGAACTCATGGCTATTACCGAAACTCTTTCCATTGAAGTGAATATACATATTAATTTTGTCCCAAAAACCGGCATATCATGATCAAAAACCACTCCATCAAATTCTTCATATTTTGCAAAAAAATCATTCTCTAGCTCATTTTTCTTCATCATTTTCAAGCTCCAGAAATTCATGCTAATCAACTTTTCAACAATTTTTCTCTTCTTTTTTTTTTTCTCTTCACTTGCCAAGAATTCTCCCCTTTCATCCCCCCAACACACACACACACACACACACACACACACACACATACACAGTTATTCCTTTACAAACAATTCCAATAACATCAAATTAGACCAAAAAAAGCTCTACTAATTAAAAATAGGGCTCAAAAACTTGTTTTACACTTAGGCTCAATTTTGTTTTGGAAAGGTTACAAAGAAAAGGCTGAATATTTAAACAATAGGTTCAAATGGGATCATTAATAAATTAATGTATACAAGTTTGGCTACTTGGCTCAAACTCATCAATCTTAAAGACCTTTATTTCCGTATGTACCTATAATATGATTATGTAATCTTGAAAAGATTCAGTGCAAGTTCTACAAGTATAATACTAGGAAGATAATACTTTAGAAGCAAGACAATTGCTGAAGGCTCCAAAGCTTACCAGTTACACTAGTTACTAACCCAAGACATACTAGCTAGCAAAATCAATTTCTATGGTCCTATTTAGGCTTAGTAAAAGCAACTAATCATATTATGGAACTCATGTCAATTAGCTAAATTTCACCTAATCACATAATGGCCTAATCCATCAATCTAACTAACTAACTAATAGGTTAAAACATGCAAAAGGAAAACAAAAAAGAAACTGCACAATAATTAATATAGAAAAACACAAAAATAGAAAGTTTTGAACCAAAAATCGGAAAAAAAATCGAAGAAAAAAGTCAAATGTGAACCATCCTTCTCACACTTAAGACAATGTTGTCCTCAACATTGTACCCCATACAAAAACATCAAAGAGTAAGGAAAGCAGCACTCCTTATTCTTGATGCGAAACTAAGATCGATCATTGCTACTTGTTCACTCTTGATATTTGTAGTAAATGAAATATGAACAAATACTATAAAGTATGAGAGATTAATCAAACGAAAACACACACACAAAAAGGCAATTAAAGATAAAATAAATATCAATTCAGTTGCCTCCCAATAAGCGCTTGATTATGTTTCATTATTACTCTCCAAGGGCCCAAGGATGGTAAGGTATTTCTTTCGGCCTCATGTCCTTGGAAAGCATCCTCGCCTGAGAACAAATAAAGAAAAAAAAATAAGACAACAAACAAATAAAACAAATAAAACTAAACAAAACTAAAACTAACTGAGCAGCACTAAATGGCAGTTTCCCGACAACGGCACCAACTTGATACTAAAATAAATCCTGCAAGAGTACAGAATCGGAGTAGTAAGTAATTCCAGAAGTATTTCTAGGTATCAAACCCAAAGAACTAGAACAATACTAACAATTAATTCTGGTAAATTCATAAGATACTTTAACTAAGAATCCAAGTAATTAAATCTAAAGTTAAACAAGAGGAAAGAAGTTAGAATTAAACAATATAAAGGGCTATCAAGGTTTAGGCTTCTTCCTACAGCAATACAAATTAACTACACATGACCGATTACGGGTCAGAGTAGCAATCACTAATGTAATTAAGGGTTCTCCCAAACTCACTTAAACATTTTTCAACTAAGTGATTATGACCTCCTAGTCTATAACCTAATTAATCAAGAACTTTAAGATCCTAGGATTTATTGCTAACAAAAAGAATTAGATTATCCCTAATCTAATATCTAAATGTTTTCCTTCTTAGTGCACGGATTATATTCCCCTCCTGGTTCATAAAATCCCAAAGACTGATTACTAGATGGCCAGCCTAACAATCAACAATTAAGTGCAAAGAAGAAAAATCTAAACACAAGAAGAATATAAAATCAAATCATATTTTCATTAAAAAGAAATCCCCATTGAAATCCATCTGAATCCCAAAGAGGGTTTAGTTACTCATAATGTAAATAAAACAAATAAGATAAAAAAAAATAAGCATCAAGAAACTAGTGAACAAGAAATTCTAAAAAGAACTCCTCAATTGGTGAAGAAATTGCTCCTCAAATTTTGATCTTCTTAGGTTCCTTTAGCAGCTCCCTTGCTGAGCACCTTTTCTGATAGTCTCAACTTTCTTTTATAATGCCCTAGGTTAAAAATTCCAAAGTCTCAAGTCTAAGATGAGCTAAAATTTCAACTAAATGCATCATTCTAAAATCTCAACCTAACCTTGGTTGAAGTCCGAAAATCATCTTATCTTGCAAATCATCTTGACCAGCCTCTGGTTGAACTTCGTCCGGCCCAAGTTGAGCAATGCTCATGATTTTCTTCAATTCTTCATGCATTTAGTCACCAAATAGGTTCATTTGGCATCCAAAGTACATCTTCTCCTACAAAACAAACAACTAACAGAAGTAAGGAATAATTAAACAAAATTGACCTTAAACTACACGAAATATGTACAATTGACAATCTAATAAGGTCTAAAATATATGTGCTAATCACACCTAACAACCAACAACTAAAAAAGAAATGAAAAACGGATTCTATATCTTTTTTACAAGGTGGACATAAAGCTTCCTACCAATTGATCAGGCCCCTATAAGTAAGTTCAGCTTTAATTGCCATTTTTTCTTTAAGCACAAGCCATACAAAGGCCTCCACCTTGGGTGGGACATTCCCTTTCCAGACCTATCTCCATTTAGCATCATAACTTCCACTAGTATTACTCACTGTAGTACAAAAGAATTTGGCCGTTTCTAGACAAGCTTGTCCTTGAAATTAGGCAAAATAAAAAAGTCATTTGAAGTATGCTGAAACAAGTTCCATTGTTGCACTTGCCAATCAAACAAGCTTCGCCTTAATGTAATATTCCATTCCCATTTGTCACCATTCCATTTGTCAAATTCCTCACCGTACCTCTTTTTTTCTTTTTCCTTCTGCAAGGGCATATATCCTTGGATAAGCATATATCAAAGTAGCTCTATTAACCCAATTGTCATCCTAAAAAATTAAGTTCTCACCATTCCCCAACGAAAATCCAATACCATTCTTTGTGACAACCCCAAATAAGTTCTCAGAATGTATAGATTTCATAATATTTTTCCATGAGGAAGAACAACTTTTAGCATATTCAATTGTAGGCAAAAAATTTTGTAGACACTATTTTATTTCTCTTCGCAACAACCCTACGCCAAAGGCTGGATTGCTCCTCACTAAATCTCAAAATCCAGTTACTAAGTAAAGCTCTATTTTTAAGCTTAAGATCCACCACACCAAGGCCCTAAGAATTTTTGGCTTACAAATAGAATCAAAGTCAACCAAATGCATTTTCTTTTTGTCCAAGGAACCTGGCCATAACCATCTTCTTTGAAATCTATCAAGTGATTCCTTTATACCGCAGGGAATTGGAAACAAAGACACGTAATAGACTAGTAAACTAGAAAAAACAGAATTGAGTAGAGTAATTCTACCTCCCATTGAGAGATACTCGCCTTTCCAAGAAGTTAGCCTAGATTGGAATTGCTCTATAACAGGTTTTCAATGGCCATCGAAGATGGTTTAGCTCTAAGAGGCAACCCTAAGTAGTTAGATGGACGTGACTTAACTTTGTAGCATAAATATATAATCAGCCAACACCAAAAAGCCGACTCTGTTTAAAACTAATCTTGAGTCTCGACATCATATGAAAATAGCAAAGCATCCTTTTAACATTAACCAGCTATTCCTAAGATGCATTGCAAAAACTAACAGTGTCATATGCATATTGCAAATGACTTACATTAAGATTGCTATCACCAATTTTGACACCATTGAAAAGACCTTTGGAAACAGCATTTGAGATTATCACATTTAAAACCTCACCAATAATGTTAAAAAGGAAGGGAGAGAGGGAACAGCCTGGTCTTAACCCTTTACAAATACTAAACTTGCGAGACAGGGATCCACCAACAAGAATAGATAGAGCTGCAGATAAAACATAGCACTTGATCCAATTAATCCATTTTTCTATAAAGCCCATTTTATCAAAGCAAATTGGAGGAAATCCCAATCAACACTATCATAAGCCGTTTCAAAGTAAACTTTGAAAACCAAATCACCATATCTATTCTTTTTTAATTCATTGATTATTTCATTCGCCGCCAAAGAACAATCAAGAATATCTGTTTTCTTTTTCTAAACATGAACCAATTTGGCCCCACCACATCTTCAATAAAATGGCTCAATCTCCTAGCAAGGACTTTTGCCAAACCTTGTACACACTCCTAACCAAGCTTATTGGCATGTAGCGAAGGATTATTACATTTTGAAAGCAAAGCAACAAAAGAAGAATTAATTTTCTTTTCGAAAGTCCCGTTCTGTAAAAAGCTTCAAAGCTTTTCTTCACATCAACTTTAATCAAATCCCAATTCTTTTTGAAAAAATTTAGTTTCAATATATCCGGAAAAGGCACTTTGTTCCCATCATAGCTGTCCAAGGTTTCAAGAATTTCTTCAAAAATGGCCTTTGAAGCCATGTGTTGCTCTGCTCGCTAATCTTACTAAGATTATCTCCCACAACAACCACCTTGAAAGTAGTTTTAGAATTATAGAAAGCCTGAAATTGGGTAGCAATGATTTATTTTAATTCAACTGGTTCGTCAACTATTCTATCTTGAAACAACAATTTGTCAATATGGTTAACTCTTTTTCTAACAGAGTACTACCATGCAAAAAATCTTAGTATTCTTCCTTTGTCCTTCTTGCATCCACAAAAGTTCCTCGTACCGATACATTTTACATAATTCCCCTTTAAGACTAACAATTTCAGCTATGAAATTTTCATTTCCAAAATTTTGTTGCGAACAAAGCTCCGACTCATGAATTTCCTTTTCTAACTTCAATATTTTAGATGCATCTTTACACGCATTCTGTTTATGTAATTCTTTGATGACTGGTTTTAATCTCAGTTTTTTCCAAATATTCCAATCTCCTTAAAAAATTTGCCCTCCATTTGCCAACAACTCCTTACAATATTATGAAAGTATTTTTCCTCAAAGCCAATGGTTAAATAGCAGAAAAGGTTTTGGACCCCAATATTTCCCATCATCACTAATAAGAATACGATTATGATTAGATAGAGAGTGAGGCAATGCTTTCTAAATTAAATTTGGAAAGTGAAATAAAATCTGGAGCAGTAAGAAATCTATCCAATCTATTAAATGAAGGACTAACTCTGTTACTACCCCCAAGTAAATTTATCCTCGGCAAGCAGAATATTAGTAAACCCCAAATTCTTAATCAAATCAACAAAATGTGCATAGCCCTCTGGTTGAAAACCACTCTAATGTTCTCTTCAAAGCATTTTTTTGGGTATAACCATAGGGATTCGTATCTTTTTAATGGTCTATGACTAGTTCTATTCGATCCACGTCGAACCCCAAATGAGGAGAAGCTCTCCAAAATCTATTTTCTCTATTCACAAAATTCAAACCTGAGACCTTTCTTAAAGGGTATTGAGCTCTTTTCACTCAACCCAACAGATGTTGGTCTCTTCAAAGCTTTTGATAATAGTGAAAGCACCTCCCAACACCTAAGAGACCTCAAAACCCTCTGAAACTTGCATAGGTTCATCAAAAAACATACCTTTTTTATGTGTGTGTGTGTGTGTGTGTGTGTGTTTTCTCAATCTAATGATCTCAAAATATCAGATTGTATATTTGTCTAACATCTAACATTATGCTTGGTAGGAAGGAAAGAGGGAGGAAAGAAATAGTGTGAAAAGAAAGTGGATTAAGAAATATAACTTCCTTTATTTGGTAGAACGAAAATACATCAAAATATGAGGGAGATGAGAGAGTTCATTTTCTTATTTTAAAATTCTTTGCAGACTTAGTTTTGATTATGTAAAAAGTCAGATTTTATACAAGTTTCTACAGAAAAAATCATGGAAAGAATTGAGCTAATGCCTAAACAGCCTAACTTTGTGCCAGAATATTAGTGATACAATACAACAGCAATTGCAAGATTGAAGCCAAGATATCTGATATATTTAATATCAGATATCGTCTAATACTCCCCCTCAAGTTGGAGCATGAATGTTTGAAATGCCCAACTTGCTAAGTATTATGTGAAATTGATCTTGCCCTTGTTAGAGTTAGCAAGAGAAATATAGGTCTTTTATTGATGCAAAAACCAAATTACAACTAGCCAAACTCTTGGCTTTGTTAAACTCACTAAAACTCACCAACTAACTAACCAACCACACACTTTCTCACTTTCTCTCTTGCTCGGCTCTCTCACTTTGTTTTCTCTCTTTTGGCTTGCTTGGCTAACTCACTCATACACCATCCGAATGCATATATTTATAATGGCCATAACCGACTTTGACAAGCTCTAGATGATTCATGCACTCTGTCACCTCACATGGAGCATTAAATGTAATGCACTGACATAAGCTTGGCTAATCGTCTAGACTATTCTTGAATAATAAACAACTTTCATCATGAGCTATAGGTCGGCAAAGGCAAAGATTAAGTCAGCTAAAGAATTAAGTCGGCAAGAGTTCTCTAGAATGAGAGCGAAAATTCTAGAGATTGGAGAGAGAGGCATTGCAATCTTTAACACTCCCCCTCAATGGCTGCTCTGTCCAATTACAAGTCTTCTAGTTATCCCGAGGAACCATCTGAACTATTCAAATTTTGCTCCATTAAGTCCTTTGGTAAATAGATCGGCTACTTGGTCTTCAGTCTTGATATGCTCGACCTTGACTTCTCTTTGAAGCACTTTCTCCCGCACACAGTGATAATGTAATTCCACAGGCTTGGTTCTTGCATGGAACATTGGATTTTCCGCCAAATTTATAGCTGATTAATTGTTGCAATAAATCTTCACTGGATATTCAAATTTTTAATGCAAGTCCTTTAATAACTGTATTAGCCATGTACTTTTTTGTGCTGCCATAGCCATTGCTCTATATTCTGTTTATATTGTTGACAATGAAACTGTAGGTTGTCTTTTGCTACACCAAGAAATTATGGTAGACTCGAGATTGAACATATGCCTGGTGGTAGATCTTCTTGTATCATGGTCTCCACCATAATCAGCATCATAGTATCCGATAACTTGGCATGGAATTCGTTTCTTGTAAAATAGTCCAAAGTCAAAAGTTCTTTTTACATACCTCAAAATTTGCTTGACTGCCTCAAAGTGTGGTTTTTTTAGTTTTTCCATGAACCGACTAGCCACTCCAACTGCAAATGCAATATCGGGTCTTGTTAATGTGAGGTAGATCAAACTATCTACTAATTGCCTGTAGATTGTTGGATTTTCCAACTCCTTGCCTTCTTCAGTACATAATCTTTCATTGATTTCCATTGGTGTAGTCATTGGCTTGCAGTCAGCCATCACGAACTAATGTAGAAGATCTCTCGCATATTTATGCTGACATAAGAATATTCCCTCATTTGTATGTAGCACTTCTAGTCCAAGAAAGTGATTAAGCTCTCCAAGCTCTTTCATTAGGAAATGAACTCGGAGATTGCTTTTAATTTGTCTAACTTCTTCTTCATCATCTCCAGTGATAATCGAATCATACACTAAGACAATTGCCAACTTACCATTTTTGGCTTTCACGAACAAATTTGAGACTGCAGCTACAACTGAATATCCACTTTGCACTAGGAATTCAGCAATCTTCCCATACCAAGTCTTTGGTGCTTGCTTTAATCCATAAAGTGCCTTTTTTAACTTGCAGACATAATCAGGATAAGTTTACTTCTAAACCCTTTAGGTTGTTTCATATAAATCTCTCGATCTAGCTCTCCATGCAAGAATGCATTCTTTACATCCATTTGCCAAAGCTTCCAAGATTTACTTGCTGCAAGTGCAAGTAGTACTTGAACTGTTGTAATTGATAAGGCCATATTTAGTGTATATTTAGTGGCTAATTTGATATATATTTCACTTTATGGTCTTGATTGATATGAAATTCATGATATTTTCTCATTTTTGATTTATTTGTTTGTAGATGGAAATTGGAGCTATAAGTACATTGTTTCTTGAAGTATAGCTTATGAACTCATTAAGATGGGACAAATTAATTAAAGTGGATAGCAATTTCAAGAATAATGTAAAGAATTGTTGCAAGGTCTATGATGTGGAAGCAAACCAAGTTATGGTTCCAAAATGAAGGCACGCAATATTAGAAGTCAAAGTCTAGCCATTTTGAACATGGGATAATTATTTTGAAATAGCCGAACTCATGTTACCAACGTGTTATGTACCGAGTTTGAGCTAATGAAGATTTTAGGCTGGACTTAACTTCTAAACAGGAGAGCACACATGGTCAAAAGTCCTAGTTTAATTGGAATTAGCTCTACTTAACCTCCAAGTAATCTTATGTAACCTAGCTACTACTAGTATAAATAGAAATTGGTTTTCTTGAGATTAAATCTATTTTCTTTGTACTTAATTCCGTTATATGCCTGATCACCATATAATAGGTTTTTGGAATTGTATGAAAGACTGAGAGGTGAAGTATAATTCGTGCTTTAGGAAAATAGACACAATCTAATTGGATGCGAGAGTAATTCAGTTTATTGTGATAACCATAATTAAATTAGTTTCGGGAGAACCTGATTTAATTATTAATCCTAAGATCTTAATGTTCTTAGCTAATTAGTTTATGCACTGAGAGGTGGTAATCACTTAGTTAGAAAAGCTTAGGATGATCTAAGAGGACTCCTAAGTAGATTAGTGATTGTTATTTTAGCACTATTAACTAAATTCATGCATAATTGAATTAAATACCTAGAAGAGAAACCTAAACCCTAACGCATTCAATATTGATTTTCTTTTTAATTATTTATTATTGTTCTTTTATTAATTAGATTATATTATAATTTCTTGCTTTTATTCTTAACTTTTATTAAAATTAGTTTTTCTCTTTTATTAAACTCTACTAGAATTAGGATTTAGTAGTTAACAAGTCCTCGTGGGTTCGACCTTGGAATACTCCAAGCTATATTTCTTGATTCTGTTCTCTTGCAGAAATATCAACCCCGATCAGTAATCTTCGCAACTGGGCTAAATGTCTCATCATAATCTAATCCATATTGTTGAGAAAATCCACATGCCACCAAGCGTGCCTTGTATCTTTCTATTGCTCCATCAGGCCAAGTTTTCACTTTGTAAACCCATTTGCATGATATGGGTTTATCAATACTCTTTGGCTTTGGCACTAACTCCGAAGTCTCGTTTTGCTTCAAGGCTTGAATTTCTTCTTCCATAGCCTTTCTCCACTTTAATTTTCCAGATGCTTCCTCGTATGTTGTTGGCTCTAACTGCTTCGTTTCTTCGACCAAAGCAGCATTAGCATATTTAGGATTTGGCTTTTGTTGTCTTGATGACCTTCGTAAAAATGGTTCAGGGCTTCTTTCTTCATCTTCTTCTTCTTGAATCGGACTTTCCTCTTCAATTATTCTTGGTGGAGGCTGGCTATTTCTTCAATCTCCTCTTGTCTTGGTGAACTTGTAGTATGTTCTACCAATTTTTCTTGCAACTTCTCTTCAATTTCCTCCAAGTCTGGCAACAACACTGCTTATGATGACCACCACAGGGATGCTTCATCAAATACAACATTTCTTGACACATAGCACCAACCAATAGTCGGATCACAACGCTTCCATCCTTTTCTTTGATCATCATAACCCATAAATATGAATCGAATTGCTTTCTTGTCGAATTTGCTGAGCAAGTGATCATGCACAAATACATAGCAAATGTAACTGAAAACTCGAAAGTGACTTATCGTGGGTTTGATGTTCCACAATTTCTGAAATGGAGAAATAAAGCCAATCATTGCTTGTGGAAGCCTATTAATTACATGGGCTGCAGTCTTCATGCACTCAACCCAAAATCGAGGTGGCACATTTTTAGCATGTAGCATGCTTCTACATATTTTGGTCTCAGCAACTCCATTTTTTTGTGGTGTGCTTGGGCATGTCAATTTTCGACAAATTCTACATTCTTACAGAGAGTTTGAAAATTCCTTGGATGTGTATTCTCCCCCGTTGTCTGTACGTAGGCATTGTATCTTGCAGCCGATTTCCTTTTCGACCTTTTTTTTGAATTCTTTAAATTTAACAAATGCTTCTGATTTTTCTTTCATAAAATCAACCCAGACATACCTTGAAAAGACATACCTTGAAAAATCATCAATCAAAGTGATCATACATTGGTAGCCACTGATAGATGGTTGCGTTACCTTACCAAACACATCCGAGTGGACTAGCTGGAGAGGCACTTTAGGTTTGAACTTTGATTCCTCATATCGTAATTGATGAGCTTTTCCTTACTGACATCCGGCACAAACCGTGTCTTCTTGAACTTCTAGCTGGGGAAGACCTTTGAGCATAGATTTCTTCATCATCACTTTTAGCTTGGGATAACTTACATGCCCAAGCCGAGCATACCACAGATCAGGTGTTTCATTTTTTCTTGTTTTGTCCACGTACGCAGCCTGATCTAATATAACATAAATAGACTCCAAGCACCTTTTTTCCATTTTTGATGGACAGGTTAGCTTTATCTCCGGATATACTTTCACATCTTCTGGACCAAATACAAATAATTCCCAGAGTCTGTAATTTAAGAGACTGCCAATAGATTTTTCTTCATACCTTGTACGTGGAAAGCTTTTTTTAACTGTACCTAATGTGGACCGTGCTTTGGCACGATTGTTATCTGACCGATGTGAGTAACCGATAGCTTTGAGTTGTTTGTAATTACCACCTTCCTTTTTACATTGTATATGGAAAGATTATTCAATTTGTCCTTATCGCCGGCCATATGATTGGAGCATCCAGAATCAACTATCCAATCATTACTGTAATTGATCGATTTATCCACTGATACATGTGTAACGTCCTCTTCTAACTAAACGGTGTAGGAGGCTGCAAGTTCTTTGTCCTCCTCGGCAGCAAACAAAGTCTTGAAATTCCATTCTTCTTCCTCATCTCTGACTGAGGTTGCATTATTGCCTTGCACTTATTTGAATCGACAATCCTAAGCAAAGTGACCAACCTTGCTGCAATTATAGCACTGATTATTTTGACGACGACCTCTTCTCTCGTTGGTGTTTCTTCCATATTGAGCTCCCCCTTGCTAAAACTTTCTCCTCCTTGTTTCTTTTGCCATATGCCTTTCCTCTTCCAAAATTTATTATCTTTTGACCCTTGCATTGTAGCAACCTTACCTTTTCTATTGAAGTTTCTTTTGTCGGTGAACAATGCCTTTTCATCATCCTTTACTGAGACTTTAGACATTTGTTTATCTAAAGTCTCTTTATTAACAAGGATATTTTCCAACTCGGTAAGAGTAGGCTCTCTCTCCCAACCACGGGTGGCAGTAATAATTCCATGGTACTCAGGTCTCAAACCATGGATAATGATTCTTCTCATCCGTGTTTGGGTGATGGCATTATCTGGATCTAATTTTGAGATTTCATCACAGAGGGTTTTAACTTTAGAAAAGTAATCACTCACTGACATGTTTTGTTGTGAGACCGATAGGAGCTCGTTCTCCAACTGTTGGAGCTTTGCATCATTCTTTTTAGTGAGCAGAGTTGCTAGCGTATCCCATGCCTCATTTGGCATCTTTGCATCTTTGATGCATTGAAGCAAGCCATCCTCAATAGTGATGGACAACACGTACATAGCCTTTCCAGCTTTAATTTTCCACTTCCTTAATTCCTCTGGCTCAGTTAGTGTAGTGTTCTGACCACCAACAATTTCCCATAAATCTTGACCGGTAAATAAAATTGAACACGTGTGCTCCATGTGTTGTAGTTGTTAGAATTGAGTTTCTCGATAGTGCTAACATTACTAGAAACATCTGCCATGGTGACTAGTGCCCCGCACTTCACCCGAACTTGGTCCCAGACTAAAGATTTTCACAGTCCTAGACTGTAATCCGACAGAGTCTCATCGAATGACAGTCCCTGATCGCTAAGCTCTGATACCAAATTTGTTGGAGTTGGCAAGAGAAGTATAGCTCTTTTATTGTCTCCTCAAGCAACAATCCTTGATCGCCAAGCTCCAATACCAAATTTGTTGAAGTTGGCAAAAGAAATATAGCTCTTTTATTTATCCGGCAGAGTCTTCTCGAGCGACAGTCCCTAATTGCCAAGCTTTGGTACCAAATTTGTTGGAGTTGGCAAGAGAAATATAGCTATTTTTTTGATCAAATTACAACTAGCCAAACTCTTGGCTTTGTTAAACTCACTAAAACTCACCAACTAACTAACCAACCACACATTTTGTCACTTTTTCTCTTGCTCGGCTCTCTCACTTTGTTTTATCTCTTTTGGCTTGCTTGGCTAACTCACTCATACAGCATCCGAATGCATATATTTATAATGGCCATAACCGACTTTGGCAAGCTCTAGATGATTCATGTACTCTGCCACCTTGCATGGAGCATTAAATGTAATGCATCGACATAAGCTTGGCTAATTGTCTAGACTATTCTTGAATAATGAACAACTTTCATCATGCGCTATAAGTCGGCAAAGGCAAAGATTAAGTCGGCAAGAGTTCTCTAGAATGAGAGTGAACATTCTAGAGAATTAGAGAGAGAGGCATTTCAATCTTTGACAATCCCAACGCCTTTGTGAAGATGTCAGCCAACTGGAGGTGTGTAGGAGTGTAACTTGTGATAACAGCTCCAGATTGAATGTGCTCACGAATGAAGTTGTAGTCTATTTCAATATGCTTTGTCCTTTCATGGAAAACTGGATTGGCAGCTATATGAAGGGCTACTTGTTTGTCACGTGAAGTTGCATGAGGTGTGTATCAGAGATGCTAAGATCCTTTAACAAGCTGCGTAACAAAAGTAGTTCACTAATTGTTGCTATCATGGATTGATACTCAGCTTCAGCAGAAGAACGGGAAATAGTGACTTGCTTCTTGGTTTTCCAGGATAGAGGCAAAGAACCTAACATGGTGATGAAACCAGTTGTAGAATGACAAGTAATCGGATAGCTAGCCTAATTAGAATCAGAGAGAGCCTTAAGAGTAAGATCACTTGAGCCTTGACCAGGAGAAGACTTAAGAATCGAAGCACCCTCATAGCTGCATCAAAATGTGCTTGTCTTAGCTAATGCCTATAAATCATTTCCATCCAAATTGGATGGAATTAGGAGAAAAAAAAGGTGTTTGCTATCTCTATTCAGCACATTTTAAGGGACGGAAATATTGAGGTGGATGACCTAGCCAAGGTCGCGATTGAGGGACGACATGCATGGTGAGGGATGATACGCATGGTTAAAGTTGTTTGGTTAATTACAAACCCCTTGGTTTTTATTGTGGTTGGAATTTGTTCTCTTGTAGACTTCTTTCACCTTTTGTTTCTCCTTAATGAAATATGCTTCTTGCCTATTTGAAAAAACATATAGAAAATATTATTACACACCGTTAACATTTGTTTTTAATAGTTACAAAATTTATCATTTGAAGTGAACTTTCAACTAAAAAATAAATAAGGGTAAAATTATCATATTAATTAAAATAAGTTTTCTTTTTTCTTTTTCTATTTCTTACTTATACCAAACAATGAAAAGAATTCATTTATTTCTGTCCTTAATACCCAATATAGGGAAGGAAATATAAATTTCATTCATTTTCCTACTTATTTCATTGCCCTACCATTTTCTTTCCTTACTATTTTCTTTATTCCTACCAAACATAGGCTATGCATTGACCTCATATACATATCAAGTTTCTTGTTATATTTTTAACGGAGGTAATCTTATCTCATTTTAAAAGTTCACAACTATTCCATCTCCCAAAATTGAGCTTGAGAGTGAGTCCAAGACTATTATTACCTAGATTCTCAACCCTGAGAGTCTTTGGAAGTTGTGTAATTTGTTCAATACGTTTCAAAATCTTACCAGTCTCTTCGGTCATATATATCTCCTTCTCCCACATCTTTAGGAAGGCCAATGCCTTTGCTGACTCTTCAGCTAAACGTGGAGTCGACCAGATAATAATCTTGTTGCTTGACTCTAATTTTCGTTTTAATAATATTTATCTTTCAAAAATGAAAAAACGATAGTGCTTGTCAAACAATAACTTTATAAATCATTAATTGATAAAACTTGGATTAAATCATTATCCAGCACTGAATTGCTCAAGGCATGAAGAGAATAATAATACATACAAAGCTCAACAATCCAGTTCAATCGATGTTTGATCTAATTTTGTTGACTACCTAGTTCTCGGACAACCTCAAATTTAGCTACATAAGAGTCTTCTTACAAAAAGGTTTGGAGAAAATACCTCTAAGTTTTTCCAACCCATCTATGAGGACTGAGGACTCCATCATTTCCTGCTGGACTCCATTATTGTTACTTCTAAAAAGTGATTCTAGCTAGTTCAACTTTAACCCAACAAATTCAGTTATCAACTTATCTCCATCGACATGTGAAATAGTATCTGATCAACCTGTTAAAAGTGAACCTTTCGAAATGCCAAGTAGAGATTCCCATAATGATGAAAATGTGACAACTGACAAGACACAGAGTCCTTAATTAAGTATGGCCAATCTTGCATTGAGTTATCCGATAACCGAATGTGGGTTGCAATTCGTAGCAGAGAAGACGTAATTTTGAAGTCAGGAAGATTTCTCCGATAACTATTTAAGGGAAAGAAGGAACCATAATAACATAAAGACGATAAGAATGATTCCCAAAAAAGGCTTGATGCTTTACATAGTTGGCAATGCTTCTTGAATACCATTTTCAGCAAGTTGCAGTGCAACTTCACTCTTGTCTGCCTATAAAAGCCATATTGCTAAGCACAACATTCTTCAACTCCTATTGGTTTATGGTCTAATAGCTAGCTAGGCTACCTTTGTGTTGGTTTCTAAGGTGATAGAACAACCATGGCTCAAATTGCAAAGATGGAGACGCAAGTGGAGATCAAGTCCTCAGCTGATAAGTTCTATGACTTCTTCAGGAGCAAAATGCAACTGCTGCCAAAGGTCAGCCCCTAAGAATTTAAGGAGGGAAAGGTTGTTCAAGGTGACTGGAATAGTGTGGGCTCCGTCAGACTGTGGACTCATACCGCTTCAGGTAATATTTAAGGCGAACAAAATATGTAATAATCGTCATGATTAACTAATTAAAGCCAAATTAATGATCAGTAGAGATACACATAATTTTCCATATCATTAATTAATTTCTCTGCGAATTACAAACTTTTCGGTGTTCTGTTCGATGGCGGAACAGTAACGGTAGGCTTGAAAGTCTTGTAGTATTTCGTGATCAGATTTCCATCAAACAAACTAAATGTGATTGTCTTGCTTTCATCGTCGATGGCTTCAGAGAAAGTTGATAGATAAACGAGGTCCATACATATAGCTTTAGATTAATATACAGTCTTAAAAAGTCTGGTTAACGAACAAGACTACATATTATTGAGGATATAAAAGAGCTATATCCAGTTAACTACTGCTTAAACATAATGCTGATATATTCCAGTTACATTGTCTGGCCAAAAACAAATATTCTAGCTACACTACTGCTTTCTTGGTTGAGAAAAAGAAATTCAGGATATACATATGAGATCGGCAACTTGAGTAGGCCTTAATAATGATCTAATCAAAATTGGGCCCATAAATAATAAAATCCAAACCCCAAAAGCAACTTGAACCCCAAACATTATACAACTTAATCTGAATAAATCTAAACTTAAAATAACTCTTCTGACTTTCTAAAACAAATTAATCTCGATTATAAAGTTTTGGGATATCCTTAATTAAAAAAACACATTTTTAAATAAAAAAACCTAAATAACTCTTTTAAAATCACCTAATTGCCACCTAAATAATAATAACTTTATAAATCACTATTTTTAATGAGACTTGGATTTTATTATTACAATAAAATCCAACACTCAATTTTCTTAAGGCTTGAAGAGAATAATCTATAATTTATAACATATATAAAAACGTGAGTTGAATAAAAGGTTTATTCCTATTAAATATCCCTTTTGCTTCAGCATATTTAAAAAATGCCGTTAGATTTAGGTTCTACCTTTTGTGTTGAAGTTTTAAAAAATAAATAATTAAACATTAGAATTTTAAAGGGTTTTTAATTATTGTGGCTCAAGAATACCATTAGTTTTGCATAATTAAAAAGTACAAAATGTCACGTATCATTGTAGTTTAATTTAATTATCATTCTTATACATATTGTTTTATAATGCTAAAAATAAAGTAATTTAATTTAAATATTATTTTTATATAAATTATTGTATTATCTTTAATCAAATACATTTAAAAAATAAGTATAATAATAAATAAATTAGATGAGATTCTTAATAAATATATATTATTAATAACACGTTCTATTATAAATAATGCATATATATAATACAGAGACTAATACATATAAAAAGCTCAAAATCCAGTTCAATTGATGTTTGAACTAATTTGTTGACTACCCGATTCTGTATAGCTTGTTGGACGGGTCTAAAACATCCTTATCGGAAAGCTTATCATAATTATTTACACGGCTTAATCATATATGTATTAAAGAAACACGGAGAAGATTTAGGATCATTAATTAACATGGCAAGAGATCTCAATTAACTGCTCTCCAAACATGGACCCATAAATCCTTTTCTTTTTGAAAGAATGGGCTCATAAATTTGTGTTAAAATAATATTTTAGTTTGGCTAACCTATTGGTTTTTCCTTGATATTTAAGTGATGAAAGCAAATTTTGTTTTTGCAATGATCTACATAACTTGGGAGGGTTTCCCTCTTATTTGAGAACCAATGCAGTTCAATTCCAAAATAGTTAAATTCCAATGTAACTATCATACCATGGGATTTATAGAGTCTCCCTCAAATCTCAATGATAAGATAATGATTGTTACTGAAGTCAGATGCTGCAAAAATAAAGAGTGAGCGTAACAGCCACTGTTAAAGTAGGAAAATCCCACATCGGTTGTGTCTGACTTGCCTAGACCGTTATATTCAAGTTGAATCTCTTCACCTATTGCCAATTGGTTTTAGGTAGGATGCGTAATATGGTATTAGAGTTCAGGCTCATCTGTTGCTCAGGTTCTGGTTATCCACGTGTAGGTCCGTCTGTTTCCATTGTTTTTCCCCGACTACACATGAGGGGGAGTGTTAAAGTAAGAAAATCTCACATCGGTTGTGTCTGACTTGCCTGAGATCCTTATATTTGAGTTGAGCCACAGCCAATTGGTTTTAGGTTGGATGCTTAACAGTTATATATCCAGCTAGGTTGAAGCCTGAAATACCAATAGGTTTGGACAAAATACCTAATTGATCCAAACTTATCTATGAGAACTTAATCGATTTTCCTGCTGGCCTTGGTTCTCCATAGACTCGCTAATGTTTGGAAGAGTTAATTTTGAAGTTTTGTTTAGAGACCATGAATAAGGCTTCCAGAAAATTGATTCTACTCTCGAACCCAGCGAATTCAATTATCTCTGTACACAAAATTCTCTTCAAGAAAATCTTGGAGCCAAATAATAAATTTTATTGATTTAAAGATTTATGTGCAATCTTTGAAATTCTTTATAGTACATAAAAATATTCTCTGATTCTTGTCCTCTGGATTTTGCTTCAAGGGTCTTTGATGACTTGATCTTAAACGATTTGATAACTTGATCTTGAAAGATTTTGAGAATTTACTTCAAGGGTCTTTGATGACTTGATCTTGAACGATTTTGAGAATTTTCTTCAAGGGTCTTGGTAACTTGATTTTGAAAATAGATACTTCAAAGGTCTTAACAACTTGATCTTGAAACGATATAATTTAATCCCTATCTAGGGTCTTCTAAAAATAATTTAATCCCTATCTAGGGTTTTTCAAGAATGATTTAATCCCAGATAAGAAGAGATTGGCAATGATCCTTTAGGATTGTTTGGAGATTTGAGAATTGGATCCCAACATTAGGGATTTGCAGCAATTCTTGAATTGGATCTTCTTGATTTGAATCCTCCTTAGATCTTTAGATTTGAAACCTTTTTGGATCTTGTTGACTCCTTGTTGGATCTTCTCGGGAATTCTCCTTGAATCATCTTGATTTGAATCCTTCTTGCATCTTCTCAACTCTTTGCTAGATCTTCTCGGGAATTCCCCTTGGATCTTCTCTTGTTGGACCTTTTCGGAAATTCTTCTTCTTTACTCCTTGCTGGATCTAATCTGGAATTCTCCTTGGATCTTTTCCTACTAGATTTTCTCGCGAATTCTCCTTGGATCTTCTCTTACCGGATCTTCTTAGGAATTCTCCTTGAATTTTCTCGTCGATTCTTCTTGAGAATTCTCTTTGGATTCTCTTGACTTGTGGGAACTTTGGAGACTCTGACTCTTTAGATCTTCTTCTCCCAATTGTGTGTGTCAAATGACTTGGGGAAGCTTGGTATTTATAGTGGTAGGTAGAGAGTTCAATGAGAACTTAATCTCCCTTAGGTTATTTATCTCTGAAAATTTAATTTTAGGTAAAACTAAATAAATGACATAGAGGTGGATTCTGATTGGATGGCCCATGCTTCTTTGAAATTTAATTGGTCAAATGATTTGATTTAGCTCTCAATTTAATTAGAGGTAAAAGTGATGAATCATAAGTTATTTCTAATTTGTCTAACCTTGAGACCTTGAAATTTGATTAGCCAAGTCATGTGTCATTTTCTTGATTTTCCTAAAAAAAATCAATTAATTTATTTAGTAATACAAAATATTTTAATTGATAACTAAATAAAATTAATAGGTAATTTCTTAGATGACATGTGACGATTTCTAATTGGCCAAAAAATTTTTCTTATGCAAATGCCCCCCTAAAACTTGTTAACGTACAAGATTTTGAGTGTAGCAAGTAGGCAAGTCTTAAAACTTGATTTGCCTTTGATGCCAAAATTTTTTGACACCATTACATGGATTGGAGAGGATCTTTGGCATAGAAATTTGTCTACACCTTCGAATGAACTTGAACAAATTGTTGCGAGGAATTTTTTGCAAGGCTTCAATTTTGCCAAAATTTAGGCTTTTCAAGAATTTAGGCCAAGATTTTGGTTTTTTTTTTTTTGCGACTGAGCTTGACAATTTGAATCAAGCTACCTGTGTACCTTCGAATATGAAGGATCAAGTCATTACATAGCTCATTTGGGCTTTGTTTTTTTGGATTTTTTTTATGATGGGCAATTTAGGGTTGTTCTTAGGAGCAAGCATTGCCCCCATTGGATTATTTGGCATTTTCACCTGAAATTGACTTGGCTTGCATTTTCAGAGGATTGACAGATCCAAATTTGATGTTTGGAGTTAGATTTGAACTTGTTGTAGTAGCAAAAATTAATGTTGCCACTTCATCTTCAAACTCAATCACTTCTTATTTGTGAAGCTCCATGATCTTGTCTTTGAGAATGAAGCATTTGTCCACCAGGTGACTGATCAAGCGATGGTACTTGCAATAATTTGGATCATCTATTTTATTAGCTTCTTTTGGTCGTTTCGTTTTAGGGAATTCAATGAGCTTAGATTTCAAAAGCTCTTCCAGCATCTTAGGGACATCAGAATCAAGGAAGGGATATTTCTTCTACTTCTTTTCCTTTAAGGAGATTTTGACTTTTCCTTGAAAGGAAGTAGATTTCAACTTTTTAGAGTCGTTGGTTGCCCCGAGAGGTTTTATGCTTACTACCATGGACTACTTACTTTCACCTTCTTCAGTAGAAACTTCACCCTTTTGTTTTTCTTTGGTTCTTGAACTGGTGGCTCTTAATTTCTAGCAATTGCAATGCTTAATTCTATATCATGTGCATGAGTTGCCAATTCTTCAAAAGTTTTCGACTTAATGCCTTGAAGAATGTAACGAAGAGTCCAATTCATGCCTTGGATGCATATATCAAGTGCAAAAGCTTCAGACAATTTCTTTTTGTAATTAAGACTAAGATTTCTAGACTGATGGATGTAGTGAATCATAGCTTCATCTTTCCATTGGCGTGCACTTGTGAGGCATCGAGTATTGTAGAATCAGTTTAGGAACTCGCATTCAAGTTCTTCCAAATTGTAAGTTGATCCAGGTTCTAGATCTGTGCACCAATCGAAAGCATTGCTTTTCAAGGAGCGAACTAATTCTTTGATCATAAGGTCTCCATAAGTGCTAGCATTGTTGTAGGTTTTCACAAAGTGGGCGACATACTATCTTAGATTTCCTTTGCCATCAAATTGTTGGAATTTTGGTCATTGATAGTTTTCAGGCATCTTTATGTGATTAGTCTTTAGAGAATAAGGCTTCGCATAAGTGTAAGAGAGATGAGTTACATTTTCGACTTGATCTTTGATAGCTTCTTTAATTTGGATAGAAGAAATTGCTCGAAGATCTTCTGCAACAACTTTGGTGGAATTTTCACCAACTTCTTGAAGATTTTGACTTTTGCTTTGCTCGTCAACATCTTGGTTTTGATTTGTAGCAGCTTGATTTTTGTTTGCAACAACTTGGGTGCTCTCACTAGGACTTCCAATTGTTGTCATAATGAAAATGATTTGATCATCCCTATCTTTGATAGTTTTTACAAGGGATTCCAAAACTTTGACAAGAGGAGCAACTTGTTCTTCATTGAAGCTATTAAATTTATGGGATTTGAAATTTAAAGAAAAGAGACGAGAGGCAAAGATTGTCCCACTAGGTGTGCCAAAAATTAGTACTCACAAAATTCGTTCAAAGAAAATTTTGGAGCTAAATAATATATATATTTTTATTTAAAGATGCAAGTACAATTTTTGAAATTCTTTACAGTAAATAAAAATATCGTTTGATTCTTCTCCTCTGGAATTTGCTTCAAGGGTCTTGGATGACTTGATCTTAAATGATTTTGAGGATTTGTTTCAAGGGTCCTTGATGACTTGATCTTGAATGATTCGATGACTTGATCATGAACGATTTTAAGGATTTGCTTTAAGGGTCTTTGATGACCCGATCTTGAAGGATTTTGAGAATTTGCTTCAAAGGTGGCCTTGGTGACTTGATCTTGAAAATAGATACTTCGAGGATCTTAGCGACTTGATGACACACCCGGACCTAATGTGACTTTTCCGTACAAACGGAATAGTGTAAGACGGCATATTAAGTCGATAATATGTCGGTCCGGATGTGTCTAATTAAGAAGAGAAGTCAAACTTAAGATAAAACATAGTTGGAAGATGAGATTGGTGACCGTGCATGGAATCACTAAAACGGACTTCTTTAAGTCCATAGCCAATGGATTGGAGGTCCATTGGTGAATTGGTCGGTGGACCGGGTCAAGGATCGAAATTATGAGAGGTTTCAAAGAGGGAAAAAAGTTTATCCCGGGGTCCGAGTAAACCCAGTGTCGGGCTAGCCTATAAATAGGGGGAGACGAGCTCTCCCCTCTCATTTTCTGTTCTCCCTCTCTTCTCTCCTCTCATTTGCTCTCTAGGAGCAATTTTGGACATTTGGCCTATCTGGACAAACCGACCGAAGGAGCAAGGTAAGATTCTAGTATGCTATTCTTAACTCATTGATCTACGTTTTTCTAAGTTTTCATGCATTTCCATGCATTGGTCTAGGAGAGATCTAAACTCAAAGATAGTTTAGCATTTTAGTTAAATTTCTAGCTTAGATTTGAGATCTAGGAACTTTGAGCTTGTGATTCTCATTTCTGCATCGGTAAACGCGTCGTGGAAGGTGTGAAGAACGTCCATCTCAATTTTCGTGCCAAGCCATGGACCGAGGGGCTCGGGAATCGAGGAAAAGCCTTCGATCCCGAGGCTGACATGCGGCTCCCGCATGGGAGCTGAGTCTCTCCCGTGCGGGAGAGACCCACTGGCCAAGTCCCACGCGAGACTTGGGCCAGTCCCACGCTGGACACGACCTTTTTGGCCCAACCGCGCGGGTGGGCCATTTTGGGCCCAAACTTTGGGAAAAGGGCCTTTCGGTGCAGAATCCAACTGGGCCTGACCCCGCCACAGGGGAGGGCCTACTTGGCCCAGACTCGAGTCGGGCTGGGCCAGGTGGCCCATGGCCCCTAAGGGCATTTTCGTAATTTTTCATCAAATGTCCTATTTTTACTCTGGAACCTCTCGGACACTTTTCTAAGCCCCGAATCACATTCAAACATCGTCTTAGGTCATATTAGAGCCTTGTAAGTGCATTCATAAATTTAACTATGAATGCTAACGTATATTTTCGTGTATTAGGACTCCGGTTGAATCGAATGCGGCGATGCACCGGAGGTTAAAGTTACATGGAGTGATTGGGAGTATACGAATCTCCCAATACTATGAGTGGCCATTTTTTCAGTACTTAGCCACTAGGGCAAACATTTTTAAATGTTTTAAAAATATAAATTGTTTTAGAAGGGTTTACAACTGTTTTAAGATAAAGGTAATCCACAACACGTACTTTTTATTTTGTGATACGCCCACTTAGAGGGTGGGATGATTTAAAATATAAACACTTGTGTGTGTGTGTTTATATGTATGTTTTATGTCTTATATATATATATGTTATATACATATAATATTTTATTGCAAGATTATTGAGGGTGCGACACCTCTGGAAGACAAGTGATTGAGTAAGCTCATCGGGGCTCCAATATATGCGGGCGTGTGAACCGAGTTGGAGAATAAGCATGCATGATTCTCACCGTGCACCGCCTATCGAGGGGCACGGTGAGACGAGACCCTGGGAGGCGCATAGGGAAGCTCGCCAAGGCTTCAGGTAGCTGTGGTCCACCACAGCAACAGGCGCCACCGAGGGAACGGGCTAGAGAATGAGAAAGTGTGAAAATGTTTTAGAAAGAAAAGAGATAGCCCACGGTAAAGTGAGGCATACGACCGATGGGTTGAGCCTTCAGTATGAAAGAGATGCCAGCCCATTTAAGATATACATATTTATTTATTTAAAGAGTTTTGAAAGAGGGTTCTCGGTTGGAGAACCAAAAAAGAGTTTTTAAAAGGAAAAAATATTTATTTATTATTATTTTATTTCAGATTACCCTCTGTTGTCTCTAACCCCAATGGAGATTCATTAAACCTCTGTCACTTACCTGTATCCAATGTGGATGGATGCAGATCCGCATACGAGGTCAGCAAATAGAATGGATGCCCACTAGGAGGCGTCGGTGGCTTAGGCTTAGTGTTTTCGATGCGTAGGTATTCCTTTATATTAATCCATTGATATTGCTTTTAAGTTTATTATTTTATTAAATGATTTTAATTAAATTTTTAGTTGTTTTACAGTGATGGTATCCATTTCAATGCCTTACGGTGCTTCAAGTGCAAGACTGGCCAGCACGTACTTCGAGGCAACGCGGCGGTTGCCATGTGGCCGACTCGAGCGGGTCGGGGTGTGACACTTGATCTTGAAAAGATATAATTTAATCTTTATCCAGGGCCTTCTAAGAATGATTTAAACCTTATCTAGGGTCTTCCAAGAACGATTTAATCCCAGATAAGAAAAGATTGGCAATGATCCTTTAGGGTTACTTGGAGATTTGAGAATTGGATCCCAAAATTAGGAATTTGCAACAATTATTGAATTGGATCTTCCTTATTTGAATTTTCTTCGGATCTTTAGGATGATCTTCTTGATTTGAATCATTCTTGGATCCTTTTAGGAACTTTCCTTGGATCTTTAGGATGATCTTCTTGTTTTGAATCCTTTTTAAATATTCTCGACTCTTTTCCGGATCTTCTTGGAATTCTCGTTGGAGTTTCTTAGCTTATGGGAACTTTGGAGACTCTGGCTCTTTCGATCTTCTTTTCCTAATTGTATGTGTCAAACAACTGGGGGAGCTTGGTATTTATAGTGGTAGGTAGCGAGTTCAATGAGAACTTAATTTCCCTTAGGTTATTTGTCTCTAAAAATTTAATTATAATTGAAGACAAATAAATGACATAGTAGTTAAAAACACCCGGACCAATTTAAAACTTTCTATACTGATCAGAATAGTAGAAGATGGCAACTTAGTACAGAAGTTGCGTGTGTTTATAGATAATGAAACTTTAGAGTAGTAGATGGAGAAGAATATTGAAGATAGAATAAGATGGAGTTAGAAGATAAGACATTTGATAGTGCATGGATAGTCCAAGAAACCCTAAGAAAACCTTAACACTAGTTAGGTCCGTACATGCAACGGAACTTGTATGTGACCTAACTGAACTTCAATTGGTTAAGTAATCAAGCCAAGGAAGGTGTTGGAGAAATTGATTAAAGTCTGAGAAAGATATTGAATCGAATCAGACATGAAAGGAATACATCGGAGGCTAAGTACACTTCCGATTCTGGGCCTGTAGGTCAGTGCAAGAAGGTTCGAGAGAAAAGATAGATTTGGTGGGCGAAGATATTTCGGGCACAACTAGCACTAAAATTGCCCAAAACCAATGCCAAAAGTGGCCTTATATAGGCCAAGGGTCGGCGAGACCTTGCATTTTCTCTTTTTTTCTCTTTTTTCCTCTTCCACTAATTCTTTTTTGCCTCTTTCACCCAAACCACCGCCTCAAACACCCTTTAAACATTTCTATACAATCCAATTCATTTCCCTAACTTCTATAAGCTTAGATTCAAAGAGAAAACAAGAAAATTGGAAATCAGTGCTTTGAGAGCAATTGGTGCCACAAAGATTGGGTTGGTTCTCCCGACCCTGATGGTGAATGGGACTAAATTTCTCGTATGTTGTTTTGCAGTCCTCAAGCTTTAAAACGGCACTAACCTTGTATCAATCCATGCACTAGGCTAAGAGTTATAGATTTTTAAAGTTAGGAGTTTGCTCTAAAGTGTTAGTTAGAGTTAGTTTAGAAATTGATAAGTTTGGAGTTGATGAATTGGATAATTGAAGCTGTAGGTTTTTTGGGTATGTTAAGGGGATGAATTTTCTAAATTGGTGGAGGAATGCTTCAGATTCGAGCTAGGAGAATAAGAAAAGAAAAATCGGGTTTGAAACCCAGAATAGATCTGGCATATGATCTAGAGTAAACCGACACCAATTATGTCTTTTGGACAGATGATCATTTGGTCAAAGGGATATATACCGGTTAACTTTAGGTCCAATGCCGGTCTTGCCTTCTAAGGGTAAAATAGTCTTTTACACTCTGAAACAGTAACTGACCTAAGACTCTTTCGAGCCACTAAAATCAGTTTCGAACTTTACCTTAGAGCATCCTAGAACCCCATTAATGCATGTTAGACTCGAATAAGGTTCTAACATGTTTCTCTGAATGATTAGGTTTTTGGTTGATCAAGTGCAGCGACACTTAAGAGACCGATCGTGGAGGATACTGTAGGAATATACGAACCTCCCAGTACTATGAGTGACTTAGACTTCATTGTTTAGCCATTAGGGTTAAATGCTTTAAAAATATTTTATAAAATGTTTTACAAACATTTTGGGATAAGGGAAATCCTTCTCACACTTTTATTTTGTGATACACCAATTTTGTGGGAGGAAAGCTTTTAAAAAACTATAAATGTTTTATGTGCATGTTTATGATTCTCTTATATATATATATATATATATTTATATATGAGATGAGTACGACGATGTACCATGGCCACCCAATAAGGGGTACGGTAGATGAGATAACGAATTGGTGCTCTAATAAAGTGAGTGGATTGAGCAGAACATGCCAACGGCAAGTAGTTATGGATCGTTATTTGAAGGGAACGGAGATCACGGATACCCTAGAATAGAGAGGTGTGGAAGGACACTCGCTAGGGTAGATGTACCTATGCTCCATCCATAGCGAATGGCACCACCCAAAGAACAAGCTAGAGAGAGAAAGTTGTGGAATATTTTTATGAGTTAAAGAAATAGCTTTCGGCGTACGATCGATAGGTCGAGCCTTCAGTGTTTTACAGCCAGCCAATTTGAGATTTATTATATTTAGTTTAGTTTATACCTTTATTTTTATAAAAATGTTTTGAGAAAAGATTTTGGAAAACAAAAAGATTATTTGATAATTCCTTTTGAGCTTTAACCGTTCTCGCAACCCTTTTAGAGATTCATTAAACCTCTGTCACTCACTTGTAGCTAACCTTGTTGGATGCAGCTTATGCGTGCGAGGATGGTAGATGAATTGGAGGCCATAGGCATTCTTCTATTATTGCTGCTTAGGTATTTATTTAAGTTATCCCACTAGTACTCGGTTTTGAATGAAAATGTTTATTTAAATGTTTTCTAATGAATATTAAGTTTTAAATTGTTTTTGTAGCAATGATATCCAACCCATGCCTTATAGTACTTTGGTATGTGTGATAGCCAATATGTATTTCGAGGTAGCATGGCGATTGTCACGTGGCCGACCCTCTGGGCCAGAGAGTGAGAGAAGTAGAATCTGATTGTATGGCATATGCTTCTTTGAAATTTGATTAGTCAAATGATTTGATTTATCTCTCAATTTAATCTATATACACTATTATGTTTATCCCCAAAAAGCTTCTTTAAAGATGTCTACATCACCATTTCAATTTTTCCTTTTGTTTTTTTTTTATTTTCATACTATATTTTGAATTTTACCCTTTTCGATTTAATTGATCATTTATTATAGAATTTATTATTTAGAAAATCTTTTTTATGGGGGAGGATTCTTTGCACTTTTCATTTTCTAAATAAATTTCAAACCAAGCAAAACAATGAATTTAGAAGAGCCAATTGAAATGGTTCATTGATTTTTGTGTAGGATGATTTTGGGTTTTGATTCTCATTGAAGGATTATTTGGCCATCGATCAAGCTTTAGGTGAAATTATGGATTGTCAATGATTTTGGGTTTTGATTCTCATTGAAGGATTATTTGGCCATCAATCAAGCTTTGGTAATTTTTGGGAAAAGAAAAGTGAGAAAGATTTTCAAGTTCTTAATTATTATACAATTTTTTTCAAGGATTTTGTCTCTTCTTTTTTTCTTTTTTAGTTATTTGCTTCTATTTTCATTTGCATGTAACGTATGAGACACTGATTTTAGCTTTGCAAGTTTCCTTAATCGTTGCAAATTGTTTTTTTTCTCATACAGTAGTCTCTTCTTCTTTTTGAAGGAATTGGAAGAATTTCAAACTATGAAGATGAAGTTCGATTGAAACCTCCCAACCTATGTGATCTATTGCATTTTTTCTACTTCCATTAGGATCCAATGGTAATAATCATTGATTCTTGAATTTCCCATCACCTATAACTATGTCCATGTGTTAATAATTATGTATTATAATTGTTTGGGTTAACATGAATATTCCATCATATTCTTGGTTTTCAATCATATTTGCATTATATGATTTGTAGTACTAGTATTGACTAATTATTTAAGATATAATGGTTCTACAAAAGGTTAATTTAGTGAATTTCAAATATTTTTATGCAGTTTAAAACTACCAAGCCAATGATCACCTAAAAAGAATTTGCCTAGCCAATATGTGAAACAACTAGTTTCATGGTTGGATTGGATTGAATTTTAAACATTTATTTAGTTAAGTTCTATCACCAAACCGAGGATATTTGATTTAGTCAAGTTGGTAGTCTAAGTAGTTTACTCATTTTATTCATATGGAAGATCCATTTTTAGATGAAAGTATTAGCGTAAAGAATATTGGAAGTTTTTCGTAAAAATCAAAGTGGAAACTCTCCTTACGTACGTGGTGAGTTTTAACTCTACACTATTGTTTTCTTATGTTCCTTGATAAGAAGCTAATTTGTTTGCACCTTAAAATGAGAGAACCCAAATTTTTTTTAGGACTGCGCAAATTAAAATTATTAGCAGTGGAGGTAAGTCAAAGTAGTTCCTTAGACAATAGTAGTTTTGATTTTGGAAGGTGAACAAATTTTATATACTTATCATGTATTTGTATGTGAGGTTAATATTTCAAAATATTCTTTCTAAAATTATGCTGGATCCCATAAATTTTGGCTGTTTCGGAGCGGTTACTATAGCATCATCTATTATGACAAATATGAAACTTGTCACACCCCAACTCGGAGGATGGCCAAGTGACAACCCCCGCGCTACCTTGAAGAACGGGTCTGCAGCCACACACCCGAAACACCACAAGGCATAATTCAGATATCATCACTGTAAAACAAATTAAAATTTTACTTTAATTAGAAAATGTTTATATATAAATAATTTAACTGAAAATCAGTTGCCAGTGGAAGAACTTAGAGAAATACCTAGACGGCTGAATTAGAAGAACTCGTATTGCCACTAATTCATCTACCAGCCTTGCATGCAGAAGCTGCAACCAACAAAGTTGGCTCTAGCTAAGTGACAGAGATTCAGTGAATGTCTACTAGGGTTTGAAAAACATAGAATTTCAAGTTAATTTATAACAAATCTATTTTTCTTTTAAAATCCCTTTAAAATCTTCTTTTCAAATTATTTAAGAAATAAACTAAATTAAGTAAAATAAATCGCAAATGGGATGCCCGTAAAACACTGAAGGCTCAACTCGTCGATCGTATGCCTTACTATGCCGATGGCTATCTTTTTTAACTTATAAATATATTTCTCATACCTTTTCCCTCTACCCCGTTCCCTCAACAGTGTCATTCACTGTGGGTAGAGCATAGCTACATTATAGTGCTAGCTAGTTACCCTCCATGCCTCTCAATCCTAGGGTCTCCCCGATCACTGTTCCCTCATAAGGCAGTGCACAGCTACTTGGTCGAATGCACGCTCCGCTTAGTCGACTCTCTCATATAAGAGCACCAAGTCTTATTTTCTCATATACTGTACTCCTTATCGAGTGGTGTAAGTTAATCATTGTTATCATCTCACATATAAATATAAATATAAAACCTTCACACAATCATTTATAATCTCTTAAACCAATCTTACCCACAAATAAGTGTATCACAAAATAAAAAGTGTGTACAAAGGGTTACTCGAATCCCAAAGCATTTGTAAACATTTTATATTTAAAACATTTTAAAACGTTTAACCCTAATGGCTAAGCAATGAAATCTAAGCAACTCACAGAACTAGAGATTCGTATACTCAAAGGATCTAATATATGTATTTTACACCTATATGAGCTATTTTTAAGATAAATTAGATGATTATTGTTAACATTATAGCTCATTCTATATATTTTACTCTCACTTAGGAAAGCGTTATGGTGGGAATTAAAGAAAACCAAGGATATTGAACCTAAAAAGGTCAAAGGATGAATGGAATGAAGCTTGGACCAAGAGCAGCTCAAAGATTGAAGAAACATTGAAGCAGACGAGAACCGTGACCTTTCATGTAAGAAACGACACTTGATGTGGGGTCAAGTGAAGAATGGATGTACGAGAAGAACCAGGGCCGTTACACATATGACGAGGCGTCACAATTGAGCGAAGATGGCCCAAGTGATGTTCGAATTGAAGCGGTGTTGAATGATGTCTATAACGGGGCTGGATCTGAGTCATTGAATTCTATCCGACTTAATCTCCTAATTTCATGCAATCTCTCTAGAATAAATACTTTAGTTTAGGGTTTTTAGGAAAAAATGAATTCTAGGATATTTTCAGAGGAGAGGAGCCACCAAGACGAGTTTAGTCTTCAATTTGGAGAATTTGTTTCTTCTCTTTACTTGTGATTTTCTTTTAATTTAATTAACATGCTTTCTTTTCAAATTATGAGTAGCTAAATTATTATAGGAATTTGGGCAGATCTTCTAGGGATTTTAATCGAATATTTGTATGAATTGATTATCTTAGGGTTAAATCTGTTTTCTTTATACTTAATTTCGTTTTATGTCTGGCCAACAAAGAATAGGTCTTTGGAACTGTATGAAGTACGGAGGGGTGAAATATAGTTCATGCTCCAGGAAAATAGACACAATCAAATTGGACACGAGAGTAATTTGATTGATTGTGATAACCATAATTGAATTAGGATTGTGGAGAAACTAATTTAATTATAATCCTAGGATCTTAATGTTCTTAGCTAATTAGTTTATACACCGAGAGGTGGTAATCATTTAGTTAAGAAAGCTTAGGATAATCTGAAAGGGCTGCTAAGTAGGTTAGAGATTTTTATTTTAACCTTGATAATTAGATTTTTACATAATTATATTAAATACCTAGAAGAGAAGCCTAAACTCTCACATTCATCTTATTGATTTTTCTCTCAATTATTTAATTATTGCTCATAATCATCTTTTTCTTTCATTAATTGCAATATTGTTTTCATTAATTTCAAAAGATTCCTTTACAAATTTTACTAGAATTAGGAATTTAGCAATTAAATCATCCTCGTGGGTTTGACACTGTGGAATACTCATAGCTATATTACTTGATTTCTTACACTTGCGAAAATCTTACATCAGAATCCTCCACGATCAGTATCCGGAGCATCGTTGCATTTAATCGCTCAGAAGCCTAATCATTCGGAGAAACACGTTATAAACCTAATTCAAATCTATGTTGCACCTATGAGGTTCTACAATATTCTAAGATAGGGTTTGGGAGAGCTTTCGAAGGTTCTAAAGTATTTAGGGTCGCGTTGGGGTTAATTAGGGTTTAGGAGTTAAAATTACCATTTTGCCCTAGAGCCATAACTAGCCCATGGACCATGAATGGTCTGGCACCAGTTCCCTTTGAAAAAGTTGGCCATTCGACCAACTAGCACATCTGGCTTTGGTTGACACCAAATCTGGCACCGGATGTGTCTCAGCTTTAACCCGAGAACACTCTATTTTACTTCTCTCTCTCGATACTCTTCAACCAAGCCATGGACTGAGCTGTAAATTTACACATATATACTTCACAATACCCACAACAACATTATCAAGCTCAATTTCCAATCCATTCATCCATTTTCCACAATTCTAACCTAACTCTATTTATACACCTAAAACTAATCCTAAAGTTTGGAAAATCATAGCTTGCTACCTAGTGCAGGGATTGATGTAAATTTAATGGCATTTTAAATTTAGAGGAGGATATAAAAGCATATGAAAAATTAAGGTGCATCCATCATTGGGATTGGGAGAACTAGCAAAATCTTCCCAGCAATGCCAAATGCTCAACAAAGCACCGATTTTCAATTTTTCTTAGTTTCTCTTGAATTTGAGCTTAGGGTGGTTAGGGAATTGAGTTAAGATGTTTAAAGAACTATCTAGAGGGTGTCTAAAATGGTGGTTTGGGTGGAAGAGGTCAAGAGAATCGGAAGAGGGGGAAGGAAGAGGAAAAATGAAGAAATGAGGGGCTTGAGCCCATTTCCGGCCTATATAAGCCCATTTCCGATACCATTCTAGTAAACTCTAGCAGTAGTTGTGCCCGAAATATCTTTTCCCACTTATTCCCTTTCTTTTCTTGAAACTTCTTGCACCAACCTTTAAGTCTAGCTCGGTCTATTTCAATTTCGGTGCCAAAGTTGCATTTTGCCTCCAATGTGTTTATTTCGTGTTTGATTTGCTTCAATCTCTTTCCTAGACTTCAATCCATTTCTTCAACACCTTCTTGATTGCTTCTTCATTTGAAGTTTGGTTAGGTCACGTATGACTTTCCTTAATCGTACGGACCGAATTAGGGTTTGGTGTAATTTAGGGTTTTGGCTTCATTAACCTATCCTAGGTCAATCCATTCACAATCTAATGCCCTATCTTCCACTTCCATCTATTCCTAATCTAGTCTTCTCTTTCATCACCTATTCTAAAGTTTAATTGCCTAATGCCACACCCAGCTTCCGTACAAACTTACCATCTTCAACTATTCCGATTGTAAAGAAAAGTTCAAATGGGTCCGAGTGTGTCAAAACTAGCAATGGTTTTCGTGAGTTGCTTAAAAGCAATGATTGAATATCTTATTTATTTATTTGTCTTCTACTACATTTTTACCAGCCAAATATTTTGATGTTTGTTCTTAATTAAATTTTGCAAGGATAACAATTTGAGTATATAGGCTTTACCATTTATATGTACTCATTTATTTACTATTATGATAAAAAATGATTGGCCAACTAATTAATAATCAATTCCTGCAAATAGTAAAGGTGTATGTATTCTTTTATACTAATGTAAAATGTTTGCAGATTAACCCGGAGCGAAGCAAGGGCCTCTCATCTAGTTAGAGATAAAAGTGATTACTCATAAGTTATTTCTGATTGGTCTAGCCTGGAGACCTCGAAATTTGATCAGCGAAGCCATGCGTAATTATCTTGATTTTCCCAAAAAATATTTTAATTGGTCACTAAATAAAATTAATAGATAACTTCTTGAAAGACGTGAGGCAATTTCTAATTGGTCGAAAATTTTTGTTCTACAATCTCCATCCATATATATTTATTAGATATTCTGGAATATATATAGAATTTGAGCCGGCTAAAGTTCCTTTCAAAAAATGCCAAGTAGAGATTCCCATTCAAATGGAATGTGAGAAGAGACAGCCTTAATTGAGCAAGGACAATCGTTGCATTAAACTATATGTAGAGAAACCGAGTCTGGTCCGATTTCATAACAGTTAATTAGGCAAAAATATTAGAAGTCAGGAAGATTTTGCAGGTAATTTAACAGAAAGAAAAAGGGACCATTGGAATAAAGTCAATAAGAATAATTTCTAAGGAAAGCTTGATGCCTTGACTAGTTGGAAATTCCTTTTTATCATATTTTTTTGCAACTTTGATTGCTACTTTGTACTCCTATGAAAGCCAAAGTGCAGGCTCAACATTCCGCAAGTCCTATTGGTTATATAGTATTAGCTACCTTGTTGGTTCCAAATAAGGAGACCGAAAAACCATGGCTCAAATTGCAAAGATGGAGGCGCAAGTTGAGATCAAGTCCTCAGCTGATAAGTTCTACGACATTTTTAGGAGCAAAGTGCACCTCATGCCAAAGATCAGCCCTCTAGAATTTGAGGGAAAGCTTGTTCAAGGTGACTGGAACAGTGTGGACTCTGTTAGAATATGGTCTTAATACCGTTTCAGGTACTTAAGGGTTAGTTTGGTGCATCGGATTAGATTGAATAGGATGAAGAGGAAAATTACATGTAATTCATGGTGTGATTTTATAGTATTTACATATATTTACATTGTGTGAAGGATTATTTATAGGATGAGATAATTGTCTTCATTTCTAAAGGATTGACTTATCTTATGAATAATCCTACCACAATGCAAATCTATGTGAGTACTATAAAATCGTATTACAAATCACATGTAATTTTCCTCTTTATCCTATACTACAAATCACATGTAATTTTCCTCTTTATCCTACACAATCCAATCCGTTGCATCAAATATTACCTATGGTAACAAATTTCATTATTAATTAAGGCCAAATTTATAACTATTTAGGTACTATAAATCAATATTAAATTTTCTTCGTATATTTTGGCTTTAATCCCTTCATTTCCGTTGATCTCCTTCAAAAATGCTTTTTGACCCACGTACTCCATCTTACCTCTATCCTGCGCTGATGTGGCTTTCTCAATGACCCCAAAAGTTTAGCCCTACTTTTTACCAAGTGTACCTCTACTTTAATTACAATGATTATTAATGGTAAGTTTTGAAATTTGAAAAGATTATTGTAGTAGGGTTTTAGAAAAGGAAAAAAAGAAAGTGGGACCAAATAAATGACATGTCCGGCGGAATGAGAGACCGGACAAAAATATACGGGTTATATAGCATTACTCTATCTCCTTCTTCAGTTCAATCTAATTTCTATGCACCATTTATCACATTTTCCATATCATTAATTTGTCTCCAAATAATTAAACATTGTCTTGGTGGTCACCACACAATTGATCCCACGCTTTGCCCTTCTCTTTTAGGTAATGTGGAGACTATAAAGGAAACCATAGAAGCCGACAACGAGCAAAGCAAGACAATGACTGTCAAAATTTTGGAAGGAGATTTGATGAAATACTACAAGACTTTCAAGTCTACCTTAAATGTTTCGCCATCGGGTCAGGGAAGTTTGGCAAATTGGACACTAGAATTTGAAAAGCAAAACGAAAGCATCTCTGATCCTATCAAATATAAGGACTTCCTTGTCAACTGGAGCAAGAGAGTCGATGCTTACCTTCTTAGCAACCCCTAAAGGGCCATAAAAATCGCATCATAAAAATACTATACTATGTGTTTTAAATTAAAGCCCATATCCAAGCGGGCCTCTTAATTATGTATGGATAATAAAGGAGGAGATATTGAGCTTCCTGGCTTAATTCAGTTGAACTTGGCATAGTTTCCCATTGGCGTTTGGCAATTTAATCAGTTAACAATCTGCTCTAGTGTGATATATATATATATATATATATATATATATCAAACTAGCGAACCTATATATTTGTAGTGATCAAATTCCGTAAGCACCAACGCAACTGCTTGGAGAAGTTAATGAACAAATTTCTTCGAATTCGGGGTCAAATGGTTGTATTATGCATGGCTGTATGACTCCATGAGTAATGATCTTGTTATATGGTTGCAATCTCCTTTTTTTTTTTAATAAAATTCCTAGTTTTCAAAAAAATAGGGGGGCAATGATATATATAAATCCAAACCAAAAAGTAAATCATACCCTGTAAAGCTTAATGGACTTGTTATCCGAATAGATCTAAACTCAATAAGTGAATGACCTAATGGTTAAAAAAAAAAAAGAATGACCTAATTCTCACCTTTATAAAAAGAAAACTTTATAAATTACTAATTAATAAAGTGTGGGATTAAATTTTCACCCAAAAAAAAAAAGAGTGGGATTAAAATAATACTATTAAATCTAGCATAGGTCAATTTTCACGGCTGAAAGAGAATAAATAATACATAATATTGATTGCTGAAAGTTTTCTTTTTATTTTGAAATACGATTGCTTCAACTTTCTAAATTATGATTAAAGTGATATGCGTCCGGACCTCATTATTGCATCATTACTGTGTCGAAAAGCTTATCATTGGTGATTATTTGGATTGGACGGCTTAATCATATTTATTAAATCAATACGGCAGAAGATTTAGTACCATTAAATTAACATAGCTAGAGATCTCATATAACTACTCTACCATCCCCTAAAAAAAAAAATTAATAATAACTACCCCCTCCAAATATGGGCCCATAAATTTATTTGACAATAATGAACTATCTAAGCATGTACGGTATACTTGGATTTTTCTTGGAGTACGTTTCGCTCCGATGAGAAACTTTTGAATAAAGAAGTGTTGTTCAAATAGAATAAAAAAGAAAAAATTGAAACATATAAAAATAATACATATGAAAGAACATAAATTTTATAAATTATTTGCATTATATGCATTAGCACCTTTTGAAATAATTTTTGTAATGAAAAAAAAATATTTTTAAATATTTTTAATTTCTTTTTTAGTTTTTGTACATTAGAGTGAAAAAAATCTTATGTTTTATCTCAGTGCCCTACTCTGTGCCCCATACACTATAGCCTATCACATGTCCCATTCACTTAACTTCTCTTATTCCCTATTTGGTTTAAATAATATAAAAAAATCATTATTTTTTTCTTAATTTAAACTAAAACCCTACTTCAATACTATTATAAGCGTCATTGAAAAATTTTAATTTGGAGCTAAATTTTTTGTATAGAGGGTCTTTTCTTCTCTAGAATAGTTTTAGAAATTTTTGTTTAAAAAACCCTAAAACCAAATAAGGAAAAATGGAGGAGTATAGGGATAAGGAAAAGAATTGATTAAGCTCATAAATTTTTATGAGCACAGCCAATATAAGGAGCAGAAAGAAAATTCTAACACCCAAGAAAATCAAAAGTGTTAGAAGAAAAGAAGAATAAGGATGAGGATGATGAAGAAATTCATAGAAGAAAGTAAAGAAAAGGAAGAATGAAGCCAAGGTGAAGGAAACCTTGGATAAGACGTGAAAGATCACGTGAATCAAGGTAAAATAGTATAGAGAGGAGAAAGAATATGAAGATGACCCTAAGGAAAAGGGCATAAAGACGACAAGAGCTGCAAAATAAGGCCAAAAGATGGCAATGGACCAAGGAGAAGGTCAAGTTAAGTGGAGAACAAGATACCTCAAGAGAGAGGAATGCGAAGATGAAGAAGGTATAAAGGTTGTTGCACGAGTTGACGTGCGTGATTTGCCTAGTATTGTATTGATGAGAAGGTAAGAACAATGTGGACCCCACAATGGACGTGGGTGGATGGAAAGGAAGAAAAGGATAGAGAAAGGGATAAGAAACCCCAGATAACACAATTGACAAAAGGAGGAAAAAGGAAGGACAAAGATAAAGAGCTTACAGCGATCAACATGGTACAATTGGCTATGCCCCGTGATGACGGGGATGTCAGTGGGGAAAGAAAACCCTTTTTGAGAGGCCTAAAAGACAAATGAAAGCCTAAGAGGTCAGAGAAATGATATGGATGGGTATGAAGTTGAGGCTCAAGTATGAGTGACTTGGGAGCCATGTAAGGCGTCCCCATGAGAGGAAGGTCAGAGATCGAGATCTTAAGGATCTCGGTGATGACCACTCAAGAGAACCGACCCAGTGTGTGATTGGGGAGAGCATGAGACCTCCTAGAGTTCTCCATCCTAAAAAGGATGAGAGATGTGATGGGCTATGGGTCCTGTATGTGATGTGATGGGCCGAGGGCCCTATGTGTGATTGTGATGGGCGATCAAAGAATGGGTCAGATTGTGAGAGCCGAAAGGGCATGATCTTTGATTCCTCTGAAATGATATGGCTGGGTGTGGGCCAGTGTGTACAAGAGCTCGACTCATACGCCATGAGATCTGAATGGAAGAAGATCAGAGAGGAAGAGAATAGAAGTAAGGGACGAAACAGAGAAAAAGACCAAGGTAATGGGGAAAGACAATTAACTCACCGCATCCTCGCCGTGAAGGCGAGGGAGTTAAACTAAGGTCTTTCCTGATAGCTTGGTTACAAAGACGAGTACAAGACCAAGAAATGACGAGAAACACATCGGACAATGGCCTCAAAATGAGAGATAGTGGCACAGAAAAAGAAGGAGAGACTCCTAAGAAGAGTAAGAGGTATGAAACCTCATAAGTAACAAGAGGATAGTCTCGTTAAGAGAGACTTCAACACAGGATAAGGACAAGGTGAAAGGATCGAGTAAGCACAGCTAAAGCAGAGGAAGAACCTCCAAGTGTTATGACCAAAGTGAAGCGAGCCTAACCCACGAATAGGTAAGGGTAGGCTATGTTAAGAAAAAGATGAGGTTCAAACTCAAGATTAGAAGAGTGATGAAGTCACTCTTGAGAAAGAGAATGATCAGAGTGCGTAGCGGAAGCGTCGTGGGCTTCAGCAGTGATTAGTTGTCACGCCCCGACCTGCAGGCTCGGCCACGTGACAACCGATGTACCACCTCGAGATGCGTGCCTCGTCAGGCGGGCAACCAAGATGGCACAAGGCTTAAAAATAAAGGATATTCGAGCAATTTATGAAAACATACGAAATTATCATAAACAATATAGTTTAAAAATATTTCAAAAGAAAGTGACACGTCTTACGGTGCTCCATGCAGCGGAAAATAATATAAATACATTAATGTATATGTCAAATGTAATAATATTCCGAGCCAAAATACACTGAGTAAAATGAGGTGGCACCTACATAGTCGTGTCCACAGTGCCGTACTGGGATCACTGGCCACCAGGACGTCCGCCGTCCGAAAATTGATGATCTGACAACAAAAGTGAATGGGGTGAGTACAATATACTTGTACCCAGTGAGAGACTCGGTTATAAAGACCGATCACCTCAGGCTGGGGATATGAAATAATCCAAAAATCAATTAATAAACCATTTACTGAAATATAGTAAGTCCCAAACCAAATCAAATATTAAATCAATAATAATATTTCCAAATGGGCTGGCATCTGAAATTTGTCCCAATAAGGTATACCCGTGCATTAGGGTATCCACTGGACCGTCAAGGGTTACTTTATACTTTTAAAAACATTTTTCTTTACTCTCTGGTCCATTCCCTTGACGTTTGCCTTGCTGTGGTGGAACACAGCATCTGGAGTCCTGGCGAGTTTCCCTACGCGCCTCTCCCAACCAAGCTCGACTCACCGTGCCCCTCAATAGGCGGTCCACAGCTGAGTATCACGCATGCTCTCAAACTCGGTCCACGCTCCCGCAAATCGGATCCCCGAGGAACCCACTCAATCTCTCATCTCTCAGGGGTATCGTTCCCCAAACAATAATCAATAATATCAATTTATAAATTTATTTGAATTCCCACCCTTCAAATCATTTGTAAACTTAGTGTGTGAGGGTGGACAATTCATACCCCAAAACATATATAAACAATTTAATAATGCATTTATAAAGAAATTTGAAAATGGTTAACCCTTAATGGTCAACCAATATAATCCAAGCCACTCACTAGAGAGGAGAGTTGTATACTCCCCGATTACCCACGAATGCCTTAGCTCAAACTGCTACTGGTCCGAACTCATACAATCACGTACCTAAATAATCAAATTAAAATCTAATTTGATTAATAAAAACATTCAACCAACAATTAAATCTTAAAACAAAACCTATTAAAGGTCTCGGAGTAAAATTGGGCAAGTCCGGAAGTCAATTGAAGCTAATTGGAGTCAATTGGGGTCAAATGGGGTCTGGGGCTGCAAAAATTACCAAAATGCCCCTGAGCTACAGTGCCCTATCTTGCTGGTGGCTCACTCCCGGGCGTGAGTGAGCCAAAGTGGGAGAAATCCCACAAATTAAGCATCTCCCGCGCGGGACTCGTTGAGTCCGGCACCGGAGCTGTTCCCAGCACATGGTCGTGACCGGCCATGCCCCAAATCGAGCTCGGTTTGAGTTCGATTCACAACCAATCAGCACCAAAATTGAAACACAGCAAGTTAAACACATGATCTAAGGATTCACAGCTTCAAGAACGGAATCAATCCATTAAACATGCTCGAATTTTGAATCAAAACACTAGGGGTTAACATATCTCGGGCAAAACAGAAATCTCAACTTCAATCAACAAATTCTCTTAGCACAGACCATGAAATCAAGCATGTAAACTATCAAATTAAAGCTTGATGAGTCTAGAACAACATACCAAATTCCCAGCCACTTCCCACGGTTGAATCAAAAGATATGAGCTGATGAACAATCTGTCGCCAAAATCACAGATTTGTAGATTTGGTGATTTTATTGGAAACTTTGGTGTTTGGATCTTCAAGGAGGCAAAAGAAGTTGGTATTAATGTTTGATTGAGTGTTTGAAGAGGGATTCAAGGTTTGATTTCAAGGGAATTGGAAGAGAAAGCTCGAAGAATTGAAGAACAAGAAGAGAAGTGAAAATGGGGGTCTCGGGCAGTCGAGACCCCATATAAAAATAACGGGTCTGGCGCCGGACCCGTCCCTGTCCGGCGCTGGAGTCAACATTTTCTGAGTTGACTCCGGTCAACTCGGCCCAATTTACTTGGGACTCGAATCCAAGTGGGCCCCAGATCCTCGGATTACAATTTTAGGGTTTTTAAGCTTGAAATCGAGGTAAATGATTTTTAAAACATCCATGGGAAGTCAAATTTGGTATATTAACTAGACAACAATACATAAATACTCAACTTGACACGTGCGGACTAGGTCCGGGCGTGTCATTAGTGATGCAAGCACTATTCGAAAATGAAAGGAAGGCTTGGAATAGAAGCCAAATCTCCCCAAAGCTACCTCATTTAATTTCGAGGACGAAATTTTTAGAAGGAGGGGAGAGTTGACACACCTAGACCTAATTTGACTTTTCCCTACAAATGAAATAGTATAAGATGGCGTATTAAATGGACAATACCTCGGTCTGGATGTGTCTGATTAAGAAGAGATGTGAAAACTAGGATAAGACGGTGTTGGAAGATAAAGTAATGAATCATGCATGGAAATTAGTAAATGCCAAAAAGACCTTCTATTAAGTCTCTAAAAATTAATTATGGGCCTCATTGGCACAAGAAATCAAAGTATTTAGCCAACGGGTGAAAATGAAATAAAGTTGAAAAAGGGGGAAAAAGTTTGATCCGAAGCCCGAGTAGACCCTATGTCGGGCTCCTCTATAAATAGAGAAAAGCCGAAGCTTTTTCTTCATTTCTCTATTTCTTTTTTTCTTTCTTTTTCTCCTTTTCTCTTTGGAGCCAAACAGAGGCATTTTGGAGAATTGGCAGATCCAGACAAACCGGCCAACAAGACAAGGTGAGTTTCTACTACTTTATTCTACTCACCTCGATCTATGTTATATTAAGTTTGTACGCATTTTCATGCATCGGTTTAACGTAGACCTGAGTTTAAAGTTTTTGGTTAGTTTAAATTTAAAACTTAGATCTACGGATATTGGACCGGCAAAATAAGGCAAGTTTTTAGTATGTTATCATACTCACCTTAATCTACGTCCTACTCCGTTTTCATGCATTTCCGTGTGCTGGGTGAGAGTAGATCGGAGATTTAGTCAATTTAATCTAAATCTCGGTTCTACGAAAATTAGACTGGTGTTTCCCGTTTCTGCCCCGGTGAATCCATTATGGATGCCATGAGAATCGCCTGTCTAAATTTGCACGTCAAAAGGAGGAGAAACGAATGCAAAAACCTGGGGAGGGACCGACCGAGGAACAAGCCGACCGAGTCCCTGTTTAAATATTTTTACATTATATTAATATATCTTAGATATTTATATATTATATTAATATATCTTAGATATTTATACATTATATAATTATAATATATAAATATCTTGCTGGAGGGCGTTTTGTTGGAGGGCTTTATGGGCTCGATTTCACGGAGAACTTGGCCCAGTCTACGTGGGCCCCAGCCTAGCCCAGTTCATTTTGGTAATTTTCGTCAAAAGTTCAATTTTGGCCCCAAAATCTCCCGGACACTTCCCTAGGCCCCGAATCACATTCAAACCCAGTCTTAGGTCATATTAGAGCCTCGTAGGTGCATTCATAAATTTAATTATGAATGCTAACGTATATTTCCGTGTGTTAGGGCTCTGGTTGAATCAAGTGCGGCAATGCTCTAGAGGTTCTGCTACATGGAGCACTTGGGAGTATACAAATCTCCTGATATTGTGAGTGGCCTAGACTTCTTTGTTGAGCCACTGGGAACAAAGGTTTTAAAAAGGTTTTAAAAACATAAATGTTTTCAAAGGTTTTAGGATACGGGAAATCCACACACACACAGTGCTTGTGATATACCCACGTAGACAGTGGGATGTTTTCAAATAAAATATAAAGACTTATGTGTGTGTTTATATGTTTTAAATATATATGTTTTGAATACATATATATATATATATGATAAATGAATGGATGGCACGCGAGATGCGCGTTTGAATAAGCTCCTCGGGGCTCCAATATATGTGGGAACGTGGACCGAGTTGGAGTAGCATACATGATTCTCAGCCGTGGACTGCCTATCGAGGGGAACGGTAAGACAAGACACTGGGAGAGGCTCGTAGGGAAGCTCGCCAGGGCTTCAGGTAGCTGTGTTCCACCACAGCGACGGGCACCATCGAGGGAACGGGCTAGAGAGAGAGAAAATGTGAAAATGCTTTAGAAAGAAAAGAGATAGCCCTCGGTGCAGTGAGGCATACAACCAACGGGTTGAGCCTACGGTATAAAAGAGATGCCAGCGCATTTGTGATATATGTTTATTTATTTAAGGAGTTTTGAAAGAGGGTTCTCGGTTGGAGAACCAGAAAAGAGTTTTGAAAAGAAAAATATTTATTTTATTATTATTTTATTTCAGATTACCTTGTTTTCCCTAACCTCGATGGAGATTCATTGAACCTCACTCACCTATATCCAATGTGGATGGATGCAGATTCGCATACGGGGTCAGTAAGTAGAATGGAGGCTTACTAGGAGGCATCGGTGGCTTAGGCGTAGCGGTTTCCGTTGCGTAGGTTTCCTTTTAATTAAATCCACTAGTACTTCTTTTACAGTTAATTTTTTTTATTAAATGATTTATAATTAAAATTTTAGTTTTGTTTTGTAGCGATGATATCTATTTCAAGTCTTGCGGTGCCTCGGATGCGTGGCTGCAGACACGTATTTCGAGGTAGCGTGACAGTTGCCACGTGGCCGACCAGGGCGGGTCGGGGCGTGATATTAACCACCTGCATTAAACTGAGTCACTGATGTTTTTCCAAATGAATAAGAGGTCTTTATAACTCAATTCTCCATTCCCACTTAGATTCATTCCAACTTTCGTACTAACATATTATACTTGTTTTATTAGAAGTCAGAGCAAAAATACCAAGAAACTTCTCATCAAGATTTGGTGGTGGCTAGTGGAAGAGATGAACGAGAAATTAGTTATCTTGATGAAAGAGAGAGAGCATGTTTAAAGTTTATTAGGATGGTTTCAAGATGATCTCTAGCTTGATTTCTTCGGTCTGTAAGGATCCTTTTTATGCTTGTAAAGGAGGTATTTAAGGTAATTTTGTCAAGTTTGTAATTTACAGGTAATTATAGCCTATGATTTACGGATGATTCGGGTAGTGTAGAGTTAATCACTAATTATGTCTCCTAGATTATGGGCAAGTTTGAGGAAAAGGTCAAGAGAAGCCTCTTAACTACCTCCTAGTCTGAGCCAAAAAGCCGGCTCTCTTGTATATAACAAGAATGGGACTAACCGGAGACCCTGTCACACATCCTGAGTCAACTTCAGGTGCTATTATGTTGTGGTCAAAAATCAATGGCGTGGAAAATTGATGTGATAGATTATGATTGGGTATGGGAATGACTATTAAATTTAGGAAGCTGATCAAGAAATTGTGAGCCAAAGAGAATTAAAGCCTTGGCTCATAGTTATGGTAGACATAATTAGTTTATAAAACGAGAATTACATGCATTGCATAATTACACACTAAAAGGCTATAGTTCTCGATGGCTATCACCACCTAAGAAAACAAAACCAAAAACAATGTCATCCTCTCTAATAGGAAAGGTGGAGGCATATGGGAAATTGACTCTTCGATCGAAGCTTTTCATGATATGCTCTTGAACAGACCACGCCAAATGTCCAACACCTTCCCTGGAAAGGTACAGGCATGAGATTTACATAAAGGTGATGGGGAAAATTAGGGTCCGTTGTTTGCTTCATTTTTTTTCATGGTAAAAATAATTGGTTTTGACTTTTGATTTAATTCTAAATGAGATATCATTGATACTCGTATACTTTGCATATGAACCAAGATGGGAAGGCCAAAATTCCAAAGAAATTAATCGAAGCAGTTGATCTAATGACCAATTCAATCATATTCAGAGTGCTCGAAGGAGACCTACTAGAAGACTATACAACTCTGAATCAGAGCTGCGTTTGTGTTTAAATTTTAGTCTATGTATAAATGTTAGTGCTTCCTCGCATAAAGTTTGTATATGTAATGGAGTGGAGATTGGAGATTGTACCATTTGCTTCTATATTTATGTTTTGCATCAAACTTTACTAAGTTGTTTCCATGTATGTACGTGATGATGTTAATCTGACTAATAAACCTGACTTATAAACCTTTAGTTCACATTTTGAAATATAGAAAAAATGGCCCCAAAAAATGGGGGGAAAAACTTCTAGAGGTGATTTATGTGCATTGAGTTGTCTCAAATGGTGAAACTACCTATTTAGTCCCTGTGTTATAGGATTTTATTCATTTTAGTCCCTGTACTCCAATTTTGTGCAATTTAATCCTTATACTCTTGTAAAAATGACAAGTTAGGGGACAACTAGTATCTATTCTGTTAAATCTAATGACATGGCATTTAGGTGGCAATATATAAAGATGTGGTCAGTGAAAAGTTGACACATGACATCTACATGTGTAGTATGGGTATAAATCTCCAACTTTTTTGTACAGTATGTGTCTTCATATATTGTCCCTTTTCTTATAAAAAAATCTTAGATTAGTATTTAAAAAAAGTAATTCAATTTTTAAATTCTCATTGATGTCACTGTTAACTTTTCATTAAAATAAGTTATTGTATGTTGCTATCTTAGCATCATGTTATCCAATTTAACAGAACAGATTGATACAATTAATGATTGTCCTTAATTTGTCACTTCTAGAATAGTACATGAATCAAATTAAACAAAATTCGAGTACAGGAATTAAAATGAACAAAATCCTATAATACAAAGACTAATTGAGTGGTTTAATCGTCTCCACTCGTCTTTCTCCTCACCTGATGTTTTGCGTCATAGCTTGCTTCCTTTTATTTCAATAAATAATTCTTGACTTTTCAAATTAATCAAAATACAGATAAAAAATCTTAATAAATCCAAACTAGAATTAGTAAAGTGGATAAACATGAGCTTTTTTTTGCTTGTTTTCAAATTTCAAGACAAAATCTCTTACTCCATCCATATTGAATAAAAATCCTCTACCTCATCTCAATGTCCCACTTTGTGCTCTATATATTATAGCTCGTCATGTTCACTTAATTCCCCTTATTCCTTATTTGGTTTTAAGAAAATAAATAAATAGATAATTCATTTTTTTCTTTATTTAAACTAAAACCCTAGCCTAATAATATTATAAACATATAAACTTTCTCTAAAAATTGAAAAACTTTAATTTGGGTTTTTTCTTCTAGAATAGTTTTACAAACTTAAAAAAAAACCTAAAACTATATAAGAAATAAATAGAGTTAAATAAATGAGACACATGACGTCTTCTAATGTATGTGGTATAAAGTGAGACATTAAAATAGGATAAGCGACTTCCATCCAGTTGCATCACTTTCGTAAAAAATGACATTATTTGAAATTACATGTTTTATTGTTGGATTTGAGATTTCTTGAATATCCCATCTCTAATCCTTGGGATTTGACCCCCTCAAAGAAAAAGAGTACTTTCTCATTCTTGTAGCTGCAATATTTAACCTCTTTAGAAAATTCTAATTAAGCTACAGAAATAGACTGCGAAATTTAATCTTACTAATTAAGAACCAATTAATAGGTGACAAAAACTCAAACCTACGCGGTTGGCAAGCAAATTGATTTCATGCAACAAAAAGGCGTGCATAATGCCAAAATTGGCAATTGACTTTTTGAAATAATATTAAACAAGTCCCTATACTAATTTCAATTTAGTCAATTTGAGCCCTTATCCTTCTATTTTCGTCATATAAACCAAAATTTGAATGAAAAAAGGTCAAGTAATCCTCTATGCTTTTAATAAAGCCTGTTGGAAGTGTAAAACCAGAATTTGGACAAAAAGAAAAAGCATATAACACCTCCCTCATGTTCACATTAGCATTTTCACTTACGTGGAAATATCACGTCACAACAAAAAAAAAATTAGTATTACCTGCGTTATTTTTTCAGGGGTTTATATAACGCCCGGTAAATCCCTTGGTTAATATAAATATTTATTTAATTTAACTGGTGTTCATTAACCCCCTAGGTAAATTAGCTGATTATTGGTTCATTCCCTTTAACAGGTGCTCTAAGGCGATTTTTTTCTTCGCGAACCAGCTCTAATGACTAAGCAGCTCTAATGACTAATGCAAACTAATAACCAAAAGTAAACAAATAAAAAGAAATATTGAGCTCTCTCTTTCTCATTCTTAGCACTTTCTCCTTGCGATTTTCTCTTCACTTTCTCAAGCGTTCTCTCCACTTCCTTGAGCTCTCGGATTTGTTATTGCAGGCTTCCCTACGATTAATTGAGGTTACAATCGTAATGATATGAGTTCCCTAACTCTTAAATTTATAATTCTAATCTTTTTATCTCACTCATAGATTCTGTTGAGTAAGAGCCCAACAGTGCCAATCTAAGGCAGTCGGCCCAGACCTCATCATCACTCGGCTTGGCCTCGCAACCGTCCGGCCTAGGCCTCATGACCACTCGGCCCAGACCAAGACTCGGCAGAACCAGCCACTATCCCACTAGGAAGATGGCCCAATGAGAAAGGCCCAATCTCCAGACCCCATGCTTAGGCAAAGCCCACATGTAGGCTCTATATATACGCACAGTACCATGCAACCAGGTATGAGATTCCTTCTTCCAGCTCCATTCTCCTAGAACCTCTCTTAAACCCTAGCTGACTTAAGCATCGGAGTGGGATCAACCGGCCACCTGCCGGTCACCCTCTTCATTGTTTTTCCTCTCTTCAGGTCGCTATCGGCTAGCTCAGACTCCCGTCGAGGTCTCGGATTTCCATACCTCAACATTGGCGCCGTCTGTGGGAATCTGGAGAAAGCCATGTCCACGCCTGAAGAAACAAGCGAGTTGCCTTCTAGGAGGAACGTGAGCCAAGATATATGGAGTTCCCCCACCACAAACCTTTTAGCCCAAGAATCTTGTCCTTCCCCAGAAAACAACGACCCTTCCGGGCCCGATCCTGTGGCAAGACGCCACCTTTCCTTCTCTTCATTCCTCCCAGACGCTCATAATACAACCCCCTCCTCCTCCCAACCAGCTTACCTCCAACGGGTAAGCCCAGATGGCCGTAGAAGCCACAAAACCCCCCAAGATGATGACTTTATGTTATATGTGACTCAGCTCCAACGGAAAAATGATCTGATGGAGAAGGAGCTGACCGCGTTACGCTCAGTGGTGGCCAACCTCACACAAAGGCCTCCACGAACCCAGGAACCGGATGACGATGCTCCGAGGGGTGAACGAGAACGTAGAGACGGGGGCCCACAAGGACATGCACGATCTTCGCCAGGGCGCACACATTCTCCACAAGAGGACAGATCTACAAGAAGACAAAGAATACGTGCAACAAGCCCGGTCCCACTTGCCCCCGAGGAGTCGACCCACAGTGTAACAATATTGGGTGAAAAGAGGCGGCGGGCAGAGGGGCCTGACCACAGGGCAAGATCAGGCGGCACCTCCCTCTATACTGAGAGGCAATTGAAGGAAAGATTGGATGGCCTCAAAGCAGAACTAGAAAACAAGTTTGCCGAGGCCCTGGAGACTAATCTCCAAAAGAGCAAAAAGGACCATTTAGAATGGTTAAGCACGGATGACAGCCCTCTTTCTCTTGCCATCCAGCAAGAAGACGTCCCAGACGGCTTCAAGATCCCAAAGCTCAAGTATGATGGGACGAGTGATCCAAAGGACCACATTACGTCCTACAACAACCTCATGGACCTCAAGAGAGCCAGCAACGCGTTGAAATGCCGGGTGTTTGTATGCACCCTGGAGAAAACAGCAAGAGATTGGTACTACAGACAGAAGGCAGGTTCCATTGTGAACTTTACTCAATTGAGCATCTCCTTCCTGAGCAATTTTTCTGCCCTGAGAAAGAAGAGGAAGACAGCAGTGGCCCTCATGGCGATTCGACAAGGGCCTGAGGAGTCACTCAAATCTTACGTGGAAAGGTTTCAAAAGACCACCACAGAGACTGAGGAGTTAACAGTTGACTTTGCTACAACAGCTTTCGTAGCGGGGGTGCGTAATGAACACCTCAAATACGCACTCTCCGAGGATAAACCTCATCATCTACATCAGTTATTTGACAAAGCACAGAGGTACGCTGATGTTGAAGAAAACCAAATCCAAACCGATAAACTTTATCGAAAGAGCCAAGACATGGCCAAGGAGCGTACTCGACAAGACGGCGGTAGCCAAGGCGAAGGCCGACAGCAGAGAAGCGACAGGGGCTTTCGACGAAGAGACCTAGGCAATCGACAAGGTGAGAGTAAGAGCCTACGGTCTGAGGCCCCTCGTCGCGATCAAGAGAGAGGAGACCAGCCCCCTTCACGCCTAGCAACCGAGTACACTCCACTCACTGCCTCCCGCACGGAAATTCTCCATAACATCTCTAATGGAGACATGGCGAACAAAATGAAATGGCCTCCAAGGTTGAGAAACCCCAGGAAAGGCGGGAAGAATTCTAATAAATACTACAGATTCCATGATGACGGAGGCCATACTACAGAAAAATGTTGGGATCTAAAAAACGAAATCGAAGATATGATTCGATGAGGATATCTTCGAAATTTCGTCCAAAGAGAGAATGCGCAGCCAGCCCAGGATACCAATCAACCGGCGGAATGCCCAGAGCGACGTGAACACGTCAGGCCGGCTGTTCGCGGCGTAATCAACACTATTGTTGGGGCCCTGGAAGACTGGGCAGAATCCCAATCAGAGAGAAAAGCTCATTTGCGCAGTGTATGCCACATTGGCTTGCAAGCCCCACCCCCCCGAACAGAACATGAGGAGGAAGACTGGTCCATCACTTTCTCCAGAAACGAAACCGACTTATTCCAAGACCCAGGAAATGACCCCATTGTGGTCAAGGCCATCATTGGCAACTTTGAGGTGAACAGAATCCTGGTTGACAATGGCAGCGCAGTCGACGCCATCATGTATATGACCTACAAAGATATGGGGCTGACGGATGACCAACTATTGCCGACGGGACCAATCTACGGATTTGGGAACAACGAAATACCGGTCAAGGGGATGATAAGACTGCCCATCTGTTTAGGCGACGGAAAACATGTGCTCAACATCATGAACACATTTGTTGTAGTAGACCAGCAGTCAGCCTACAATGCCATAATTGGACGCCCCATGATGAAGAAAGTAAGAATGGTTGACGCCGTCTACTGCTTAAAAGTCAAGTTCCCAACTCCAAGCGAGATTGGCTACATGCAGTCGAATCAACACCAAGCTCGCCAGTGCCACCTATTATCCCTAGTCATGGCGAAGAAGGCTGCCGACGCAAAAGACGAGATGTTAGCCCTGGCCACTCAACCCCATACCGGGGGGCAAACCTCAAGGACCACAGTTCACACAAGTGGGCAAGACTCCTGCCAGCCAATGGAAATCAACACGCTGAATTGGGAAGTGGGGTCAACGAGTGGTACCGGGTGCGGTACTGAAATCCCGGCTTGGCTGTCGCTTGACGTCTTGGATACCAGGGACGAGGAGATGCTGAGCAAAGCACAGCCAGATGAAGAAACCCTGGACATATGCCTCCGGATGGGAGAGCCCTCCAAGACAACCAAGATAGGGTCCAAACTGACCCCGCAAGAACAGGAAGCTATGATGACATTCTTGTAAGAGAACGCTGACGTGTTCGCTTGGACACCAGCCGACATGCCTAGGATCCATCCGTCCGTAATGGAACATAAACTCAACGTCAGCAGCAAAGCCAAGCCGGTAAAGCAGAAAAAGAGAAAATTCGCTCCAGAGAGGATAATGGCCATCCGTGAAGAAGTCGATAAGCTGTTGAAGGCTGGGTTCATCAGAGAAGTCCATTACCCCGAATGGGTTGCTAATGTGGTCTTGGTGAAGAAATCAAACAACAAATGGAGAATGTGTGTTGACTTCACCGACCTCGACAGAGCTTGCCCAAAAGACAGTTTTCCACTTCCCTCGATAGACAGGTTGGTCGACTCCTCGTCAGGGAACAAGTATCTGAGCTTCATGGACACCTTTTCAGGCTATCACCAGATCCCACTGGCCAGGGAAGACCAGGAAAAAACCTCTTTCATCACGGAGGACAGCCTGTATTGCTACGATGTCGTAGCCTTTGGACTGAAGAATGCGGGAGCCACTTATCAGCGCCTGGTGAATAGAATCTTCAAGGAGCAGATTGGCAGCTCCATTGAGGTATATGTAGACGACATGCTGGTCAAGAGCATCAGTTTCGAGCAGCATCTTGATGACCTGGCCCAGGCCTTTGGCACATTGCGAAAGTACGGGATGAAGTTAAACCCAGCCAAGTGCACTTTCGGTGTTGAGGCTGGAAAATTTCTGGGGTTTATGATATCCCAGAGGGGAATTGAGGCCAATCCAGAGAAGATAAAGGCCATCATCGACATGCCTCCCCCGAGAACCATGAGAGAGGTCCAAGTGCTGACCGGCAGGGTAGCAGCTCTTAACAGATTCGTTTCGAAGTCCGCTGAAAAGTGCCTCCCATTTTTTAAAGTCATTAGATCCAAAGCCACCCGAACCACCCAAACACAATTCCAATAGACGGCTGAGTGTCAAGAAGCATTCGGACAGCTAAAGCAGTATCTCTGCTCCCCACCTCTCTTGAGCCGGCCAGAGACCGGGGACGAACTGTTCATGTACTTAGCCACCTCGGACGAGACTGTTGCCGCCGTCCTCGTCAAGAGAAGGGACAATGAAGACTGCCCCGTCTACTATGTAAGCCGCGCCCTCCAAGGGGGAGAGTGTAATTACACCCGTCCAGAAAAATTGGCCTATGCCCTTGTGATAGCGGCGCGCAAACTCAGGCAATACTTCCAGTCTCACAAGGTGACAGTTCTAACTGATCAGCCGATCAAGGAAATCCTGAGCAAGGTAGATATATCGGGCAGGCTAGTCAAATGGAGTGTTGAACTGAGTGAATTTGGCATCGAGTTCAAAAACAGAAAAGCCAATCAAAGCACAAGCCCTTGCCGACTTCGTGGCCGAATGCACTTTTAAGGAGCCCACGGTTCTCCCCGGTCTCCCCTTGGCCAATTCACCGGATGCCTCTATCCCCAGCCAGACGGAGCCCCCCAACCCAGCACCTACACCATCCGACACACTCTGGACACTATTTGTGGATGGCTCAGCCACCAAGGAGGGCGGTGGCGCTGGCTTACTGTTAACAAGCCTTGAAGGAGAAGAGTACCAGTACGGCCTGACTTTTGGTTTCTCACTTTCCAACAACGCCACCGAGTACGAGGCCTTGATTGCCGGGCTAAATTTGGCTGTGAACATGGGAGTCCAGCATGTCCAAATTAACACGGACTCCCAACTGGTGGCCAAGCAGGTGTTGGGGGAGTATGAGGTTCGAGAACCCAACTTGGCCGACTATCATCAGTCGATCCAGAACCTCTGGGCCAGGTTTGAAAAAATATCCCTCCACCAGATTCCCAGAGAAGAAAACGCTCGAGCTGATGCGCTATCCAAGATAGCATCCGTAAGTTCCACCATCAGAGGCAAGACAACTCTTGAGTACGTCGAGCACCCGACCAGGCAGGGGTCATCAGACGTCCACGAGCTGAGCACTGAGCAGAATTGTTGAATGACTCCCATCATCCGGTTCTTACAAGGGGACATCCCGCAATCCCGAACAGAGGCATCGGCCATACAGAAAAGGGCTGCCAGGTATATCTTGACGGATGGCATACTCTACAAGAAGTCATTCAATGCTCCCTTTCTCAGATGTGTCAGTCCGGACAATGCCGAGTATGTGCTGAGGGAAATCCATGAAGGAGTCTGTGGAAACCACCAGGGCAGTCAGTCATTGGCACAGAAAGCCATGCGGCAGGGTTTCTATTGGCCAACAATGAGGAGCGACGCTGCTGAGCTGGTCAAGAAATGTGAGAAATGCCAGAAATTCGCCAAAATCCACAGACAGCCGGCAGAAGAGCTGAATCCTGTAAAGTCAGCATGGCCTTTTGCCCAATGGGGCATAGATATTGTGGGTCCCTTTCCAATAGCAGCAGGAGGCAAAAAGTTCTTGATAGTGGCATGCGACTACTTTACCAAATGGGTGGAAGCTGAGGCAGTCGTAGCCATCTCCTAGAAGGCGGTAGAAAAGTTCATTTGGCAGAATATCCTCTGCCGGTTTGGAGTCCCACACACCATAATCACTGATAATGGCACTCAACTTCAGGGAAAACAGGTCAAAGAACTCTGCGACAATTTTCACATTAGTCTCAGGGCAGCCTCAGTCGCCCACCCACAGGCGAATGGGCAAGTCGAAGCTATGAATGGAAAGATAGTAAAATCCTTGGAGAAGAAGCTTGATGACGCAAAAGGGGCGTGGGTAGAATAGCTTCCTGAAGTACTGTGGGCCATCAGAACTACGGCCAGTACCACCACAGGCAAGACCCCCTTCAACCTGGTATATGGATCTGAGGCAGTGATACCTGCCGAGATAGGCCTCCCCACCTTCAGAGTATCCAACTTCGACGAATCGACGAATGGGGAGGAGCTCCGCCTGAATCTCGATTTACTGGAAGAAGTCAAGCTCAGTTCACAGATCCAGGCGGCAAACAGGTCCCAACAAATTGCTCGATACTTCAACACAAGAGTGTACAATCGCCAATTCCAAGTAGGTGATTTTGTACTACGAAGTTGTGAAGCAAGTCGGCCCGCTGGAGAGAGGAAAAAGCTGTCGCCTAACTGGGAAGGGCCTTACCGGGTGGACAAAGTCATTGGCAAGGGAGCCTACAAGCTACACGATCTTGCAGGGAAGCCCATCCCTCGAACTTGGAATGCTGTCCATTTGAAGAAATTTTACTTTTAGCTGTTTTGTCCATAATACACGAATTATTGTTCTTTTGACAATATATTTTCATCTTTCAATTGTATAGTCTACTAAGACAGCAATTTGTCATTCTGTTATGAACAGCATAACTTCACACTGCAATTTCAAAGAGAAAGTAATACAAGGACACGTTGATGATGTTTCTACATGCCTCCATTCCCAAAATTTTTCCATTTACAACACACGGGACGCGGATGAGCGTGCTCTCAGCGAAGAGACACGATCGACGACTCATCCTCCTACGATAAACGAGGTATCCGACGGGTAGGCATCCAATGCCGAACCAGTCGCCAGGCCTCCTACACGGATGAGCGTGCTCTCAGCGAAGAGACACGATCGACGACTCATCCCTCTACGATAAACGAGGTATTCGACGGGTAGGCACCCAATGCCGAACCAGTCGCCAGGCCTCCCTCACGGATGAGCGTGCTCTCAGCGAAGAGACATGATCGACGACTCATCCCTCTACGATAAACGAGGTATTCGACGGGTAGGCACCCAATGCCGAACCAGTAGCCAGGCCTCCTACACGGATGAGCGTGCTCTCAGCGAAGAGACACGATCGACGACTCATCCCTCTATGATAAACGAGGTATTCGACGGGTAGGCACCCAATGCCGAACCAGTCGCTAGGCCTCCTACACGGATGAGCGTGCTCTCAGCGAAGAGACACGATCGACGACTCATCCCTCTACGATAAACGAGGTATTCGACGGGTAGGCACCCAATGCCGAACCAGTCGCCAGGCCTCCTACACGGATGAGCATGCTCTGAGCGAAGAGACACGATCGACGACTCATCCCTCTACGATAAACGAGGTATTCGACGAGTAGGCACCCAACGCCGAACCAGTCGCCTGGCCTCCTACGCGGACGACCGCCCTCTCAAGAAAGAAACACGGCCGATGACTCATCCTTACCATACACTTCAGACCCGAGATACGAATATTGCAAGTCTATCATACACAGGTAAATGTAACTCAACATGCAATCACTACAAAAACAGGCAAACTGCAAACAACAACAATTATCTATACTCCCATAAAGCAGATAAGGAGAAATAGATATACTTGTATTATCGCAAAATGCTCAGGGAATGCCTCCATTCCCAACAATTAATTACAAGGTATTTGTTCAAGTGGGCCACATCACCCACAACAATGTACAAAATTAAAAAGCCTAATCTACGGCGATTACACCATCCCCACCTTGGGCAACACCGCCGTCTGTTAGAGGGGGCTCACTTGACGGGATAACCTGCTCCACGACTGGTATAACCTCCACGACGGGCACATCATTCGGGAGGGGGACCTCATCCACAGTGGGCACAGCTTCCACGGGAGGAGCATCACTTGGCACAGTCCTTGAAGCTGATGCCGTCTGATCTACCACAGGAGCCTCCTCGGACGGGTGAGGCTGCACATCCTCAGTCGGCGCAATTTGCTCACCCCCTTCATTGGTCACCTCCTCCCCGACCACCTCAGTCGTCGGATCATCACCTACCCCAGCAGTGGGCACAGCCGCGGAGTCGTCAACAGTTTCACTTACTGTCTCCGCCTCGTCTCCCTCGGGGATAGCCTCCAAGGCAGAGCCCCCAACACCCGCGCCTGCCAACGGTGCTTCCACAGGCTCGAGCAGGCTAGCAGCGGTGAACTGCAGTTCCGGGTGCAGGATAGCCAAACGGCTAAGTACCTGCTCCATCACCACACCACCTACGCTAGCCACTGTGGCCTCCAGTTGGGTGCGCATATCATCCGCCAGTGACGCATGGGTGGCCCGCAGTATGTGGTGTGCCGCCTACAAAACACCACACTGTGAGAAACAGAAAAATCACGTATTTACCAAGACAAAGGGATGTCGCATACCTGTAGCGCCGAATGCTCTCCCTTTAGAGCCGCGTGATCCCTCTCCAAAGCCGAGTGCTGCAGGACGTAGTCCGCCTGCTGCTGCTCCAGTGCCGCGTAATCCTTTTGAAGGTTCGCGTGCTGTTCCTGCACAGTGGCCAAGGACTCCACCACCACCTTGTTGTCCTTCTCCTTCTTGGCAACGTCATCCTTCAGCCCATTCCTTTCGGCGCGAACCCTATCCAAGGCCTTCTGCATATTATCAATCCATTGATCCTTTTTCGCGGACTCACCCTTCGCAGTTTCCGCGGCACCTTGAACCACTCGCAGCTCCTGTTTCAGCCCTTCATTCGCCGCCCGCAGCTCAGCCGCCTCCGCCTGCGCCGCCTTCATGCGGTCAAAATATCGGCGCTCATGGAGGCGCGCGTAATTGTCCTCAGCCAGGCTGACGCTCTCCTCCAGCTCCCTTATCCAGTTCTGGGCCTCCCGGCTAGCCACTTCTTGATGCCCCACACCCGCGGCAAGCATCACTCGTCCCTACAAGAAAGCAGGGTCCGAACACGATCAACATCCACAACGCCACAGCATTAATTTTGAAAAAAGCACGAAGACAAACCTGCTCGAGGAAGGCAGCCGCGGATATCAGGCAGTCGGCAGCCCCCAAACGCCCCTCGACATAGTTTCTATCGACAGGGCTTCTGAAGATGAGTGCCTCTTGAGCCGCATATAGGGGATCGGTGAAAATGCTCCGACGCCCCTCCAGGTGCCCATCCACGGTAAACGGGAACACCCGCCCTCCACGCACTCGCACATAGTCATCCTCAGCCTGCTCGGGGACAGTGGAGGCGCCTGGGGCTGAGACTGGAGTGGGAATAGGTGCAGACGGCGGCATGGCAGCAGCCGGAGCAGACGTCTCTTCTTGCCTTGAAGGACCCACCGGTGCGCTCGAACTAGCCCCACCCGTCATTGGGGTGGAGGTATGGCAGTGTAAGGTTGATGTTGGCCCTGTGTTTGAGCAGCACTTGTTGTGGAAGGCACGTGGGCTGGGTGAGGAGCCGCATGCCTCTCGAAACTGTGGATGCGAACGTTGGAGTGACTCCCCACCCCTCGGAAGGCTACCGTGGCCATGGAGCGTCCCGCACCGGGGACAGCACTGGTGGTGGCCCTCTTAGCAGCAGGAGCCTGGGCGCTGTTATCACCCGACTTCCTCTTCTGGCCCCCAGACGCCTGGCCAGTAGCACCCCTCACGGCATTGAGAATGTCCGCACTGGAGAAATTGAGCCCAGTCCTCGGCATGGTGGCTGCAAGTAGAAAGCAAAGTTATCAACAATTACCCACATGTAGACCAAGGAATTAACGAACGCACACCACCATAAACCCAAGTCCCACCCCCTCACCAACCTACGGATAACCTACACAAAAACTTCAACTCCACTACTACCTGCTTGAGCAGTGGGAACTAAAGGCTCAACGTCGGAGACTGTCGGAGGAACAGAGGTAGGCATGGGAGCAGCCGGCAACCCCTGACTTGTAGCACCCGGCGTAGCACTGGGCGCCGCCTCGACAACACTTGGCCTGGGAGCCACAGACTTCCTTGCCATAGTTTTCCTTCCACCCGTCTTCTTCCCTCGGCCCAAGGAAGCATGTTCCTGGCTCGCAGCAGGCTGGATGGCAGCAGTCGCGGCAGATAGCTCAGCCTCGACGACTGGCTATTGGGAACCACCTTGTTCCCCCGAAGTTGAAAATAGAGGCTGTTCACCTCTGGCTGCAGCCTTCTCCGAGTCAAACATCCTCACTATCCTCTCCAGTGTCTCCGTTCCCACACTTAGAGGAATATTATTTTCCCTGTACTCGTGGTGGTTCCCGTACCCACTCAACCCGGCGGAGTACAAGCGGTTGCAATGTGCGCAATCTGCACACCTTATTAGACGGCCCTTCGCGGTTAAGTATTTACACTGGGCCCGCTCAGCATCCGTCAACATAGCTGGCCGGGTGGCTAGGACTCTTATAGACTCCGCCGAGTGAGCCACCCACTCCATAGAGCAGCCCCATTCCGCGTCGTCTGGTTTCCTGACCACCATATACTTATTCTTCCAGTCTCTGTTGGTGTCAGGAAAGTTAAAAGGATACTTCACCCCTTTTCTAGCATATAAGGCAAGGAAACTCCCTGCCCGTTTCACACTGAGCAGCTCCCGCAGCACATTCAAGGACGGCTCCCAGTCCTTGTAGCCGCACAGCAAGTGGTAAGAGATCACCATCCGCCAAGAGTTTAAAATCAGCTGACTCGGTGCAATCTGGTAGTACTTTACCACCTCGGTGAAGAATGCATTAAGCGGCAGCCGGAAACCCGCAAAGAATAAATCCTCATAAAAGACGGCTGCATTCCCGCCGTCTCCTACATACCCTGGCCTTAGACCAACGGGACCAACCTTGAACTGATAGCCACCCATGGCAAAGAAAGACGGGATGTTCAGTAACCGAGCCCGGTACTCGTCACCCAAATCATCCCCCGTGTACACAGACGGATGGTCAGCCGCATCTTTATCTGCCGGCTCCTCTGCGGCCTGTGCTTTTCCTCTGGCCTTTCCAGCAGGAACCTTTCTTTTCTTCGGGCTCGGGCCAGACTCCACATGGCCAGAAACGGAAGCAGTGGGCCCACCGTCACGAATCACGGGCCCGGTAGCCACCACCTCCTCAGCTACCTCCGCCATTTCCCCGACGATACTGTGCCCAGAAACTGACAGGCTACCGCTAGAAACGGCGTCTTCCTCCCCCATTCGAACGCCACTGATTCCCATAACACTACTCTCACCCTCGCTACTCATGCTTCAACCCAAAAGAAAACCCCAAAAAGAAAAACACAAACTTACCAAGCAACTGTTCGTCTTCGAATGGCCGTCAACAACTGAAACTCTCAGCCCCGAACACAACTGACACCGAACGCTGTAGAAGAATCCCTCGACACGGTGGACCGAATCTTCGACCTTAACCACAACACCGAAATCGTGACAGAAACTTCAAGAAACCGAAAAGCAAAACCCAGAAACTCGAAGAGAGAAGAGAGAAAAGGAAACAAAGAGTCGTAAAAATCTTCAGCAAAGTTGAAAATGAAAAGACTAAGAGAGAGAAAGGCATTTATACCTCCATCGATTTTAGCCCTGAGGCAACACGTGGCACCCAGAATCAATAAAACCTCCAATTTGCCTCTCAAAACGTGGTTCTTGAAAATCAAAATTTCCCTGCCCGCACACACCCCGTGCCACGAGACTCCAGCTGTCTCCCACCCACCCGTCCTCCACAAAGAACCTTGAGCAGACGACTCCCCTCATTACCTTTTGAACCACAACAAACGAGCCTATCTGCCACTACTGTTCAGAACAGGCGACATACACTCCACCACCCGACAACAACAAAAGACTCTACTCTAGCCGCGCAGTCGACCACTTTGTACTCGTCTCCGCGTCTGGGGGGCACTTGTTGAGTAAGAGCCCAACAGTGCCAATCTAAGGCAGTCGGCCCAGACCTCATCATCACTCGGCTTGGCCTCGCAACCGTCCGGCCTAGGCCTCATGACCACTCGGCCCAGACCAGGACTCGGCAGAACCAGCCACTATCCCACTAGGAAGATGGCCTAATGAGAAAGGCCCAATCTCCAGACCCCATGCTTAGGCAAAGCCCACATGTAGGCTCTATATATACGCACAGTACCATGCAACCAGGTATGAGATTCCTTCTTCCAGCTCCATTCTCCTAGAACCTCTCTTAAACCCTAGCTGACTTAAGCATCGGAGTGGGATCAACCGGCCACCTGTCGGTCACCCTCTTCATTGTTTTTCCTCTCTTCAGGTCGCTATCGGCTAGCTCAGACTCCCGTCGAGGTCTCAAATTTCCATACCTCAACAGATTCTTTACTTGGTGATTTTCTCTTTTCTCAGTGTCCAAAGAATAAAAAAATTTGATTTTTATTTCATTTTCACAATTAACATTTACAACTCTGTTGACGTGCTCTGTTAATTTTCTGCCTAATGTTTGTTGATTAGTTTCTTGATTTGATTGTTTGGTTGTTTTAATTTCAAACCCTAAAGTTTGGACGAAAGATGAATTTCAATTGGATCCAAGCCTATTATTGAACTTGAAGTTGAGTTTGCAAATCAGAATGTTAAATTAAGCTTATATCTTCTCGTATTTTTTAATCCTTGTTAACAATTTTATATCCGTTAATGTCCTTTGTTTCTTTTCCACCTAATTTATGTTTATTAGTTGCTTAAATTGATTGTTTGGTTGTTTTCAAACACTAAAATTTGTGGATTTTGAAGCTTTGAATTGATAAAGTTCAATTGACATCATTGGTCAAAAACATAAATTAACCTTATTCAGCTCCTCATTATTTTGAATCCTTTTCAAGGCTTTGAATTGACAGAGTTATTTATCATGTATTAGCTAATATTAGTTGAACTGGCTAGAATCACATTTACATGGTACCTACTAAGAACAAGAAGCAAGAAGAAAAAGATGCAAGCATGATAGCTTGGATAGCTCTAAAACAATGTGAGTTCATGTTTCAGTTTACTTGTGGATATCTTGTTGGAATGGTTAACTCTTAGACGGATGACACTAAAAAGATGGAATGCATGCCCATCTTTGCAATGCTTTGTATTATATATGGACACAACACTAATAGTTTTGTTGTGTCTAAAGCTTCTTCTCGCTTGACTTATTTTTAATTTTCCCTACTTAGTTAATGCTATGAAGTTTGAGGGACTGTGTGCAGAGAGATTAGTTTTTAGCTAACATAGTTAGGATCATAGCATAATGGGAGTTTTTTCTGTAATTTCTTCATTTTTAGGTAGCTTGCCTACTTGTGTGCCCCTATATTAACTTGCATTTGAGTTTGTGCATAATAATCTCAACAGGGATGCCTATGGATTTGCTTGACCTCAACATATACAAGCATATAAACAATACATTAATATCTACATATTGTATATTGTCCATCTTTGTTTAATTCTAATCAGCTTTGGCTTTCATTTATTCAAGATATAAATTTATTCTTTTAACATGTCATGCCCTGACCCAAAGTTGGCCACGTGGTAACTATCACGTTACCTCGAAGTACGTGTCCACAGTCACACACTCCAATACAATGTAAGGAATGAATTAAATATCATTGCTGCAAAACAATTTAAAGCTTAACTTAAATTAGAAATAATATTTATAAATGAAAACCATTTAATATATATAACTTAATTTAAAATCAAGTACCAGTGGAATAACTTTAAAGGAAATACTGAAGCAGTGGAAGCGAAAGAACTATTATAGTCACCAATGTCTCTAACATCCTTGTACGTGGAAACTGTATCCAACAAAGTTGGCTACGCACAGGTGAGTGATAGAGTTTCAATGAGTTTCCAATAGGGGTTAGGCAAACGGGTGCAATCCAAAAAAGGAATTATAAAATAATTTATTTTGTTTTCAAAATCTTGTCCCAAAACCTTTTCTTTAATCATAATTAAATAAAATAAAATCTCGAACGGGCTAGCTGCAAAACACTGAAGGTAACAAATAGATTTTTGCAAGAGTACATAATCAGTGTAGCAAGTAAACCTTGGAGTATTCCTAGGTCTTGAACCCAAGGGAACTGGATAAGCATTGATAATTAATCCTACCAAACAAATAAGCGTTTTGATGAAAGATTAAGAATAATTAAATCTAAAATTAAACAAAAGAAATTGGAAACAATCAATAATAAGAACTATCAAGGTTTCGAGTGCATTGGTGAATTGTTGAATGATCATGATCCAAGGAAGTTTTCGAGTGCAAAACAGGTTTTGTATAAGAATTGAAGTTTCTTTTGATTTTTCATTGAACCCTCGGTGCTGTGCTTTGATATAGCGTTGGAGTATTCTTGCTTGTTAAGTGGTAGTGTCCTCCCCTTGTATGGATTCTTTTGTGGCTTTATCCTCATGGAATAAAATTAATTCTCTTGGCCTTCCAAAAAAAAAAAGAACTATCATGGTTTAAGCTTCTTCCTAGAGTCATTTGAATTAACTAAACATGATTGATTGTGGGTCAAAGTAGCAATCACTAATCTAGTTAAGGTTCTCCCAAACTCACTTAACCTTTCTCAACTAAGTGATTATGACTGATAGGTGTGATTAACACCTACATTTTAGACCTTATTAGAACATTAATTGTGTCTATTTTGTATTGTTTAAAGTCAATTTTGCTTAATTATTCCTCACTTTAGTTAATTGTGTGTTTTATAGGAGAATAAGTGCTTTGGAGGCAAAATGAAGCCAAATGGTGCTTATTTGAGTGAAGATTTGAAGAAAATTAAAAGAAGTGCTCGCCTAGGCTGGATGAAGTTCAACTAGGCCCGGTAGAGATGATTTGCAATAGAATATGATTTCCAGACTTCGATCGGGGCCAGGTCAAGACTTAACCGGGGTCTAATAAAGCTTTAAAAGTGACACACCAGATTAGAATTTTAGCGCATCTTGGACTTGTGTTTTTTACCTAGGGCACAATAAATAGTGAGTTAGATTATCAAAAAAGGTGCTCGGCAGGGGAGCCACTCAAGAAACTTAGGGAGATTAAGATTTGAGGAGAAATTTATCAAGATCGATTGGGAGGTTTTTTGAGATTTTATTTTCACTGTTTTCTTGATGCTTATTTTTGTTTATCTTGTTTGTTTTATTTACATTATGTATAGCTAAACCCTATTCAGGATTTAGGTAGATTTTAATATGAATTTCATTTTAATATAAACATGATTTGATTTTATATTTTTCTTGTGGTTAGATTTTTCTTCTTTGCACTTAATTGTTGGTTATTTGCCTGATCACCTAGCAATCAATCTTTGGGAATTTACGAACTGGGAGGAGAGTAGAATCCGAGCACTAGGAAATAAAACATTCAGACATTAGATTAGGGATAATCTAATTCTTTATGGTAGCAATAAATCCTATGATCTTAAAGTTCTCGATTAATTAGGTTATAGATTGAGGGGTCATAATCACTTAGTTGAGAAAGGTTGAGTGGGTTTGGGAGAAACTTTAACTACATTAGTGATTGCTACTCTAATCCATAATCAGTCATGTTTAGTTAATTCGAATGACCTTAGAAAGAAGCCTAAACCTTGATAGCCCTTTACGTTATATTTTAGCTTTAGTTATTTTAAATTTTATTCAAATATCTTATTTGTTTACTAGGATTAATTATTAGTACTGATCCGATTCGTTTGGGTTTGATACCTAGGAATACTTCTGGGATTACTTGCTATATTGATTCTGTACTCTTACAGAAATCAAGTATCAAGTTGGTGTCATTGCCCGGGAACTGGCATTCAGTGCTTATTAGTTAGTTCTAGTTTTCTTTTGGTTTTATTGCAATTTTTTTGTTTTGTTTTGTTTTGTGTTTAGCATTTGTATTTCTCTTGTGTAGATAGCCATTATCACTTTGTGGTATTTTGAAAAATGGTTGAAGTTAAACAACATAAAGTATAACCTAAATCTGGTTGAAGATACACCTGAAGCGGTCAAAAGTGGTAAGAAATACTGCTTAAACAGAGCCTGACTATACCAAGGTCGAGAGTCGACCAGCCCTTGGTCAAAACTCCTAGGATGTTGACAATTTTAAACAGGTTCTGACCAGACCCTAGAGCAAGTTCGACCAAGCCAAGGTCGAAAGGCTTTTCCCACAAAAAAAATGATTTTGGCTTAGGACTTTCATGCATTGCATAATAGACACAGTTGCATTGTAGGAAATACATTTAATTTTTTTTATGGTATGTAATTAGGTAACTTTTAATATGTTTTGCAACTCGCTTTCTTTTTTTTGTTATTTTTTTGTTTATTTTTGTTTGATTAACCTCTCATACTTTACGATGTTTATTCCTTTACTACGAATACCAAGAGCCAATAGGGAGCAATGATCGAGTATAATTTTGCATCAAGAACAGGGAGTGTCACTTTCCTTCCTCTATGATATTTTGTATGGGGTACAATGTTGAGGACAGCCATCTTAAGTGTGTGGGGATGGTTTACATTTGACTTTTTCTTTAGATTTTTTTGGTGTTTTTCTGTATTATTTGTGTAATTTTTATTTGTTTTCTTTTTGCATGTTTAACTTGTTAGTTAGTTAGATTAATGGATTAGGCCATTATATGATTAGGTGAAATTTAGCTAATTGATATGAGTTCCATAATGTGATTAGTTAATTTTACTAAGCCTAAATATTTGGATCATATATTGATTTTGCTAAATAACATGTCTTGAGTTAGTAACGAGTGTAACCGGTGAGCTTTTGAACCTTCAACAATTTCTTGCTTTTAGAGTGTTATCTTCCTATTGTTACACTTCTAGAACTTGCATTGTGTCTATTTGAGACTACATATTCATTTAATAAGTATTCATGGATTTGATTGAGGTAGTAGGATTGAGTTTGTGCCAAAAAGCAATCCTAATGGAAATTAATCCCTTAGTGAACCCTTTCAAGCCTAAAAGAAAACTCAATAGCTTATTTCTTTCTAAACTTATCCAAAGAACCCTATGCTTAACTGCAAAACAATTGAATGTCCTTTGAGTTCTAAATGAGTAGAGTTTTCAATTGGAAATTTGGTGATGTGGAAGGTTTGCATAAAATAAGTGTGGGGGTTTTTCTTCATGAATTGAGGATGGTGGTGGAAAATTTTGAAAAAGAGAATCTACCGAAAAAAAAAGTGAAAAAAATTGAAAATGAAAAGAAAAAAAAAAGAAAAGAGAGAAAAATTGATAAAAAAAAAAACTTGTTTGCATTTTTTGATTTGAAACATGCTGGAATTCTCTTCTGTGCAAATGATGAAAGAAAAGAGGATTTAATGGGTTATAAAGAACTTGGTGGAGTGTGAGATAAAGTCTGAATTTATTTGATGCTCTACTAGTTTAGAACAATTTGAATATCCTTTTTCCCTTTCTTTCTTGAACACATTACAACCCTACGGAAATACCTTTCTCAATCCATGTATGTATTATATAAGGGAGTAGTCGAGATTAGATTAAGTGCAAGCATATGGTAAGTTAATGTTAGAGAAAGATCTTGAGTTCATCCCTTTACTAAACACTTTATTTTTTGCGATAAATACTATATCCAGTGAGGTTATCTAGCCCAAGCATGTAAATTAGTGAATGAAATAGACATGGTACTTATGTATTTAGTGTTTGGTAGATTTAATTATGATCATTATGCTATTTATGTTGTTAGTTGAATTTTTGCTTATTATATATCATGGTTTATGAAGGGAGTCTACTTGCTTTCTAACTTGTTTGTTTTTGGTGTAATGTTTGTGAGTAGCGTTCCGATAAACCCTCAAGAGACTATAACTCCTCCTCTTTGGACACTTAGGAGTTTACAGGCTTGTGGCATACGCTAAATGCCACCGTACACCTACGAAAGTGGAATTCATTCCTTATTTGTTAGTTAGAGTTAGATAGGTATTTAGAATTGCTTAGGGACAAGCAATTAGCTAAGTGTGGGGGTATTTGATAGGTGTGATTAACACCAATATTTTAGACCTTATTAGAACATTAGTTGTGTCTATTTTGTATTGTTTAAGGCCAATTTACTTAATTATTACTCACTTTAGTTAATTGTGTGTTTTGTAGGAGAAGATGTGCTTTGGAGACAAAATGAAGCCAATTGGTGCTTATTTGCATGAAGATTTGAAGAAAAATAAAAGAAGTGCTCGTCTACGCTGGATGAGGTTCAACCAGGGCCGGTTGAGATGATTTGCAATAAAAGATGATTTCCAAACTTTGACCGGGGCCCGGTCGAGACTAACTGGGGTCTGATCAAGCTTTTGAAAGTGTCGCATCTGATTAGAATTTTAGCGCATCTTGGACTTGTGTTTTTAACCTAGGGCACTATAAATAGAGAGTTAGACTATCAGAAAAGGTGCTGGGTAGGGGAGCCGCTCAAGAAACCTAGGGAGATTAAGATTTGAGGAGAAATTCATCAAGATCGATTAGGGAGTTCATCTGAGATTTTATTTTCACTATTTTCTTGATGCTTATTTTTGTTTATGTTGTTTGTTTTATTTACATTATGTATAGCTGAACCCTATTTGGGATTTAGGTAGATTTAATGTGGATTTCATTTTAATATAAACATGATTTAATTTTATATTGTTCTTGTGGTTAGATTTTTCTTCTTTGCACTTAATTGTTGGTTATTAGCCTAATCACCTAGTAATCGATCATGGGGAATTTACGAACTGGGAGGGGAGTAGAATCCGAGCATTAGGAACAAAAACATTTAGACATTAGATTAGGCATAATCTAATTCTTTATAATAGCATTTAATCCTAGGATCTTAAAGTTTTCGATTAATTAGGTTATAGACTGGGAGGTCATAATCACTTAATTGAGAAAGGTTGAGTGAGTTTGGGAGAACCTTTAATTAGATTAGTGATTGTTACTCTGGCCCATGTTCAGTCATATTTAGTTAATTCGAATGACCCTAGGAAGAAGCCTAAACCTTGATAGCCCTTTATGTTGTAATTTAGCTTTAGTTATTTTCAATATTTTTCAAATATCTTATTTATTTACTAGGATTAATTATTAGTACTGATCCTATTCCCTTGGGTTCGATACCTAGGAATACTTCTGAGATTACTTGCTACACTGATTCTGTACTCTTGCAGAAATCAAGTATCATTGACCTCCCAGTCTATAACTTAATTAATCAAGAACTTTAAGATCCTATGATTTATTACTACCACAAAGAATTAGATTATCCCTAATCTAATATATAAATGTTTTCCTTCTTAGTGCTCGAATTCTACTCCCCTCCTAGTTCATAAATTCCTAAAGATTGATTACAAATGGTCCGGGTAAAAACCAACAATTAAGTGAAAAGAAGAAAAATCTAACCATAAGAACAATATAAATCAAATCATGTTTCATTAAAAAGAAATCCCAATTGAAATCTGCCTAAATCCCAAATAGGACTTAGCTATTCATAGTGTAAATAAAACAAACAAGATAAACAAAAATAAGCATCAAGAAACTAGTGAAAATAAAATCTCAGAAGAACTCCCAATAAATCTTGATGAATTTCTTCTCAAATCTTGATGAATTTATGTTTCTTGAGTTGCTCCCCTGTGAGCACCTTTTCTGATAGTCTAACTCTCTATTTACAGTGACCCAGGTTAAAAATTATAAAATCTCGAGTCCAAGATGTGCTAAAATTCTACTTAAATGCATCACTTTAAAAAGCTCGACCAGGCCCTGTATGATCTCGACAGCCTCTGGTTGAACTTCATCCAGCCCAGATCGAACACTTTTTATGATTTTCTTCAATTCTTCAAGCATTTAGGCACCAATAAGCTTCATTTTGTATCCAAAGCACATCTTCTCCTTACAAAACAAACAATTAACTAAAGTAAGGAATAATTAAGGAAAATTGACCATAAATAACATAAAATATATAATTAATACTTTAATAAAGTCTAAAATTAAGCGTTAATCACACCTATTAGAAGGCTCGACCTTGTGATAGTCGCATGCCTCACTACATCGCGGGTTAATTCATTTAACTTAAAACATATATTTTTCTTTCTCTCTTTAGCTCATTCTCTCAACGGTGTTATTTGTTATGGGTGGACACAGCTACAATCTAGCCCTGACGAGTTTCTTTCCATGTCTCTAAATCCCAAGGTCCCCTAATCATCATGCCCCTCAAAACACGACACATAGTTACATGGTCGGTGGCATGCCCTACTCAGTCCACTCCCTTTCATCAGAGCATCAAGTCTCTTTCTCATCTATCGTACCCCTCGTCGGGTGGTGTCGGTTCATCGTCGTTCTCATCTCACATATATATATATAAAGATATATATAAAACATAAAACATAAATATAAAACATACACAAATAACATTTATAATTTCTTAAAATGATCCCACCCACTAAGTTGGTGGGATCAAAACAAAAGTGTGTACGGAGGATTACTCCATTCCTAAAACATTTGTATAATATTTTGTAAAACATTTTATACTTTAAAACATTTTAAAAAATTTAACCCTGATGGTGAAATAATGAAATTTAAGCCACTCACAGTAATGGGATGTTTTATACTCCCAATGAATCTACGATGATCAATCTCCGAAGCGTCACTGCACTTGATTGCTCGAAAACCCTAATACATGGAAAATCATGTTAGATACCTAACTTGAACTTACCAAAATGTTTTCGAGGCTCTAAGATGTTCAAAATCAGAGTTTAGAAGTGATCTAAGGGTTAGCAAAAGTTTCGGAAAAGTTTTAGGTCAAAAATATTCGGGAAAAATTACCAAAATTCCCCGAGACCCTTATGCGTAGGCCGCCTACAAACTTGACTCCTGTGCAAGAGGCGAAGGCAGAAACCCAAATGGCTCTGTTTCTCCTCCGTTTCTTCGTGGATCAACCTACAAATCAAAACATAACATCCTTGCAAAACCTAAAACAAGATTACCAAGACCAATCCTGAAACAAATGGCTCAAAATTCACAACTTTCTAACCTAACTCCATTTAATACCTAAAAACTAACACCTAACTTTGAAAGCTTATAACTTTTGATTTACTCCATAAATTGATGTAAGGTTAGAGGCATTAGAAAGCTTAAGGAGTCTACTACAACATACTAAAATCATCTTGATCCATTGACTAGACTGTGAGATATGATCGGATCTTTCTTATGGTGCCAAGAGCTCCTTCTTGCACCTTTTTGCATTTTCCTTTCTTGCTCCTTCAATTTAGCCTAAAGCAGTTGGGGATTTGTTTTGGGATGTTTAGGGGAGTGTTTAAAGGGTGGTTGAGGTGGTGGTTTAGGTGGAGAAGGTGGAAGAGCAAGGAAGAAAAGAAAAAAAAAAGAAAAGAGAAAAATGAGGGGAAAGGGTCCGGCCTTCCCCTTATAAGTGACGGGTCCGGCATGGGACCTATGCAGGTCCATCATTGAACCTCCTCTTCTTCTCCAATTCTCTTTCTTCTCAAATTATCCCTCCATCAACAGTGACTTCGGTGCTAGTTTGGGTCAATTCTGGTTCTAGAAGTCTCTTTGGTCTCTGTTTCAATCCATTTTCTTTCGTAGACTTCCATTCACTTCTCCAAACTCCTTCCTATGCTTGATTACTTATCCAATTGAAGCCCAATTAGGTCACATATAAGTTCCATTACATGTACAAACCTAATTAGGTTTGGGGTTTCCATAAGATTCTATTGGTCAATCCGTGCACTATCTAGTTCCTTATCTTCCAACTCTGTCTTATTTATATCTTCGATATCTTCATCATTGACCACATCAATATTTATACACACCCGGACTACCATATCTTTTGTACCTTCTTTTACCATTCCAATTGTACGAAAAAGTTTGAAAAAGGTCAAAATGTGTCACAATAGCTTACTTTGAGGAGCCATTGGCATCTTATTCATCTATGATGTCACTAATGAATCATCCTTCAATAGTAAATCCTTAATTCTCTTTCTTTTACTTAATAGTTTAATTTGAGTTTTTGTTGTTTAAGTTTACATTTTAACTTGTTTTGCGCAATTTGTATATATGATATATTGTAGGGAAAGCCATCCCCTGCAAGGTGTTATTTACAGCTTTGCCTCTCAATGTTTGCAATATGAATCCTTATTTTGTAGAGCATTAAGTAAGCTTTTGTACTATTATTATATAGAAATGTTCTACTCTAAGCCTATGAAGTTCCTTGGAAAATTGAATATATCTTAATGACAAAATGAATATTGGGTTCTAGGATAAAAATAAATTGTTATTGCTTAATTGGTTAGGCTATTTCGTTAAATCATCAACTTTCCACTTAATCTCTCACACTATGAGCTACAGGAACCTATTTCTTCAAGTTTGTAAGGCTATAATCTATTTAGAAATTGCTGCTGCAAGGTAATATACATTATCCTTGTTCTTTGTTAATGAATTTACTAAAAATTAAAAAATTTCGATTAGATTAATTTGTTTATAAATATAATTGCTACGAGATTTTTATGCTTGAGGAGGTTATATTTGATATACAACAACCTGTAAAGTTAAGTGGAATATAAGACAAGGCTTAAAATAGATCATTTAATTCATTACCGAATGGTCTAAAGGTGTTTCTCTTCTTTCTATTAATCTTTTTTTTAAATCATAAATTTGATTTATTATTTAAATTCTATTTTATTTAAAATTCCTTGTGATTGAGACAATGTCTGAAAAGGTAAAAGCCAAAATTAAAGAATCTTCCTATACTTAATTTTGTTAGGATTGCAACACAATCTATAATGTCTTTTTGCCCCCTTAAATTGTTACATGATGTGTTAAAATTTCCTCTGTGCTTCTGGAAAACTGGTGAATTGAACAGATGAGTGAATTGATGTTTATGTCAGCTATAAGGAGTGGTTTACAACAACATATCCTGCTTCTAGACAAGTGACTATAGAATTTACTAGGTGTAACGGGCGAGCCTTGCACTCGATGTCTAACTTGACCGTGTGACACTTGGATAGGCTCTCCCAATCAAGTTAGTCAAGAGTTTGTTTGACTCTGAACAAGCACACAATAAGCCACAGATTAGTATCACTAGCCACAAAGATAGCCCTCATGGCATTGCCAAGCTAGTACGGTGACCCCTATCTAACCCGAGGAAATTTTTTTATTATTAATAGCATCATGTATTACATCAAGGCAACAAAGCAACAAGGCAACAAAGCAACAAAGCAACCAAGCAACAAAGCTACCAAAAGGGAAACATCGATTGTATTAATCCGTAAGGCTCACCATACCACTTGAGGGCCAGAAGGGCAGCCCTAGGTGGTTGGTGATGCATACCTTAACCAGTGAGGCAATCCAACGATTACGTCGATTGCTCACCCCCTTTAAGAGCTAACGAGATTTTATAGGTATTTTACTAACAACCGTTGGGATGTTTGAAATGAGGACACTTTTCCTAGATTACAAAAGACTACCCATCATCTAGCCTCTACCCGGCCATGGTGTGACCATGACACTAGGCCTGCGTTTATTGTCGTGTCATTTTACTTGTGTGCATAAAAGCACATGGTAAAGTATGAATGCTCTAATCAAATGTTTCATTTTTTCCTTGTTCTTAAATAGGTGTCTTTTCAATGCTTGTGTTGAACTCCAAAAACTTTTATGTTAAAAATACATGCAATATTTATATTTAGTTCCCTAGTAGCTTACATTTTAGCCTATCTGTTGTGTTTGAGTTTTCTATTTTGACTATAAAGATACTTGTGGGATTCTATTTCAGGATCCCAAGTAGGGGATTGTCAATATTTGGTTGAAATCAGATGGAACGACTTGGTGTGGTCAAGTCTTGGAAGCTAATGGAGAGAATGCTTTTCTAATATGCACTATGTAGATGGTTTCCTGTGGCTTCTACTAATTTTAGACTCCATTTTCCTTTTAAGAGAAGTATTTTAATCCAGTTTTAATTAATATAACATTATTGAGTATGAATTTGGTGAGCCAAGAATGTGCAATTGGGTTATCTAATTATTTTGATAGATATTTTAGCCTTTTGGCTAAGAAGGTTTCCATTATTCATTTGTTTTCTCTGTATGGTTTGTTTAGGTTTTAACTCCTAAAAAGGTTGAATTTATTTTCTTTTCAAAATTAACCATTTAGCGGGGGTTAAAACCCCCTAGAAATATTTAAAGAACACCAGCCAATATTTTTTACAAATGAACACTAAAAATTGTCTATATATAATGAACGGCTGTTAAATATTGAAATAGCAGGGGTTATAAAATCGCTGGTAAATACAGTATTTACCAAGGGTCACTTCATCCCTGTAGAAACCTTTATCGACTTTTGAATAGTCAGCTCAGGTCCAGGGGTTTTCTACCTGCTGGTAAATATTTGATTCGGGGGTTATAAGCCCAGGAAAAAGTGTTTCTTAATTAGCTCCCACTGAAAGTGTTCTTTTTTGTAGTGCGTGTGGATGGATACATAATTAATATGAAGTTTTACTATATGACTTATCTATCACCTATTAACATAACTCTTCATTAACTGATCCACTTTTTTATTATTCTAAAATCTTATTATTATAATTTAAAAAAAAAACAAAACTTATCTTGTAAATAAGATAATATTTAAAATATAGTGTTAAACTTTTGTGATATGCATAAGAATTGGACAAATCAGAAGAAGTTACGTTAAGAAAGTTGTAAACGGAATATATATATATATATATATATATATAGATATAGGCAAGTTAACAAATATTTTTCATTAACATGTAATCAAATAGTATTGTCCGCATTGACATCGCCCTACTCAATAAAGGCACCTGTAGGCTAAACCCAAATGAGTCAAGCCTTGAACATGAACTTCAAGATTCGAACCCAACCCAACTCAGATCTTCTCGAATCAAGAAACCATCAAAATTCATGACCAACACTCAATCCATTCATACCCAATAATTCGTTTGTAATTTTTTTTCTATATTCTAATTTATTGGATTTTTGCTGGAACCTTTGTGCTTCCGCTATCCTCTTTCATTTATTCATCTGTTTTTTTTTTGGAAGTTTTAATTTATTTGTCCCTTATCATAAATAAATAACAAATAATCAATTCTCATTTTTACCCTTTATTTTCTTTTCTTACTGTCACATAATTATACAAAACCCTAAAAACTCTTACAAACATCAAGGAAAACAAGGTATTAATCAAAATTTCTTAAACTCTATGAAAGTCAATGGGTGAACAAACATATAGAGACAAAGGGAGTAAATGTCACGCCCCGGCCTGCCTGTCCGGCCGCGTGGCAACTGCCGTACCACCTCGAGATGCGTGCCATGAAAGGCGGGCTATCTGAGATGGCACAAGGTATAGAAAGAGTATCATCACTGCAAAACCATCAAAACTAAACTTTAGTTAGAAAATATTTATAATAATAAATAATAAAAAGAACACTAGTGGATTAATTTAAGGAATAACTTACGTAGCGAAATATACTAACTCCTAAGCCACCAACCGCTCCTATGAGCCTCCAATCGATCTAGCGTCCTCACACATGGGAACCACATCCAACAACATTGGATACAGGTGAGTGACAGAGGTTCAATGCAAAGCCAAATAGGTTTAGGGAGTTTGGGTAATTCCAAAATAATTTAGAAAACATTATACGTTTCTTTTAAAAACCTTTTCCAAAACACTTGCCCCAAATCCTTTTTAAGTAAAACAATAATAATAATAATAATAATAATAATAATAATAATAATAATAATAACATCTAACTATGGGCTGACTGAGAAAACACAACGAGGCTCGACCTTGGCCGTGGTCGAGGATCTTGTATTGTCGAGGGCTATTCCTTTTCTTTTCTTTTTAAAACTTTCCTTTAATAAGGAAACTACATTCTTTTAAAATCTTTTCTTATGAATATATATATATATATAGAAAGATATCGGTATCTCTCTCTAAGCCCGTTGCCTCGACGGTGCCATTCGCGGTGTGGTAACAACTACATCAACCCTGGCGAGTCTCCCTCCGTGCCTCTCTATTCCTGGTCATACACTCATCGTGCCCCTTCAAAAAGGCAGTCGATGCTCACTCCATCACATAAAGCACCGAGTCTCATCAAGTCATCTCTAGGACTCCGTCTCTCATATGTATGATCGTGTCCCGTCGGGCACTCATATCATACCTTTCATATTTAAATATAAAAACATACATACATACATATATCTTATAAACTTAATTTTCTCAAAACCCTTGCCCTTGTGGTATATAACAACGTGTGTGGCGGTGTGAGGGAATACCTGAATCCAAAACATTTAATTAAAACATTTCAACAATAATAAAAGCATTTAACCCTAAATGGCTAGACACTCAACACAAGGCCACTCACAGTGTTGGGAGGTTCGTACACTCCCAGTTGTCCTACGAAGATCGATCTCCGGAACATCGCCGCACTCAATTGTCTGGAACCCTAATTACACGGAAACACGTGTTAGCATTCATAATCAATCTATGAATGCACCTATGAGGCTCTATTATGACCTAAGATGATGTTTAGATGAGTTTCAGGGCTTAGAAAAGTGTCCAGGAAGGTTTTGGGTCAAAATCGGACACTTGGTGAAAAATTACGATTTTACCCCTTTGACCAAATTGACTCCTGCTCGGGATTGGAACAAGTCCCGCGCAGGACTCAACAAAATTGGTCACTCCTGCACGGGAGTGGCTAGGGTCCTGCATGGGAGGAGAGTTGGAAGCTCGAAACCTGAGGCATTTTCTCGATTTTTGAGCCCATTGCTCCACGGTTTCACCTGAAAATCGAAAAATGCAATCCTCTCAACTCTTAGACGCGTTTACCGAAAGAAAACCGAGAATCATCAATTCAAAGTTCTTAGATCTAAAATCTAAATCTAAATCTAGCTAAAAAGCTAGATTTAACTTTGAATCGAGATCTCTCCTAGACCTATGCATGGAAATGTGTACAAATTAAGTATAACGTAAATCTAGGTGAGTAGAATAGCATACTAGAAACTCACCTTGATTTGTCTGTCGGTTTGTCTAGATCGGCCAAAAGTTCGAAGTTGCTCCAAAAGAGCAAAAGAGAGAAAAGAGGAATGAGAGAAAAAGAGAAAGAGAGAAATGAGGGGGGAAGAGGCTTGGCCTCCTCCCTATTTATAGGGAAGCCTGACACTAGGCCTACTCAAACCCCGAGCCAGACTTTCTCTCCTTTTTTCTAGCTCTCCTAATCTCAATCCTTGGCCTAATTCGCTGACTTTCACACCAATGGATATCCAATCCATTGGCTACGGACTTAAAGAAGTCCAATTGGAGTTTAGTTGCTTCCATGCATGGTCAATCACCCCATTTTCCAACTCTATCTTATCCTAAGCTTGGCTTCTCTTCATAATCAGCCACATTCGGACCGACGTATTGTTCAAATTAATACTCCGTCTTCACTGTTCCGTTGATATGGGTGTGTCAGTAAAAGTTACTCAACTTCCTTTTTCTAATATAAATTCATCTGTATCTGGTAACTACATTGTATCACTACAAGAAAAATTGCCAATAATCACTGATAAAGGCACAGAAAATGATAAAAAAATCCATGAAAATATTTATTTCCCACCGATTTTACAACAGAAAAAAATTCGACTAGTATAAGCCTGTGAGAAAAATTTTTCCACGGATTGAGAAATTCATGGCAAAGATTACCAACATCCATAAACCGTAAGAAAATCTGTTAGAAAATTTGATCAGGGCGATGAAAAATTCCCATGTCCTATTTGCCACCAATTTGTGTGTGCCCCATGTAGCGAGAAAAATTCCTACAAATTTTGCAATGAATTTTTTGTTGGATAAATTGGTTATGATTACAACGGATTTTACTATGGCATTTTTTTTTGTAGGTAGCGGTGGGAATATACAGGGGGAAAATTCCAACGATTTTTTCTGTAGGAATTTTTTTTGCCGGAATCGGCCATTTTTCTTAGAGTGTATCCTGACTAATCTGAAATCAAGCCATGTCGGACCCAAATGGAGGAAATTCTTCTAAATTTATTTCATCCATTTACATATTTGAACAAGATACCTTACTTAAAGAGTATCAAACTCTTTGTACTGAACCTAACAAATGGTAATCACTCAACTTCTTATTAAAGTTCCCACCTTAAAAAAGAAAAAAAAAACTCAAACTTTCGTTACATAAAACAAATTGCAGGTCTTGGTAATTTGTTAGTTAAATGAATGAGATGTCCAACAACTGAATGTTTAAAAATTAAAATGCATGTGTCTGATAAAATTTTGTTATTTAATTTAAATTAACAAAAATTACAGAGATTCTTTTAAAGAAAAAAAATTATTTAATACCCACTTTAGTTCTTGAACTATATAAAAAAAATAAACCGGTCCCTAAAATTTTATTTGAGATAATTACATAGCCAAAATTTTATTTTGGGACACATAAGTCCTTGGATAGTCGAAAACTTGATAGAAACCGTTTAATCCATTACCTAGTATTGACGTGCCTTTTCTACATCAAGTTTTTAATTTAAAAATAAAAATCATAGTTCTTGATTTTTAACAGTTTCTATATATTAAGTTTTCTTTCATTCTACAGCTTATGTGTCTCAAAATAAAAGTTCATGGATCAATCTATCATCTCAAATAAAAATTTAAGATCAATATGTTTTTTTTTATATAATTCAGGTTAAACCAAAATAAATTAGGATTGAAATTTCATGCTTGATTAAGGCTTAATAATAATAAGCTCGGCCTGATTTATGATAATTATTTGATGCTGATTAGAGGGTGAATCAAATAATTATTAATTAACATGAATATAGTAATAGGATGTTCTTTTTTTATAAGAATTTGATGCTAAAACCTTCCATGCTGGGGCTGAAAACTGTTCCTTACAATCAAAGGCGTGTAATTATGATGTGGCAGATTATGACTGGCCGTGTGAAACAGAAATTAGAAAGCTGAGAAATAGTGAGACAGAGAGAATTTAAGGCTTGGCCCGTAGCTAGACTAGTCTATAAAAGGGGACATACAATGCATAATTACACACGCATCTCTTAACAAAACCTACAGGTCAGGAGTATCAGCAGCCAAGAAACCAAGCAAAAACAATGGCTTCCTCTCTAACTGGAAAGCTGGATGGATATGTGGAAATTGAGGCTTCGCCCCAAGCTTTTTATCATATGTGGCTTCACAGGCCACACCATATCAACAACGCCTGCCCTGACAAGGTACAGGCATGTGATTTACATGAAGGTGACTGGGGAAATCAGGGAGCCGTCGTTTGCTTCAGTTATTTTCATGGTAAGAATACTTGGTTTTGATTCAATTGTGAAAGAGATATTATTGATGTTTCTCTCAAGTTTGTCTTTCATACTTATTGTTATCCGGACTCTTGTTATTGTAATTGAAACTAAGAGTCCAACACTCTATACTAACTCAATACAAAGTAATAAGGTTTTACTTTGTCATTGCATATGAATCATCGAAGATGGGAAGGCCAGAATTGCAAAGAATTTAGTCGAAGTGGCAGATCCAAAGACCAATTCAGTCACTTGGAGAGTTCTTGAAGGAGACCTACGGGAGGAGTATAAAAGCTTCGTAGGGACAGTTTCAGCATCTCCGAAGCCAAACGGTAAGGGGAGTATAGTGCGCTGGGTTTTTGAATACGAGAAGCCGCATGAGGGTACTCCACCTCCCGAGCAATTGCGGGCGTTTCTTTTGGGAGTCAGCAAAGATATGGGTACTCACCTCTCCAAAGCATAATTACAGAGTGCTTCTCTCTCTGCTTTGTGTTGCTACGATAGAAGAATAATGAATAAAGGCTGCTTGGGGCAGCTCGACAAGCGCCGGTAGATCATGCTGGCAGCTAGCTGTGTGTTGGGTTGATATGCTTGTTTACTTTCTTGTATTAATGTTATAGCTTCCTATCCTATGCATGGTTTAGTGTGAAGATGTACTATTTCCTTCCGTTTATGTTAGTGATATCATACTATAAATTTTATATATTCTGCTTCTATTTTTATATTCAATATAGTTAATAATGCTACACAATGCTTCCCTAAGGCTTTGTTTGGTAGGAAATATGGAAAATTGAAAAGAAAGAAAATAGGAGATGGAGAAAAATAGGAAGATAAAAAATAAAATTAATTTTCCTCTTGTAGGAAAGATGAAAAAATTAATTTTCTTTCCTCTCATTAGTTGATAGAAAAGAAAAATGAGCAGGAAGAAAATCAATTTAATATACTTTTATCATTATATCATTTATTTAGTATGCTAGTGAATAGTGGTGTTATATATTAGAATGCTTTTGGTAATGAAGGATATATAACTACTTCTACCTTAATTAATTATACTCACATTGTTTCTCTCCATTTTTCTTTTCAATTTTGAAGAGATTTTAAATATGAAACATGAAAGAAAACATCCATCTTTTTAATTTTCTTTCCTCTAAAATTTCTCTCCAACTAACCCTAATTTAAAATTTATTTTTTCTCCACTTTTCTCTTCTACTAAACGAGGCCTAAAAGGATGTTTATTTGACATGAATCAAACAACATTAATATTTTTCCTTTGATCATTCATACTTTTTTTTTCTTATATTTCATAATATATATATATATATATATTTATATATATGCAGCTATGTGTTATGTTTGAAATGTTTGGTCTTTCTATAAAAACTAGAAAATGACCCTAAATAACTAGGAATTTATGATTAAAGTGAAGTCACGAAGTAAAAAAGGTGAATGGGGGAAAACCTACAAAAAAAAAAAAAAACCCGACAATTCATTATGTGTTTGGGTTGAATTAGTTAGGCTAATTTCCACTTGTTGCAATTCGCATGGCCCACATTTTACTGCTATTTTTCTTTTTATTTATTAATGGCTGAATACTCAAATTGTTCCATAAACTATATCTTTTTTGATACATTGGTCTCTAAATTTTTATTTGGAACAATTGACCCCTCAAACTATTATTTTGGGAGAACTAACCCTTCAAACTATTATTTTTAGGACAATTAACCCCTCAAAACTATTATTTTTAGGACAATTAACCCTTCAAAACTATTATTTTGGAACAATTAATGCTTTAAACTTATTATCTTGGGACAATATAACCCTTGAGGGTTCCATACAATTAAGGTTATATTGTCCCAAAATAATATCACAAGAGTTAAACATTTAGCAAGTTTTTAATTAGTTTTTCAGATTTGCAAATCCTTATATGCACTTAAGTATTATAGTAGTTACGTTTTGTCTCCAGAGGATTATCACTGATTATTTTCTTTGATTATTTTAAGGGGTTTATCAAATGATTTAGACTTTTTTTTTTCTTTTGAAAGGAAATTATATTATATTGGTCATCATAAAAATAAATTCCTGTTCTTCTTCTTCTTCATATGAATCTATATCTCTAACAGCGACTTTGGAGAGGATTTAGCTTAAATCATCTATGCTTTCGCCAAAATAGAATTCATTTTCTTCTTTTTCTAAGAATTTTATGAATTTTCTAGCATTTTTTTTACGACAATTAGCTCTATGACTTCGTCACAAATATAACATTTGCATTCAGATTCTGTCTTAGAAGTTTTTCTTTTTTGATATAAATTTAATCACAAATTTAAAAGTAATTGACTTGCAGATTAAGTCTTAAACTTAAGATATTTAGGGTATATTTGTTATATCAAATTTGATTGAATAGGTTAAGGAGGAAAATTACATGTAATTTGTAATGTGGTTTTTTGTATTGTAAGGAGGATTATTCATATGATGACTTAATCCTATAGAAATGAAGAGGATTCACTCGTCCTATAAATAATCCTTTCCATAATACAATTTAATGTCGTACTATAAAACCACATTACAAATTGTATGTAATTTTTCTCCTCATTCTATCGAATCCAATCTGATGTAACAAACATGCCCATACTTGTTACACTGGATTGAATTGGATAGAATGAGGAAGAAAATTACATGTAATTTGTATTGTGGTTTTATAGTATTGACATAGATTTGTATTGTGGGAGAGATTATTCATAGGATGACTTAATCATTTAACAATAGAGAGAATTGACTTATCCTATGAATAATCCTCCCTACAATTAATACAAATTTATGTCATTACTATAAAATCATACTACAAATTATATGTAATTTTTTTCTCATCCTATCCAATCCAATCCAATATGATGAAAAACACGTGCCCTTATAGTGTCCGGATTTTAATGGTTGTAATTAATAATTTTGTTACACCAAGTGAAACTAAATAATGGAACAAAAATAGTTCATCGGTGTTGAACATTTCATTTTGTTAAGTAAAGGAATAATCTGTTTGGAGTTGAATTTCACTTACTACAAGAAAACCACGGAATTGTGACCGTAAAATTGCAACTGACAAAATGGTCGCAAAATTGTGACCACCGTTGTGACTCATTTATGACTAGAGGTCGCAAAAAAGTTGCAAATATGGTGATAAAAGAAAGGCAGGAGGACTTGATCACAACACTAGTCGCAAATTTTGACAGAAGACTTTGTACCCTTTTGGTGCTTTTGAAGGTGGTTGCAATTTTTGATTGACGGTTGTACCACCACAATGCCATAGTAGCAAAATTGCAATGACCTTGCGACCATAGTTTTTTATTTGTGATGACCGATTGTTATAAATTAAATAAAAATATTTGTAGGAAAAGAAAAAAGATTTAATATGTAAAGAAATTACGACCATTATTGCAACCATTCTCATATAAGTGGCAAATTTGGCAGCAAAATGGGTCACAGCTTCAGTCGTAAATTTTTTTCCAAATTTTTTGTTTTTCTTTGAATTTAAATTTTTAACATTTCATGGGTGTGTGACCAATTTTGCAACTGTTTCTTATCGCAAACACATTTAAGATGGCGCACTTTGTTCTCGCTTTTTTTTTTCTTAATACCACTTCTGCAATGTCCTTTCTTCATTTACCTTCCTTTGAGTCATATCTCCCTTATTCTTCTCCACTTATCTTCTCCTGGGGAATGATTACTTTGTCAAAATAGGCAAGTGATTACTTTGTCAAAATAGGTGACTCCCCTCCTCGAAAAATTTTGGACCCATACATTTCTTTTCCTCTAATTTCCTATCTCTTAGTTCTTTCCATCCTACATTCTTTATCATTTGTCTTTCCTTTTATCTCATTCAATTCCAACTACCATCCTCGTTTATCTTCTTCTTCTTCATTTCTTCTATCTTAATAGTCATATTTTTCTTCCTTAGAGTCCCACTAATTCGTTTGCCAATTCTTCTTTTTATTGCCTAATTCCTTACACCTTCATTCACTTCTATACACCTTGACACTTCTGTCACGCTCCGACCCAAGGGCTCGGTCACTTGACAACCACCGTATCACCAAGAGATGCATGCCTCGAAAGACGGGCTATCCAAGATGGTATAAGGCATAAATAAGGGGTACTCGAGCAATAATTGAAATATGTAATGAAAATAGTATAGAAAATATTATAAAATATTTATATAATATAAGTGTCACATTTTACGGTGCAAACATGCAGAGGAAAGAAATAATAATATAAATATATGCAATACTAGTCCGAAGCCAAGATTCATAAGGGATCTAGGTGGAACCTACAAAATCGTGTCCGCAGTGATATACCGGGATCATTGTCTGCGGGGACGCTTGTCGTCCACAGCCTGATGACCTGACAACAAAAGGTGAATGGTGTGATTACAAATATATATGTACCCAATGAGGGACACTGGTATAATGACCGATCAGCTTAGGCTGGGGATATGAAATAAACCAAAACACTTTAATAAAACCAATTTATAGAATCGTATGAAATCCCACACCAAAACAAATATCAAACATCATAAATGGGCTGGCATCTGAAATCGTCCCAAAGGTACACCCGTGCACTTGGGTGCCTCGCTAGACCGTCAAAGGCTAACTCATATATCAAAATCCTTTTCTTTTACTCTTTGGCCCGTTCGGCCCGTTCCCTTGACGTTATCGATGCTGTGGTGGAACACAGCTACATCGAGCCCTAGCGAGCTTCCCTACGTGCCTCTCCCAAGGTCTCCGCTTACCGTGCCCCTTGATAGGCAGTCCACAGCTGCGTCCATGCATGCCTTTCACTCAGTCCACGCTCCCTCGAATTGGAACACCGAGGAACCCCTCAATCACTCAACTCCCAGGGGGTCATATCGTCCATAACACATAATAATAATATTTTATATATTCTTTGAAAACCCACCCTTAAATCCATTTATAAACTCATGTGTGAGGGTGGACAATCCATATCTCAAAACATTATAAACATTTCATAAAGCAATTAATAAAACAATTAGAAAACGGTTGACCCTAAGTGGTCAACCATTATAATCCAAGCCACTCACTAGTAAGGGAGGTTTGTATACCCCCAAATAAGTCCCCTCAAATGCCTTAGTTCAAATGCTACCGGTCGATCTCGTACAATCACGTACCTAAATAATCAAATTAAAATATAATTTGATTAATAAAGGCATTCGACTAATAACCAATATAAAAGTATGACCTAATTAGGGCTTCTAGGGTCTCAGAACTAAATTGGACAAGTCCGGAAGTCAATTGGGGTCTAGGGTTACAAAATGACCATTTTGCGCTTGCTACCCAAATTGGGAAATTTCCCAATCCAGGTGAGTTTGGATTCGGCTCCAGATCTGCTCTTCTTATAAGTCGAGGTTTGGCCCTTCAACTCCCCATGTTCGATTTGAGTTCAATACAATGCTAAATCGCATGACATTCGAAACATAAGTAGCTCAACACTTAAACCAAAGGATCACAGCTTCAAAAATGGAATCAAACAACTGATCATGCAAGAATTTCAAATCAAAACACTAAAGGTGCAAGTGTTCTTGAGCAAAACGGATTTCAATCTTCAATTCAACATTTCTCTCAGCTCACTCAATGAAATTAAGCAAGTAATAGTCGAATTGAAGCTTAAAGAGTCTAGTACAACATACCAAAGAATCAGCCAAAGCCCATAGTTGGATTAAAAGATATAGCTCGAAGAACAAAATGTCTCCAAGTTGTTAATTTTGGAGATTTGAAGAATTCTTGATGAATTTGATGTTATTGATCTTCTTAGAGGCTAAAGAAGTTGTTGTTGATGATTATTGAAGAGTTTGAAGGGCGATTGAAGTATTGGAATTGAGGGAATTTTGAAGGAAGCTCTGTTGGAAGTGAATAAGAAGAGAAAATGAGGAAATAAGGAAGGTCGGGCAACCGACCACCTTTAATTCAACAAGTTCGGCACTGGACTTGGTCGGATCCTACGCCGAAGTCAACCGAAAATGAGTTGACTTTTGGCAACTCAGCCCCACTTGCCTCAATTTTTGAACCTCACGGGCCCCATCGACTTCAGACTATGATTTAGGGTTTTTAGTCCAAAATTGAGCTTAAAGAAGTTCAAATTGTCTAAAGAAAGTCCAATTTCATTTCTTGGCTTCACAACTTTATACAATTTCACAACTTGACACGTTCGGACTAGGTCCGAGCGTGTCAACTCTCCCCCCTACAAAAATTTCGTCCTCGAAATTAAATTAAACTAATCCTCAAATAGGTAGGGGAAGTTACGTTTCATATCACTCTCGGGCTCCCAAGTTTGCTCCTCGATTTGCGAGCTTCTCCATTATACTTGTCGAGACGTTTTACCGCTCCGACGATAAATGATATGGCGTAAGAAAAATGTTCGGGACTAAACAGTCTAAAAACAAATGGAGTCGCCACTAACCTTTTATTTGAATAGGTGTGGTCAGTCACCTACTTGTTTAACCCAACGTAAATCTAGAAAGATTACATCAAGTTAAGGAAAGAAACTGGTCTACGAAAAAGATTTTAGGTTCGGGAATCGGTTACGCTCGGGGAAGGATTAGCACCCCCAAGACGCCCGGAAATCGGTACCACAAAAGTTTTAAAATATTTTACTTGGAAAATGATAATAAAATGTGTTTAAAATCATTTTAAGAAAAACATAATTTTAAATGTCGGAATAAATATCCCTTTTAATGCGGGATAAGCATCCAATTATAAAAGCTAAATTCGAAATTTAAAGACTTAATGGCGGAATGAACATTCCTTTTGATGTGAAAATCCATAGCCCAATTTTGAATTTGAAGAAATTTCCTACTTAGAATGGAGATTCAATTTCTAAATAGGAATAAATATTCTTCAAAAATCAAAGTCAAATTTAAAAATGAGGATAAATATCCTTTTGAAAAACAAGGGTTTAATTTTAATTTTAGAAAGTCTCAATTATGATAATATTAATTGAAACCTTCTTGAAAACATTTTGCAAAAAAGTTGGGATAAACATCCTCAAATTCATGCTTTGAAATTTACATTAAGATACTTTAATTATGATTACTTAAATTAAAATTTCTTAGAAAGATTTAATTTTAAAACAATGTCGGAATAAATATTCCTTTTAATTTGATGAAGGGAATAATTTGACAAAAATTCAGTTTAATAGGGAAACCTTAGTAGATCTAATAAACTAAGACTTTTAAAAAAAGCTTTTAAAGATACAAAGATTAAACATTCTTTTTGTTGGAGTTAAAAATGCATTTTGATAAAATGAAGTTTCCTTGAAAGGTCTTAATTAATTAAACATACTAAAGTCCTCCCAAAAACGTATTTTGGGAAAAAACTAAAAAAAAGGAAAAAGAAAATAAATAATCCCTTCCATTGAAAAAGAATAAATAAAAATAAGAAAGGAAATTTTGAAAGTGGTTTTATAACAAAATTTGGATTAATTTGAGAGGCCTTAACTATAGTTGGGAAATTAAGATCTCTCAAAAAACTTTTAAAATATGTTCTGAAATTAATGTTGGAATAAACATTCCTTTTAATTTAATTGGGCCTCTTAAACAAGAGATTTTCTTAAAATTAAATGAAAATAAAACATAAAAGTAAAAGAAGAAAAGGTTTTGGAATAAACATTCCTTTTTATAAAAGAAAGTAATAATAAAATTTTTGAATTCATTTGCCAATTTTAAGAAATTAAAGAAATCATAAACATGATGTATGCTTTTTATGAAAATTTGAATGAAAAATATATTTTATATTTTGAAAGGATGAAAAATTTTCCCGAGCCCGATCGGACTCCCGATTAAACACCGAAAAAACTTCCCATCAGGGAAAACCTTTGGAAACCTCGGACTCCCGAGGCACCCTCTGATTCCCCCATGCATATGAATTTTTGAAAATTGATGTTCTAATTATCAAATGCATGATAGGGTTGGATCAGGATCACAAAATATAGACATGGATAAGTATAGATAATAACAAGAATATGTAACAATAAGTAAGCATATGGATAAAATTTTGGTGTGATAAAAATCAATAATAATGGATACGTGGACATAGATATTTACATGTAGAATATAAACTGGTATGCATGAACACACTGGATTATATTTATAAAAATATTACATGCAAAATATAATTATGTAACCTAAAATTGTAAACACAGATGACTTGAAATCTAATCATGAATACTTACTAACAAAGAGAAATATTAACATCTGATTAGTTAATATGAGCACTAATTTGGATTAAACTTTTGTGTGTCTTAGATATTTACACATGACATACTTGAAATGATCATTTTCATAAAATGAACATATGAGCATATGGCAATGTATGGACGATTAATATATAAAAATAAGACATGGGAAACATGGATATAGTGTATGACCAACCGACTATACATGGGTATGAGCTAAATGGAATATACGATCATGGTGGTGTAGATTGAAACATTGACTATTTGACTATATGGATGAACTTGCCAAAAAATATTTACAAACGGATACATATACATATACATATACATATACATATACATATACATATACATATACATATATGTATTATGGTCATTAAGCATGGATATTTGCAGAGAAATTCGAACATTGAAAAGAATCGTCGAATGCATGCCAAATATATATATACATTTCACAAGGCACGGATGACATTAAATAAGCAAGTCAAAAGGCACGGCTATAGTGGCGTGGATACTTGGAACATGAATTGAAACATGGAATGTAAATTAACGAGATCAAAGCATGTGGAATTTACAAAAAGACATAAGTTGTAATCATGATATATACATGGAAATTATAACGGGTATGAGCATATTTACAAAGCACATATGAATAAACATGATTAGATGCAAGCACAAGTCAAGGAGTTAAACAAGTACTAACAAAGCTTCGAAAACTGATAACAAGAATGAAAATAGGCGTCTGACACACATTCAAGAGAGGAAAATAAACAAGCTTGAATAAATTACCAAGATTAGGCGTAAATTAGCACATAAATGAACACAAACTGAAATAAAAACAAATAAACAAAATCAAGTGCTGGACTGAAGGAAGGTTACCCAAATTAATGGTAAGCTGATGTACATGGATAGCCCAAGAAAGAAGCTGAATTCAATCTGAAGGAGCCCAAAAGTTAACTGATGACCCGACCCGAAATAAAAACCGTTTCCTTTTTTGCTTCAGTTGACTCTTTCGTTCAAAAACCTGTCACGCCTTTCTTCTTCCTTTGCTATAAAAATCCCTGCCCCTCCTGTTCGACTCTTTGTTGCCGTCAATCCAAGTCTAGCCATAAGTCCTAGGTGATTGGCGAAACTTAAGATCGTTTCCTTCTTTTCTTCCCAAAACTGAACCTTTCCTTCAAAAAACAGCTTTGAACACTCAAAATCTCCCTAGAAACCGAAACCTTCAAGGTCCTGATTTGGAAGATTTAGCCGTCTAATCAACATCAAATTACAGTATGTTGGCTTCCACGTTAGGCTGCCCACTTTCACCGTTCGGATTCACCATCACAGTCCCCGAATGAAATGCCCTGATTTTCAAGTATGAACATTAACTTCTACTTCTCTGAAAGTATTTTTATTCTTTGCGCGGCTGTGTGTTTTTTTTTTTAATCAATTCTGACAAAGAATAAAAGAAAAGCTGGTTGCAATAACAGAGGGCAAATGATGGACTTTGTTGATTGGGACCCAGTGACTCCACATCCACGAACATCTGCATGTGACAAAACAAAAGTTAAATGTCTTTTACATCCAATTGCATATATATATATAATACATATAAGTGTATATATATATATATATGCATATATATATATATATTTATATACACATAAATGTATATATATACATACATATAAATATATATACATATATACATATATATATATATACATATTTACATATTATATATATATACATTTATATATCTATAAATTTTCCATGATAACTAAATTAAATCGGTCATTGTCTTGGCTTTGCATTGGGAGCTGAGTTGGCTAGCTTGGCTTTCAGGTATTGGTTCAAAATTTCCTGCAAGATAATAAAATTAAAATCAAAATAAAATAAAATGAGGTAATAATAATAATAATAATAATAAATGAGCATAAATAAACTAAACTAAAAGGATAAGCAGAATAAAAATTTTGAAAAAGGGCAAATCAATTAATTAATTAATTAATTAAAATTAAAAATAAATGTCTATAGTTGCCCATCTTTGATTATTTCTTAATGATCTAGAAGTGTAAGCTTCTGGATAATTAGGAAATAAACAAAGATGTAGACACCCCTTACTCCAATGTGCACTAAACAATACTAACTATTCCAAAAACGATCATTCTTAACAGAAATGATTTCAAAATCTAGGAAGTTGTTCTAAGTAGAACTCGTTTTGAGAAATCACTCTAAGCCGAAATCACTTTAAATTTGAATAAATTGTCCTAAACAAAAATAATTTTGACAAAACCATCCTAAACAGAAATGATTTCAAACTTCGAGTAAATTGTTCTAAACAGAGACAATTTTAAGAAAACCACCTTAAACAGAAATGATTTTTAAACCTTGAATAAGTTGCCCTAAACAGAAACAATTTTGAGAAAACCACTCTAAACAGAAATGATTCTGAACTCTGAATAAATTGCCCTAAATAAAAACAACTTTAAGAAAACCACCCTAAACAGAAATGATTTTAGACTTTGAAGAAATTGTTCTAAACAGAGATAATTTTAGAAAACCACCCTAAACAGAAATGATTTTAAATTTTTGAAGAAATTGTTCCAAACAGAAACAATTTTGAGAAAACCACTCTAAACATAAATGATTTTAAATTTTTGAAGAAATTGTTCTAAACAGAAACAATTTTGAGAAAACCACTCTAAACAGAAATGATTTTGAACTTTGAATAAATTGCTTTAAAAAAAACACTTTTAAGAAAAACCATCCTAAACAGAAATGATTTTAGACTTTGAAGAAATTACCCTAAACAGAGACAATTTTAGAAAACCACCCTAAACAGAAATGATTTTAAATTTTTAAAAAAATTGCCCTAAACAGAAAATAATTTTGAGAAAACCATCCTAAATAGAAATGATTTTACACTTTGAAGAAATTGCCCTAAACAGAGACAATTTTAGAAAACCACCCTAAACAGAAATGATTTTAAATTTTTGAAGAAATTGCCCTAAACAGAAAATAATTTTGAGAAAACCATCCTAAACAGAAATGATTTTTGAAGAAATTGTTCTAAACAGAAATAATTTTGATAAAACCATTCTAAATAGAAATGATTTTTGAGGAAATTATTCTAAACAGAAACAATTTTAGAAAATCATCTTAAACAAAATGATCTTACATTTTTGAAGAAATTGTTCTAAATAGAAACAATTTTGAGAAAACCATTCTAAACAGAAATGATTTTTGAAGAAATTGTTCTAAATAGAAACAATTTTAAGATAACCATTCTAAACAGAAATGATTTTTGAGGAAATCGTTCTAAACAGAAACAATTTTGAGAAAATCATCTTAAACAGAAATGATTTTTGAGGAAATTGTTCTAAACAGAAACAATTTTGAGAAAACCATTCTAAACAGAAATGATTTTTAACTTTGAAGAAATTGCTCTAAACAGAAATAATTTTAGAAAATCACCTTAAACAAAATGATTTTTTAGATTTTGAAGAAATTGCTCTAAATAGAAACAATTTTAGAAAATCATCTTAAACAAAATGATTTTAAATTTTGAAGAAATTGCTCTAAACAGAAACAATTTTAGAAAATCACCTTAAACAAAATGATTTTTTTAGATTTTGAAGAAATTGCTCTAAACAGAAACAATTTTAGAAAATTATCTTAAACAAAATGATTTTAAATTTTGAAGAAATTGTTCTAAACAGAAGCAATTATAGAAAATCATCTTAAACAAAATGATTTTAAATTTTGAAAAAAATTACTCTAAACAGAAACAATTTTAGAAAACCACCTTAAACAAAATGATTTTTTAGATTTTGAAGAAATTGCTCTAAACATAAACAATTTTAGAAAATCATCTTAAACAAAATGATTTTAAATTTTGAAGAAATTGTAGAAATAATTTATGCTAGACTAAACTGAATCACGGATAATTTCCTTAAGCATGGAAAGACCTTAAAGGAGTTTTGGAAAGTTACCTGAGGAACTTCTTGTACAAGACTAACCTCACAATCTTGAACTGGGTTTTAACCTATAATCTTTGAACCATGATGCATAATGGATGTTCATGAAGAATGATGCTAGAATGATGCATTTTGCATGCTCATGCTTAAATGATAATGCTTTGTTACTTTGCCTCAAAGTTTTCAAGATAGTCTTATGTTTTGGCCCAACTTATACTCTTTTAGCTCGAAATTAGAGAACATCCTTTCATCACACCTTTTCTGGCATCAACATGCCCCATACCCTCTCTTCATATCACTCTTGCTTGAACATTCCAGTTCAAGATGATTTTTGTTCATGTGTCATCACATTTCTAGCATCAACCATAAGCTATTGAACTCATTTTAATCCTACATTTCTTTCCCTTTTTTGTGTTGAAAGTGACATCCAATGTCATGGCATTTACTTACCTGTTTGCTTATCCCTTCATGACAAAGAAAAATTATGTCATTTATATTTAAAGGAAACACATGGATCTTTTAAAGGAAAGTGTGTAAGACATATCTTTATATAACAGATAAACTTATAACAACCTCATTTTATAACAAAGAGTCTATAACAAATGAGTTTGTAGCAAAATGAAGAAGAAAGGCACATGACCTCAAAGCGATGAATGCATAAGTAACAAAAAACTGGTCATTTCACACCTCGCCTTTGATTGACTCATCATTGCTAGAGTGATGCTTGACAACGTCTGATGATTTCTGATTACCCTAATCCCCATAATCAAACAAGACCTCTTGTACAAGTTAGGTGCCTTTTTTTTGTTGTGCTTTCTCAACCTTCCTAAACCGCCTTTTCAGGTTTTCAGCTTAGGAACCATCCTAATTGGATCTAAACCGCCCTTTCGGGTTTTCGCCTCAGATCCCTCCTTTTCTTCTCTTTTTCGAACTCAAACCGCCTTTTCAGGTTTTCAACTTGAGACGCTCTTTTCATTCTTTCATTTTTTTCATTTTTTTTTCATTTTTTATTTTTTTCATTCTTTATTTTTTCATCATTCATTTTTTTTGTCATTTTTTCATCTTTTTTTTTAATTCTTCAGGTGTAGTACTTCTTCACAGCATCGACATTGATTGGATGTGGCAATTCATCCCCATCCATTTCATGCAAGATTAGGGCACCTCCCGAGAATGCTTTCTTCACCACATAAGGACCATCCCAATTTGGAGTCCACTTTCCTCGGGGATCATGTTGAGCAGGTAGAATTTTTTTTAACACCAATTCTCCTTCTGTAAACTTGCGCGGACATACCTTCTTATCATATGCACGCATCATTCTTTTCTGATACAATTGACCATGGCAAAGTGCCTTGAGCCATTTCTCTTCAATTAAGTTTAATTGGTCAAATCTCTCTTGCACCCAATCTGACTCTTCGAGCTTCAACTCTCTGTATATTCTCAAAGATGGGATTTCTACCTCAACTGGTACCACAGCTTCCATTCCATAAACAAGAGAATATGGTGTTGCCCCAGTTGATGTTCTTATAGTAGTGCGATAAGCATGTAAAGCAAAAGGAAGCTTCTCATGCCAATCTTTGTAAGTCACTGTCATTTTCTGGACAATCTTCTTAATGTTTTTATTTGCTGCTTCGACCGCTCCATTCATCTTTGGCCGGTAAGGAGTTGAATTGCTGTGTTTGATCTTGAATTGGGAGCACACCGCATCGATCATCTTGTTGTTCAAATTCTTAGCATTGTCAGTGATGATTCTTTCCGGTAGCCCATACCGACAAATGATCTCCTTCTTCACAAATTTGGTGACCACTGACTGTGTTACATTGGCATATGAAGCAGCTTCAACCCATTTGGTGAAGTAATCAATGGCCACTAGGATGAACTGATGCCCACTAGAAGCCTTTGGTGAGATTGCCCCGATTACATCTATACCCCAGATTGAGAAAGGCCAAGGGGACGAGATGACATGCAATGGATTAGGAGGCACATGAATTTGATCATCATAAATCTAACACTTATGGCATTTTCTGGCATGATTAATACAATCAGTCTCCATAGTCAAACAGTAATATCCCAATCTCATAATCTGCTTAGCCATTCTATGTCCACTGGAATGAGTTCCGCAGATCCCATCATGAACTTCTTCTAGAATCTTCTTTGCTTCCTTTGACTCTAGACATCTCAGCATTACTTAATCCCTACTTCTCTTGTAAAGGACCTCACCATCTAAGAAGAAATTTGTCGACATTTTTCGGATAACTTTCTTGTCATTCTCAACAATACGATCTGGATACTTTTGAAATCTGAGGTATTGGGCAATGTCATAGAACCAAGGTTTGCCATCATCCTCTTTTTCAACACTCATGCAATGTGCCGGGTGAGTCTTCATGTCCAACTTGATTGTTTCGATTTCAGCTCCTTTATCGACTTTGAACATCGAGGCTAAATTTACCAATGCATCGACCAATTGATTGTCTTCTCTAGGGAGATGATGAAAACTGATTTCTTTAAATTGCTCAATCAACTCCATGATGTATTTATAATAATGGATCAACTTCGAGTTTCGTGTTTCCCATTCACCTCTCAGTTGATATATCACCAAAGCAGAATCGCCATACACTTGCAAAGCCTCAATCTTTCTCTCCATTGCCATCTGGATCCCCAGGATACAAGCTTCATATTATGCCATATTGTTTGTGCAGTCAAAATCTAGCCTTGCTGTTGCCAGGTATTGATCACCATTCGGGGATATTAGGACAGCTCCTACTCCATGTCCCAGTGCATTTGATGCCCCATCAAAATACATTCTCCATTTTTCTCCTTGTTCTAGCTCGGTATTGAATATTGACATCAAGTCCTCATCAGGAAACTCAAACTTCATGGGTTCATAATCATCAACTGCTCTATCAGCTAGAAATTCGGCAATAGCACTTCCTTTGATAGCTTTCTGGGAGACATAAACTATATCATATTCTGACAGCAGTACTTGCCATCGAGCCAACTGTCCTGACAATGAAGGTTTCTCAAAGAGGAATCTGATCGGATCTAGCTTTGCTATCAACCATGTGGTATTGTATAGCATATATTGTCTTAATCTCTGAACCGCCCACGCTAATGAACAACACATCTTTTCTATCTGAGAATACTTGGCCTCGTACTCTGTGAACTTCTTGCTGACATAGTTGATCGCTTGCTCTTTCTTGCCGATTTCATCATATTGTCCCAAAACACAGCCCATGGAGTGTTCCAACACTGTCAGATATAAGATTAGAGGACGATCAGGCACATGAGGTACTAGCACTGGTGGGTTTGACAAATACTCTTTGACCTTATCAAAGGCTTTCTGACAATCATCATTCCATTCTCCCGTATTGTTCTTCTTCAAAAGCTTGAAAATCGGGTCACATTTTGCAGTCAACTAGGAAATGAAACGGGAGATATAGTTTAATCTCCCGAAGAATCCTCTTACTTCCTTTTGAGTTCTCGGAGGTGGCAAATTCTGAATGGCTTTGATTTTATCTGGGTCTACCTCGATGCCTCTCTGACTAATAATAAAGCCCAACAGTTTCCCTGAAGTAACGCTGAAAGTACATTTGGCCGGATTCAACCTCAACCGATACTTGCGTAGCTTCTCAAACAACTTCCTCAGGCCAGTCATATGCTCTTCTGGATTCCGGCCTTTGGCAATCATATCATCCACATACACCACGATCTCTTTATGCATCATATCATGAAAAAGGGTCACCATAGCTCCTTGACATTCTTGAGACCAAGGGACATCACGTTGTATTGGAATGTGCCCCACATGGTGGTGAAAGCAGTCTTCTCCTTATCTTATGAAGCCATTTTAATCTGGTTGTACCCCGAAAACCCATCCATGAAAGAAAATGTTGCATGTTTAGCTATGTTGTCGACTAACGTGTCAATATGGGGCAGTGGGAAATTATCTTTCGGACTGGCTTTGTTGACATCTCGGTAATCTACACACATTCGAACTTTGCCATCTTTCTTCGAGACTGGTACTACATTTGCGACCCACTCAGGATAAGTAGCTACTTCCAAAAATCCTGCGTCTAGTTTCTTCTTCACTTCTTCTTTGATCTTTAATAACATGGCAGGCCTCATTCTCCTCAACTTTTACTGTACTGGCTTGAATCCGGGCTTGATTGGCATTCTATGCACCACAATCTCAGTATCCAGACCTGGCATATCCTGGTAGGACCAAGCAAAGACATTAGCATATTCCTTGAGTAATGCCACTAGTTCCTCTTTTTGTTCGGGTGTTAGGGAAGTGCCAATTTTAACTTCTCTCTTTTCCTCATCATCACTTAAATTGATCAATTCAGTGGCCTCTTTGTGGGGCAAGATCTGTTTGTCTTCCTTTTCAATCAGTCTCATAAGATCAGGGAGAAGAGAGCAATCATCATCATCATCGTTGTCAAGGTCATCTGCATTAACGAAACAATCAAAGTCGGGCTCAAAAAGACCATCTTTGTTGTCTTTACATTCATCGTTTGAAGTCCTGGGGTCAAAAGACAATAAAGGGGTATATATATATATATGCATTTGATCCATGAATAAAAGGAGAAATCAATAACAAGGATAAACATATAGAGGAAAACACAATGGTATAATTATGGTATACACGGTGTAGAATGTGAATATCAATATCATGGATGATGGAGCAAACATGAAAATAAAACCCATAACATATGAAAGTCAACTGTCCACACTCTTGGGTAGAAGTGTAGGATAAAATGGGTTCTCAAAGCTTAATTAATTACATGTTCAGATCTGACAAGTTCATCGACATCTTGAAAAACTCCTAATTATTCAAATCAGCCCCCGGTGCCAATCGTTGAACCAATGTTCCACTACTTGATTCCCCGTGCTCTAGCATGCTGATAGACAATCCCTTTAATAGCTGTTCAAGCTCAATAACTGATCTTTTTGGGTTTATCGTTTCAGAAAAAACAAAACTATCTTTCAACGGTGGAATCTTCAGTTTCTTGGGTTCAAGTTCCCCTTCTCTCAATGCAGCCACACGCTTGCGCTTCTCCTCCTCCCTTGCTTCGAACTTCTCTTTCCAAGAAGGCTTATATCCAAGTCCAAAAGTGGGCTCCGCCTTTGGTAAAATAATAGGCTCACAGATTCCTTGGCCATACTTTTCGAGTCCTTTTCCGGCCCGACAGCCTTTTCCGACAGTCATGTTGACTTGCATATTCAAGCAACCAGAGAAATGTGGACTAGGTACCTCGGATCCTTCTCTTACCCATGTTACCTTTGCCACCTCAAATGACCTGAAAGAGCAATCCACTGCCTCCTCTGCAGCTTCAATGTAAGGAGTGTTTGGAGGTTGCATTACCATGATATCCTTTTCTCCGGATACAGAAACTATCTTGTTTTCAACTCGGAACTTGATTTTCTGATGAAGGGAAGAAGGAACAGCACCGGCCATATGGATCCAAGGGCGACCCAAGAGACAGCTATAGGTTGGCGAAATATCCATAACCTGGAAAAGGATTTCAAATTCAACCGGCCCCACAATTATTGGAATAGTCATTTCCCCAACAACTTCTCTCCGTGTGCCATCAAATGCTCTAACCACTAACTGACTAGCTTTCATTAAAGATTGGTCTATAGGCAATTTCATCAGTGTGTGAAGTGGCATCACATTCAAGGCGGATCCATTATCAATCAACACTTTGGCCACCATATGATCCTTGCACCGAACAGTGATGTGCAGTGCCTTGTAATTGCCTCTTCCTCTAGAAGGGATCTCTTCATCAGTGAAATAGATGTAATCGGTCACTGTGATACCTCCGGCAATATGTTCTAAATTGGCCACGGTGATGTTTTTGGACACATAAGATTGGTTCAGGATTCGGAGGAGAGCATTACGATGTGCCTCAGAGTTCAAAAGCAGAGCTAGCAGAGAAATCTTAGCTGGCAAGCGATTCAGTTGTTCTATGATACTGTACTCACTTTGTTTGATGAATTTCAAGAATTCATGAGCATCATTTTCATCCACCATCTTGGTTACTTCTTTTTCAATTTCTTTCTCCGGCCTTCTCTTTCTCTTTGTGTAAAGTGGCAGTTGGATTTCGAGCATAGCATCTCCCATTCCTAGTCATGCCTCCTACTCCAGAAATATTCACTGATTCATATTTCTGGACATTGGCATTCATCTGTTGCACTGAACTCTCATACCTCCAAGGTACTTCTTTATCACTCCGATAGGGGAATGGTGTTGGCACATTCAAATTTAGCTTGGTTTCAGTACAGGGATATTCAATGTCGGCTTAGGGGCCATTGGAATTGACAGGCTTGGCTTTGGTGAGGTTACGGGAATGGCGAGGCTGGATTTTTGAAGCACAGATAGTTTCAAACTTGGTTTATAATGGGAAGAATCTTCGTTTCCACTATTCACCATACAGATGTCGGTATCTTTGTTTTTCTCCACATAAAACTCAATCAGTCCAGCATCCATCATAGCTTGCAATTTTCCTCAGAATTCAGTGCAACACTGGATCTCATGACCTTCACACTTCAAAGGAGTAATCATTTGGGCCTTTAACAAAGCCTGATATACGACCTTCATTAGTGTGACAATCTCTTCAACCTTTCCCTTGACATGAACTGCCCCATCATCAATCATATTCACATGTTTCCACCATGATTTGGGAGAGGATTTGTACCCACACTTGGCGGTGTATCGAAAGTCAGACGACCTTCGTTGATTATACCTTGTACCACTTCCTTCAACCGAATACAATTCTCAATATTATGCCCCTTAGCCCCCGAGTGATAGGCACATGTGGCGTTTTCATCAAACCACCTCGGATATGGAGGCTGTAAAGGGGTTGAGTATTGGACTGGTTCAATCATTTTGTAGCTCAAGAGTTTGGCATAAAGTTTGGTGTAAGTCATGGGAATAGGGGTGAATTGTTTCCTTTTTCTTGGTGGTTTTGGGTTCCAATTTTGAGTGTTTGGTCTGGGGCCAGTATAACTGGTATTGGATATCGGATATTGGTAAGTGTTTTGGGGTTGAGCATAGTTGGGAGGAGGATGTTGGTAGGTGTTTTGAGGTGGTGTGTAGTTGGTGGGACGGTATTGGGGTTGGTATTGGGATTGGTATGGTTGATATTGTGGTTGGTATGGTCGATATTGGAATTGGTTTGGTCGGTATTGGTGTTAGGGGTATTGTTGGTATCCTCCATATCCGACGGTGTTTACTTCGCCTTCTTTCTTCTTGGGATACTTCTTAGCCACACTAGACTCCCCTCCTTCCAATTTGCCAGTTTTGAGTGCATTCTCCACCATCTCTCCAACCAAAACCATATCGTTAAAGCTTTTAGTAGCACCGGCAAGCATGTGGCTGTAGTATGGAGCTTTCAAGGTATTAACAAACAACCTTGTGGTTTCTTTCTCGGTCAAGGGGCGCTGAATCTGAGCTGCTATATCTCTCCATCTCTGAGCATATTCGGTGAAAGACTCAGAAGACTTCTTTTCCATATTTTGCAAAGTCAGTCTATTTGGCACCAAATCAGTCATGTGCTTATATTGATCAATGAAAGCCCGGGTTAGATCATTCCAAGAGTGAATGCCCCGCCTATCTAGCTTGTTGTACCACCGCGTTGCAGACCCAGTAAGACTGTCTTGGAAACATTGGATTAGCAGCTTATCATCTTTGGAGTATGCGGCCATCTTCCGGTAATACATAGTAATGTGGTCTTTATGGCATGTGGTCCCCTTGTACTTCTCGAATTCAGGCACTTTGAATTTTGGTGGGATCACCAATCCATCCACCAAGCTCAATTCATAGGCATCAGCAATGCCATAAGCATGAGTGCCCTCTATGGCCTTGAGCCGCTCTTCTATCTGGCTCAATACCTTTTGACTTTCGGCCCCACCGATCTCCCTCTCAAATTGTTCATCAGGCACAAACACAGGATTGTTTGAGATGTGTCCAGGGGCAAGAGGCGGCATAGTGTAGGTGGGAGGGGGAATTGGTTGAGTTGTTGGGATTCCTCCGCTTGTGGTAAACATTGATGGTGTAAAAGGATACACACCGGGTGGAGGTGATGGGAAGGTGAATGTGTTTGTGGTTGGTTAAGGAATTTGTGTTTGATTTTCTTGTAAAGGTATGTTGATGGTAAGAGGCGAGAGAGAGGCATTCGTGGGCTGAGCTGTGGGGAGTCCGTCCGTGTGAAAGTGTATTCTGAGAAGATTGCCCATTGGAATTGTTGCCTGAATTTGCCAAGTTTTGCTGTCTCATACTGGCCACCTTTTCCGCCATCTGATCCAATATTTTCTGTAGATCCTCATTTGTCTTCCTTAGCTATTCAATCTCAACAGCTTGCTCTTCCATGACGATTCTGGATTGTAGTCTAGTGTTATATCTGTGCGTTGGAGGTGCTATCTTGAAACCTCTATTTAACCATAAGGACGAATGAGATTCCCTTACCATGAATATGAATGAAACGTATGTATGAATATGCTTGAATGATTATGTAATGTGGAAACCCATCCATAACAAGATTACTATAAAGATAATTAGCATTACGAAAATAGGAAAATGAGTTTAACAACCCATAATAGAGTATCATTCGAATCAAAACATAAGATGATAATATTTTAGGAACAAATCTATCACTATGCTTGTCTTCTGAACTGCTCCAATTGTGCCCTCATTTCAGCATTTTGGTTTTCAGAAATAGTCAATCTGTTGGCAGTATCGTGAACTTGTTGCTCTAACTCATTATTTCTTCGTACTAACTACCCTACTATGCGTTTCTGCTCCGCCAATTCTCTTTTCAGTTCAATCTTTGCTTTTTTCACTTCGCTATTCTCCTCCTGAACTTGAAAGCATTGTTTTTGGTCAATTCTCCAGCTTTGGGCATGTTTTTGATTGAAGATTTTGATCCTTGCTGCCAACCGGCTCATTTCCGTGGCCTCTTCTATCCATTCTTTCACCTCCCCTTCCAGCTTAACATTGTTGGTACTCTCTCTTACCCAGTCTTGAACCCATCCTTGCATCTCTATCTGGCTATTTCCAAGCTGTTCTCGTAGTTGCCGATTCTGTATCTCCAACTGCTGACATTTCTTGGTCAATTCAACTAGCTGAGCCCTTTTTTCTGAACCTCTGATTCTCAATTTCCAGCCTTTCTAATTTGTCTTCTGGTGCCTCAACCAAAGGGTAATTAGGATCCAGAACTGGTGGAACTGAAATTTGTTTCGCCCGTTTACCATGCCACACAACGTATTCAGGAATTGCATTGTCAGTATGATTGCCACGATCCATCTTTTGCGCTCCTTTGTACAAGTTTGCCCAAAATTTGGCCTCATCAAATCCCTTTTCGGTGTCATGCTAGAAGTCTAACAAATTGTGCCCAAAAGTGAGAGGGATAGACTGTTTTGACCCATATTGCCGTCTTACTAGCAATGGGGAGTAACTGATGGTTCCCCAAACGCCTACAAGAGGCATTCACGGTATGCTTGCATCCAAATAAGGAGTATCTTTTGTCGTTGTCCACATTACTCTCTATGTGATGTCTTGGTTCTTCAAATTCGTGAACCACTCGACCCATTCTACCACTGTTCTTGATTGGGATAGCCAAGGATGTGCATTATAAGTGGTTATCGTCTCTTCACCTTTGTTATTGAAGACCATTCCTACGAACCTTTTGTATCCGAAATGGCTTCTAAACCATATTGTCAATAACCGTCCACAAGCCTCAAATTTACCACCGGCTTTTCTACATGCATTGAGAGATCGAATGGTTTCTGCCAAGATTGTCAAAACCGGATCAAACTGATACTTGATCTCCATAAAAAGAGTTGTTACTGACATATGCACATATCCCTCCCTTCTAGGAAATAGTACTAGGCCATAAATCAAAAGGGCTAGAACATCAATCCCTTTCCTAGTGGTGGTATTCTTCTCCATAATATCCATCATGAAACTGATTGAAAGGAAGTCGCCATCCATGTAGCCCCTTATTTCTTCGGTTTTCATCCCCAACAACTTCACTAGCTTCCTAGGATGATTCTCGGTTGGCCAAAATACTTTATCCGGCTTGCTCCTTACCATCAACAGATCTTGATATTCCTCCACTGTCGGCACCATATCATACTCTCCAGTAGAAGATTCATCATGTTTACCGAAAGTAAAGCACCGGTATGAGGGATCCCAAAAGTACAAAGCCGCTTTTAGAAGCTCCTCATCCACTTCCACATCTAACAGCAATGCTATATCTCCCTACAACTGTTTGAATCGACCCTTATCACTGATGCCTTCCCATAACTGTTTCAGTCTTGTCAGATCATTTCGGACGAAACTACATCTGGCTCTTGCAGGTAACTAGGGTGGAGGATCCTTTGCTGATGCCTCCCTAGCTTTCTGCCTTAGCCAGTACAGAGCTTGTTTCAAAGTCGGACTGGCGAAATCGAAATTTTCAGACTCTCTCATCGAATCTATCTCCATGGGTACTTCCTCACTTTCTTTCGCCATAACTAATTTTCTCTATAGTAAACCTATTATAGATGGGGATGGAATGCGAGAATGGGATGCAGAGATAAAGAAGGAAAAGAAATGGCAAAAAGGTAAAAGGAAATGTATCAGAATAAAATAATAATGTTAAGATGAATGATGCAAAGATGTTTGGCTCGCAACAATTTAACCATAAAAGATAATTAGTCATTTCATCCAAACAAGGCCGGGGGCCCAAATATCCGTTGACCCAAAGGTTGACCTTGTTCATCAGCCATGACTAATTTCCCTTTATAGTTCTATTGTTGCGAATGATTCTACAATGGAATGCATGTCATGTGGTGATGGCAATAAAGAGCAATAATCATGGATATTTAAGGAAACAAGAAGATCATAAGGCAAAGCATAAACATGTACGGATAAGGCAAGGAAGAAAACAGACAACATATATACAGACAAAGTGAGGAAGAGCGCAGACAGATTATACAAACAGCATGCCATTATGGAAAAAACATATATAGATAAAGTGGGGGAAGAATACAGGCAAACTATACAAATAGCATATCACTATGGAATAAGGATATATATAAGATAAAGTGAAAGAAAAACAAACAGATTATGAAATGAATATGTACAGATAAAGTGGGGAGGCATATCATCATGAAAATAAGTATACATACAGATAAAGTGGAACAAAACAGATAGATTATATCAATAACATATCATCATGAAATAAGCATACATACAAATAAAGTGAAAGAAAGCAGACAGGTTACACAAATGGCATATCATCATGAAATAATCATACATACAAATAAGATGAAAGGAAAACAAACAGTTCATTCAAACAACATATCATCATGAAAAAAAAAATATATGTATATATATACAGATAAAGTGAAAGAAAACAGACAAACAGCATGCCATCATGAAATATATATACAGATAAAGTGAAAGGAACTGATAAAGGTAAGAAGCCGTTCCCCCTTTGTGCCCTAAGAAACCGGGTTTTCTCCAAACGGGTTTGGCTCTATCTAGGTTAGAATTTAGGTTTTTCTACATGCTGGGTTTAAAGCTCTAGACAAGGGTACCCATCGGACAATATGGGGTGGAGGCAACCCCGTCGCCCCCTCCTAAATAAAGGTGAAGTTCGAACTCCCGAACTTTTATGTTATGAATTTGTGTTGTGTGTGAGGTAGGGACTTGTACCTTTACCAATTGCCTTTCGGTGAGGTAGTGAACATTCGGAGGAGCAGAATCAAGAAGCAGAAAAAATTTCACTATCACATGTCAACACACGATCAGTACAATTCAAAATATAAGATAAATAATTATGGAAAAAATAATATGATAAGAGATAAGCATACAGGATAAACAAGATAGGCATACATGGCATACACAAGGAATTAAAACATGAAAAATACATACAAGTGACTAAAAGGGCAAAATGGTAAATACAAAAGCATACTAGCAAATCAAGACATACAAAGGAAAGTAAAACATGCAAAATATATACAAGTAATTAAGACATAAGGCATGCTAGAGGATCAAGGTATAGGCAAATGATTAAAACATGCAAAATATATACAACTAACTAAACACACATAGCATGCTAGAAAATCAAAGTACAAAAACATACATATAAATTAAATGTGATGTAAATGCAAGATGTAATTTTAATAAACTTAATTTTGAAAAAATCTTCCTTTTTTTCTGTCCTCTTTTTTTTTCTTTTTGGAAAAATTTTGAAACAATTATTGGAAAAAAATTTTAATCAAAATGAATGATGCAATGCATGAAATGAAATTTTAAAACATTTTAATACCGAATCCAAGTAAAATAAGACTTAAAAAAAGTGGCTTGACTCTCTAAAAAAAAATTTCCCAGTGGAGTCGCCAAGCTGTCGAGACGTTTTACCGCTCCGACGATAAATGATATGGCGTAAGAAAAATGTTCGAGATTAAACAGTTTAAAAACAAATGGAGTCGCCACTAACCTTTTATTTAAATAGGTGTGTTCTGTCACCTACTTGTTTAACCCAACGTAAATCTAAAAAGATTACATCAAGTTAAGGAAAGAAACTGGTTTACGAAAAAGATTTTAGGTTCGGGAGTCGGTTACACTCGAGGAAGGATTAGCACCCCCAAGATGCCCGAAAATCGGTACCACAAAATTCTTAAAATATTTTAGTTGGAAAATGATAATAAAATGTGTTTAAAATCATTTTAAGAAAAACATAATTTTAAATGTCGGAATAAATATTCCTTTTAATGCGGGATAAGCATCCCATTATAAAAGCTAAATTCGAAATTTAAAGACTTAATGGCGGAATGAACATTCCTTTTGATGTGAAAATCCATAGCCCAATTTTGAATTTGAAGAAATTTCCTACTTAGAATGGAGATTCAATTTCTAAATAGGAATAAATATTCTTCAAAAATCAAAGTCAAATTTAAAAATGAGGATAAATATCCTTTTGAAAAACAAGGGTTTAATTTTAATTTTAGAAAGTCTCAATTATGAGAATATTAATTGAAACCTTCTAGAAAACATTTTGCAAAAAAGTTGGGATAAACATCCTCAAATTCATGCTTTGAAATTTACATTAAGAGACTTTAATTATGATTACTTAAATTAAAATCTCTTAGAAAGATTTAATTTTAAAACAATGTCGGAATAAATATTCCTTTTAATTTGATGAAGGGAATAATTTGACAAAAATTCAGTTTAATAGGGAAACCTTAGTAGATCTAATAAACTAAGACCTTTAAAAAAAGCTTTTAAAGATACAAAGATTAAACATTCTTTTTGTTGGAGTTAAAAATGCATTTTGATAAAATGAAGTTTCCTTGAAAGGTCTTAATTAATTAAATATACTAAAGTCCTCCCAAAAAAGCATTTTGGGAAAAAACTAAAAAAAAGGAAAAAGAAAATAAATAATCCCTTCCATTGAAAAAGAATAAATAAAAATAAGAAAAGAAATTTTAAAAGTGGTTTTTTAACAAAATTTGGATTAATTTGAAAGGCCTTAACTATAGTTAGGAAATTAAGATCTCTCAAAAAACTTTTAAAATATGTTCTGAAATTAATGTTGGAATAAACATTCCTTTTAATTTAATTTGGCCTCTTAAACAAGAGATTTTCTTAAAATAAAATCAAAATAAAACATAAAAGTAAAAGAAGAAAAGGTTTTGGAATAAACATTCCTTTTATAAAAGAAAGTAATAATAAAATTTTTGAATTCATTTGCCAATTTTAAGAAATTAAAGAAATCATAAACATGATGTATGCTTTTTATGAAAATTTGAATGAAAAATATATTTTATATTTTGAAGGGATGAAAAATTTTCCCGGGCCCGATCGGACTCCCGATTAAACACCAAAAAAACTTTTCATCGAGGAAAACCTTTGTAAACCTCGGACTCCCGAGGCACCCTCCGATTCCCGCATGCATATGAATTTTTGAAAATTGATGTTCTAATTATCAAATGCATGATAGGGTTGGATCAGGATCACAAAATATAGACATGGATAAGTATAGATAATAACAAGAATATGTAACAATAAGTAAGCATATGGATAAAATTTTGGTGTGATAAAAATCAATAATAATGGATACGTGGACATAGATATTTACATGTAGAATATAAACGGGTATGCATGAACACACTGGATTATAATTATAAAAATATTACATGCAAAATATAATTATGTAACCTAAAATTGTAAACACAGATGACTTGAAATCTAATCATAAATACTTACTAACAAAGAGAAATATTAACATCTGATTAGTCAATATGAGCACTAATTTGGATTAAACTTTTGTGTGTCTTAGATATTTACACATGACATACTTGAAATGATCATTTTCATAAAATGAACATATGAGCATATGGCAATGTATGGACGATTAATATATAAAAATAAGACATGGGAGACATGGATATAGTGTATGACCAACCGACTATACATGGGTATGAGCTAAATGGAATATACGATCATGGTGGTGTAGATTGAAACATTGACTATTTGACTATATGGATGAACTTGCCAAAAAATATTTACAAACGGATACATATACATATACATATACATATACATATACATATATGTATTATGGTCATTAAGCATGGATATTTGCAGAGAAATTCGAACATTGAAAAGAATCGTCGAATGCATGCCAAATATATATATACATTTCACAAGGCACGGATGACATTAAATAAGCAAGTCAAAAGGCACGGCTATAGTGGCGTGGATACTTGGAACATGAATTGAAACATGGAATGTAAATTAACGAGATCAAAGCATGTGGAATTTACAAAAAGACATAAGTTGTAATCATGATATATACATGGAAATTATAACGGGTATGAGCATATTTACAAAGCACATATGAATAAACATGATTAGATGCAAACACAAGTCAAGGAGTTAAACAGGTACTAACAAAGCTTCGAAAACTGATAACAAGAATGAAAATAGGCGTCTGACACACATTCAAGAGAGGAAAATAAACAAGCTTGAATAAATTACCAAGATTAGGCGTAAATTAGCACATAAATGAACACAAACTGAAATAAAAACAAATAAACAAAATCAAGTGCTGGACTGAAGGAAGGTTACCCAAATTAATGGTAAGCTGATGTACATGGATAGCCCAAGAAAGAAGCTGAATTCAAGCTGAAGGAGCCCAAAAGTTAACTGATGACCCGACCCGAAATAAAAACCGTTTCCTTTTTTGCTTCAGTTGACTCTTTCGTTCAAAAACCTGTCACGCCTTTCTTCTTCCTTTGCTGTAAAAATCCATGCCCCTCCTATTCGACTCTTAGTTGCCGTCAATCCAAGTCTAGCCATAAGTCCTAGGTGATTGGCGAAACTTAAGATCGTTTCCTTCTTTTCTTCCCAAAACTGAACCTTTCCTTCAAAAAACAGCTTTGAACACTCAAAATCTCCCTAGAAACCGAAACCTTCAAGGTCCTGATTTGGAAGATTTAGCCGTCTAATCAACATCAAATTACAGTATGTTGGCTTCCACGTTAGGCTGCCCACTTTCATCGTTCGGATTCACCATCACAGTCCCCGAATGAAATGCCCTGATTTTCAAGTATGAACACTAACTTCTACTTCTCTGAAAGTATTTTTATTCTTTGCGCGGCTGTGTGTTTTTTTTTTAATCAATTTATGACAAAGAATAAAAGAAAAGCTGGTTGCAATAACAGAGGGCAAATGATGGACTTTGTTGATTGGGACCCAGTGACTCCACATCCACGAACATCTGCATGTGACAAAACAAAAGCTAAATGTCTTTTACATCCAATTGCATATATATATAATACATATAAGTGTATATATATATATATATGCATATATATATATATATATGCATATATATATATGCATATATATATATACATTTATATATCTATAAATTTTCCATGATAACTAAATTAAATCAGTCATTGTCTTGGCTTTGCATTGGGAGCTGAGTTAGCTAGCTTGGCTTTCAGGTATTGGTTCAAAATTTCCTGCAAGATGATAAAATTAAAATCAAAATAAAATAAAATGAGGTAATAATAATAATAATAATAATAATAATAATAATAATAATAATATTAATAATAAATGAGCATAAATAAACTAAACTAAAAGAATAAGCAGAATAAAAATTTTGAAAAAGGGCAAATCAATCAATTAATTAATTAATTAAAATTAACTAATTGATTAAAATTAAAAATAAGTGTCTACAATACTCACACCAGAGGAACATATTTATTCCTCAAGGATCGAGTCTATCGATCCAATATGGCTACAAGCGAACCTTGAAGTTCATACTTTTTTTCAGCTTCACTGGTAGAGTTTGAAGATGTCACGCCCCGACTCCATAATTGGGCACGTAACAATCGCCGCAACTCTCGAAATGTATTCTATTAAGTTAGAATACACCCCAATGGTTGCAAGGCTAAAACGGTCATTTTTCCAATTTTTTTCTCTTATACAGTTTTCATCCAGTTCAATAGTTAAAACAATTAACAAACATGCAGGCAAATCAAAACAAATAAAATATCGAACTGTCGCGGCATAAAAATTCATGTAAACAAAAGACACAAAAACTTTAAGATATTTACGAAAATGCCATTAGATTTTCGACATATTTTTTCGTGAATATTTAAACCAAGCTACGGAATTCAGAAAAATACGGTAACAGCTTCGAATATTATTAGACACATTAAAACGGTGAAATAGCTATTTAAACCGACATTCACTTACTCGGTGGGTCCTACACGAATTTTTGAAAAATAATACAAAGGTTGACTTGTTCACCCTCGGTCAAACTAGAGCCAAAAGCCTAGCAGTTCTCCCACCACAACGTACCTACTAGCGCGGTTAATGGTTAATGTCTACAGCCTGAAAAATATTTTATTAAAACACGGGTGAGTAACAGAGTTACCCAGTGAGTGGATAAAATAACTATATAAACGACAATGTAAAAACCAGTATTTATTATAAGGCAATAAAAGTCAAATCATAAATATAATAAAACCATAAACATAAATATAAATAAGGTAAGATTTCCATAAACTTTGGCCCATGTATTATCTATTTCATCCGTCAATTCCTCACTCGAGTTATCGCCTTGGCCGAGGCCGACAACTGAGTAGCGAGTCCCATCTTGAACGGTGGATACCACAAGATGGACTCAAATTACCTTGCGGGTTTCCCTCCGCGCCTCCCGTCAAGGTACATACCACACTCACCACGCCTCTCAAAAGACGGTCCGTGGCTACTTAGCTACTGCAGTAACAAAATTCCTCCCTTGGAGGCCACCGTATAGTAACATCTCTGAAATTGTGATGGCTTATAAACCCTTTGTTTTCATTTCTACAAATTGGCACATTTCAAAACCATATAAAATCTTTTTCCATTTATTTCAAAAACAAGAATAGGGATTTGTTTTAAAACTGTTCTTATAAAATATTTCCCAAAACCAATTTCATAAATTAGCCATCACATTCCATGGGCCATATATTTCTCATTATTCCATCATTTAACACATATAGATAGCAAATAATTTCAGAAAAATAGTATTTAATAAAAATACAATAAAACAGTAATTTAAGTTAGTTATCCACTCACAGTGAGGTCCTCGCTATTCTTGATCATCCTCACCCGGTTCCTTGTCCTTTGATGGTACAGGCACTCCTAATTCTCATAAACTCATTTAGTTCCTATAGCCATTGCTAAATTTGATTATAATCTAATCTAAATGCAATGCCATGCATGCCATGCAATAAATTAGAATTCTAACTCCTAATTATACTTTTCACCAATATTTTTTTCAATCTAATTTCTTCAAAATTCACATTTATTCCATTATAGGTTGAAAATTTCCCATAGCTATGGCACATTAAAAATTTCAGCCTTTGGTCCAATTTCACCCAATTTCCACATTTTTCTTTTCCAACATTTTCCTTTAACATTTTCATTTAAATTCCAAAATGACAAAAATGCTATTTTCCCTGTAATTTTCGAAATAAATATTGAAAAATAAAAATTTTCCTTTTTAATGTAATTTGATGACATTTCCTAGTTTAATAAGCTTCCATGAACCTTATATTTTAATCCTAAGGTTCCATGAATTCAATTTGACTTAGAAATCTCAAATTCAAAAATTCTCCATAACTTTTCTAATTTTCTAGATTCACACTTCTACAAGGAAATTCAAGCTAAATTGACTTCATATTCATGTTTAGCATGCCATAATCTACATTCTAACATCAAAATTAGGCATGCTTACCTTGATTTGTGAAAATCCACCAAGAACCCTAGACTTTCCAATTGCAATTTCTCCTCACTCAGCTTGAATTTATTGAAATTGATTTAGGATTGTTGATGGGCTAATCAAGAGGTTTAATTTGATAGGTAATTTTAGTAGGCTTGTTTGGAGAATTTAGAACTTGTGTTTTATGGAGGAAGCTTGCAAGGTTCAACAATGGTGGAAGGTGTTCATCTTTTTCTAAGGTTGAAGACAACTTAAAAGTTGCATGGAAATTTCTAGCATTTTCCCATGTCATGGCCGGATTTCACTAGGCAAAAGATGACAAAATTTGTTCCAAATCTTAGCCATCCATTCCTAAGCCAATGACACTTGTCAACATGTGATGAAATCCATAAAAGATAATTTTGTTCTTAGTTCCCATTTTGTCCTCCAACAATCACTAAAATTCCATCTATATCCTAAGTCAGTGTAATAAAATTTTTCAGTGAATATTTTTATTCTTCAGACAATTTCCTTTTATTCCATTGGCAGTGAAATTTTTAAATTCCTTATCATTTGTTAACAATTTCAGTCTAAATTTCTAACCTTACTACTAATTCTTTAACAATTCATTTAATTCCATTTATATCCTATCCATAACTTATGTAAGGCTTAAACTATATTTTCCAAAATTTCCTACTAAATGATGCATGCCGGACGAACTAAGAGGAACAGTAATTTGGAACGGGTATTACAGCTCTCCCCCCCTTAAAATAAATTTCGTCCTCGAAATTTCACGTACCGAAACTAGTGAAGAGATGAGGATATTGTCTCCTCATTTGCTCCTCGGGCTCCCATGTTTCCTCTTCTACTTGCGCATTTCTCCATAGTACCTTGACCATCGGAATGCTTTTATTTCTAAGTACTCGCACTTGGGTATCTAGAATCCGGACCTGTTGTACTTCAGAGTTCAAGTTTTCTTTCCACTCAATTGGAGAAGCTTCTAAAATATGAGAGGGATCGGGCACATATTTCTTTATTAGAGATACATGGAATACATTGTGGATTTGCCCAATTTTGGTGGCAGCTCTAACCGATAAGCTGCTGGACGTATTCTTCCAATCACTCTGAATGGTCCAATGTAGTGTGGATTTAGTTTTCCTCGTTTCCTGAACCGGATGACACCTTTCCATGGCGATACCTTTAAGAATACCATGTCGTCTACTTGAAATTCTGAATATTTCTTTTGTTGGTTCGCATAGTTCTTTCATTGATCTTGTGCTGCTTTTAACTTCTTTCTAATAACCTTGATCTTTTCGGTAATAAGATCGATTAGTTTCACATCATGGAGTTTCCTTTCACCAACTTCATCCCAATATACCGATATTCTAAATTTCCTCCAATATAATCTTCTTTAATTCTGGATTATTGGGACATACATTTTACTATTCATAGTTAACACTTTATCACTTCTAAGTTGTAGGTTTACTCTTAAGGCTATTGTTTCGTACGGTCTAAGGCTAGCTTGTTTACTTTATACCTTAGTAAGCCTTGTCCACGAAATTGGGTGTTTAACCTTTCGATTCACTCGATGGGAATGAACCAATCATAAGCAAGTAAAGATACTAATGTTAGTGATAAAGAACTTAAGAGAGCTTGGAAGAATGACTATTACTGGTAGTCCGTACAAACTCGTTAGTACAAGATAATCTGGTGGTAGGTTCTCTCACTACAACAACACTTCTCTCATACACCACAAGATGGTAGGGGAGTATCCTTTATTCTTCTAGCCTTTATAATTTTTTTTTTTTTGAAATTCTTGGTTCAACCTACCATCCGTCCTTTACCACTCTCGAATTCAGTTGACCAAAATAGGTTTCACCACAAAGCTAACAAATCGAGGCTCCACTTACTACATTCCCTAGTTTTTCTTTTAACACCTTCACTTTTCCTTGATGTCTTTACCATGGAAATCGTCATACTTCGCGGTACTCGATCTTTGGTGTTAAAGAACTTTCACCGGTTGTACCTCATAATTTTAATCTTCCTTAAGTTCAACTGGTGGTACTTCTAATATACGCGAGGGGTCATATTTATATTCTCAGAGCAGTGTGAATCCTTTTCAACTGTAATAGTAGCCGTCGGTTTATAGTTTCACAAATTCATCTTTTATTCCTATCTCTCCAAATTTGGAATTTTCCTTCTTAACTCTATAATTCATATTGATCAACTCATAGTCCTCAATTCATAACCTATGTGACTCCAAATAAATCTTCCAGCTGATCTACAATTTCTTCAATTCACTTTTTCCGTTAATGGAATTTCAGATTTAATATCTATATCAATCTATCTTGCCAACTTTCTTGGTTCTCTCTCTTATAGCCCAATTTCCATTCTTATACAACTGTAATAGTTCCATACTAGCCTTTCATAACTTCAAGCATATACGTTTTCTTATTGAGTTATGACCTTTCATAACTTGAAGAACATTAAAGCTTCCTTTCTTCCGCCCTTCACCCATGACTCATTTTCTCGTTTAATAAGATATCCTTCGACTTATATTGCTTGAGCAATAATGTCTTTGTCTTATGGTGAAACAATTAGGTTGAAAAGCACTTTGCTTCCTCTCAGAACCCAATCAAATCTTCTTTGAAGTAGTCAATCTAAAAGATTCCTTAAGAACTCCAATCCTCTCTTCATTTCAATGAATCACATTTCCATCATTATCTCGTCAGTGTATATGTACATCCCTTCATAATCTTCTCTTTATTCTTGGACGTTTCAATACATAAAAGTTGTTTTACGAATTTTCCTATCTCTCATCTCTTCTTACTTAAGATTTATTCAAAGACTCCATAACATCATGGAAGTAATCATAATTCATTCTGCTACCACCCTTGACCTTAACTATTTCAATTCCAAAAGTTCTCATGATTCATTTAACTACTTGAACAAATCAAAACTTTCCCCACCTAATTTCACTTAGTTACCATCTTCTTCTTTAGCTTAGATTTCATATCTCTTTTTGTTGCACAAGTTTATCACCTTTAGTTCGCAATCATCAACTTATTTGCTTTTCCACAAATTTATCTCGTTTTCACATTCATACACAACTCACTACCAAAATCACTAGAAATTATTCTTGTTAACCATCCAACTGCACTAAATTTCTCTTAATCTATAATTATTACTTTCTATCCTTCCGATTCCCTTTTTTTTTTTAGCCTATCCAGCAGGTTTCTCATAAGCACCCCTTTATCTTATAATATTCAATTGGCTTTTTGGCTCATCTTTTCCAAGTGTACACCATTAAGTTTCTTCTTACATCAAGTCTACCATATTTCGTTGCTCATACAATCACATTTAATCATGCCATCATCGCTGGCTCATATCAATCTCGTAATCCTCATTCATTCATTTCACAATTAATGTCCTTAATTACACACTTTCATCTTTAGTCTTTAATTCTCTTCTTTCAATTAACTTACTTCTTTATACACATATATTCTCAACAGGTCTTTCTTCGTAATGGAGAAGAATATCGTTCCCAAGCTTTTATCAAAAAGAAATTTTGGACTTTGCTACGAAATTCTAATTTAGGTCACAAAACAAAAATCAGAGGGTACTATTGACCTCGCTTTAAAGTCCATGGAAAGTTTGGGAAATATTTGAATAACGCTCAAACATTTATAGACGGTCTATGTGACCATGCGACTGCTTGATCGTAAAATTAGTTGAAGTTCGAGTATCAATATCTGAAGGTAACTAAGGGTTTAGTACTAACAACAAGGTGTAAGTTACATACAAGTTTGGAAAATGACTTGATCGGACCCGAATCCACTTCGCACTTTACAATTTTTTTTTTTAGAAAACTATTTTAAAACACTGTTTAACAAAAAATTGAGTCCTGATATCACTTTAATTGTCACACCCCGATCCGAAGGTCGAGAATGTGACAACCGCCGCGTGCTACAAGTTGTGAATGGCGCGCTTCACCCACAACTCGAAGCTCGCAAGGCTTATAACATCTTGAACCCATTTAGTAAATCGATTTTTGCTTGTCATGCAAAATGAAAAATAAGATTTTAGAACATTTATGCAGTCTAAAATTTAAATGAAAATAATCCTTCAAGTTTAAAATGTAGGTGAATAACAATTTAACTGTATTCAAATTATGCCAATGGATTCAGTAATAAACACACGTAAGTCGTGTAGACTTACTGTGAAAGGTCCGGAGTCGAGTCTTAACACTTAGCAGTCTATCTCTTTCGCGCGGTTAATTATCGTAGGCTGATTGAAAATAGTTATATACTAATCTATAATCGCGCTCGGCCCAGTCGATGTTTCCTCCTTAGTCAGTGCAAGTTTGAGTTTGTGTCAGAGACTAATTCGATCGGACAAGCTTTGCCTCGATCGGCCGCGACCGCGCTGACGTTGTGGTGGCGTCGCATATCTATAACGAAAGAGGATTAGTCTCTAAATAACTATCTCGACATGAGATTTTACATGAAATATGCATGTTCTAACACTTTGACCAAGTTTGACCGAGGTTGACTGGGTTTGACCAAGTTTGACTCGAGCCCACCGACACTGAAAATTCACCAAAAACCGATTTAAAACCTCAAGCTCTGATACCAATCGAATTGTCACGCCCCGACTCCATAATTGGGCACGTAACAATCGCCGCAACTCTCGAAATGTATTCTATTAAGTTAGAATACACCCCAATGGTTGCAAGGCTAAAACGGTCATTTTTCCAATTTTTTTCTCTTATACAGTTTTCATCCAGTTCAATAGTTAAAACAATTAACAAACATGCAGGCAAATCAAAACAAATAAAATATCGAACTGTCGCGGCATAAAAATTCATGTAAACAAAAGACACAAAAACTTTAAGATATTTACGAAAATGCCATTAGATTTTCGACATATTTTTTCGTGAATATTTAAACCAAGCTACGGAATTCAGAAAAATACGGTAACAGCTTCGAATATTATTAGACACATTAAAACGGTGAAATAGCTATTTAAACCGACATTCACTTACTCGGTGGGTCCTACACGAATTTTTGAAAAATAATACAAAGGTTGACTTGTTCACCCTCGGTCAAACTAGAGCCAAAAGCCTAGCAGTTCTCCCACCACAACGTACCTACTAGCGCGGTTAATGGTTAATGTCTACAGCCTGAAAAATATTTTATTAAAACACGGGTGAGTAACAGAGTTACCCAGTGAGTGGATAAAATAACTATATAAACGACAATGTAAAAACCAGTATTTATTATAAGGCAATAAAAGTCAAATCATAAATATAATAAAACCATAAACATAAATATAAATAAGGTAAGATTTCCATAAACTTTGGCCCATGTATTATCTATTTCATCCGTCAATTCCTCACTCGAGTTATCGCCTTGGCCGAGGCCGACAACTGAGTAGCGAGTCCCATCTTGAACGGTGGATACCACAAGATGGACTCAAATTACCTTGCGGGTTTCCCTCCGCGCCTCCCGTCAAGGTACATACCACACTCACCACGCCTCTCAAAAGACGGTCCGTGGCTACTTAGCTACTGCAGTAACAAAATTCCTCCCTTGGAGGCCACCGTATAGTAACATCTCTGAAATTGTGATGGCTTATAAACCCTTTGTTTTCATTTCTACAAATTGGCACATTTCAAAACCATATAAAATCTTTTTCCATTTATTTCAAAAACAAGAATAGGGATTTGTTTTAAAACTGTTCTTATAAAATATTTCCCAAAACCAATTTCATAAATTAGCCATCACATTCCATGGGCCATATATTTCTCATTATTCCATCATTTAACACATATAGATAGCAAATAATTTCAGAAAAATAGTATTTAATAAAAATACAATAAAACAGTAATTTAAGTTAGTTATCCACTCACAGTGAGGTCCTCGCTATTCTTGATCATCCTCACCCGGTTCCTTGTCCTTTGATGGTACAGGCACTCCTAATTCTCATAAACTCATTTAGTTCCTATAGCCATTGCTAAATTTGATTATAATCTAATCTAAATGCAATGCCATGCATGCCATGCAATAAATTAGAATTCTAACTCCTAATTATACTTTTCACCAATATTTTTTTCAATCTAATTTCTTCAAAATTCACATTTATTCCATTATAGGTTGAAAATTTCCCATAGCTATGGCACATTAAAAATTTCAGCCTTTGGTCCAATTTCACCCAATTTCCACATTTTTCTTTTCCAACATTTTCCTTTAACATTTTCATTTAAATTCCAAAATGACAAAAATGCTATTTTCCCTGTAATTTTCGAAATAAATATTGAAAAATAAAAATTTTCCTTTTTAATGTAATTTGATGACATTTCCTAGTTTAATAAGCTTCCATGAACCTTATATTTTAATCCTAAGGTTCCATGAATTCAATTTGACTTAGAAATCTCAAATTCAAAAATTCTCCATAACTTTTCTAATTTTCTAGATTCACACTTCTACAAGGAAATTCAAGCTAAATTGACTTCATATTCATGTTTAGCATGCCATAATCTACATTTTAACATCAAAATTAGGCATGCTTACCTTGATTTGTGAAAATCCACCAAGAACCCTAGACTTTCCAATTGCAATTTCTCCTCACTCAGCTTGAATTTATTGAAATTGATTTAGGATTGTTGATGGGCTAATCAAGAGGTTTAATTTGATAGGTAATTTTAGTAGGCTTGTTTGGAGAATTTAGGACTTGTGTTTTATGGAGGAAGCTTGCAAGGTTCAACAATGGTGGAAGGTGTTCATCTTTTTCTAAGGTTGAAGACAACTTAAAAGTTGCATGGAAATTTCTAGCATTTTCCCATGTCATGGCCGGATTTCACTAGGCAAAAGATGACAAAATTTGTTCCAAATCTTAGCCATCCATTCCTAAGCCAATGACACTTGTCAACATGTGATGAAATCCATAAAAGATAATTTTGTTCTTAGTTCCCATTTTGTCCTCCAACAATCACTAAAATTCCATCTATATCCTAAGTCAGTGTAATAAAATTTTTCAGTGAATATTTTTATTCTTCAGACAATTTCCTTTTATTCCATTGGCAGTGAAATTTTTAAATTCCTTATCATTTGTTAACAATTTCAGTCTAAATTTCTAACCTTACTACTAATTCTTTAACAATTCATTTAATTCCATTTATATCCTATCCATAACTTATGTAAGGCTTAAACTATATTTTCCAAAATTTCCTACTAAATGATGCATGCCGGACGAACTAAGAGGAACAGTAATTTGGAACGGGTATTACAGAAGAACATCTGATGGATCAAGTACATACTTCTGAAGCATAGATACATGAAACACATCATGTATTATGGCCATGTCAGGTGGCAATTCTAGGCGATATGCCACTGGTCCAATCCGTTCAGTGATAAAGGATGGACCTATGTACCTTGGGTTCAGCTTTCCCGCCTTGCAGAATCTGATAACACCCTTCCAAGGAGAGACCTTCAAGAAGACTTGATCTCCCACTTGGAACTCCAAAGGTGTTCTCTTATGTTGCGCATACTTCTGATATCGATCCTGGGCTATTTTAAGTCGTTCTTGGATGAATTTCACCTTCTTAATGGTGAATTCAATCTTTGCCTTGTTGAAAATTCAGTTATCTCCCACTTCATCCCAGTACAACGGGGTTTTATGCCTTTTTCCTTATAGGGCTTCGTATGGAGCCATACCAATACTAGATTGGTAGCTGTTGTTGTATGCAAACTCTGATAAAGATAAGTAGGTGTCCCATCCACCAGTAAACTCGAGCACACATGCCCGCAACATGTTTTCCAATATTTGAATGGTGCACTCCGACTAGCTGTCGGTCTATGGATGGAAAGATATAGTAAAGCAAAGTTGAGTACCCATTGCTTATTGAAAACTACTCCAGAACTGCAAAATAAACCTCAGATCTCGATCTGAAACTATAAAAGCTGGACTCCATGGAGTCTAACCATTTCACTCAAGTAAAGTTGCGCGAACTTATGCTTATTGGCAGAAAATGTGCTGACTTGGTGAGTCTGTCCACAATCACCCATATGGCATCAACTCCACGTTTGATGCGTGAAAAACTAGTCACAAAGTCCATGGTGATGTACTCCCACTTCCATTCGGGAATCTGTAGAGGATGAAGTGTCCCGAAAGGTTTCCAACGTTCCGCTTTTACTTGTTGACATGTCAAGCATCTAGCCATGAACTCAACAACTTCTCTCTTCATTCCAGGCCACCAATAATGATCCTTGATGGTACGATACATTTTGTTACTGCCTGGGTGCATGGCGAATGAAGAATAATCAGTTTGCTGAAGAATGGTGCCCTTCAGGTCAAGGTCATTTGGCACGCAAACTCGGCTTCTGAATAGTAGAACTCCATCACTCCAAATTGAAAACTCAGATTGTTCGCCTAACTGCAGCATCTGTAGCTCTTACTGCAATCTTTGATCAGATGTCTGGAGATCATGAATCCAATCATCTAACACTGGCTTAGCCAAGATCTTGGCAATTAGTGTACCATCATGGATGTCATAAGCCAATCTGGCTCCAGTTGACCTAAGCTCCAACAATTCTGGCAAGTGGACATCTCTGATGGTTGCCAAAGAAGTAACTGCATTTTGGCTTAAGGCATCTGCAACCATGTTTGCTTTACTGAGATGGTAGTCGATAACAAGATCGTAATCCTTAATGAGATCTGGCCATCGCCTTTGCCTCATGTTCAGATCACGTTGACTCATGAAGTGCTTGAGACTCTTATGATCGGTGTAGATGCGACAAGTTTCACCGTATAAATGGTGGCGCCAAATCTTCAAAGCGAAGACTATGGCTGCAAGCTCCAAATCATGCACTGGATACTTCTCCTCATTCGGTTTCAATTGCCGAGAAGCATAGGCAATTACCTTTTCATCTTGCATCAACACGTATCCAAGTCCCTGGTATGATGCGTCAGTATACACGGTGAACTCTTTGCCGCTCACCTGCAGGGGAAATACAGGTACTGATGTCAACTTATCCTTCAACTTCTGAAAACTCTCTTCACAAGCATCCGACCAAAGAAACTTGACATCCTTATGAGTCGGTTTCATTAAAGGTGCAGTAATTGTGGAGAACCCATATACAAATCTTCAGTAATATCTAGCTAATCCTAAGAAACTTCAAATTTTAGTAAGATTTGTGGGGCGTTTCCAATTGGTGATTGCCTCAATCTTGTTGGAGTCCATGAATATACCTTCCCTAGTCACAATATGACCAAGGAATCCACACTGTTGCAACCAAAACTGGCAATTGGAGAGCTTGGCATATAACTGATGCTCTTGGAGAGTTTGTAGCACAATGCAAAGATGATTGGTATGCTCTTGCCGATTCCTTGAGTAAACCAATATATCGTCAATGAAGACAATGACAAATCGATCTAGATACGGATGGAACATACGGTTCATCAAGTCCATGAATGCCACTCGAGCGTTGGTAAGTCCAAACAACATCACACAAAACTCATAATGTCCGTATCTAGTACGAAAGGCAAATTTGTAAATATCTTCTTCTCGTATCTTCAACTGATGATAATTCGACTGCAAGTCGATCTTGGAGAATATTCATGCACCTCTGAGTTGGTCGAACCAATCATCAATGTGAGGTAAGGGATATCTATTCTTCACCGTCACCGCAGTCAGCTTGTGGTAGTCGATGCAGAGCCGTATTGAACCACCATTCTTCTTTACAAACAACACTGGGGCTCCCCAAGGTAAAGTACTCAGTCGAATGAATCCTTTCTCCAACAATTTGGTGAGTTGTTTTTTCAACTCAACAAGTTCAGTGGGTGCCATTCGGTATGGAGCCATGGATATTGGATCCGTACCGGGATAGACTTCGATAGGGAAGTCGAAATCTCTCTTAGGTGGCAAACCAGGTAGTTCATCAAGGAAAACATCTGGAAACTCGTTCTCTACCAAAATATCTTCAATGTTAGGCTCTTCCACTAAAGTGTCTACCACATGAGCTACCATGGCTTTACATCCTCTTCATAACAACTTACTTGCTTGAATGGCAGAGATGATATTCAATGTGCCTCTATGCTCGCTGTAGAAGTCGATCATGCTATCTCAGGTTGAGGAATTCTCACCGAATGGTGCTTGTAATAAATCTGAGCACGATGTCTCCCTAGTCAATCCATTCCCAAGATGGCATCGAAGTTGGATAGTTACAGAGGAATCACATCTGCTTCAAAAACAAGGTTTTCTAACCTCACTGCACATCTCTGATACACCATATTCCAAACCATTCGTTCACCTAAGGGCATATTTACCAATAACTCGTACCCCAAGGGCAATAATGGTCTATTCACATGTACAGCGAACTTGGTGTTCACATAAGACAAAGCAGCTCCAGTGTCCATAATCACATAAGCCGGTTGATCAAAGATAACTACCACGCCTAGCATCTAAAAAATTTTCTAAAGTGGTTAATTTCACTCCATAATCAGCTGTGAATGTGATGATATCTTTACGTGTGAAAAAATAACTATTCACGAATATTTAAATATATACTTACCGGTGACTACATCTGGATGAGCGTCAGCATCGTTTTGTGACATGGCGCAAACCTGTGTGTGCTGCTACTACTGCTGGGGTCGTCTTTGAGGTGATGAATTACTACCAGCACCAGAATGCTGCTGAAAGGAAGAGAGAGTGGCATAGAAATGGTGTACCGACTGAAAAGAATGATATCCTCCATAACTATTCAATCTTGCCGAAGGCTGGCAAAACTCCGACTAGGTGGTGCAGAGGCGGTAAGTGGGCACATTCACGCTATGTGGCTTATACCTCTGCACTGATAGCATCTAGGCCCACCTCTGCACGGGCCTAAATGGTTGCGTCTGTAGTGTGGACACCGCGGTGCAGACTCTCCTTTCTTCTTTCCAAACCATCTCTTGATCATGGACCTAAATCCGAACTTTCCTTTCCTTTGACCATCAAAATGAGATGGTGGCGGAGGAAGTGACATCTATGGTGCTGGAGATTAAGTAGAACTGCCTTTAGATACCCCTACCATGAGAGCTCATGCCCTTTGATTTCTTTAATGTGAGGTCTGAAGATACATTGAAGGATCGTTGTCTGCTCATGCTCGAACGCCCTGGTTGATGCTTAGCAATCATAGCCTCAGCCCATAAAGCATTATGTCGATGCTGCTCAAAAGTGGCTCCAGGACTAGGCATCATCAGCTGTATAATCTCCCACGGAAGGTCATTGACAAACTGAAGACAAAAGGCTTCCTCGATGATAGACAGAATATGATGTGAAAGTCTTTGAACTCTGTCTCATACTACTCAACAGACATGTCACCCTACTGCAACCGGAGAAACTCACTGTATCTCCACATCTTCGTCTCATCCAATAGGAACCTCAATCCGAACTCGGTCACAAAAGTTTCTCAGGTAACCTGTCCAGTGACTCGGCTTTCAAAGTTGGTCCACCAACTCAGTGGCTAGCCCTGAAGATATCGGCTAACCACGCTTACTTGCTCCTCCGAAGTCATGCCCAATCCCAGTGGCTGGCCCTGCATTTTCGTATTCTAGGTAACAAAATGCAGCCAATCCCAAGCTGCGTCAGTAGAAGTGTCGAAGAGCTTTGGAGTGTTTAGTACCTTCATGATGCCAAGGAACCTCACCAGGTGGCTCTCTGAAGTTATGGTACCCTCAAAAATTCTCGCGGCATCGTAAGGTTGAAAGTACAGTGGGACCATAAATGGAGATGGTGGCTGATACGAATAGGCAGACTGATAAGCAGGCTACTGGGAAGACTGTGGTAAATCTGAGCTGTAATGCAGCCGTGTTGGTGTCGGCATCGGCGGTGATTGATTAACAGGTGGTGTGGTGCCAGCAGATGGATGAGCATAACTGGGCATATGCGTGGAAAAGAATCTACTAGCCCAACTGTCAAACATCCGCTAGAGGTCGGCGGGCATATACTACATCGGTGTGGCAGTCGCCGGAGGTGAGGGAGGTGAAACCTCAGAATGGTAACCCTGATGTTGGGTCTCATCTATAGGTGCTACTGGTGGGATAGGCACATCCGGGATAGTCGTGGTCTCCTACTTGGTACTAGGCTATGCCATTGGTTGCTTACGTGGGTGACCCCTCCTCTTAGGTACCATAGTATCGGTGGCATCCTTATGTCTATGAGGCATGGTGTATGCTATAGGTCACTAATCATAAACATCTCTATACTAACCGTACCCCCTACCTTTATCCCCAAAATCAGAAATTTCAAAACTATGTGAACTCCCCGGCTCGGTATAATATAGATATAATGTACAATTTAAAATTTGCTTTGATACCAATCAAATTTTCACGCCACAACCCAAGGGCTCAGCCACGTGACAATCGTCATACCACCTCGAGATACGTGCCTCAAAAGGTGGGCTATCCAAGATGGTATAAGGTATAAATAGGGGGTATTCGAGCAATAATTCGAATATATAATGAAAGTAATATAGAAAATATCATAAAATATTTATATAATATAAGCGGCACATTTTACAATGCAAACATGCAGCGGAAAGAAATAATAATATAAATATATGCAATACTAGTCTAAAGCCAGGATTCACAAGAGATCTGTGTGGAACCTACAAAATAGTGTCCACAGTGATATACCGGGATCACTGTCCACCAATATGCATGTCGTCCGCAGCCTGATGACCTAACAACAAAAGGTGAATAATGTGAGTACAAATATATATGTACCAAGTGAGGGATCCCCTTCTAATAACCGATCACCTCAGGCTGGGGATAGGAAATGAACAAAAACACTTTAATAAAACCATTTTATAAAATCGTATGAAATTCCACATCAAAACAAATATCAAACATCGTAAATGGGCTAGCATCTGAAATCGTCCCAAAGGTACACCAGTGCACTTGGGTGCCCACTAGACCGTCAAGGGCTAACTCATATCTCAAAATCCTTTTCTTTTACTCTTTGGCCCGTTCCCTTGACGTTGCCGATGGTGTGGTGGAACATAGCTACATCGAGCCCTGACTAGCTTCCCTACGTGCCTATCCCAGGGTCTCCGCTTACCGTACCCTTCGATAGGCAATCCACGGCTGCGTCCATGCATGCCTCTCACTCGGTCCATGCTCCTTCGAATAAAGCACCGAGGAACCCCTCAATCACTCAACTCCCAAGGGGTCATATCATCCATAACACATAATAATAATATTTTATATATTCCTTGAAAACCCACCCTTAAATCCATTTATAAACTCATGTGTGATGGTGGACAATCCATATCCCAAAACGTTATAAACATTTTATAAAACAATTAGAAAACAGTTAACCCTAAGTGGTCAACCACTATAATCCAATCCACTCACTAGTAAGGGAGGTTTGTATACTCCCGAATAAGTCCCCTCGAATGCCTTAGCTCGAATGCTACCGATCAATCTCGTACAATCACGTACCTAAATAATCAAATTAAAATCTAATTTGATTAATAAAGGCATTCGACTAATAACCAATATGAAAGTATGACCTAATTAGGGTTTCTAGGGTCTCAGAACTAAATTGGACAAGTCCGGAAGTCAATTAAAGTCAATTGGGGTCTAAGGTTGCAAAATGACCATTTTTTGCTTGCTACCCAAATTGGGAAATTTCCCAATCCGGGTGAGTTCGGTGTCGGATCTACTCTGCTCCTAGGCTGAGGTTTGGCCCTTTAACTCCCCAAGTTTGATTTGAGCTCAATACAACACCAAATCACATGAAATTCGAAGCATAAGTAGTTTAACTCTTAAACTAAAGGATCACAGCTTCAAAAATGGAATCAAACAACTGATCATGTAAGAATTTTGAATCAAAACACTAAGGGTGCAAGTGTTCTTGAGCAAAATAGATTTCAATTTTCAATTCAACATTTCTCTCAGCTCACTCAACGAAATTAAGCAAGTAATAGAAAATTGAAGCTTAAAGAGTTTAGTACAACATACCAAAGAATCAGCCAAAGCCCACGGTTGGATTAAAAGATATAGCTCGAAGAACAAAATGTCTCCAAGTTGCTAATTTTCAAGATTTGAAGAATTCTTGATGAATTTGATGTTATTGATCTTCTTAGAGGCTAAAGAAGTTGTTGGTGATGATTATTGAAGAGTTTGAAGGGGATTGTAGTATTGGAATTGAGGGAATTTGAAGGGAGCTGGGATGGAAGTGAAGAAGAAGAGAAAATGAGGAAATAAGGGGGTTGGGCAAACGACCACCGTTTAATTTACGGCACCGGACTTTGTTGGATCCGGCGCCGGAGTCAACTGAAAATGAGTTGACTTTTGTCAACTCGGCCCCACTTGCCTTGATTTTCAAACTTTAGCTGGCCCCACCGACTCCGGACTACGATTTAGTGTTTTTAGTCCAAAATTGAGCTTAAGAAAGTTCAAATTGTCTAAATAAAGTCCAATTTTATTTCTTGGCTTCACAACTTTATACAATTTCACAACTTGACACATGCGGACTAGGTCCTGGCCTGTCACTTTCCACCCTTTCTTATCGTCACTTACCCTTTATTTGTATCTGGAGGGTAGGCAAGTAGTGAGAAGTCCACTACTCATTGTCCTACTCAGGCACAACATCCTCGTTTATCATTTCCTTGGTTGCCTCCATTTCCATTTCCTTGATTCTCGTACTTTGCCCCTCTAGTTGTCCATTCTTATTTATCCTTTGTTCGCAGTGACTTGATGTAGCGTATTGGCCTAAATCCAGTCTTAACTTCATTTTAATTTTTGTTCTCATTTCATTTATCTTGGTTTCTAAATCTTTTATTTGTTATCTTCTAATCTATTTATTAGCTAATTATCTTAGCTATCTTTATCCCTTAGTCTTTTATTCCTTATCCTTAAAGTTATTCTTTGACAAATTATCCTAGGTAAATCCTAAATCTCAAATCTATAATCTTATTCGTTATGTTTTCTTATGAATATTAGGGTTAGCTTTTATCTTTTTCTATTTATAATTGGTTATCTTAGTGTTATTAACCTATAATTTATTATGGACTTGGGGTTATTGTCAGGCTAAGGTTTTCTAAAGGTTTTAACGTCCTAAATTTATTATGTAGTTAAGGTTGCTTTTAGGTTAGGGTTTTCTAAGGATTAAAGCTCCCAAGGTTCGTTATGGTCTTTGATCGGGATTTTTTCTGCAAGAGAACAGAAATCAAGTAATAAAGCTTGGAGTATTCCAAGGTCGATCCCACGAGGACTTGTGAAAGCTAACAAACTAATTCTAGCAAAGCTTGTAAAGAAAATTGAATTTAATGAAATCAAATTGCAAACAATTAAAGAGAAGATGATTGTAGAAATTAACTAAAGAAACAAAGATTAAATAATTAAGAGAAATCAATAGAATGGATGTGAGGGTTTAGGCTTCTCTTCTAGATATTTAATCCAATTATGTATGAATTTAATTGTCAGGGTTAAAATAACAATCACTAATCTACTTAGGAGTCCTCTCGGTCCATCCTAAGCTTTCCTAACTAAGTGATTACCACCTCTCGGTGCATAAACTAATTAGCTAAGAACATTAAGATCCTAGGATTAATAATTCAATCAGGTTCTCCCGAAACTATTTAATTATGGCTATCACAATAAACTGAATTACTCTCGTATCCAATTAGATGGTGTCTATTTTCCTAGAGCACGAATTATATTTCACCTCTTAGTCCTTCATACAATTCCAAAGATCTATTCTATGTTGGCCAGACATAAAACACATTAAGAACAAAAAAAACAGATTTAACCCATAAAATCAATTCATACAATAATTAAATTAAAATCCCTAGAAGATTTACCCAAATCCCCAACAAGAGAATTATCTACTCATACAAAATCAATCGGGCGGGCTGGTTGGGAAGGGGTTTTTGGCAGAGAAAAGAATCGCTGAGAGATAGATTATACTATTTAGTCAGGACAAACGAATGGCTGTGCAGCATGCTCCGGAGGAGATTGACCCTTCCCTTTCTGACCAGACTGCATTTCGGGAGTTTGAACACCAATAATATCATAAATGATGCTCGAAATCACTGGTGTGCTTTTTTCTTTTGAGGATTAGAAATCTCGAAACTGCTTGCCACCTGTTGAGATACCTTAAACACTGGAATAAGGAATCGCTATACCGCATTGCCGCCTTACGGTTGGGACCCGTATTAAGCCTCTTTGCGGACCATATTTTGCGGATCCAGAATGGGAGTTCTCAAACTGGATATCCGAGCAAAAGACTAATGCGAGGAAATCAGAGAACCAATGGCTCATTAGAACCATATAACGAGCTGGAAAGCGCTCGAGGCGGATTAAGGGGAATTCCTTTCTAGCCCAGAAATTGGTTGACTCGTTGCTTGGTTTACAAGAGTCGGATGAGTGCGATGCTCTTTCAGGGGTAGGGCAGCTAAGAAGAGGGAACGTTTGAGGCTATAGTAGATCCTATAGGCCGGCTGGACCTAAAGTGCTTAGTAGATGCCACTATGATTTCCAAGGTTGGTTGCGATTCCCCGAGAGTCAAGGAGAAAGGCAACAGGCCATCGGAGCCCGAGGGGAAACAGGCCATCGTGTCGAAGTGCTCGCCCCACTCCACCTTTCCCAGTGAGGCCTAGACCCGCTTACTTAAATTGAGCTTTAAGGAGGAGAGAAGTTTAGTAATTCTGACAGGGTGTTATGAGTTCTAATCCGAAAGTTATAGAAAACCACAATATCCTCATCCCACATTAGTACAAGAAGGCGGGCATTGATCCGGTAAGTGGCTGGCTGCCATACTGCCGAGGTCGCTTGGTAGCTTACGGGAGGCTACCCCATACTCTGCTGAGTATCGGTAAAGCATGCAGAGTGAAGAAGGTGGCTCCATACCGGATACAACTTTACCACATGAAAGCGCTTCAACCACGAAGATAAAGAGAACAAGGATCTAAAAAGCCGGAAAATTGGGGAGTTCCCTCTTTTTTTCAGTTCTATAGAGGATGCAGAAAGGGGTAGGAATACCTGAGAGGGCAGAAGACATAAAACAAGGAAATTCTCTCTTTTGGGATTACCCCTCCCTTCGGTCGGCAGTTCGTACTTCTCAAAAGTCTTTTTCAAAGCTTTTTTGTGGTATCCGGGTGGTGGACCAAAGCAGAGCTTTGGCCCTCGCCCCAGGGAGGGGACCCTTAGTATTCCTATGCATTCCCCCCTCCCTAAAAGAAAGTTTTACTATCAAATCTTAACCTTGTACAGTGCAATCAATAAGATTAAGAGATAAACCTGCTATCCCCCACTCCCTATACCTCATACAGTAGCTATAATCCCACTACCTTACCCTTAAGGAGGATTAGTGGTTTACTAGCTACCATAGAGGAGATAGATAGAGTTAATGTTAATGTTAAAAGGTACGTTTCCCCCCTAACCCCCTCGGGGGGACCAGAACCCTGGACTCCCCTTCAATAATATCATAAATGATGCTCGAAATCACTGATGTGCTTCTTTCTTTTGAGGATTAGAAATCTCGAAACTACTTGCCTCCTGTTGAGATACCTTAAACACTGGAATAAGGAATCGCTATACCGCATTGCCGCCTTACGGTTGGGACCCGTATTAAGCCTCTTTGCAGACCATATTTTCCAGATCCAGAATGGGAGTTCTCAAACTGGATATTCGAGCAAAAGACTAATGCAAGGAAATCAGAGAACCAATGGCTCATTAGAACCATATAACGAACCGGAAAGCGCTCGAGGAGGATTAAGGGGAATTCCTTTCTAGCCCAGAAATCGGTTGACTCGTTGCTTGGTTTACAAGAGTCGGATGAGTGCGATGCTCTTTCAGGGGCGGGGCTGCTAAGAAGAGGGAACGTATGAGGGTATAGTAGATCCTATAGGCCGGCTGGACCTAAAGTGCTTAGTAGATGCCACTATGATTTCCAAGGTTGGTTGTGATTCCCCCAGAGTCAAGGAGAAAGGCAACAGGCCATCGGAGCCCGAGGGGAAACAGGCCATCGTTTCGGAGTGCTCGCCCCACTCCACCCTTCCCAGTGAGGCCTAGACCCGCTTCCTTAAATTGAGCTTTAAGGAGGAGAGGAGTTTAGTAATTCTGACAGGGTGTTATGAGTTCTAATTCAAAAGTTATATAAAACCACAATATCCTCATCCCACATTAGTACAAGAAGGCGGGCATTGATCCGGTAAGTGGCTGGCTGCCATACTGCCGAGGTCGCTTGGTAGCTTACGGGAGGCTACCCCATACTCTGCTGAGTATCGGTAAAGCATGCAGAGTGAAGAAGGTGGCTCCATACCGGATACAACTTTACCACATGAAAGCGCTTCAACCACGAAGATAAAGAGAACAAGGATCTAAAAAGTCAGAAAATTGGGGAGTTCCCTCTTTTTTTCAGTTCGATAGAGGATGCAGAAAGGGGTAGGAATACCTGAGAGGGCAGAAGACATAAAACAAGGAAATTCTCTCTTTTGGGATTACCCCTCCCTTCGGTCGGCAGTTCGTACTTCTCAAAAGTCTTTTTCAAAGCTTTTTTGTGGTATCCGGGTGGTGGACCAAAGCAGAGCTTTGGCCCTCGCCCCCGGGAGGGGACCCTTAGTATTCCTATGCATTCCCCCCTCCCTAAAAGAAAGTTTTACTATCAAATCTTAACCTTGTACAGTGCAATCAATAAGATTAAGAGATAAACCTACTATCTCCCACTCCCTATACCTCATACAGTAGCTATAATCCCACTACCTTACCCTTAAGGAGGATTAGTGGTTTACTAGCTACCATATAGGAGATAGATAGAGTTAATGTTAATGTTAAAAGGTACGTTTCCCCCCTAACCCCCTCGGGGGGGACCGGAACCCTGGACTCCCCCTCAATAATATCATAAATGATGCTCGAAATCACTGATGTGCTTCTTTCTTTTGAGGATTAGAAATCTCGAAACTGCTTGCCTCCTGTTGAGATACCTTAAACACTGGAATAAGGAATCGCTATACCGCATTGCCGCCTTACGGTTGGGACCCGTATTAAGCCTCTTTGCAGACCATATTTTCCGGATCCAGAATGAGAGTTCTCAAACTGGATATTCGAGCAAAAGACTAATGCAAGGAAATCAGAGAACCAATGGCTCATTAGAACCATATAACGAGCCGGAAAGCGCTCGAGGAGGATTAAGGGGAATTCCTTTCTAGCCCAGAAATCGGTTGACTCGTTGCTTGGTTTACAAGAGTCGGGTGAGTGCGATGCTCTTTCAGGGGCGGGGCTGCTAAGAAGAGGGAACGTATGAGGCTATAGTAGATCCTATAGGCCGGCTGGACCTAAAGTGCTTAGTAGATGCCACTATGATTTCCAAGGTTGGTTGCGATTCCCCTAGAGTCAAGGAGAAAGGCAACAGGCCATCGGAGCCCGAGGGGAAACAGGCCATCGTTTCGGAGTGCTCACCCCACTCCACCCTTCCCAGTGAGGCCTAGACCCGCTTCCTTAAATTGGGCTTTAAGGAGGAGAGGAGTTTAGTAATTCTGACAGGGTGTTATGAGTTCTAATCCGAAAGTTATAGAAAACCACAATATCCTCATCCCATATCAGTACAAGAAGGCGGGCATTGATCCGGTAAGTGGCTGGCTGCCATACTGCTGAGGTCGCTTGGTAGCTTATGGGAGGCTACCCATACTCCGCGGAGTATCGGTAAAGCATGCAGAGTGAAGAAGGTGGCTCCATACCGGATACAACTTTACCACATGAAAGCGCTTCAACCACGAAGATAAAGAGAACAAGGATCTAAAAAGCCGGAAAAGGGGGGAGTTCCCTCTTTTTTCCGGTTCGATAGAGGATACAGAAAGGGGTAGGAATACCTGAGAGGGCAGAAGACATAAAACAAGGAAATTCTCTCTTTTGGGATTACCCCTCCCTTCGGTATAAAGAGATAATACAATTTTTCCCAAATTAAAGACTTGACTGCTCCTTTGTTCTGAAAAGTATATCTCCTCCGTCTAAAAACCCTAAACTATGGTATTTATCTTGGAGAGATTACATAAAATTAGGAGATTAAATCGAGTTGGACTCAAAAACATAGAACCGATGTCGTTTCTATACAATTCCGGCGCCGTTTCATGTCGCACACTATCAGACTTTTCGGCTCAGAAACAGGCTCGCTTCATATATGATACTCCACCTGTTTCAGGTATGAAACAGGGCCGTTTCATATATGATACGCCAACCGTTTCAGGTCTGCTTCAATGTTTCTTCATTCTATGAGCTTCTCTTAATCCAAACTTCAAACTATTCATCCTTTTTGGTCTTTTCATCCCAAATCTCCTTTGTTTTCTTAAATTTGTAACATAAAGCTTTCCTACAAACAATAAGATAAAAGTGAGAATAATAAATATAGAATGAGCTATAATATTAGCAAAGATCATCCAATTAAACTTGTAAATAACTCATAATATAGGTATAAAATACACTTATCAAATTCCCCCACACTTACCTCATTGCTTGTCCTCAAGCAATATGTATATACCACTCTAATATATTAACTAATCGTAAAACAGAAAAAAATTCCACTTTCATAGGTATACGGTGACATTTAGCGTATGCCACAAGCCTTTAAACCCCTAGGTGTCCCTAGTGGAGGAGTTATAGTCTCCTGAGGGTTAACCAGGATGATACCCACAAACATGTTGAAAAGCATTGGTTAGCTTCAAATTAATAATACAAGATATATAAAATTCAAAGTACTAAATTAAATTGCTAATAATCAAGCACATAATATTTCATAAGCAAATTACTTCACAATCTAAACATGCAAATACTATTCAACCTCTTTCACTAGGATCAAACACTTCAAATTGACTATTCCCTCACAAGTGGTCACTCAATCTCTCAAGTGTTTAGAAATTTTTGTGGTGAGTTACTCTCATCATCTTCTTATGAAATTAGACTTACCATAAGCTTGAAAAACATCTATTCTCCACTACTCCAATATATACATACAAGTAAAAATCAAAAGGTCTTCATAATCAGGGTTGTAATGGGGACAAAAGGGAATAAATGGGTTCTCAAAGAAAATGATAAAGGGCAAAAACAAAATATTTCAAAACTAGTAGAGTAAGGAAATCAAGAATATCTAGAATATCTTAATAAAAAATCACTCCAACCAACATCTTAATATTTTGCAAAAATCATCATCCTTTCTTCATTCTTTTAAGCTCAAGAAATTACATGCCAATAAATTTTTAAATTTTTTTTTTCAATTGGCGAGAATTCTCCCTTTTCGTTTCATCACCACCTCATACACATTACCATCCCCCCCACACTTATTCTTTTGCAATCAATCCAAAGAACATCAAATAAAAGAAGTAAAAACTCTACTAATAATGAATAGGGTGCAAAGACTTATTTTTCATTTTCAAGCTCAAGGTTCTTTGGGATAGGCTACAAAGAAAAAGCTAAAGATATATCAGTAGGCTCAAATGGGCTCACTAATGGATTAATATATAAAAGGTAGGCTTTTTGGCTCAAATGAAAATCCTAAAGACCTTAATCTTAATGCTTGCACATATAATAAAACATGTAATCTCAAAAAGATGAATCTCAAGTTCTAGAAATCCAAAATCATAGAAGGCATAAATATAAAAAAAATGGCATGAAGGCTCGAAATCTCACTAGGTAACTCAAGTCAATCCAAAGCATTCTTTCCTAGCAAAATCAATCTCCTAACATTCACAAAATCTAAATCATAAAGCAATCATTTAATCATATTATGCACTTAAAAATCAACAATTAATTCAACACTAAGAAAATTATATACTCATATCATCAATCTCAAAGCAGCCAATAAAATCAAAAAAATAAAATCAGAAAATAGTTAGACAAATATTATGACAAAAGAATTTTCAAAAATTTCAAAGCCATCCCCCCACACTCAGAGCAATATTGTCCTCAATATTGTGCAAAAATAAAAATAGATAAGAATTCAGAAACTCCCTGAAAAAATTATTAGACGAAACAGAGAATTCTGAGTACCAATCCATCCAAATTACTACACAAAATAAAAATCATAAAGTGAGTGTAGGAGTAAGTATGAAATTAAATGAAAAGTAAAATTAAGAAACTAAATTAATCTAAACTACATATATACATAAAAATTAGATATTCAAAAATTCACCCCCACATTTAACATGAACAATATCATTAATGCAAAAACATTGATAAATAATCAAGAAAACGAAAAGGAAAAGGAATACTCCCTTTGCCCATGAAAAGTTGGTGAAGTAAATTTAAGAAATCTAACAAAAATTTCCTACAAAAGAAAAGTTAAATAAATGTTAGTAAGTAGAGGAACAAATAAAAGAAAATAAAAATAAACTAAAAGAAAAGAAAAGTTAGAATATTGGGTTGCCTCCCAACAAGCGCTAAATTTAAATGTCTATAGCTAGACATTGTTATCCAAAGAAGGTCACGTAATTCCTTAAAAATTATGTGAAGGTGTTCCACATAATTTATCTCGTTCTTTAAGCACAGTTATAGCCTCTTTGGACTTCTTCTTATCTTTTTCCTTAGGTCCTGCATCCAAAAGCATATGATCATCATTAAAATATTGAATTGGCAAAGGTTTAAAAATCTGAAATACTTCCCTTTCATTGCCAATTCTAAATGTGATCTTTCCCATTGGCACATCAATTAAAGCTCCACTTGTTGTCAAGAAAGGTCTTCCAACAATCACGGGGAAATCAACATCATATTCAATATCCATTACAAGAATATCAATGGGAAAAATTAATTTTCCCACTTTCACCAATAAATCCTCCACAATCCCCACAGGATATCGAATTGACCTATCCGCTAATTGCAAAGCCACTGTAGTCGGTTTTAGTTCTCCAATTCCAAGTTTCCTGAACAAAAATAAAGGCATCAAGTTAATACTTGCTCCTAAACCACAAAGACAATTGTAACTATTTGAAGAACCAAATTGACAAGGAATGATAAAAGTCTCTGGATCCTTTAACTTAAGAGGTAGTTTCCTTTCAAGGATTGCACTACATTGCTCTATTAAAGGTACAGTTGCAAACTCTTCAAGCTTCTTCTTATTTGAAATCAGTAGCTTTAAGAATTTGGCATAAGTGGGCATTTGCGCTAAGGCTTCAACAAAAGGGATGTTGATCTTCAATTTTTGAAGGAGATCCATAAATCTCTTGAATTGGCTTTCATCTTGCCTTTTCTTCAGCCTTTGAGGGAATGGAATTGGTGAAACATAAGGTTTAACCTCGGGTTCAGGTTCCAGAACAACTCCAGGGCCGTTTGTTTTCTCCTTCAGCGTCGCTTCCTTTTCGTAATCGATGTTTTTGGGATGATTAATAAAATCGGTGTCGCTTGTTGTAAGATCCGGCGCCATTTCATCTCTGCTGTGCCCGTGGCCATTTTGTCGAGCAGAACCGGCCCTGCTTCTATCATGATCCAACCCTGCTTCTTCTTTGCTATCATAAATTACATTTTCTGCTCCCAAATCCTCTTGTACAACCTCTTGATTCCCTCTTTTTGAAGGATTCTCAAGTACCTTACCACTTCAGAGTGTGATTGCCATAACTTGTTCCCTCGAATTGATTTCCGTGTTGCTCGAAAGTCTACCTTGACCACGCTCACTAAGTAATTTCGCCATTTGACCCATTTGAACTTCAAGGTTCTTGATAGCAGTGGTATGAGAGTCAACAACTCTATCAAGTTTTCCCAAATGATCTTCAATTTTATCCAACTTATCAAGCTTTTCAAGCTTTGAACCAAATTGTGTCATAAAAGCTTCAAGCTTATCCTCAATACCAAAATTTTGTGCAGACAATTGAGATTGTTGAGGATGAGGCCTTTGTAAGATGGATAGAGCTCTACTGGCAGCACCTTGATTAGACCAAGAGAAATTCGGATTGTTTTGCCAAGCTGGGTTATAAGTAGGTGCAAAAGGATCATTCTTGACACCTTGTTGTCCTCCATAAGCACCCATGTAAGTCACATTCTCAGAACACTTTTCCTCTTCATCACAAAGATTCTCATTCATACAAAATTTCGAAGAATGGCCATACATACCACAACGGAAACATACCTCCGGTTTCTTTGGCTTCTCATCTAGAACCACCTTCATAATCACATCCATTTTAGAGGCAATGGCATCAAGTTGATTCTAATTTTGAGGTTGATAGGCGCTTGATCTAGATTTCTTTTTCACCATTCTTTGTTGAGAACTAGCAGCCAAAGATTCAAAGACATTCTCCAATTGTTCAGCAGTCCTTGTAGCAATATACCCTCCAGTTGCATTGTCTACAGAAGATTGATATTCAGCATCCAAGCCTTCATAGAAAAATTGATAAAGAAGATTGATTGGATAGCCATGATGAGGACATTGGCACACCAATCCCTTAAATCTGTCCCAAGCATCATGAAAAGTCTCATTCTCTTCTTGCATAAAATCTTGGATCATCTTTCTCAATTCACTTGTCTTCCTAGGAGAGTAGAATTTACGGAGAAAAGCATCAGTTACCTTCTCCCAAGAATCAAGAGAATTCGCTTGTAAGGTTGACAACCAACTCTTCGCTTCTCCTTTCAAACAATAGGGAAAGCATCTCATCTTTAATTCTTCTATTGAGATATTGGTGAGTGGAAGAGTAGCCACTATATCATGCAATTCATGGAGAAAATTAAGTGCATCTTCTGAAGGCAGCCCATGAAATTGAGGAAGAATGTTCAACATCATGTGCTTCAACACATAGTTCTTCGCTCTGTCAGGAAGTCGAATGCATGATGAATTATTTCCCATCTTTGGTCTTTGAATGTCTGCCATAGGATGAGTAATTGGAGCTTGAACAAATTGATTCGCAGGTGGATTATTATTAGCTCCAGTATTGATACCTTGGGGCTGATTGTTAAGTGCATCGTTGACTCTATCGTTAGCCATCTCTTTTTCTCTTAAAAATCTCCTTTCTACTCCTTGAAGTCTCACAAGTTCAACTCTGAGTTTCTTTGCTAATTTCTCGATCTCAGGATTCAAAGAAACTTCCGAATTTCATCCTTCAGTTCGTCGAGTCATAAACTACCTAAGGAACAAAGAAAAGAAAAGGTAAGCTAAATTAAATTAAAACTAAAAACAGAAAATAAAATTGAAATTACTAGAACTAAATATATTAGCAATCAAATCAAGTCCCCGGCAACGGTGCCAACTTGATCGGGATTTTTCTGCAAGAGAACAGAAATCAATTAATAAAGCTTGGAGTATTCCAAGGTCGATCCCACGAGGACTTGTGAAAGCTAACAAACTAATTCTAGCAAAGCTTGTAAAGAAAACTGAATTTAATGAAATCAAATTGCAAACAATTAAAGAGAAGATGATTGTAGAAATTAACTAAGGAAACAAAGATTAAATAATTAAGAGAAATCAATAGAATGGATGTGAGGGTTTAGGCTTCTCTTCTAGATAGAACAAAGAAAACAAATTTAACCTAGAAAATCAATTCATACAATAATTAAATTAAAATCCCTAGAAGATTTAACCATATCCCCAACAAGAGAATTAGCTACTCATAATTTGAAAAGAAAACATATTCATTAAATAAAAGAAAAATCTAAAGTAAAGAGATAGAACAATTTTTCCCAAATTGAAGACTTGACTGCTCATCTCTTCTGAAAAGTATATCTCCTCCGTCTAAAAACCCTAAAATATGGTATTTATATTGGAGAGATTACATAAAATTAGGAGATTAAATCGAGTTGGACTCAAAAACATAGAACCGACGCCGTTTCTATACAATTTCGGCGCCGTTTCATGTCGCACACTATCAGACTTTTCGGCTCAGAAACGAGCCCACTTCATATATGATACCCCACCTGTTTCAGGTATGAAATAGGGCCGTTTCATATATGATACGCCACCCATTTCAGGTCTGCTTCAATGTTTCTTCATTATATGAGCTTCTCTTAGTCCAAATTTCAAACTATTCATCCTTTTTGGTCTTTTCATCCCAAATCTCCTTTGTTTTCTTAAATTTGCAACATAAAGCTTTCCTACAAACAATAAGATAAAAGTGAAAATAATAAATATAGAATGAGCTATAATATTAGCAAAGATCATCCAATTAAACTTGTAAATAACTCGTAATATAGGTATAAAATACACTTATCAGTCTTGCCAAGAATAAGGAATGATTTATTTTGAGATATGAGTTGAAGCCCTTGACAATCCAATGTGGCACCCAAGTGCACGGGTGTACCTTTGGGACGATTTTAGATGCCAGCCCACTTATGAGATATGATATTTGATTTGGTTTTAGGATTTCATATATAATTTACTAAATGATTTTATTAAATAAGTTTTGGATTATTCGTATCCCCAGCCTGAGGTGATCAGTCATTATAATCGGGTCCTTCATTGGGTACATCTATTTGTACTCACCACATTCACTCATTTTTGTAGGCCATCCGGCAGTGGACCACAGATGTCCTGGTGGACAATGACCACTGGTGCCTTTACCAGACGACCTCAATTTTGTAGGTTCCACCTAGACCCTTGTAACTCCTGGCATTCAAAAAAGTATTACATTCTAGTATATCTTTATCCGCTGCACACTCGCATCATAAAACGTGCCATTTTTATTATATAAATAACTTATGTTATTTTCTATAACATTTTCATTATATATTTCCTTATATTGCTCTAGTACACCTTATTTTATGCCTTGTGCCATCTCGGATAGCCCGCCTTTCATGGCACGTATCTCGAGGTGGTACGGCCTTTGTCATGTGGCCGAGCTCTTGGGTCGGAATGTGACAGAAACGGTGAGAAAAGGTGGAGTAGGAAATGTTTTGAATGTTAAGAAGAAATTCATGACAGAGAAATTAGCCATGGGGTATTTAGCCTTAAACCACCATCCAAGTCTAACACAGATGATATCACAAGTTTGGTCTATGGAAATATTTTTCTTATTGAAAATCCTTCATTTCTTGCAAGCCAAATAGACCACATAATGGAGAAAAATAAAATTTCCCAAATAATACCCTAACCTACAGAAGGTGCCATACTCATAGGGATGGCAAGACTGGAGCCGACCTGCTGTTTTCAAGCCGACTCGCCCTGATTGGGGCGTTTTTTTTTTCTTTTTTAGAGCAGGGATGGGGAGGGGCGGGCCGATTTTTTTCTCTTTTAAGAGCGGGGCAGGGCAATTTTGGTAAATACTTGAACCTGCCCCACCCTGCCCCGTCCCGCCCCGATATTTATGTTATATAAATACCCCTATATATATATGTTTTTATTTAGGGTTACTCCAAGTCCAACTAAAATTATGGATAAAAAAAATATATTGCTAGTCGGATTGCTGATCTTGTGGCATTTATATGCTATTGTATTTTTTTCCCCCATTTTAAGTAAAAATGCCTGATTTTTCCTCATTTTATGTAAAATGACGGGGCGGGCCGGAGCAAGGCGGTGTAACAGGAAAAACCGTGGTAGCGGTTATTGTAAAGCCCAGTCCTACATTAGTCTGTATTGGAGTCATATGCTAACAAATTTACCATTTTACCCTTGTATAGGTTTTAATTGTCAAAATGGGAAAATTGTTTCCAATAGTTTAATGATTTAAATACCTCGATAAATTCACCTTATTTTTATAAAATTTTTGCCAATTGGTTTTAGTCTTAAAATTCTTTTATTTTATCCCAAATTACATAAATTCTCTTTAGGACACAGAGGTAATTTCCAAAATTTAATGAGGGCATTTTTGTCATTTGGCATAAAGGCTTGTCTAGAAGTTTCAAGACAAATTTTTAAGCCTTCTTCTTCCTTTTTCTTATGCATGGCCGAACCTCCCCTCCAAAAATTTCCTCCACCATTTTTCTTCACATCAAACTCCGAGACTTCCATACAAACACTCTCTCTCTAACATCACACTATATTTTCCAAGAAAATAACCATCTTACCTCCCAAATAGCATCCTTACCAAGAAAATTCCAATAAAAGTCTTATACAATTTCATCAAGTTTACAAGTTTCAACTTCCATAAGAAACTAAGGTGTGTCTTCATTCCTTTTAATCCTTTTAATTCTTTTATCATCTTAGTCATAGAAATGATGAATGTTAGTGTTCATACATGACAATCTTACATTTTCTTCAACCCAAGGTTAGTTTATGGCTCCAAAACTCCCATAACATGCATGCCCATAAGATCAAGGTGCAAATAGAGAATAGAAAAATTTAGGTAGTCCCTTGAATGTTGGGAAACTTAGATGAATGAAGAAAAACTAAAGTCCACCAAATCAATGACCAAGTTCCACTAAAGTAACATTTTGCCGCCCTAGGGGAAGCCTTACATTTTTGCTCACATGGCTATGGAATATTATTCCATAAATGGTAGTTTAGCAACATTAGAAAATGATGTGAACTAAGAAATGGTTGGAAAGAAGCTTAGGAGTAGTATTTGTAGAGTAAACCCATGTTATGGCCTAATAGTGGAAACCTTGGGCAAGTACCCCTTAGGGGATTTGTTAGATGCTATTCAAGGGTGGTACAAATCATAAATGGGTGCAGAAATAGATGTAGGGTGTTGACACCCTTAAGTAAATACCACATCTAATTAGACCCTTCCAAGTGAGATGAACCAATGTATTTTTCCCTCCAAAATACGATGTAGGTGTTAAAATGTGACCATTTTTGGTGTCCAACATCCCTAAGATGTGCTTAAATTGTAGGAATTGGAATCATGGAATTCTCACACCCCTAACTCATCCAGCCCGAAATCCACCTAGTCTAGGGGCAAAATCGTTTAACTTTTTCGTTATAAGGAGTTGGCCCGAACGGAAAGTATGTACAGGTGCTGTTTGATGTAACAAACTTGCTCACACCTTGAGAATGCTTATAGGACCACTAGAATTTGATCTGGACCCTTAGGTTCCAAGTTGGCACATTTAGTCCACAAACTAGTCAATTTTTGGCACAATAGTTCAAATAGCATTCTAGCTTGCTTTAATCTATTGTTTAACCAATTATATGGTGGTGAACCCTCCTCAAAGAATCAAGGAAAAGAGGATTAGTGGGAGTGCACACCCTCCCTAAACTTGTGAGTGAGACTTGATAGACTAAAATTGTGTTTCTTTGGTTTTCTTGCCTTTTTAATCGCGTTTTAAAATTTTACATGCATATGAAATGTTTTCTTGAGTGAATAATAATGTACCTTCGAAAAATGATTGTTTAATCAATTATGAATATTGGTGGATGGTTAGAAGTCACTGCAGTGGTGCCTCCCACGGTCCGAGCTCGTGAAGCCGGCGTGAGTAGGCTTATCACTCCCACAAGGTGTGGATGGTACAGGGGATTAATGTGCGCACTATAATTGTGAAATACGACCCCTGTGGGAGTATTATGGACATAGCTACGTGCCACCCGTAGTGAAGGTTCATGCCAACATCGAGAAATGGGCTTTTCTCACAAAATAACAAAGAAAAATCATCTCGACAGGTTCAAATCCCATCTTGGCCGGGTAGGGTTTGAACAACGGGATTTGGCAAGCCCCTTTAGAATCCATTTGACTTGTTTTATTTAAAGACTTCGGAAGATTTCCCCTTTTTCGAAAGTTTCCCCTAATTTGGTGGTAAAAGCTGTCTCAACACCAAATAAGCCGTTGACGGTTAAAGGTTTATACGTCGACGTCTCTGCTCATTTCCTTAGTTCGAGTGCCAACCCGAGGTACCCATCGACGTGCATGTGCTTACCCGTCGACGGATGAGTGGATGACCTTACTGCACTCGAAGTCAGAAACTTTTACCCGTCAACGTGCATGCATTTACCCGTTGACAGAGGGGTGGGAAGCCTTATTGAACTCGAAGTCAGAAACTTTTATCCGTCAAAGGTCAAGCTAGGAGGCGTCTACATCTAAAACTAGGAGCACCCTGGAAATTTTAGCCGTGGATGTCCGCCCTCAATCCGTGGACTGGTGGTTTGGATTTCAAAAATAGTAATCATTGAATAACTTATCCGTCGACGACCAACGATCTACACGTCGACGGACATACATGTGCTTTCTGTTTCTACTTTAACTTTTACATCCATTGATTTTCCTTGAAATTTATGAATAAAGTGTTCATAGTCTTGTCTCACTCACTGAGCATTACATTATAAGCTCACACTAGTTTCCTCTTAAAACCATTTTCACGCTGAAAGATTGTAGATAGGTGGTAGACGCCCGACGAGGAGCAAACCCGACCGGAGCCGACATTCTCTACGAGTATGTAAATAAATTCTTGTATACCACTACCGAGGATCCACCGGCTTTGTTTTTCCTCAAGCTTTCCTTTTGTTAAAATTTTTGTAAATTTTACGGAATACTTTCCATATATGAAAACAATGTGAAAAAGTCTTGAACTATTAAAGTTATCAGTAGTTTAACAAGTTATGAAATTTCTATCTTATGTAGAGAATCAATTTCCTTCTATGTAAATAAAGTTGTATTTCATACATTTATCGATGGTGTCCTATGTTTGTTGGCTTGAGTATCATACGCCTTGCGTGTTCTAGATTTTAGGCGAAGCGCGCTGTCCAAGATTTATAACACGCGATGGTTGTCACATTTCGACCCCTTTGGATCGGGGTGTGACAGTTATGGTATTTAATTTATTACTTTTTAGGCTATGAGGGGCGAGGCACAGGGTAGACCAAGGGATAGGTGGGGCAGTGGTGGAGAAGGCAGTCCTCGCCCCCGCCCCGCCCCATTGCCATCCCTACATACTCTTCGAAAGAGAATTTTAACCAATATACATGATCATGCTTCGCGGTGGGTTTTTTACTCTTATCTCTTTATTTTTTTTAAGGTAATTAAATGTAAATATCAAGATCAAGGATAAAGAAATAAATATTCTTATTTTATTCATTCTAATTTTTATTACTTTACATGTGAAATTTGCATCGATAACTTAACAATTATATCAATATGTGAGTAATAATAGTATAAAGTATAATTAGGCAAATCAAAATGCTTCCAGTCTACTTAATGATCAAAAGTTGTTTAATATTTCTATAGTTAGGCGATTGGCAAAAAATATTATTAACAATATTCCTTTTCATCTTAGTTTCCAAAATTTTTATTCATACTGTATGGTATAAATACATACATACATACATACATACATATATATATATATATATATCTTTTATTATACTTTACACTTCCCTTCTTCTTCAATCCCTTTCTCTTATTTAATATATAAAAAATTAATCAAAATTTCTTTATCAAAAATATTAATTCAAATATCTTCCTATAATTATTTTACAACAACTAACCAAGATGTGTCAAATGTCAAATATTCTTCTCATATTCCCTTACTTTTTTTTTTCTTACACAAGAAGAAGGGAAAGAGACCTACTTTAGAAATGAGAAGTTTGGAAGTTAAGACCTCTTACATGACTGGAGGGGGAATTCAATATCCCCTTATTTTAAAATATAGAAATATATAGATTAATTAATATAGTATTATATATATGAACAATTAATTAATTAAAATATATTAAATAAAATAGATAATACCAAAATTTTCATATATATATATATATTAATTTATTTAATTAATTTTTAATCCAACCGATCAAAACATGATAAAGGGACCAAAAACACCCTTTGACGTCACTACCTTTGATACCTCCCTTTCTCTAGAACTCTCTCTTTCCCTTTCTCACAATCTCCCGATTCTTTTCTTCTTCTTCTTCATTTTCTCTCCCATCTGAATTGAAAATTAAATAACCAACCAAAATTTGTCCGCTATAAATATTAATTAATTTTTCAACCACCAATCATAAAGGTGACAAATGGCCCCAAACTCTCTCTAATATACCCATCACTTTAATATATACTAGACTAGATTTTGCCTCGGGATTTACTTCGGAGTCAATTTTTTTTAATTGTCAAATTAAAATTAAAAACTTTTAAGGCATATTTAGAAATTTTATAAGTTTTTATATTGCACGTTAAACCCTAAACTCTCTAAAATACTAAATAGTAAATCTTTAAATCTATCATGATAAAAAAGTTTAATTAAAAAAATTTATAATTTAATTTCATGTAAAAAAATAAAAACTCTAAAAATATTATCAATTAACTAATAAATATAATTATATATCCAATATATATAATTTAAAATATTGATTGACTAATAGATAAAAATATATATTTTTAAACAAAATATGAAAATTAAACAAAACTAAAAAAGAAAGAAGAAAAGAAATAAATAAATAAAAACTTAAAAATCATAAAAACAAAGAAAATAAAAGAAAGTAAAAATGTAAAAATGTAAAAAAAAAAAAAAAGATCACATTAAGGGGTGACTCGGCACCTCTATGTTGCCCATTAAACATTTAATTTTATTGTAGTTTTGATAAAGAAGAGATGTTAATGATAGGATAAGACGGAGTTAGAAGATGAGGTAATTCCTAAAGCATTAAAAGCAATTAAACACCAATCGGACTCCCCCTAAGTCCATAACCAATGGTCGAGAAGCCCATTGGTGTAGGAAATTGGCGAATGGGGGTTAAGGGTAAAAAATTAGAAAAGTCAGAGAAATAAAGAGGAGGTCCAGTGTCATGCCCCGGACCTATCGACCCAGCTATGTGACAACCACTGTGATACATCGAAGTACGTGCCAACTGCTCGTGCAGCCGAAGGACCTCAAGGCATAAATTGAGTATCTTCGTTAAAAAATGTTTAACTAAAACTTTAATTAGAAAAAATTTATAATAATTGAAAATCATTTAATAAAATAATTTAATTCAAATTATGGTACCAGTGGATTAATTTAAAAGGTTATCTATGCAATGGAACTACAAACTCCTAAGCCACCGACATCTCTTAGTGAGCTTCCGGACATCTAACCTACAAAATATAAATAGGGTTGTGGGGTGAGTACACCTCGGTGTAATCAGTGAGTAGCCTCGGTTCAATACAAAGTCAAATAAGGTATGGGGAATTGGGTCAACACAAAACAAGTTGGAAAACATTTTATATTTATCCTTTGAAAACCTTTCTAAAACACTTTCCTAAAACCTTTGTAAGACTTTAACAATAAAAATAAAATAATAATAATAACAATAATAATCTATGGGCTGGTCATGAAAACACAACAAAGCTCGATCTTACACACACTGGTCGAGGATATCGTATCGTCGAGTGCTATCTTATCTCTTTTCTTTTCTTTTAACACTTACCTTTTAAAATCTTTTCTTATAGAACATATATATATATATGTATATTTCTCTCTCTAAGCCCATTCCCTCGACGGCATCATTCGTTGGTGGAGTACAGCTACATCTGTCTTGAGGAGTTTCCCTATGCGTCTCTCTACTCCGAGGTCTCTCACTCACCGTGCCCCTTGAAAGGCGGTCCACAGCTACTTGGTTGGATGCATGCTCCACTCGATCTACTCACTCTCTCATGGAGCACTGAGTCTCATCTAACCCCTCTTGGAATTCTTCTTTCATCTTGTATATGATCATGCCTTGTCAGGCAATCATCTCATACCTCACATAAATACATATATATATACACAATATATATAAACATGCATACATGCATTTTATAAATTAAATTTTTACTTAAATTTAAGCTTAGATTTGAATTTTAAGAAATTTGAACTGATGATTTCGAATTTTCTTTTATTAAAGTTATTACGGATGTTGTGGGGATTGTTGTTTCAATTTGCAGGCGATCCATAGAGAAATGGACTCGAAAATCGAGGTGAAAACCCTTTTCTCTGATTTCTATCCCTAGTCTGATGCAGGACTCACTGAAGTCTGGCACTGGACTCACCCAAAATGGGCACTGGATCTATTTGGCAAAACTAACACTGGATCCTAGCCGATCTAGTGTTGGACTCGTTCCGGACACTTAGGGGCATTTTTGTAATTTTGACCCAAGTGTCCGTTTTTTTTTTATCTAAAACCTCCCCCAAATACTTTTTTAAGCCTTGAATCACATCCGATCATCATCTTAGATCATAGTAAAGGCTCATAGGTGCATTCATAGATTTAATTATGAATATTAACACGTACTTCCGTGTAATTAACGTTTCAGGCGATCGAGTGCGGCGATGCTCTAGAGTTCGATCTTCGTGGGAATCATGGGAGTATACGAATCTTTCAATACAATGAGTGGCTGTCACGCCCCGACCCGCAGGCTCGGCCACGCGACAATCGCCGTACCACCTCGAGATGCGTGCCTCATCAGGCGGGCAACCAAGATGGCACAAGGCGTAAAAATAAAGGATATTCGAGCAATATATGAAAACATACGAAATTATCATAGATAATATAGTTCAAAAATATTTCAAAATAAAGTGTCATATCTTACGGTGCTCCATGCAGCGAAAAATATTATATAAATACATAAATGTATATGTAAGATGCAATAATATTCCGAGCCAAGATACACAAAGCAAAATGAGGTGGCACCTACAAATTCGTGTCCACAGTGTCTTTCTGGGATCACTTGCCACCAGGACGTCCGCCGTCCAATGTCTGATGATCTGACAACAAAAGTGAATGGGGTGAGTACATAAACTTGTACCCAGTGAGAGACTCGGTTATAAAGACCGATCACCTCAGGCTGGGGATATGAAATAATCCAAATATCAATTTAATAAACCATTTACTGAAATATATGAAGTCCCAAACCAAATCAAATATCAAATCAATAACAATATATCCAAATGGGCTGGCATCTGAAATCGTCCTAATAAGGTATACCCGTGCACTAGGGTATCCACTGGACCGTCAAGGGTTACTTTATACTTTTAAAACATTTTTACTTTACTCTCTGGCCCATTCCCTTGACGTTTGCCTTGCTGTGGTGGAACACAGCATTCAGGAGTCCTGGCGAGTTTCCCTACGCGCCTCTCGCACTCAGGAGCGACTCACCGTGCCCCTCGATAGGCGGTCCACGGCTGAGTAACACGCATGCTCACAACTCGGTCCACGCTCCCACATATTGGAGCCCTGAGGGAAACCACTCAATCTCTCATCTCTCAGGGATATCGTTCCCCATACAATAATCAATAATAATATCAATATATAAAATTTATTGAAATTCCCACCCTTTAAATCATTTGTAAACTCAGTGTGTAAGGGTGGACAATTCATATCCCAAAACATATATAAACAATTTAATAAAGCATTTATAAATAAATTTGAAAACGGTTAACCCTCAATGGTCAACCAATATAATCCAAGCCACTCACAAGTGATGAGAGTTGTATACTCCCCGATTACCCACGAATGCCTTAGCTCAAACTGCTACTGGTCCGAAACCTCGTACAATCACGTACCTAAATAATCAAATTAAAATCTAATTTGATTAATAAAGGCATTCAATTAACAATTAAATCACAAATCAAAATCCATTTAAGGTCTCGGAATAAAATTAGGTAAGTCCGGAATTCAATTGAAGCTAATTTGAGTCAATTTGGGTCAAATGGGGTCTAGGGCTATAAAATTACCAAAATGCCCCTAATGCTACAGTACCCTATCATGCTGGCGGCTCACTCCCGGGCGTGAGTGAGCCAAATCGGGAGAATCTCCCAAAATTTGGCAGCTCCGGCGCGGGACACACCAGGTCCGGCGCCGGACCTGACTCCAGAACATGGCCGTGTTCGGCCATGCACCAAATCGAACTCATTACCAATCCGCACCAAAATTGAAACACAGCAAGTTAAACACATGATCTATGGATTCACAGCTTCAAGAACGGAATCAATCCATTAAACATGCTCGAATTTTGAATCAAAACATTAAGAGTTGACATATCTCGGGCAGAACAGAAATATCAACTTCAATCAACGAATTCTCTTAGCTCAGACCATGAAATCAAGCATATAAACTATCAAATTAAAGCTTGATGAGTCTAGAACAACATACCAAATTCTCAGCCTCAACCCACGGTTGAATCAAAAGATATGAGCTGATGAACAATCTGTCGCCAAAATTCCAGATTTCTAGTTTGGTGATTTTCTTAGAAACTTTGATGTTTTGATCTTCAAGGAAGCAAAAGAAGTTGATATTGATGATTGATGAAGTGTTTGAAGAGGGATTCAAGGTTTGATTTCAAGAGAATTGGAAGAGATCTAGGAGAGAAATGAAAAAAATGAGGAAATGTGAAAATGGGGGTCTCGGGCAACCGAGACCCCTTATAAAATTAATGGGTCCGGCGCCGGACCCGCCCCTGTCCGGCACCGGAGTCAACATTTTTTGAGTTGACTAAGGTCAACTCGGCCCAATTTCCTTTGGTCTCGATTCCAAGTGGGGCCCACATCTCGGAACTTCAATTTTAGGGTTTTTAAGCTTGAAATTGAGCTACTTGAAGTTTAAAACATCCATGGGAAGTCAAATTTGATATATTGACAACACAACAATACATAAATATTCAACTTGACACATGCGGACTCGGTCCGGGCGTGTCAGTGGCTTTGTTTTAGGGTTTAACCATTTAGGGCTAAATGCTTTTCTTATTTTATAAAATGTTTTAATTATATGTTTTAGGATTTGGGTATTCCCTTACACATGCACACACATTATTGCATGCCACATTGGGTAAGATGTTTTAAGAAATTTAATTTATAAAGTGTATGTATGTGTATGTATATAATTATGTGTGTGTGTGTGCGTGTGTGCGTGTGTGTGATATGAGATGATTACCCGATAGGGCATGATCATAAGAAACGAGAGACGAAACCCCAGAAGGGATAAGATGAGACTCAATGCTCCACGAGAGAGCAAGTGGATTGAGTGGAGCATGCATCCGACAAGTAGCCGTGGACCACCTTTTGAAGGACAGGATGAGTGTGGAGACCCTATAGTAGAGAGGCGCGGAGGGACATTCATAGAGTAAATGTAGTTATGTTCCACCCATAGTGAATGGCACTGTCGAGGGAACGGGTTTAGAGATATATATATATATATATATATATTATAAGAAAAGATTTAAAGGAAAGATTTTAAAGGAAAAAAGAGAAAAGATAGCCCTTCGACAATACGAGATCCTTGACCTATATGCAAGGTCGAGTCTCGGTGTGTTTTTATGGCTAACCCATAGTTAGTTTTTTTTTATTATTAAATGTTTTAGAAAAGTTTTGGGGGAAAATGTTTTAGAAAGGTTTTCAAAGTTAAATATAAATGTTTCCTAATTTGTTTTGGAATTACCCGACTCCCCAAACTCTATTTGATTTTACATTGAACCGAGGTTACTCACTAAGTATACAGAGGTATACTCACCCCAAGTCCCTTTTATGTTTTTCAGGTTAGATGTTCGGAGGCTCACTAGGAGACGTTGGTGGCTTATGAGTTAATAGTTTTTGTTGCATAAGTATTCCCTCAAGCTAATCCATTGGTACTCAAATTTATTAATTAAATTGCTTTTATTAATGATTTTCTATAATTATAAATGTTTTCTAATTTAAGTTTTAGTTTAAATGTTTTGTAACGATGATACTTATTCTATAACTTGCGGTGTATGAGCAGTCGACACGTATTTTAAGGTAGCTCGACAGTTGTCACGTGACCAATTGTTGAGTCGAGACATGACAATTACTAACATTTACCATAAAATATAAAACTAATATTAATATTAAATTTACCTAATTTTAAGTTAATCTTTAAAGCTATAATACATAATTGAAAAAAATTAAAATTGATTAATTACTATCACTTAACCAATATGGATATTTCTTAAAAAATAATATATAAATAAAAAATTTAATTTAACTTAACAATGTGAATGCTATTTTTTACATATATTAAAAAATAGATATTTAAAATGAATCAAAATTTTTACGTAACTCATACTTTTTTATATCACTAGAAGAGAACCCCCTCGTGTAGTTTCGGAATTAATTTATTTTTTTATTGTACATGGAGCAACAATTGTTAAAGTAAATTTGCTTTACTTCGAGTTATAAAACTAAACATAATATAATAGACAAAATAGTATTGATTTTATTTTTACTATGTATAGAATAGCAATAGTAAGAGAAAAACTCAAACAACGTCGATTGGTGGAGGGTTAAAAAATAAATATAATATAACATATAAAATTGGACTATTTTATATAAGAAATTTAAATGTATGTATGATAAATTCAATAAACATTTAAGGTAAAAAAATTAAACATAATATAAAAGTAATAAATTTTTAAAAAAGAAAATTTGTCAAAAATGAAAAATTATAGATTAAATATATTGTAATTTAATTCTTGTGAAATTCAATATTTATAATAATTTAAAGTATTCCAATTAATAACACTAATATAAAGAAAATTTTTGTTGAAAAAAATCTATTTTCAAAAAAAATATAATCATTTTTCTCTCGCCATTTCACAAATACAATAAATAGTTTACACAAAATATTTAATACACTTAAAATATAAAAATTATTTTAAAATTACTTATAATTATTTTTTTTCCTCTTATCCTATATAGTACTATCTATTACCTCCATAATATATTTATTTAATATAACAATATAGATAGATGGTATAGATATAGATTATTATTATTATTATAACCTCCCATGTTGGGGTTGAGAACTGTTCCTTACAATGGATGGCGTGTAATTATGATGTGGCAGATTATGGCTGGTTGTGTTGTGTGGAATAGAAATCTGAGAAATAGTGAGACAAAACGGCTTTGGCCCGTAGCTGGAGTAGCTAGTCTATAAAAGGGGGAACAAATACAATGCACAGTTACACACAACTCTCTCTTACTAAAACCTAGAAGTCTGGAGTATCATTAGCAGCCCAGAAAGCAAGGCAAAAACAATGTCTTCCTCTCTGACAGGAAAGCTGGAAGGATCATTGGAAATTGAAGCTTCGCCCGAAACTTTTTATCATATGTGGCTTCACAGGCCACACCATATTAACAACGCCTGCCCTGACAAGGTACAGGCATGTGATTTACATGAAGGTGACTGGGGAAATCAGGGTGCCGTCGTTTGCTTCAGTTATTTTCATGGTAAGAATAATATATTACTTGGTTTTGATTCAATTGTGAAATAGATATTATTGATTCTTCTGGCAAGTTTCTTTTTCATACTTGTTGCTATATCCGAATTTAAACTCTTGTTATTATAATTGAAACTAATAAGAGCCCAACACCCTGTGCTAACTCAGTACCAAGTAATTAGCTTTTACTTCATGATTGCATATGAATCAACAAAGATGGGAAGGCTAGAGTTGCAAAAAATTTAGTCGAAGCAGCAGATCCAAAGACCAATTCAATCACTTGGAGAGTGCTTGAAGGAGACGTACTGGAGGAGTATAAAAGCTTCGTAGCGACTGTTTCCGCATCTCCGAAGCCAAACGGCAAGGGGAGTATAGTGCGCTGGGTTTTTGAATACGAGAAGCTGCACGAGGGTACTCCACATCCTGAGCAATTGAGGGCGTTTCTTCTGGGAGTCTGCCAAGATATGGGTACTCACCTCACCCAAGTTTAATGCATGACAGAGTGCTTCTCTTTCTGCTTTGTGTTGCTACGAAAGAAGAATAATGAATAAAGGCCGCTTGGGGACGTCGGATGAGCGCCGGTGGATGATATTGGCTGCTGTGTGTTCGGTTGATGTGTTTGTTTACTTTCATGTATTAATGTTAATGTTAATGCTTCCCATCCCATCCTTTGCATGGTTTGGTGTGAAAATGTACTATTTGCTTCTATATTTATGTATTGTTATTATACAGTAAAATTATATATATTTTGCCTCTACTTTTTAGGTCAAATTGTGTAATTAGTCCCTTTACTTTACTGAAAGTGTGGATTTAGTCCTTTTACTTTGATTTGATCAAATTGAATGCCTCTACTTTTATTTATTGTCAAATTGAGTTCATTTATTTTTATTTATTATCAATTTTTATCCAATCACTAACAATGGAAAATATTCATCGTCAACTATGCTGATTTAGTGTTGATTATGATAATATATGCTTTTAAGAAAATTAAAAAAAGTTTCATGTGACTTTGTTTTAGTACATAACATATTTTTTGCTTCGATAGCTCATTTTTTTATTTTAGTTTTGAATATTTAATTTCATATTTTTTGATGAGAAATTTCATAATCAATACCAAAAGGTATTCAATGTCACAAAAAAAGTCACATAAAAAACAATTTTTTTAGGTAAGCATCATCAAAATTAATGCCACGTTAATATAGTTAATATCGCATCAACATAGTCAATGCCACATCAGCATAGTTAACTATAACAATTTAACACCGTTAGTGATTGAACTAATTAAAAGTGGTAATAAATAAAAGTAGAGGAACTCAATTTGATCAAATTAAAATAGATGGACTAAATCCATATTTTTTATATAGTAGAGGAACTAAATATATAATTTGACCTACTTTTTACATTCAACATTGTTAATACTCCCTTCGTCCCACAAATCTTGTTACTTATTGACTTTTCACAAAATTTTAGATAGTGAAATGGTTAGAAGATAAAAATATGATTGTACAATATTATACTTAAAAGTTAATGTCTTTAAAGTAACTTTTTAAGGAGGTTTTAGTATTTAAGGTTAAAAAGGAAAATAGTTATTAAAAATTTATTGATATTTGTAAAGTGATATTTTGACTGAGATAATTTTAAAAGTTGATAGTAACAATTTAACTAGACAGAGGGAGTAATAATTCTACACAATGCCTCCCAAGCAAAGCCTTCTTGGTTGGGTTCCACAATATCAGTAGCGAATAGTTTTGTTTGGAATGAGTCCAACGACATATTCTTTTTCCTTTGAACATTCCTTATATATACTTTTTTTCTTAATTTATATTTTTGTATATGCGCAGCTATGTATTGTGTTTAATATGTTTGGTCTTTCTATACATAAAAACTACAAAATGACCGTAATTACTAGGAACTCACGATTAAATTAATAAAGTCGAGACGTTTAAAAAAAAGTGAATGATGAAAAACTTAAGAAGAAAAGGCCCTGGGAGTACGTAGAATGCCTTGTTTAAGAACCCTTTAATATTTTGTCCATTTTTTATCACGTTTCTTTTATTCACATTTTATGAGAAGCCAACGTTATGACTAACTCTTTAACTAAACTAATGAGTTTCCAGGAGCAATGATCTTGTTGCATAGTTGTAATATCTTGTTTTTAATGAAATTCCTACTTTAAAAAAAAAAAACAAAAAAAAGAAGAAAATAGACCCGACCGACAATTCATAGTGTGTGTGGGTTGAATTAGTTGGGCCAAATTTCGTGATTGTAATTTGAATGGCCCACATTTCCTGATTGCAATTTGCGTGGCCCACATTTTACCAATCTTTTTTTTTCTATTATATTATTATTAATAATGTCGCAAGAGTCAAACATTTAGCGAGATTTTAATTATTTTTTTATGATTTTCAAATCTATGCTTAGTCTGATTTTTTTTTATATGTCCATATTAATTATTTTATATAGAGTAAGAAAAATAGTTATAGTGTAAAATTATATATATATTTATCTTAACTTTTTTATTTTATCCATATATCTCTTTCCCTTTATTCTCTCTAACTGCATTTAAAAAAAAGATATATTTAAGAAAGAGAGAGGAGTTTGAAAGGTAATTGTAGAAAGTTAATAATTAATATTGGAATAGGGACGGATAAAAAGAGATAAACAAAAATTTTTGAAGGTGATAGATAAAAAGAGACTGAGAGACTGCTTCAATAATATATAATTACATTTGTGACGAGGATTATCATTAGTTACTAAGTTTAAACTCTCGTTTTGCGTCGGGATTGTTACAATTTAATTATAAATTTTCAAATAATTTATCAAAATAAGTAACAAAATAATTACCATCAAATTTTATAATCCCTATACAAATGATATAAGAATAAAGCATGAAACTGAGAGGAAAAAAAATAAATTATCATTACAATTTTTTTAGGAAAAACAAAAGTTTTTTAAGATATTATCACAATCTTTTTATTTGTTATCCCTTTACGTATTTATCTAAATATATTAATTGTAAAAAAAATTCTAAAATCATTTAATTCAACAAAATATTTAAAAAGTGTCAATATTGCCATTTCGCTATTAGAAAAAAGACACATAGCAACGGATTTAAGGACAAAAAATTAAAGAAAATCCATCCCGAAATAAATTTGGGATGGAAAATTATTCGGTGCAATATGCTCGTCCCAAAGATATAGGGACGGAAGTAAAATCATCCCTAAAACCAATGAAACTCATGTGACAAAGTAAGCCATTTATGAATGGATTTAGGGACAAAAAAAATTTTGGGGCGGAATTAGAACTGAATTTGCAGTGGCTTTTGTGACGGAAGTTGCAACGAAAATATTCCGGCAGAAAAAATAACTCAAAAGAGTTGTGAAGAGCGAATTAGCATCACATTTGGGATGGCTTTTGGGATGGAAATCGTGTTTTGGGACAGAATTAAGGACGAAAAATAGTTAGTTAGAAACGGAATTTGGGACGAAAGTGTGATTAAAATTCAAAACAAATAAATAATTATTATTTACTTATGCTTTGATTATTACTTATTATTATTATCATTATTATTATTATTAAGCATCATGAAATTACAAAAAAATATACCAAAATATGAATAAATTGTAATTATATAATTATTTGCAATTGTTATATTCATAATCAATTCGAAATCAAATCTAAAGACCAGCATCATCAAATAGATCAAAGTCATCGACATCCTAGCCCTCGCTCGGATTCGACGCATGATGGATGTCCTCATCCTAATGCTGTGCTTGAGAGATGGACTCTCCGATCCGAGACTAACCATGCTGAGATGGATCAAGCGTTTGAAAAGCAGCTTCCGGAGGTGGAGGAAAATGGGCAGTCATCTGTTGGAATCGAGCTTCCCACAATCGATCTCTCTAGGCCAAGGACTCTGCCAACATCCGTGCTGCCTCCCATGCATCATCCGCCCTCCTCCTATTAGCATCCTTCATCCTCCTATCTATATCAGCACGCAAGTTGTCAATCTCCTGTCGCAACGAAATGCTTTCTTGCGACTGAGATGGGATGGGGGATGAGTCGGCTTGAAACTATGGGTGGTGAACAAGGCTGCCATACCCTAACTGTCGACTCGGCTTGCTGTCAACTACACCCTACCATACTCGATGCGGGTTGACCTCCGATGTATCGCAGCTTGCGCAATGGCCTCAACAAGTGCAGCCTCATACTTTTCCTAAAAGAAAAGGATAAATTGAATTAATTACTTAATAATATAATATTAATTGGATAATTGTATTGTATATTGAATGAAATGGATAACAATAAACGTAAGGAAATTAACAATTAATTAATCACTTAAGTTAATTATATATAATGACTTATAATTACTTAATACTTAAGTTAACTTAAATTATATACTTAAATAATTAATTACTTAATTTAATATACTTAAATACTCAAACTTACAACAGTGTTCTTAGCACGGCCCTTAGGATAATCGCCCTACTTAGTCTTGTAAACCTTATCGAATAATGCTCCAGGACCGGGATCACCACCCCTTTCCTTAACGTACAAAAGAAAAAAAATATTAAATAGAGATAATTCTCAATATTTATGAAATATAAAACTTAATCGAAACAAAACAAAGATTTAATCATTACTAGATCGAACCAATGGAATGCAGTGCCCTTACAACCACTGCGGAACACGATAGCCTGATCAGTGTCGCGATTTTTCTTGTTCTACTCACTGATCCGCTTGAACCTTGGTCGAATGCCCAAATATCACAAAGACGGGTCAAACCTCATCCGAAAGCCAATCAAGCCGTGAATGCAGTCTCCAGGCATTTCCAAAGTGACACACCCGGACCTAACTTGACTTTTCCATACAAACGGAATTGTGTAAGATGGCGCATTAATTCAATAATACATCGGTCCGGATGTGTCTAATTAAGAAGAGAAGTTAATCTTAAGATAAGACAGAGTTGGAAGATGAGATAAGTGACCATGCATGGAAGCATAAAGTGGACTTCTTTAAGTCCATAGCCAATGGATTGGATGTCCATTGGTGAATTGGTCGGTGGATTAGCTCAAGGATCAAAATTATGAGAGGTTACAAAGAGGGAAAAAAGTCTGACCCGGGGTTCGAGTAAACCCGGTGTCAAGCTTATCTATAAATAGGGGGAGATAAGCTCTCCCCCTGTCATTTTCTTCTCCCTCTCTTCCTCTCATCTCATTTGCTCTCTGGGAACAATTTTGGACTTTTGGCTGATCGAGACAATCCGATCGAAGGATCAAGGTAAGATTCTAATATGTTATTCTTAATGCCTTGACCTATGTTTTACTAAGTTTTCACGTATTTCCATAAATCGGTCTAGGAGAGATCCAAACTCAAAGTTATTTTAGCTTTTTAGTAAGATTTTAAGCTTAGATTCGAGATCTAAGAACTTTGAGCTTGTGATTCTCGTTTCTGTTTCGGTAAACGCATCGTGGGAGGAGAGAGGAATGTTTGTCTCGATTTTTGGGCCAAACCATGTACCGAGGGGCTCTAAATTCGAGGAAAAGCCTCGGTTCCCGAGGCTAGAAGGCGCTCCCGCACGGGAGCCGAGTCACTCTCATGCAAGAGTGACCAAAGGTGGCCAAGGGGTGCGCGGGACTTGGCCAATCCCGCACGGGACTGGGCAGCAGCCCACTTCCCCCACGTGGGACTTGGGCCATGTGTGGCCCAGTCAGCTTGGGAGGGCCTGCTTTGCCCAAACATGGGCGGCCCACGAGGCCTCAGGGGTATTTTGGTAATTTTTCATCAAGTGTTTGATTTTTACCCTGGAACTTCCCGGACACTTTTTTAAGCCTCGAAACACTTCCAAACATTGTCTTAGGTCATGCTAGACCCTCGTAGGTGCATTCATAGTTATTTATGAATGCTAACACTTTTTTTCGTGTACTAGGACTCCGGATGATTGAGTACGGCGATGCTCCGGAGGTCAAGCTACGTGGAACGTTTGGGAGTATATGAACCTCCCAATACTGTGAATGGCTTAGATTTCTTTGTGTAGCCACTAAAGCATAAAGGTTTTTAAAAAAGGTTTTAAAAACGTAAATGATTTTTAAAGGTTTTGAGATACAGGGAATCCACACACACAGAGTTGCTTGGAGATATACCCACGTAGAGAGTGGGATGATTTTAAAAGAAAATATAAAGATATATGTGTGTGTGTGTTTATATGTTCTAAATATATGTTTTATACATATATATATGATATTTATATGGATGGGACGCGAGATGAGCGATTGAGAGTGGTTCATTGGGGCTCCGATATAAGGGAGTGTGGATCGAGTCTAAGTAGCATGCATGAGATGCAGCCGTGGGCTGCCTATCGAGAGGCACGGTGAGTGGAGACCCTGGGAGAGGTGGGGGGGATAACTCACCAGGGCTCGACGTAGCTGTGTTCCACCACAACGGTTGGCACCACCGAGGGAATGTGCTGGAGAAAGAGAAAGTTTTATAAAGAAAGGGAGATAGCCCTAGTTGCAGTAAGGCATACGACCGGCCAATCATGCCTTCAGTATATTTGAGGCTAGCCCTTTTTAGTTATATATTATTTAAAAGGTTTTAAATCTAATTTTCATTTGGAGAATTATAAAAGGGATTTTGAAAACAAAATTTATTTACTTTATTATTATTAAGTTTTTGGATTACCCTTGTTTCCTTAACCCCGATGGAGATTCATTGAACCTCTGTTACTCACATGTATCCAATATGGATGGATGCAGATCCGCGTACGGGGTCAGCAGATAGATCTTTGGCTCACTAGGAAACGTCGGTGGCATAGGCTTAGTATTTTCCGCTGCATAGGTATTCCTTTAAATTAATCCACTGGTATTGCTTTTAAAATTTATTATTTTATTAAATGATTTTTAATTAAAGTTTTAATTGTTTTGCAGTGATGATGTCCATTTCTATGCCTTACGGTACTTCTGGTGCGTGACCCGTTGGCACGTATTTTAACGCGATGCAACGGTTGCTACGTGGCCGACCCGGGCAGGTCGGGGGCGTGACACAAAGTGATGCCTAATGTAATTGCCTGCAATCGGATCAAAAAAAGCCCGCGCCGGCTTATGCTCCTTGGGGTGGAAGGAGTAACATCTCTATAATGGGAAAAGCAATTAATGAAAGTGAAACGTTAAGAATTTTAGTTCAATTATATGATAAACAAATAATTAACACAATTATTCAATTAAACAAATCAAATTAAAACCAAATTGCTTCAAAAGAATAAAATAACAGATCATTAGATTAAAACATTAAGAAATAATGAAATAAATAATATATTTAAAACAAAATAATAACAAAATAATCAAATAAATTATTATAATAAAACTTTGAAAATGGATTAGTTAATTTAATTATATTTAAAAACACTACATTATGTAATAATTCAATTAAACAAATAATTATATTAAATCTTTAACAAAAAAATTAGAATAACTGAACTTACCATCCATGAATCGAATATATGAGCCTAGACGTCACGTGGAACCTTCTTTCAAAACAACCATGGCTTTATCAAGTAACCGCATATGATATGCTTTATTTCCTTATTAACCATCTTGTTTGTCTTCTCATCTCTGTACGATTTAATAAACAAAGGAGATTAGGAGGAAGTATATTTAAGTATAATTAACAATCATTTAATATTAAAAAAATGTAGATTTTACTCATAAATGACGGTCAAGGTGATCGGTGTCGATGATGCTGTTTCGAATGAGCAGACCACAGTCCGCTGGATCTGCTGGGATGAGGGTTGGGTAGGCTGGGAGGAAGACTGGCCAGGCTGGCTAGACTGAGCATATTGGTAAGCCTGCATCAAATTTGGAGGCACCATGCTGTACGTCACTTCGTCCCTAGTCACATACTTTTCTTGAAGTGGCGGAGGAGATGGAGAGGCACCGAAACTCTAAGTTGGAAGAGCATGGGCAGATGTACGAATAGAGGAGCGTGGAAGTAGATCAGGAGCTGTTGGAAGTGATGGAGAATGAGCTCGCATGGCAGATCCAGACGTCAGCTACTCGTATAAAATCATAATATTAGTTTATAGTTATATGTTTAGATCGAATGTAATAATTAAATTTATTCAATCTAAAAAATAAATCAAATTTATTCACCTGTGAATGATGCGATGGAGGAACAAATGAGGGAGGGATCGTGTCCTGAGATAGAACGGCCAGTGGAGATGGCGGTAATCGAGGATTAGTAGGACCGATCGAGGGAGATCCTGATTGAGGTGATTGAGTGACGAAGCCTCGAGCTCCTTGTGAAATAGGCTGTCCAAAGTGCTGAGATTTGGACTGTCGACCTCGACCTAGATCAGAACTCGACTGCTAACTGCGCTGTGATCCTTACAAAATCCGTTGCATTAATAATTTAACATATTTCTAATTAATTACAAATTGGAGAATTAATGAAATAATCACTACAATCAACAATTATATAACAATTATATTCACTTAATTACAATTTTACAATTAAATTAATATTCAATTATATTAAATAGTTAATCATTTAATAATTATATTAAATAATTATTAATTTAACATCTATATTCAATTAACAATTTAACAATAAAAATAATTTTATGGCCCAATGCTCCAATTAATGTTTGGGGCTTCTAATTAATCAACTTAATTGAGTTTAATTTATATTGGTGTTTAATTTATTTAATCAAATAGCTATTTATTTAATTTAGTCTAATTTATATTGGTGTTTAATGTATTTAATCAAATAGCTATTTATTTAATAAAATAGTTCCCACTAATGTTTTCGTCCCAAATAAAAAAATGCGAGCACAAATATAATTCGAACCTCTTTTAACTTAGGGACGGAATTTGGGACGGATTTGTAATAATCCGTGCTAAAATCCGTCTCAAATTTTATCACGCGAAAACATTAGCGGAAAAAAGCCCACCTTTTTTTTAGCTTAGGGACGGAATTTCTCACAGATTATTAGAAATTCGTCTCAATTTCCGTCCCTACACCTAAAACGCAAATGAATATAATTATTTATTGCAATAAACTTTACCACGAATTTTGGAATAGATTTTTCAAATTTCACCCCAAATATCATCGCTAGGCCTAAAACATTTATAAATTCATTATCTCTATTCCGTTGACTTTGTCACGGAGATTGGAATGGAAAATCATTATTCGTCCCAAATTCCATAGCTATTTTTAAACGGGTTTTTTTTCTATTAATTTTAATGTTAACTCTAACATTATACCATTAAAATAATCACTATAATCAAATATATGACATGCTTGCTCAAAACAAACGTCAACAACCATCCGTCTTGCAAACGATGGAACGGATTCATTATTTCTATAACTGTGTTTGTTAAATACTACTATTACACTATTAACACATTTAGTACTCTTAGTCTAATTTATGTTTAAATCCAATATACATGTCAGATAAGCAATCCAACCCTTAGATATTTCAATCTCCATCACTATTATAGTTTAGGATTGTTCAAACACGAATTGAACATCAATAGAGGTATTTTTTAATAAGGAAATAGATAGTCTACAAGCAAGATGCATCGTAACGGTTTTTGGGATGGAATGTTGTTTTGTAATGGTTTTAGGGACGAATATTTTGGTTAGGGACAGTTTAGCTTAATAACATAGGGTTTGAGCACCAAAAAGTCCTTAAACCCTAAGATCAATTTTGTAACGGTTTTAGGGACGGATTGTTATATTTCCCTTGCTAAATCTGTCCCTAATATTTCCCTTGCAATGGATGGGGAACATAACGTATTTTGCGATGGAATCAAAGCCCATTTTTGTCTTATCCGTTCTAAATTCTGTCCCTAAATATAAGGACAGAAATAGGGATGGCTTTTTTGTTTTCTGACCCCTACTCTTATAAACTAAATATTTAATATGACATTACTTAATTAGTTGAGTTACAATAATGAATTGATCATTATTTTAACAATCCATCGTGCAAACGATGGAGTTTTTCATGATTTCCATACCCACGTTTGTTGAATAGTATTGTTATAGTATTAACACAATTGGTACTATTAGTCCGATTTTATGTTTAAGGCCAATGTACGTACAAATACGCTATCCAACCATTGGATATTTGATGGGAGTATCATATTATAAGTTATGGTTGTTCAAAGATGAATTGCAATAAAAGCATTGTCTATAACCAGTGACTGAGAGGTGCAAGCCACGATTCAGGGAAGAGCAAGAAAAGTTACTTGACACACCCGGACCTAGCACGACTTTTCTGTACGAATGAAATAGTACAAGACGACGTATTAATTAAACAATGGGTCGGTCCGGCTGTGTCAAGTCAGAAGAGAAGTTAAAATTAGGATAAGACGGAGTTTGAAGATAAAGTAATTAACTGTGCATGGAAATTAGTAAATGCCAAAAAAACCTCCAAATAAGTCCCTATAAATTTATTATGGGCCCTTTTGGCACAAGAAATCAAAGGATTTAGCCAACGGGTAAAAATGGAAGAAAGTTGAAAAAGGAGAAAAAGTTTGACCCGGGGCCTGAGTGGACCCGGTGTCGGGCTCCCCTGTAAATAAGGGAGGGGTGCCAAACCTTTCTTCATTTTTTTTCTTTTCTTTATCTTTCTTTTTCTTCTTTTCTCTTTGGAGCCGACCAGAGGCATTTTCGACAATTGGCAAATGGGGACAGTCCGATCATCAAATCAAGGTGAGTTTCCAGTATGTTGCTATTCTCACCTCGATCTACGTTATGTTAAGTTTGTACGCACAACCATGCATCGATTTAGCCTAGATCCAAGTTTTTAGCTTTTAACCGGATTAAAACTTTAAACTAAAATAAGTGGATTTCGGGCCGGTGGAATAAGGTGAGTTTTTAGTGTGTTATAGCATTCACCTTATTCTACGTCCCATTCCGTTTTTACGCATTTTTGTGCACCGGGTATGAGTAAATCGAAGATTTACTCAATTTTTGGGCTAAATCTCGGTCTACGGGAAAATTGGACCGGTGTTTCTCGTTTCTGCCTCGGCATATCCGTTGTGGATGCTATGAGGATCGCTTCTCTAAGTTTGTACGTCGAAAGGAGGAGAAACGAGTGCGAAAATCAGGGAAGAGACCGGCCGAAGAACTGACCGATCGAGTCCCTGTTTAGATATTTTTAATATAATATTATTATATTAAAAGATATTTATATATTATATTAATATATTTTAGATATTTATATATAATATTATTATATCTTAGATATTTATATATTATATCATTATAATGTATAAATATCTCATAGGTGGGCTTTTTGAGCCCGATTTCGAGTAGAATTTGGCCCAACCCGTGTGGGGCCCAGCCTAGTCCTGGTGTGGGGCCCACGGGCCCCAGAGGGCATTTTGGTAATTTTCCTTCGAGAGTCCGATTTTAGCCCCGAAACCTTCCGGACACTTTTCTAAGTGTCGGGCCCAACACGAGTGATCCATGGACCCCAGGGTATTTTTGTAATTTTTCACCAAGTGTCCAATTTTTACCCCGAAACCTCCTGGACACTTTTCCAAGCCCGAATCACATTCAAGCCCAGTCGTAGGACATGTTAGAGCCTCATAGGTGCATTCATAAATGTGATTATGAATGCTAACGTATATTTCCATGTATTAGGGCTTCGGATAATCGAATGCGGCGATGCACCGGAGGTTAAAGCTACACGGAGCACTTGAGAGTATACGATTCTCCCAATACTGTGAGTGGCTTAGTTTTCAGTGCTTAGCCAATAGGGTAAAATGTTTTAAAAACATAAATTGTTTTGAAAAGGTTTTAAAACGGTTTTGGGATAAGGGTAATCCACAACACACACTTTTTATTTTGTGATACACCCACTTATGGGGGCGGGATGATTTTAAAAATACAAAAGCTTGTGTGTGTTTACATGTGTTAATATTTATAAAGAAATATTATTATAATTATTATTATGATTATTGGGGTACGATGCCCCGGTAAGAGAATTGATTGAGTGTGATTCCTCGGGGCTCCAATTGCGGGAATGTCGACCAAGTTTGAAAGCATGCATGATACTCACCCGTGGACCGCCTATCGAGGGGCACGGTGAGTCGAGCCTGGTTGGGAGAGGCGCGTAGGGAAACTCGCCAGAGCTCCAGTTCACTGTGTTCCACTACAGTGAGGCACCACTGAGGGAACGGGCTATTATATGAGATAAAGAGAAAATGAATATGAAGAGAAAAGAAATAGCCCTCGGTGCAGTAAGGCATACGACCGGCCAGTCGTGCCTTCAGTGTATTAGGTGCCAGCCCATGAGTATTTAATAATTTTAAAGGTTTTAAAATTTATTTCTCCTTGGGAGAATTTCAAAAGAGGTTTTGAAAATAAAAATTTATTTTATTTACTTTAATTATTTTATTTTATTATATTTTGATTACCCTGTTTTCTCTAACCTTGATGGAGACCCATTGAATCTCTGTCACTCACCTGTATCCAATTGTGGATGGATGCAGATCTACGTGCGGGGTCAGCCAATAGAATGGAGGCTCACTAGAAGACGTCGGTGGCTTAGGCTTAGTAGTTTTCCGCTGCATAGGTATTCTTTTAAATTAATCCACTGGTACTACTTTAAAGTTTATTATTTTATAAAAAGATTTTTAATTAAAGATTTAGTTGTTTTGCAGCGATGATATCCATTTCTATGCCTTGCGGTGCTTCTGGTGCGTGACCGGCCTGCACGTACTACGAGGCAGCGCGGCGGTTGCCACGTGGCCGACCCCAAGCGGGTCGGGGCATGACATTACTGGAACTAAGGAAGTGGTGAAAGTTAGATGGGAGGTTTTGATGGAAGAGATTGGTCAGATATAGGCTTTAAATGTTCGGGCAATATAGACAGAGGAGGTTTCCGTCGTAGAGGTAGATGTAATACCCGTTCCAAATTACTGTTCCTCTTAGTTCGTCCGGCATGCATCATTTAGTTGGAAATTATGGAAAATATAGTTTAAGCCTTACATAAGTTATGGATAGGATATAAATGGAATTAAATGAATTGTTAAAGAATTAGTAGTAAGGTTAGAAATTTAGACTGAAATTGTTAACAAATGACAGAGAATTTAAAAATTTCACTGCCAATGGAATAAAAGGAAATTGTCTGAAGAATAAAAATATGCACTGAAAAATTTTATTACACTGACTTAGGATATAGATGGAATTTTAGTGATTGTTGGAGGACAAAATGGGAACTAAGAACAAAATTATCTTTTATGGATTTCATCACATGATGACAAGTGTCATTGGCTTAGGAATGGATGGCTAAGATTTGGAACAAATTTTGTCATCTTTTGCCTAGTGAAATCCGGCCATGACATGGGAAAATGCTAGAAATTTCCATGCAACTTTTAAGTTGTCTTCAACCTCAGAAAAACATGAACACCTTCCACCATTGTTGAACCTTGCAAGCTTCCTCCATAAAACACAAGTCCTAAATTCTCCAAACAAGCCTACTAAAAATACCTATCAAATTAAACCTCTTGATTAGCCCATCAACATTCCTAAATCAATTTCAATAAATTCAAGCTAAGTGAGGAGAAATTGCAATTGGAAAGTCTAGGGTTCTTGGTGGATTTTCACAAATCAAGGTAAGCATGCCTAATTTTGATGTTAGAATGTAGATTATGGCATGCTAAACATGAATATAGGGTCAATTTAACTTGAAATTACTTGTAGGAGTGTGAATCTAGAAAATTATAAAAGTTATGGAGAATTTTTGAAATTAAGATTTTTAGGTCAAATTGAATTCATGGAGCCTTAGGATTAAAATATGAAGTTCATGGAAGCTTACTAAGCTAGGAAATGCCATTAAATTACATTGGAAAAGAAAATTTTAATTTTTCAATATTATTTCTGAAATTCTTAAGGAAAAATGGAATTTTGCCATTTTGTGATTTACATGAAAATGTAGTTGTTTTGGAGTAATTTTGATGTGAAAATGCTAAAGAAAAATTTTTGAAGGAAAAATGTGGAAATTGGTTGAAATTGGAATAATGGCTGAATTTTTTTAATGTGTATTAGCCATAGGAAATTTTCAATATTTAATGGAGTAAATATGGATTTTGAAGAAAAATTAGTTGGAAGAATATTAGTAGAAATTCAAAATAGCAATTAAGTGCTAGGTTACTACATTGTTACATGGCATGCATAACATTAGCATATAGATTTGGTTTAGTTAAATTTTCCACACGACATTGGAAACCTAATAAATGTATGAATGATTAGGAGACCAGACAATACAGAAGGACAAAGAACCGGTCGAGAAAGAGCCGGAATAGCTTGGACCTCACTGTGAGTGGATAACGAAATTTTAAATCTCTACTCCTTATTGTTTTGTTAAATGTGGTTTCATGAAAATTTATTATTATGCTATGTGTTTAGAGAAATGGCTTATTTGAATGTGTATTGAATGATGCTAAATGTGAATGGCTAAATTGAAATGTTTGGTTTTGAGAATTGAATATGGAAAATGCTTTTTAAATAAAATTGCTAATATTGATTTCAAAACATTGAAAGTTTTATTACATAATTTTTCAAAGATAATGTTTTTATTCGAAGTAAACATAAAAAGGTTTGCAAGCCATCACAATTCCAAGATGTGACTATACGGTGGCCTCCATTGGAGGATTTTAGTTACTACAGTAACCGCATAACCACGGACCGCCTTTTGAGGGGCGTGGGAATGCCGTGTACACCTTGGACAGGGAGGCGCGGAGGGAAACCCGCAAGGTAAATTCGAGTTCGTCCTGTGGTATCCACCGTTCAGGACGGGACTCGCTACTCAATTGTCGACCTCGGCCAAGGCGACAACTTGAGTGAGGAATTGACGGACTAGACTATATGATTCATGGGCCAAGGTTTGGAAATTCTTGTTTTGCCTATGTTCTTAAAATATTTCTTCTATATTTTACTTTAAAGACTTTTACTATATTGTTGCCTTAATATGTTATCCACTCACTGAGTAACTCTGTTACTCACCCATGTTTTTAATAAAATATTTTTCAGGCTGTAGATACCAACCGCGCTCGTAGGTACGTTGTGGTGGGAGAATTGCTAGGCTTTTTACTCAAATTTGACCAAGGGTGAAAAAGTCAACTTGTTGTACTATTTTTCAAAAAATTCGTGTAGGGCCCACCGAGTAAGTGAATGTCGGTTTAAATAGCTATTTCACCGTTTTAATGTGTCTAATAATATTCGAAGCTGTTACCGTATTTTTCTGAATCCTGTAGCTTGGTTTAAAAATTCACCGAAAAATATGTCGTAAACCTAATGGCATTTTCGTAAATATTATGAAGTTTTGGTGCTTTGTGTTTACATGAATTTTTATGCCATGACAGTTCGATATTTTATCTGTTTTGAATTTTCTGCATGTTAGTTAAGTGTTTTAAGTATTAAACTGGATGAAAACTGTATAAGAGATAAATTGGTAAAATGAACATTTTAGCCTTGCAACCTTTGAAGTGTATTCTAACCTAATAGAATGCATTTCGAGGGTTGCGGCGATTGTTACGTGCCCAATTATGGTGTCGGGGCGTGACAGTAGATCTACAAGAGGAAGATATGAAGAACATAAGAGATTTGATTTAGGAGGTTTTGGGGGTAGAAGTGGTGACAGAGAAGGCTACAAAGGTAGAGGTGGTGAGAGGGGGCTTTGGAGGCAAAGGTGGTAACAGAGGTGGTTACATAGGTAGAGATGGTGATAGGGGAAACTTTGAAGGAAAAGGACATAGAATAAAGGATCACAATAAGGGATGGAACATCAGAGATGATTCCAATCAAGATAAATCTTTTGGTTGGAACAAAGAGAGCAACAATGGTAAGGGGTGGAAAAGTAAGATTTGGAACCATCAAATGCTGATCAAGGAAGCCAATCTTTCGGTTGAAACCAATCTAAGGACGTAAAAAAGAAGGCAACATCAAGTTCTTGGGGACATGGAAGTGGTGGTAGCAAGGGATGATGGTAATGTTTTTGAAGTTCTTAAAAACCTGCTTGTCTTCACGTTGTTAGGTTGTTCTCTTCTACACAGTTCGATTAAAAAACTATAACGTCTGTGTTAATGACAATGTCTATTATCCGCAATGGTTTCATGTTTCAAACTATGTAGAACTCTTAACTTAGCCAGAAAGCACATGTTTTGTTTTCAGGCAATAGGTAAACTGACTAGAAAAACATCGTCTATAGTTGATAGGGTATCTTTTATGTTCCTTTCTAGTTAGTCCATAATCTACTGAAATTAAACATAAATTAAGAAAGAGCAAAGTCTACCCGTTAATAAGGGCTTCTTGTCATTACAATTCCGTTACAACTCAATTTAAAATTCAGTTGGATTATATCCATCATTATCATCAATGTCATCATAACAACTTGTAGATTCAGATGAATCGAACTCATCCTCCGAGTTGTTGACCTCTTCAAGTGGTTGAAGCTCCCCTAAGTCCACAACAAGGTTGATACTAACCATGTCAAACAATTGTATTGCATCTATATTAGTCGTAACAGATAGGGTTTGGAAAATTTCTTCAGTTTGGTATGGAGCATCATCCTCAACCTCTTCATTAACATTCTGAACAACTCTCTTCGATTTCGTCTCACATACGACCAACTAATTTGCTTTGTCTCTAATAGCACTGGGATAATCACGGAAGTAAACTTGAATGGCTTGTTGTGCTAACACTAATGGATTATATTTCTTGTACATCTTTTGCCGATGAATGTCAACCAACTTGCAATATTGATAAACCTTTATTCCATTGATAGGATCAAACCAATCACATTCGAACAAAACAACTGTGGCCATGCTATCTGAAGAATTGTACTCAAGAACCAAAACATCTTTAAGTAGTCCATAATAACTACTGGAAGGATTGTCCAAGTTGGACCCTCGAACACAAACATCTCAAATCACTGTCGCCTTTCCAGCTCCACGTTGAACTCTATGGAAGTTATACCCGTTTATAAATACACCGGGCCAAGAGGTTACCTTCCTTAAAGGTGGCCAAGCAAGTAGCACAAGGATTGGCAAATCATTAATATAATTTGCTTGATTAGCGACAATATCAAGCTGCAAATGACAAACGAAAAGTTAAAATAATCTAACTAATCACCTTTAAATGCGTATAAAAACTCAAATGAAAATCTAAATATACCTATATATTGCTTGAACCAATCGCCAAAATAGGCCTCGATCAAATCATCAATGGTACGTTGATCATATCCATCATTACGATAATACTAAATAAAAGTCCTGAGGTAAAACGTTGCAATATAAATGTAACTAACTATATATAATTTATTAAACTCGTTGAATTTTATGGATGATTTTAACTTTCTAAAGGATAGGTTGTACTTTTGGACAATTTCGCAAGATATAGGTATATGCCACGTGTTGTTCTCTCTCCAAGCCACTTAGTTTTCTCTTCACCTTGAAATCAAGTTAGATAGTTAAAAATTGAGTACGGATTGAGAAACTCATTGGCTAACCCCTTATCATTGCGCCTAGGTTTCCTCATGTGACAGTGGACATAAGAATGAAAGTAATTTTATGCTAAGTAATTGAATTTCTGTGCAATGTAAGCTTTGTAAATTAAGCCCTCAATGTGAGCCTTATTATGAATTGTCTGCTTCAATTGGTGAATGAACCTATATGTAAATTCAAATAATAAAGCACTATTATGATGAGGATCTGGACATAGTTAAACTAAATACAATCAAATTAAATTACCAAATGGTATAATCAATGTTGTTTATTTACCTTTCAAAGGGATACATGCCCATCTGAATTAAACCGGACCTCCAACTAATGCTTCGTACGACAAGTGAACAACTACGTGTTCCATTAAATCGAACATGGCTGAAAATAAGACCTTCTCCAAGTTGCAAAGTATGATCGAAACCTTCTCAACTAAATCCCGAATCTTATTAATGTCCAGCATACTTGAACATATGCATCAAAAAAATAGGCTAAGTTCTATCATAGGGTTCCATACATTAAGAGGCAACATCTCTCTTAATGTAATTGGAAATAGTCTCTGCATAAAGACATGACATTCATGACTCTTCATGCCGGAAACCTTCTCTTCATTCATGTCAATGCATCTCCTAATATTTGATGCATACCTATATAGAAACTTCAAATTCGTTAGCCATCTCATACTAGTTATCTTCTGCGATTTGGACAAATTATAAATAGCTTTAGGTTTGATGTGTTGCTCACTTTCACGATCCACTGCAATTGAACTTCAAGAGCATAAAACACTGATATATTTTCTTGCATTCAAAGTGTCCTTTGATTTGCCTTTCAAATCTATGACAGTTACAAACATTGCATCAAAAACATTCTTCTCAATATACATAACATTAAGATTATGGTGGATCAAGTTTGTTCTCCAATAAGGAGATCCCAGAAAAAACTTTTTTTTGTTCATTTATGATGAGTGCCATAATATTCATGTATATTAATCGGATCCTCCATTGCGATGGGAAAATACCAAACATATGCATATATATGCATATACTTATTCCCTTGTCAACCTTGGTGCTGCAGCCACCCTCTCAACCCGACCATGTTGGAAAGACTTCTTATCCATCCTATACGGATGATCCTAGTCAAGGAAGGTCCCGTGACAATCAAAATAAGTCTCCTTTCTACTATGTGGAAGCACGAAAGCTCTGCTCTCTTGCATACATATAGGGCATCCAAGCACACTACTGGTGCTCTATCCCGATAACATGCCATAAGCGGGGAAGTCATTAATGGTCTACATAAGAGTAACCCTCATGCAAAAATGCTCATTCCTATAAGCATCATATGTCAAAATCCTATCTTCCCACAATTGCTTCAACTCATCAATCAAAGGTTGCAAGAAAACATCTATTTTTTTTTCTTCGGATTTTTTGGACCGGGACAGATCAATGTCAAGAACATGTAAGGGCTCTTCATGCACGTACCTAGAGGAAGGTTGTAAGGAGTTACAACAATTGGCCAGTAAGAATAAGTCCTTCCGAACTACCTACACGGTGCAAAACCATCGGTGCATAGTTCCAATATAACATTTCGAGCCTCAGAACCAAAATCAAGATACATCCTGTTGAAATGTTTCCATGCCTCGGCATCAGATGCATGGCACATAACCCTATCTTTAGCTTCATGTGTAGCATGCCAAGTTATCTATTCAGCTATAGTTGAGGTATGGTGCAACCGCTATAACTGGGGACTCAATGGCAAGTATCTCAAAATGGCTATCGAAATTCTTTTACAAGTTCTATCCCCACGTCGACTAATGTCCTTGAATCTAGATTCACCACAAAACCTACAGAAATCCGAGTTTGAATGTTCCTTTTAGTACAAGATGCACCCATTCTTGCAAGTATGAATCTTTACCACCCGTAAACCCAATTCATTGATGGTTTTCCTATGTTGATAATAGTTTGGAGGAGAATTATTTTTTGTCGACAATACTTTCCTAATAACATCACAAAAATAATCAAATGAACATTTAGACAAGTTAAACTCCGACTTCCCATTTAACGACGTTGAAACAAAAGACAACTGTGACTCACTAGACCCATCAAACAAAGACCGATCGGCATTTTTCACAATGTCAAACCACTTGTCATCTGTGTCACATGCTATTCTGTGAAAGGATCTTACTCATATCCATACTCATCTGCTGTTTCTCTACTGGATCCGGTTTCATCTTCATTATATTGGACAAAACTCGATCGAGCATCAAACATCGTACGCTAATCCAATGTCATGTCATCATAGTAACCCCACTATGTCATCTCATCCGATAATGGCACTTGTTCTTGCTGCTTCTCATTATTTTCAATCCTACATAGTGATTCACTATGACTAACCTAGTTCCAATATTGCTATGTAAATCCACAAAGTATTAAATGATGTGCAACCTTCACTGGTAAAAAGAAATGCATATTATTATACTTACTGCAGGGACAATGAATTTTTTCTCCATCTTTCCAGGAGCCGTCCATACTTAATGCGCAACTAATGAATTCTCCAACACCAGCTATAAACTGGTTAGTCACACCCTTTAGTCCCGGTTCCTTCCAATGATACATCAATTGTCGACTGCGAATCAACTCATCCATTTTTCCTGTAAACTATTTTCATTTAGTTTGATTAATATCACCAAACCTTAATCGCCACTAATTAAAACTAAATTGATCATGAAATCAAATACTTAAAATGTTTTTTTATATTTATCAACTCAATTACATCTGGTAATTTAAGGCAAATAGCAATTAAATTCTAAACAATATAAAACAGAATACTTAATGTGAGTAATTTCAATCTTAAAAGACTGAACAAACTACAATTATATATCATCTTATTATTAATATTACTAGCTACATATTAATAAAAATAATACTTAATAAAATAAATATTTCAATCCAACCCAATCGCAAATAACTCATGAATATTATGTCGTATAAAAGATTATTCGAATTTGAATAATCCAAGTCTACAAACTCATTTGCACTTGTTCACCATCATACACTATCTTATCATTAACAAAGACATTTTCAAAGAATTCAGCATGTATGGATTCTACCACAACAATAGAATTTAAATAAAGTAATATATATGCTTTGGAATTTTGAGCATAGCCAACAAATATAGATTTAATGCCTTTTGTCCTAATTTATTTCTTTGAGAATCAAGAAGCTTATAATAGGCTACACACCCCCACACTTTAAAATATTTCACATTTGGTTTTCTTCCATTCCAAATTTCATATGGAAAAATATGAGTTTTCTTTGAAGGAACTCAATTATGAATGTGACAGGCTATTAGTAAAGCCTCTTCCCACAAATTAAACGGTAAATTTGCATTTAAAATCATGGAATTTACCATGTTAACTAGAGTTCAGTTCTTTCTTTCAACCAAAGCATTGTGTTGGGATGTAAAAGGGGTTTTTTTATTGAATAATTCCATGATTTTCACAAAAATTATGAAATTCATTGGAAAAGTACTCATCTCCCCTATCACTTCTTAGAATTTTGAATTTTTTGTCCTTTTGATTCTCAACTTTAGCTTTAAATTCCTTAAAGGCATTAAAAGCTTCATCCTTAGACTTTAATAAATAAGCATGAATAGATCCAGAACAATCATCTATAAATGTAATGAAATATCTTTTACCACCCTTTGTTAATTTTCTATTTAATTCACAAATGTCAGTATGGATTAATTCTAACAACTTTGTTTCATATTCAATTTTAGGAAAAGGTTTCCTAGTAATTTTAACTAGTACACAGGTTTCACATTTATTTAAAAAATCATTTTTGCAATAAATATAATTATGATGACATATATGTTAATGTAGGAAAATTTAAATGTCCTAACCTTGAATGCCATAAAATAGAGGACTCAATAATATAAGCAAAACCAACATTAATTTTATTTAAACTGAATTTGAACAAGCCATCCAGGGTATATCCCTTGCGTACAAATACACCATTTCTAGTAATAACTACTTTATCAGATTCTATAATAATCTTAAAGCCCCTCTTAACTAACAAACTAGCAAAAATTAGGTTCCTTTTAACATCAGGAACATGATACACGTTAAAAAGGGGTGAGTTTTTGTCTTGATGTAAATTTTAGCAACACAGTCCATTTGCCAATCACTTGAACAGGCACCTGATTTCCCCGTAAACTTCATTTTCATTAGCAACATAGGTTCTAAACAAATTCTTGTTATTGTACAGGTGGATAGTAGCACTCAAATCAACGAATCAATATAAAGAAATAGCACTTAGAATCGAATTTAATTTGGTTTGACACACTCGGACCTAATCGAACTTTTCTATACTAAACAAAATGGTGAAAGACGATGTATTTGTATGAACAATACGTCGGTTCGGATGTGTTAGCTTAAGAAGAGTTGTTAAAATTAGGATAAGATGGAATTGGAAGATGAGGTACCCCAATGCATGGAGAACAATTAAACACCAATTGGGTTTCCTGTAAGTCCATAATAAATAGTTATGGGGCCCATTAGTTAAAAAGGTTAGAGATTTGAGCTAAGGCTCGAATATCGAAGAGATTGGAGAAAATGAGAGAAAGTTCAACTCGGGGTCGAGTAGACCTGGCTCCGGACCGGCACCTATATAAAGGGGAGGCCAAGCCCTCCCCCTCATTTCTCTTCTTTTCCTCTCCCTCTCTTCTCTCTTTTTCTCTCTCGGAGGCATTTTATAGTTTTGGCCGATTAGGACAATCCGACCCACGGATCAAGGTGAGTTCTTAGTATGTTATACTAGTCACTGCCATCTTCATTTTGCTTAGCGTAGCATGTAGATCCATGCATTGGTTTAGGAGAAATCTAGGGTCAAAGTTAGTTTTAGCTTTTTAGAATAAATTTAGGCTTAGATTTAAGATTTAGGAACTTTAAGCCGATTCTTTCGATTTTTCTTTCCGTAAAGTCATAGTAGAAGTCATAATTATAAGACGATCCATGGACAATCGAGCATGAAATCTGAGGAGAATGCCCTGGAACTGGTTTTTTGTTTTGGGTCCCATGCAGGATTGACCAAAACTTGGCGTTGGATCTGTGCACTAGACCTGGCGCTAGACTCAAGCATGTCTGGCGTTGGAGTCACGAATCCGGAGCTAGATCCGAGTAGATCCAGCACCAGAATTGTCCCTCACTAAGGGCATTTTTATAATTTCCTCTAAATTGTCTGATTTTAACTGAGATCTTCCCAGACACTTTTCTAAAACTTTAATCACATCCAAACATCATCTTAGGTCATAGTAGAGCCTCATAGGTGCATTCATAGATTTAATTATGAATGCTAACATGTACTTTCATGTCGTTTAGATTTTCGAACAATCAAGTGCGGCGATATTCCGGAGAGTTTCTATATGGATCCTCTGGGAGTATACGAACCTTCTAGTATAAAGAGTGACTTAGATTTTGTTGTTTACCCATTAGGGTTAAACGTTTTCAAAAGGTTTTAAAATAAAAAATGATTTTCAAATATTTTCTAAATGGTTTTGGAATACGGGTAATCTACCACACACACTTTTATTTTGTGATACACCGATTTAATGGGTGGGATGATTTTAAAAAATTAAAAATGTTTATTAAATTTATTAAATTTATGTTTTATATATATTTGATGATGATGAGAGGCGAGATAAAAGATTGAGTGGTTCTCGGTGCTCCATGATAGAGCATGTGGACTAAGCGGAGCATGTGTTTGAACAAGCAGTCGTGGATGACCTATTAACGGGCACGGTGAGTGAGAACCCCTGGAGTAGAGAGAGGCGTATAGGGACATTTGCCAGGGTTGTTGTAGCTATGCTCCACACACAGCGAAGGCACAGTCGAGGGAACAAGCTAGAGAAAGAGAAAGTAAGAAAAGGTTTAAGAGATAAGAGATAGCTCTCAGTGTGTAGTAAGGCCTAAGATTAATAGGTCGAGCCTTCATTGTTTTGGTTGCTAGCCCATTTAAAATTTATTTTTAAATTTAAGCTAATTTATTTAAATTACTTGATTTAAATTGAATAAAGGATTTTGGGGAAAGATTTTGAAAATTTAAAAATTTTTTTATAAAATTGCTTTTAGATTATCCTCGTTTCCCTAACCCCTAATGGAGACTTACTGAATCTTTGTCACTCACCTGTAGCCAACTTTGTTAGATTCAATTGCCACGTGAGAGGATCATAGGCAAATCGGAGGCTCGTTAGGAGATGTTGGTGGCTTAGGAGTTAGTAGTTCCATTGCGTAGGTATTCCCTTAAACTACTCCACTAGTATCAAATTTTAATTAAATTATTTTATTTTATGATTTATTATTATTATTATAAATGTTTTCTAATAAAGTTTTAGTAAATTATTTTGTAGCGATGATACTTATTCAATGCCTTGCCGTACTTCGGGGTGTGTGGCTGCAGACACATACTTCGATGTATCGTGGCGGTTGTCAAACGGCCTAGCTGATGGGTCAGGGGTGTGACACGGTTACCATAGCCACAAGACTTTTATCATCTTCAATCAGATTTGCTTGATTGGAAGCAAAGCATTATTGGAATTGATATTCATGCCTTTTCTTCAGCCTTTTGTATCTACAGTCCTTGATATAATGTCTTTTCTTCCCATAATGAAAGCAGGATTGATCTTTCTTGTTCTTCTTAAAGTCTTTGTTTCTGGCTTTAAGCTTGTTCTTAGCCTTCTCATACTTGTTTCCAAATTTTGCCCTCACAAAATTCATTTGTTCATTCTTGGATGAGGCTGTAGCATTGATTTTTTGCAACTTATCTTCTCTTAAATGACTTTTAGATTCAATTTGCAAATGTGACTAAAACTGATTAAAGGAAAAACTTTCTAAACGATAGTTGTTCTAAGAGAAAGGCAATTTTGATAGAATTGCACGAATCTTGTCACACCCCGACACTATGATCGAGCACGTAACAATCGCCGCAACTCTCGAAATGTATTCTATTAAGTTAGGATACACCCCAAGGGTTGCAAGGCTAAAACGGTAATTTTTTCAATTTTTCTGTTATACAGTTTTTATCCAGTTCAATAGTTAAAACAATTAACAAACATGCAGGCAAATCAAAACAGATAAAATATCAAACTGTCGCGGCATGAAAATTCATGTAAACCGAAGACACCAAAACTTTAAGATATTTATGAAAATGCCATTAGATTTTCGACATATTTTTAAGTGAATATTTAAACCAAGCTACAGAATTCAGAAAAATACGGTAACAGTGTCAAAATATTTTAGACACACTAAAGTGGTGAAATAGCTATTTAGACCGATATTTACTTACTCGGTGGGTCCTACACAAATTCTTGAAAAATATTACAAAAGTTGACTCTTTACCCTCAGTCAAGCTTGAGTCAAAGGCCTAATAGTTCTCCCACCACCACAACGTACCTATCAGCGTGGTAGATGTCTACAGCCTGAAAAAATATTTTATTAAAAACACGGGTGAGTAACAGAGTTACCCAGTGAGTGGATAAAATAATTATATAAACGACAATGTAAAAACCAGTATTTATTATAAGGCAATAAAAGTCAAACCATAAACATAATAAAACTATAAACATAAACATAAATAAGGTAAGATTTTTCATAAACTTTGGCCCATGCATCATCTATTTCATCCGTCAATTCCTCACTCCAATTATCGCCTTGGCCGAGGCAGACAACTGAGTAACGAGTTCCATCTTGAACGGTGGATACCACAAGATGGACTCAAATTACCTTGCGGGTTTCCCTCCGCGCCTCCCGTCAAGGTACATACCACACTCACCACGCCTCTCAAAAGACTGTCCGTGGCTACTTAGCTACTGCAGTAACAAAATTCCTCCCTTGGAGGCCACCGTATAGTAACATCTTGGAATTGTGATGGCTTATAAACCCTTTGTGTTCATTTCTACAAATTGGCACGTTTCAAAACCATATAAAACCTTTTTCCATTTATTTCAAAAACAATGATAGAGATTTATTTTAAAACTATTCTTACAAAATATTTCCCAAAACCAATTTCATAATTTAGCCATCACATTCCATGGGCCATATATTTCTCATTATTCCATCATTTAACACATATAGATAGCAAATAATTTCAGAAAAATAGTATTTGATAAAAATACACTAACACAGTAATTTAAGTTAGTTATCCACTCACAGTGAGATCCTCGCTACTCTTGGGCGTCCTCGCCCGGTTCTTTGTCCCTTGTTGGCGCAGGCACTCCTAATTTCCATAAATTTATTTAGTTTTCCAAATCATTGCTAAATTGGACTAAAGCTTAGTCTACATGCAATGCCATGCATGCCATGCATTAATTTAGTAGTCTACTACTAATCTCTACTTTTACTAATATTCTTCTAACTAATTTTTCTTTCAAATTCATATTCATTCCATAACTAGTTAAATGTTTTCCCATGGCCATAACACATTGTAATTTTCGGCCATTGTTCAAATTTCAGCCAAATTCCACAATTTTCTTTTCCAACATTTTCCATTAACATTGTTACATTAAAATTACTCCAAAATAACTACATTTTAATTTAAATTCCAAAATCACAAAAATGTCATTTTTCATGTAAATTTCAGCATAAATTATTGAAAAATTAGAACTCCCATTTCTAATGTAATTTAATGACATTTCCTAGTTTAGTAAGCTTCCATAAACATCATATTTTAATCCTAAGGTTCCATGAATTCAATTTGACCTAAAAATCTTAAATTAAAAAATTCTCCATAACTTTTCTAATTTTCTAGATTCACACTTCTACAAGGAAATTCAAGCTAAATTGACTTCATATTCATGTTTAGCATGCCATAATCTACATTCTAACATCAAAATTAGGCATGCTTACCTTGATTTGTGAAAATCCACCAAGAACCCTAATTCTTCAAAGTGAAAATTCTCCCACACTAGCTTAGGTTTTTCAAAATTGATTTGGGATTATAATTGGGCTAAGCTAGAGGTTTAATTTGATAGGAAATTTTGGTAGGCTTGTTTGGAGAATTTAGGACTTGTGTTTATGGGTGGAAGGTTTCAAGTGTTCAACAATGGAGTTTTGTTCTTCCAAGCTAAAGGTTGAAGACAACAATGGTGATTTCAAGAATTTTCTAGTATTTTAACTATGCATGGCCGGATTTCACAAGTCCATAAGATGACAAAAATTTGTTTTCATCTTAGCCATCCATTCCTATGCTTATGACACTTGTCACTAGATGGTTAAGTCTTTAAAAATAAAATCTCACTTCCAATTACCATTTTACCCTCCAACAATCACTAAAATTCCATTTATATCCTAAGTCAGTATAATAAAATTTTCAGTGTATATTTTTATTCTTTAGACTGTTTCCTTTTATTCCATTGGCAGCGAAATTTTAAAATTCTTTGTCAATTTTTTGTAAATTCTGTCTAAAATTCTAATTTTACTACTAATTCTTCAACAATTTATTTAATTCCATTTATGTCCTATTCATAACTTAAGTAAAACTTAAACTATATTTTCAATGATTTCCTACTAAATGATGCATGCCGAACGGACTAAAAGAAACAGAAATTTAGAACGGGTATTACAAATCTAAAGTGCATAAGGAATAACAACTTCTAAGTCCTTCAATCTAGAAAGAAGAATTTGTAGTTCATGGACTTGTCAGTCATCTTAAAATCAAAATAGTTCAATGCAAGGAACTTGTCCATACCTTCCTTTTCCTTTTTATGTTTTGTTTCGAAAGCAGTCCAAATTTCTTTTGGAGATTGATAGGTGGTATACAAATCATATAAATTATCAATGAGTGAATTAAGGATAAGGTCACAGCACATTTGGTCATCATCTTCACGGTTCTTGTGTTCTGCCTTTAATTCATCATAGTCTTCAAACGTTGGTTCAGGCAGAGGCTCCAAATCAAGACTCAGGACATAGAAAGCCTTCAAAGTGATTAACAGAAACTTCATTTTATCTTTCCATCAAGTAAAATGAGTTCCATCAAACCGGTTGAGTTTCAAAGCATCTTGTTGGGTCAGCAACATCATAGCAGTTTCGTTGACATTAATCAAAGCCATCTTCGAATGCAGCAAATAAGCTTGCACTAAAATTATTGGAAAATTATCGAATTTAAAGAAGAATCAAAGAAAAGCTTTAAAGCGTATTAGCTTTCTTTAGTGTAAGATTGCTTTGCAATTTAAAGCAAATTTACACCAAGAATACAACAAAACTTCTTGAGAATAATCGATGAAATTGAATAACATTTAGAAAGATGAGATGATTTTAATCCAATATCAAAGTCTTCTTTTATACAGAAAGAAAAGTTACTAGTTTAGAAGACATAACTATTAAAAAATGATTTATCTTAAAAGAAACTTGTTCAATTTAATCTTAAAAACTGCAACTATAATTTACATTAGTAACTACTTCTTCTCTTTGAAGACTTACAAAAAATTAAGTCCTTTTAAAGAAGCACAAGGTCTACGTGCCCCAAGTGCCTATCTTTATCTTATAATAAAATTCGACAAACCAATTGACACACCCGGACCTAGCACAACTTTTTTCGTACGAACGAAATAGTGCAAGATGACGTAAAAATTAAACAATATGTCGGTCCGGCTGTGTCAAGTCAAAAGGGAAGATAAGCTTAAGACAAGACGGAGTTGGAAGATGAGATTGGTGACCATGCATGGAATTCCTAAAGTGGACTTCTTTAAGTCCATAGCCAATGGATTAGACGTCCATTGGTGAATTGGTCGGTAATCGGGCCAAGGATCAAAGTTTTGAGAGATTAAAAAGAGAAGAAAAAGTCTGGCCTGGGGCCCGAGTAGACCCGGTGCCGGGCTCCCCTATAAATAGGGGGAGGTCGAGCCTCTCCCTTCATTTTCTCTCTTTCTCTCTTCTTTCATTTTTCTTTTCTCTCAACTATTCCTTTGGAGCAATTTTGGACTTTTGGCCGATCCGGACAAAATGACCGCAGGATCAAGGTGAGATCTTGGTAAGCTATTCTTAACTCCTTGATCTTCGTTTTTCTAAGTTTTCACGCATCTCCATGCATTGGTCTAGGAGAAATCCAAGCTCAAAGTTAGGTTTAACTTTTAGTTAGATTTCTAGCTTAGATTCGAGATCTAGGAACTTTGGGCTTGTGATTCTCGTTTCTGCCTCGGTAAACGCATTGTAGAAGGTGAGAGGAACCTCCATCAAGAATTTCACGCGAATTGGTGGATCGAGGGGCTCGGGAATAGAGGAAAAGCCTAGGATGCTAAGGCTTCAGGACGGCTCCCGCGTGGGAGCCGAGTCTCTCCCGCACGGGGGAGACCCGCTTGCCGAGTCCCGCACGGGACATGGCCTGTGTGGCCCAACCGCACGGGTGGGCCATTTTTGGCCCAAATCCGAGAGGTTGGGCCTTTTGGCCCAGATTCCGACTGGGCCTGACCAGCTACAGGGGGAGGCCTTCCTGGCCAGACCCGGGCCGGGCTGGGCCTGTAGTTGGCTGCCCATGGACCCCCAGGGGCATTTTCATAATTTTTCTCCAAGTGTCCAATTTTTACCCCGGAACCTTCCGGACATTTTTTTAAACCCCGAATCACATCCAAGCCCAATCTTATGTCATGTTAGAGCCTCGTAGGTGCATTCATAAACTTAATTATGAATGCTAACGTATATTTCCATGTATTTGGGCTCCGGTTGAATAGAATGCGACGATGCCCCAAAGGTTAAAGTTACATAGAGTGCTTGGGAGTATACGAATCTCCCATCACTGTGAGTGACCTAGACTTCTCTGTTTAGCCACTGGGAAAAGGTTTTAAAAATGATTTTAAAAACATAAATGTTTTCGAAAAGGTTTTGGGATACGGAAAATCCACACACACACACACTTGTTTGTGATATACCCACACAGTGAGTGGGATGTTTTAAAAAGAAATATAAAGACTTGTGTGTGTGTGTTTATATATTTTAAAAACTTATGTTTTATACATATATATATATAATTATGAAATATTATTATTATGAGTTTTAAGGGTGCGACACCCTTGCGAGATGAGTGTTTAAGAGGGATACTTCTCGGGCTCCAATATATGCGGGAGCATGGACGAGTTGGAGAAAGCATGTTAGATTCTCAGCTGTGGACTGCCTATTGAGGGGCACGGTGAGACGAGACGTGGTTAGGAGAGGCGTGTAGGGAAGCTCGCCAGGCTCCAGTTCGCTGTGTTCCACCATAGCGAGGCACCACCGAGGGAAAGTGCTAGAGAGACAGAAAAGAGAAAATATTTTTAAATGAGAAAAGAGATGGCCCTCGGTGCAGTGAGACATGAAACGACCGACGGGTCGAGCCTCCAGTATAAAAGAGATGCCAGCCCATTTGAGATATATAGATATATATATATATATATTTTATTTAAGAGTTTTAAAAGAGGATTCTTAGCAGGAGAACCAAAAAAGAGATTTCAAAAAGAAATATTTATTTTAGTATTATTTTATTTTAGATTTCCCTTAATTGCCTTAACCCAGATGGAGATTCTTAGAACCTCTGTCACTCACCTATATCCAATGTGGATGGATGCAGATCCGCGTACGGAGTCAACAAATAGAAATGAGGCTCACTAGGAGGCGTCGGTGGCTTAGGCTTAGAAGTTTTCGCTGTGTAGGTATCCTCTTAATTAGTTCACTGGCATTACTTTTAAAGTTAATTATTTTATTAAGTGTTTTCTAATCAAAATTTTAGTTTTATTTGACAGCGATAATCCCCACTTATGCCTTGCAGTGCCTCAGGTGCGTGACTGGCCAGTACGTACTTCGAGGCAGTGCGGCCGTTGCCACGTGGCCGGTTCGGACGGGTTGGGGCATGACACCAATGGGTTGAGTCCTAACCCATATAATATCTTAAGATACCCTTAAATAAAGATATGTGTTTATAAAGCACTTTTAAAACTTTTTCTCTTATCAATATGAGACTTTGTTGGTCAATGTTAACAAATCATATAACAGCTCCCTTGTACGGCAAACCTGACCACCTTTTTTTTTTTTTTGCCAGGACTAAGGGACCACTAAACTGCACTTGACCTCTAACTAGGTCAACCACACACCTTATTGCACCGATCGAATCCTAACCGCGCTCTGATACCACTTGTTAGGGAACAAAAACCAGGCCTTAGAGCTACTTCGAGGCCCACTTGAGCTGTAACTCCATTCATTACATAGTGACCCATATATATGTTGGACATTGCTTGTAATTAAAAGTTTAACCTTGTGATGTGGGACATCTAACTCATATGTAAACACTCAATAATTCCAAACTATAATATTAGTAATAATAAACCAAGAAAGTAATCCATGGTTAAGTTCATGTATGCTTGGAGTTGAATTTCACTCTACAAATATTGAAATGCCAATTTTCATGTCATACTCTAAAGATGGGAGATACAAGTATTTTGTTTTGTTTAACCAAATGTATTTCTAGGTTTTATTCAAGGTTAATCCCTTTCGAGACAGATTGGCTTATTATAGAGGTAAAATTATCTTAATAATAAATTTTTCCATTTATAATATTTAAATTCGAAACCTTACTTAAAGAAAATACTCCCCCTGTCCCAGAATATAAGTCACATTTGAAAAAAATTTGTCTCAAAATATTTTTCACTTTTACAAAACCAAGAAAATGTTTTTATATTTTTTTCAAATTTACCCTTATCATATTAGAAATCTCTTCTTCAATATATGTCTCCTTTTTATGTCTCTCTTTGACAAAAGAGATGAAATATTATCTGAAATAAGAAGTGTTTAGAAAAGATAGAGTAATAATGATAGACATAGTCATAAATGAAAGAAATCATAAAAGTAAAATTGAAATAAAATATGTAAGAATATAAAACTTAACAAATAAAATTATTTTTTTTAATTTTAATAAAATAGTTGAAAATAACTTATGTTATCAAACAGAGGTAATAAATACTAAATCATTGTAACCAGCCCGATTGATTGTTGATGGAGATAAGATATTTACTAGCAAGATCAGTTCCTGGTCAAATGGATTACGTCGCAAGCATTAATACACATCAGTTCCTATTCGCATTCAATGCTAACCAATATCTCAATTATATATAGAGTAATAATAAGCAAGATATAATTAAATATTGTGCCCCTGTACCTAAAAAAAAATTAAATATTGTGCCCATAACCTTCCATGTGGGCCATGTGTGGTCCAGATGGCGTGATAGATCAGATGGATCATGGAACGTCGTGGGGGTTGACAAATGTTCATAACATTGCCACAGTGACACGAAACAGATTATTATTATGACTGTTTCTGAACTATAGGAAGCCGAGATATTGCGAGCCCGGAAATAAGCGAGGGCTTGGCTCATAGCTACACCAGTCTATAAAAACGGGAACATACAGTGCACAGGACACAAACATCTCTCGAAGTAAAAGCTAAAAGTGGTCGAGTATCAACAACCAATAAACCAAGGCAAGAACATGTCTTCCTCTCTAACTGGAAAGCTCGAGGGATCTGTGGAGATCGACTCAACGGCCGAAGCTTTTCATGAAATGTTCCTTCACAGACCACACCATCTCTCCCACGCCTGCGGTGAGAAGGTACAGGGATGTGATTTGCATGAAGGTGACTTTGGAGAGCAGGGTGCCGTCGTCTGCTTCAGCTATTTTCATGGTAATTATTGGAATAATAATATACTTGGTTTTGATTAGTTGGGAAAGAGATTATATCATTAATACTTCTCGCCAGGGATTTTATTTTTCCTTTTTCTTTTTCCTTATTTGAGGCCATAAGGATTTTAACTCTTGAAGAGTCCATATACTCTAGATATATCTCTTAGTTATTGGCTTCTTGCAGTTTTCCTTTTAATATAAGAAACGAGTTTACATTTTTATAATTAAATAAGGTTAAAATCTCAACTCAGAATTCAATGTTTAAGAAAATTTTCGGTTCAATCATTAATCTTTTATTTATTTTTTTCAATTGTGTTCAATGTTTGCGAAGAGCCTTCAATTTGATCTTAACCTTAAATTAAAATCTAACGTTTCTTAATTGGATCAAGTGAGCGTTCAATCATTAAATTTAATTGTAGGCTTTTATTTGACCTTATAGGCAATGTTGTAAAAACCGGACCGATATTTGAACCGGTAAGGGCACTGGGTCACCGGTTTGACCGGGTCAATCGGTTGAACCGAATAAAACCGGATTTTCAATTAAATATAGGAATATACATTTTGATAATTTTAGTTTAATATATATGATAAAAATAATTTCTAACAAGAAATTTAATACAATTTATCATTCATCTCTCATACAAATATGACAAGCTCATTGAAATAGTCAGACACAATAAATATTAAATACTAATAGTCAAACAAACATTGTGGGAAAATCTGTTCTAATGTTGCAGATTTACAGGAAAAAAGAAAGATGTCTTTTCAACATCCACTAAAATATTTGAAACTCCTTTTCTTTTTCTTTTTCTTTTTCTTTTTCTTTTTCTCTTTCTCTTTCACGTGCTTATCTCCTTCCCCACTCAAGCTGTTAGATCTCCTTCCCCCTCAAGCTTTCAACACAGACCGGCTTCTTGCCCTTGGTGTTGTCCGAAAAGTCCCAAAAATAACCACAAATGCCTCTTCTCTTCCTCTTTCCATTTTCGTAATCCACTCTCCTTCAAAAGTTCTCTGTTTTTTTTTTCTTCACAAAATACCAACTATTCACTAAACTTATTAAAATCCAATTAGTGGTCACCAACCGTTGGATGATGCCTGTTTTGGGGTATATTGTTCTCCACCTCCTATACTTCAAGTTCATCATTTGGATAAGCCTATAAATCAGTTTAGAGTCTTTGTTCAAATTTTCAAATTTGTTTAAAATTTCAAATTATTTTTTCTGATTTAAAATTCCGGTTTTTTGGGTTTTCCGGGTCAACCGGTCTGGTTTTTTCCGAGTTTTGACCGGGTCAACCTTATCCCGGGTCACCCCCTTTCTCTGGACCGGATGACCCTCCGGGTCCAGGTTGAACCGGTCCGACCGATCGGGCCGGTCCGATTTTTACAACCATGCTTATAGAATAAGGTTGAAAATTTAAATGATATATATATTTTTAAAAAGTTTAACCCATAATTGAAATTTTAAAATCCAGATCCTTAGTTAAAATTTCAATCTTTTTATAATTACTTGTGCCAAACCTTTGAATAAACAAAGTTTTCTTTTCTAAATCAAATAATTTTTTAATTCCGACTTTTTTTCTATTTAATTATTATATCAATTAAAAATCAAATTTCAATAATTTTTTCTTTAAGTTTGTATTTGACCCGAATAAAAAAATTAAATATTAAATTGATAAAATTAAAAAGTTTGATCCAAAATCAAGATTTCTTAAAAAGTTCATGCCTTAATAATACATACTCAGTGTAACAAGGGAATAAGCATGTGCTAATAGGGGTTAGTTAAAGTGGTTAAGGCTTAAATTTATAATACAAAGTACTTGGATTCGAGCCTCCACAAGTCTCTATTGATATAAGTTCAAAAAGATGAAAGTCCAAATCTAATATATTTGTAATTCCTCAAACAGGCTTTATGATTTGACCAGATTTTGAAGTTGTGATAACTTCTCTTATTCTTAAATTTTTTATGACAAAAAAAAAAAGAAAGGAATGAGCATGTTAAATTAGGTGAATACACCGCATTCTCTTTGGTTGGTACATTGAACAAAGATGGGTGTCCTGCACCGCGCAGACAGTAGATATTCCCCCAGTACTAATAAAATTGTCACCTTAGAAATGTTAAAAGGTTTTAATATCAATTTTTTCTTTTTTATCTTTCATTATACATTAATTTAATTTTCCGTTAGGGGGTCTAATATCTAAAAGCTTCATTAATATGAATTACTATTTTTCATTGACTTAGATTTTGTGCATAGTCAAGAAGTGATTAAAAAAAAAAAATTGGAACGGGGCGGAGGGAGTATAAATGACCTATTCCATCCCAAATTTTTTTTTTTAAAAAAAAAAACATGGAAAGGGAGCCTCAGATTTGATGTACTGCTGCTTACTTTTTCCTTGTTTTTTGGATTTTCACGTGAATGTGTACTGAGTTGTTTCTTTCAGCAATTAAAAACAATTTTTTATGGCAAAAAAAATATATTCAACTTTTAAATAAGTTATGGTACTCATATAGTACTTTATTATTTCATATGAATCAAAGATGGACAGGCCAAAATTGCAAAGCATTTAGTCGAAAAGCTAGATCCAGAGACCAATTCAATCACGTGGAAAATGCTAGAAGGAGACCTGCTGGAGGAGTACAAGAGCTTTGTATTGAAAGCTTCAGCATCTCCCAATCCAAACGGCAAGGGGAGTATAGTGCACTGGGTTTTTGAATATGAGAAGCTGCATGAAGGTATTCCACATCCCGAGTCCTTGCTAGAGTATCTTCTGGGAGTCAGCAAAGACATGGGTACTCACCTCACCAAAACATAATCACAAAACATGACATGGTGGTTCTGATGATCTCTCTGCTTTGTGTTGCTACAAGAAAGAATCCAATAAAGGCTGCTTGAGGCAGCTCGATAACACTACAAGAAAAAGGCTAAATAGCCACGGAAAACAGGGACGGATTTTTCCGTCCCTAATTTACCAACGGAATTTGCAACGGGAAAAAAAATCCGTCCCTAAATCCGTCGCTAAAGAGTAGAGCGGAGAAATAAGGACGGAAAAATAATCCGTACCAAAATCCGTTGGAAAATTAGGGACGGATTTAGGGAGGGAATAAGTTAGGGACGGAATTAGGGATGGAAATTAGAGCAAAAACAATGGAATAATTTAGGGACGGTTTTAGGGACGGTTTTAGCGACGGTTATGGTGAGATAAATTGATGAATATATGCCTTATTTTTGGGACGGTTTTAGGGACGGATTATCAAAATCCGTCCCTAATTCCGTTCCAAATATCAACCAACGAAAAAATTATATATGGCCAGCCAAAACGGTGCGTTTTGACTGGCCATGTTTTTAGGGTTCTGCACTTAGCAGAACCCCTCATTTTCTCCGCCTCCCTACCCATCTTCTTACTTCTTTCTTCTTCATTCTCTCAATTTTCCCATAAGAAAATAGTAGTAAAAGTCAAGTTTTGTGTTGATTTGGTGGAAATCAAGGTAATATCTTCAAATTTCTTTGTATATGACTTTATTTTGATGATTAACATATGTTATAAATTAAGGAATTAGATAATATTCAGATTTTGATGATTATTTTTAAATTTGAATGTTGAGTTTTGGTGATTTTTTCCATATATATTAGTGTAAAAGTGTTAGATTTCTTTGAATGTTAATTGATGAGGGTTGTAAAATTGTTAGATTTCTTTGAATGTTAATTGATGAGGGTTTAGGTTTATTGTGATGCTTATTAATTTTATTATGTACGTTACATAAACTAATTAAAATTGAATTACATAATTGTCAGTTTATTTGTGATTGAGTTTAGGTGTAATATTTATTTCGTTGTGTATAATTGTTTTTATTAATTGTAACTTAGTATTTGATATTAATACGATTCACATTTCGATTATTGTAATTGTAGAACTTTGATTGAATGGAATTACTTTTATTGCATTTGTTGAGTATTATTTAATTGCAAGAGCTTACATTAAGTATCTTGTTTTATATTATGTGCAATGTAGTTTTTATTTCGCTCAAAATGACCAAATATAATTGAGTTTATGCAGAAGCAACTTCTTCATATATTTCATAATTCATTGTAGATTTTCATTGCAGTTGTTAACAGTATCGAATAGGGTTCGAGGATAGTAATCGAACTAAATGTGTGCGATATTTGACAGGAGAAATGGAAGAGTTGATATGCAGTCGACAATGGATGTATCATCGAAAAGAACCAGGAAAGAAGGGTGTAAGCGACGAGTTTATAGCTGGTGTTGGAGAATTCATTAGTTGGGCATCAAGTCAAGACGCGTCTTGGAAAAATGGAGAAAAAATTCGTTGTCCCTGCACTAAGTGCAATAATATGCACTTCTTTTTACCAATGAGGGTTGCACAACACTTAATACTACGTGGATTTAAGGAGCATTATTGGAATTGGGTTAGTCACGGAGAGCCATTGTGTAGTATTGAAAATAACGAGCAGCAGCAACACGAACAAGTGTCATTACCGGATGAGATGTCACATTGGGGTTGCTATGATGACATGACATGGGATCAGCGTATGGTTTTTGATGCTGCACGATCGAGCTTTGCCCAAAATAATGAAGACGAGCCCGGACCCAGTGGAGAAGCAGCAAACCAGTATGGATATGAGCAAGATCCATTCACAGAGCAACCTGTGACACAGTTGGACGACAAGTGGTTTGACATCGTGCAAAATGCGGATCGGCCTTTGTTTGAGGGGTCTAGTGAGTCACAGTTGTCTTTTGCTTCCACCTTGTTAAATGGGAAGTCGGAGTTTAACTTGTCCGAAGGTGCATTCAATTATTTTTGTGATGCCATCAGGAAAGTATTGCCGGAGGAAAATAACTTTCCTCCAAACTATTATCAACATAGGAAAACCATCAATGAATTAGGTTTACCTGTGGTAAAGATTCATGCGTGCAAGAATGGGTGCATGTTGTACTGGAAGGAAAATTCAAACTTTGATTGCTGTCGGTTTTGTGGTGAACCTAGATTCAAGGACACAAGTCGACGTGGGGATAGAACTCGTAAAAGAATTCCGACAGCCATTTTGAGATACTTGCCACTGACTCCCCGGTTGCAACGGTTGTACCATACCGCAGGCATAGCTGAACAAATGACGTGGCATGCTACACATGAAGCTCAAGATGGGGTTATGTGCCATCCATCCGATGCCGAGGCATGGAAGTATTTCGACAGGACATATCCTGATTTTGGTTCAGAAGCTCGAAATGTTAGATTGGGATTATGCGCAGATGGTTTTGCACCGCATGGGCAATTCGGAAGGACCTATTCTTGCTGGCCAGTTATTGTAACTCCTTACAACCTTCCTCCGGGTACGTGCATGAAAAGCCCTTACATGTTCTTAACATTGATCTGTCCGGGTCCAAAAAACCCGAAGAAAAACATAGACGTATTCTTGCAACCTCTGATTGATGAATTGAAGCAATTGTGGGAAGATGGGATCTCGACATACGATGCTTCGAGGAATGAGCATTTTCGCATGAGGGCTGCTCTTATGTGGACCATTAATGACTTCCCCGCTTATGGCATGCTATCCGGGTGGAGCACCGCTGGAGTACTAGGATGTCCTGTTTGTATGCAGGAGAGTAGAGCATTCGTGCTTCCACATAGTAGGAAGGCGACTTATTTTGATTGCCACAGGTGCTTCCTTGACTCGGATCATCCGTATAGGAAGGATAAGAAGTCTTTCCGCCGTGGTCGAGTTGAGAGGATGGCTGCACCACCAAGGTTGACAGGGGAAGAAATATATGGACACGTTTGGCATTTGCCCACAGCTATGGATGAGCCAATTAATATGCCTGAATATTATGGCACCCATCACAAATGGACTAAGAGGAGTATTTTTTGGAATCTTCCTTATTGGAAAACAAACTTGATCCGCCATAACCTTGATGTTATGCATATTGAGAAGAATGTTTTTGATGCAGTGTTCGGAACTGTCATGGACTTGAAAGGCAAATCAAAGGACACTTTAAATGCTAGAAAAGACATCAGTGCTATATGCTTTCGAAGTTCAATTGCAGTTGATCCTGAAAGCGAGCAACGCACCAAACCTAAAGCTGTCTATAATTTGTCCAAATCACAGAAGACAACTATTCTGAGATGGTTGAGGAATTTGAAGTTTCCTGATGGGTATGCCTCAAATATTGGGAGATGTATTGACATGAATGAAGAGAAGGTTTCCGGCATGAAGAGTCACGATTGCCATGTCTTTATGCAGAGACTGCTTCCGATTGCATTCAGAGAGATGTTGCCTCCTAGTGTGTGGAACCCTGTGACTGAACTTAGCCTCTTTTTTCGGTGCATATGTTCGACTATGCTGGACATTAATAAGGTTCGAGATTTGAACGAGAAAGTTCCGATCATTCTTTGTAACTTGGAGAAGGTCTTCCCTCCATCCATGTTCGATTCAATGGAACACGTGGTTGTTCACTTGCCGTACGAAGCATTAGTTGGAGGGCCGGTTCAATTCCGATGGATGTATCCCTTTGAAAGGTAAACTAACAACTTCTTTATTTTGAGGACACCTGATAATTTGAGTGTTCATAATTTTGTTGAACAATGTGTATACGTGCATCCTAATACATATTTGTTTAATTGAATTCATATAGGTTCCTTCACCAACTAAAGAAGTCAATTCGTAACAAGGCTCACGTCGAAGGATCAATTTGCGAAGCTTACATTGCACAGGAATTTAATTACTTCGCGCAAAATTACTTTCATTCGGACGTGTATTGTCACACGAAGCGACCCAGGCGCAATGATGAAGGATTAGCCAATGAGTCTCTCAAACCGTTTTCCATTTTTAACTATCCAACCCGATTTCAGGGTAAGGAGAAAACGAAGTGGCTTGGTGAGAAAGAACAACATGTAGCGCATACGTATGTTTTGCGAAATTGTCCGGAGGTGCAACCCATCCTTAAGTAAGTTAATTGCAATTTTTCACAACGAAATCGTTTATTTCTTTATATGTAGTTTGTTTCACTTATACCGATTTGTTTTTACCCCAGCTCCTTTGTCCAATATTATCAAAATGATGGATTCGATCAGCGTACCATTGATGATTCGATTGACGCCCATTTCGCCGATTGGTTCAAGCGATATGTTAGTATAGTTCGATTTTGATAATTAAACTGTTTAGATAGTTATAAAAACATAAGGGTATTTGTTTGATTATTCTAACTCCTGGGTTATCACATACAGCTTGATGCACCGGTTAATCGAGCAAAGCATATTGATGATTTGCCGATGCTTATGCTACTTGCTTGGCCACCTTCAAGGAAGGCAAGCTCTTGGCCCGGTGTGTTTATAAATGGGTATAACTTCCACACTCTTCAACGTGGAGCTGGCAAAGCAACAATGAATTGGGGTGTTTGTGTTCGAGGCACAAATACGGACGATCCTTCCACCAGTTATTATGGCCTCCTGAAAGATGTTTTGGTCCTTGAGTATAATTCTTCAGACAGCATGGCCATAGTTGTTTTGTTCGAGTGTGATTGGTTTGACCCTATCAACGGAATGAAGGTTCATCAAGATTACAAGTTGGTTGATGTCCATCGGCAAAAGATGTATCATAAATATGATCCATTTGTTTTAGCACAACAAGCCATTCAAGTTTACTTCTGTGATTATCCTGGAGCTAGCAGAGACAGAGCTAATTGGTTGGCCGTCTGTGAGACAAAATCGAGGAGAGTTGTTCATAATGTTACTGAAGAAGTTGAAGATGATGCTCCATACCAAAATGAAGAGATCGTGCAAACCCCAGCTGTTACCACTAATACAGATGCAATACAATTGTTTGACATGGCTGGTATCAACTTAGCTGTTGACTTGGGGGAGCTTCAACCAATCGCGGAATTGGACGACTCGGAGGATGAGTTCGATTCAGCAGAATCAACAAGTTGCTCCGATGACACTGATGATGATGTTGGATATAATCCAAATGAATTTTAACTTGCTTTGTACTTAAACTGTAATGTGGAGATGCCATAATTATATTTCGCCAATTGCATTAGCAATATGTTAAGTGTTAAGTTATGTACAAGTTCATGCAATCCTCAACTTTTAGTAATTCCCCAATTACTTTAAACATAAATCTTAATATGGCAGTGATGTTTTTATAATTATATGGTGCGAAGGGAATAAACTAATACCCACCTCGACGTAATTCTACGAAGATTTCATTAAAACAAATTAGGGACGGATTTACCAACGGAAATAGCTAAAACCGTCCCTAAATCCGTTGAAACCTTGTCTGACAAATTGAATATTAGGGACGGATTTAGGGACGGATTTTTCTAATCCGTCCCTAAAACCGTCCCTAAATTAAGGGTTTCAACCCTAAATCCGAAACCCTGAATTAGAATAGCCGTCCCAAATTCCGTCCCTATTTATTGATCTTAGGGTTTAAGAACATTTTGGCACCTCAAACCCTACGGTTTAATTGTATACCGTCCCTAACAACAATATCCGTCCCTAATTCCGTTGCTAAGGCAATTTCCGTTGCTATAACCGTTGCAACTCATCAATCTCGTATAATATCGATAGAAGGACTAAACCGGCTCATTCGTCTTTCAATTTACCATTCACCAACTACAACATATCAGAGGTATGTAGATGAGAGTTTCCGATAAGTTGGATCGCTTATCGGAATCCTCTACAATATTTAAATTTGTTTGGAACGAAGAGTACTCGATGTGTTAGTAACATAACCATGGTACTTAACAAATACGTTTGTGTATTTCTTATAAAACCTATGTGGTTTAAAGTTTACACATAGGTAGTGGGTTATTTCGACCAAATTGCATATATAATTGAAAGTAATTATCCCCGTTCTTCATTTAATTCGAAATCGGCCAAAAAAACCGATTTTTAATACTTGGGACGGATAAAACCGTTGCTATATCCGTCCTTACACGACAATTTATCATTTAATTTATAACCTTTTAGGGACGGAATTAAGGACGGAATTTAAATAATCCGTCCCAAAAACCGTCCCAAAAATAAAAAATTGGCGCGTGCTTTAACCCGCCAATTTTTTTAACTTAGATTAGGAACGGATTTAGGGACGGATTATTTAAATTCCGTCCTTAATTCCGTCCCTAATCAAAAATAATTGGCGCGTTTGTTCCCGCCAATAAATTTTGGCTTTTCATTAGCAACGGTATTTGGGACGGAATTTTTGAAATTTAAAATTCCGTCCCAAAATCCGTCCCTAAATTGAGCACAATTTCGAATTAATTTTCTTAAATATCGGTCGTTTAGGGACGGAATTAGGGACGGATTGTATATTTCCGTCCCTAACTCCGTGCCAATGCGTTACCACTTTTGGACGGCTCTCTGGATTCCAGCCGTAGTTTAGGAACGGATTTAGGTATGGATCTAGTAATTTTAATTAATTTAGGGACGGATTTAAGGACGGTTTTTTAATAATCCGTCCCTAAATCCGCGCCTAAATCCTACGCCGTTTCAAGCTTCAGTTGTTGACAACTGTTACTTAGGGACGGATTATTATTTTTTATTTAGTTTAGGGACGGAATGCGGGACGGATTTATAAATATCCGTTGGTAAATCCGTCCCTAAATATCCGTCCCTAAATCCGCTCCAATTCATTTAATATAATCGGGCCGACGACCCTTTCCCCCCATTTCTTTCTTCTTCTTCTTCTTCTTTCTTTCTTCTTCTTCCTTCCTCCCCCCCCCCCCCCCCCCACCCCGCGAGCCACCGTGCGCAGCGCCCTGCTCCTCGCCGTCGGCCGCCATTTCGTCCGTCACCAACGGCGGTTCTCTGCCTCTGATTGCCGGCGACGTTTTTCCGGTTCAAATCCGGTCCAATTCCGTCCAATGACGGTAAAATTTAAGTTTTCTCTTAGTTTTGTTAATTTTTGTCTAATTTTAGTTTTGTTCTCATTGTTTAATTGTTTTAGTGTTCATTATTTTGTTCTCATTATAATTACATTAATTAGTATTATTTGTAAATATATTATAATTAGTAATAAAACTACTCATTACTCTAATTAGTATTATTAGTTAAAATATTTGATAGTTTGGTAATTAGTATTATTAGTTTATAAATATAATAAATAGCAATAATTAATACTAATGGTTCAATTAGTATTATTAGTTTGAATATATAATAATTACTAATTACTCTAATTAGTAATATTTGTATAAATATCTAATAATTAGTTATCATACTAATTAGTCTAATTAGTTTAATTAGTTTAGGGTAATACTAAACTAATTACTCTAATTAGTAATATTTGTAATACTAATAATTACTCTAATTACTTAAATTAGTGTAACTAATGTCATAATTTGTAATGTTACTAATTACTCTAATTAGTACCATTAATTTATAGATATAATATTTAGTAATTATACTAATTAGTCTAATTACTCAAATAAGTTTAAATATTAACTCATATTAGTTAATTTAATAAGTTTAAATATTAAATATTGATTAAAATATAATTACTTGTTTAATTACTGTAGTTAGTATAATTACTTAAACAATGTCAAACATAAAATAGTAATATACCTTGAATTACTTTAAATATTAAATCATAAGTACTTAAAATACTTAAACAATGTTAATTAGTTTAACAATATGGATTTAATTATTAAACAGTTTAAGGGTTTAATACTACTTACTTGAATTACTTTAAATATTAAATCATAAGTAATTCGTTAACTCGGTTTAAATATTAAGTATTTAAGTCTAATAAGTTTGTTAGTTTTTAATTAGTTTACTTACTTTAATAAGTTGAATAAGTTTAAAAGGATATTTGGTAAATTAGATTACAAATATTTAAATCATAATATTAATTACTTCCCTAAATCAATGAATAAACTAAATATAATTATATTTACTTAATAATACTATTCAATAATCATTTTAATTAAATAATTTATTTAATTCAAATTACTTACTTAGTTGTAATTATAAAATTACATAATTTTAAAACTAATACAAAATTGAAATAAACTAGTTTATTATTAATGATAAGCCACAATTTTGTAGACTTCACAGCACGATGATCATCCCTCGAGTTCCGGTCGAGGACGAGGTCGAGGTCGAGGCCGAGGCCGAGGCCGAGGTCGATCGGCCAGTTCTGGTCGAGGGGGCTCCGGGACTCAGTCACACCATTCCGGATCAGGATCTCCCTCAGTCGGTCATCCTGCTTCGCGATTACCACCACCTCCACCCACCGTTCTACCTCAGGAGACGTTCCCATCCCCACCTGTTCCAGCTTCGCAGCATACACAGGTGCTTTTCAATATTTATTCAGCAAAATTGATTAACTGTCATGAATGTTCTTATATATAATTAATTAAACTAACAAGTTTGTTATAATATTTCGTACTTAGCCGACGTCTGCATCAGCGGTTCGATCTCATTCCCGATCACTTCCGTTGCTTCCGGATATTGGTCTCCACTCCTCCATCCCTACATCTAGCCATGCTCCTCCAGCACAGAGTTATGGTGCATCTCCATCTCCATCTCCACCGCCAGTTCAGGAGGTGACAGTCGGCGGATTGACATACCGCCTTGTGCCGCCAGCACAGACGACTGCTTCACAGCGAGCCTCCTCTTCCCACACTGCCCCGTCGTCTTTCATGCCTACACCTACCTTCCAGCCCTCCCAGCCCTCCCAGCCCTCACAGCCCTCCCAGCCCTCGCAGCCTTCACAGTCCCCCCAGCCAGCCCAGCCAGCCGAGGCCGCCCAGCCATCTCAGCCTGATGTGTCCGGCCCATCTCAGCTAGATCCCCCGACACCGATGACAGTGGCCCAGATTTACGAGTAAAATCTTGACTTTTTTTAATTTTATAATGATTCCTTTGCTATATTTACTTGTTTTTATTACTAACTACCTTTGATAATGGAATTTTGAAGGGATGAGAAGACAAACAAGAGGGCGAAGACAGAGATCAAGCATATCATATACGGACATTGGATCGAGCCGTGGTTATCCTGGATGAAGGTTCCGCACGAGACGCGCACCCGTATGTTTGATTTATGGATGGTAAGTCATAACCTACATTAATTATTTGTTTATTCATATAATTTAATTTTTACATTATTATTATTTGAATATTTTATTTAATAATTATGGTTACCATTGCTTAATTTGTTTAATTGAATTATGACATTATTATTTGCGCACTTTCATTATTTCTTTCAAATTACAGAGGCGTTACTCGTTCCCCGCCGAGGAACGGAAGGCGGCGTGGGCCTTCTTTGATGCCACAGCCGGCAAATTCATCAGGCATGAGTTCAGCCGGGCTCGGCAGATACGTAGGGCACCTACTTGGACTTCAGACCATGTCTGGGACCGTCTCTGTGCACAGTGGGATTCCGACCCTGCTTTCAAGCTTCACAGTGAGGTGAACAAGAAGAATTGCAGCACTGAGCAGGCGATTGTCTATAGAGGTGGTAGTAGGGGCACCACATTCCACTGGTCCGATTTGGTAATAATTAAATCCATATTTTATTTTGCTTTAGTTTTTTATTTCATACGTATTTTTCTTATAATTATTTAACACATTTTTTGCTTTTGTAGGTTAAGGAGGCCGGTGGTGATCCCGGTCCTGACAGATTATTCGGCAAGCTGTACAAGACCAAGGCCGGTGATTATCCCGAGGGTCGTGCCAAGACCATTGCTGTAAGTTTAAGTACTTAAATATATAATTATTGAAGTTAAAGTTTAAGTAATTATAACTCATTATATATAATCATCTTAAGTAATTACTTATACAATTGTAACGTTAATTTAGTTTATTCTTATATAATTATTCAATTTAAAATAAGAATATTCGATTAATCCTATACTTCACACACCTGATGATTTAATTTATATTCTTTCTTTTAGGAGGATTATGATCGAGCGATTGCGGAGGCACGTGCACGAGCTGCCGATGACTCGGAGGTCAACCCGCATACGGTCTTTCAGGGGGTAGCGGGTGGCGAACGCGGTCGGATGCTAGGGTACGGCGACTTAGTTCACCACCCCCAGTTTCAGGCCGACTCTTCTTCCATCCCATCTCAGTCGCAAGAGAATATTTCCTTGCGACAACAGATGGCCGACTTGCGCTCCGATGTCGATAGGAGGCTACAGGAGGCTGCGCAGGAGTCTGCTCGACAGTTGGCTGAGAGAGATAGAGTGTGGGAGCAACGATTACAGCAGATGCAGCAGCTCATAGGCCGTTTTCCTCCTCCTCCTGGAGCTTCGCATCCGACAGACGAGCCACCTCCGTACGCTCAGGCTAGGACCGGAGAGTCTATCTCGCAGGTACAGCCTCAGCCCCAGGACGTCCATCATGCGGCCCATCAGGGCGATGCCGAGGCCCGGGGCGAGGGCGAGGGCGAGGGCGAGGGCGAGGGCGAGGGCGATGTCGAGGCCGGGGATGACTTCGATGAGATTGCCTCCCATTTAGGTGATTTTTAGATTTTTTTTTTGTACATTTCATGTATATAACATTTACAGTAAATATATAAAATTATAATTTATTATTCATTTTTGTCTATTTTAATATTATTTTATATAGTAATAATAATAATAATATTACTAAATATTAATAGCACTAATAATAATAATACGATTAAATATTATTATTATTATAATTATATTATTAAATATAACAAAACTATTAATAATTTTATTTATTATTATTATTACTGCTAATTCATAAAAAATTAATACCCCCCACTAAAGATATAAAATATTATTTCAAAAAAATAAATTTTTTTTACATTTTCCGTCCCTAAAACCGTCCCTAAAAGATAAAAAATAAAGCTGAAACCCTAAAATCCGTCCCTAAATCCGTCCCTACGCTGAAATACGTCCCTAAATCCGTCCCAAAATCAATTCAGAAACCTTTCAGCTATTAGTTTTAGCTACGGAAAAAACCGTCCCAAATTCCGTTGCGATTTCCGTCCCTAATTCCGCTGCAACGGCTGCCTATCCGTCGCAAAATCCGTTTCAAATGTCATTACCTTGTCTCATGTCTTCCACCGAATTTAGGGACGGATTTGTCTTCCGTCCCTAAATATTTAGGGACGGATTTGATTATCCGTCCCTAAATATTAGGGACGCGCGTATAGGGACGGAAATAAATCCGTCCCAAAATCCGTTGGAAAGGTTTTTAGGGACGGATTTTTCATCAAATTCCGTCCTTATTTCCGTTCCTATGGACTGTTTTTCTAGTAGTGTAAGCGTCGTCTCGGATGATCGGAGATCTATTGGCAGCTGTGTTGTGCTTAATATGTTTGGTCCTTTTCTATTTAAATATTAATGGTTCTATATGTTAGCTACCTAGTTGCTTTAAGACCTTATTTGGTACGTGGAATAATTTTTCATGTTTAACTGTATCATTTAACATGAGAATGTGTGCGTTAATATACTACTGTTGAATATACCTTACAAATGCATTTAAGTTATTAAAAGACAACACTCAAATGGTGAGTTTTTATAATTATACACAAAATTATATATGCCATTTATACATTCACTTGTTAGGAAATGTTTATTCTTATAGTGGATCGACCTAACTCAAAAATGTGATTAATTATAAACCGTTAAATGAATATAGATATATGTGATTTACATTAAATAATTATATATATTACCTCAATTAATCTATGTATATCTTGGGAAACACATTTCCATCGCAAATTGATTCATCAAAATTAATATTGAATTTAAAAATATAAATGATCAAATGGTAAGTTTTTATAATTAAATGAACAAAATTAAAAACTACTTATAATTAAATGATCAACTATAAGTTGTTACTACTTATCTATGAACTATAAAAAACTATAGAATGATCAACTACATAGAAAACTACTTATTTGTAAACTTTCTTATAGTTACCCCAAAATAAAAGAAAAACAAAATGATAAGTGAGAATGATTCTAACTGTTTTAAACAGAAAACATTCTTATTAAACAACTAAAAGTGGATAAATGAGACTTTACTATGTTACTGCCGGAGTAATACTCCCTCCGTCCCCAAAAAATTGTTCATTTAGGCTTTACTTGGTAAGAAATATGGAAAATTAAAAAGAAAGAAATTAGCAGGAGGAGAAAAGTAAGAAGATGGAAAATAAAATTAATTTTCGTCTAATATGCTTGATAGAAAAGATGGAAAAATGAATGAAAAATTAATTTTCTTTTCTTTCAATGGTTGGTAGAAGAGAAAAATGAGAAAAAAGAAAATCAATTTAATATGCTTTTACTATTATACCCCTTATTTAGTATGCTAGTAAGTACTAGTGTTATATGTTAGGAAGTTTTTAATAATGAAGGATATATAAGTACTTTTACCTTAATTAATTAGACTCAACTTGTTTTCTCTTTATTTTTTTTTCAAATTTGGAGAGATTTTGAATATGAAACATGAAAGAAAACATTCATCTCTTCAATTTTCTTTCTTCTCAAATTTCTCTCCTACCAACCACTTCAAATTTTATTTTCTCTCCACTTGTCTCTTATACCAAGTAAAGTCTTACTGTTTACACAAATTTTAAGGATGTTATTATATTATATATCTACCAAATCAAATGTGTGATTCTCATTGTGACCTTCTCTTTTTGCTTTTGAGAGCTATCAAATATTTATAGTACATCTTGGTGCCGAATGGTTTTAGTTCCAATTTGCAAAGTTAAAATATTTTTTTATGTTTAGCCGTCCTTTTACCATCTAAAAAATTGCTTTCTTATCATTCTTTTTTTTTTTTAGAATTTTGTGCAATGATAATAATTTATACAAGAAAAAAATAAGGATAAATTTGGGAACTCATATTGGTTAGATATTTCATTTTAGGTAAAAGACAAATAAATTAGGATATTTTGAAAAGAAAAGATGGACAAACAAAAAAATATAGAGAGTAATTTATATAAATATAACCGTAATATGACAAAAAAAATCCTATCTAAACCCATTTGTTTTTAAATTTTACCAATAGTGTGCAAAATATTAGTATTTCATTGAATTTATCTTGGCAATTGAAGAAACTTTTTTTTTCGATTAACGGCTATTTTTCTCCTAATTGGATAAATATGAATTTCCTTGATATGGTTACCCCACATCTCTTTTGATGTCGATTGTTGTCTCAATTTTTTTTTTATTGAAAACGATTGTTGTCTCAAATTTTTTAGTAACAATCCATTCTTTATATTATTTTTTATACAATAGACAAGTAGTTTCCTTGATATGACTTTGGAAGAAAGGAAGCACGTGAATCAGGAGGTTGAACAGGAAATATGGAAACCAACGGCTTGCAAATCCATTTTAAACATACTTTATAGAATTTTTATATTAAAAAATCATGTTTTAGATATTGAATAAAAAATCGGATAGACCGGCCGATTGAACGATTGAACCGAAAATCGATTTTCAGTTCGGTCCTTTAAGGAGTATTAAATCTTTTTTGAACCGAAAAATGTTGAATTGGTTAGATCGAAAATTTAAATTTTTTATTTTTAAGTTATTTTTAATTTATTAACCCAAGTGCAAAAGAAATTCAAATTAATAAGAAACCCAAATTCTAATTTTTTTTATTATATTTGGACTTTGGATTTTGAATTTTGGAGCTTAAATATTTTATTTTTTAATTCTAATGTACTCCCATAATAAAAAATTAATTTTTGATGTAAAATTATTTGCAATATTTATTTATATTATGTGATGCAGTTATATTTTCTACTTTTTCTTTATTTTAGGAATATTTTATTTTTTTAAATTTTTGCAAATTTTATGAAATAAATAAAACTAAAATGTTTATTTAATTAAACCAGTCAGTTGAACCAGTTGGATTAGTTGAATTGTGAATCGATAGGCCAATCGGTTGAAAGACTGATCTGATTTTTTATTCATTGATTTTAGTTGCTGACACTTTTGCTGCGACGCATGAAAGTTTTTCTTGATTTTATTTGTTTTACAAACTGAGATGCACTTGTCAAGGGTAAGGTTGCAAATGAACCGAGCATTCGTTGAACAACTTGTATTCAAGTTCGGTTAAAATTCGTTTATATTCGTTTGATAAGGTAAATGAACGAAATTGAGCATGTTTTTCTGTTCAATAAATAAACAAATCGAGTTTGAATAAGACGTGTTCAATTCAGTTATGTTCACGAATAAATTCGCATATTATTCATTCATAAGCCCATTTATTAATTTTTCAAACAAGCTTGTTTAATTTAAAAAGTCATAATATTTTTTAAATATCTTTTATTATTCTCATTGATTTTTGGTCAAATTCCATATTTAGTCCCTCCACTTTATCAAAAGTGTTGATTTAGTTCCTCTACTTCAATGTGATCAAATTAAGTTCATCTATTATACAGAAAATGTGGATTTAGTCCCTCTATTTTAATTTGATCAAATTAAGCCCCTTTACTTTTATTTATTATCAAGTTGAGTCATTCTACTTTTATTTATAGTCAATTTCAGTCCAATTACTAACGGTGCTAAATTTTCATAATTAACTATACTGATGTGGCATTGATTATAATGAAAAATGCGTTTAAAAAATATAAAAAAAATTCACGTGACTTTTTTTACCATAATATATCTTTTACCTTGAACAGATTATTTTTTATTTTCTTTTTGAATATATAATTTCATTTTTTTAAGGAGAGATTTCATAATCATGTCTAAAAGGTATTTAATGTGTCAAAAAAAGCCTACATAAAAATTTTTAATATTTTTTATAGGTACACATCATCAATGTTAATGCCACGTCAATATGGTTAACGCCACATCAATATAGTGAAATTTAACACCGTTAATAATTAGACTGAAATTGACAATATAAAAGTAGAGGGATTCAATTTTATCAAATTGGAACAGAGGGACTAAATCAACACTTTTGGTAAAGTAGAGGGACTAGGTATCAAATTTGACCTTGATTTTTACATTTTCATTGATTTTGTAAATATATATAAAACATAAAATATATAATGTATAAAAATATATTACATATATAATACATAATATTATTTATATTCATTTGTTTATATTGTTCACGAACAGATTTTTTTTGTTCAAGAACAATTTACTGTTTGTTTGTTAACAAATTTAATTATTGTTTATGAACATGTTCGTTTAACCAAGTCGAATATAAATGATCTGAGCATTCATTTTCTTAACCAAGCCGAATTTCAACAAACCTTGCAAAAGTCAAACGAGTTTGAGCCAATCTTGAATACCTTAAAAATAAATGAACAAAAGATGATCATGTTTGAGCGCGTTCAAGCTTGGCTCGATTGTGTAAGGATACTTGACCTTTGACTAGGACATAATCTTTCCCAGAATTAAGCAGACAGTTTCCTTGATTGTTGGGTACGTAAATCTCCTAGAATTAGGCTCATTAATTATAAATATCTATTACTATTTAATTTACCACTATACTATACTTGTATATAAAGGATATTTGCCTATTAATAATATATGTCTTTCCTCTCAAATTACTCTCCATTGCCAATCCTCAATCGGTACCTTAATCTCTACATGGTATCATATTTTTTTTAAGGATAATTCCTTTCTATTGATCATGGTTCTTCCTATTGAGTCTTCATTCAATTTCTTCTTATTCTCACATGGCCTTCGCAAACTCATCAAATTCTACCACTCCTATTGCCATCAATGCTATCGCCCAATTGCCTTTGAAACTAACCTTCCAGAATTTTCCTTCATGGCGTGCTCAATTCGATGCACTCCTTACGTTATTTGACCTCGATGGCTATGGGGATGGAAAACCCACACCTCCTCCAAAAGAAATCCAGCAAGATAGAAAAACATTCGCAATCCTAATTTTAGTTTTTAGCTAAGGTAGGATAAATTGATACTTCATGCCATCATAGCTTCCACTTCAGAGTCAGTTTGCCTTGTATTGCTTCATCAAAATCCTTATTTGAAGCGTAGCAAAAATTGCTAAAGCTCTTTACAAACAAGACTTATTCGAGTTTCTTGATCTGAATAATTCTCTTCAGTGTACTCGGTGAAATAGTTAACTTATAGCAAAGTATATTCCTAAGATGAAGCAGATTGTGGGTGACTTGAATCTTGTTGGAACTGTTGTTGATGACGATGATTTAATTTCTATATTCTGAATTCGAAGATACTTGTATCCTAAAGGATGATGGATAGTAGCTTTTCACTACTTACCTACCCTCTAGATACAAGTAAAGAATGAATAGAGGAGAAGAAGAGAAAGATAAATAAATGAAGGTACTACAGTATGGAAAGCAAACGAAGGCGAAAGGATAACAAAGATGATCAAAGTTATAAAGAGATTGCAAACTTAGTTAAGAAGGACAGCGGATGAATTTAGGTAAAAGTCGAAGAAAGAGTGAAAATAAAATAAGGATGATAATTGAAAATGGAGAAGACAAAAAGGTGAAAGTAAAATGAAATAGTGACATAGAAGGAATTAAGAGTAGAGAATCAAAAATAAAAAGGATAAGTTGAAAATCTAGAAGGAGGGGAGCAATTTAACCCTACGGGATAAATTCCCTTGAAGAATGACAAGTGAAGAAAGGATATGGAAAATAAAGTCTAAGCTAAGGTAAATTGGAAATAGCCAAGTATGGATAAGATTAGGCAACGATGAATGGTAGAAAGGTGTTTTTCACGACAAATAATTGGTATAGACGACAAAGAAAAGATATCAGGGAATGAAGAGCCGAGGATGGCTAAGATAAAGAAGGCCCACATGCAAAAAGAAAAAGAAGTGGGAACTAAGACAAAAAGAGCGACAAGGATAAACCCTGGGTACTAAATGAAAGGAGTACGGGGATAAGGAAAGGAGCTGGTTAAGCTCATAAGCTTTTATGAGCACAACCAGTATAAGGAAAAGAGAAAAGAAATTCTAACACCTAAATGAAGTCAAGGTGTTAAAAGAAAAGGGAAGTAAAGATGAGGATGATAGAGAAAGTAAGGAAATAAAGAGATAAATGCTGAGTAAAGGAAACCATGGATAAAACGTGAAAGATCACGAAAACCAAGGCAAAACAAAGTTAGCAGTGAACCGAAAACCTTAATGGAAGGGGTATAGAGATAATGAAAGTTGTAGACGATGCCAAAGGATGGAAATGGACCTGAAATAAGGGCAAATCAAGTAAGAGAACAAAGAAATCATAATAGAGAGGAAAATGAGAATAAAGAAAGCTATAAATGATGTCGCACATTGCAACGTGCATGATTGGTCTAGTGCTGTATAGACGGGAATACAAGAGAAATATGGACCCCACAATGAACTGTGGGCAAATGAGAGAAAGAAAAGGAAGTAGAAGGGGAAAAATAAACCCCAGAACAAACTGTTGATGAAAGGAGGAAAAGAAAATCGACCAATAGCAAAAAAGCTAAGGTGAATAAATGAAGTCATAGGAAAGAGAAATACGTAACACCTTCTAAAGTAGATACTTAAAGGAGATAAAAAATAAAAGAAAGCATTAAGAGGCAAGAGAAAAATGACATAGATTAGCATGTAGTCAAGACTCAAGTACGGATGACTTGAGAGCCATGTGAGGCATCCCTATGAGAGGAAAAGATCTCAGGCGTCCCTATGAGACGAAAAGATCAGAGATTAAGATCTTGAGGATCTCTGAGATGACCACTCGAGATGACCAACCCAGAGTGTGATAGGGGAGAGCATAAGGCCTCCCAGAGTTCTCCATCCTAAAAAGGATGAGAGATGAGATGGGTCGAGGGCCCTATATGACATAGAGATAGGAGGTCAGTGAGTGAGTTAGATTGTGAGAACCGATAGGGCATAATCTCTGATTCCTCGATGTGACATGGCCAAGAATGGACTAGTGTGTACAAGAGCTCAACTCATATGCCATGTGATAAGAAAGAGAAATATCAAGAAGAAAGAGAAGAGAACCAAGAAACAAATTAGAAAAAAAAAGACCAAGGTAGGAGAAGGATAAACTAACTCATCGTACACCTCGCCTTAGGGGCGAGGGAGTTAATCTAAAGTCTTCCTCGGCATCTTGGTTATAAGGACAAGTACAAGACATCGAAAAGACGAAGAATGCGTTAGAGAATGGCCTCGAAGTGACAGACAATGTTAAAGAAGAAAAAAGAGATTTCTAAAGAGAATAAGAGGATAGTCTCGTTAAGAAAGACTTTAGGAAGAGGACGAAGACAAAGCGAGAGGATCGAGTAAGCACAGCTGAAGTGGAGTAAGAACCTCTAAGTAACACAACTTAAAGTGAAGCGAGCCTAAGCCATAAATAAATAAGGATAGGCTCTGCTAAGGAAAAGATGAAGTTCAAACTCAAGAATAGAAGAGCGGGATAGCTGTTTTTAAGAGAAGAGGATCGGAAGAGGTCAAAACGCAACGGGAATGTTTGACGGTGAATAGTGGTGCTAACACTATTCGGAAGCAAGAGAAAGGCTTTGAGTAGAAGCTAAATCTCCCCCACAACTACCTTGGGAATTTCGAGGATGAAATTTTTTGAAGAAAATGAGAGTTCACACCCGGACCTAATTCAACTTTTCCGTACAACGGAATAGTATAGATAGTGTATTAACTCGAACAATATGTCGGTCCAGATATGTCTGATTATGAAGAGAAATGGAAATTAAGATAAGACGAAGTTGAAAGATAAGGTAATTAACTGTGAATAGAAAAAACTAGGCATCGATTGGACCTCCTCTAAGTCCATAATAAATGGATTAAGGCCATTGGTGCAGTCGGTCAGTAGATTTGGACAAGGATTGAGAGTAAAAGAGGTTACAAAGAGGGTAGAAAGTCTAGCCTGGGGTCCAAGTAGGCCCGATGGTGGGCTTGCCTATAAATAGGATGAGTCGAGCTCTCCCCCTCATTTTTCTCGTCTCCCACTCTTCCTCTTTTCACTTTTGCTCTCTTGGAGCCATTTCGGACTTTTGACCGATTCGAACAAATTGACCAATGAATCAAGGTGAGATCTTGGTATGTCATTCTACTCACCTCGTTTTACGTTTTACTTCGTTTTCACACATTTTCATGCATCGGTTTAGTAGAGATCTTAGCTTTTTAGTTAACTTTTAGTTTAGATTTGAGATTTAGGAATTTTGAGCTTATGATTCTCGTTTTTTCTTTGGTTAAACTGTCGTGGGAGACGTTCAAGTTGCTCGTCTCGATTTTCGGGCCAAACCATAGAGTAACAGGCTAGAAAACCAAGGAATCGACCCTTTAGAAAGTCTCCCGTGAGGGAGACAAGTCACTCCCAAGCGGAAGTAACATTGGATGGTGAAATTCGCCATCTGACCAGGTCCCGCACGGGAGTCAACATTTGCCTTAGGGGCAAAATGGCAATTTTACATCATGTGTTTGATTTTGACCCGAAACCTTCTCGGACACTTTTATAAGCCCCGAAACACATCCGAACATCGTCTTAAATCATGTTAGAGCCTCATAGGTGCATCTATACTTTGATTATGAATGCTAACATGAATTTTTGTGTAATTAGGGTTCCGAACGATTGAGTACCGCGATGCTCCAAAAACTAAGCTACGTGGATCCTTTGGGAGTATACAAGCCTCCCAACACTGTGAGTGGCTTAGATTTCATTGCTTAGCCACTAGGGTTAAATGTTTTCAAAATGTTTCAAAACATAAAATAATTTTGAAAAGTTTTGGGACACAGGTAATCCACTACACACACTTATTTGGTGATATACCTACGTAGAGAGTGGGACGTTTTTAAAGAAAATATAAAGGTTTAGGTGTGTGTGTGTGTTTATGCTTATATGTTTTAAATATATATGTGTATATATATATTTGATGATGATGAGAAGCGAGATAAGCGATTGAGGGGATCTCGGTGCTCCGATGAGAGGGTATGAGTAGACCGAGCGAGACATGCATGTGACTAAGTAGCCTTGGACTGCCTATCGAGGGACACGGTGAGTGGTGACCTTGGGAGAGGCGCGTAAGGAAACTCGCCAAGGCTCGTGTGTAGTTGTGCTCCACCCACAGCGACTGGCACCACCGAGGGAACGGGCTAGAGAAAGAAAAATATGAAAATGTTTTAGAGAGAAAAGAGATAGCCCTCGGTGTAATAAGGCATATGACCGACGGGTCAAGCCTTTAGTGTGTTGATTGACAGCCCATTTCAGATATTTATTTTTAAATTTAGTTTTATTAAAAATATCATTTTATATAATTTATTTTGGATTATCCCTATTTCCCTAACCCCTGGTGGAAACTTATTTAACCTCTATCACTCATTTGTGGCTAACGTTGTTGAATGTAGATCTATGTACGAGGACAGCAGATAGATCAGAGGCTCATTAGAAGAGGTCGGTGGCATATGAGAAGTAGTTTCTGCTGCGTAGGTATTCTCTTAAATTAGTCCACCGGTACCTTATTTTCTTTTATTAAATCTTTTTATTACATAGTTTATTATTATTAAAGTTTACATAGTTTATTATTATTAAATTTTTAATAATGGTTTTATAGCAAAGATACTCAATTCATGCCTTGCAGTACTTCAGGTGCGTAAGCGGCCATCACATACTTCGAGATAGCACTGCGATTATCATACTACTGGCCCCCCTTCGGGTCGGGGTGTGACAACATCAATTGTCTTACTGTTAGTCTAACAGTTGTAAGACATGATTGTTAGCACAATATGGCATGACCTCCAATATTTATCATGCTTACGTCAAGTCACACACTTGAATAGACGAATTAAAGATGCTAGAAAATTACCAGCCACCCAAATTCCAACAATTTGATGGAAAGGGAAATCCTCATCAACATATTGCTCATTTTATTGAAACTTGCAACAATGCAGATACATATAGTGATCACCTTGTCAAACAATTTGTATGGTCACTTAAAAGAAATGCATTTGACTAGTATATTGACTTAGAATATAAGTCCATTCATAGTTGTGAGTAACTAGAAAGAGAGCTTCTTAATAGCTTCTTCAATACTCGTCGTATAGTGAGCATGGTGGAGCTATCAAACATAAAGCAAAGAAAGGATGAAGCCATTGTTGATTATATCAACAGGTGGAGAGCCTTAAGTCTTGACTGCAAACACAAATTGTCTAAAACTCTGCTGTTGAAATGTGCATTCAAGGCATGCATTGGGGATTACTCTACATCCTTCAAGGAATAAAGCCTTACACTTTTGAAGAACTTGCCACTCGTACTCATGATATGGAATCGAGCATTGCTAGTTCTGGCAATAGAAATCCTCCAGTTTTCGATCTAAGGCATAAAATGAAAGACATCAACATAGTGGAAAAATCTTCAAATAGTTATGGCGAAGAATCCATGTTCATTTCCATAAGAAAAACAAAGGGAAAGAACAAAAATCATTCCTACCTTGAAAGAGATCATCATGTGTCTTTTCGTGAAAAATATATTGCTTCCCAGATTTAGATGTGCCTGAAATGTTGGAACAATTTCTTCAGTAAAAACTCATTACATTGCTAGAGTCAAAACGCCCAGAGGAAAAAGATAAAACGTATGATCCCAAATATTGCAAGTACCATCGCATCATTAGTCATCTAACTATAAAGTGTATTGACCTCAAAGAGTTGATCATGAAGTTAGCAAATGAAAAAAAAAGATCGAGTTTAAGGCAGAGGATGTGGTGAAAGTAAGCTATACAACTTTCACTTCAACTTCATTAAAATCGATTGTAAACAATAATCTCAAATTTAGGGCAATGTGCAGACTCATTCAATTTAGCTCATTTAAACCAATCTTTGTGCAAGTTCGGAGAGAAAATTCTATTGAAAAGGTCAATCCCATTGTCTCCAATGATAGAACATCAAGACGAAATCCTCATAAGCCAGTAACTTTAAATGAGTTCTTTCCTAAAGAGCTCTTCAATGAAGATCAAGTAATTGTTGGCATCCATACCGTGACCGTTAAAGAAGATTCAGAAGATAAATGGCCTCGTATCTCTGTGTTTGATTGTCTAAAATTAACGATGGCAATGGGGTGAGGCGAGGGCGGGGACTGCCTCATCCGCCTCCGCCCTGCCAGAAAGATCAGTCCACCATGCCCCGCCCTGGCCCACCAAAAATTCTAAACTTTCAATAACATCCCCGCCTCTGCGGATATTTGAAATTCCCTACCCTGCTCCGCCCCGCCCCGAGATTTTATAATATATATCATTATTTCATTAATTTTTTATAATTTTTTCAAAATGTTTATATAATAATATAATAATAATGATCTTAATCATTAATTAGGTTTTAATTTTTCAAATTCAATATAAATACTTTTATTTAATTATTTAAACATAACAAAAATATACATATTTACTTAAAAACATATTAATAATATTATATGTGGGGCAGGGCGGGGCAGAGGTGGCTATAAACCACATCTGCCTCGCCCTGCCTATCAAACAAAAAAAATCGCCCCATTCGGGGCGGATGGGTGCAGAAACCACGGGTCAGTTCGGGGTTTGCCATCTCGATCTAAAATGCCTCTGACTCACAAACTTGTGTTTGACAGGTTAAGTGTTGCTTCAACAAAGTCGAAGGAAGTTGTTCAAGCCCGTCAATCGGTGTTTGATATATTGGTATCTTCAAGCATTGCATCCCAAAAGGCATTATTTGAGAATGAATGGAAAGATGATAAAGAACTATGTTGTCGTATCCCATCTCGAATGAAACGATGCTCATTTCTAGAAGTTGACACAAATGGACCTCTAAGAGTGAAGTGCCATGTTGTTGTGCATACAACTTCATTTGTCCATGAAAACCCAAGCAAAAGATCCTCTAAACAAGTTTCTGAAAGCCAACTGATGCAATATGAAGTTGGAGAGGATTTGATCAGTCTTGAAGATAGGGACAAAGCATCTATCAAGCATTTCCTTGAAAATAATGCTCTCGGGACTTCAAATTGTGGAATTCTAAAAAGAATATCTATTGGAATAAATTCTTAAAACCATTTTTGTTACACTCCTAAGCACGAGTTTAAATTGCATATAAAAAAACTAAAAAAAAAACTACATCATGACTTGATCCTTCTTTTAAGGAGGTACGAAGGCAACTTAGGGAAAATCTTTACCCTAAGTTCAGTCGTAAAAAAAAAAATTCCCCCAAGATTAATGTCCAAATTTGACATTTGTTCAACTATCAAAATTTTCTATGGACTTCAAGGCTTGCTTTACTCCACAACAGGTGTGCACACATACATGCCTTAAAGTGGGGGCATTTGTAGACAATAAAAATTTGGCAAAGTTAAAATTGATTGGTTAAATTAAATTCATCAGGCATGATCTACTAAAATTATAATTTGGATTAATTCTTATGCAAGCCTAATTTAGTGGCAGTTTTCTAGCCTAGTACTACCGGCCCAATACTACACATCTAGGGTTACTAAAACCCTAGGCCACTCCTATATAAAGAAGTCTTCACTTCTCAAATCAACATTCAAGCAGTGGAAGCAGAAACCCTAGCCTCCTTAGAAATTTCCAAGTCTCCAAAATTCATTTTAAGACTCTCAAGTCTCTAAGAAAGGCGATCAAATTATAGTTTTACTTCAAATCCAAAGCCAAGTCAAATTAAGAAGAAACAATAAGCCTGTAGCAGTTTCTTTGAAGATTTGTCAAAATCAAAATCCAATCGATCAACAAAAAGGCAACAAGTCTTTGAAATCCAACCGATAAAAAAAAGACAACAAGTCTCCAAAATCCAACCAATCAATAGAAAGATAACAAGTCTCCGAGAGACAACAAGCCTTCGAAATCCAGCTATCAACAAAAAGACAGCAAGTCTCTGAGCATTTCACTAAAGATCCATCAAATCTTTTGATCTACAAAGAACCACAAGTCTTCTTTGAATATCTACCAAGTCAAACTCAAAGCCGTTTCAGAGAAATCACAAATCCGTCTCATCAAGATCAAGCCTTCAGGCCCTCGAATATTTTGTCAACAATGAGATCGAATCAGAGGATTCTTTTCACAGAGATTGTACCCATTAAATTTATGTACTAATTTTATCATTAATAAAATGAATTTTGTTCACTTAATTTTCTATCTTAATTTTCAGACACAAGATTTGTGTGTACAACCACCCTTAGCTAGGGCTACAATTTGTAGAGATTAAGTTGCTGGTTAAGGCTTAACAATGGAGAGCAATTTGAGAGGAAAGACATAAATCATTACTAGGAAAATATCCTTTCTATACAAGTACAGTATAGTGGTAAATTAAATGGTAACAGATATTTACAATTAATAAGCCTAATTATAGGAGATTTACATAGCCAATAATTAAGGAAACCGTCTGCTTAATTCTAGGAAAGATTATGTCCTAATCAAAGGTCAAGTATCCTTACACACCATTCAAGATAGTGCACTATTAGCGACACCAACCTTGGAGAACAACTGCTAAAATTTTTGTCATGGAAGTGGTTTAGTGAGATGGTCAACTAGGTGATCTTGAGTTGAGACACGCTTGTAACATACCAGCAGTAACTTTGTCTAGAGCAAAGTGAAAAATACTCGAAATGTGATTCATTTTGGAATGAAGAGTAGGATTCGTAAAGATATTTGTTAGCACCTATATTATCGAAATAAATTATAAGTGAAGAGGAAACCTTGAAGTTTTGAAAGAAGGTTCAGAATCCAAGCTAATTCAACGGCTACAGTGGCTATTACCCGATATTTAGCTTCAGTAGCAAACCTAGCAACTGTCTTCTATTTATTACACTCCCAAGAAATAAGGGTCCCATTAAAATAGACCAAGTAAGAAGAGGTAGATTTTCTATCAATCTTATCCCCAGCCCAATTAGCATCAGTGTAATTAGTCAAGGAAATAGAGGAAAACTTGAACCTAGCAAGAAAAATACCAATCAAAATAGTACGTTCTTTGAGATACCTAAGGATTCGTTTCAAGGCTTGCCAGTGAGTATCGGTGGGACTATGCATAACTTGTGCCAATTTATTCATAGCAAAGGAGATGTTAGGCCTTATAATTCATAGATATTGCAATGCACCAATTACATTTCTATATTTTTTTGGATCTAGAAGCAGTTCACCATCATGTAAAGTGAAAGACATGAAAGATGATTGTCACGCCCCGACCCGCCCCGGGTCTGCCACATGGCAACCGCCGCGTTGCCTCAAAGTACGTGCTGGCCAGTCACGCACCTGAGGTACCGCAAGGCATAAATGGGCATCATCGCTGTCAAATAAAACTAAAACTTTAATTAGAAAATATTTAATAAAATAATTAACTTTAAAAGTAATGCCAGTGGACTAATTGAGAGAATACCTACATAGCGAAAACTTCTAAGCCTAAGCCACCGACGCCTCCTAGTGAGCCTCTTTCTATAGCTGACTCCGATCGCGGATCTGCATCCATCCACATTGGATACAGGTGAGTGACAGAGGTTCTAAGAATCTCCATCTGGGTTAGAGCGGATAAGGGAAATCTAAAATAAAATAAATTAATAATAAATATTTTTCTTTTAAAACTCTTTTCTAGTTCTACAGCTGAGAACCCTCTTTTAAAAACACTTTATATATATATATATCAAATGGGCTGGCATCTCTATTATACTGGAGGCAAGATCCATCGGTCGTCTTATGCCTCACTGCACCGAGGGCTATCTCTTTTCTTTCTAAAAAATATTTTCTCTTTCTCTTTCTCTTTCTCTTTCTCTAGCCCTTTCCCTCGGTGGTGCCTCACTGTGGTGGAACACAGTGAACTGGAGCCCTGGCAAGTTTCCCTACGCGCCTCTCCCAACCAGGCTCGACTCACCGTACCCCTCGATAGGCGGTCCACGGCTGAGTATCATGCATGCTCTTAAACTCGGTCCACGCTCTCGCAAATTGAAGCTCCAAGGAATCCTCTCAAACACTCATCTCCCAAGGGCATCGTACCTTCAATAACATAATAATAATATTTCATAAATTATATATATACATACGTATAAAACATTTATATTTAAAACATATAAATCACACACACATAAGTTTTATATTTCTTTTTAAAGCATCCCATTCACTGTGTGGGTATATCGCAAACAAGTGTGTGTGTGTGGATTTCCCATATCCCAAACCTTTTTGAAAACATTTATGGTTTTAAAATCATTTTAAAACCCTCTTCCCCAGTGGCTAAATAGAGAAGTCTAGGTCACTCACAGTATTGGGAGATTCGTATACTTCCAAGTGCTCCATGTAGCTCAACCTCTAGAGCATCGCCGCATTCGATTCAACCGGAGCCCTAGAACACGGAAATATACATTAGCATTCATAATTAAATTTATGAATGCACCTATGAGACTCTAACATGACCTATGGCTGGACTTGGATGTGATTCGGGGCTTAGAAAAGTGTCCGGGAGGTTCCGGGGTGAAAATTGGACACTTGGTAAAAAATTACGAAAATGCCCCTGTGGACCCCATGGGCCCCACAGTTGGGCCCAACCCAGCCCGGTTCTGGGCCAGGTAGGCCCCCCACATGATTGATTCAGGCCTGGCCTACTTCAGGGCCCAAAAGGTCCCTCCATGTGAGTTGGGCTGAGCCCAACTCGGTTTGGGCCCAACCGGCCATTTTGGGCCAAAATGGCCCAGTTCGGCGTGGGACAGGCCCAGTCCCGCGCGCGACCTGGGCGGCGGGTCTCTCCCTCACAGGAGAGACTCGGCTCCCGCGCGGGAGCCTTCCGCAGGCCTCGGGTTCAGAGGCCTTTCTTCGGTTCTCAAGCCCCTCGATCCACCGATTCACGTGAAATTCGAAATGGAGGTTCATCTCACCTCCCACGACGCGTTTACCAAAGTAGAAACGAGAATCACAAGCTCAAAGTTCCTAAATCTCAAATCTAAGCTAGAAATCTAATTAAAAGTTGAACCTAACTTTGAGCTTGGATCTCTCCTAGACCAATACATGGATAAGCGTGAAAACTTAATAGAACGTAGTTCAATGAGTTAAGAACAACTCACCAAGATCTCGCCTTGAAATTACGGTCGGTTTGTCCGGATCGGCCAAAAGTCCAAAATTGCTCCAAAGGAGCAGTTGAGAGAAAAGAGAAAGGAGAGAAGAGAGGAAGAGAGAAAATGAGGGGGAGAGGCTTGGCCTCCCCCTATTTATAGGGTAGCCCGGCACCGGGTCTACTCGGACCTCGGGCCAAACTTTATCTTCTCTTTTAATTGCTCAAAACTTTAATCCTTGGCCCGATCCACCTACCAATTCACCAATGGACTTCCAATCCATTGGCTATGGACTTAAAGAAGTCCACTTTAGTGTTTCCATGCATGGTCACCTGTCTCATCTCCCAACAACGTCTTGTCTTAAGCTATCTTCTCTTCAAACTTGACATAGCCGAACCGACATATTGTTTAGTTATCGCGTCATCTTGTACTATTCCGTTCGTACGAAAAGGTCATGCTAAGTCTGGGTGTGTCAATGACATTGGCGTTGCTATTGGTTTAAAGCCCAACATGTTGTTACAGTTGAAGAGGTCACCAATATACTTCTTTTATGTTAGAAACATACCTTTGGTCGTAAAGATAGTTTCAACCCCAAGAAAGAAACTAAGAGGAGCCATATCTTTCAATGAGAACTTGGAAGATAAGTCATGAACAAATTGTTAGAGAAATAATCGTAGTTCTTAATCAAGATTATATCATCCATGTACACTGGAAAATAAGCAAGGACATCACCTTTAGTGTAAATAAACATAAACGAGTCTGACTTGGACTGATTAAACCCATATTAAATCAAAAAGTGATTCAGCTCATTGTACTATGCCCGAGGCGCTTGTCTAAGTCCATAAATTACCTTTTGCAATTTATAAATATGATACAGATAAGAGGAATCAATGAAGCCAGAAGGTTGTTTCATGAAAACTTCCTCGAATAAATGACCATGAAGGAAGGCATTGTCGACATCCAATTAAGATTGGCCAATTGTTCTGAATTGTAATGGAAAGAACATTTTGCTTTGTCGTTAGCTTAACAACAAGACTAAAAGTCTTTTAGAAATCAGTGCCAGGCCGTTGATGAAAACTTTTAACAACCAACTGAGCCTTGTATCGAGAAATTAAACCATCGGGTTTTCTCTTGAGTCTAAATACCCATTTGCAGCCTATTAAATTTTATAGATGGAAAAAGGAGGAACAAGTTTTTATGTACCGTTTTGAAGCAAGGCATTTAGTTTGTTTAACATAGCTGCCCTCTAGTTCGAATCCTTCTTTGCTTGGGAAAAACAAGTTGGTTCAATTTCACCAACTAAATGCTTGGTAGTCATAAAATACTTCAGATTCAATTTAAAAATATTATTCTTTACCTTAGTCACCATAGGATATGACTAAGGCATCGAATTTATCTTAGAGTAGCTAGAATAATGTTGCTGCACAAAAAGATTAGGACTTGGAGAATTTGAAATATCCAAGACAAGAGCAGTAGTAGCAGATGAAAAAGAATCCAAACCATGACCTGAAGTTAATCTAGTATTAGAAATCTTGGTTGAAGAAATAGTACATGATGATAATGATGTGGAATTTAGCAAATATGATGTCACATGTGGAGAGGCAGACACTAAAGACAGAATTTTTGAAAGACAAATAAGTTAGGGTGATGCAAAAAAGAATTAGAGACTGACTCAAAGTCCAAAGTAAGAGATATTTGTGAACAAAGAAACTTACTTTCAATAAATACGACATGTCTAGACATATAAAGTTTTGAAGATTCTAATTCAAAACAGAGATAGGTACTTTCCTTTTTGGTCTAACCAAGGGTATCTTTAGTTCTTTGACCCAAGACTAATCCCTTTCAAGTTGGTTGGTCGCTATAAGGGTAAAACTCTCCCAACAATGATTTTCTCTATTCACAAGACTCGTACTCAAGACCTTGCTTAAGGGAAAGAAGTGTCATACCACTTGAACCAACCAATTGGTGGTAGGCACTTTTGTTATTTGAATAGCCCAAAAAAATGCATGGTTTCAAACTTGTTTTTGTTATAGGGCTGAAGATAAGGGTAACAAAGGCAACCAAACACCCGAAGTTTAGCATAATTAGGATCTTTGTGAAATGAAGCCTGAAAAGGAGAGCAAAAATTTAAAGTAGGCATGGGTAGTCTATTTATTAGATAGGCTACATTAAGAACAACATAGTTCCAAATTTTGAAGGGTAAAGATGCCTGATGTAAAAGGGTAAGGCTAGTTTCAACCAAGTGTCTATGGCATTGCTTAGCAAAACCATTATGCTTAGAAATGTGCAAAGAAGTTTGTAGGTGAGCGATGCCATTAGATTCAAAAAGATAGGTTTTCAATTTCACAAATTCACCCCCTTCCCCCATCTGAATATATAGAGAGAATAAAAATATCAAACGATTTCTCAACAACTGCTTTGAATTTTGAAAACAAGAGAAAAAGATCAAAATGCCTTTTTAAAGGAAGAAGCTGGACATACTTTTCGTAATGATCAATAAAGATGACATGATAACGGTGACCATCGCAAGAGTCAACAAGTGCAGGACCCCAAACATCTGAATAAAGAACTTTTAAAAGCCCAGAACTAGACAAGGAAATCATACCAAATGACAATTTATGTGACTCTTATTACAAAGACACAAATGACAAGATTGAAAATCCTGAGATAAAAAGGGAAGAGAATAATCTTTAAGAGTACGACGCAAGGTCAACTTTGAGGGATGGCCTTGTAGTTTGTACCAATCCTATGAAGACACACGAATAAGAGAGAAACAACAAGTTTGGATGGTTGGAAATTAAACGGAAACTGGTAGACATCATCCATATTCAACTGTCGCAACAAGATCGATCGAGTCTGCAAATCCTTAATCAAATATTGATTAGAATCAAATTCAGCAGTAACACTATTGGCCTTACAAAATTTCAAAAAAAAAACTAAATTCTGATCAATTGTAGAAACGTACAAGACATCCTTAAATACAAAAGCATTTCAAAAGTAACAATCTCAGTTTCACATGTGTGAAAAATTAACAAACCCTGAGCCATCACCTATTTTAAGAGCAACTATACCGTCATAGTTAGAAGCAATAGTAAACATGATGAAAAGCACCATAATCAAGACACCTAGACTTTCCATTGGAAGAGGCATAGGGCAGTAGGTTTTGAATGAATAAGAACTTCCTCCGATAGCACTGCTTTGCAACATGCCCAACCTTGTCACAGATTTGACAAGTTGGCTTAGAGGAATTGGATAAGTAGTTATGAATAGACTCAATACCAAGTTGTCGACCAACATGCTAGTAGTTGGATTTATGAGATGAAAATTTCCTAGGGGCTCACTTGGCTAGATTTGCTGAAGGGACAGCAACATCATAGTTCATTGAGTCTTGTTTGAGACTAATATCAAAAGCAATTAATTTATCATACAATTCTTCATATAAAATCAGAGACTCACATGTTTGAATCTTCAGTGGTTTGATTGCCAACCCATTCTAGATATTTATTTTATATTATTGTTATGTTAAATATTGTTTTATAAAGTTTATTTTGGATTATCCCTATTTCTCTAACCCTTAGGGGAAATTTATTGAACCTCTGTCACTCAGCTGTATCCAATGTGGTTGGATGCAGATCCACGTACGAGGCTAGTAGATAGATTAGAGGCTCACTAGGAGGCGTCAGTGGCTTAGGAGTAGTAGTTTTCGCTGCGTAGGTTTTCTTTTATATAAATCCACTGGTACTTCTTTTAAGTTAATTATTTTAATAATTAAGTTATTATTATTATTATTTTCTAATTATTTTCTAATTAAAGTTTAGTTTTAATGATTTTGCAACGAAGATACTTAATTCATGCCTTGTGGTGCTTCGGGGTATGTGAGTGGCCGGCATGTACTTCGAGGCAACGCGGCAGTTGCCACGTGGCCGACCTCTCAGGTCGGGATGTGACACAGTGTCAGTTAGCTCTTTGAAGTTCAAACAATATTCTTTTTGAAGATCGATGCCAATTCTGCACCACTTCGGTGTCGATTCTGTTTGAACCCAACCTGTTCCTTGCTAGTTGTAGACTTGAAGTCCGGCGCTGGATATTATTAGGTTCGATGTTGAACGACTTGCACAGAATGCTATATACAGTGGTTCTTTGCCACTAACAGCCTACACAACCAAAATTCCACATTTCTAAGTTCTAAACACTTAAACAACATTTCAAGGCCACAATGCTCAACATCCTCAAGCCACAACATTAACAATATCTATATTAGCTTCAAACTCCAACTTAAAATTTCAAATTTATTCCAAACATTCTAAAATTCATAACTATCTCCACAACCAACGAAATCTACATGCAAATGAGCCAATTGAAAGCTCTTAGAGTGATCTATAACATACCTTGGTGGTTTAGTCTAAAACCAACTAATTCTCTCTCTCTCTCTCTCTATACAAAACCCCATAACTTTAAAAAATCCTCAATTTAGTCTTCAATTCCACTTTTAAATCTTTTCAATTTCACCTTTAATATTCCATTATCCAGCTCATTTATACAATTTAGAACTTTATACCTGGTTTAATTGGGGTAAGAATCCACATTAATTCAATAACTATATATCATTTTGTCCATATTACTTTTTTAACCTAAAACAATTATATAAAATAAAATTTTAAGAATTTAAGTTAAAAATATGTCGTTGCACAAAACCCGGGGCAACTTCTAGTACACACCAATATTGTCCCGTGGGAAAAGATGCTACATTACTAGTGGTTGGACCAAGCAAATCCCATAATCTATCTCAGTGTTTAATTTTCTTAATATTTTTTTTCTGTGTCCTTGATATTAGGAAATCTTACGTGGAAGACAATTGTTGGCTAAAAAATACGGAGTTAGAAAAATTATTATATGAGTATGTCCCGCCACACCAATCATGGGACCAATCAATAAAATTTTGACAACTTAAAATAATTGTTACTAAAATTAATTTAGCCCCTAATTTTAAAAGTGAGATTTATATGATAAGTCCTGAAATTAAGGATATTAATGAGGGTAAATTTTTAGTAATTGTAGCAAAATTTCTACGTTGGTAAAATTCTATTAGTTGATCTTATAGATGATGTTATTGGACAAACCCATGCAATAATTTCTCCCATGCAATAATTTCTCACAGAGTTGGTACTCCCTCCATTCCGAATTGAATGTCTACTTGGTAAATGACACAAAATTTTAGGAAAAGTTATATTTTGACAACTATTTTTGACTTTTATCTTTTGAAAGTATAGAAAGTGACAAGTTCCACTGAAGGTATTTAAATTAAGGGTAAGGTTATAAAAGTCTTTTTCATTTTAAGAAAATAGATATTATTTTGAAACATCTTAAAATAGTAAGGTAGATATATAATATGAAACAAAATGAGTAAATTAAATGGTGAATTCAAATAAGATAGTTTACTCAGATACCAGCCCTCCGTCTATAAAAAGGGTTGCATAAGTTGCAAATTGTATATACTATCAAACGGCCTCTTTCCAATTAATATTTCACGAAATTAAAATACTTTGTGAAGACAATGTCGTCTTTACTTGGTAAGATTGAGACTGATGTAGAGCTCAAGGCTTCGGCCGAGCAATTCCATGATGTGTTCTGCAACAGACCACACCATGTTTCAAACGCTTGCTCTGATAAGGTACAAGCATGTGCTTTACATGAGGGTGATTGGGGAAATGATGGCTCCATTGTCAGCTGGAATTTTGTTCATGGTAAGAAAAATCCATGATCTGTTTTTCATTTTTTTTTCCAATATTTACAAATTAACTTTAAAGTTAAGAAAAAATATTAGTTTATAATTTTGTGCTATATGAAATATAAACAGAAGGGGTGCCAAGAGTTCTAAAAGAGGTGATCGAAGGGATTGATCGAAACACCAACTCAATGTCTTTCAGGGTGATTGAAGGATACCTTTTGAAGGAGTACAAGAGCTTCGTAATCAGACTTCAAGTTAGCCCAAAGAGCCAGGGTGGGGGAAGTGTAGCCCGCTGGACTATGGAGTACGAAAAGCTGCACGATGGTATTAATATTGCACATCTCGAGGGTTTGCTGGATCTCTTATTCAAAATCTCCAAGGACGTCGACGCTCACCTCGTCAAGGGAAATTAATACAAATAAGTACTATAAAATAAATAAAGGCGGCCATTGACGATACAGTTGAATATGGCTGGTGATGTCTAAATAATAAATAAGTGCGAGAGATTTATCTGTTTGATAACAGACAGCTTTTCCGAAGCGTTCTATGTCTGTGAGACTTAAACTCTCTCTATGTTTATGGTGTTTGATCTCATCAAGTGAATGTATTATGTATCATGTTGTGCTTTATATATGTGATATATATCCGAAATTTACTTTTAATTACTTTTTATTGGAAACTTATCAATTCCCATTCAAAGGTACACAAAAGCACTGATGATCAAATATTTCCCCCTTGAAAAGAGCCTCAAACTGATCAATCATTCTCATGCATTGTTTCACCGTATAACTTGAGATATGAATCAATTGACCGGTATTTAGAGTAGATATATATAATAATGAAAGGTGGTGTTTATTAATTTTGAAAGTTTATCTCAGTTTATCTCAAAATTGAAGGTGATTCATATCCAAGATAGAGAACTTTTATTTTATTGATGGAAGAAACAAGAAATGCAGCAAACATACGAGACAGGCCCAAATAAGTAAAACAACTAAACCAGGTTTATTTCTTTTGTTCATATTTTTAGGGAAGCGAATTATTTTTTCCACTCCCTTGCTAATTAAGCTACTAAAACTTGATTTTCATGCTTGATTGAAATTCCTTTCTTTAAAAAATTTCACCTTAGAAAAAAAAATAAAGAACCAAAAACTTTAGTCAAACAGATTCCAATAAATCAAAAACTCTACCCACTCCTTCTTGGCATATCCACATCCTCATTTGCCTCCCCCAAAATTCTTTCAATTTTCAAAGAAGGGCACATCTTTTACTATCGGTAGTAATAATTTACTCTCGCATGAATTCCCTTCCAATTGAAAAGGTTAGATGTTGGAATCCATATAGAAGATTTAGAGTTCAAAATCTTACACTCTTCTCCAAGTATGGAACCGAAGGTTTCCGATTCCTCTTTTTTATTTTTTAATTATTTTTAAAAATAATGTTATGTATAATATAATTTATTTAGTAATAATGAGATATAATATATATATATATGTATTAAGGTATATTTTATAGTTATATTTATATCTTGATAATTTAAATAATATAAATATATTATATTATTAATTATTATATAATGTTATTATAACTATAAAGAATTACTTTACTAATATATATTTTATATTTAATAATCTTTAAAAATGTTGATACTTAATTAATATATATTTGAAATTATATTTACTTACTTTAATAATTTTAGTATATGTTACTTAACTAAAATTTAATTAAATTTAGAAAAGTAATTGAAAAATTTTGCCAAATAAAAAAGTCTACAATTCCGGTTTGAAACCAGAACTAGAACCAAATCATCACCTAGCGTTATGATTTTAGTTCCAAATAACCAAAATCACAGGTAATTCGAAAACAGAACCAAACTGTGATCCTCTCCGGTCTCCATCTAAAGTTAAGTCCTTTTTCCTGTCTCCTATTTATAAATAATAATAATAATACTAAAAATAATAATAATTTATTCACACACTCAAGGCCTAAATCAAATAATTAGGTGGAGGATAGCGGTCAGAATATCTTTGGGATCAGAATTTTCAAAGCTCAGGCCCAGCCCTGTCTATGAGATCACTTTGTTATAAAAATATATTTTACGATTTATTTAACTCTAAAATCTATTAAAATTATAAAAAATTAATATATTAGTAATAAATTTAAATTAAACAATGTTTAGACAAACACAAACGGACGGTTTAAATCACAACCCTTTCTAAAAGTGAGTGGGCCAAATCTGATATACCAATGATCTCATCTAATGATGAAAATTGATTTATTTTATTTTTATAAGTTACTATTGTTTAATAGGGTTTGCATGTGTGTATGTATATATGCAGGGAATAAAACTAAAATGAAGCTAAAAGAATTTAGAAATTCAAGTAAAAAATCAATCAAAGCCAAAAAGGATCAAAGAAGAGTCTCAATACGAAAATAATTAGGAATCGAATAAATTATGACATCAAAAGCCAACGAAATTAAGCCTAGGCAAAAGAAAAATAATGGTAAAATTAAAAAAATAATTAGAAACTTTCAAATATATATATATAATATTCATTAATCTCAAATTGAAGAAATTTAGAACCAAAGATGACAGGAGAACTTGAAGATTTGTTTCTTTTGGCTTCATTTTTCCTAACCACCTAGTTTAAGCTAGCTCACCCGACAAATTATCGTGGGAGTAGATCTGGTCACAGGTGGATTAGCTAGGTCGTTGCTCTCTCCATGCCATGTCTTGTTATGCCAATTTTTGGGTATATATATAGGAAGAAACTCAGATAATGCAATTATTATAGTTTACATTCTGGCAAATATATATTCAATGACGAAAATCCATTTTATGTATATATATTATAAAAAATGAAAACTCATTCTAAATAATAAACATGTATGATTAAATCAATGACGTTTGTCAACAGGCAGTATATTCTATGACTTTTTTCTGATTTTTTTTATTTAATTTTGGTTAATTGAGTTCAACATCCATACCATAATGGCTTTAGTTGTTCAAAACTATTAATTGTATCTTCATTATATCTCTTTTAAATTTCAAATTGATCAATATATATTTTAAAAAAATTGAAATTCTGTTTCTATATAATATCTGCGCAAGATGCTCTTGACACTGACCCATATCACGTGTTTGTTGCTTAATGTTATTTATCTTGAAGTTTTTCACCTTATTTATATATGCATCATTTAGTTTTGAGTAATTATCATCATTGTCTCTAAAATTTTGTTCAAAATCTATTTTGATTCTTATAATCTAAAATGTTCTATTTTGGTCCTTACATTTTGAAAGTCAAACCATTTTGGTCATTCCATCAATATTTATTTTAAACTTAAGTGTTAATTTATTACATTTTGCTATTATGATGCTAATTTTTTAGGTGAAATTGATTTTAAAAATATATTATATTGAAAAAGTAAAAAATATTGAATAAAAAATTAATGAAAGGATAAAAATGATTTAATTATCAAATTATAAGGATCAAAATATAATATTTTAAATTATAAGAATCAAAATAATTTAATTTTTAAATTATAGGAATTAAAATAAAATATTTTAAATCGTAAAAATCAAAATAAAATTTGAGTCAAAATTTTGGGACTATTTATAATATTCACTCTTTAGATTTTATTACTAACATTTGTATGGTTGCTTGGTTAATGTTCCACATATTGCCTAGCTGGCCTGTATGTGGCGGTGTGTTGATGTTACCAATTATGGTGCCTGACGCCTACTGCGTATCTAGCCTTTTCTCATTGTGTCCGGCCCTCACGATTGCCTACTATTATAATTAATTAATGATATAGATTCGAATCCAGTCCATAGAAAATTTTTTTTTTCTCATTTAAAATATAAAATATGAATGTGATAAGATTAATTATTGAAGGAGAAAACTGTAGCCTTGACAATCAATATCTATTAATTTATTTGAGTGGAAGAAATTTAATATCTTTTAAATAAGGTCTCAGACTTCAATTTTATGAATTGAGAAAATATATTTGAACGAGTTTCCTTCCATTTGGAATTCTATGTAACTTGAATAGGATTAATCATAAACTGTTAAATGAATATGAATATTTGTTATTGTAAAAAGAGAAAAAAAAAAGGATTTTCCCTTATGTAGACACCAGTAGAGGTGGCAAAGTAAATCTGAACCTGAAAAACCCGCCCGAAACCTGATTGACCAAAAAGTCAATCACCCTAATCCGACCAAAACCCAACCCGAAATGGCACAATCCCAAAATAAACCCAACATGAAACGATTCGAACTTGAGATTATCTAAACTTGAATGTGTCCGAACCCGAAATTATCTGAACTCCAAAGTATCCAAACCCGAGCCTGATCCGAATTCAAACTCAAAATAACTCGAATTTAATAGTAAAATTTTAAATATAATTAAAATAATTTTCTAAATACAAGTTTTAATTGAAATTTTATTGTAAACTTTCAATATTTTTCATTTTAATTATACGATTGAGTAAATAAATAATCTCCAGTTAATTAAAAATTTACACTTCAAAAGCTAGATCAATATTTTTTGTGGAAAAAGATAACTTGAAACAACGTTAAGTTAGGCTGTAGCTTCTAAGAAAAATAGTCTTCATCTCATCTACATGTAGAGCAATAACAACTTGTGTAAGTGACGTAAACAAATTATGAGGGGTAAGCCAAAATTCACTGTGTCAAATGAAAGTCCCTTATATTTAAGTAGGCAATTGACTATCTATTTATAATTTGATTTTTTTTATCTTTTTTATGATAATTAAATAATAAATATGTAAATCAAATATTTACATTTTAAAAATATATAGAAAATAATATCAAAATATAATAATGTATAATAAATAAATAAATATGAAATGGTTTTTATTTATTAATTTTAAAAAAATTAAAATTTTGTTTGGTCAAAAGATATATATAATTTAGATGTAGTCAAATATAATAAATCTTGTAAGATTAATAATAATAATAATAATAACAACAACAACAACAACAACAACAACAATAATAATAATTGACACACCCGGACCTAGTTCGCACGTATCAAGTTGTGAAATTAGTGTAAACTTGTAAAGCTTTGTGGTGAACTAGAACTTGTTAAGTATATTTTGAGCTTCATTTAGCTCAATTACTAGCTTAAAAATCTTAATTTGTAGTCCGGAGTCGATTGGGTGCACTAGGCGTTCAGAAATCGAGACAACTGGACCAAGTTGAGCAAGAGTCAACCTAAAAAGGTTGACTTCGGCACTAGACATGCTTAGGTCTTGTCACACCCCGACCCATCTAGGCCGACCACGTGGCAATCACTGCGCTGCCTCAAAGTACGTGTTGGCCAGTCACGCACCTGAAGCACCGCAAGGCATAAAAACGGATACCATCGCTGCAAAACAACTAAAACTTTAATTAAAAATCATTTAACAAAATAATTAACTTTAAAAGTAATGCCAGTGGACTAATTTAGAGAATACCTATACAGCGGAAACTACTAAGCCTAAGCCACCGACGTCTCCTAATGGGCCTCTATACTATCTGCGGACCGCGGATCTGCATCCATCTACATTTGATACAAGTGAGTGACAGAGGTTCTAAGAATCTCCATCGGGGTTAGGGAAAACAGGAAAATCCAAAAGATAATAATAAAATAAATATTTTTCTTTTGAAAATCTCTTTCTAGTTCTCTAGCCGAGAACTCCCTTTAAAAACCATTTTAATAAATATATATATACACATATCTCGAAAGGGCTGGCATCTATCATACTGAAGGCGCGACCCGTCAGTCGTCTTATGCCTCACTGGACCAAGGGCTATCTCTTTTCTTTTTAAAACATTTTCTCTTTTTCTCTTTCTTCAGCCCGTTCCCTCAGTGGTGCCCATCGCTGTGGTGGAACATGGCGACCTGGAGCCCTGGCAAGCTTCCCTACGTGCCTCTCCCAGGGCCTCTCCTCACTGTGCCTCTTAATAGGCGGTCCAAAGCTGAGTCTCATGCATGCTCTCAAACTCAGTCCACGCTCCCGCATATTGGAGCACCGAGGAACCCTCTCAATTACTCATCTCGCATCCCATCCATATATATACATATATATACACATAAATATATATCTTTAAAATACATAATATAAACAAAAACACACACACATAATTCTTTAAATTTCCTTTTAAAACATCCCACTCTCTAAGTGGTATATCACCATGCAAATGTGTGCGTGTGGATTTCCCGTATCTCAAAACCTTTGAAAATATTTATGTTTTTAAAACCATTTTTAAAACCTTTGTGCCCAGTGGCTACACAAAGAAGTCTAGGCCACTCACAACATTAGGAGATTCGTATACTCCCAAGCGCTCCATGTAGCTTCACCTTCGGAGCATCGCCGTACTTGATTCATCCGAAGCCCTAATACACAAAATACGCGTTAGCATTCATAAACAATTATGAATGCACCTATGAGGCTCTAGTATAACTTAGGACAGTGTTTAGATGTAATTCGGGCCTTAAAAAACTGTCCAGGAGGTTCCGATAACAAAATCAGACACTTGATGAGAAATTACCAAAATACCCCTGGGGCCCATGGGCCCAGCCTAGCCCCAGCCTGGGCTAGGCAGGCCTCCCACACAGACTGGACTGCGCCTGGCCCAGGTCCTGAGTGGGGGAAGTGGGCGGCATGGGAGGCTTGGAAAATGGTCTCTCCTGAGCAGGAGCCGCGGGAACTGAGGCATTTCCTCTGTTTTTAAGCCACTCAGACGACGGTTTGGCCTAAAAATCGAGACGGACATTCATCTTGCCTCCCACGACGTGTTTACAGAATCAAAATTGAGAATCACAAGCTTAAAGTTCCTAGATTTCAAATCTAAACATAAAATCTAACTAAAAAGCTAAACTAAATTTGAGCTTGGATCTCTCCTAGACCAATACATGGAAATGCGTAAAAACCTAGAAAAACGTAAATCAAGGCGTTAAGAATAGCACACTAGAATCTTACCTTGATCCTTCTGTCTAATTGTTCAGACTAGCCAAATGTCCAAAATTGCTCCGAGAGAGCAAATGAGAGGAGAGAAGAGAGGGAGAAGAGAAAATGAGAGGATAAGAGCTCATCTCCCCCCTATTTATAGGCAAGCCCAACACCAGGTCTACTCGAACCCCGGGCTAGACTTTTTCCCCTCTTTGAAGCCTCTCATAATTTTGATTCTTGGCCCGATCTACCAACCAATTCACCAATAGACGTCCAATCCATTGGTTATGCGCTTAAAGAAGTCCACTTTGGTGTTTCCATGCATGGTCACCTGTCCCATCTTCCAACTACGTCTTATCTTAAGTTTAACTTCTCTTTTTAATTAGACACATCTGGACCGACGTATTGTTGACTTAATACGTCGTTTTACACTATTCCGTTTGTACAGAAAAGTCGGATTAGGTTTAGGTGTGTCAACTTTCCCCTCCTTCTAAAAATTTCGTCTTCGAATTAAATGAGGTAGCTTTGGGGAGATTCGGCTTCTATTCCAAGCTTTCCTTTCGTTTTTGAATAGTTTTTGCATCACTATTCACTACTGAAGTCTATCACGCTTCCGCTGCGCACTCTGATCATTCTCTTTCTCAAGAGTGACTTGATCGCCCTTCTACTCTTGAGTTTGAACCTCATCTTTTCCTTAACATAGCCTACCCTTATCCAATTTTTAGGTTAGGCTTTCTTCACTTCAGTTGTGGCATTTGGAGGTTCTTCTTCCATTTCAGCTTTGCTTACTTAATCTTCATGCTTTGTCCTTGTCTCATCCTCCAAGTCTCTCTTGACGAGACTATCCTCTTGTTACTTCTGAGGTTCCACACCTCTTACTCTTCTTTAGGAGTTCTTTATCCTTTTCTCCTTGTCATTGCCTCTCACTTTGAGGCCATTCTCTGATGCATTCCTCATTATTCCTTGCTCTTGTACTCATCCTTGTAACCAAGCTATTAGGAAAGACTTTAGCTTAACTCCCTCGCTTTCACGGAGAGAATGCGGTGAGTTAATTGTCTTTCCCCCTACCTTGGTTTTGTTTCTCTGTTTTGTCCCTTATTTCCATTCTCTTCCTTCTCTGATCTTCTTCCATTCAGATCTCATGGCGTATGAGTCGAGCACTTGTACACACTGGCCTACACTCGGCTATAACATATCAGAGGAATCAGAGATCATGCCCTCTCGACTTTCACAATCTGACTCACTCTCTGACCGCCCATCTCTATCTCAAATAGGGCCTTTAGCCCATCTTATCACATACAGGGCCCATAGGCCATCTTATCTCTCATCCTCTCTAGAATGGAGTACTCTGGGTGGCCTCATGCACTCCCCACTCACACTCTAGCTCGATCCTCTTAAGTGGTCATTGCAGAGATCCTCAAGATCTCTACTTCTAATCCTTCCTCACATGAGGATGCCTCACATGACTCCCAAGTCATCCATACTTGAGCCTCGACTTCATACCCATCCATGCCATTTCTCTAGCCTCTTAGGCTTTCTCTCATCTGTTACTCCCTTGGAGCTTCCACTTCAGGAGGTATCGCGTGTTTCTCTCTGCTACGACCTCCTTTCTTCACCTCCGCTTCTTTATTGATAATCGACTTCTTTTTCGCCTTTCATTAACAGTACTATCTGGGGGTTTCCTTATCCCATTCTCAATCCTTTTCTTCCTTCCTATTCATCCACGGTCCATTGTGGGGTCCACCTTTCTCTTGCCTTCCCGTCATCACGGCACAACGTTCTTCACATACATCACACTCGTGTGGCATTCTTATAGCTTCTTCATCTTCGCATCCCTCTCTCTTGAGGTTTCTTATCTCTTCACTCGATTTACCCTTATCTTGGGTCCATTGCCATCCCTTGGCATCATTTTGCAGCTCTTGTAATCTCCATACCCTTTTTCCTTAGGGTCATCTCGATGTCCTTCCCATTCTCCATACTTCTTAACCTTGATCCACGTGATCTTTCACGTCTTATTCATAACTCCCTTTACTCAAGCTTTAGTCATTCCTTTCTTAGTCTCTTCTCTGGCTTCCTTCATCATTCTTATCCTTATTTCTCTTTTCTTTTAATACCTTTGCTCCTCTTGGTTAGAATTTCCTTTCTTCTCCTTACATTGTCTGTGCTCATAGAAGTTCATGAGCTTAATCAATTCCTTTCCTTGTCCCCGTACTCCTTTCATTGAGTACCCGGGGTTTTTTTTTGTCATCTTTTCTGTCTCAGTTCCCTCATTTCTTGCTTTTCATATGGGGGTTTCCTTTATTTCAACCATTTTTGGTCTTGATCCCTTAATACCTCTTCTTTGTCTTCAATACCATGGTTTATTTATCGCGGACAACACCTTTCTCTATCCTCCATTGCCTCACAATCTTGTCCACGCTAAGCTGACTCCATTTTAACTTGGTTTAACTCTATCTTCCATATCCTTTCTTTACTTATCATTCTTCAGGGAGGTTATCCTCAAAGTTAGCTTACTCCCCTTCTTCTAAAAATTCAACTTATCATTTATGTTCCTTGACTCCTCACTCTTAATTCCTTCTATCCCACTTTACTTCTTTGTTCTCATCCTTTTGTCTCTTTCGGTTCCAACCATTATTCTGGTTCATGCTTAATGACCCTTTTGTCTTCTCCAACTTCAATCATCACCTTATTCATTCTTTGTTTTATCCTCACTGTATCTTCGACTCTTACTTAGGTCAATCCACTTTCCTTATCATTTGGATTTGTGATTTCCTTATAATCTCCAACATCATCATTATTCTCGTCATCATCATCCTTTAACCTTGTTTACTCCATCATGCTTTGGTATCCTCACTTTTTTATTTCTCTTTTCTTCTACTCCATTCATTCTTTACCCATTATCCATTAGGATACAATTGCCCCATTCACTCGTTTTCTTCGAGTGCTTCTTCTCATATGTTTTCTCTAATTTTTTTTCTTTGTATCCAACCTTTTTATCTTTTATTCCAAAATTAAGTAGTTGGGGGTTTTCTTTCCTTCCTTTTATACTCTTAACTCCTCTTCTCTGTAGTTCCAGCCTTAAATAATCCTTGTTTATTCTTTATTTTCCTTAATCTCTTCATAGTGTGATGTAGTGTCTTGGCTTGACTCAAATTTGGGGTTCATTATGCTCGACTTTCTTTAGCTAATATTCATTTCTAAGTCTTTTATTCGATTTCTCTTACTAGGTCTTTCTTAATCCCCTTTCTAGGCCTTTTTAAACTCTTTCTTATTCGCTTTCTTTAACCTATCCCTAGGTTACCTACCTAGGTTTTGTCTCTAACCCTAATTTCCTAGTCTTATTCTTTTACTAATCCTGGTCAGCCATTTGGAGCTATTAACCTATGGTTCATTATGACATTATCGCTAATTAAAGTTAAAGTTTTCTAGTGATATATTATACTTTTCTTCTTTTAAGGCTCTACTCCTAGTTAGCCTATACTTAGTTCATCAATTGAACTTAGTTTCTCTTTCTTCTTCTAGGTCTTATTCAACCCTTATTAGCCTAGGATTTTCTTTTACCTAGGGTTTTATGCTTTCTTTCTTTATCAAGAAAGCTTCCGCACTACATCATGACATCTCTTTATCCTTTGTTTAAGGGTTTGCCTTTCTTTTCCTTTCCCCTTCATCTTTCTCACCAGTTCCTTCTGGTGATATCCTTTCAATTCTGAGGAACATTTTCTTCGTGCTCATTATTTGAATGCATGCAGGTACTCCCACCATCGCCGTGCATTCCACTCTTTTCGCTTGCTTACTTTCCATTGACTTTAACCAAAACAAAGTCCTTTCCCATTATCCTTTAAGAGTCTCCTCCTTCTTACTCTTATTATCCACCATGTGATCAAGGGTATATCACCTTTAATCCCCTTAGGAATGGAAGTTTATAGCTTATCTTTCTCCTTATTCCATTTCCTCCATCTTCATTTCCTTTCTCTTCTTTCTCCGATATCCTATCCTAACATTGGTATCCAATGGTCAGGCAAGTAGTAACGGACGTACTACTCCTTGACAACCTGGATGTGATCTCTTTTTATTCTTCTTCTCATTCTCCATCATGTCATCCTTGCCTCATTCCTCCTCATCGTTTCCCAAGAATGAGTTCTCTCTTATTCTCCTTTCCTTACTCTTCATTTTTGCCATCCTCGAGTACTTTAGGATTTTCTCTTATCAATCTTTGCTGCATCCTCAAATGATTCTCCCATAAGTCACTTCTTATGATCTTGGGCTTACTCGATTTTTTCCAATTTCCATGGATGCCTTTTCTCCATTGACTGCAGACGAACTCTCCTTCATCCATCAATATCCCCTTTCTTTCACCACTTACACACCACGGTGTAATAACAAAAGAAGTCAGTTAGCCTTTACTACCATTTCTCTCACTTCATGCCCACTCCTCGGAGTATAATCCAGACAATTTGTGGGATTATCCCACCAGACTTGCCATAGTGTTGGGTCGGGCCTAACCACCTCACATGCTACCCCAAGGACTAGGCATTCGCCTACCCATACACTGCAGCACTCATCGAACCCTAGCTGCCAAGGGTTTCGTTACTCTACATGGGCTCCTCCTTGATCCTTAATCCGTGTTCTTGGATGTTTCATCTCATGTCCTGAGGTTTTTAGTTAACCACATCCTTCATGATCGATCTCTTTCGATTTCTTTCATCATAACCCAACTCTCTCTCATAGGCTACACACTAATGGTGTAGATAGCGAGAGAAGTGGGGTTAGCGTTCATGCACGTTAGGTCCATCTTGGCTCCTTGCCTCGTTCTAGTCGCTTCACTTCCTCCCAACTCTTACACATCCCTAGTGTAAAGAATGGAGTATCTAATTTAAGTTTCAAACTCACTACTTTACTAGCGAGTATCGATGCTCACAACTTCAAAGGTTGAGCATCGAAGGTTGTGGGCATCGAACCAGTTTCGTTTACTGGCAAGCCTCTGATTAGGCAATCTTGAGGGTTAGGCAAGATATTGTCTATCTCGTCACCTCAAGGGAAATTCCATCCCTTGAGCAGGAAGGACAATTATAAGCTGAAGAATTGGTTTTGGAGATTTCTTGGAAAACATGCCTTGCTTTCATGAATCTCGAGAAGAAGGTGGTCATGATGTCTTCTCACTTAAAGACCAAACTCGAGAACTCTATTTGGTGGCTTGTTGCTAAAGAAGGTATTCTACGAGTAGGTTTGATCATCTATGACTCTTTCGAGTAACTACATACTCGAACTTTAGAGTTTTAAACCTATTTAATCCACTGGCTTCAAAAATGTTTGAAAATGCTTTGAAAATACTTTATAGCTTTTGAAAATAGTCAGAATCTTTTAAATGCTCTGATACCACAAAAGTTATCATGCCTCGGCCCGCCCAGGCCGACCACATGGTAATCGCCATTATGCCTCGAAGTACGTGCTGGCCAATCACGCAGCCATTCGAACCACGGTTTGGCTCAAAAATCGAGATAGACATTCCTCTCGCCTCCCACAACGTGTTTACCGAAGCAGAATTAATAATCACGAGCTCAAAGTTCCTAGATTTCAAATTTAAACTTAAAATCTAACTAAAATGCTAAACTAACTTTGAGCTTGGATCTCTCCTAGACCAATTCATAGAAATGCGTGAAAACTTAGAAAAACGTAGATCAAGGCGTTAAGAATAGCATACTAGAATCTTACCTTGATCCTTTGGTCAGATTGTCCGGATCGGCCAAAAGTCCAAAATTGCTCCGAGAAAGCAAATGAGAGGAAAAAAGAGAGAGAGAACAGAAAATGAGAAGGGGAGAGCTCATCTCCCCTTATTTATAGGCAAGCCTGACACCTGGTCTACTTGAACCCTGGGCCAGACTTTTTTCCCTCTTTGAAACCTCTTATAATTTCGATTCTTGGCCCTACCAATTCACCAATGGACGTCCAATCCGTTGGCTATGGACTTAAAGAAGTCCACTTTGGTGTTTCCATGCATGGTCACTTGTCCCATCTTCTAACTACATCTTATCTTAAGCTTAACTTCTCTTCTTAGTTAGACATATCTGGACCAACGTATATTGACTTAATATGCCGTCTCACACTATTTCATTTGTACGAAAAGGTCGGATTAGGTCCGAGTGTGTCAGGTTTGGCGCTGGACTCATCTGTTTATATGGGAGATCGGTTGCCCGACCCCCCATTTTGCAACATTTTCTCTTTTCTCTTCAAATCCTCCGAACTCTCTCAATTTCCCACCATTTCCACCACTTCAAATCACCTTCAAACACTTCATTAAACACCACCATCAACTTCCTTAGCTTTCTTGAAGATCAACAACACCAAAATCATAAAAAAATATCCAAGATCTTCAAAGAATTCAACTTGGAGTCATTGTGTGTTCTTCAAGCCATATCTTTCAATCCAACCGTAGGCTTTGGTTGATTTCTTGGTATGTTGTTCTAGACTCTTTAAGCTTCAATTTGATTGCTTACTTGCTGAATTTTGTGGATTGAGCTAGGAGATATCTTGAATTGAAGATCAAAGTTCATTTTTGTTCAAAACCAATGGCACCCTTAGCTTTCCAATTCGAATTTCATGCACCCTTAGCCATTTAATTCAGTTTTTGAAGCTATAATCTCTTAGTTTAGGTGTTGAAGTGTGTGTGCTTCGAATTGTATGTTGATTGGTGCCACATTGAAGTAGAACCGAGGTTTGAAGGGTGAGAAAGCAAGTCTCAGCCTTAGGCCAGAGATGGATTCAGCACTGGATCCACTTGTGTCCGACGCTGGACTCAAGCAATTTGGGAGAATTCTCCCAAATTAGAAACTTCTATGTGGGAGTGAGCCAAACTAGAGCCGGACCTGCCCTGTAGCAGGGGCATTTGGTCATTTCACACCCCTAGACCCCAATTGACTGTAATTGACTTCCGAACTTATCCAATTGAGTTCCGAGAACCTAGAAACCCTAATTAGAACATGCTTTGATATTTAATTGTTAGTTGAATGCCTTTATTAATGAAATTAGATTTCAATTTGATTATTTATGTACGAGGTTGTACGAGATCAAGCAGTAGCGTTAAAGTTAAGGCATTTAAGGTGTTTATTCGGGAGTATACAAACCTCCCTTACTTATGAATGACTTGGTTTATAATGGTTGACCACTGAGGGTCAACCGTTTTCAAATTTGTTTTATAAACTATTTTATAAAATGTTTATAATGTTTTAGGATATGAATTATCCACCCTCACACACGAGTTTATAAATGGTTTTAAGGGTGGGTTTTAAAAGAATATATGAAATTATATTATTACGTTTTATTAATGTTTATGGCCAATGGAAGATGAGCGATTGAGAGGATCTTGGTGCTCCGATGAGAATGAGCATGTGAACTGAGCGAGGCATGCCACCGACCAAGTAGCAGTGGAACACCTTTTGAGGGGCACACTAAGTGCGAGACCTTGGGAGAGGTGCGCAAGGCTCGTCAGGGCTCAAGTGTAGCTATGCTCCACCCACAGCGATGGCAACGTCAAGGGAACGGGCTAAAGAATAAAAGATAACAGTTTTGAGATATGAGTTGAAGCCCTTGACAGTCCAACAGGGCACCCAAGTGCACGGGTGTACGTTTGGGATGATTTCAGATGCCAGCCCATTTATGAGATTTGATATTTGATTTGGTTTGGGATTTCACCTATGATTTCATAAAATAGTTTTATTAAATACGTTTTGGATTATTTCATATCCCCAACCAAAGGTGATTGGTCATTATAACCGGGTCCATCACTAGGTACATATATATTTGTACTTACCACATTCACTCATTTTTGTAGGTTACTCAACAAAGGACGGTAGACGTCCAGGTGGACAGTGATCCCTAGTTTTCCCGCTAGTCAACCACGATTTTGTAGGTTCCACCCAGATCCCTTGTGAATCCTGACTTCAGAATAGTATTTATATTATTATATCTTTTCCGCTGCATATTTGCATCGGAAAACGTAGCACTTTTATTATATAAATTTCTTATGTTATTTTTTATATTATTTTCATTATATATTTTCAAATATTGTTCGAGTACACCTTATTTATGCCTTGTATCATCTTAGATAGCCCGCCTTTCATGGCATGCATCTCAAGGTGATACGGCGATTGTCACGTGGCCGAACCCTCGAGTCAGGGCGTGACAATAATAATAATAATCATAATCATAATAATAATAATAATTATTATTATTAGTAGAAGAAGAAGAAGAATCAGTTTAATTTAACGTATTAGATCCTTTTCTATGATACATATTACTTTTACTTATACAAAATTAACATTCAAATAATCAATTCAATAGTCATACTTAATAAAAGTTAAAATTAAGCCAACTAATCTATGTCAATACCATTTCCATGTTATAAACATACAATGTTACCTTCATTTTAATTACTACTAGGAATTTTAGTTTTAATTTGTAAGAATCAAGAGTTAAGATTATCTTACCCTTAATTAATAAATTATCTTATCATTTTTTAGTCTTACTGATATGTGTTTTGCTTTCAAATCTAACAATTTATTTAAATAATGTCAATATCTAGTGTGTATGATATGTTTTTATTGATACTATATTAATTTATGTAATTTGTATGGTATTTACTTAATCATCTGTGCGTGTATATATATATGTGTGTGTGTGTGTGTGTGTGTGTGTGTGTGTGTGTGTTTTCTTATTTACTTAGTGTTATATATATATATATATATATATATAATTATAACACTCCAAATTTAATTATTTCCAATTTATTGATTATTAATTTATCACTAAACTAATATAATGTTATAGATATGGATCTTATTCTTAATTTATTTTGTTGTATATATTCTCTTCTAATTCAATCATTTACCCAATTCATAATTTATTATTAATGAGTGATAACAATATGAATAGATCTTAATATATATATATATGTTATGAATACATAAATTTTTATATAGATTAGTTCATTTAATTAATAGTAATACTACTCTCTCTTTTTTCATGAAATTTTTATATAAATTACATTATACTATTTTATATACATGATTAAATACAAACGTATAGTAAATAAAAATAATTGACCTTCCGAATTTAAGATTTTGAAAATTTCATTATATCAAAGACTTTTTAAAAAAATTAAAAAAAGTACAAAACCTGCTCGAAACCTGGCCCAAACCCGAGTTAATCTGATCCGAAAATAATTCGAACTCAAATCAACTTGAACTCGATTAAGTCAGAATCTAAAAAAATCTGAATCCTAAGCAATCCGAACCTGTAATAACTCGAACTCGAAGCCATCGAAACCTATTACATGTCCGAACTCGAATGACCCGAACCTAAAAGGGCCCGACTCACCCGTTTGCCACCTCTAGACACCAGTATAAAAGGGCATATTGCAAAGTAGTAAGTTTTAATCAAGAAAACTTTGGTGAATAAATGTTATCGGCTTTAACCAGTAAGCGTGCGACCGATGTGGAGATCAAGGCTTCTGCCCAGGAGTTCCACGATATGTTCTGGAACAAACCGCACCACGTGTCCAACACCAGCGACAAGGTACACGGGTGTGATTTACATGAGGGTGAATTTGGCAGTGTAGGTTCCGTCGTCGTCTGGAATTATACGCATGGTAACTTGGTTTCCCTAACATCTTATCTGCATGTTTTTCTTTTTCTAATTTTGTTTGAATATTATATAGATGGAGAGACCAAAGTGGCAAAGACAGTGGTTGAAGCAGTAGACCCTGTCAAGAACTCAATCACTTTCGGAGTGATCGAAGGGGATCTGATTAAGGAGTACAAGACCTTCGTAGTCCATCTTCATGCGACCCCCAAGAGCGATGGTAATGGCTCTATAGTTCACTGGATTTATGAATACGAAAAGCTGCATGAGGGAATCGCGCATCCTGAGACTCTGCTACAATTCGCCGTCGATGTCTCTAAAGACATAGACGCCCACCTCATCGCAAATAATTAATGGTTATTGAATCCCATGTTTAATGATTGTGAGTGTGACTGTGTGCTATAAGTACTACAAAAGTACTGTTCTACGAATAAATTGCTGCAGCGTTCCTTCGACTTTTAATTCGAATCGCAAATTAATTATCGTAACTACGGAAAGCTTTTTCCGTTATATGTACCGAAGGGAAGAAAGAGAGACAGAGAGAGTGAAAGGTTTCCATCTATACTTGTTGTATCTAAGTTGTTTTATGTATTGAATCGAATGCAGCTCGTGTGCTTTGATATCTATCTGTTTGATTTACGCACGTACGCTTGTTAATTAACCAAACTTATATTACTATAATAATAATAATGCCGAAATACAGCATTAACAAACGTAAATTAATGCAAAAGAGAGCGAGAGCATATATGATCTTTCCAAGTTTTTTATTAGCTTGCTGTTACCTTGTCGGTTTTTCTCGTGACTTTGTGCTCTTTTTTGGAGCACTTGCTGTTGTTGTTGTCGTTTTTATTTTTTGAAATAAAATAGTTCCCTTGGCCTTTGGAAAAAAAAAAAAGAAGAAGCTAATGCACAGGAGTAAAAGTAGATAACAAGGATTCAGCTGCCCTTTTCTATTTCTTTAAAGGTATTGCTTTCTAAAGAAGGAATTATCATACAAAACTCAGGTTTATGGATAGTGGGTTATCACATAATTATGAAATAATATTATATAAAGAGTAAAAATTTGATCAGGATGACATATAAATTCATAACGATTTTTTCTCCTTAATATTGATGGGGGCATTCAAAAGTGGGTTGGGATTAGCTTCTATTGGTGGTCTCATCAGAGATTCACTAGGTAATTGGCTAAGAGGTTTTCTTTTGCATATTGCTCATACTAATAGTTTGGTTAGGGGTGTTCATTAATCGGTTAAAACCGAATTAACCGACCGAACCAAATTAATTCGGTTAATCGGTCGGTGACCGAATTAATTCGGTTCGGTTATCGGTTTCAAGTTTTCAATAATTTCGGTTTTCGGTTAATTCGGTTCGAAAGGTCGATTAACAGAATTAACCGAATAGTTAATCGAAATTAAGGATTTATATATATTAAATATATTTTATCTTACATTTTTAAAAGAATGTGGTTTATTTTATTTTATAATAATGAGTTTTTACATTTAAAAATAAAGGAAATTAATTAAAAAAGTTTTGGTTTTATAATAATTAGTTTTCATAATATTAAAATTATTTTATTTTATAATAATAATGTTTTATACAAAAATTTCGGTTAAATCGGTTAACCAATCGAATTAATTGAAATATTTCGGTTCGGTTAAAGTCGAAAATGAAAAATTTGGTTCGGTTAACGGTTTGAGGAATGAGAATTTCGGTCAATTCGGTTAATTAGAAATTCGGTTCAGAATTAACCGAACCGACCGAATGAACACCCCTAAGTTTGGTAGCTGAACTTTGGGGAGTATGAGTTGGGTTAGCAATGGCGAAATCCATGGGGTTGCATAGGGTCATTGTGGAATTGGATACAGCCATTGTAGTACATTTCCTTTAGTATTTCGGCTTCTCACCCATATGCTGTGCTTATTCTTGATGCTTTGCCCTTGATTTCTGAAGGTTGGGTAGTGGAAATCTGACATATATACAGGGAGGGTAACCATTGCGCTAATTTTCTAGCTAATTTGGCGCAGACTAGTCATTGGGGGTTAACAATGCTTGATGATCCCCCAAGGGATCTACTGCCTCTACTTTTGAGTGATGTTCATGATACTCTTGCCTTGAGAAATTAGGCCAGCTATAGCCTTTTATGTAAAAAAAAATAAAAATTATAGTTTTACACCCTCTGATAGCAGCATGTCACATTAGATTTTTTTAAACTTTTACAAAACCTTGTAATACATTACATCACACACAATTATTTAAGTAAAAAAAATTCTTTTTACTTCTTTTTTTTTAATGAACTTGAAAATTTTTCTACAATTAGTAAAATCATACCTCAATAATTCCTTAGATTTTAGGACTTACTTTGACACACCCAGACATAGTCCGCACGTGTCGAGTCGTGTATAGTTATAAAGTTATGTGGTGAATTGGAACTTCTTGTGAACATTTTTGAACTTTCTCTAGCTCAATAACTAGCTTAGAAACCCTAATTCATTGTCTAGAGTCGATTGGGTGCACAGGGGGTTTGGTAACTGAGGCGATTGGATGAGGATGAGTAAGAGTCAACCTGAAACGCCGGACCCAACCGACTCTGGCGCTGGAGTGCACAATTTATATGGGAGGTCGGCTAACTGACCCCCCCATTCGCTTCTTTTCTCTTCTCCTCCAAATTTTCTTCGAATCCTCTCCACTTCCCACCATTTTCATCACTTCAATTCACTTTCAAATTCCTTAAATAACACCACCATCAACTTCATTATCTTCCATGAATATCAACAACATTAAACTCATCAAAAATCTCCAAAATCTTCAAAGAAACCAACTTGGAGCTCTTGTGTTCTTCAAGCCATATCTCTCAATCTAATCGTAGGCTTTAGCTGATTTCTTGATATGTTGTTCTTGACTCTTTGAGCTTCAATTTGACTACTTGTTTGCTAAATTTTGTGGATTGAGCTAGGAGATATCTTGAATTGAAGATCAACATTCATTTTTGTTTAAAACCATTTGCACCCTTAACTTTCCAATCCAAATTTCATGCATTCTTAGCCATTTAATTTAGTTTTTGAAGCTATAGTATCGTAGTTTAGGTGTTGAAGTGTATGTTTTTTGAATTGTGGGTTGATTGAAGTTGCAACAAACTTGGAAAGTTGAAGAAGCATGTTTTGGCCTAAGGCCAGAGACAGATTCGGCACCAGATCTACTTGAGTCTGGCACCGGACTCACCAAAATTGGGAGAATTCTCCCAATTTGGCCACTCCCGCATGAAATAAGCCCAACCCCGCACTGGAACTACACTGTAGCAGGGACACTTTGGTCATTTCACATCCTAGACCCCAATTGACATTAATTGACTTACGGACTTATCCAATTTAATTTTGAGACCCTAGAAACCCTAATTAGGGCATGCTTTGATATTCAATTGTTTGTCGAATGCCTTTATTGATAAAATTAGAATTCAATTTGATTATTTAGGAATGAGATTGTCCAAGATCGAGCAGTAGAGTTCGAGCTAAGGCATTCGAGGGGTTTATTTGGGAGTATACAAACCTCCCTAACTAGTGAGTGGCTTGGATTATAGTGGTTGACCATTGAGGGTCAACCATTTTCCAATGGTTTTACAATTTGGTTTATAAAATGTTTATAATATTTTGGGATATGGATTGTCCACCATCACACATGAGTTTATAAATAAATTTAAGAATGGGTTTCAAGAGAAAATATGAAACTATATTTATAACTTTTATTAATGATTATGATTGATGGGAGATGAGCAATTGAGAGGTTCTCGGTGCTCCGATGAGAGGGAGCGAGTGGATCGAGTGAGGCATGCCACCAACAAAGTAGCCGTAAACTGCCTTTTGAGGGGCATGGTGAGTGTCAGACCTTGGGAGCGGTGGGAAGGGATGCTCGCTATGGCTCGTGTGCTGTGCTCCACCCATAGTGATGGCAACGTCAAGGAAATATGCTAAAGAATAAAGAATGATTGATTTTCAGATATGAGTTGGTTCAGTGGGTCACCCAACTGCACGGGTGTACCTTTAGGACGATTTCAAATGCCAACCCATTTATGAGATCTTGTGTTTCATTTGGTTTCGGGATTTCATGCATGATGTTACCAAATGGTTTTATTAAATAAGTATTTGAATTATTCCTATCTCTAGCTTGAGGTGATCAGTCATTATAACCGGGTCCCTCACTGAGTACATCTATTTGTACTCACCACATTCACTCTTTTTTATAGGTCATCTGGCAATGGACAGTAGATGTCCTGGTGGACAGTGATCACTGGTGTCTCTACCATACGACCACAATTTTGTAGGTTCCACCTAGATCCCTTGTGACTTTTGGTATTCGGAATAGTATTGTATTATATTATATCTTTATTTGCTACATACTAGCATCGTAAAACGTGCCACTTTTATTATATAAATAACTTATAATATTTTCTATAACCTTTTGATAATATATTTTCTAATTTTGCTTAAGTAAACTTTATTTTATGCCTTGTGCCATCTCGGATAGCACGCCTTCCAATGCACACATATCGAGGTGGTACGGCGGTTGTTACATGGCTGATCCCTTAGGTCAGGGCATGACATACTCCACAAATTCTTTTTTTTTTAACTTAGGGATAAATTTTGACCAAATGTGGGTTTATCATGAGTTTGTTGTGTATAATAAGATTATTATAAAGTTTTATGAAAACTCTAAAAATATCTAGCATGCCTATTGAGACGAGTAAAAGGAACTTAATGCTCTTTAAGTAAAAGTTTGTGGTTTGAGTTTTGTTAATGAAGGAAACAAATTCGGTAGAGTTTCTCCTCGTTTGTGTCACGCCTCGGACCCATTGACCCAGCCACGTGACAACCGCCTTGCTACCTTGAAGTATTTGTCAGTCGCCACATACCCCAAAACACTGCAAGGTATAGATTAGATATTATATTGCTGCAAAACAATTTAAAGCTAAAACTTAATTAGAAATAATATCAATAATAGAAAATTATTTAATAAAATAATCTAATTGAAATTGAGTACCAGTAGATTAACTTAAGGAATACCTTTGTAGTGAAATAAGATAACTCCAATAGGCATTAGTGAACTCTAATGGCCTTTGCACGTGGAAGTTGCATCCAACAAGATTGGCTATATATGAGTAACAATGATTCAATGAATGTCCACTAAAGTTAGAGAATCGGGTATGATCCATACATTTTATTAATAGTTTAACCTTAATGACTAAGTAAAGAAATCTAAACCACTTATACTAATGGAAGATTTTTATACTTTCAAGAATTTCACGACGATTGATCTTCAGAATGTCGTTACACTTGATCACTCGAAAACCCTAATATATGGAGAAACGAGTTAGAAATCTAATTCAAACCTATCTAAATGATTTCAAGGCTCCAAGATGCTTAAAATCAAAATTTGAATGTGATTTAGGGGTTAGGAAAAGTTCCAAGAAAGGTTCGAGTCAAAATTGGACTTAGGGTGAAAAATAACAAAAATGCCCCTCGGATGGCCCAGGACAAATCCGACATCGGAATTGGCATGGTCCAGCTCTGATTCTATAAAACTAGTTCTTGTGGTCGAAAATCACAAGTGTGGCACAGATTGTGAAACAAAACACCCAAAATTTTTGCCAATGCTTGAATCCGTTTATCTTCCAATTCTCCATGGATTGAACTACAAATTGATACATAACACTTCATAATATCCACAACAAAATAATGGCAACAAAAACTAGAATCATTGTTTCAAAATTCACAAAAATCTAACTTATTCTCATTTAACACCCAAAAATCGAATTCAAATTTTGAGCTAAGATATCTTAGGATCTAGTCATGGATTTAGGCAAGGTTAACGATGTCTCCAAGCTTGATGAGTTTGAAATAACATACTAAAGTCTTACCTTAATCCAAAGGGGAGATTAAGAGATCCATCAAAAACCCCAAAAATGTCTCCAAGTGCTCCTCTTGCACCTTTTTGAGATTTTCTTAATTTCTCTTTGATTTCTTAAAGGAGGAGACTTGGGATTTATTTAGAGATATTTACGATAGTTGTTTGAAGGTGGTTTAGGTGCTGGTTAAGGTGGTAGATGCGGAGGAAAAGAGAGAAAGAAGAAAGAAGAAGAAAAGAGGAAGAAATTAGGTACCTCGGGTTACCCCGAGCTTAAATAAGGCACATCTAGCATCGACTATGCATAGATTCAGCGCCGGTTGTTACCTACACCATCATTCTTCATTTCTCTCTACCTTTCTCAAAGTTCTCCCCTCCCTATTGAGTTACAATGCCCGTTGATGCATATTCCGGTGCCAGAGGTGCTTTAAGCCCCTGTTGGTTTCGTTTCGCCTCCAATTCAATTCAATCTCTTTCCTAGACTTCAATATACTTCTTCAAATCTTTCTTAAGCTTAATTACTCCTTCAATTGGAGTCTGGTTAGGCCACATACAAGTTCAATTACATGTACAGACCTTTTAGGATTAGAGTTTCCTTAATCTTTCCTTGGTTAATTCATGCACTATCTAATGCTTCACCTTCAAACTCTGTCTTTGTCATATTCTCAATATCTTCTTTTATCATACACACCTAGACCAATGTATTTTTCGTACTAATTCACTATCTTTTATTATTCAAAAAAGGTCCGAGTATGTCAGTTTAGGTCAAATGCAACTCGATTCTTAATTAATCAAAATCCAATGTGATTATCAAATACTAAGAGTTGAGAGATTTATATATAGAAAGCAATTAAAATGCTCTAGAACAACAATTATAGATAATAATGTCAGTATTTCAATTGTTTATGAAAATAAATGCAAAGCGGTTAGCGTCGGATACGTAACATTATAGCTTATAATTAAGGTGAGAGCTACAGTCAGCCCCCTTATGGTCAGCCTCCAATAAGTCCCTTTAATTATAGCTGTCAGATATAATGGTTGTTTAGCAACCGTTAGATGTAGGTACTTTATTATTAGAGTTTGAATTTAGAGAATTTGTTTAAAATGTTACCAGTTTTATTTGACTTAATTTGAGTGTAATTAAATCACTAAATAATTCAATCCTTAATTTTAGGAAACTTAATCCCCTAAAATTTTGGAGATAATTATGTAAAATTAAATTTTAAACTTTGACCAGGTGGAAGATACTGAAATCGATTTTGATCTTTTTATAAAATCGATTTAATTGTATAGAATCGATGTTAATTATATAGAATCAATTCTGAAATATGATTTTATGTGTATATTTTATGGAAGTCACTGAAATCATATATGATTATTTTATATCAAGTTTTCGAAAGGAGTAAGTGTTTAGGGTATTATATTCATTTATTATTTTGTAACTAACTATTGGTATCTAGGATAGCATCGTACCTATGATATTAGTTTGTATTGTACTTTTATCTTATGTTATATAGAATCGATGCTATCCTATAGATTTATGCTTTCTGTTTTGCCCTATCAATTCCATCCTATGGATTTGTGTTTTCTTTTTTCCATAAAATAAAAGTAGTTAAATTAAATATGAATATTTCAATCCTAGTTTATAATATGTAAATAAGTTTTTCTCAGTTAAGTTTAACTATGTTTTTTTTTCTTTTTATTTTGATGGTATTTTTCTGTGGGAGTTTAAAAGTTGTGGCGTTCACCGATGATATTCTAGTTGAATAAATGTTTAAATTAATTTTATGAGGATGTCAATCAAGTCTGTAATAGTAGCTTGTAGTTTTCCTCTTAAAATCGATTTTAGACTTACAATAACTCAAGTTTCCCATATTTGATCATTTTTGTAATCAAGTTTGAATATGTTTAAAATCGATTTTGAGAGTTTGTAATCGAGTTTGAAACTTTTTTAGATATAATTAGACATCGATTGATCTTTCAATCATTTTACTCATACCCTTATTCAAGTATATAATTTGTGAAACCTAACCATCGTATAACTACATTCATTTGGCCATAAAATGTGAAAGTTGTTTTGAAACTTTGTGTGACTTTATATCAATTTGAAAATGAGAAATTATCTTAAGTAATTCATTATGTTCATTGAGGCATAACATATATGCAATGACGGATGGTGTAATGCTTCCCCCCCTCCCCCCCCCCCCTTTTAAAATTACTATTATTTTTTATATGTACTTACTATATATATATATATATATTTGTGTATATATACATTAAAAATCTTACATTGCCTCCATCTTTCCTAAAAGTAACTTATTTCCAATTTGCCTTTCCAATACCTTATACCAAAATCTATCACTGCATATGACACGCCTAGACCTAGTCCGCACTGTCAAGTTATGAAATCGTATAAAGTTGTGAAGCCAAGAAATGAAATTGGACTTCCTTTAGACAATTTGAACTTCCTTAAGCTCAAGTTTGGACTAGAAACCCTAAATTGTAGTCTGGTGTCGGTAGGGCCCACTAGGGTTTGAAAATCGAGGCAAGTGGGGCCGAGTTGACAAAAGTGAACTCATTTTCGGTTGACTCCGGCACCGGATCTAACCAAGTCCGGCGCTAGACTTATTGAATTAAAGGGTGGTCGGTTGCCTGACCCCCCTTATTTCCTCATTTTCTCTTCTTCTTCACTTCCATCCGAGCTCCTTTCAAATTCCCTCAATTCCAACACTTCAATCCCCCTTCAAACTCTTTAATAATCATCACCAACAACTTCTTTGGCCTCAAAGAAGATCAAAAACATCAAATTCTCCAAGTTTCTTCAAATATCCAAAACTGCCAACTTGGAGACATTTTGTTCTTTGAGCTATATCTTTTAATCCAACCGTGGGCTTTGGTTGATTCTTTGGTATGTTTTTCTAAACTCTTTAAGCTTCAATTTGACTATTACTTGCTTAATTTCGTTGAGTGAGCTGAGAGAAATGTTGAATTGAAGATTGAAATTCGTTTTGCTCAAGAACACTTGCACCCTTAGTGTTTTGATTCGAATTTCTCTCATGATCAGTTGTTTAAATCCGTTTTTGAAGCTATAGGTTCTTAGTTTAAGTGCTTAAGATTGCTTGTTTCGAATTTCATGCGATTTGGTGCCAAATTGTGCTTAAATCTAGCTTGGAAAATAGCTTGGCCGATTCTCAGCCAAACCCAAAGCATATCCGGCACCGGATATGCCTAGGTCCGGCGCTGGACTCACCCAGATTGGGAAATTTCCCAATTTGGGTAGCAAGGGCAAAGTGGTCATTTTGCAACCCAGGCCCCAGTTGACCATAGTTGACTTCCGGACTTGTCCAGTTTAGTTTCGAGACCCTAGAAACTGTAATTAGGTCATGTTGAGTTGTTGATTATTAGTCGAATGCCTTTATTAATCAAATTAGATTTCAATTTGATTATTTAGGTATGTGGTTGTATAAGATTGATCGGTAGCATTCGAGCTAACGCATTCGAGGGATGTATTCGAGAGTATACAACTCTCCCTTACTTGTGAGTGGCTTGAATTATAGTGCTTGACCACTGAGGGTCAACTGGTTTTCTAATTGCTTTATTAACTGTTTTATTAAATGTTCATAACGTTTTGGGATATGGATTGTTTACCTTCACACACAACTTTAGAAATGAATTTAAGGGTGGGTTTTCAAAAGAATATATAAAATGTTATTATTACATTTTATTGATGATATTACCCCTGGGAGTTGAGTGATTTAGAGGGTTGCTCGGTGCTCCAACTTGAGGGAGCTTGGACCGAGTTGAGAAGCATGCATAGACGCAGCCGTAGACCACTTATTCAGGGGCATGGTGAGTTGAGACCTTGGGAGAGGCACGTAGGGAAGCTTGCTAGGGCTTCATGTAGCTGTGTTCCAATATAGCGTCGGCGAACGTCAAGGGAATAGGCCAAAGAGGCCAAAGAGTAAAAGAAAAAGATTTGAGATATGAGTTAGCCCTTGACGATCCACCGGGGCACCTAAGTGCACAGGTGTACCTTTGGGACGATTTCAGATGCCAACCCATTTATGTCATTTGATATTTGTTTTGGTGTGGGATTTCATATGATTTTATTAAATGGTTTATTAAATGAGTTTTGGATTATTTCATATCCCCAGCCTGAGGTGATCGGTCATTATAACCGGATCCCTCACTGGGTATATATATATATTTGTACTCACACCATTCACCTTTTGTTGTCAGGTCATCAGGCTTCGGACGACAAGCGTCCCGGTGGACAGTGATCCCGATATCTCACTGCGGACACAATTTTGTAGGTTCCACCTAGATCCCTTATGAATTCTGGCTCCAGAATAGTATTGCATATTATATTATTATTATTTCTTTCCGCTGCATGTTTGCATCGCAAAACGTGCCACTTATATTATATAAATATTTTATGATATTTTCTATATTATTTCCTTATACGTTTTTCATATCTTGCTCATGTACCTCTTATTTATGCCTTGTACCATCTTGGATAGCCCGCCTTTCAAGGCACGTATCTCGAGGTGGTACGGCGGTTGTCAGTGGCCGAGCCCTCGGGTCGGGGCTTGACAGCATACATACTTTTCAACCCTATAGTGATTAACTTAGGTGATGACCGTTGCTATTTACTTTTTCATTGATCTTTAGTTTCACATACGGATGGGTCACAGTTCTCCAACCATTAGGTATGTGAGATTGTATATAAGTGGTATTTTCCTATGAAGAAAGCTTTTCAAAGTTATTTAAAATATGTATAGTGTTTTCATTCAAATAAGAGAAAATGGTTGTTATCATCATATGTTTATGTTTTTTTAAAAAATTGTTACATTCAATTTACCAAAGGTATGGTTTCTTGTAGCCTAACATAACATGGCATGCAATCAATAGTGGTGGTGCTTTCTAAACCGAAATACACATCATAGATCACTTGGGGTAATTCAATAGCATATTGAAGGGGCGTTTGGTTCGGGGTTATCTTACATAACCCCAGTAATGTGCATATTGGAATGTAACATTACTTCGTTTGGTTTGTGGTAATTACCTTACTGAGATAATATAAGATTACTGACACGTCAACTTTTGGTGCATATTACCAGGAATCTCATAACATCTAAATTCTTAGGTAATGTGAGATTACCAGGTTATATTAAATTTTTTCCTACTTTACCCTTAGTATTTTACCCTTTTGGACCCTAATAACCTTATGTAATTGATTAATTATAATTTTTTAAACATAATTTATTTTGATTAAGAAATATAATTAAACTTAGCTTATATAATTACTAAATTATTAATTATATGTTAGTTCAATTAAACTAAAAGCATAATTTCTTTTTTGTTAAAAGCATAATTAAACTTAACTTATATAATCATTAAATTAATTATACAATATTTTACTAAGTTTATTACTTAAATAATTTTTATATTAGTCATGTTTAATTATCAAACTTAACAAAATTACAACAATTGTATAAAATATTGAAAAAATAAGAAATAAGCTTAAGTGTTGTATTGAGGGTATTATAGTAAACTACCCATTTTAACAGAACATATACCCTCCAACCAAACAGGTTAATCTTATATTCCGGGAATCTCAACCAAACAAAAATTGTGCACATTCCGGGAATATGCACTAGGTTATGTTATAACCTAGTAATCACATAACTCTGGTAATCTAAGATACCTTGAACCAAACGCCCCCTGAGGGTATTATATGCGATACAATATATGTTTCTATAGAAGCTGCTACGAGGGAAGCTCTGCATGTAATGTAGTTCGATTTAAGATTTGAAGTAGAAGACTTCAACTACAAGGGGAAGAATTGCTGGTGAGATATGTACTTAAATCAAAAGAGTAAATTGATTACATTGAAGGAGTCCATAAGATCGTTACAGTGGATAATTGGATATTAGTTTATTATAATTGACAAGATTTTCATATTAGTTTATAGTTTCTATTATTTATTATTTATTTATTGTATGTTAGCTATTTGGAGATATATACTGTAAACAAAATTACAACCCTTTATGATAGAAAATACCAGTACAATCGAATTTGAGAAGAATGTTAAAATCAAATAAATGTTTAAATCGATTTCACGGAGATGTAAATCGAGTATGTAATGGTGACTTGCAATTATGTTTTTAAAATCGACTTTGAACTTGCAATAAATCGAGTTTTTCTTATTTGATCATATTTTTAGTCGAGTTCGAATTTGTTTAAAATTGATTTTCAAGTGATTGTAATCAAATTTGAGCATATTTTGGTGCAAACTATTAATATATTTTAGTATTCAATATTTATATTAGGAATAAATATTTAACAAATAGTTGAAATTGATATGGTGGTTAATGCATTTAGTTTTATCATAAGTGGTGGAGGGTTCGAATCTTCTTGGTTGTAATTAATTTTTTTTGTTGTAATTAATTTATTGACTAACATTATACTCAAATCTGGCATGGTTATGAGTGTGATGATGAAATTAAAGAAGATGATATGGAAAACTAAAAAAATTAAAAATATAACCAAGAATTGAGCAGAAAAAAGAGGGATTGGAAAGAGCTGAATTTACTCAAAATTTTTTATTGAATCCGTTATTATTCTGGTTTTACTTTTAACATTTTGAATCTACTAGTGTTCTGGTTTTACTTTTAACATTGATTGATTTATGGTTTTCTTCCTTTCAGTGTTTATTTTTTAGTTGGAGTCTTTTCACTCATGTTTTTTGTTGTGATGGAGTCTCCATGGGACTGTTTTATGTTCTTTCTCAATAAATTAATTTTCTTTTATGGGCCTTTCAAAAAAAATTAAAAAGTTTATCTTGTTTCACCAATAAAAAATAAAACAGTTTGAAAAGTTTCTCTTGTTTCACAAAAAAAGAAGAAGAAAAGTTTCTCTTGTAACCTGTTTGATTGGTTGCAAGTTTCATCATAAACCTTAAATAAAACAACATTTAAATCTACTGGCTAACAAACTAGCTATCATATTTGGTGATTGTGATTAAAGGGGCTGATTGGGGGTAGACTAAAAGGGGTTAACTAAAGGTTTAACCTATAATTAAAAGCCTTATCAACTTAGATTTCAAAATTTATTGTTGAGTTTGACATATAAATATCTTTCTTTTTTCTAGTCTCAATGTTTTCTTCTTGAAAAATACTTTTTGACCCTTCAATACTTAACCCTCCTGACAACCCTCTTGAATGGCTTTTTCTAATTTGTCAAGCTTTCATGAGTATCACAAAAGTTTAGCTTCTCATTTAATAAGGTTTAGCCCCACATTAAAGAGTTACCATATTTATAGGGTAAGTTTCCTCTTCTTGACAAATATAATGGTAGAGATTTAGAAAGAAAATTAAATAGGACCTACCACATCAGAATGGTTATTGAAGAGATATATTTAAACAGATCGTGTAGTAAACTCTTTCTTCCTTTTTTGTCAATGTGTGGTTCGTTAAACACTTTTAAGTGTTTGGATTTAAATAATTACAATTCAAATCTGGATAACTTCAAAAGAAAAGATTACGGTTTTCTTCTAAATTTCAAGTTAAAGAAGATTTAGAATAAAAAATGATTAGACAACTTGAAGGTGAAGATTTGTTTCTTTTGTTTTATTTTTGTCAACACTAAGCTAGCTCACCCGACAAATTGCCGTGGGAGTAGGTTAGATTAGCTGGGCCGCTAATCCCTTCATGTCATGTCATGTTTGCCAATTTATCGGTAAAATATGAGAAGAAATTCTGATAACACATCTAATGTTTTATTATGGTGGGGGGCTGCCATCCAACCATTATGGTCAGGTCATTTGTACGAACCATAATAGTTGGACGGTTATACCCTTAAATTCTTTTTTTTTTGAAAATAATTTATTTTTTCAACCATGGTTAGTAAATTTTTTTAACCCAACCCACAGCCTCATCATATCTTTTTTTTTTTTAACTTTGATAGGAATTTTATTGATGAGGTTTAATTTTTTTTTTCAAAATTTTATTTTGGGATTGAGTCTATATAGTTTTGGGATGACTAAGACACTATTGGGGATAATATATGTATATATATATATATATATAGTTTTGGGAATAAACCTTTGATTTATTTTTAAAAAATTTGTCCAATGTAAAACAATGATATGATAGAATTTAATGAAAATATATGCTTATATCATATATAATTTTTGGAACTGTATTTGTAGGGTTTACTTTTTTTTATAATTCTATTTTGGGATATATACTTTGTGGTTTTTAGGATAATTAAGACCCTTTTGGGGATGATATATAGTTTTGGGTATATGAATGTTTTGATTTATTTTCTAAAATATTTTTTTGATGTAATTGAAGAATGGAATGATGAAATTTAATGAAAATGTATGCTTATGTCATATTTAAGTTTTAGAATTGTATTCATGGGGCTTAATTTTTGTCAAAATTATATTTTGGGATGATGACTATATAGTTTTGGGGATGACTAAGACACTATTAGGGATGATGTATATAGTTTTGGGGATAAACCTTTAATTTATTTTTTTAAAAATTAGTCTAATGTAATTTAACAATGAAATGATGAAATTTAATGAAAATTTATGCTTATGTTGTATATAAGTTTTAAAATTGTACTCATGAGTTTATTTTTTTTCATAATTTTATTTTGGAATAGAGACTACACAGATTTGGGGATTATTAAGAATCCATTGGGGATGATATATATATATATATATATTTGGGGATAAACATTTGATTTATTTTCTAAAATATTTTTTGATATAATTAAACAATGAAATGATGAAATTTAATAAAATGTATGCTTATGTCGTATTTAAATTTTAGAATTATATTCATGGGGTTATTTATTTTTCAAAATTTTATTTTGGGATGGTGATTATATACTTAAGACTCTGTTAGGGATAATGCATATAGTTTTGGGGATAAACCTTTATTTATTTTTTTAAAAATTAGTTCAATGTAATTTAAAAATGAAATGATGAAATTATATAAAAATATATGCATATATCATATTGAAATCGTCTTCATTGGGTTAAATTTTTTTCTTCCAAAATTCTAATTTAGCTATAGAGATTATAATGTTTGGGGATGATGTATATATTTTTGGATATGAACCTTTCATTTGTTTTTTAAAATTTTTTTCGATGTAATAAAACAATGGAATGATAAAATTAAATGAAAATATATGCACATGTCATATTTAAGTTTTGAAACTCTATTTATAGAGTAAATTTTGTTCAAAATTCTTTTTTGGGGTGGAGACTGAAACCTTTTGAGGATGATTAAAACTAATTTGGGAATGATGAACAAAGTATTGGAGATTAATCTTTAATTAAACCTTTGGTATATAACATGAAGATATAAATTTTCATCAAAACAATAAGTTCATTGTTGATGAATAATTAATTGAAGATAAGTCGAGCTAATAAATATAAACAAGCACTTATTGATAGGCAACCCAAGCATTTAACTTTCTTCGTTTATGTTTTTCTTAGTTTTTGTGTGTTAATTTTATTTATCTTTCTTGTTATATGTTATGACTTTGCTCGCAATATTCAATATTTGAAATCATTGTTTATCATAGAATAATCTTTATTTTCTTAAAACATTCGGAATAATGTGTTGACTACGAGTGAAGGTGTGTAAGTGTGGGTTGTCGAAATGAAATATGGAAGGAAAAAAAAGAGATGATGAGGCTCTGAGTCGGATTAAAAAAAATCATTAATCATGAGATTTGACAAGTAATTAGGTATTCATTTTTTTGGTCAAGAACAATTGAACAAGTAAGGTATTTAATAGTATTTGTTAATTCCCTCCAGTAAAATGGAGCATTAATTCATGCGAATCACGTGGTTAGCACCTAATACTCAACATAAGAGTTTTCCATAACTTCAACTCAAGATTAATTTACAGTGTGTTTGGTATGAAGAAAATAGGGAGAAAAGAAATGGTGTGGAAAAAAAGTGAGTAAGGACATACAATTTTCTTTTGTTTGGTAGGACATAAATGCATCTAAGAAAAGAAATAGGAAGGAAATGAGAGAGTCCATTTCGCTAAAAATCATTTCCACCCAAATTGGGCGGAAATAAGAGGGGGAAAAAGTGATTATTGAATTTAACAAATAGAAATGACTTTTACACCCTTAAATTTTTTTCTAATTACAAAATTTACCGTTCCAAATAATAGATATTGAAAGGAATTTTTAACTATAGAGTAAATAATGGTAAAATTGCCATATTAATTAAAATAAATTTTCTTTCTTTCCTATTTCTTAGTTATACCAAATAAAGAAAATAATCAATTTTTTTCTTTCCTTCTTATTTCTTTCCTTGCTACCTTTCCTTACCTATTTCCTTTCTTTACCTGTTTCTTTTTCTTACTATTTCCTTCCCTCCTACCAAACATAGGCTTAGTTTAAACAACTTATTTACCTTCTTTAAGGGTTGGATTTCAATAGATTTGAAGTTTGAAAATAAATTCTTGTATTCCTCTCCGATTCCCTAATTAGAGCATAGCTCTTCATATATATGTTGAGAGTGATGATCCCATAGACTCGATTCTATAGGAATTATCATGAAATCAAGATGTGGCATAATTATGACTACATATTTAAAATGAATCCTATCCCAATAAATGTCTTTAATTATAAAATTTACCCTGAAAATTTAAAAAATTTTTATTTGGGGCTAAATTTTTGTAAACTAGTGGCTAAACTTTGTTACGTTTTGGTTCCATAATAAGTCCTATGGAATCGAGTCCGCATGATCATTTCTCATATGTTGATGCGGAAAAATGGGTCCGTCCCTGTCATGCCTCGACCCGCCCGGGTCAGCCACGTGGCAACCCCTGCGCTGCTTGAAAGTACGTGCCGACCGGTCACGCACCAAAAGCACCACAAGACATTGAAATGGATACCATCACTGCAAAACAAGTAAAACTTTAATTAAAATCTTTTTAATAAAATAATAATCTTTAAGGTAGTACCAGTGGATTAAATTTAAAGAAATACCTATGCAACGGAAATTGCTAAGCCTAAGCCACCAACGCCTCATAGTGAGCCTCATTTCTATTAGTTGACTCCGTACGCAAAGCTGCATCCATCCACATTGGATACAGGTGAGTGACAAAGGTTCAATGAATCTCCATCAGGGTTAGGGAAAACAGGGGTAATCCAAAATATAACAATAAAAATAAATTAAATTAATAACTTTGTTTTCAACACTTTCTGTATCAAATTCTCCATGTGAGAACTTGATTTTTAAAAACCTTTAAAAATAATTTATAATTAAAATGGGCTGGCATCAATTACACTGAAGGCATGACTGGCCGGTCGTATGCCTTACTGCACCGAGGGCTATCTCTTTCCTCTTTAAACAAATTTTCAAAATCTTCTCTTTCTCTAGCCCGTTCCCTCGGCGGTGCCTCATTGTGGTGGAACACAGTGATCTAGAGCTCTGGCGAGTTTCCCTACGCGCCTCTCCCAACCAGGCTCGACTCACCCTGCCCCTCAATAGGCGGTCCACGGCTGAGTATCATGCATGCTCTCAAACTCGGTCCACACTCCTACAAATTGAAGCCTCGAGGAATCACACTCAATCACTCCTCTTCCAGGGGAATCGTACCCCAATAATAATAATAATAATAATATTTCTTATATAAATATTAAAAACATGTAAACACACACAAGCTTTTGTATTTTTAAAATCATCCCACCCCCTAAATGGGCGTATCACAAAATAAAAAGTGTGTGTTGTGGATTACCCTTATACCAAAATAGTTTAAAAACCTTTTTAAAACAATTTATATTTTGAAAACATTTTAAAAACATTTTGTCCCTAGTGGCTAAACACTGAAAATAGGGTCACTCACAGTATTGGGAGATTCGATACTCCAAGCGCTCCATGTAGCTTTAACCTTCGGTGCATCGCCGCATTCGATTATCCGGAGCCCTAGTACACGGAAATATACGTTAGCATTCATAATTACTTTTATGAATGCACCTACGAGGCTCTAACATGACCTACGACTGGGCTTGAATGTGATTCGGGGCTTAGAAAAGTGTCCAGGAGGTTCTGGGATAAAAATTGGACATTTGGTGAAAAATTATGAAAATGCCCCTGGGGGTCCATGGGCCGCCCACTCATAGAAAAGTGTCCAGGAGGTTTTGGGGCTAAAATCGAACTCTCGACGAAAAATTATCCAAATGCCCCCCAGGGCTCGTGGGCCCCACACCTGGACTGGACTGGGTCCCTCACCGGTTGGGCCAAGTTCTACTCGAAATTAGGCTAAAAAAGCCCACCTATGAGATATTTATACATTATAATGATATAATATATAAATATATAAAATATATTAATATAATATATAAATATCTTTTAATATAATAATATTATATAAAAATATCTAAATAGGGACTCGATCGGCCTGTTCTTCAGCCGGTCTCTCCCCCAGTTTTTGCACTTGTTTCTCCTCCTTTCGACGTACAAACTTAGAGAGGCGATCCTCATGGCATCCACGACGGATACGCCGAGGCAGAAATGAGAAACACCGGTCCAATTTTTCCTAGACCGAGATTTAGCCCAAATTGACTAAATCTTGGATTTATTCACACCCGGTGTACAGAAAATGCGTAAAAATGGAATATGACGTAGATTAAGGTGAGTACTATAACCTACTAAAACCTCACCTTAATCCACCGACTCGAAATCCAGTTATTTGAGTATAAAATTTTAATCTGGTTAAAAGCTGAAAACTAAGATTTAGACTAAACCAATGATGGATGTGCGTGCAAACTTAACATAACGTAGATCGAGGTGAGAAGAACAACATACTGGAAACTCACCTTGATCTAACGGCCGGACTGTCCCGATTTATCAATTGTCCAAAATGCCTTCGTTCGGCTCCAGAGAGAAAAAGAAGAAAAAGAAAGAAAAAGAAAAGAAAAAAATGAAAGAAAGGTTCGGCCTCTCCCCTATTTATAGGGGAGCCTGATGCCGGGTCCACTCGGGCCCCAAGTCAAACTTTTTCTCCTTTTTCAACTTTCTTCCATTTTTACCCGTTGGCTAAATTCTTTGATTTCTTGTGCCAACGGGGCCCATAATAAATTTATAGGGACTTAATTGGAGGTCTTTTTGGTATTTACTAATTTTCATGCACAGTTAATTACTTTATCTTCCAACTCCGTCTTATTCTAATTTGAACTTCTCTTCTTAATTAGACACATCCGGACCGACATATTGTTTAATTAATACGCCGTCTTACACTATTTCGTTTGCACGAAAAAATCATGTTAGGTCTGGGTGTGTCAGTCCCATTACGTCAGTCATGGGATCAACTAATAAAATTTTGCCAACTAAAAAATTTTCCTACAATTACGTCATGTATTTCAATCAAAAATACTTTTTGACCTTTTTATAAAAAAGAAAACTTTTTAACCCGTTTATTCTGTCCTATCTCTATTCCACTTAACGTGACTTTTCAATTACCACAAAGTTTAACCCCACTTTAATAAAAGTGATTATTAAGGGTAAATTTTAAAATTTGATAAGATTGTTATAATATTGTTTTAGAAAGAAAAGAAAGTGAGACCAAATAAATGAAAGTTACGTCAAACATGACAAACATAGATGGGTTATATAATATTACGCTATCTCAATTGATTTGTCATTTTGCAAAAAGGTCGTATAATCCAAGTACATTCAACAATTTAACATCCAACTCAAATGGTCTCATTGTGTGTGTGTGTAAGAGAGAGAGAGAGAGAGAGAGAGAGAGAGAGAGAGAGAGAGAGAGAGAGAGAGAGAGAGAGAGAGAGAGAGAGAGAGAGAGAGAAACTCAAGTGGTCTGTAGTAGTAATGGCTACATATGTAAGTGTGTGAAATTTTCATTCTTTTCTTATAATTAACTTAGTATTATATAGCACATTAGTACTTTTTTTTTAAAGAAAATATAGCTTTCATTTATTCCATTGAAATTACATTTGTAATACTAATGAAATCGAAAATTACAATAGATGTAGACTTGTTATCTTTTATTTGTAACTTTGGATCTTACTTCATAATCCAAGTCATTTTGTGAAGAGTAATGGATGTGTTAAAGATTTATGAAAAAGGTTTAAAACTCAAAAGAATCAACAATAGTACTTTTTTAAATTCCTATGTAATAGATGTACATATTGATATATGTATAATTTAAATAACTAAAAGGATAAAATTAAATAAAAATATTGAATTGAAATGAACCACATATCATAATTGGGTATGGTTTTTATCTTCAGCAGCCAAAAAAAAAAAATTAATTTCAATGGATAAAATGTAGATTTTACAACCGTCCGATCCACAAAGCAAGTTACAATAATTAATTGGTTCTTGGAGTTTTTCACAAACCTATGCCATATCGCGTACTGTAATTTATTTTCGTAGACGTTCAGTATAGAAAAATTCAACATGAATACATAGAATCTTAATTTATGACAGCAGTCCCACAGGGCAATAGTTGGTTCTTGAAAAGTTAATTTTTGACCCATGTCTATAAATGAAAAAATTACTATATGGGATCGTCCAAAGAATTGTGTAAAGCAACATATTTAACTACAGGTTTTAGGAAGTTGTATAATATTTAGATCATTATTGGTAGAGTTTTAATAATTATAAAAAACTTATAAATTGACACGATTTTATTGGATGATTTTATGTGCAAAGTAGTTAGATGGTCTTATTTAATAATTTCTCATATACATGTAATATAATTTGGTTTTTAACATAATTACTTTACCAATATTTGTTTGACTTTTTTTTTTAAATATTGACACAGCTTTTAACATAATTAATTGCTTCATTTGTTTGAATGGGTTCAGGATCGACCTTCATCCCATTCTATTACATATAGAAATTATCAAGGGAAACTTGGATTAGCAACAGATTTTTCACATTCCACGCGAAGTCAATTCAATGCAAATCAACTAGCTAAATATCTGGTGTTGGTAGGACTACTGACTGTTTGCAGGTTTTTTAGTAATCATTTGTCCTTATAAGTTGTTTCTCTGCACAGTTTTATTTTTCTTTGTTTTGTAGATGCAGTTCCCTTTTGTTCTCCTTTGTTCAAGGATTCATAATACCTCATTTTGCCTTAAGAAAACCAAAAACATAATCGCTTTATTAATATTGGTTTGACATATTGCCGGTGGCAGAGTAAGGAAAATTTTTTAGTGGTGGGGTCAATAATTTTTTTAAAACTTTAATATAAAACAATGATAACGGTGTTTTACGAAAAAAAAAACACTTTTATTATTGACTCTATATAAATTAATTATACCTTTAATAATTATTCAAATTTCACTTTTATCCAAAGTTAACACAAGATAATTTTTTTGCCATTAACATAATTCTAACTGACAATTCTTGCCATGAACATAATTCTAACTAAATTTTAAGTAATTATAGTTTTTATTCAGTTATTAATGGGGTCATAAATCATTTTCTATAGATTTTCATTAATTTTAGTGAGTCAAATTTGGCAAATGTCCCCAAAAACACCATTAAAACGTATATATTTTGTTATATTTTCAAAATTCTTTGACCATATCAAAAGCCATATAGCTGCCTATGCATATTGCTTAACTAGATCTGCATGTGTTTTAACAATTAGCTTTTGGGGTGTTAATGCCTCTCGACTCTTCTAATAATAGTTGCCTTATTGACATGCCCGGACCCAGTCCGTACGTGTCAAGTTATATATTTGTGTATAATTGTATGGTCAAGAAATTGAATTGGACTTCCCATAGATGTTTTGAACTTCTTTTAGCTCAATTCCGAACTTAAAAACCCTAATTTGGTAGTCCGGAGTCGGTGGGGTTCGCACGTGCACGCAAACCAAGACGATTGGAGAAATGTTGACTGAAGTCAACTAAAATTAGTTGACTTCGACGCACGTGCACGCCCCCAAGAAGATCAAAACACCAATTTCTTCAAGAATTCATCAAATCTCCAAAAAACTGTCAACTCAGTGACAGTTTGTTCTTCATCTTATATCTTTCAATTCAGCTGTAGCAATTGGCTGAGATTTTGGTATGTTGTTCTAGACTCATCAAGCTTTAATTTGACAGTTCATACGCATGATTTCATTGAGTGAGCTGAGACAAATGATGAATTGAACTTGGAATTTCTGTTTTCCTCAAGAACACTTAGGCCCTTAGTGTTTTGATTCGAAACTCGAGCATGCCTAGTTGTTTAATTCTGTTTTTGAAGCTGTGATTCCTTCGTTTAGGTGTTAAACTATCTGTGTTTCAATTCTTGTCCAATTTGATGGAGAATCGAGCTTAAACCGAGCTTGATTTGGTGCAAGGCCGAGTTCGGTCTTGCACTGGAGGCCACTCCCGCACTGGACTCATTAAGTCCCGACCGGGAGTGAGCAGCAATGGTGAGGTACTGTAACGGGGGGCAATTTGGTAATTTTCAATCCTAGACCCCAATTGACCTTAATTACCTTCTGGACTTGTCCAATTTAGTTCTTAAACCCTAGAGACCTTAATTAGGTTTTGTTGTATGATCTAATTGTTAGTCAAATGCCTTCATTAATCAAATTAGATTTTAATTTGATTATTTAGGTACGTGATTGTACGAGATTGGTCCGGTAACTTTTGAGCTAAGACATTCGAGGGGTAAAATTTGGGAGTATACAACTCTCCCTTGCTTGTGAGTGGCTTGGATTATAGTGGTTGACCCTTGAGTGTCAACCATTTTCTAATTGCTTTATTAATTGTTTTATAATTATTTATAACGTTTTGGGGTATGAATTATCCACTCTCACACATGAGTTTATAAAAGGATTTAAGGGTGGGACTTTCAAAAGAATATATGAAATATTATTATTATGATTATGGAGGGTACGATGCCCCTAGGAGATGAGTGATTGAGTGGGTTTATCGGTGCTAATATACGAGAGCGTGGACCGAGTTTGAGAGCACGCATGAGACTCAGCTGTGGACTGCCGATTAAGGGTACGGTGAGCAGAGACCCTTGGAGAGGCACGTAGGAAAGCTCGCCAGGGCTCCAGGTTGCTATATTCCACCATAGCGATGGCTAACGTCAAGGGGAACAAGCCAGAGAGTAAAGATAAAGGGTTTGAATTTTGAGATAGCCTTTGACGGTCCAGCGGGCACCCAAGTGCATGGGTGTACCTTTGGGACGATTTCAGATGCCAGCCCATTTATTAATATTTGATATTTGTTTTGGTGTGGGATTTCATATGTTTTTACTAAATGGTTTAATAAACGAATTTTATATCCCTAGCCTGAGGTGATCAGTCATTATAATTGAGTCCCCCATAGGGTACATATATATTTGTATTTACACCATTCACCTTTTGTTGTCAGGTCATCAGGCTACGGACGACAGGCGTCCTGGTGGACAGTGATCCCAGTATCTCACTGAGGACACGATTTTGTAGGTGCCACCCATTTTCCCTTGTAAATCTTGACTCGGAATAGTAGTGCACATTATTATACAATTATTTTATTCCGCTGCATATTTACATCGTAAAACATGCCACTTATACTTTAAAAATACTTTAAATAATATTTTGTATATTATTTCACATATGTTTTCATATATTACTTGTATACCCCTTATTTATGCCTTGTACCATCTTGGATTGCCCTCCTGACGAGGTACGCATTTCGAGGTGAACGGCAGTTGTCACGTGGCTGGGCCTGCGGGTCGGGGCGTGACACTTATCGTGTTTTATTTATATTTATAATCTATAATCTATATAAAAATATGAATGTTATAAAACTCTTAAATCATTTAAAATATTTTTTCAACATATTTCAGAAATATCATTAATATTATTGAGTTTTCCATAACTAAATAATTTTTATATATTTATTAAATTATTATAGTAATTAACCAATTTTATTTTATCATAATTAACTTATTATTATATTATCTTGAAGAAAATGATTTCATTATCATCCAATTTCATATAGTTTATTTTTAAGCTTACTCTATAATTTAATTAATTATCTTCTCCTTTAAAGTAGTTTTTTTTATTTTTTATTATTATTAATGATGCATTATATCGTATGTAGCGCACATGAAAAAGTAGTTATTTATATAAAAGTACGAATATTATAAAATTTTTAAATCCTTTAAAATATCCTTTTCTTTCTAACTAATGTCTGTATTATGTGCATGGCACATAATACAACGGGTTATCAATAATTATAATATATTTTTTAAGAATCTCATTTAATTTATTTATTTTTTCAAATATATTTGATTATAGTAATTTATAGAAGAGTAATAATTAAATTAAGTTACTTCGTTTTTAACATTGTAAAACAATGTATATAAGAATGATATTTAAATTAAATTATAATGACTTACGAGTACTTTTTAATTGTGTAAAATCCAATTTAACAAATAGTATTTTTGAACACTAATGAGTAAAGACCCTTGAAAATCTTAATATTTAATTATTTATTTTAAAGTCTAATACAAAAAGTAGAGTCCAAATCTTTTAAAATCACAATATAAAAAGTAGAGCCCAAATCTAATGGTATTTTTGAAATATATTGAAAAACAAATTTAATAGAAATAAATCTCTTACCTAACTCACACTTTTATATATATTAGAAGAGAACTCCTTTGTGTAGCTTCGGGACTAATTTGTTTTTTTATTATACATGGAGTAACAATTGTTAAACCAAATTCGCTTCACTTCGAGTTTCAAAAATAAACATAATACAATAGAAGAAATAATATTGATTTATTTTTTCCTATATATAGAATAGCAATAGTAAGAGGAAAACTCAAACAATGTCGACTGGTGGAGGGTTAAAAATAAATAAATATAACATATGAAATTAGACTATTTTATATAAGAAATTTAAATGTATGTATGATAAATTCAATAAACATTTGAGGTAAAAAATTTAAACATAATATAAAAGCAATAAATTTTTAAAAAGAAAATTTGTGAAAAATTAAAAATTAAAAAATTAAAGGTTAAATGTATTGTAATTTCTTGTGAAATTCAATATTTATAATAATTTAAAGTATTCCAATTAATAAAACACCAATATAAAGAAAATTTTTGTTAAAAAAAATAAAATCTATTTTCAAACTAAATATAATCATTTTTCTCTTTCCATTCCACAAATACAATAAATAGCTTACACAAAACATTTAATACACTTAAAATATAAAAATCATTTTAAAATTACTTATAATTATTTTTCTCTCTCCTTTTATCCTACATGGTACTACCTATGGCCTTCATAACACATTCCTTTAATACAATGGTATAGAGGTATAGAGGTATAGATTATGATGATAAATTCAATAAACATTTGAGGTAAACAATTTAAACATAATATAAAAGCAATAAATTTTTAAAAAGAAAATTTGTGAAAAAATGAAAATTGAAAAATTATAGGTTAAATGTATTGTAATTTCTTGTGAAATTCAATACTTAATAATTTAAAGCATTCCAATTAATAACACATAATAACACACCAATATAAAGAAAATTTTTATAAAAAAAAATCTATTTTCAAACTAAATATAATCATGTTTCTCTCTCCATACCACAAACACAATAAATAGCTTACAGAAAATATTTAGTACATTTAAAATATAAAAATCATATTAAAATTACTTATAATTATTTTTCTCTCTTCTCTTATCCTACATGGCACTACTTATGGCCTCCATAACACATTCCTTTAATATAATGGTATAGATTATAGATATATTTCAGAAATGTCATTGATATTCTTGAGTTAAATTTGAACTCTTTATTTATTTTTTATTAAATATTTTTATATTTATTAAATATTGATAGTAATTAACTAATTTTATTTTATTATATCAACTTATTACTATATTATCCTTAAAAAAATTGTTTAACTATTATCCAATTTTGTATAATTTAATTATTATTTACTTTAATATAATTTATTTATATAAAATTTTTTATCATTTTATAATTTTTTATTATTAATAACATATTATATCACATATAACATATACATACGTGAGTGAGTCATGAGTACCTAATAACAAAAAAAGCAACTTTCTTAAAGATTCCAATTCAATCCGTTTAATAATTACACGTGTGTGCGCACACACACAGGACGCACACAAACATACATATAACTATAGATGCATGTGAATATGTGATGCACCATTTAAACTTTTCTCACATTTATATTATTAAACAATAATTCAACATAATATGTCGTATGTCGTATGCATTTTTTGTCGTCTAATAATATATAATGCGAGGCCCACGTCTTATCTTCACGCGGTAATCCATTATTGTATATATAAAATAAAATATGAATGTGAGAATTATTGAACGGGAGAGTGTTGCTACCCATGCATTGACACGTCTATAAAAGGGCATACTGCAATGCTTGTGTTCTGTGCCATAAAACTAAACTATTTCTTTTTTTTTTAAAAAAAAAAAAGCTATTTCCTCCTAAAAGTAGTTTTAATCATCAAGTAAAACTTTGGTGAGAAAATGTCGTCGGCTCTATCTGGTAAGCTCGAGACCGATGTAGAGCTCAAGGCTTCTGCCCAGGCTTTCCACGATATGTTCTGGAACAAACCGCACCACGTCTCCAACACCTGCAACGACAAGATTCACGCATGTGATATACATGAGGGTGAATTTGGCACCGTGGGTTCCGTCATCATCTGGAAATATACGCATGGTAACTTTAGTTTTCAAACCCAAGAACTCTTCTTCGTCTTTTACCTTCATTTTTCTCTCTAACATATTGTCTAAATCTTTCTTTTTTCTTGTTATTAACGATGAGAATATCCCGATTCAATCTTTTATACAATCCTAGCTAAATCTTAACTGAATTTCTACTGTATTTATTTGTTACTCTTGACAATAATTACTCTCTCTGTTGCTAGAGGTGGACTCTTAATTTTAGTGATCGGGATTAAAACCCCAACAACCTATGCTAAAATTTTATCATCACTATAAACATATTGGATCAACACACAGGTTAATTCTTAATCATTAGAATTAATTTAAAACCTAACACCTCATTACGTAGCACTGTCGGCCGAGAAAAATAAAAAACTACTGTTTCATAGAAAAGGAAAGTGGAAATAATCATATACAAAAATTGTTTGTTTGAATATTATAGATGGAAAGGCTAAAGTGGCAAAGGAGGTGGTTGAAGCAGTAGACGCGGACAAGAACTCAATAACTTTCAGAGTGATCGAAGGGGATTTGATGAAAGAGTACAAGGCCTTCCTAATCCATATTCAAGTTACACCGAAGAGCGGTGGTAACGGCTCCATAGCTCACTGGATTTTGGAATACGAAAAGCTGCACGACGCAATCGCGCATCCCGAGACTCTGATGCAATTTTGCGTCGATGTCTCCAAAGACATGGACGCTCACCTCACGGCCAATAATTAATTGGAGACATCGACGCTTACCTTACGGTTAATAATTAATGGTTATCCAAATCCCATATCACGTGTGTTTTCTGTGTGCTATAAATACTACAAGTACTGTTGTAAGAATAAATTATTGCAGCGTTCCTTCGATTGACTTCTAATGTCAATATGGTGGATTCCTGAAGCTATGAAAAGCTTTCCATCTACTTATTGTATCTAAGTTGTTTTATGTATTGAATCGAATGCATCTCGAGAGTGCTTTCTATCTGTTTTATCTGGTATTGGGTATTGTTTCTTAAGGTATGTATGTGCTTTTTAATACTGCCCAGCTATACCTGTACGGCGAGCTTGGTCTGGACTGGCCTACAAGCACTTCTTGCTTGAGCTAGAACGAACACGTCCCTTCCCTCCTTGCCTCCGGAGAATATGGGTTCAACTTCGAACCATTCTTGGGATGCAAAGAAATTAAATTAATCTACTTTCCAACAGAGCGAGCGCATATCATCACAATTGTAGGGATAGATCGTGGAACCTACCCTTATAAGTGATAGTGGTTGATTTATAATATCTTTTGATGTTGTGATTGCACAATCATAAGATTGTAGGGAAAAATTAGGCTGGATGACTCAATTCTAGTAATCATAATTGACGCAGCGAAATAGCAAAAGAAATTAAGAACAAATCTAGATTTTTAGGTTTGGAGACTAAATCCTAAATTAGAGAATAAACTCTAAAGTTTTCTTATATTTCAACAAGAATAATATTCAAAGTTCCCGATAAATTCCCAAATAAAGTGTTTAAATAGTCTACAGTTTAGGCTAAATAAAATTACTAGACAACACTTTTAAATAAAATCAAGTCTAAGTAACTAATGTTAGAATTTTCTATTTTGTGAGCTACTATTAATTGGTCATTTGTTGTTTATTAAAACAGGCTAGTAATTTGGTCTATGTGGGAAACAAGCATGAAGGCCCAATTTTGATAAGTGATTTTTATTGTGTGGGCTTTGCACATCTCTTTTGAATTAGTGTGGTATGGCAGTTGTGTAGGCCTGGCCCAGTAGGCCTTTTATGGGGAGGATTACTACTGGGATAATTAAGGTTAATATAAATAGGTGGCTAAGGTCCCCTCTTCTCTTCATAATGTCAGTTTCTTCCCATTGAGATCTGCCATAAGAAGAAGAAGAAGAAGAGGAAGACCATAGCTTGACCGGAGACACTTGATTCCACTAAATAATCATGGCTGCCCAATCAGGTATGTATATTATTGTATTATCATATTGGTGTTCTAATATTTGCTTAAGATCTTGGGTATTTCAGATCTTATATCTAACATGTGGTATTCAGAGCTTGGTCTTAAGTGATATTAGGACCCAAGTCTTATTTAGTTCGAATAATAAGTTTAGATCGTATAAAAGTTGATTTCTTCTTCACTGGTAATCAAGTTTTTATACGGCTTGTGAATTAGCTTAAAACCCATAATACTTCTTGCTTATTATTTCAATTCTTGCTGTTTTAATAAGTTTTGATACATGGGTTTTGTATAAACATGTTGAAATTGAGATTACATAAAGTTTCGGTAGTCAAAAATTTATTAAAACTGGTTGAAAATAAAGCTGACCTGAATGAGTCGAAAAACTGGTTTAGCGGGTTGAGCTATACCCGTCTAGAGGTTGAAGACGATTGGAAATTTGTTGAGCTTGTCACGGATTGGCATTTGTTTTATATATTATATTCAAATTATTCATCTATTACTTTTCCATAACCTTTTGTTGGTATTAGTAATCATTGTTAATTATTATGATTATTTAATTATTTAAAACAAGTCTTGTTGTGTCGGCAATTATTTCAAGACTCCTTGTTTACTTTATCATTTAATCTTTTGTGGTGTTTTATCCACTTTCATAACACGTCCCCGACAAATGTCACTATTAAAATTGTTTGATTGTGAAATATTTTGGCATTTATGTATTATTTTAATTTAAGCCAAAATATATATGCATGACTTGTTGAAATTTTGGAACCAATCAGTTTGATAAGGATCAAGACATTGTGATTAAATGCAACATATAATTTTTGAAAGACCATGAGATACATTTGGTATCCGTATCTCATATTGAATGGTCTATTGTATACATTTTGTCAAGTATACAAATTTTGTAATTGGGCAAATTTAATTTTTTCCTGGTTTGAGAAAATCTTTTATTAGTTGATATAAGTGTTTGGCTGCCAAAGTGGCTCACTTATGGATATTAATAAAAATGATCTCATTTGTTGGCTACGGGATTGTACCTTGATTGTTTTATACAATCGCTTGCCCAAAGGGGGTTATTGTGTAAGTCAATCTGGTATGTTATATAAAGCATTATGATTGCGATAAATTGGTTTAGAATTTCTATCCACCCAAAGGGGATAGCTATTCAAAATTGGAATATCTCATGTTAGCTTTATATGAAGAGTACCTATTAGTATGTTACATTCTCTGCCCAAAGGGGAGTCTGTGATGATACACCAAGGCTCTTGGTTGTTCATTGGCACATTATGAATTGTTGCTTAATATATTTGCCCATTAACTAATAAGTTGCATTGTTTTTTGTTTTAATTAGTGACTTTTGGTGTGAATAAGAATCAAGCTACTGTTGAGATTTTGAATGGCTCTAATTATAAGAGGTGGTCTAAGGACTTGAACTTTGCTTTTGTTATGAGTGAGATAGACATAGCCTTGCGTGTTGATAAGCTTGCAGCTCTCACTGATCAAAGCACTACTACTGAAAAGGAGTTATTTGCTCAATGGGATAGAGCAAACTGTATGTGTGTAGAGGCCATTAGGAGAACCGTTACTAAACATCTGATGAGTGGTCTAGAAAAGATTGAAAATGCTAAGGAGCTTTATGCTGCTATAGGCAATAGGTATGAACAATCCAATAAGTCTGAGGCTAGGGCTCTTATGAGTGAGCTGACGAGTATGAAATACAACAGTGAAGGAGGTGTTAGAGATTTCATTATGAGATTGGTCCACATTCAAACCAAACTAGGTGCCCATCAAATTTCTCTCCCTGACCAATTCCTTGTTCACCATGCCTTGAATACTTTACCTCATGAGTTCACCCAAATCAAAACTGCCTATAATGTTGTGAATGAAACCTGGACTGTCAATGACCTTATTGCCAAATGTGTTGCTGAGGAAGAAAAACTCAAGAAAGAAAAAAATGAGATTGCCTTACTTACCACCTATTCCAAACCTCATTATCGAAAGAATCTTGGAAAACCTGGGAAGATTAGGTTTAATGCTCCTAATAAGGTTAAGGACAATAAGGGACAGGCTAGTGGTCATACTAAATGGATAAGAGGTCCAAATGCTGCCATTAAGAAAGATGTCAAGTGCTTCTTTTGTAAGAAGAAAGGTCATGTCAGGGTCGATTGCCTCAGGTTTAAATCTTGGTTAGAGAAAAAGAATAAATAAGGAGGTAACTCATTAACTCTCAACTCACTAGCTCTCGTTTGTTATGAATCCTATTTTGTTAATGCCCCACCGAATTCTTGGTGGCTTGATAGTGGTGCAACTGTTCATGTTGCTTGTACATTGCAGGGATTCAAAAGCAAACGGAAGCCAAGTGAGAGTGAGGCCAAGCTTAAAGTTGGAAATAATGCTGAAGTAGATGTTAAGCATGTAGGAACCATAGGTTTAAATTTAAGTTTTGGTTTTGAACTTGTTTTGGATTATGTTTTTTATATTCCATCTTTTAGGAGAAATTTGATTTCTGTTTCTGCTTTAGACAAAGTTGGATACTATTTTGGCATTGGAAATGGAAATGTTGATTTGATTTTAAACTCAAATATTGTTGGAAATTTTAAACTTGTTGATTGTCTCTACAAATTGAGTTTATCTCCTAATAATGAGTATAGTTGCATGAATGTTGAAAACATTGTGTCTAAAAGGTCTTTGATTAAAGAGAAGTCTTCTTTGTTGTGACATAAAAGATTAGGTCACATTTCTAATGAAAGAGTTGGAAGACTCATAAAAGACAACATTTTACCTTCTCTTGATTTTGAAAACTTAGACACATGTGTTGATTGCATTAGAGGGAAAATGACTAAGACTAAGAAGAAAGGGGCAACTCGAAGTTCTGACCTTTTGCAAATTGTGCACACTGACATTAGTGGACCTCTTACACCTACTTTGTGTGGTAACAAATATTTTGTTACTTTTATTGATGATTTTTCTCGTTATGGTTATCTTTACTTGATTGATGAAAAATCTAATGCTCTTGAAAAATTCAAAGTTTTTAAAACTGAAGTAGAAAAACAATTAGGGAAAGTCATCAAGATTGTTAGGTCTGATCGTGGTGGCTAGTATTATGGCAAACATGGTACAACTGGGCAGCAAATGGGTCCATTTGCCAAATACTTGCAAGAATGTGGGATTGTTGCCCAATATACTATGCCTGGTAGTCTTGAACAAAATGGTGTGGCTGAAAGGCGTAATCGCACCCTTAAAGATATGATGAGGAGCATGATGAGTAGAACTAACCTTCCTGAGTCTCTTTGGGGTGAAGCCATTAAGACTGCCTTGTATATTCTTAACAGAGTACCTAGCAAATCTGTTCCCAAAACACCTTTTGAATTGTGGACTGGTAGGAAACCTAGTTTGAACCATTTTCGAGTTTGGGGTTGTCCTGCTGAGGTTAGAATCTATAATCCTTTTGAAAAGAAAACTGAACCTAGAACTACTCGCTCATTCTTCATAGGATACCCAGCCCATTCTAAGGGATTTATGTTCTATTGTCCTACATGTGGCACTAAAGTTGTGGAGTCACAAGTGGCGAAATTTCTTGAATGGGATGTGGCAGATGATGTTGTGGTAGATAATGTTGATAGTGAACTTCCTAGACATGTTGATCTTCCTCTGCCTGTTTCACAAGGTAGTGTGGTGCCTATGGATGTTGAGAGAGAAGATCCTGGGCAACACATTATTGATCCTACTCCTTAAAATATTGATAATGCTCCAATTGAAGTTCCTCCTATTTAAAATAATGAGGTTGATGTTCCCTTGAGAAGATCTTCTAGGCAAAAGAGGTCAGCCATTTCTGATGATTATGTTGTTTTTCTTGGAGAAAGTGATTATAATATTAGTCATGCTGTGGATCTTGTGAGCTTTAGTGAAGCTGTTAATAGTTATCAGTCTGATATGTGGATGGATGCAATGAAAGATGAGATGAGCTCTATGGCTCAAAATTATGTTTGGGAGCTTGTTGAGCTTCCAAAAAGTTGTAGGCCAATTGGTTGCAAATGGGTCTATAAAACCAAGAAAGATTCCAAAGGGAAAATTGAGAGATTTAAAGCTAGATTGGTGGCAAAAGGATTTACTCAAAGAGAAGGAGTAGATTATAATAAGACTTTTTCACCAATGTCTTCCAAGGATTCTTTTAGAATCATTATGGCCTTGGTAGCACATTTTGACTTAGAGCTTCACCAGATGGACGTGAAGACAGCTTTTCTGAATGGCGATCTTAGTGAGGAGATTTATATGAAGCAACCTAAGGGTTTTGAGGAGCCTAGAGGTGAACACTTGGTGTGTAGACTCAAAAAGTCTATCTATGGGCTTAAGCAAGCTTCTAGACAGTGGTACTTGAAATTTGATGAGGATGTTACTTCCATGGGTTTTGAGGAGAATAAGGTTGATCAGTGCATATACCTTAAAATCAGTGGGAGTAGATTCATTTTTCTTGTACTGTATGTAGATGACATCTTACTTGCTAGTAGTGATGTTGGATTGTTGCATGAAACTAAGCAGATGTTGACCAAGACTTTCGACATGAAAGATCTTGGTGAAGCCTCTTTTGTACTTGGGATTAAGATTCATAGGGATAGATCTCGGAATTTATTGGGACTTTCTCAGAAGGCTTATATTAATCGTGTGCTTAAAAGGTTTAATATGCAGAATTGTAAGCCTGGAGATGCACTTATCATTAAAGGTGATAAGCTTAGTCTCAATCAGTGTCCAAAGAATGATTTGGAAAGGAAGTCTATGGAGAGCATTCCCTATTCCAGTGCAGTGGGGAGTCTCATGTATGCTCAGGTTTGCACCAGACCTGACATTGCCTTTGCGGTAAGTGTTCTTGGCAGATATCTTTCTAACCCTGGTTTAGATCATTGGGTTGCTGCTAAAAAAGTAATGAGGTATTTGCAGAAGACTAAAGATTATATGTTAGTGTATAGAAAGGTGGATAATCTTGAGATTATTGGGTATACAGATTCTGATTTTGCTGGATATCAGGATGATATGAAGTCCACCTTAGGGTACATTTTTATGTTAGCTGGAGGAGCTGTTTCTTGGAAGAGTGTTAAACATACACTTTTAGCTTCTTCAACTAAGCAGGTTGAGTTTGTTGCTTGTTATGGGGCTGCTACGCAAGCTATTTGGCTTAAAAATTTTGTTTCAGGCCTTTGTGTTGTTGATTCTATTTCTAGACCATTGATGATTTACTGTGATAATAGATCTGCAGTGTTGTTTTCTAAGAACAACAAAACTACTAGCGGGTCTAAACATTTAGAGATAAAATACCTCAAGGTGAGGGATTTTGTGAAAAATGGTGACAGTTGTTGAGCACATTGACACCAATAGTATGCTTGCTGATCCTTTGACTAAAGGGTTGAGACCTATAGTATTTAGTAGACATGTTGAGAGCATGGGTATTATTGAGTCTTTTAATGTACTTGGTTAGTGGGAGTTATGAATTCTCACATTATAGTTTACATTATTTATATTGAGACTCATTTATGTTTTTAAACATCATTATGATGATTGATTGATGATTCTCATTGAGAATAATCCATGCTATCTTCTATTTTCATATGCACATGTACTTTGATGAAGATTTGCTTATATATGTTGTAAAATCTTAAGACTTGGTGTCTATCTTAAGTAGGACTGTTTTGTCAATTGGGTATGTCTCATAAATGGCACCATATAGTGATCTCAAGGATCAGTGGGAGACATACAGGCATATTGTTGATGCCAAAGAGATTTCTCATATTGTTTAGAGAAATCATAAAGAGGACCGACAATGAAAGTAGCACATTAAGATCACATTTGGTGCTATTTTCTTGCTACACAACCACACTAAGATCCATTGTCGATAAGATCACTTATACTTATAACCATGGATTGGTCTTGTATCATTAAAGGGTACAAAGGCTGCCATGATTCAGTATTTGTTGGTTTTAATGGACAGGATCATGAGATGTTGTTTCTATGGACTGAATTGTTTTCAAATTGTGGCCACATCAAAAATTAAGTTAACTAGCCTGGTGTCATGTTTTTTGAAAATATTTTCTAAAATTTAAAATAAACACCAATTAATATTGCCCAAGTGGGAGAATGTTAGAATTTTCTATTTTGTGTGCTACTATTAATTGGTCATTTGTTGTTTATTAAAATAGGCTAGTAATTTGGTCTATGTGGGAAACAAGCATGAAGGCCCAATTTTGATAAGTGATCTTTATTGTGTGGGCTTTGCACATCTCTTTTGAATTAGTGTGGTATGGCAGTTGTGTAGGCCTGGCCCAGTAGGCCTTTTATGGGGAGGATTACTACTGGGATAATTAAGGTTAATATAAATAGGTGGCTAAGGTCCCCTCTTCTCTTCATAATGTCAGTTTCTTCCCATTGAGATCTGCCATAAGAAGAAAAAGAAGAAGAGGAAGACCATAGCTTGACCGGAGACACTTGCTTCCGCTAAATAATCATGGCTGGCCAATCAGGTATGTATATTATTGTATTATCATATTGGTGTTCTAATATTTGCTTAAGATCTTGGGTATTTCAGATCTTATATCTAACAACTAAAACAGCAAAAGGCTTAAACCACCAACTAAAGCTGTCCCACGTCAATAACTATCCAATTTCAAATTCAAATCCTAACTTATCAAGTTCGTTTAAAAAATTTATTCACTACAACAGAAGTTTTAATCACGAGAACAATCTATTAAATTTCCTCATCTTGGCGGCCTGCTAGACTCATCCGCCCAAATTAGACCTTGACGTTGGACAACATATTTAGTGAATGTTCATTGCCAAGGGCCAGGGAAGAAGGAAACACAGACCAAAAAGAAAACTGGTGAAGAAAAGGAAACAGCTCACTAGTTCTTGAAACTCCAGTTTTAGCAAGATCTTCCGGAACATTACTCTGGCATCTTGTAACATGGTTAATTATAAAGTTCCCATGAAACCACCTCTTTACCTTAAGATTTCAAAATGAGTTGAAACATTCTTGATTAAGATTCCTGACATGTAGAAATTGGTTATTGAATTTCTAAACGGCACGAGTCTGAACAAGAATTTACTTTGAACCCTAGTTAGTAACATATGTATTGTAATACAGACCTAGCCCGTGGCTCATGCTGTGGGTTTTTATGCATTTGTACATTTTTTTTCCCTTTGAATGTGTGAGATAAATATGTAAAACTACTAAAAAGTTATATTAATCATCATTAAATAATCTGTAATTAATATATATTCATTAGAAGAAACTTAATTAATTACTAAGAAAAAAAATAACACTTATATATAATCCTGGAATAAGTAACGTTTTTCCAGTCCATGTGAGTCCGACCATTTCAAACCAATACCAAGTCCTCTTTGGTAGACAACACTTTTGTTTTTTTATTGTAAGTTAATTGTCTTCATGCTTTTCCTTATCTCCAAAGAAAGTAATGTTACTAAACAAAAAGAATAAGAAACAAAAACATTTGTATAAATCCCCAAATAAATTCCTTTCCACAGAGTAAATAATGTTAATAATCCCTAAATGCATCTCTTAATTAATTCTCAAATCTAAATAAGAAAGAAATAATGCTTGTATAGTCTTGATCCCCAAATGCAACCCTTAATTTCCAAATCTCAATAAGAGAGAATTAATATAATTGCATGATCATTATCCCCAAATGAATCCTTAATTAATTAAAAAAATAAGGTTAATGATGCCCAAATCTAAAATTAAAAAAACTAGCAATTTTAACCCACGTTAACACCTGGGAATTATATAAAATTGTATTATATTATTTTTTTTATTTGTTGGATCATATATGGAAAATTTATATTAGATCTTTATGAATGTCATGGATCATATAGATATCGTAAATATATGTGAAATTATAATAAATTATTTGTATTTGTTAAAATATCGATGCTTTTAACAATATTATTACGAACAATATTATGATAGAGAAATAAGATTACATAACCAATATAGAATTAATAAGAGGAAAGATGGTTTTCTGAGAAATAGAAATAGTATAAACATTAAACACATGTTGCTTCTGAAATCAACAGAGAACCAATAGTTACAAAATGTTGTTTATTTGGTTTAAATTGTAAAAAATAAGTGAAATCATTTCTAGAAGTGGCTCTATCATTCAATCCTACACTGAAAAATTAATATTCAAAATAACTAAAAGAGGAGGGGATTTTTTTCTTTTCTTATTAATGGAAGGATAGTAACCTCAAAACCACTATCAAAATACATAAAGGGGTAAATGATTTTTTTTCTGCCTTTTTATGGAAAGAGGAAGAATTAAAAAAAAAAGATAGAACTTAACGAAGATGGAGGAAATTGTAGTGATTTTTTTTTGAAAGGCAAAGAAAGATTTTATTATTTAGCAAATAAAGGTCATAAGCCATAAAAAAGATCAGAAAAAGTAAAAACATAGCAGAAAAAGAACAAAAAGTAAAAGAATTCTTATGATTTTAAATAAAATTTGAACAATCTAAAGATAAAAAATTTAAGTATATTCATTTGAATTATTATAAAAAGATGAATATATACATTAAACTTGATTTCATAAAAATCAATAGAAGATTATAATTGAGATTTTATATGGTGTTGAAATATATATATATATATATATATATGTATTTATGTATGTATGTATATATGTATGTATGATGTAATGATGTATGTATGTATGTATATAGATTCTCTTTTTTATTCTCTATGGATGAGAAGTTTTTCCCTTCTTCTCCAAATAATATGTAATTACTTTTTAATTTAAAGTCCTTAATTTTTTTTGTCAAGTCTTAATTTCTTTAAAAAAGAAATATTATGAAAATTTAAATCATTATTAGAAAAGTCAAATAAATACACTTAACTTCAAATTATAGAAATAATCCAAGGATTATTTGTAAAACTTCACATATAGTCATTTAAAGTATTATAAAAAGACCAAAAGGACACTTAAGTTGAAACTGTAGCCTATAGAAATTTGAATGAGGTTATATATAAAATTTCATAGAGTGTTTGTCACGCCCCGACCAACCCGGGCCAGCCATGTGGCAATCGTCGCGCTGCCTCAAAGTACGTGTCAGTCGAACATGCACCAGAAGCACCGCAAGGTATAGAAATAGATACCATCGCTGTAAAACAACTAAAATTTTAATTAAAAATCATTTAATAAAATAATAAAATTTAAAAGTAATACCAGTGGACTAATTTAAAGGAATATCTATGCAACGAAAACTGCTAAGCCTAGGCCACCAATGCCTCCTAGTGAGCCTCCGATCTATCTGCTAACCTCATACACGGATCTGCATCCATCCACATTGGATACATGTGAGTGACAGATGTTTAATGAATCTCCATCGGGGTTAGGAAATACAGGGATAATCCAAAATATAATAATTAAAACAAATATTTTTCTTTTCCAAATCTCTTTTAAATTCTCTAAGCGAGAATCCACTTTAAAAATCATTTTAATAAAAAAATATATATACATATCTCAAATGGGCTGGCCTCTATCATACTGAAGGCTCGACCGGCAGGTCGTATGCCTCACTGCACCGAGGGCTATCTCTTTTCTTTCTAAAACATTTTCTCTTTCTCTAGCCCGTTCCCTTGATGGTGCCATTCGTTATGGTGGAACACAGCTACCTTGAGCCCTGGCAAGTTATCCCCCGCGCCTCTCCCAGGGTCTCCATTCACCATGCCTTTTGATAGGCGGTCCACGGCTACGTCTCATGCATGCCTCTTAGACTCGATCCACGCTCCCTTATATCGGAGCCCCGAGGAACCCACTCAGTCGCTCTTCTTGCATCCCATCCATATATAAATATATAATAAACATATTTAAATATATAAAACACATAAACATCCACACACACAAGCCTTTATATTTTCTTTAAATCGTCTCACCCTCTAAGTAGGTTTATCACAAAATAAAAGTGTGTGTGGTGGATTACCCTTATCACAAAACAATTGTAAAACCTTTAAAACAATTTATATTTTTAAAATGTTTGAAAACGTTTGTCCCTAGTGGCTGGGCATTGAAATCTAAACCACTCACAGTGTTGGAAGGTTCGAATACTCCCAAGCGTTCCACGTAGCTTAACCTCCGGAGCATCGCCGCACTCGATAATCCGGAACCCTAGTACACGGAAAAGCGTGCACTACAAAAAAATTACCATATACTGACACCTGCATATACTGACGGTCAAACTCCATCACTATAACCTACCTATACTGATAGAATTTGTTACCCGTCAAAAAGGAGCAGTCCTATATTGACGGAAGCTTACAACCATCAATATAGATTAACTTATACCAATACCTAGTCTATACCGTAAGAATAACCGTGCATATTCTGACGGCCTATTTATGGTCTGTCAGAATACACTTTATTTATATTGTCAGTATAATCAGTTCATTGGTATAGCCTTATACGTGTTCTTTTAAAATGTTCTTTTGAAGTTTTTATTTTAGTTTCTCATTTTTAACTCAAAATTAAAAAATGAAAAAGTTTTAGATCTGGTTTTAACTCGATAAAATTTCAAGTCTTACCGCCTAGATGCGCGAATGGCCAATCTATAGCGCGGTCTCTTTTACGCCGCTTCCTCTAATCTATGCCCTAACATTCTCTATTTTCCCCCAAATAGTAAAATCACTCTTCATCTTCAGTTGCTCTTTCATGTTTACAATCACTCTCATCTCCTTTTCCGCAAATCATCATGCTTGATTTTTCGTTTTCAAATTTTGTTCCAAACTATTAATAGTTTCTCTCATATTTTGTTCAAATTATTAAAGGTTTTTGGATCTCCTTTTGATAGATTTTAAGTTCTCTCACAATTTCTGTGCAGGCTGCTCTTCAATGGATTTCACGGCGCCAATCTCCGATGAATTCCTTTTGGTATTTTTTTCTCTCTAGCTTTACATTTTGCTAATGTTGTTTTGGATAATTTCATAGAATTTCTTCCCTAGGGTTTATATTCACTGTAAATGAACGATTTGAGCATAAAGGAAATGTGAGCTCTATTTAAACATTAATGGCATCTGAATTTGAATCATTAGCAAATGGGTAGGCAGTCTCCAGGATTCCTAGTACATTTTTAATTTTTTTTCAGCTTTCCAAAAGTTTGATATCAACAAAAGCCATATTCTTTTCAAGGGATGACTGGCTTACATCTCCCAATCTCCAGCGTCAAATTTCATAATGGGTAGGTTACGAACAATCTCTATATATTGAAGTAAATTTTACTTCTTTTCTTCTTTTGTTGAATATATCTTTCTCTTGCTAATTTTTTGAATTAAAATGGTGCCTACTTTCTTGCAAATATTATCAGAGATATATATAGACACACATGAATTTCTATAAACAATGGAGTTAAAGATGAGCAACTAGGTAACAAATGCTTTTAGTTGTCTTTCTTTATGAGATATTTTGCTTTACAAGAGAATATATCTGGTATTGAGTTTACACATGTGGCTCTTTATGTATTAATTCAGGTTGTCTCCCATGTCCAGCTTAACCGTGGAACATGGCATACTGGACCTTTGATTAAGGCTGATGCTATGGACTTCGACAATATGGACTTCTACAACTTAGAGCTAAGCAATACAAATGTCAGTTTTGACTTATTCTCAACCTCCCTTTCTTTCTAATTTTGTTAGGGGAAGAGGATTATACCCAAATCGAAAATTTCAATACTCTAATAGGCAGAACAAACTAGCTACCCATATCAGACCTTTGATTTTTTGGTAAGACTTATGCCTTTTTCAAGCATATGGTATAAAAGTTCATTATTAAAAACAAGACTTGTCTTTGCCTCTTTACCTGTTTAAACTTTAAATGGTGGGACAATGATGCTCTCACATGCCTACTTAACCTCAAAGATCCCAGTTACATGTCGAGATATATCCTTAAAATATAAACTCTGCCATTGAACAATGTTTAATCCAAGACTAGGAATGTCAAAGCTCCTAGCTTTATTCTTCCGTTTTGTTCAGAGATACTCTGTCCTACCCCATTTTTCTTTATTTTTTGTGCTGACTGAGAGATTCAAGTCCAAGCACTTGGACCCCACTAGCTAAGTTTAGTATAATAAATTAAACAAGTAATCATTAAAAAGATTGGAAAAGGTTTTGTCCCACATAATTTGCCTTTTAAGACCGCTAATTTATAAAGCTGTAAATTTTCACAAGATTACAGTTGGTGTAAATTGTTTCAAGGTTCTTTATTGAATGAATACACAAGGAACAAGATTGGACCAATCCATTTCTTAGGCCAATGGTAAAGGCTTCTGCTAAGGGCTTAAGGCTTTGTTAGGTCTTACATAGGTTTTCTTTAGCCAGTTTGCTCCCTTTCCATATAATTTCTTTACTGGCATTTCCTAGTTTCTTGTACGGCCCTGTAAGTTGGATCATGCTACATCTATAGCTACATTTACATTAAATTTAATTAATTTGGGTTCTATTTATTTATAGTAAGTATATAATATTGATACGGTATTGGTTTGGTTAAGGTTAATAATCAAGTGGTTTTAATCCAATGAGATGTATTGGGAGATTGGTGGAAGTTCAATGGCGGCTAAACTTACAAAAAAAATTTGCCTACTCAAATTAGTGTGCAAGAACTGTGTATAACCAGGTAATCAAATTTTGATTCCTAATTTTATTTATGTGATTTTATAAGACCTTTCAAGTAACCATTTACCTTTTACTTTGTACTTTCTTTGTACCAGGTTAGTGGTACCTGGTTGTTCTCTTAGCTTATACTGTATCTTACGTGGCTTTGTATTTGTATTTCCAGTTCAGATGAATATTCATGGAAAGTGGTCCTAGATGTTGCTAGGCTAGGAGAGGAAAGTGGGTTTGGAGTTCCTTGCCTCCTTATTGCAACAACAGATGACTTAGATCTATACCCAATGGCACTACAAATCTCAGCAAGAGTATGTATCTTATTTTCTTATTGGCTGTTTAGTTTGCCCACATGGCCATATCCTAGGAAACTATGATGATGGATGACTTATTCTAACATGCTTTATAGTATGTCTGCTTTATTATTCTAAGGTACTAATGGAATCTAACATTATTTGAATCCTTTATAGGAAACTAGTTGAATTTTTAATCCATTTTTTTATATTAATACTGAATTAGAGTTTCGAAATATCCATTTCTTATTTTGTTAACATTGAACATAGATAAACCAGAAAATAAATTAGAGGGGGATAATCTCCTTTTTAACCCATCTCCATGTCCTTTTTCCTTTTAAGATATTTGTAAATTGTATATCTTGTTTAATTACCTTTCATTTATTTCATAATTGTTACTATTAAAATAAGAAAAATAATGTGGCACTTCATCGTTTTTCTTGCAGGATTTGTGTCTAGGAAGATGGGATGATTGGCATTGATGATTTAGTATTATTTGGTTAGTAATAATTAGGTTTAGCTTTATATATATTATGTAATGTTATTTTAGAGTTACTCTCAATGGGCAAAATGCTCACTTTTGAATTGTTGATGATGTAAACATAGTTGATTTTTGAATTTAAGAAATTATTTACTTAGATTTCATTTAAAATTTGACATTGTTATTATATTCTTAATTAGATTATAAAAACTATTTTAACTATCATATTTTTATTATTTTAAAAAAAATATGAGGCTATACTAACAGTTTCTGGACATCGGTATAGACATATACTGACGGAAGGTGTTGTTGGTATTGGCATTAAAAGTGGAGTTAGCACGGAAGATATAGCTTTAGATGTTCCGTTAGTATATCAATTATTTATGGCTATGCTTCCGTCAGTATATCCTAAAAGGATATTGCAACGGTCGAAATTTTCGTCAGTATAGATCTATACCATCGAAGGATAACTGGACGGACTAATTTCCGTTGCAATAGATATTTTGGCCGTCAGTATAGGTTAAAACAGGCTATACTGACGAAAATTTGGGTTTTACTGATAGAATTTTTTCTGTCAGTATATGGCAATTTTTTTGTAGTGGTGTTAGCATTCATAAATAACAATGAATGCACCTACGAGGCTCTAGTATGACCTAAGAGGATGTTTGAAAGTGTTTCGGGGCTTAGAAAAGTGTTCGGGGTCAAAATCGGACACTTGAAAAAAATTACCAAAATGCCCCTAAGGGCCACTTGGCCCCCATGTGGGCTGGGCCTGGCCTGGCACTGCTTTGGGCCCAAAAGGCTCACTCCCGTGTAGACTAGGCCAAGTCCCACGTGGGGCTTAGGCTGCCACCCACTCCCGCGCGGGACTTGGCTAATTTGGTCACTCCCGTGGGGGAGTGACTCAGCTCCCACGCGGGAGCCGCCTATTGGCCTCAGTTTTTAAGCCCCTCAGTCCATGGCTCGGCCCAAAATTTGAGATTGATGATCCTCACACCTCCCACGACACGTTTATCAAAGTAGAAATGAGAATCACAAGCTCAAAGTTTTTAGATTTCGAATCTAAGCTTAAAATCTAACTAAAAGCTATACCTAATTTTGAGCTTAGATTTCTCTTAGACCAATGTATGAAAATGCGTGAAAACTTAATAGAATGTAGATTAAGACGAGTAGAATAACATAACAAGATCTCGCCTTGATCCTTCGGTCAGATTGTCCGGATCGGCCAAAAGTCCAAAATTGCTCCTATAGAGCAAATGAGAGGAGAGGGAGAGAGGGAGAAGAAAAAATGAGAGAGGGAGAGCTTATCTCCCCCTATTTATAGATAAACTCAACACCGGGTCTACTCGAACCTTGGGCTAGACTTTTTCCCCTTTTTGTAACCTCTCATAATTTCGATCCTTGGTCTAATCCACTGACCATTTCACCAATGGACATCCAATCCATTGGCTATGGACTTAAAGAAGTCCAATTTATGTTTCCATGCATGGTTACCTGTCTCATCTTCCAACTACGTCTTATCCTATGCTTAACTTTTCTTCTTAATTAGACACATCCGGACCGATGTACTGTTGAATTAATACGCCATCTTTCACAATTCCGTTTGTACAGAAAAGTCGATTAGGTATGGGTGTGTCCACTCTCCCTTCCTTCTAAAAATTTTGTCCTTGAAATTAATTAAGGTAGCTTGGGGAGATTTGGCTTTTATTCGAAGCCCTCCTCTTGTTTTCGAATAGTGTTCTCAACACTATTCGCTTCTGCGCCCATCAATTTGCTCCTCAATCTCTTCCGATCATTATCTCTCAAGAGCGGCTTCATCCCCCTTCTGCTCTTGAGTTTGAACATCATCTTTTCCTTAGTATAGCCTACCCTTATCCATTCATGGGTTAGGCTCACTTCGCTTCCACTACACTTACTCGATCTTCTCCCTTTGCCCTTATCCTTTTTTTAAAGTCTCTGCTAATGAGACTACCCTTTTAGAATTTCTAAGGTTCCATACCTCTTACTCTCCTTAGGAACCTCCTTTTTCTCTTTGTTACTGCTTCTCATTTCGAGGCCATTCTCCGACGTATCTCTCATCATTTTGTGGTCTTGTGCTCATTTTTTTAACCAAGATGTCAGGGGAGATCCTAAGTTAACTCCCTCACCTTCTCGGTGAGGATGCGGTGAGTTAAATGTCTCTCCCTTATCTTGGTCTTGCTTCTCTAATCCGTTCCTTGGTTCTATTCTCTTTCTTTTCTGATCTTTTTCCTCTTAAATCTTGTGGCGTATGAATTAAGCTTCTGTACACATTGGCCCACACTTGGCCACATCATATTAGAGGAATCAGAGATCATGCCCTTTTAGCTCTCACAATCTGACTCACTCTCTGACCGCCCATCTCTATCTCAAATAGGGCCCTTGGCCCATCTCATCTCATCTCTCATCTTCTCTGGGATAAAGAACTCTGGGTGGCCTCATGCACTCCCCAGTCACACTCTGGGTCGGTCCTCTCAAGTGGTCATCACAGAAATCCTCAAGATCTCGATCTTTTATCCTTCCTCTCATGGGGATGCCTCACATGGCTCCCACGTCAGTCATACTTGAGCCTCGATCTCATACCCATCCATGCCACTTCTCTGGCCTCTTAGGGTTTTCTTCCATCTTTCACTCCCTTGGAGCGTCCACTTCAAGAGGTGTCACATATTTCTCTCTCCTTCGACCTCCTTTCTTCACATTCGCTTTCTCGCTAATGGTTGATCCCTTTTTCCTCCTTTCATCAATAGTTCTATTTGGGGTTTCCTATCCTTCATTTAACTTAACCTTCTCCTTGTCTATTGCCATCCCTTGGCATCATTCTGTAGCTCTTGTAATCTCCATACCCTTTTCCTTAGGGTCATCTCCATATCCTTCCTCTTCTCCATACTCCTTTACCTTAATTTACGTGATTTTTCACGTCTTATCTAAGGTTTCCTTTACCTTGGCATCATTCTTCCCTTTCTTTGCTTTCTTCATCGTCCTTATCCTTATTTCTCTCTTCTTCTGACACCCTTCATCTAGATGTTAGACTTTCCTTTCTTCTCCTCACGCCGACTATAGTCATAGAAGTTTATGAGCTTTATCGGTTCCTTTCCTTATCCCTGTACTCCTTCCATTGAGTACTCGAGGTTCTTTCTTATCTTCTTCTCTGTCTCAGTTCCCGCATCTCTTCTTTTTCCCATGTGGGTCTCCTGTTATCTTAGCCATCCTCGGCTTTTAATCCCTTGATATCCCTTATTTGTCTTCAATACCATGGTTTATTTATTGCGGACAACACCTTTCTCTATCCTCCATTACCTTACAATCTTGCTCGCACCAAGCTAACTCCATTTTAGCTTGGTTTAACTCCATCTCCCACATCCTTTCTTCACTTATCATCCTTCGGGGAGATTATCCTTAAAGTTGATCTGCTCCCCTCCTTTATGATTTCCAACCTATCTTCCATATTCCTTCAACTCCTTACTCTTAGTTCCTTCTATCTTACTTTACTTCTTCGTTTTCATCCCTTTGTCTTTTTTAGGTCCAACCATTATTGTGGTTCATGCTTAATCACCTTTTTGTCTTCTTCAGTTTCAATCATCATTTTTATCCTTGTTTATCCTCACTCCTTTCTTCGACTCTTACCTAGGTTGATCCATTCTCCTCATTCTTTGTGTTTGATTATTCTTAAAATCCCCATCATCGTCATTTTTCTCGTCCTCATCATCTTTCACCTTTGTTTACTCTACCATGGTTTGATATCCTCACTTCTTTATTTCTCCTTTCTCCTCTTCCATTCATTCTTTACTGATATCATCCATTACTACCTGTCATTCATTAGGATACAATCATCTCCATTTGCTCTTTTCATACGAGTGCTTATTTTCTTATGTTTTCTCCAATTTTTCTTTCTATCCAATCTCCTACTCTCCTCTTTATAACCTTAATCATCAAGGCTTTCCTTTCCTCTCTTTTCACCAATTCATTCTTAATCTCTTTTCCCTTGTCGCTCCGGCCTCCACTCATCCTTGTTTATTTTTTCTTTCTTTAACCTATTCATAGTATGATGTAATGCCTTAGCTTGACTCGAATTTGGGGTTCATTATGCTCGACTTTCTTTAGCTAACATCAGTTTCTAAGTCTTTTATTCGTTTTCTTTTACTAGATCTTTCTTAGTCCTTTTTCTAAGCCTTTTAAAACTCCTTTTTATTCTTTTTCTTTAACCTATCCCTAGGTTGTCCACCTAGACTTTGTCTCAAATCCTAATTTCCTAGTCTTACTGCTTACTAATCCTAGTAAGTCATTTGGAGTTATTAACCTATGGTTCATTATGACATTATCGCTAATTAAAGTTAAAGTTTTTTAGTGATAGGTTACATCTTTCTTCTTTTAAGGTTCTACTCCTAATTAAATAAAACTTAGTTCATCAACTGAACTAAGCTTTTTTTGCTTCTTAGACCTTATTCTTCTCTTATTAGCCTAAGATTTTCTTTTAGCTATAGTTTTATGCTTTCTTTCTTTCTTAAGAAAGCTTCCGCACTACATCACGACATTTGTTACGTCCTTTATATTTAAGGTTTTGCTTCTATTTTCCTTTCCCCTTCTTCTTTCTCACTAGTTCCTTCTGGTGATGTCCTTTCAATTCTAAGGAACATTCTCCTCATACTCATTATTTGCACACATGCACGCAATTCCATCATTGCTATGTATTCTACTCTTTTTACTTGTTTACTTCCCATTGACTTCATCAAGATCATCTCTTATGATCCCTTGGAGGTCTCCTCCTTCTTACTCTCATTATCAACCTACGTTAAGAGTTTCATCACCTTTAATCCTCTTAGGAGTGGAGGTTTCTACTTATCTCTCTCTTTATTTCGTTTCCTCCATCTTCATTTCCTTTCTTTTATTTCTCCGATATCTTCTTTTAACATTGGTATCCAATGGTCAAACAACCAGTAACGGGCGTACTATTCGTTGACCATATGGATGTGATCTCTTTTCATTCTTCCCTTATTCTCCACCTTGTCATCTTTGCCTTATTCCTCCTCATTGTTTCCCAAGAATGGCTTCTCTCTTTTTCCTCTTTCCTTACTTTCCTTTTTGTTATCCTTGAGTCCTTTAGAGTTTTCTCTTATCAATCCTTACTGCATCCTCGAGTGACTCTTCCTTATCTCACCTATCATGATCTTGGGCTCACTCGATCTCTTCCAATTTCCTTGGATGCCTCTTCTCAATTGACTCTAGATGAACTCTCTTTCATTTACGAATACCCCCTTTTCTTTCACCACTTACACACCACGATGTAAGAACAAAAGAAGTTAGCTAGCCTTTGTTGCCACTTCTCTCACCTCATGCCCACTCCCCAGATCATCATCCAGGCAATCTGTGGCCTTATTCCATTAGGCTTGCCAACCTGTAGGTTCATCCCACTAGGTTTACCATGGTGTTGGGTCGATCCCAACCACCTCGCACGCTACCGCAAGGCCTAGGCGTTCGACTACCCCTGCGCTGCAGCACTCCTCGAACCATAGTCGCCAAAGGTTTTGTTACTCTCATATGGACTCCTCAGTGATCTCTTCAATTTCTTTCATCCTAACCCAACGCTTTCTCCTAAGCTACACACTAATGATGTAGAAGCGAGAGAAGTAGGGTTAGCCTTCATGCACATCAGGTCCATCTGGGCTCCTCACCTCACTCTAGCCGCTTTACTTCCTCCCAAATTTTACACATCACTACTATAAAGAATGGGGGAAATGCATTTAGGTTGGGTTAAAAGTCAAACTTGCTTCTTCACTAGCGAGTCTCGATGCCTACAATCTCAAAGGTTGGACATTGAACCAGTTCTTTTCACTAGTGAGCCTCTGATTAGGCTATCTTGGAGGGTTGGACTATGATCAATCTCGTCATCTCAAGGAATTTACCATCCCTTGTCCAGTTTGGTTATCAAGTAGGAAGGGCATAATAAGTTAAAGAATTGATTTTTTTGGGCCTTTCTCAAAAAGTGTGCTTTTCTTTCACGAATCTCGAAGAAAAAGGTGGTCGTGGAGTCATCTCACATAAAGACCACACTTAAGAACTTTATTTGGTGGCTTGTTGCTAAAGAAGGTATTCTAAGAGTAGGTTTAGAGATTTACGACGCATTCGAGCACATACTCGAATTCTAAAGTTTTAAACCTAAGTAATCCACTGGCTTCGAAAACGTTTGAAAACACTTTAAAAATAATTTATAGCTTCTGAAAACGATTAGAAACATTTAAACACTCTATAATACCATTAAAGTTGTCATGCCCTGACCCACCCGGACTGGCCACGTGGCAACCACCGTGCTGCCTCAAAGTACGTGCCAATCGATCACACATCGAAAGCATCGCAAGGGATAGAAATGGATACCATCACTGTAAAACAACTAAAACTTTAATTAAAAATCGTTTCATAAAATAATAAACTTTAAAAGTAATACCAGAGGACTAATTTAAAGGAATACCTATGCAGCGGAAACTGCTAAGCCTAGGCCATGGATGCCTCCTAGTGAGCCTCCGATCTTGTACGCGGATCTGCATCCATCCACATTGGATACAGGTGAGTGACAGAAGTTCAATGAATCTCCATTGGGATTAGGGAAAATAGGAGTAATCCAAAAGATAATAATTAAAACAAATATTTTTCTTTTCCAAATGTCTTTTAAATTCTCTAAGCGAGAATCCCTTTTAAAACCATTTTAATAAAAATATATATATATATATACATATCTCAAATAGGCTGGCCTCTGTCATATTGAAGGCTCAACCCGCCGTTCGTATGCCTCACTACATCGAGGGCTATCTCTTTTCTTTCTAAAACATTTTCTCTTTCTCTAGCCCATTCCCTCGGTGGTGCCATTCGCTGTGGTGGAACACAACTACCTCGAGTCCTGGCGAGTTATCCCCTGTGCCTCTCCCAGGGTCTTCGCTCACCCTGCCCCTCGATAAGCGGTCCACGACTGCATCTCATGCATGCCTCTCAGAATCGGTCCATGCTCCCTTATATCGAAGCCCCGAGGAACCCACTCAGTCGCTCTTCTCGCATCTCATCCATATATATATATCATAAACATATTTAAATAAATAAAACACATAAACATACACACACACAAGCCTTTATATTTTCTTTGAAATTGTCCCACCCTCTAAGTGGGTGTATAACAAAATAAAAGTGTGTGTGGTGGATTACCCTTATCCCAAAACAATTGTAAAACCTTTAAAACAATTTATATTTTTAAAAAGTTTGAAAACGTTTGTCCCTAGTGGCTAGGAATTGAAATCTAAGCCACTCATAGTGTTGGGAGGTTCGTATACTCCTAAGCATTGCACGTAGCTTAACCTTCGGAGCATCGCAACATTCGATCATCTGGAGCCTTAGTACACAGAAAAATGTGTTAGCATTCATAAATAACTATAAATGCACCTACGAGGCTCTAGCATGATCTAAGAGGATGTTTGGAAGTGTTTTGGGGCTTAGAAAAGTGTCCGGGAAGGTTCGGGGTCAAAATCGGACACTTGACAAAAAATTACCAAAATGCCCCTAAAGGCTGCTAGGCCCCCCATGTGGGCTGGGCTCTGCTCGGCACTGTTTTGGGCCCGAAAGGCCCACTCCCGCCCGGACTGGCCCAAGTTCCGCATGGGGCTTGAGTTGCCGTCCACTCCCGCGCGGGACTTGGCCAATTTGGTCACTCCTGAGGGGAGTGACTCGACTCCTGCGCAGAAGTAGCTTGCTAGCCTCAGGAACTAAGGCTTTGCCTCGATTTTCGAGCCCCTCGATCCATGGCTCAGCCCAAAATTTGATATGGACGATCCTCACACCTCCCACGACGCGTTTACTGAAGCAGAAACGAGAATCACAAGCTCAAAGTTCCTAGATCTTGAATCTAAGCTTAAAATCTAACTAAAAACTGTACCTAACTTTGAGCTTAGATCTCTCTTCGACCAATGCATGGAAATGTGTGAAAATTTAATAGAATGTAGATTAAGGGGATTAAAATAACATACCAAGATCTCACCTTGATCCTTAGGTCGGATTTTCCGGATCGGCCAAAAGTCCAAAATTGCTCCCAGAGAGCAACTGAGAGGAGAAGAAAAAATTAGAAGGGGAGAGCTTATCTCCCCCTATTTATAGATAAGCTGGACACCGGGTCTACTCGAACCCCAGGCCATACTTTTTTCCCTCTTTGTAACCTCTCATAATTTCAATCCTTGGCCTAATCCATCGACCAATTCACCAATGGACATCCAATCCATTGGCTATGGACTTAAAGAAGTCCAATTTATGTTTCAATGCATGGTTACCTGTCTCATCTTTCAACTATGTCTTATCCTAAGTTTAACTTTTCTTCTTAATTAGACACATCCAGACCGACGTATTGTTGAATTAATACGCCGTCTTTCACAATTCCATTTGTACGGAAAAGTTAGATTAGGTCCGGGTGTGTCAGTGTTAACTTTAATATATTTATATAGATAACATTGCTATAATTTTGATCCCGAATGAACCTCTTAATCCTTAAAGAAAACAATGTTAATAATCCCAAATCTAAATACTAACAAAGTTACAAAAAAAATTAATGATATTAGTAGAATAAATCCAACCTAATTATAAATCGGACCAAGCCTAGATATAGATAGGGGGTTTGACCTTGGACGAAAAAATTCCAAAGCATTCCAAATAAGAGAAACCATTTTGGGCGAGTCATCAATGATTGGTGAGATTAGGTTGCATCAAGCCCAGTCAATGTCTCTAAAGTTTAACTCATCTAGGGCATTGTTGTGTCCCCCACCTACTTGGCTTAGCAGTACCTTACTAGTAGGGCTGCAAACAAATAGAACTTTCGTCGAATAACTTATGTTCGAGCTCAGTTAAGGTTATTTATATTCGATCGGTAAGATAAATAAATGAAATTGAATATCTTTTTCTGTTCAATTAATAAACAAGCTAAGTTTGAACAGGACGTCTTCAGTTCGGTTATGTTCACGAATAAGCTCGTTTATTATTCATTTATAAGCCCGTTCATTAATTTTTTGAACAAGCTCATTTAACTTAAAAAGTCATAATATTTTTTAAAATATCTTTTAGTATTCTTATCAATTTTTAATTTTTCATTGATTTATAAGAATAATAATATAAATATATTGCATATATTTTTACATATATATAAATGTATTTTTTTTTCAAGAACTGCTCACTATTTTTTCGTGAACATGTTTAATTATTATTTATGAACATGTTTGTTTATTGTTCATGATCATATTCGTTTAACTGAGCCAAACATAAATGATCTTGAACATTTATATTTTTAACCGAGCCGAACTTGAACAAGCCTTGGAAAAATTAAATGAGCTTGAGCCGAGCTTGAATAACTCAAAAATAAATAAACAAGCCACGATTATGTTCGAGTTCGTTCAAGCTCGGCTTGATTATAGCCCTACTTGCTAGCAGATTTTATTAGGATAAGCCACCGTATGGTTGTGTCTATTTAATTTGGGCATCAGCCCCATTTGTCTACAAAAAAAAAATTAATTTTGATTTGCTTTAAAAAAGGGACAAATATTATTATATTTATATTTATTTATTTATAGATAAAAAATGCATGCTAAAGTAGTAACTGATACATCGAGTGATAAAAATGAAAAAGAAAACAAAAATCCAAATCAACAAGACAACAAAATCTATAATGATTAAATTAATATTACATGAGATCTCAACTACTACTTTCCTAATGGGACCAAAATCTATAATGATTAAATTAATATTACATGAGATCTCAACTACTACTTTCCTAATGGGACCATATCGTGTGTTAATATATTATTTATTTATTTATTTTGGTACTAAATCATATAACATTTGTTTATCAATATGCCGACCTGAAGATTATAATCTCTTAAACCTAATTACTAACCCCTAATCACTACTACTAACCCCGAACGTTTTCCATTTTGTTTATAATCAGGTGTACCATTTAGCATTTTCCTTAAATCAATATAATCAAAGTTCTACATTATTTTCTTCAACATTCAAAATAATTTCTCCTACCAAATTCATATACATCCTACCAAATTCATATACATAAATATGTATTATATATATGAAAACTATTTGATTGAATTATTTAATCAATCACTAGGAAAATCACTAAGCGTAATTAGTCTGCATATATGATATGGTAGCATAGTAGGTAAATTGCATTAAATCAATAGTTTAATCACTATTTTTGTATGAGCTTTCATCAATATATTAGCAGTTTTGTAAACGTTGTATTTTGGCTGGACTGTAGCAGTTTTATTACTTACTTGGATAAACAAAGCTTTGCTTATCAAAAAAAAAAAAAAGGAAATAACACTTATATAGTGCGAATTACCAAATGAATCCCTTAATCCCTAAAGAAAATAACACTACTAGAAAAATGGCATATAGGGACGAAAAACAATGAAAATCCATCCCTACAAACAGAAATTGGTACAGAATAAATTCTGTCCCTATAAGCTCGCCCCTAATATTTAGGGATGGAATTTTATATCCGTCCCTAATCGATCCGTCCCTAATTTCGTCCTAACAGACAGGACAAAGTCCACAGTTTAATAACGAATTTAGGGACGGAATTTATAAATAGAGTCGGATTTTAGGGACGGATTTTAGAACTGTTTTAGGAACGATTTTAGGGACGGATTAACCATCCCAAAATCCGTAACAATTAACTTCAGATACCATTCTCGTTTCCAATTAGGGACGGATTTGGTGACTGATTTTTCATATAGGGATATAATTAGTAACGGTTGATAGAATATGGGACAAAATTAGGGACAGATTTTGTAAAAAAATTATATATTATTAAATTGTTATTATTTATGATTAATTTTTTATTGTTGTTGTTGTTAATTATTATTATTACTACTACTAAATAGAAAAAGCACCATATGAATAAAAACTAAATATATATAAATATATAATTTACAAATGTCATATATACATAATCTGTCACACTCCGATTGGAAGATCAAGAATGTGACAACCGCCGCGTGCCACGAATTGTGAATGCCGCTCTTCATCCACAACTCAAAGCTCGCAAGGCTTATAACATCTTGAACCCATTAAGTAAATCGATTTTAGTTTGCCATGTAGGATAGAGATTAAAATTCTAAAATATTGATATAGTTCAAAACTTGAACGTAAACAGTCATTTTATAAAGTCCATACATTCATATATTTTTATACATGTATATCAAAGAAATAGAAGTTAGAAAACTCTTCTCAATTATTTTTATAAACAAGAAATAGGCAACTTCCACATGTTACTAAATAGTCCTTTAAATTGAAAAACGAAATAATTGAAAGTCTAGAAGTAATGCAAACTACATCAGTGGATCCAATAGTAAAAGTGTACAAGTCATACAAACTTACGAAGGGAAGTCCGGAGTCGATTCTTGACGTCTAGCAATTTATCCTCTATGCACGATTTACTATCCTAAAAATAGATTTTAAGAAAAAGGGGTGAGTATATGAATTATACTCAGTGAGTGAAACTAGACCAAGAATATAAATCTAATTAGATAAAGTATAAATGCATATATTATAGAATTTGATTGAAAAATATAACGATTCATAAAATGTTTGGATTGTCACATTGTGTTCGAAAGTATGAGTTTGTCTAACATAAAGTAAGAAAATCTGGATAAATTTTTCGGAAACTTTCAAAAATGAAATAGTAAATAAAAACAAACAATCACGTTGTTAGAAAAATCTATTTTGGGTTCGCCAAAACAGTACTCAAACTCACATCCGGCCAAGATGGAATCCAAGTCCGTCGAGAAATCGTAAGTTTTATTTAAGTTCATCAAAAGCCCAACCTTGACGTTGGCACGGGCCTTCACCACAGGTGGTGCGTGGCTATGTCTACCGTACTCCCACAGGGATCACATAATCAAATATCAATGTGCACAATCAATCCTTGTATCACTCCATCCCATGTGGGAGTTAACTGCTTACTTATGCCGCCTCTACAAGGTCGGATCGTGAGAAGAGGCACTGCATTGACTAACATCTCATCCACGACGAACATAAAGTAAACATCATAATTCAATTGAATATCATTTGACCGAGTGGCCTATTATCGAAGTCAGTTCTAATCATATCAATTTCATCATATAATCCAAATACTTGATTGTAAAAATTTTTAAAATAAGTCAATCCATATCAAAACCATCAATAATCATTATAAATCAATGTAATTTAAGAAATCAAACCCTTCGTAGTTAAGAACTAATTTAGAAAATAAATCATCTTAAATCATTCAAACTTAAATTTATGTCACGCCCTGACCTACCCCGGGCCGGCCACGTAGTAACCGCTGCGCTACCTCGAAACACATGTTTGCCGCCACGCGTCCGAGGCACCGTAAGGCATAAGATGGATACCATTGCTGCAAAACAACTAAAACCTTAATTAAAATTATTTGATAAAATAATTAACTTTAATAACATTACCAGTGGATTGATTTAAAGGAATACCTACGCAACGGAAACCGCTAAGCCTATGCCACCGACGTCTCCTAGTGAGCCTCCATTCTATTTGCTGACCCCGTACGCGGATCTGCATCCATTCACATTGGATACAGGTGAGTGACAGAGGTTCAATGAATCTCCATCAAGGTTAGGGAAAATAGGGGTAATCCAAATTTAATAATAAAAATAACATAAATAAAATTGTTTTCAAAATCTCTTTTATAATTCTCTCAGTGAGAATTAGATTTAAAACCTTTTAAATAAATATATACTAAACGGGCTAGCATCTAATACATTGAAGGTACGACTAGCCGGTCGTATGCCTTACTGCACCGAGGGCTATCTCTTTTCACTTTAAATTCATTTTCTCATTTTCTCTTCCTCCAACCCGTTCCCTCAGTGGTACCCATCGCTATGGTGGAACACAGCTACCTCGAGACCTAGCGAGCTTCCCTACGCGCCTCTCCCAGAGTCTCTACTCACCGTGCCCCTCAATAGGCGGTCCACGGCTGAGTACTATGCATGCTACTCCAACTCGGTCCACACTTCCACATATATTGGAGCCCCGAAGAGCTTACTCAATCATTCATCTCGTATCCCATTCATACATTCATCATATATATATATATGTATTCAAAACATATATATTTAAAACATTTAAACACACACACACACAAGTATTTATATTTTAAAATCATCCCACACTCTAAGTGGGCATATCACAAAATAAAAAGTATGTGTTGTGGATTACGCTTATCCCAAAACATTTGTAAAATCGTTGGAAAACAATTTGTCTTTTGAAAACATTTTCCCTGGTGGCTAGGCACTGAAGTCTAAGCCACTCACAGTATTGGGAGATTCGTACACTCCCAAGCACTTCATGTAACTTTAACCTCAGTGCATTGCCGCATTCGATTCACCCGGAGCCCTAGTATACAAAATAAGTTATCATTCATAATTAAACTATGAATGCATCTATGAGGCTCTAGCATGACCTGTGACTGGGTTTGAATGTGATTCGAGGCCTAGGAAAGTGTCCGGGAAGTTTCGGGGCCAAAATTGAACTTTTGACAAAAAATTACCAAAATGCCCCAGGGCCCCACACTTGTACTGGGCTGGGCCCCATGCAGGTTGGGCCAAGTTCTACGCGAATTTGGGCCCAAAAAGCCCTCCCGCGAGATATTTATATATTATGATGATATAATATATAAATATCTAAGATATATTAATATAATATATAAATATCTAAACAGGGACTCGATCGGCTTGTTCCTCGACCAATCCCTCCCCCGGTTTTCACACTCGTTTCTCCTCCTTTCGACGTACAAAGTTAGACGGGTGATCCTCATGGCATCTATGACGGATTCGTCGAGGTAGAACCGAGAAACACTGGTCCAATTTCCGCAGAACCCAGATTTAGCTTAAATTGACTAAATCTCAAATCTACTATCACCCGGTGCACGAAAATGAGTGAAAATGGAGTAGGACGTAGATTAAGGTGAGTAGGATAATACTAAAAACTCACTTTATTTCACCGGCCCGATATCCGTAGATTTGATTTTTAAAATTAAACAGGCCAAAAACTAAAAACTCAGATCTACGCTAAACCGATGCATGGAAATGCGTGCAACCGAAATAAAACATACTTCGAGGTGAGTAGAATAACATACTGGAAACTCACCTTGATCTGACTACCGGATTGTCTGGATCTGCCAAAAGCCTAAAATGCCTCTGTTTGGCTCCAGAGAGAAAAGAAAAGAAAATGAAAGAAAAAGAAAAAGAGAAATGAAGAAAAGCTTCGGCTTTCCTCTATTTGTAGAGGAGCTCGACACTGGGTCTACTTGGGCCCCGGGTCAAAATTTTTCCCCTTTTTCAACTTTCTTTCATTTTCACCCGTTGACTAAATCCTTTGATTCTTGTGCCAACGGGGCCCATAATAAATTTCTAGAGACTTAATTGGAGGTCTTTTTGGCATTTACTAATTTCCATGCATGGTTAATTACTTTATCTTCCAACTCCATCTTATCATAATTTTAACTTCTATTTTTGATTAGACACATCCGGACCGACGTATGGTTCACTTAATATGCCATCTTACACTATTCCATTTGTACGAAAAAGTCGAATTAGGTCTGGGTATGTCAACTCTCTCCTCATTCTAAAAATTTCATCCTCGAAATTAAATAAGGTAGCTTGGGGAGGTTTGGCTTCCATTCAAAGCCCTTCTTTCGTTTTCGAATAGTGTTCGCATCACTATTCGCTGTTGAAGTCCTCCACGCTTCCGCTGCGCACTCTGATCATTCTCTTCCTCAAGAGTGGTTTCATCACCCTTCTACTCTTAAGTTTGAACCTCACCTTTTCCTTAACATAGCTTGTCACACCCCGACCCACCCGGGTCGGCCACGTGGCAACCGCCTCGTTGCCTTGAAGTACATGCCGGCCGCTCACGCACCTGAAGCACCGCAAGGCGTATAAATGGATACCATCGCTGCAAAACCTTTAAAACTTTGATTAAAATCATTAAATAAATTAATAAAACTTAAATAGTGCACCAGTGGATTAATTTAAAAGGAATACCTATGCAGCGGAAAAACTACTAAGCCTAAGCCACCGACGTCTTCTAATGAGCCTCCTTTCTAAAGCCGACTCCGCACGCGAATCTGCATCCATCCACATTGGATACAGGTGAGTGACAGAGGTTCTAAGAATCTCCATCTGGGGTTAGGGGAAATAAGGGAAATCCCAAAATAAAATAAAATAAATATTTTTCTTTTAAAAACTCTTTTGAAACTCTTTAATAAATAAATATTTAAATCTCAAATGGGCTGGCATCTTTATCATACTGGAGGCACGACCCGTCGGTCGCCTTACGCCTCACTGCATCGAGGGCTATCTCTTTTTTCATTTATAATTATTTTCTCTTTTCAATCTCTCTAGCCCTTTTCCCTCGGTGCTGCCTCCTGTGGTGGAACACAGCGAACTGGAGCTCTGGCGAGTTTCCCTACGCGCCTCTCCCAACTAGGCTCGACTCACCGTGCCTCTCGATAGGCGGTCCACGGCTGAGTATCATGCATGCTCTCAAACTCGGTCCACGCTCCCGCAAATTGGAGCCCTGAGGAACCCTCTCAATCACTCATCTCCCAAGGGCATCGTACCCTCAATAATCATAATAATAATAATATTTCAATATATACATACATATAACATCACATATTTAAAATATATAAACACACACACGAAAGACTATATATTTCTTTTTAAAACGTCCCACTCACTGTGTGGGTATATCACAAGCAGGTGTGTATATGTGGATTTCCCGTATCCCAAAACCTTTTGGAAAACATTTACGTTTTAAAATCATTTTTAAAATCCTTTCCCCCAGTGGCTACACAAAGAAGTCTAGGCCACTCATAGTGATGGGAGAATCGTATACTCCCAAGCGCTCCATGTAGCTCAACCTCCGGGGTATCGCTGCACTCGATTATCCGGAGCCCTAGTACATGGAAATACATGTTAGCATTCATAAATAAATTTATGAATGCACCTAAGAGGCTCTAATATGACCTAGGACCATGTTTGGAAGTGATTCGGGACTTAGAAAAGTGTCCGGGAGGTTCTGGGGTAAAATTTGGACACTTGGTGAAAAATTGCGAAAATGCCCCTAGGGACCCGTTGGGCCCAGCCCGGCTCGGATTCTGGGCCATACAGGCCCTCCCGCGTGGCTGGGTCAGGCCCAGCCACGGATTGGGCCAAAAGAAGGCCCACCCATGCGGATGGCCCAAATTAGCCAGGTCCCGCGTGGGACTCGGCCAGGCGGTCTCTCCTGCGCGGGAGAGACGCGGCTCCCTTATGGGAGCCGCAGTCCAGCCTTTGGATCCGAGGCTTCTCCTCGGTTCCCGAGCCCCTCGATCCACCGATCGTTGTGAAATTCGAGATGGAGGTTCCTCCCACGACGCGTTTACCGAAGCAGAAACGAGAATTACAAGCTCAAAGTTCCTAGATTTCGAATCTAAGCTAGAAATCTACCTAAAAGCTGAACCAAACTTTGAGCTTGAATTTCTCCTAGACCAATGCATGGATAAGCGTGAAAACTTAATGGAATGTAGTTCAAGGAGTTAAGAGCAACTCACCAAGATCTCGCCTTGAACTGGTAGTCGGTTTGTCCGGATAGACCAAAAGTCCAAAATTGCTCCAAAGGAGCAGTTGAGAGAAAAGAGAAAGGAGAGAAGAGAGAAAAGAGAGAAAATGAGGGGGGGGAGCTCATCTCCCCCTTATTTATAAGGGATCCCGGCACTGGGTCTACTCGGGCCCCGGGCCAAACTTTCTCTTCTCTTTAAATCTATCAAAACTTTAATCCTTGGCCCGATCCACCGACCAATTCACCAATGGACGTCCAATCCATTGGCTATGGACTTAAAGGAGTCCACTTGGAGATTCCATGCATGGTCACCAATCTCATCTTCCAACTACGTTTTATCTTAAGCTTATCTTCTCTTCAAACTTGACACAACCGGACCGACTTATTATTTAATTATCGCGTCATCTTGTACTATTTCGTTCATACGAAAAGGTCGTGCTAGGTCCGGGTGTGTCATAGCCTACCCTTACCTATTCATGGGTTAGGCTCGCTTCACTTTGGTCATAACACTTAGAGGTTCTTCCTCCGCTTCAGTTGTGCTTACTCGATCCTTTCACCTTGTCTTCGTCCTTTCTTAAAGTCTCTCTTAACGAGACTATCCTCTTGTTACTTCTGAGGTTTCATACCTCTTACTTTTCTTAGGAGTCTCTCTTCCTTTCTCTGTGCCACTATCTCTTACTTTGAGGCCATTCTCCGACGCGTTTCTCGTCATTTCGTGGTCTTGTACTCATCTTTGTAACTAAGCTATTGGGAAAGACCTTAGTTTAACTCCCTCACCTTCAAGGCAAAGATGCGGTGGGTTAATTGTCTTTCCCCCTACCTTGGTTTTGTTTCTCCGTTTCATTGCTTACTTCTATTCTCTCTCTTTCTGATCTTCTTTCTTCTTTCTTTCAAATCTCGTAGCGTATGAGTCGAGCTCCTGTGCACACTAACCCACATCATAATAGAGGAATCAAAGATCATGCCCTCTCGGCTCTCACAATCTTACTCACTCTTTGACCGCCCATAGGGCCCTTGGCCCTTCACATCAGATACAGGGCCCACGGCCCATCACATCTCGAATCCTCTCAATGATGGAGAACTCTGGAAGGTCTCATGCTCTCCCCAATTATATACTGGGTCGGTCCTCTCGAGTGGTCATCATAGAGATCCTCAAGATCTCGATCTTTGATCCTTCCTCCCATGGCGACGCCTCATATGGCTCCCAAGTTAATCACATTTTGAGCTTCGACTTCATACCCATCCATGCCATTTCTCTGGCCTCTTAGGCTTTCATTTGACTTTTAGGCCTCTTAAGCCTCTCAAAAAAGGGTTCTCTTTCTCTATTGACATTCCCGTCAACACGGGACGTAGCCGATTGCACCATGTTGTGATCACTGCGTGCCTTTTGTCTTCGTGCTTTTCTTCACTATGACTTCCTTTTCCTCTTTTGATCAATAATGTTATATGGGGTTTCCTTATCCCTATCTCTACCCTTTTCTCTCCTTTCACTCACCCACAGTCCATTTTGGGGTTCACATATCTCTTACCTTCTCGTCAATGGGGGACCGGCGTAATTTATGCGTGTCACACTCATGCTGTATTCTTTGTAGCTTCTACGTCTTCGCATTTTTCGCTAGAGATTTCCCTTCCTTTCATTTAACTTGATCTTCTCTCTGGTCCATTGTCATTTCTTGGCATCATCTAGAAACTCCTGTCAATTTCCGTACCCTTTTCCTTAGGGTAATCTCCATATCATTTCTCTTCTCCATACTCAACCTTGATTTAAGTGATCTTTCACGTCTTATCCAAGGTTTCCTTTACCTTGGCTTCATTCTTTCTTGTCTTTGCTTTCTTCTCTAAATTTTCTTTGTCATCTTCATTCTTTTTCCTCTTTTCTTCTAACACTTTGTCTCTCTTGGGGTTAGAGTTCTCTTTCTGCTGCTCATACTAGCTGTGCTCATAGAAGTTTAAGAGCTTGATCAGCTCCTTTCCTTATCCCCGTACTCCTTTCATTGAGTATTTGGGGTTCTCTCTTATCATCTTTTCTGTCTTAGTTCCCTTATCTCTTGCTTTTCACATGTGGGCTTCTTTTATGTCAGCCATCTTCGGCTCTTAATACCTTGATATCTCTTCTTTGTCTTTCAATACCATGGTTTATTTATCGCAGACAACACCTTTTCTCTATCCTGCATTGCCTCATAATCTTGTCGCGCCAAGCTAGCTCTATTTTAGCTTAGGTTGACTTCATCTCCCACATCCTTTCTTCACTTATCATTTTTCGGGGAGGTTATCCTTAAAGTCAACTTACTCTCCTCCTTCTAAAAATTCAACTTATTTTCCTTTACGTTCCATGACTCATTACTCTTAATCTCTTATATCTCACTTTACTTATTCGTTCTCATACTTTTGTCTCTTTTGGTTCCAACCATTATTCTGGTTTATCCTCATTCTTTCTTCGACTCTTATTTAGGTCGATCCACTTTTCTCATCACTGTGTTTGATTATCCTTGAAGTTTCCATCATCATCATTATTCTTATCCTCATCATCCTTTCACCTTGTTTACTCCATCACATTTTGACATTCTCATTCCTTTATGTGCCTTCTTTCCTCTTCCTTCCTTTCTTTACTTATATTTTTATTCACTTTTTTTACTTGTATAATTCCCATTCACTCGTATCTTACAAGTGCTCCTTCTTTTATGTTTTCTCTGGTTTTCTCTTTCTATCCAATCTCCTACTCTCTTCTTCATAACCTTAATCATCAGGGCTTTTTTTTTGCTTTCTTTTCACCAATTCACACTTTTAACCCTTCTGTTCTCTTCTTCCACAATCAAGTAGTCGGGGGGTTTTCCTTTCCTTTCACCAATTTATACTCTTAACCCATTTTCTCTATAGCTCCAGCCTCCAACAATCCTTGTTTATTCATTCTCTTCTTTGACTTATTCGTTTTGTGATGTAGTGCCTTGGCTTGACTCACATTTGGGGTTCATTATGCTCGACTTTCCTTAGCTAACATCCGTTTCTAAGTCCTTTATACACTTTCATTCACTAAGTCTTTCTTAGTCCTCTTTCTAAGCCATTTTAATCCCTTTTTTATTCCCTTTCATTAACCTATCCCTAGGTTATCTACCTAGGTTTTGTCTCTAACCCAAATTTCCTAGTCTTATTCTTTTATTAATCTTGGTTAGCCATTTGGAGCTATCAACCTATAGTTCATTATGAAATTTTTGTTAGTTAAAGTTAAAATTTTCTAAGATGTGTTATGCCTTTCTTTCTCCCTTATTAAGGCTTTATTCCTAATTAACCAAAACTTAGCCCATCAACTGAACTAGGTTTCTCTTTTTCCCAGACCCCATTTGTCTTTGATTAGCCTAGAATTTTCTTTTATCCAGAGTTTTATGCTTTCTTTCTTCATTAAGAAAGCCTCTGCACTACATCATGACATTTCTTTATCCTTTGTTTAAGGGTTTGCCTCTCTTTTATTTCCCCTTTTTTTCTCACCAATTCCTTATGGTGATGTCTTTTCAATTCTGAAAAACATTCTCTTCGTGCTCTCCCTTCGCACGCATGCAGGTATTTTCATCATTGCCATGCATTCTGCTCTTTCCGCTTGCATACTTCCCATTAGCTTGTTAATATCGTTTCTTATCATTCTTGAAGGTCTCCTCCTTCTTACTCTCATTATCCATCAATTAATAAGGGGTTCATCACCCTTCATCCAATTAGGAGCGGAAATTTTCGGCCCATCTTTCTTCTTATTCCATTTCCTTCATTTTCATTTCCTTTCTTTTCTCTCTCCTATATCCTTTCTTAACATTGGTATCCAATGGTCAGACAAGTAGTAACTGAATTACTACTTGTTAACCATCTGGATGTGATCACTTTTCATTCTTTCCTCATTCCCGATCATGTCATCTTTGCCTTATTCCTCCTTATTATTTTCCAAGAATGGCTTCTCTCTTATTTCTCTTTCCTTATTACCCTTTATGCCATCCTCGAGTCTTTTGGGATTTTCTTTTGTCTCTCATTTCCATATCCTCAAGTGATTCTCCATTATCTCATCCCTTACGATCTTAGGCTCATTCAATCTCTTCCAATTTCTTTGGATGCTTCTTTTCAATAGACCCAATGGGCTCTCTTTTTGTCCACCAATACTCCATTTCTTTTACCATTTGCATACCACTGTGTAAGAATAAGAGAAGCCGGTTAGCCCTTGCCGTAACTCCTCTCACCTCCTGCCCAATCCCCGGAGCATTATCCAGGCAATCTGTGGGCTTATCCCACCAGACTTGCCAACTTGTGGGCTCATCCTACCAGGCTCACCATAGTGTTGGGTCAAGCCCAACCACCTTACATGTTACCCCAAGGCCTAGGCGTTCGACTACCAGTGCACTGCAGCACTCCTCAAACCCTAGCCGCTAAGGGTTTTCTTGCTCCTTGTAGGCTCCTTGGTGATCTCTTCACTTGGCTAGTTCTTCCTTGGCCTCACTTTTCATCATTCCATTTGTTGCCTTATGAGGTCCTCCTCGATTCTCCATCCCTCTACTCGTCTTACTCTTGAGGTTTTTGGTCAACCACGTCCTCTGTGATCGACTCCTTTGATTTCTTTGATCCTAACCCAGCTTTCTCTCTTAGGCTACACACCAATGGTGTAGAGAATGAGAGAAGTGAGGTTAGCGTTCACGCACGTTAGGCTAAGATGAGCCTTAGCTCTTCGTCTCGTTCTAGGCACTTCACTTCCTCTCAACTCTTACACATCACTAGTGTAAAGGATGAGAGGAATGCATCAAATTTTAAGTTTCAACTCGCTTCTTTACTTAGTGAGTCTCGATGTTTACAACTTCAACTGTTGGACATCGAAGGTTGTGGGCATCGAACCAGTTGTCTTCACTGGTAAGCCTCTAATTAGGCCATCAAGGAGGATTCGTCTATCTTGTCATCTCAAAGGAAATACCATCCCTTGCATGGTTTAGCTATTGAGTGGGAAAGAACTTTAAAAGCTGAAGAATTGATTTTGGGAAGTTCCTTGGAAAACATGCTTTACTTTCATGAATCTCGAGAAAGGAGGTGGTCGTGGTGTTATTTCACCCAAAGACCACACTCGAGAACTCTATATGGTGGCTTGCTGCTAAAAAAGGTATTCTAAGAGTATGTTTAGATGTTTGCGATGCTTTCGAGTAGCTACATACTCGAACTCTTGGGTTTTAAACCTATCTAATCCACTGGCTTCGAAAACACTTGAAAACGTTTGAAAACTCTTTAAAAATATTTTATAGCTTTTGAAAACAGTCAGAATAGTTTAAACGCTCTGAGACCACTAAAATTGTCACGCCCCGACCTGCCCCACGCTGGCCAGGTGGCAACCGCAGCTCCACCTCGAAGTACGTGTCTGCAACCACGCGTCCGAGGCACCGCAAGGCATAAGATGGATACCATCGCTGTAAAACAACTAAAACCTTAACTAAAATTATTTGATAAAATAATTAACTTTAAAAGCATTACCAGTGGATTAATTTAAAGGAATACCTATGCAACGGAAACCGTTAAGCCTACGCCACCGACGTCTCCTAATGAGCCTCCATTCTATTTGCTGACCCCGTACGCGGATCTGCATCCATTCACATTGGATACAGGTGAGTGACAGAGGTTCAATGAATCTCCATCGAGGTTAGGGAAAATAGGGGTAATCCAAATTTAATAATAAAAATAACATAAATAAACTTGTTTTCAAAATCTCTTTTATAATTCTCTCAGTGAGAATTAGATTTAAAACCTTTAAAATAAATATATACTAAACGGGTTGGCATCTAATACATTGAAGGCACGACTGGCCGGTCGTATGCTTTACTGCACCAAGGGCTTTCTCTTTTCACTTTAAATTCATTTTCTGATATTCTCTTCCTCTAACCCATTCCCTCGGTAGTGCCCATCGCTGTGGTGAACACAGCTACCTCGAGACCTGGCGAGCTTCCCTACGCGCCTCTTCCAGAGTCTCTACTCACCGTGCCCCTCAATAGGCGGTCCATGGCTGAGTACTATGCATGCTACTCCAACTCAGTCCACGCTCCCACATATATTGGAGCCCCGAGGAGCTTACTCAATCATTCATTTCGTATCCCATTCATACATTCATCATATATATATATATATGTATTCAAAACATATATATTTAAAACATTTAAACACACACACAAGTATTTATATTTTAAAATCATCCCACCCTCTAAGTGGGCATATCACAAAATAAAAAGTGTGTGTTGTGGATTACCCTTATCCTAAAACATTTGTAAAATCTTTGGAAAACAGTTTATCTTTTGAAAACACTTTCCCTAGTGGCTAGGCACTGAAGTCTAAGCCACTCACAGTATTAGGAGATTCGTATAATCCCAACCGCTCCATGTAACTTTAACCTACGGCGCATCGCCACATTCGATTCACCCGGAGCCCTAGTACACGGAAATATGTTAGCATTCATAATTAAACTATGAATGCACCTATGAGGCTGTAGCATGACCTGTGACTGGGTTTGAATGTGATTCGGGGCCTAGGAAAGTGTCCGGGAGGTTTCGGGACCAAAATTGAACTCTTGACAAAAAATTATCAAAATGCCCCTGGGGGGCCGTGGGCCCCACGCTGGTTAGGCCAAGTTCTATGCGAAATTGGGCCCAAAAAGCCCTCTCGTGAGATATTTATATATTATAATGATATAATATATAAATATCTAAGATATATTAATATACTATATAATTATCTATAATATATTAATATAATATAAAAATATCTAAATAGGGACTCGGTCAGCCTGTTCCTCGGTCGGTCCCTCCCCCAGTTTTCACACTCGTTTCTCCTCCTTTCGAGGTACAAACTTAGACAGGCGATCTTCATGGTATCCATGACGGATTCGTCGAGGCAGAAACGAGAAACATCAGTCCAATTTCCGTAGATCCGAGATTTAACTTAAATTGACTAAATCTTAAATCTACTCTCACTCGGTGCATAGAAATGCGTGAAAACGGAGTAGGACGTAGACTAAGGTGAGTAGGATAACATACTAAAAACTCACCTTATTTCACAGGCCCGATATCTGTAAATCTGAGTTTTAAAATTAAACCGGCCAAAAACTAAAAACTTAGATCTATGCGAAATAAAACATAGATCGAGGTGAGTAGAATAACATACTGGAAACTCACCTTGATCTGACTGCCGGATCGTCCGGATCTGCCAAAAGTCCAAAATGCCTCCGTTTGGCTCCAGAGAGAAAAGAAAAGAAAATGAAAGAGAAAGAAAAAGAGAACTGAGGAAAAGCTTCAGCTTTCCTCTATTTATAAAGGAGCCCGACACAAGCTCCACTCGGGTCCCGGGTCAAACTTTTTTCCCTTTTTCAACTTTCTTTCATTTTCACCCGTTGGCTAAATCCTTTGATTTCTTGTGCCAACGGGACCATAATAAATTTCTAGGGACTTAATTGGAGGTCTTTTTGGCATTTACTAATTTCCATGCATGGTTAATTACTTTATCTTCCAACTCTGTCTTATCCTAATTTCAACTTCTCTTCTTGATTAGACACATCCGGACCGATGTATTGTTCATTTAATACGCCGTCTTACAGTATTCCATTTATACAAAAAAGTCGTATTAGGTTCGGGTGTGTCATTTAAGTCCGTAAAAGTTCCACCATAAATATCCAAGAATCATAAACAATACCAAGTACCATAGATCAATTTGAATTTATAAAAATCAAACCTTTATATTTGAAAACCAATTTAAATATAAAATATTTTCATTTATTTTGAACTTGAATTTAAGTCCGTAAAAGTTTCACTCACAGGTTTGGGGAGTGTATACACTCCCCATTATTCCACACGCTACTTATTTTTGGAAGAGAACTCACCACCTAAATATTTATATTCAAACGATGCATTAATATTTGATGATGGAAGTGAGCATTAAATGGGTGTGCAAGGATGCATGTCTTATAATCTACCAACTTAAGTTCAAAAGGGTGAATTTGAATTCTAGTGCTTAAGTAAAAGAAGTTGGAGTGTGAGCAAATTTGTTTCGCCTAACAAAACTTGCTTGTAATTCTATTCTGACGCAATTGCGACTAACAAAATTTGGACGATTTTGCCCTTTACCAATTCCTATTCAAACTTACAAAATATCAATACAAAATACACCTTATAAATTTTGGCCAATGTCCATAATTTCATCAAATTCACATTTGTTCTTCTCCATGAATTTTCACTTCCACGATTACACCCAACTACTCTCAAGAATACAATTAAACTAATTAAAATTTTAGAAAATTGAAATCTTCATTTTTCTCTTGGAAATTTCGGCTTAATCATTATATATTGCACCTTGCTTATTTGACACCTTCCAAGATTAATCTCTAACAAATTCAAACCTCCCATATTACTCTAATTTAACTTGTAAACTTCTCTTGGCACATAAATTTCGTAAATCTAAAACCCATAACATGGCAATTCTTTTCTTCCTTAATTTCATATACATAATTCATATTTCATGCCAAATTGACCTAATACCCATGATGAGCGTGCCAAAATGTACAACATAATTCAAAATTAAGCATGCTTACCTTATGATTTTTCCAACTTCAACATGAACCCTAATCTTTTCTCTCTAAATTACTCCCAAGCAACCTCAAATTCTTCAAAATTGATAGAGGGCTATTGATGGGCTTGTCAAGAGCTTCAATTTGAGTATAAACTTGTGGGGGTTTTATGGATTAAACTAGGAGAAATCAAGATAGGAAAATTTTTTGGTGTAAATGAAGACATTGGAAATTTGGAGAAAGTTCATGAAAATTTTCCTTCTCCTTTTAGCATGAAATGGCCGGCCATCATTTTCAAAGGACCATTGGCCATGTGCCATGCACATGTCCAAAAATATCTTTGTGGCAAAATGACCACTTTACCCCCATGGATAATTTTGCCCTCAAAAAATTTTAAAATTCCATTTATGTCCTTAGTCAATTTCAAACCTTATATAGTTTCCCAAATTATTTTTCAACTCATGTTAAGCTATTCTATGTGCCATAAAATTTTTAAACTTTGTACTGTTTGTAAGTTATACTAGTTCAAACCTCTACCTCATTTTCTCGCCAAATTTTCAAACTATCCAACTAACACTAAGATATTCTTCATATTTCACATGCATATAATGCATGGTATGATCTAATAAAAATTAAATTTGCAGAGTAGGTATCACAACTGACTAAACATTTTAAAGATGTATGACCTATGGTGTTAAAATACCTTGCAATGTTTCTCAAGGGTAAAATGATAATTGCACATTAGATTTTTTACGTAGAAGGTAGGCAGTTTTCAAGTTTTAACAGTGTACAACAGTATGGGTTCCTCCAATGCTATAGGAAAAATCATTTTCGATGAAGAAAAATTCAATTTTTAATTTTGTAAATATTTATGAAAATGCCATTGGACATTACGACATTTTGTTTTGCAATTTTTTTCTCCAACTTAAGATGTTCAGAAAAATAGCGTAACAACTTCGAATATTCTTAGACACACTAAAGAAGATAACTAGGTGATTGGAAAGGTCAAATATATCCTCGGTGAGATGTGAGATGTATAAAATTTTTGAAAAATAATACAAAAAGTTGACTTTTACCTCCTAGGTCAAAATTTGTCCTAGATGTTTAGAAGTCTAATCCTCCATAACAGGAAAAATTTCACTAGGTAAAAGTTGCTCTTATTTTTACTAAGAATACATCTACATACATACTACATATAAAAACTCGCCTCACATAAGTCTACAACTAGGCAAATCTAAGGCTAGTCATTACAAGCTCTTCCCCTCTTAAATAAATTTTGTCCTCAAAATTTTACTCAGGAGGTTTTTTCTGGTTCCCATGTCTTCTCTTCAATACTTGTACTTCTCCATAATATTTTCACCATGGGAATTGTCTTACCTCGTAGTACTCAATCGTTGATAGTCAAGAATCTTCATCGGTTGTACCTTGTAACTTAAATCTTCCTTAAGTTCAATTGGTGGTGCTTCTAATATATACGAGGGATCAGGTTTATATTCTCGAAGCAGTAGGAATCTTTTTAACTTTGATGATAGCCATAGGTGTCACGCCCCAACCCGAGGACTCGGCCACGTGACAACCGCCGTATCACCTCGAGATGCGTGCCTCGTAAGGCGGGCTATCCAAGATGGTACAAGTCATAAATAAGGGGTACTCAAGCAATAATCGAAAACATATAAGAAAATAATATAGAAAGTATCATAAGATATTTATATAATATAAGTGACACATTTTACGACGTAAACATACAGCAGAAAGAAATAATAATATAATAATATGCAATACTATTCCAAAGCCAGGATTCACAAGGGATCTAGGTGGAACCTACAAAATCGTGTACGTTGGTGATATACTAGGATCACTGTCCACCGAGATGCCTGTCGTCCGTAGCCTGATGACATGACAAAATAAGTGAATGGTGTGAGAACAAATATATATGTATCCAGTGAGGGGCCCGGTTATAATGACCGATCACCTCAGGCTGGGGACAGGAAATAATCCAAAACTTATCTTAAAAACCATTTTATGAAATCATATGAAATCCCAAGCTAAAACAAATAACAAATCTCATAAATGGGCTAGCATATGAAATCGTCCCAAAATTACACCCGTGCATTTGGATGCCCCCACTTGGCCGTCAAGGGCTAATCTCATATCTCAAAACCATTTTTCTTTTATTCTTTGGCCCGTTCCCTTGACATTGCCATCTCTGTGGTGGAACACAGCTACATCGAGCCCTAGCAAGCTTCACTGTGCGCCTCTCCCAGGGTTTCGCACTCACTGTGCCCTTCAAAAGGAAGTCCACAGCCACTTAGTCGGTGGCATGCCTCTCACTCGATCCACACACTCCCTCTAATCGAAGCATCGAGGACCTCTCAGTCGCTCAACTCCCATAGGTCATAACATCAATAAAACATAATAATAATATTTCATATATTCTTTTGAAAACCCACCCTTAAATCCATTTCTAAACTTATGTATAAGGGTGGACAATCCATATCCTAAAACATTATAAGCAATAAGAAAACGGTTGACCCTCAGTGGCCAACCACTATAATCCAAGCCACTCACAAGTACGGGAGATTTGTATACTCCCAAATATACCTCTCAAATGCCTTAGCTCGATTGGTACTGCCTGATCTCATATAATCACGTACCTAAATAATCAAATTGAAATCTAATTTGATTAATAAAGGCACTCGACTAATAATCAAACATCACAACATGACCTAATTAGGGTTTCTAGGATCTAGGAACTAAATTGGACAAGTCCGGAAATCAATTATGGTCGATTGGGGTCTAAGGTTGTAAATAACCAAAACAGCCCTACTACAGTGCAGGTCCGGCACGACCAAGGCTCACTCCCACGCGGGAGTGGCCGATTTAGGGAAATTTCCCCAAATTTGGTGAGTCCGACGCCGAACATGCTCTTTTTCAGGCCGAGAATCGGCCTCCCATCTTTCCAAGCTCGGTTTGAGCTCAATTCAACACCAATCAACACGAAATTCAGAACATAAGCACTTCAACAGTTAAACTAAAGGATCACAGCTTCAAAAACTAAATTAAACAGTTAGACATGCACGAAATTCGAATAAAAAAATCTAAGGGTGTAAGTGTTCTTGAGCAAAAATGGATTTTGATATTCAATTCAACATTTCTCTCAGCTCATTCAACGAAATTAAGCAAGTAAGCAATAAAATTGAAGTTAAAGAGTCTAGAACAACATACCAAGAAATCAGCCAAAGCCTATAGTTGGATTAAAAGATATGGGCCGAAGAACACAATGACTCCAAATTGGCAAATTTGAAGATTTGAAGAAAACTTGATGAATTTGATGTTATTGATCTTCTTGGAGGCTAAAGAAGTTGTTGATGATGATTATTGAAGTGTGTGAAGAGGGATTGAAGAGTTGAAATTGGTGGAATTTTGAGAGAATTCGGATGAATGGAAGAGAAGAAGAAAAACAATGAAAATTGGGGTCTCGGGTTTTATTCAAAGGGTCCGGCTCCGGAGTCAACCAATTTGTATTGACTTTTAGTCAACTCGGCCCCATTTACATCGATTTTTGAACCCAATAGGCCCAATCAGACAATAAATTAAGGCTTATAAGCTCAAAATTGAGCTAAAAGAAGTTCAAAATGTCCAAAGTAAGTTCCAATTCATCACTTAGCTTACAACTATATATACAATTTCACAACTTGACACATGCGGACTAGGTCTAGGCGTGTCAATAGGTTTATAGTTTCACAAAATTAATCAATTATTTCAACCTCTCAAATTTGAATTTTATTATTCTCTTTAATGACTCTACAATTCATCTTGATCAACTTATAGTTCTTAATTCATAATCCATGTGACTCCAAATGAATTTTTCAACTAATCTAGGAATTCTTCAATTAACTTTTTTCATTAATGAAAAATTTCATATTTAAATTTGTCTCAATTCCCATACATGAAAGTTTTTGCACAACCTTTCCTTATCTTTCATTTTTCCTTACTCGAGATTTATTCAAAGGCTCCATGTCATTACACAAGCATTTATAACCCAATGTTCTACCACTTTTGGTATTTATCATTCTTTCTCCTTTCAAGACAATCTTATCAGCTCTTTTTTGCTCTTTTAGAGCCAATTCCAAATCTTTAAGTCTACCACAAGAAATTTTACAATTTAATTTTTTTGACACATTTACTATCAAAACACACATCTTTTCTCTATCTTATCTTCAATCGATTACACATTTTCTAACAATTCCGCATATGCACTATTCTTTATCATTCATACATTTGACTTTATCTTCACCAAGTCATATATCTTGGCTTTACTTAGCAAAACTTTGATATGCTTAAACACTCATTTTTAACATCAGTCATTGGTAGTGTTGTTAATCTAATGGAGAAACAATAGAATGAGTTCAACGATTTAAGGGTGAGTAAATACTAGACTCAACCCTCTATGGTCAATTTCCAAAGGTTCCCAACATTCACTTGGCCACTTTGGCTATCAAAACTTTTCCACTTAACTTCACTTAGCTACCTTTTTCTCTTCACTTAGATTTCATATCCTCTTTGTCTCATAAGTGTATCACACTCAATTCATAATCATCAATTTATTCACTTAAATCTTTACTTCCATCATCCATCGCATATTCATTTTTCTACCAAATTTATCTTGTTTGCACATTCATGTATGATTCATGATAGGTGTAATTTACACCTATATTATGGACTATAGTAGATTGCTTTTGATATATTTTATTTGTAATTTATGGTCTAAATTATATAATTTTATCTCACTTAGCTATTGTTTTGTTTTATAGGAGATTTCATATAAATTGAAGGAATTAGAGAGCAAACAAGGGCTAAAAGGTGGTGTGAGCATTCAAAAGTCTAATTAAGCAAGATGAGAAAGCCACGTGGAGGCCAAACAAAAAGCAAGAAGCAAGTCAGCCACATATTTGGGCTTATTTGGTGAAGGTGACGTGGGAAGGCATTTGGAGAAGCACAAATTGAAGCAGAATTTTAGGAAGTGAATCGAGAAGAAACGGTCCCATACCATGACATAAACGGCGCCGTCTGTTATTTTAGCAAAATCTGCAGTACGCCTCGGATTTGATACAGCCCCGAAACACTAGTGAAGTGGCGCCGTTTCTTGCCTGATTACTAAGCTTTTACACGCCGAATATTGGACCTAACAGTTGGGCTTTGGACTCATGTGTTTTATTTTAATTAAAAGTCTAACTAGCATTAGAATTCTTATTCCTTGAGTTATGTAAATACCCTAGTTAGCTAGTATAAATACATTATTTAGGGGAGACTTTTAGGAGGAAGATTTTGGAGAGCAAGAGCTCAAGGGAGCAAACTTTGTCTTCTTTGGGAGATTTTCTTATCTTTATTTTCTTCTTTAATGCATTTATTTATTTTCTTTATCTTTAGTAGTTAAATTCCTTGTTGGGGATTTGGGTAGATCTTCTAGGGATTTTAATTTAATTATTGTATGAATTGGTTTTCTAGGGGTTAAATCTATTTTCTTTGTACTTAATTCCGTTATATGCCTGATCACCATATAATAGGTCTTTGGAATTGTATGAAGGACTGAGAGGTGAAGTATAATTCGTGCTCTAGGAATATAGACACAATCTAATTGGATACGAGAGTAATTCAGTTTATTGTGATAACCATAATTAAATTAGTTTCGGGAGAACCTGATTTAATTATTAATCCTAGGATCTTAATGTTCTTAGCTAATTAGTTTATGCACTGAGAGGTGGTAATCACTTAGTTAGGAAAGCTTAGGATGATCTGAGAGGGCTCCTCAGTAGATTAGAGATTGTTATTTTAGCCCTGTTAACTAAATTCATGCATAATTGAATTAAATACCTAGAAGAGAAGCCTAAACCCTAACGCTTTTAATATTGATTTTCTCTTTAATTATTTGCTATTGTTCTTTTGTTAATTAGATTATATTATAATTTCTTGCTTTTATTCTTTACTCTTATTAAAATTAGTTTTTCTCTTTTATTAAACTCTACTAGAATTAGGATTTAGCAATTCACAAGTCCTCGTGGGTTCGACCTTGGAATACTCTAAGCTATATTACTTGATTTCGTACTCTTGCAAAAAATCCCGATCAATTCACTACTGAAGTTTTTAGAGATTATTCTTATTAAACCTCCAAACTACACTTAATCCATTTAATCTCCAATTATTGTACTCTATCAGTCTAGTGCCAGTTTTGGACTTGTCCAACCCGGTTCCTGATAAGCGATCCTCTACCTTACAATATTCAATTGCCTTCGTGGCCCATCCTTTTCAAGTGCACATCATCAAATGTCATCTTACATCAATTCTACAATAATTCGTTACTCACATTTATTCATACTATCATCGCTAGTCCATATCAATTTCATTAATTCTCATTCATTCATTTCACCATTAATATTATTAATTATGTAATCTTATCTTTAGTTTTTAAATCTCTCCCTCTAATCAACTCACTTCTCTACACGTATATATCCATGACAGATCATATCATGCATCAATATTACACACTTATTATTACCAACTTCTAACATAATTGAACTTTAAGAACTCTTAAACATTGGGTTGGTTTAGGGAAAATTGACTTCCTTTTTACTTACCTCTCTTCTAAGTAAAGACAATAAATACAACCAACCTTATAGTATTCTGAACATTTCTTGATTTCTAAACATACTTCTCCATATATTCCCTTGAGATCTCTACGTATTTCAATTTATTTACAATTCTCTTACCTCCAAAAGATATACTAGGTAAAGGTGTACTTGCCATTCAAAATTGCGAACCCTAAGGAGTCTAATGGTTTTGTTCTTGAAATGGTTCACCTCTCGATTTCATTTCAAAATTTGACCCAATAAGGGTCTAAGCATTCTATTCTCCTTGTACCACAATTTCTTTCTTTGTTCCTTAAGGTCAAATATTATACTTCTCTCAGCAATGTTGACGAGTTCCATAGTAAAAGAAGTGTTAGGAACCATACAGATGTAGGGGGAAATGATAGCTTATAGGAGTGCAACGGCTTCCAATGTTGTAAGTGAGAAAACTTGTTATGGTCTTACTCATATTCTAAAATGTGTACTATACATACACTAACACTATTCGTGCTTATGAAACATCTCAAATAACGAAGAACGTATTAAATAGGGGTTTCAATAAACTAATAGAAACTATTCAAAGCCGAGTTACAAGCGATCAACAGATCTTTCTTCGAAATAGAGAAGAATATCACTTCCAAGCTCTTATCTCTTCCAACCTCCTATCGATATCGACGCGCAATGCATCAAGGTCTTGTCGTAAAGAAATGTTTTCTTGTGACTGAGAGCGGACGAATGATGGGTTGGCCTGAAGTTCAGGTGCTGAGTGATGTTGTCGTAACCTAGGTATCACCCTCGAATGCTACCAACTACCTCCTGCCATACTCATGCGGGTTGACCCTTGATGGATTGTTGCCAACCTCGGAAATGGCTTTAGCATACTCGGAATCGAAGTTTTCCTACAAAAAAAATTAAATAGATTAATTACATAATTTAGTATAAGTTAATCGGATAATCATATTGTAAAATGATTATCAAAATGAGAATAGTAAACTTAACAAAATAAACAGTTATATGTACTTAAATGATATAGTTAAATATTTTACTAAACTTAATAACTTGGTAAAATGAATTAATGACTTAAGTGTGTGTATGTGTGTGTGTGTGTGTGTGTGTGTTTGTGTGTAAGTATAATATTAAATTGTAAAATGAAATGAAATTTATATATATAAACTTATAGCAGTGGTCCTTGCACGATCCTCAGGATAAGTGCCCTCTTTAGTAGCATAAAGCCTCTTGTATAGGGGTTCGGACCAATGGAATTGAGTGGCCTTGCTGCCATCCTGGAAGACAATAGCCTTATCAGTGTTGTGATTTTCTTGTTTTGCTCACTGATTTGTCGAAAAGTCTCGTCGGTCCAATGAGCCCTTAGTCTCTACCACACCTCATCCAATATCCATGGGGGTCGCATGTTCCTACTTCGAGCATTTGTAAACTCGTGCCTAACCCAATTGCCTACAATCTTTAGAAGAATGCCTTCACGCGCTTAAGCTCCTTAGGTGGAAAGGAGTACTGTCTTTGAAAAGGAAAAACAAGAAATCATTTCATTAAAATTTTAATAAATTGAATTGCATAAACAAATAATTATGTAATAATTAAATTAACTAAACAAATAATAGTATTTAAAACTTCAAGGATAAATTGTAATAATTGACCTTACCGCCCATGAATCATACATATGATCCTAGGCCTCAGCGGGACCTTCGTCCAAGAACTCCACGACTCTCTTCAATAACCGCTGACTGTGGCCTTGATTTCCTTCTTGATGTTCTTGTTTGTGGTCTGATCACTTTGAAAGTGTGAATTAACAAAGTTAGTTAGTTTGTAATAAATTAACAAATAACCCAATATGGAAGTATGTAAAAGGTTAACATCTTACATAAGTATGGATGGCAGGAACATTGGCGTCGGCACTTCTCGATGGGATGGGCTGGGGATAGAAGGCTGGGCAGGCTGGGATGACTGTCTGGGGTCATGCTGCAGCATTGGATCAGGTGGCACAAGTCGGTATGTCAATCCAACGACAGTCAGAAGCTGCTCCTGAAATGGTCGAGGAGATGGAGATGATACTGGCCTATGTGCTAGGATGGAGGAGTATGGAGATCGGGGACCATCGGATGTGATGCCGTCTACAAGTATAAATCAATACATTAGTGTTCAATTATATTAAATGGAATCATTAAGATTAAATTGCAAGCAATAATGACTTAAATTGCAATAATAACATTTCACTGAAATAGAAAAACTAAAATTGATACATAGGCCTGTGAATGAAGGGATTCATGTATGGACGAAGGGGAGATCATGTAATGTAGAAGAACCATAGGTGGGGGTGGCGGTAATCCCACAGCAGATGGTATTCCGACTGAGTGTGAGTCGAAATGTGGTGAATGACTGTGCTTCGATGTCTATTGAGCTCGCTGGGAGCCGGACGATTGAGCTCGCTGGGACCCAGACGGGTGAGCTCGCTGGGACCCAGTCGACTGAGCACACTGGGACCTTGTCTGCTGAGACTGAGCTCAATAGGAGCCAGAGTCCTGAGATTAGTGTCGAACCTACAAATTAAAATTTAAGCTGTTAAAGTTATAAAATTATTAACTTATAAATTATTAAAACTAAACTAATTCACTTATATAATATATTCTAATAAACTTATATTAAATGATAGTAAACTTATAATATATTATACTAATAATTATATATTATAATATAATAAACTTATATTATATTCTACTAATCAAAGTAATATAATATATTAAACTATAATTTATAACACAAGTAATAATTGACATAAATAAACCTATATAATAAACTAAATTAAATTATCTTATATATTAAACTTATATAACCTTATATATTAACTAAATTAACTAAATTTAACATAAACTAAATTAGATTATATATTAAACTTATATATCAACATATATTAAACTTATATATACTTATATTATAACTAAATTAACTTATATATTAAACGTATATATTAACATTTATTAAAATTATATAAATTATATATTAACTAAATTTAACATAAACTAAATTAACTAAATTCAAAACTTATATTCTTTTCTATATTACACTTATATAAACTTATTAAAATTATATATTAATTAAATTAACTAAATTTAACATCAACTAATATAACTTATATTTTAAACAAATATTAAACATATATTACAATTAATTAAACTAAATTAAATTAATTAACATCAACTAAATTTAACATAAACTAAATTTAAATTAATTAAACAAACCATTTAACTGCTTGAAATAACCTGCCGGAATAGGGTCGTCGAAAAGGTTTGGGAAGGTTTGGGTTTTTTAGATGAAAGGAGAAAAGAGGAGAAGAAGGAGAGAGAAGGGAAGAGGAGAGATGACAAAGTGCCAAAAAAGGGCACCGGACTCGATCTAGGGATGGCGTCAGCATCGTGGCTAGCAAAAATCAGAGGTGGTGGCACGGGGAAAGGTGAAGAAGAAGAAGAGAGAAATGAGGGGGAAGAAATCTGGTCCTGATAATTAAAGAGGATTTGGCGTGGCTTTAAGGACGAACAACATAGGGACGGAAAATTAAAAATCTGTCCCTAAGTCCGTCCCTAACACAATGCACTTGGAGACAGCTGGGCCCAACTCGAAATTTCAAAAGCACATAGATTAGAGACACATTTAGGGACGGAATGTATAAGGCCGACCTTAGGGACAGAAAACTCTAAATCTATCCCTAAGATGTTGGAGATGGGCACAGCTGGGTCCAACTCCAAATATCAAAAAGCGAAATATTTAAGGATGGAATTAGGGATGGTTTTTCAAATTTTCGTTCCTAATGTCGTCCCTATTTTATGTCAGGCTATACATGGGCGGGAAAATTTTGCGCTCAAGGGGTTTTCATGTTGGCACAGATATAGGATATAGGGACAGACCGTCCTTATATCTGTCCCTATTTGCAATAGATTTAGGGACGGATTTTGCCTCCTTAGGTCCGAATTTAGTTTTTCTTCTTAACCTAAACCTACAAATTAAAATTTAGGCCCTAAATCAAACCGTAATTGCACTCAAACATGTGCAATTATGAATAAAAATACATTATATAGCTTCTTGAAATCAAATATTGACAATGATTCAATTCGTAGCATATCAAAACTAATAATATCTATTCTTTTGAGTCACCATCATAACGCTAGCTAAAATTCGTTTGGATTACAACCATCATCATCTTCGTTGTCATCTGAACAACTGGATGATTCAGCTAAATTGAACTTATCCTCTGATTCGTCGATTTCTTCGATTGGTCGAAGCTTACCTAAGTCCACAGTCAAGTTGATGCCAGCCATGTCAAACAATTGTATTGCATTTGTATTAACGGTAACGGCTAGGGATTGCACAATTTCCTCAATTTGGTATGGAGCATTGTCATCAGCCTCTACATTCACAATCTGAACAACTCTCTTCGATTTGGTTTCGCAAACCACTAACCAATTAGCTTTGTCCATGCTAGTGCCCGGATAATCACATAAGTAGACTTGAATGGCTTGTTGTGCTAGAACAAATGGATCATATTTCTGGTATATCTTTTGTCGGTGAACATCAACTAGCCTGAAATCTTGATGTATCTTCATTTCATGTACAGGGTCAAACGAATCACACTCAAATAGAACAACAGTGGCCATGGAGTCTGAACTATTATACTCAAGGACTAAAACATCTTTTAGTGATCCATAATAACTCCTAGATGGATCGTTCGAGTTCACAAACACCCCCAGTTCATTGTGGCCTTTTCGGCTCCACATTGAATAGTGTGGAAGTTATACCCGTTAATAAACACACCAGGCCATGATGTTGCCTTTCTCGAGGGTCCCCAAGCTGAGAGCATCAGAATTGGCAAAGCATCAATATGCTTAGCTCGATTAGCTGGGATATCAAGCTACAAGTCATAAAATTCATTATAATTATCATTTAAAGAATTCAAGTTTCATGCATTACAATGGATAATTATTGTAATTCAAGTTTCATGATATATATTTATATTTTTTTTACTTACATACTACTTAAACCAATTAAAAAAATAGGCATCGATCAATTCATCAATGGCACCCTGATCATACCCAGCATTACGATAATACTGGATAAAAACCCTATTCCAAACGATGCAACTTACGTTCCACCAACAATAATAAAATAAAAAATAAAATATATCAACTCAAATTGACTTACTCAATGATTGGTTGCACTTCTGGACAATTTCGCAAAACATACATATGTGCAACGTGTTGCTCTCTCTCACCCAGCCATGTAGTATTATCTTTACCCTGAAATCGAGTTGGATAGTTAAAAATTAAGTAGGGTGGGAGAGTGGAATTGTTCAACCTTCATCGTTACGCCTAGGTCTCCTAATATGACTATAGACATTCAAATCACATAAGTAATTTTGTGCAAAGTAATTGATTTCTTGTGCGGTGTAAGCTTCACAGATTGAGCCCTCAATGTGAGCCTTATTACGAATTATTTTCTTCAATTTGTGAAGGAACCTATATTCATATGGTAGCTCAATTAGAGAAGTATGTACGCCATGTAAATATAATTCAACTAGCATAAATATGAGTGCCTATATAAATTAATACAAATCGAATATAATTTTTTTACCTTTCAAAAGGATACATCCATCTGAATTGAACGGGACCTTCAATTAATGCTTCGTATGGTAAGTGAACAATGACGTGTTCCATTGGATCGAACGTGACTGGAGGAAAAACCTTTTCCAAGTTACATAGTGTGAGTGGAACATTGTCGTTTAAATCTCGAACCTTCCCTAACTCCAACATACTTAAACATATGCATCGGAAGAATAGGCTAAGTTCTGTCAAAAATTTCCATACATTAAGAGGCAACATCTCTCTAAATGCGATTAGTAGTAATCTTTGCATAAAGACATAGCAATCGTGACTCTTCATGCCATAAACTTTCTCTTTATTAATGTCAATGCATCTCCCAATATTTGATGCATACCCATCTGGAAACTTCAAGTTCCTAAGCCATCCCAAAATAGTTGTTTTATGGGGTTTTATTAAAGTGTAAATGGCTTTAGGTTTGGTGCGCTGCTCATTTTCAAGATCAACTGCAATTGAACTTCGAGAACATAGAACACTGATGTCTTTTCTTGCATTCAAAGTGTCCTTTGATTTCCCACTTAAATCCATAATAGTTCCAAAAACTATGTCAAGCACATTCTTCTCAATAGGCATAACATCAATGTCATGGCAGATCAAATTTATTTTCTAGTAAGGAAGATCCCAAAAAATACTTCATTTTGTCCATTTGTAATTAGTGCCGTAATAATCAGGCATATGAATCGGATCATCCATCACAGTAGGCAAATGCCAAACTTATACATATATTTCTTCTTCTGTCAACCTCGATGGTGCAGCCATCCTCTCAACCCAACCACGATGGAAAGATTTCTTGTCCTTTCTATACGGATGATCAGAGTGAAAGAATGACCCATGACAATCAAAATAAGTCGCTTTCCTACTATGTGAAAGCGGGAATACTCTATTCTCCTACATACATATAGGGCAACCTAGAACTCCGATAGTACTCCACTCGGATAACATGCCATAAGTAGGAAAATCATTAATAGTCCACATAAGAACAGCCCTCATGCAAAAATACTCATTCCTCGAAACATCATATGTTGAAATCCCATCTTCTCATAATTACTTCAACTCATCAATCAGAGATTGTAAGAAAATATCTATGTTTTCTTTGGATTTTTCAGACTAGGACAAATCAATGTTAAGAACATATAAAACTCTTCATGCACATACCCATAGCAAGGTTGTAAGGAGCTACAACAACTGGCCAGCAAGAATAAGTCTTTCCCAACTGGTCATGCAGTGCAAAACCATCTGCGCATAGTCCCAATCTAACATTTCTAGCCTCTGAACCAAAATTAGGATACGTTCTATCAAAATGTTTCCATGCCTCAGCATCAGACAAATGGCACATAACCCCATCTTGAGCTTCATGTGTAGCATGCCAAGTCATATGTTTTGTTGTGGCAGAGGTATGGTACAATCACTGTAATCAATGAGTCAATGGCAAGTATCTCAAAATGGCAGTTGGAATCCTTTTACGAGTTCTGTCCCCATGTTGACCAATGTCTTTAAATCTAGGTTCACCACAAAATCTACAGCAATCAGAGTTAGAATGTTCCTTCCAATATAGCATGCATCCATTCTTAAAAGCATCAATCTTTATAACCTGTAAACCCAAATCATTGATGGTCTTCTGGTAAAACTTTCTTGAGGGCTTTACAAAAAAAACCAAATGCACATTCAGACAAGTACTTCCCACTTAACAAAGTCGAAACAAAGGACAACTTTGGACTCACTAGAGCCCTCAAACAAAGGCTGGTCAGCATTTTTCACGAAGTCAAACCATCTATCATCTAAATGTGTCATATGTTGGCCTGTAAAAGGATCTTATTCATACCCAAACTCATCTGTTGCTTCCCCACTGGGTCCAGCTTCATTTTCATTATGATGGACAAAACTCGACCGTACAACATCAAACATTATACGCTGATCCCATGTCATATCTTCATATCACCCCAGTTTGCTATCTTAACTGGTGATGGTGCTTGTTCTTGCTGTTGCTCATTACTTTCAATTCTGCACAGTAGTTCACCATGGCTTACCCAGTTACAATAATGCTCCTTAAAGCCATAGCGAATTAGATGATGTGCAACCTTAACTGGTAAAAAGAATGACATATTCTTGCAATCTGTGCAGGGACAACAAACTTTTTCTTCATCTTTCCATGAGGCATCCTGACTCGATGCCTAACTAATGAATTCTCCAACACCGGCCATAAACTGTTTTTTCACACCTTTTTGTCTCAGTTTCTTCCGATTATACATCAATTGTCGGCTGTTAATCAATTCATCCATTTTCCTACATAAATATTTTAAATTAGTTCTATTAATATTCCAAAATATAATCGCTACTGTTAATAATTGAATCAAGCCTATATTCAAATACTTTAAATATTTTCTGACAGTTTTCAACACAATTACATTTGGTATACAATTAAAGTAGGTTAACAACTAGGACAACAACCAAATTAATTGCTATCGGTGAATATATATTAAGATTTGCGTCATAACATTCCGATTAAATGAGTTTCACCTAACAACTCAATGCATTTTTACATACCTCAAAAATTTTACGTCCTTAATGTAATTATTTTCATAATAATAAAATTATACAAATGCATCACAATCAACATCAAGCTCAAAACAATAGCCAAAACTGATATATATTAATATTAATATTACAATTACACATAATACAATTAGAAATAACTCAACATTATGTCATATGATTATTATGATTAATTAATATTAATTAAAAAAATGCAACACAACCAACACAAACCCTAAACATTAAAGATCTAACAATATAATTTAACACTAATGCAAGCAACAAAATAACAAAATAATCATTAAAGTCTAAAAAAAATAACCCAAAACCCAAATTCTAGCATATGTTAATCATCAAAATGAAATCATATATAAAGAGATTCGAAGATATTACTTTGATTTCCACCGAAATCCACAAAAACTTGAACTTCTCTAATGTTTTCTTAGGAAAATGAGAGAAACTAAAGAAGAAAGAAGAAGGAAAATAGAGTGGGAGGCAGAGACAGCAGAACCCTAAAAAACATGGCCAGCATTTTGGCTGGCAAATTATAATAGTTTAGAAATGGATTTTTTTCGTCCCTAAATCTGTCCTTAAAACATAAGGCCGGAATCATATGTATTCTGGTCTCTCTTTCTGTCCCTAATATTTGTCCCCAAAGGCATTTGTCCATAAATCCGTTTGGCACAGAAACCTTGTCTGTCACAAATTTTGTTGCGCTGGTGACTAGGGACAGATTTTGGCACGGCATTTAATTTCCGTCATAAATTCTGTCCCTATTTTTCGTCGCTATACGGCTCTTTTCTTGCAGTGTAATGTTACTAATTCCAAAATGCATGACCTTAGTCCTCAGGGCGCATATATATAGGGGTTGAATAAAGACAAGTGTATTGGGACTGAAAAAAAGAAAATTGGTGTAATGTAACAAGAAAAGTGTCACACCCCGACCCGCCCGAGTCGGCCACGTGGCAACCGCCACACTACCTCTAAGTACGTACCGGTCGGTCAAGCACCAGAAGCACCGCAAGGCATTGAAATGGATACCATCGCTGCAAAACAGCTAAAACTTTAACTAAAAATCTTTAATAAAATGATAAACTTAAAAGCAATACCAGTGGATTAATTTAAAAAGGAAACCTACACAACGGAAACCGCTAAGCCTATGCCACCGACGTCTCCTAATGAGCCTCTGATCTATCTGCTGACCCCGTATGCGGATCTGTATCCACCCACATTGGATACAAGTAAGTGACAGAGGTTCAATGAATCTCCATCGGGGTTAGGGAAAACAGGGGCAATCTAAAATAAAATAATAATAAAATAAATAAATTTGTTTTCAAAATCTCTTTAATAATTCTCCAAATGAGAATTATATTTAAAACATTTAGAATAAAAATATACTAAACGGGCTGACATCTAATACACTGAAGGCACGACTGGCTGGTCGTATGCCTTACTGCACCGAGGGCTATCTCTTTTCTCTTTAAATTCATTTTCTCTTTCTCTAGCCCGTCCCCTTGGTGGTGCCCATCGTTGTGGTGGAACACAGCTACTTTGAGACTTGGTGAGCTTCCCTACGCGCCTCTCCCAGAGTCTCTGCTCACCATGCCACTCAATAGGAGGTCCAGGGCTGAGTCTCATGCATGTTCTCAACTCGGTTCACGCTCTCGCATATTGGAGCACCGAGGAACCTACTCAGTCGCTCATCTCGCATCCATCCATATATTATCATATATATATATATATATATTTAAGGCATTTAAACACACACACAAGTATTTATACTTTAAAATCATCCCACCCTCTAAGTGGACGTATCACAAAATAAAAAGTGTGTGTTGTGGATTACCCTTATCCCAAAACAGTTGTAAAACCTTTTGAAACAATTTAAATTTTTAAAACATTTAAAAATGTTTGTCCCTAGTGGCTAAGCACTGAAAACAAGGCCACTCACAGTATTGGGAGGTTCGTATACTCCCAAGCGCTCCATGTAACTTTAACCTCCGGTGCATCGCCGCATTGGATTCACTCGGAGTCCTAATACACGGAAAAATGTTAGCATTCATAATCGAAGTATGAATGCACCTATGAGGTTCTAGTATGACCTAAGACTAGGCTTGTATATGATCTGGGGCTTAGAAAAGTGTCCTGGAGGTTCCGGGGTAAAAATCGAACACTTAACAAAAAATTACCAAAATACCTCTGGGGTCCCGTGGGCCCCACACCCGAACTGGGCTGGACCCCACTAGGGTTTGGGGCCTGAAAGGCCACCGACGCAGGTTTAGGCCAAGTTCTAAGTGGAATTGAGCCTAAAAACCACTCCCACGAGATATTTATATATTATATTAATATAATATAAAAATATCTAAACAGAGACTTGGTCGGTCCCTTCCCCGTTTTTGCACCCGTTTCTTCTCCTTTCCACGTACAAATTTAGACAGGCGATCCTCATGGCATCCATGATGGATTCACCTAAGCAGAAACAAGAAACACCGGTCCAATCTCCGTAGATCTGAGATCTAAACTTAAATTGACCAAACTCAGATCTACTATAAATCGGTGCACGAAAATACGTGAAAACGGAGTATGACGTAGATTAAAATGAGTATGATAACATACTAAAAACTCACCTTATTTCGCCAGCCCAATATCCATAGATCTAAGTTTTAAATTTAAATTGACCAAAAATTTTAAACTCAGATTTACGCAGAACCAATCCATGGAAATACTTGAAAACTTAATATAACATAGATCGAAGTGAATAGAATAACGTATTAGAAACTCACCTTGTTTTGTCGGTTGTTTGTCCGGATCTGCCAATTGTACAAAATGCCTCCGTTTGGCTCCAGAGAGAAAAAAGAGAAAAAGAAAGAAAAAATAAAAAAGAAAAAGAGAAATAAGGAAAAGCTTCAACTTTCCTCTATTTATAGAGGAGCCCGACATCGGGTCTACTTGGGCCCCGGGTCAAACTTTTTTTCCCTTTTCAACTTTCTTCCATTTTCACCCGTTGGTTAAATCCTTTGATTTCTTGTGCTAACGGGGCCCCATAATTAACTGTTAGGGACTTAATAGGAGGTCTTTTTAGTATTTACTAAGTTCCATGCATGGTTAATTACTTTATCCTCCAACACCGTCTTATCCTAATTTTCACATCTCTTCTTAATTAGACACATCCGGACCGACGTATTGTCCACTTAATACGCCGTCTTATACTATTCCGTTTATACGAAAAAGTCGTATTAGATCCGGGTATGTCAAATAGTATTGTTAAGTGTATTAGTTGACAAATTTCCACTTTGATGTATTGATTTTACTATGAGATATCCTTTATACCCTTAGTTAGGACTAATCATATACTTTTTTTTTATTTTGTTTGTTGGACTTTATACATACAAATTTTTTTTTGGTGAAATAACTTACATTTTTTTAAAGGTAAGTCCAAGGCCTTTGAGTGCCGCGTGGTACTATCCGATGGGGACATCTACTTTTTATATTTTTTTTCGTTTTTAACCTTACCATTTTTTTTCTTTTTGATATTTTTTCTTTCTTTTTTTCTTTTTGACCACGTGGCACTATCCCATTGACCATTTTTTCTTGTTTTTGTCAGTAACTTTTCTTTAAAAAAGTATTTTGGTCATTTTCAGTTTTTAAGAATGATGTTTGTTAAAAATAAAAAAAGTTAAAACTTTTTGAAAATTATGGAAATGCCCTATTGGGAGGTTTTCTTTCTTTCTTCCTTTTTTGGATTTTTTTTCATGCCATGTCAAGTAATTATTGGTTATTTTGTAAAAAAAAAACATTTTTATTAAATTCCCTAAACATTAAAAATAAAATATTTTATTTTTTTTTACAAAACAATCAATAATTACTTGACATGGCATAAAAAATAATAAAGAAAAAAAAAAGAAAAACCCTTCCAATTTTTGTAATTTTCAAGAAATTATTTTAAGTATTTTTTAAACAAAACATCATAATTAAAAAAAGGGCCAAAAATATAAAAAATGACTAACCAGAAAGATCCATCAATGATAAAAATATAATATTTAAAATTTTAAAAATTTAAAAAATGATATACCCCAATGACGTGCATGGTGCCATGTGGCACTCAAAGATCCTTGGATAAATTAGATCTCACCCCAACAAACAAAATAAAAAAATTGGTCATTTTAAGTAAGGGTAAAAAAGACCATTCATAGTAATACCAATACACCAAAGTGGAAATTTGTCACTCAATACACTTGACTTTACTTTTATTGTCACCAAATTTTCTTTGTCTCACTCCCAATACACTTGCCTATATTTAACCCTATGTATAGTCCTCATCCCCAAATGAATCCCTTAATCTTCACAGGTGAATGATCCCCAACATCCTTTAATCATTAAATCTATATAAGAAAAAAAACAAAACAAAAAACACTTGTATAAATCCCTAAATAACTTCCTTTCCCCAAAGAAAATAATGTCAATAACCCCCAAATGCATCTCTTAATTAATTCTCAAACCTAAATAAGAAAGAAATAATTTCCACCAAAACAAATAATACTATACTCGTACAGTCTTCGTCCCCAAATAAATCCCTTAACAATATTAATGATCCCCAAATGCAAACTCTCCAAATCTAAATAAGAGAGAATTAACACTTGTATAGTCATTAATGATAGGGAGAATAAATCTAACCTAGATTATAAATCGGACCAAGCCCAAATAAAGATATGGGGTTTGACCTTGGACGAAAATAGTCCAAAGCATCCCAAGACCCATACAAGGCAAGAGAAACCATTTTGGGCAAGGTCAGGTTGCGTCAAGCCGCTCAACATCTCTAAAGCAATGAAACGTACGGTCTGCCATCATACGAGGCCTCAATTAATTTCGATTTGCTATAAAAAAGACAAATATTACTGTATTATTATTTTATTTATTTATTTATATACGATCAAAAGGGTATGCTAAAGTAGCAACTGAAAATACATAACCTGTCATTCTTTTTTTATAATATTATAAGTCTTCAATTACAAGTAAGAATTATATAGGAATCTATTATTTATGGATGTGAATTTCATGATCAACGTTCATATAATTTTTAATTGTGATTGAATAATTATAATCTTATAAAAAAAATTATAGATGACATGAATCTATAGCAATTGATGTATCGTGCAGTAAAAAAAGAAAAGCAAAACAAAAGTCAAAGTTAACAAGACAATAAAATCTATAATGATTAAATTAATATGACATAAGATCTCAACCACTACGCTACTAATGGGAGCACAGCATGTGTTAATTTATTATTCATTTATTTATTTAACAAATATTAGTTTTTAACATTTGTCTATCAATATGCTGACGTAATTTTTTTTTAATCTCCTAAATAAATAAGTTGACGTGAAGATTATAATCTCCTAAAAGATAATTATCATTATGTGTATTGGCGGTCGAATAATACCCTAATGATGTAATGAGTTAATTTTTATTCATTTTTAGTGTAATATTTAACTTAATTCCTTAGTAATATAATCTATTTTGCCAATTTTATCCATTTTATCCTTTAATTTTTCAAATAAAAAATCAACTATTTTTAAAAGAAAAAATATATTCACTCATTCTCACCATTTTATTAAAGGATAAAGTTTACATACAAAACTTAACTATTTCTTAATTCTTTGATTACTTTTTTTAATTTTTTTTTATTTTTTAATAATTTCAAACCCCCATTATAATTTCTTGTAAGAAAGAAAATAAAATTGAATTTTTAGTTAAAATAAAAACATGCATTGATAAAAAAAATTTCAATATATATGAAGCTATTATAAATAAATTTTTTTAATAAAATTTAATGTAATAGTCAAAAGGCCAAAATTTTATTTTAAAAAGAAGAGGGAATAGTTATTAAAAAAGAAAAAGAAAGGTTTAAAATGATAAAATGGGTAAAAGTATGTAAAATATATTGCACTAATAAGGAATTCAGTTGTCATTACACTAAATATGGATAAAAGTTGTTCATAACCCCATTTGGGCATTTTTAGCTCACCAGTACATTTAATGATAATTCCCCCATCTCCTAAACCTAATTACTACTACTAATTAACCCGAAGGTTTTCCATTTTAAATCAATATAATCAAAGTTCTACATTATTTTCTTCAACATTCAAAATAATTTTTCCCACCAAATTCATATATATGAAAAGTATTTGATTGAATTATTAAATCAGAAAATCACTAAGCCTAATTAGTCTACATAATATGGTAGTATACTAGGAAAATCACAACTAACACCTGTTGGGTTGAGTGGAAGGAGTTCAATGTCCTTTAAGGTTTTAGATTCGAGTTTGGTGAATGAAAAAAAAAGGTTTGGTAGAGTTTTTCCTATTTAGGGTCCGATACAACTTGAACATAATTAATTAAAAACTGTTAAACAGGTACGGATACCTGTAGTTATACAAAGCCACATCAAATCAATAGTTTAATGAATTTTTTTTCTCTCGTTTCTGAATAATAATCGTTTAAAATTATTACACAAGAATTAAAAAAGGTAATAAGTCTTCTAAAATCTAGATAAAACATTAAACTAAATTATCATTTTCTTGAGATTATAAATTACTTAAAAATTTATTAAAGCAACTTAAAAATAGTGGAGAAAGAGAATGATAAAATTGGTTAAAAAAGTAATCAATACCATCTTGATTTTGTAAAACGACAACTGATATAGAACAAAAAATTCTCTCTAAAATGACTATTATTAAAAAACAGAAGGAGTATGAGCTTTCATCAATATAGCTAGATTTTATAGTAGCCACTAGTAAAATTAATTTTGTCCTCACTTCCACAGTAGCTGGTCTATAAATGGGATAATTAGCGCCATTCTCTTGCAGCACAGCTTCAATTTGTTAGCTAATACTATATTCCAAGGGAAACCAAAAAGAATGTCTTCGTTAACAGGAAAACTGGAGGCTGACTTGGAGATCAGTGCTTCTGCCATAAATTTTTATGAAATGTTTTGCAACACACCAAGCCAGCTAACCAGCATCTGCCCCGGTATCATTCTGTCATGTAATTTACTTGAGGGCGAGTGGGGAATTTTGGGTTCAATCACCCAATGGACTTATGTTCTTGGTAAGTCAAACCAAGCAGAAAGTTATAGATCATTTTCTTTATTTTTGTTTGAATAAATTAAATTTGGATGGACAGATTATTTTTGTTTGAATAAATCCAATTAATATCAGATTTGTAATTTACTGATAATTTTGGATATAATTAATGTTTGGCTGAAACATTTTTAGGTGGGGAAACTAAAGTTGCAAATCTGATAATCGAAGCAGCAGATTCCACTAACAACTCCATCATTTTCCGTGTGCTTGAAGGGGACCTCATGCTTCAATTTAGCTTCTTCAAAATCACAATTGTAGCGACTCAAAACGACGAGGGCAGTCTAGTGAGCTTGACTTTGGAATATATAAAGCTGAGTCTCGATGTTGAAGATCCGCAGACACTGCTTGAGCTGGGAATCCAAGTCTTCAAATTGCTTGATGCATACCTTATCGCCCAAGCATAAATTAATTAAAGTCCAATTGAGTAATATATGGACCAAATAAAAAGCTGTTTTATCGATAAACAGCTGTCTTGTTATATAATAGTGTGTGTTTGGATATGAAGCTTTTACATTATGTTGTTGCTTGTATTTTCCTTTTCTATGTATATTTGAAGCAATAAATAAATAAAATCACTTCTCGTGAGTTGACATTTATTTATTGTTGGAATTAAGAAGTATAGGTGATCATGGGCCGAGCCGGATTTTGGCTTGAGAAAAACATGAATTTGGTTTGTCTAGATCCGATCCGGCCCGACAATTCGGGCATGCTCATTTATCCGAGGTTCGCACAGATTTGAATATGGTTGTCCAAGGCCCAAACAAAAGCCACCCAAATTTTTTTACTTTATATGTAAATTAAAAAATAATAATTATATAATTATTTTAAAAAAACAAGAACTATTATAGAATAATCTTTAGAATTATTTAAGATTATATTTTTCTTTAAAACTATTTCTAACATGTAATATTTAAAATACTAATCTTATATACATAAATAATATTTTGGAAACTAAAAATATTAAAATTATATCATATGTAAATACGAACCGGGTCGAGCCAGGCCCCACTCAGGCTTCAAAGCCTAAGACCAAGGCCTAACTCGTTTTCGAATCGGGCCTCTTTTCTTATCTAAGGCCCGATCTTCGGACCTAATATTTTTTTTCAAGTCTTCCTAAATTTCAAACGGATCTTCGGACTTGAACAGGTGACTCGGTCTTTAAATAGATCTATTAAGGAGGGAAAGATAGCTATTTTATTGATGAAAAGATCAACTTACGAGTGACCAACTCACTAACTTAACTTACTTTCTTCTACATACTCATCACAACCCGAGCACATCTATTTATAGTTGCATTAACCGACTTGAAAAGCTCTAGAATGTTAGCGAATTACGAGAGCATTTAATGCTAAATGGATAACTTTTCTACCTTAGCTAAAAGAAATGCTTCTAACCATTTTAGCTAAGTAAACTAGCCGGTAGAGGTGGCAAAATAAAACTGAACCTAAAAATCTGTCCGAACCCAAACTCGAACCCGATCATATCCAATTTGACAAAAAAAGTCAACTCGAACTCGCTCAAGCCTGAACATAAAGATACCCAAATCTGAAATTACCCGAATCTGACAAGACCCGAGCCCAAACCCGACCTGAACTCGAGCCCGACTTAAACCTGAACTTGAATTTAATATTAGAAAAAAGTAGTTTTATAATATTTTTTACAATATTTTCTATAAGATCAAAATTTTAATTTTAATAATCATAATTGTTTAAAATAATGTATTCTCTTTTTTCCTTTCTTAATATTATTATTCGTAAATGTGTCATATCTGTTATATACGATTAAATTTATTAATATAAAAATACTAATTATTTAATGAATTTTAGTTCAATATATAAATAATAGTTAAATTAGTTAGTAACATATTCCATAAAACATATAACTAGTATTAATATTTATCTAATTTATAAAGTGTAAGTGGCACGTTTTACGATGTAAACAAAAGTGAATGGTGTGAGTACAAATATATATGTACCCAGTGAGGGATCCGGTTATAATGACCAATCATTTCAGGCTGGGGATATGAAATAATCTAAAATTCATTTGCTAAAATCATTTAGTAAAATCATATGAAATCCCACACCAAAACAAAGATCAAATGTAATATTCATAAATGGGCTGGCATCTGAAATCGTCCCAAAAGTACACTCACACACTTAGGTACCTGTTAGACCGTCAAGGGCTATCTCATAATTCAAATCCTTTATCTTCATTCATTGGCCCGTTCCCTAGACGTTAGCTTTGCTGTGGTGGAACACAACAAACTGGAGCCCTGGCGAGCTTCCCTACGTGCCTCTCCCAGGGTCTCGTCTCACCGTGCCCCTCGATAGGTGATCCACGGCTGAGCCTCATGCATGCTCTCCAACTTAGTCCACGCTCCCGCATATATTGGAGCACCGAGGAGCCCACTCAATAACTCTCAGGGGTATCGTACCCTCAATAATTATGATAACAATATTTCATATCTTCTATTGAAAGTCCCACCCTTAAAATACTTTTATAAACTCGTGTGTGAAGGTGGACAATTCATACCCTAAAACATTGTAAACATTTAATAAAGCAATTAGAAAACGGTGGACCCTCAATGGTCAACCACTATAATCCAAGCCACTCACAAGTAGGGAGAGTTGTATACTCCCAATTTACCCCTCGAATGCCTTAGCTCAAATGCTACCGATCCAAATCTCATACAATCACGTACCTAAATAATCAAATTAAAATCTAATTTGATTAATAAAGGCATTCGACTAACAATCACACTACATAACAAAACCTAATTAAGGTCTCCACGGTCTAGGAACTAAATTGGATGGGTCCGGAAGTTAATTATGGTCAATTGGGGTCTAGGGTTACAAAATTACCAAAATAGCCCATGCTACAGTACCCCCACATTGCTGGTGGTAGGAGTGAGCCAAATTGGGAGAAAATCCCAAAATTGTTTGACTCCCGAGCGGGACTCAATGAGTCCTGCACGGGAGTGGCCTCTAGTGCAAGGCCGTGCTCGGCCTTACACCAAATCAAGCTTGGTTTGAGCTTGATTCTCTACCAAATTGGACAAGAATTGAAACATAAGCTAGTTTAACACCTAAACTAAGGAATCACAGCTTCAAAAATGGAATTAAACAACTAAGCATGCTCGAATTTCGAATCAAAACACTAAGGGTCTAAGTGTTCTTGAGCAAAGCAGAAATTCTAACTTCAATCCATGATTTCTCTCAGCTCACACAACGAAATCATAATTATAAACTATCAAATTAAAGCTTGATGAGTCTAGAACAACATATCAAAATCTCAACCAATTCCTATAGTTGAATTGGAAGATATAGAATTGGAAGATATAAGCTGAAGAACAAACTATCGCTGAAATGACAGTTTTTGGAAATTTGATGAATTCTTGGAAAATTTGGTGTTTTGATCTTCTAGAGAGCAAGAGGAGCTGGTGATGATGATTAATCAAATGTTTAAAGGGTTAAATTTGAAGGAATTTGAAGAGAGAGTTGAGAGAATTCGATGGAGAAGAAGAAAAAGAAGAGAAAGCAAGCAAATGGGGTCCTTGGTTTGCCGAGACCCCATTTAAATGGTTAGGTCCGGCGCGGGACCCGACCAGGTTCTACGCCAGAGTCAACTAATTATAGTTGACTTCGGTCAACATTTCTCCAATTACCTCGATGTTCGTGCCCAAGCGGGCCCCACCAACTCCGAACTCCAAAACTAGGGAAGTTTAAAACATCTATCAAAAGTCCAATTTGGTTTCTTGGCCATACAATTATACACAAATTTACAACTTGACACGTGCGGATTAGGTTCGGGCCTGTCAACTCTCCCCCCTCTACAAAAATTTCGTCCCCAAAATTAAATTAAACTAATGCTCAAACAAGTGGGGGAAGTCACGTCTTATATCGCTTTCTGGCTCCCAAGTTTACTCCTCGATTTGCGAGCTTTTCCATAAAACTCGTACCAAAGGAACCGATTTGTTCCTCAGGGATCAAACCTCTCGATCCAATATGGCTACAGGTTGAACCCTAAAGCTCAAACTTTTCTTCAGCTTCACTGGTGGAGTCTGAAGAACATGCGACGGATCAGGTGCATATTTCTGAAGCATAGATACATGAAAAACATCATGTATCCTAGCCATGTCAAGTGGCAACTCCAAACGATACGCCACTGGTCTAATTCGTTCAATGATAAGGAACGGACCAATGTACCTCGGGTTCAGCGTTCCCTCCTCACGGAATCTGATAACTCCCTTCCGAAAAGAGACTTTCAAGGAAACTTGATCTCCCACTTGGAATTCTAGAGGCGTCCTCCTCCGTTATGCATACTTTCGAGCTCGATCTTGGGCTATCTGAAGTCGTGCTCGGATGAACTTCACCTTTTTAGGGTGAGTTCAATTTCAACCTTGTCAAAAATTCGGTTCTCACTCACTTCATCCTAATACAACGAGGTTCTGCACTTCTTTTCGTACAGGGCTTCGTACGGCGCCATAACAATACTAGATTAGTAGCTATTGTTGTAGGCAAACTCCGTTGACGCTAGGTATGCGTCCCATCCACCGGTAAACTCAAGCGTACATGCTCACAGCATGTCCTCTAATATTTGAATGGTACGTTCTGACTGGCCGCCAGTTTGTGGATGGAAAGCGGTACTAAAACGAGGTTGAGTTCCCATCGTTTACTGAAAGCTGCTCCAGAGCTATGAAGTAAATCTCTGATCTCGATCCGAAACTATTAAAGCCGAGACTCCATGAAGTCTAACTACTTCATTCATATAAAGTTGTACGAACTGGTTCACGCTTCATTTCATGCTTATTGGGAGAAAATGTGCTGACTTGGTGAGTCGGTCGACAATCACCCACACAGCATCAATCCCACGTTTAACACGTGGAACACCAATCACGAAATCCATGGTGACGTGTTCCCACTTCCATTCGGGAATCTGAAGAGGTTGAAGTGTCCCGAAAGGTTTTCGACGTTCCGCTTTCACTTGCTGGCACTTTAGACATCTTGCCACGAATTTAGTAACTTCTCTCTTCATTCCAAGCCACCAATAATGATCCTTAATGATTCGATACATCTTGGTACTGCCTGGGTGCATAGCAAATGGAGAAGAATGAGCTTGCTAAAGAATGGTGCCTTTAAGGTCAAGGTCGTGCGGCACACAAATTTGACTCCGAAATAGTATAATTCCATCACTACGAACTGAAAACTCTGATAGTTCGCCCAACTACAACTTCTGAAGCTTTTGCTGCAACCTCGAATCCGAAGTTTGGAGATCGCGAATCCGACCGTCTAGCACTGGCCTAGCTAGAATCTAGGCAATCAGTGCACCATCATGGTGATTGTAGGCCAATCTAGTTTCGGTTGACCTTAGCTCCACCAACTCTGGCAAGTGGATATCTCTGACTATGGCCAACGAAGTAACTGTATTTTGACTTAAAGCATCAGTAACAACGTTCGCCTTGCCGGAATGATTGTCGATGACAAGATCATAATCCTTGATGAGATTTAGCCTTCGCCTTTGCCGTATATTCAAATCACATTGGCTTATGAAGTACTTAAGGCTCTTGTGATCGGTGTAGATACGACAAGTTTCACCATATAAATGGTGGCGCCAAATCTTCAAGGCGAAAACTATGGCTGCAAGCTCTATGTCATGTATTGGATACTTAATCTCGTTCAGTTTCAATTGACGAGAAGAGTACGCAATTACTTTCTCATCTTATATCAACACGTATCCAATCCATCGTATGATGCGTCAGTGTACACGGTGAATTCTCTGCCATTCACTGGTAAGGCAAGTATAGGTGCTGTCGTCAACTTGTCCTTCAGCTTCTGGAAACTCTCTTTGCATTCCTCTGACCAAAGAAATTTGGTATTCTTACCGGTCAGTTTAGTTAATGGTGTAGTAATTGTGGAGAATCCATCCATGAATCTCCAATAATATCTAGCTAATCCCAAGAAGCTTCGAATCTCAGTAGGATTTGTGGGACATTTCCAATTGGTGATTGTCTCGATCTTGCTGGAATCCACAAATATACCATCCATAGACATGACATGTCCAAGGAATTTGACTTGTTGTAACCAAAACTGAAATTTGGAGAGCTTGGCATACAACTGGTGCTCTCGGAGAGTTTGCAACACAATGCGAAGATGGTCAGTGTGCTCTCGCCGGTTTCTTGAATAAAGCAATATGTCATCAATAAAGACAATGACAAATCGGCCTAGATACGGATGGAATATACGGTTCATCAGGTCCATGAATGCCGCTGGAGCATTGGTAAGTCCAAACGATATTACATAGAACTCGTAATGTCCGTATTTGGTACGAAAGGCAGATTTGTAGATATCTTCCTCTCGTATCTTCAACTGATGATAACCCGACTGCAAGTCAATCTTAGAGAAAACTCCGGCACCTCGAAGCTGATTAAACAGGTCATCAATGCGAGGCAATGGGTATCTATTTTTCACAGTCACCGCATTCAGCTTGCGGTAGTCGATGCAAAATCGCATGGAACTATCTTTCTTTCTCACAAACAAGACTGGGGCTCCCCAAGGTGAAGTGCTCAGCCGAATGAACCCTTTATCCAACAATTCAGTGAGTTGTTTCTTTAACTTAACAAGTTCAGTGGGTGCCGTTTGGTATGGAGCCATAAAAATTGGGTCCGTACCGAGATAAACTTCAATCGAGGAAGTTGAAGTCTCTTTTAGGCGGCAAACTAGGCAATTCATCGGGAAAGACATCCGGAAACTCATTAACTATCGGAATATCCTCAATGTTAGGCTCTTCCACTGAATTGTCTACTACATAGGCTAACATCGCTTTACACCCTTTAAGTAGTAGCTTACTTGCTTTAATGGTGAAGATGACATTCGGTGTGCCTCTGTGCTCGCTATAGAAGTTGATCATGCTACCATCAGGTCGTGGAATTCTTGCCAAATGGTGCTCACAGTAGATCTGAGCACGATGTCTCCCAAGCCAATCCATCCCCAAGATGGCATCAAAGTTGAACATTTGAAGTGGAATCAAGTCTGCTTCGAAAATAAGGTTTTCCAACTTCACTGCACATCCTTTGTATACCGTATTCTGAACCATCCTCTTGGCTAAAGGTGTATTCATCAACAACTCATACCCTAAGGGCGATAACAACCTATCCGCATGCACAGTGAACTTGGTATTAACGTAGGACAAAGTAGCTCCAGTGTCCATAATCACATACACCGGTTGATCGAAAATAACTACCACGCCTAACGTCCAAAAATTTTCTAAAGCGGTTACTTTCGCTCTACAATCAGTTACGAGCGTAATGATATCTTTATTCGTGAAAAATATTTAAATATATACTTACCGGTGACTACATCAGGAAGAGCGTCGGCGTCCTCTTGTGATATGGCATAAACCTGAGTATGTTGCTGCTGCTGCTGAGGGGGTCGCCTTGGAGGTGCGGAACTACTACCAACACCAAAATGCTATTGAGAAGAAGAGGGGGCGACGTAGGAATGTCACGCTGGCTGGAAAGGACGGAAACCTCTATAACTGCTCGGTCTGGCAGAAGGTTGACCAAAACTTCGTCTGGGAGGTGCAGATGTGGTAGATAGACACGCGTACGACAGGTGACCCATACCTCTGCACTTATAACATCGAGGTCCAGTCTTGCACGGACCAAAATGAAAGCATCTATATGTTGGACACCATGGTCCAAACTCTCCTCTTTTCTTTCTGAACTATCCTCTGACCATGGACCCAAATCCCAACTTCCCTTTTCCTCGACCACCAGATAGAGGCGGTGGCAGAGAAAGTGACATCTGTGGTGCTGGGGACTCGACTGAACTACCCCTAGATATCCCACTTTAGGAATATATGCTCTGAGTCTGTCTCGGCACCAAGTCCATCGATACGTCAGAAGATCGTTGACCACTTGAACTCGATCCTTTTGGTCGACACTGAGCAATCATAGTCTCAGCCCACAGCATATTCTGTCGACACTGCTTGAAGGTGGCTCCGGGAGTAGGCGCTATGATCTGTACAATCTCGCACCGAAGGCCGTTGACAAACTGAAGACAAAAGGCCTCTTTGGTGATGGACGGAAGATGATGTGATAGTCTTCGCAACTCCGTCTCATACTACTCGACAAACCTAACACCTCGCTATAATCGGAAGAACTCGCTATATCTCCTTATTGCCATATTCTCCAATAAAAATCTCCTTTGAAACTTAGTAACGAACATCTCCCATGTCACTAGTCTGGTGGCTCGGCTTTCAAGGTTGGTCCACTAACTCAGTGGCTGCCCCTGAAGATATCGAGTAACCACGCTCACTTGCTGCTCAGAGGTCATACCTAGACCCTTCATGTTCTTGGTAAGGAAATGCAGCCAATCCCAAGCTGCATCGGTGGACGTGTTGGAGAGTTTTGAGGTGTCTAGTCCCTTCATGATGCAAAGGAACCTCACTAGGCGATTTTCTGAAAAAGTGGCACCCGCAGAAATGCTCGCTACCCCACTCTGCTGAAAGTGAAGCGGTGTCGGTGTCGGCGTCGGCATCGGTGGCGACGGATGTACGGATGGTGTAATGCCGGTAGGTGGATACACACCAGTAGCCATCTGTGAGGAAACAAATCTACTAGCCCAACTATCGAACATCCACTCAAGATCGGTGAGCGTGTACTGTACCAGCGTGGCAGTCTTCAGAAGTGGGGGAGGTGGAACCTCAGTATGAAAACCCTGATGATGCGTCTCATCAACGGGTGGGATAGGTGGGACAGGCTCATCCCGGATCGGTGTGGTCTCCGGGTCTACGCTAGGCTGTGTCTCAGCCTGCCTACGTGGCCGACCTCTTCGCCTAGGTACTAGGGGATCAGTGGTAGGTACGGAATGATCAGGACTAGTCTTTCTTCTAGGTGGCATGGCATAACACTACATAAAAGCTAGGTTAGTAGACGAAAATATCTCTATAATAACCGTACCCCTTAACTCTTACCCCAAAATAAAAAATCTCAAAACTATGTGAACTCCTCGACTCAGTGTAATATAGATATAACGTATATTTTAAAATTTGCTCTAATACCAATCAAATTGTCACACCCCAACCCCCGGGGTCGGCCACGTGACAACCGTCGTATCACTTCGAGATGCGTGCCTTATCAAGCGGGCGATCCAAGATGGCACAAGGCATAAATAAGGGATATACGAGCAACATAGGAAAACATATAAGAAATGATATACAAAATATTATTTGAAATATTTATAAAGTGTAAGTGGCAAGTTTTACGATGCAAACATGTAGCGAAAAAAAGATAATATATAATAGCGTGCACTACTATTCCGAGCCAATATTTACAAGGAAAAAGGGTGGCACTTACAAAATCGTGTCCTCAGTGGTATACTGGGATCACTGACCACCTGGACACCTGTCGTTTGAAACCTGATGTCCTGACAACAAAAGTGAATGGTGTGAGTACAAATATATATGTAACCAGTGAGGGACCCGATTATAATGACCAATCACCTCAGGCTGGGGATATGAAATAATCCAAAATTCATTTGTTAAAATCATTTAGTAAAATCATATGAAATCTCACACCAAAACAAATATCAAATATTATATTCATAAATGGGCTGGCATCTGAAATCGTCCCAAAAGTACACTCGTGCACTTGGATGCCTACTGGACCGTCAAGGGCTATCTCATAATTCAAATCCTTTATCTACACTCATTGGCCCGTTCCTTTGACGTTAGCCTTATTGTAGTGGAACACAACAAACTGGAGCCCTGGCGAGCTTCCCTACGCGCCTCTCTCAGGGTCTCGTCTCACCGTGCCCCTCGATAGGCGGTCCACAACTGAGCCTCATGCATGCTCTCCAACTCGATCCACGCTTCCACATATATTAGAGCACCGAGGAGTCCACTCAATCAATCAACTCCCAAGGGTATCGTACCCTCAATAATTATAATAACAATATTTCATATATTCTTTTGAAAGTCCCACCCTTAAAATCCTTTTATAAACTCGTGTGTGAGGGTGGACAATTCATACCTCAAAACGTTATAAACATTTAATAAAGCAATTAGAAAATGGTTGATCCTCAATGGTCAACCACTATGATCCAAGCTACTCACAAGTAAGGAGAGTTGTATACTCCCAATTTACCCCTCGAATGCTTTAGCTCAAATGCTATCGGTCCAAATCTCGTACAATCACGTACCTAAATAATCAAATTAAAATCTAATTTGATTAATAAAGGCATTCGGCTAAGATTCACACTATATAACAAAACCTACTTAAGGTCTCCAAGATCTAGGAACTAAATTGGATAGGACTGGAAGTTAATTATGGTCAATTGGGGTCTAGGGTTGCACAATTACCAAAATACCCCATGCTACAATACCCCCACATTATTGGTGGCTCACTCCTGGGTAGGAGTGAGCCAAATTGGTTGAAAATCCCAAAATTGTTTGACTTCCACGCTGGACTCAATGAGTCCTGCGCGGGAGTGGCTTCGAGTGCAAGGCCGTGCTCGGCCTTGCACCAAATCAAGCTCGGTTTGAGCTTGATTCTCTACCAAATTGGATAAGAATTGAAATACAGCTAGTTTAACACCTAAACTAAGGAATCACATCTTCAAAAATGGAATTAAACAACTAAGCATGCTCTAATTTCGAATCAAAGTACTAAGGGTCTATGTGTTCTTGAGTAAAGCAGAAATTCTAACTTCAATCCATGATTTCTCTCAGTTAAGACAACGAAATCATGCGTATAAACTATCAAATTAAAGCTTGATGAGTCTAGAACAACATACCAAAATCTCAGCCAATTCCTATGGTTGAATTGGAAGATATAAGCTGAAGAACAAACTGCTATTGAAATGACAGTTTTTGGAAATTTGATGAATTCTTGGAAAAGTTGGTGTTTTGATCTTCTAGAGAGCAAGAGGAGCTGGTGATAATGATTAATCAAGTGTTTAAAGAGGGATTGAAGGGTTGAATTTAAAGGAATTTGAAGAGAGAGTTGAGAGAATTCGGTGGAAAAGAAGAAGAAGAAGAAGAGAGAACAAGCAAATGGGGTCCTCGGTTTGCCAAGACCCCATTAAATGGTTGGGTCCGACACAGGACCTGACTAGGTCCTACACCAAAGTCAACTAATTCTAGTTGACTTCGGTCAATATTTCTCCAATTACCTCGATGTTCGTGCCCAAGCGGGTCCCACCAACTTCGGACTCCAAAACTAGGGTTTTTAAGCTCGGAATTGAGCTAAAGGAAGTTCAAAACATTTGTGAAAAGTCCAATTTGGTTTCTTGGCCATACAATTATACACAAATTTACTACTTGACACGTGCGAACTAGGTCTGGGCGTGTCAGTGAACCCTGGAGCTAGATGGTGTCACAGCAGCATGTTTGCTTACAGCTTCCTCCCGTGGGCCCAGGATAATGGCTATTTTTTGTCCCACTACCTTACTTGATCCATATCCAACTGAGCCATCTCGATAATAGTCGTATCGAACCCTGTAGCCACTCCAGAACTCGTAGCCACCTTACGGCCAATCACAATCTCCCTCTTGGCTGTAGTCATAACCAGCTAAGACACCGACTGCCCCTGCCCCGACTAGCCTGTCGGTGGGTAGAAAGTTTTTGCTTGCTAATGCGTGCAAAGTCTTTGGTACTAAACCTGGCACTGCCACTACCTTCTACAGGCATGTTTGCAGAACCTACAGCCGACGACAAATGTTAACATGTAATTGTTAGCAAGGTACAAAACCCACAGTTAGTTCTAATTAAATATCAAGTAAGCTTGTAAAGAGCATTTCTAGGTTGGGCAGAACTAACTCGAGATCTATGAAAAACGAATTAAAACTAAATTCACTCTCACCCGAATTACCTAAATATTCTAAGTATTCCCCACCCAATTAATTACCTTATATAGGGTCAGTTGAAGCCTGGGCACAGGCATAGATGACACTACTACTTCATATGCTGACTGGGGGTGCCGCAATAGTCGGGGTAGCAAACGGGAACACCAACGTCAAGAAGGACATCCAACACCTCTACCCTTACATTCAACGTCTATAGGCCTCATTAGCCCTACCTCAGTCCCTAACGGACTTAGACCACAGTCATACAACCTTACTGGGTGTGCACACTTATCGCATTTGATCGACAGCTCACTGTCATGAAAGTACTGGACTTGTGCACGGCACTTGTTGATAGTGCAGGAGCCCGGTTGATCGCCTCTAATACACGTTCGTCTAGATACACCCATTGGACTGAGAAGCCCAACTCGATATTGTTGGCTTTCATACAGTGAAGTACCTTTTTTCAGTCCTTGTTACTCTCCAGCACTTTGAAGGGATTATGCTGCTTCTTATGCTGAGGGTAGAACACGTAAAACCCTTCGAGGAACTTTATCTTAAACAACGTCCTCAACACATCTATAGTCAGTTCCCACCCTTTGTATCTACAGACGATTGCAAACGACACCACAATATAGCAGGAATTTATGCTGGGGGTAATACCATAATAGTGCAGCCTTTTTGATAGAAATCCAGGGCCAGAAGCCTGAAGCTAACCTTAAACGCCTCTTCATAAAAACAAGCACACGACTTTTCTTGGGTGACTATCCCTGGTCATCTATTGGTGGTAACCATCATAATTTTATACTCGTCGACACTATACTCAGCCTTAATACTAGTACCCGTTATTTATCATGTTCCTTCACCTTCCCCATCACATATATCGTGGCATGCTTCAACGCCTCTTCATCTATCTGTAATTCCATTAGCCTCTTGTAGCCACCCCGATGCCTTTGTGCCCTTTCTACAACCTGCTTTATCTCCCATTAGACCCCTTTATTACTCGGAGCCACCCTTTCTGAGTGGCTGACGCTCTCTCCAACGATCCCTCGTCTGTGAAAGCCTTTGCATTACCTACCCTCATTCCGCTAATACTCTCATCATTACTTGACATTTTTATAACCTACTAAACAAAAACCAGACTTACCATGGCAAAAAAAAGTCTATTTCCTTTCTACAACCACTAGAAAAATGCCCTACAAACAACTACAACATTGATAACTTAGTCGACTGAAAGTTTCTGCAACCTGAAAACCTTAACACCTTCTAAAAATGAAGAACAAGAGACAAAAATTGAAAACACAATTTTGCAAAAGTGACTGATGGAAAGTGACCGGACCATTTATATCTCCCCTATCCATCAATCCCTCTCTACACGTGTCGTCTTTCATACTCAAAGCCAGCTGGGCAACCTTTCGGGTTCCCACTCCCTTATCCCTTTTAAAATTCGAAATGACCCACTCATGTCATGTCAAAAAATTTTCCCACCCACTCCCACCCTTCTTTCACTCCATCTCCACACTCGACCTACTGCAAAACAACCGACCTCTCTCTTTACAGGTGGTTACTCTTGACACAGCCAATTATCTTTACCTCTCGACACCTCTCATTATTTTTAGCCGTCAACCTGATCACTTTATAATCGTCTTGATGCCTGGGGGGCGCACTTGTTTAGTATAAACTCCATAGTGCCCACTGTAGAACTTGGGCCCATAAACCTTAGCCATTGGGCTGACCCAAACTCGGTTAAAGGCCTGCCAACCAAAGTTCGTCCAACCACACGCATATATAAGATGGTAATCAAAGCTGATAGGTAAGACTTTTCTTATAATTTCCTCTATTCTTCTTCTACTACATCTCGGGCTGACTTAAGCATCGGAGAGGGACCAACTGGCCAAACGTCGACCCTTCCCTTTATCCTTGCAGGCTTTGAGCTAAGGAGGTCATCTCAGGTCATGTGCCTGTTCCGTGGGGGTTTCAACATCTAGGCCTCAATACTAGTAACTATATACTTCTAATTAGTTCTCACCCAAGGTGATTGTTTTTTAGATTTCTAATTCAAAAAATAGGCCATGGAAGTATAATAGCCTTTTTAACAAACTGTTGAACTTGTTGTCTATCATTGGAGAGATCTATTTTTTGCATTATGTAGATGCATCAGATCAAGATCTTACTATTAGAACTTCTTCCAAAAATGAGCCTTTCTATTTGACAGCAGTTTATGGTAGTAATAATGAGGTTGTGAGAAGGAATCTCTGGTCTAAGCTTACAAGTTATACTCACATTATTGGAGATGCCCCTGGATTGTTGCTGGTGATTTCAATATTATCTCTTGCCCTCAAGAAAGTTCAGATTTCGATGGCTCGCAATCTGCTGGCACTGACATGAGAGACTTTAAAAACTGCATGGTTCATTTAGATCTTACATATCATCCCTATTTAGGCCCATTGTTCACATGGTGCAACAATAGACCTGAGGCTCCTTTATCTAGAAAACTTGATAGAGTGCTCACAAATAATAAATGCCTAGACTCTTTAGCTGACTCAATGGTTGAGTTTCTTGCTCCAGAGACCTCTGATCATAGCTTGGCGTTGGTAAAACTTGAAGAAAACAGGTTTTTTTTCCTCCTAAACCTTTTAAATTCTTTAACTTTTGGACACAATATCGCAACATGATGATTGAGCCTTATGGTCTATAAATTGAATAGTTCGTCTTCACTTTCACACTGGCCGCCGGTCTATAAATTGGATAATCAATGCCATTCTCTTGTAATACAGCTTCAATTTGTTGGCTAACATATACCAAGGGAAAACAAAAAGAATGTCTCTGTTAACAGGAAAATTGGAGGCTGACTTGGAGATCAGTTCTTCTGCCAAAAAAATTTTATGAAATGTTTTGCAGCACACCAAGCCAGCTATGCAGCATCTGCCCCGATGTCTTTCAGGCATGTGATTTACTTGAGGGCGAGCGGGGAATTTTGGGTTCAATTACCCGTTGGAATTATGTTCTTGGTAAGTCGATCAAGCCAAGCAGAAAGTTATAGATCTCCTTTTTTTTTTTTTAATAAATTAAACTTGGATAGATAGATTGCTCCAACCATGGAAGGAGATGATCAATAATTGAACCCAGAATCTCTTACAACATTGAACATAATTCGGGGTTTATAAATAATTTTTGGGTGAAACATGTATGTAGGTGGGGAAACTAAAGTTGCAAATCTGATATTGAATCGGTTAATTCCGCTAGCAACACCATGACATACCGAGTGCTGAAAGGGGACGTTAGGCTTCAATTCAGCTTCTTCACATTCAAAATTGCAGTGCCTCGAAAGGACGAGGGCAGTCTAGCGAGCTTCACTTTGGAATATATAGAGCTGAGTCTAGATGTTGAAGATCCGCGGGCACTGCTTGAGTTGGGAATCCAAGTCTTAAAATTGCTTGATGCATACCTTACTAGCGAAATATAACTTAATTAAAGTTTTCAGTAATATCTTTCCACCAATTAGTACCAAACAAAAGCTGTTTACTGATAAACAGCTTTCTTAGCTTGTATATGTAATCGTGTGTGTTTGGATATAAAGATTTACGCTATGCTGTTGCATGTGTTTTCCTTCTCTATGTATATTCAAAGCAATAAATAAAATCACTTCTCATGAATTGGAATTATCTATTATTTATGAAAAAAAAAATTTTATTTGAATGATGAAGAAGATGAGCTGATGAAATCTTCACACAAGTTTCATTTGGATGAATGAAAGTCACATTTCTTCCAAAAAAAATGTTAATTTTTTTATTTTTTAAATAATATTTTTTTTCAAAAAGATATCCATAATATTAAAAATTCACGAATAGGGCCGAAGTCATTAATTATTAGGCGAAATTTGCTAACTTCACAGCTTTTATAGCAGTTGTAATTGATTACATTATAATTAGTTCTTCTTTTGTAAAATACAATGTCTTTACAGTACTGTACATTCTTATACAACCCACTGTATATGAAATATACATCTCAGCCAATATTATAAGGTCCTTGCCGTGCATGTTCAGAATGCATATACAAAGTAGAAAATAAAAATAATTTTTATATATAACTTTAATTAATTCTCACAGCAACGTGAGGCTTAGCCCATATTTCGATTTCTGGCATACTTGTCGATCTGAGAAATGTCTAGGATTTTGTCCATTCCACTTGCCACCAGAAACCTGAAATGTCAACAAATTAAATGTCAATAATATTGGAAAGAAGCAACAATCAATATACAGCAAGTAATTCGTTAGGAAAACTGTTTTACTACTATATTTTCGAGCTGAAGGAGTAAATTGACAATGTTTCTTACTTGTCTCTAAGAACTCTTGTCATTAATTGACAGCCTCCAGGCACTGAAGATTGCATATTTACAGCAATATTCGGGTTGTGGATACTCTGCCTTAAGTGAACCCAACCAAGTTCTTCATTCTTTTCATTTGAAACTTTAGCCCTGAAGTTGCAGAAAAACAAAACATTAGGGAACATATATGGCTGAATGAATTGTTTTGTTTCTAAACATGAAGAATTTGTCAAAGGCTCAATTTTAAAAGTTAATTTTTTAAAAGAATCATTTTTAATTGTTTTTGTACCTGTACATGTGAGCATCAATGGCAGCTGGACTGTCATTTGAGTCCACAAGGCAGCCTTCGCTAACCCAGCAATCTCCACAAGAGTCCAATTGCCAGCCCTCAAGCTGACCTTCCTGCAAACAATTCATATCAATTGTTCAAGTTACTTGGAATCAAAAGTTTTGGGTAATTGTTGCAGGAATCAGCTTAAAATCAAATGTATGGCAAGTGCTGAACTTAAAAGTAGGTACCTCAATATATGATCGGAATGCTTCAATCGCCTCTGTACCTCTTGCCTTTGCATACTTAGGTTCAGAAATGATGTTCATCCTAATCTCAATAGACTCCAATGGTTCTTCAAGATCTTTTATCAGACTACCTATTCCTTCATCCGATCCGGTAAGCTTCATCCGCACCATTTCGATGATGATTTTCACTCCCATGTAAGCCCCTACATAAGTGAAAATCGTAATCATGTAGCATTAATCCAATTCTTGAACATGTGAGCATTTGGTTCAATAGTTTGTGGCTTTGTGCCTCTTAAAAGGGTGAACGGAAAGATCATTAGAAGGAACAAAATGCTAACCATCATCCAGGAAATAATTCTCTTTGAGTGCACCATGTCCAGAAGTTTCCATCATGAGATGCGTTTCAATGCCATCCTTGTTCAATTGAACGCCCTTATGGATGACATTTCGATAACCGACACGATACAAGCAATGTTGACCTCCTCTATCAGTGACAAACCTTGAAAGGGCCATGCTTGTACGAGCATCAGTAACAATGGTGGTACCGGGATGTTCCTTCAAAACAATGGCAGACATAAGGGCTATAAGCTTGTCGCCATTGATTGGATTGCCTTTGTTGTCGACTACTCCACTTCGATCCACATCGGTGTCAAAAACAATGCCGAGATCAGCAGAGTTTCTCAGCACAGCAGCTCGGGTTATTGCCATGGCAGTTTTGTCTTCAGGATTTGGGATGTGATTGGGGAACATCCCATCGGGATTGAGATACAAAGAGCCAAAGGTATCTGCACCAAGCTTGTCTAACACATCCCATGTGGAGAAGCCTCCTGATCCATTGCCAGCATTTACAATTATCTGCAATTGAATGAGGTGCAATATTGTTTATGAGTTATGACAATTCTGGGGCAGTGTTTGGGCTGGATGATCAGGGCAAAGCCCTTTTGTAAAAGCTGAGCCACTCTTCAAAGATCCGGCCCAAACTCAGAGAATTCTTGGCTGCAAGTAGACTGGGCCTGATTTGGATAAGCCTATAGGTTAACAATCACCATATATTACTAGAGCTGTCTAAGGTTGGACTACCCGCCATGCCTATAGGCTAGTTTGATATTTAGGAAGGTTTGAATAAAATTTTTAATTTCGATGGTCGGGTTTGGATAAAATTTAAAAGTTCGTTTGATAAACGGGTCGAATTTGGTCATATGAAAAAAAATTAAGGCCCGGCCCGAATTATCATTCATTTAATATAAATATATTTTTATATATTTATTTTATTTGTTAATGTGGTGTTTTCTTTATTTTTTCTGTATATGATATTGATATTTTCAAAGATTATTAATATTTAGACTTTGTTAACTTTATAAAAAATTGTTTTAGATGATATTTTCTTAAATGTGTTGATTTATTTTTATTTATATTATAAATTAATATAATTTAATTTTTAAAATTAGTGTTAAAAAATTAAAAAAGGACTTTTGGACGAGCCTCGGGTTTATATAAATATTTTAGGACCGGACTTAAACAAAAAAAGAGACTCGATTAGTCAAATCGGACCGGACTTGGACAAAAAAATCTCTTACAAATTTTTACTTAGACCCGACCCGGCCATGGACACCTCTATATATTACTTTCACCTACTATATCCAATTAGATGCAAAAGGCATTTAGAACCCAACATAAAATTTGGAAGGAAAATGAAGGGCCACGAAATGATAAGAAAACAGCATAAATAAACAGAAAGTAACTAATAGTGAATAGACAATGAATAAAAACCTGAAATCCTTCGAGTGGTGTGTCATAGTGAACGGGATGGTTTACTCTTTGCTTGATGATTTCTCGGAGGTGCGTTGCATAGGCGCTCATAAAGTCAACCTTTGCGGGAGGAGAGTTGAGCATGGTGGATACTTTGGTAAGCCTGTTCGCGTATTTGCGGGCAGCTTTGTCACATATCTCCTCGACCTCCGGCGAGGTTAGCCCTCCTTGCTTGGTGAAGAATTTCAGACCATTGCGGGTGTAGGGTAAGTGAGAAGCAGTCATCTGCAATACAACATTCAATCTTAATTGTATTTACCGTCATCTTTAAATTATTTTGATTCCAATTTCCAAGAATTAATTTGCACGAAGACCCTCAATTTAGGGCTGATTTATATCGATGTATCTTGTTCACCAAGAAAATTAAGGTTCTGATTTGGATACGGATGACGAATTGGGCAGGAAATAAAGGAATTAATAATCTTGAGACCTAAATAATTTGTCAAAGGAAAAATCTATATGATGGAATAATAGGCTGCTAATTCAGTACCCTACCATTATTGAACCATCGTAAGAAAATGGTGGCAGCAATGTGCTCATAAAACAAGCTGGGGTTGAAGCAAGGCCCATATCAAACACCAAGCAGCCAGCTCGAGCAAGGCCTGCAAAAACTGCTACACTCAGAGATGCTCCTGAAATGCGAGGGTCTTTGCCAAGTGATACTCTAACATCTTCCACCGGACGTCCTCGTTCCTCTTTCAAGGCCTTGATTACCCACTCTCCGAAGCTCTCCGCAATCGCTTCCACGGCTGGAGGTGTAAGGTCCACTGTTCGACCCTTTTCGCCTTCCAATGCAACCCCTCGAACATCGGACCCGTTTTGGAGTCTCTTAATCTTGTCTATCTCTTCGTCAACGACCATTTCGTTATACTTCACGGTACTGCTAGAGGATTTAACGCATGTAACTTTACTTGACCGCGAAAATGAAAATCTAAACGTCCTTTGGAATGCAATTTTTGCTGATGAAGATGATGAGAAACTTGGTTTTCCAGCATTTCCTCGCAGAGGTATTGGACTTGTTGAAGTAGAAGCCATGGATGGCGGTCGGTCTTGATTTGTTCAAAAAATCCTGGAAGAAGGGTTTTCGGAATCAGGAAGGCCGTGAAAGATAACCAATAAACTATAACCTTACACTGGAATAGCTATCCATAAAAGAAAAAATATCTGTAAACAAACTTCCAAATGGTATGCCGATATTTCCTTGTTTCTATTTTACTTTTTGTTCTTGTTTTGCATGATGTGCAATTCAGCAATTGATATTTCTTTGAATAATGAAAGAAAGCAACAGTATATTCTTCCAGGGTGCTACGCAAATAAATATTGTGAAAAAAGAATCTAAGATTTATATGCCAAATCTAAAAATCTTACTCATTATAATTATCTACATATTTTGATACTTACATATTGACACGTGAGATATATATTTATTAACTTAAATTAAACTCGTGAATGTAATTTGTAAGCATCCAAATATTTGTTGCATAATGCCCACTTGACTTTGGGTCATGGATATATTTTGGCTTAATATCCAAATTGGTCTCTGAATTATATAAAAAATGAGAGATTGGTCCCTGAACTTTTATTTGAGACAAATTAGTCCCTGAACTTTTATTTTGAAACAGATAGGTCCTAAATGAGAAAAAAATCAAAGAAAACTCAGGGACCAATCTATCCCAAAATAAAAGTTCATGGATCAATGTGTCCCAAAATAAAAATTGAGGGACCAATTTGTCCTTTTTGTATACTTTAAGGATCAATCTGATCCAAAATAGAATTTGAGAGACTAATCTATCTCAAATAAAAGTTTAAGGACCAATCTGTCCTTTTTTGTAAAGTTCAGGAACCAATTTGGGTATTAAGCAGATATATATTTTCATGGACTATAATTTTTTTTTTTTAGACCAAGGATATCCTAAACATGTAATTCAAGATTAATCCATTTCAGATAATAAGTATTAAAGACAAAATCCTCTTCTAACAAAAAAAAAATTCCTCTAAACAAATGTATTTTTGGAAGTTCAAATTTTATCCTCATCTTTCTTGAGATAGAAGTCATTATCATCTTAACCAACATTTATTGCTCTTAAATTCTAATAGTTGTTGCCCATTTTCCAAGCTTTTTTTAAATATGGGCCCATTTTTGGCCTTTTTGTAGGAAAATGGGGTCAAAGATTCAAACAACTAGATAACCATAAGTCTGGGGTGGCCATTGGCTAACCCCAAATCATCAACAACAAAATATTCTAAGCCCCTCTGGGAGGCTGGGCGACTAAGAATAGTCAAGCCTTCCCGTTTCGGTGGGCCGATTTTGTGAGCTTTGATATTTTCTAGGACCTTGAGTTGAGTTGTGTGGCTTAAATGTCGCCCAACTTTGTAGGCTTTAGCTTGTTGAGTTGTGGGGCTATGGCTTTGGATAGAAAAGCCCAAATTCCGTGTAAATTAACTTTTTCCCTGTTCTGGAAAATTGGTCTGGTTTTCACGCAATATTTCAATTGTTACAGTTTCTTGGCTTAGCTTTCAATATGGTTCTCTTATTTATTTACATATGAAAAGTGCACAAGTACATCCTAGACTTTGGGTTCAATTAGTAGATGAACTCAAAGCATCTACATATCTGTTGATGATAATTTCAAGTTTTATACCATCTATTAGTATTTGCATGGATCGAAGAGTCAGTTATTAGATACAGGATGCAAGCCGGTGCCATTCTCTATTTAGCAGTGATATATTGTCAGCGAAAACAATTGCAGCAAATCCCATCTCTCTTAACCTCATCGGGAATCAATGGTGTCTCTTAACATACTGGTTCCGAGGTTTAACAGGCTTCCATGGATCTCTCATGACTAGGTACAACAAATTTCAACATCTCAGTCAGTTCAAACTTCAAACCGGTCGAATCTAATGTATCTTCGTGAAGAAAGTACATATCATGTTCATATCAAGACTACGCCTATTATTTTCTATTCTACAAAATTATAGATACATGACTTGGAACAAGATTGTTGTTCGGTTCCTGTTTGAGTTACAGAACAATAAGTACATTAGCATAAAGTCTTGTAAAGAGAATTAGACTTGAAGCATACCTTCATGACTCTCCAAACCCTTGCAACCGGGAACATCAATCCACTCCAGTTGGATTAAGACTTCCCCACACTCGACATCTCTGAGTTTGAGACGCATCTCTTGGGTGATCTTGCCGTTGTTCCAGACGATGCTGCTCTCTTCAGCAAGGCAGTTCGTCGGGCCTGGCTGTATTCTTTTGAGCGCACAACCCATTGGCAGATTTTGCAAGCCCTTCCCCATTTTCAAGGCTGCTATGTATGGTTTGATGTCTATCTCTGCATTGCCCATTTGGTCATCTACAGTGAATGTGTCTTTGTCATACACAGTCTGCAAAAAGGCACACCAAAATTTCAGTGGAATTAGGAGATAGTTCACTCGATATTCAATCAGAGAAGATATTATTACTAACTAGAAGGATTGGAGCATTGGGTTCTGTGATTGAAAGAGTCAATTCATCATTCCATTCAGGATTGCAGTTGTTTTTCACCACACGGGTCTTCAATTTCTGCACCAATTTGTGCCAAAATAATGTCAGAAATTGCTCAGCCTTCTAAAGAGACAAATAAAACTGTCCTGCCAAGTAACTTATCTCTCCACCTAAACAAAGCTACCGTGCAATCTGAATCTAATTTAGGCAGATTTCATAGACTTATTTGTTGATCAGACAAGAATTTCTACTAGTTCCTCTTAGGAACTTCCATGCTCTCATCCTGTTCTGAACCATAATTTAGACCAAAGAAACAGATTGAAACAAAGAGCAGATGGACATCAGAACTAAATAGTAGCTATGGAACTGTTAAGTTTGGATCAAGCGTTAACACAAAATGAGAGGGAAAAATACTTATTAGTTCTCTAAAACTCCAAAGTCTGAATCTGCACTCGGTCAAAACTATATATATATATATATATATATCTGTGTTCTCTACAGACAGAGTCCGAATATTTAAGAAATTTTCATTCCAAAAAAACACAAAAAGGTGTGCTTACTTAATTTATGTTCATAAAACAAAAATATGGCTGAAAAGTTGGGTTTTTGTTTCCTGGCTTCTTGATTATTCTAATATTAACAATTAAGCTGGGGTTTTCCTGATTAATTTTCTAGTTTTCCTATGAATTTGGATTCTGGTTCGTCTTAATGGCTATTTTAACTCAAAATGGTTAGCAGCCAGAAGTTTCCAGATTCAAGTTAAGATGCAGAAGAAACATACAGAGCATACATGAAGGAGAGAGGAAAGACATCTACTTCTCTCCACTGATTATTAACCCAGAAAGTTGAAAGAAAAATCAAATATTAATAAATTTTCTCAAGTCAAACGTAATCCGATTTATCAAGAAATCATATTAAAATGAATCTGCCAAAGCATAAAAGAGGAAGGAAATAGCTTTCCATCAAAAGGTAAAAGATGAAATAAATTAAGAATCAGAGCAAAGCCAAATAATTAAACAAAAGCGAGAATTAAGGAACTGCAAACATTCACCATCATGAAACAAAAAACAGGCTAAAGAAAACAGGACCAACCGAGAAATTAAAAAGGAGATTGAAGGTAACATACATGATTCCCCATGGTGATGACAACATAAGGATCACTGCTCACGGTATCACGAACAGCAAGGTTAATTCCTCTCTGGACCTTGATTCTGAGAAGTCCCAAGGTATTCTCCATGTTTGCGATCCAACCAATAACAGGTCAAATTGGAAACCAAAACGCTCTCTTTAGCTTCGTCTTTAGTCAGAGATTAAAATAATACTACCACAAGCTGGAGTTTAAAATTAAAAGTAATTTAACAAACGCACAACACAACGACGGTATCCCTGTACGTGGCCCCACCAATGGAATCCTTCCACAACCTTAAGACTTGGCCCCAGATGCAACGTGTCTGGGCTCAGACAAATATGTGTCTATATAGTAACAAACAATGTGACAAAACAGGAGAAGAGGGACCAAAACGGAAGTCTAAGAGAGCAATCTCTAAAGTTTCTAAAAGACGAGTGGCTCAGCGCTGCTTTAGGCTCTGCGCTTGTTTTGTTTTCCAGGTTTGTGTGATCAATTAAAAAAATTGCTATCCCTAACGTCTTCTCAACAATGTGATCCATATGGTTCAGTTTCATTAATTTAAGATCGAAGTTTGTTTTTTCGTTTTAAATTTGTGTTAAAAACTTATAGTTGTTTTTTTCCTTCGGATCGTTTCAATTTGATTTTTTTTTTAAACCTATAGTAATTTAGAAATACTTAACAAGCTATCAAATAACCATTTTACCGACAACCTTCCTAAAATGGTGCTTTTGGTGACACTGGCCTAGTAGTTTGGTTGTAATTAGGTTTTTTCTTCCTTCCTTAATTAATTTTTTCCTTTAGGATTCTCTCTCCTGATGAAGTAATCATTTTTTTGTCCTTTTGAAAAAAAAAAACAAAAGAAATTAAGTACTTAACTCGTAAGTCGTAACAAACTCTTACCACAAGAAAAAAAAAATAAAAGACAAGTATATAGCCAACTAAAATTCCTTTTTTTTGGATAAAATAGCCAACTAAAATTCATTTTTGATAGGGAAGAAGTATTTACTTACCCCTACCATCCACATGCCATTAAGACACAAAGAAATTAATATAGTAAACTATATAAATAGATCTTTTCTTGTCTCATATGCCTTGGGTATAGGCGAGGATGGTTAGGTGTGAAGACATCTTATATGAGGCTAATTAAGTACTGTTCGTACGGGTGAATGTTTAATGTATGTTGTTTGATATTGAATTATAGATCGAGTGTACTCTTTTTTGTTTGGGTTTAATTAATTTGTTTGTATAATATATGTTTTGTTTTTTTGAACCACAAAAGATTTAATTTTATTGATTGATGGAACAAATAACACCTTCAGAAAGAGTCACGATCAGAAAAGCACATCCCAACTCAACCAAACAGAATCCGCACCACAAAAACAATAAACGTTTAGGGGCAGCAGAAAAAAAGAACATGAGAAAAATAGCAGAAAAACCAGCAAGAATAAAGTCAGAAACAGCAAACAAAAAAAATATGTTATTGACGACCAAAAGATCCACCGCTCTTTCAACACCATCTTTTGCAAGAGAATCTGCCATCTTATTCAAACGTCTAGAGACTTTCTAAATATTCTATTCAGGTACTCTTTTTTTTAAGTGCTTCAATCTTAAGGATAGTCTCTCTAAACTTCAAAAGAGAATATTCAGGTTTAACGGTCCATTTGATGGCATTAGATGAGTCAATCTCAATGATCAACCCAGGAGAAGAGGCCGACCTAGAAGCACCGAACACCATAAAAGCTTCCCTGACGGCAAGCAGCTCCGCCTCGTTGGAGTCAACAATACCAACAGATTTTGAGAACAAAAATCCGATGTCACCATTGTGGTCTTTGAGAATACCTCCAATACCTGTAGGGCCAGGTTTTCCTTTGGAGGAACCATCCATATTGAATTTAAGAAAGCCTTTGTCAGGTTTTTGCCACCTTTGGTGCACAATCACCTTATCTTTGACCTTTCTCTTGAGGTTAGGAAGGTTAGGATAACGAAACAAATCAACAAAAGAATGGGGCTGATTTGGCCATTTGGTGACAATCCACCAAGCAAGTATTGATAGATGTGATTAACACCTATATTTTAGACCTTATTAGAGTATGAATTATGCATATTTTGTGTAATTTAAGGTCAATTTTGTTTAATTATTCCTCACTTTAGTTAATTGTTTGTTTTGTAGGGAGAAGATTTGCATTGGATAACAAATGAAGCTTATTGATGCCTTAATGCATGAAGAATTGAAGAAAATTAAGAAAAGTGCTCAACCAGGGGTCAAGTCGAGACTTAAACAGGGTCTAGTCGAGTTTTTAAAGTGATACGTTTAAGTGGAATTCTAGCTCATCTTGGACTTGTGTTTTTAACCTAGAGCATTATAAATAGAGAGTTAAACTATCAGAAAAGGTGCTCGGTAGGGGAGCCACTCAAGAAACCTAGGGAGATTAAGATTTGAGAAGAAATTCATCAAGATCGATTGGAGAGTTCTTCTGAGATTTTATTTTCACTATTTTCTTGATGCTTATTTTTGTTTATCTTGTTTGTTTTATATACATTATGTATAGCTAAACCCTATTTGGGATTTAGGCAGATTTCAACGTGGATTTCATTTTAATATAAACATGATTTGATTTTATATTGTTCTTGTGGTTAGGTTTTTCTTCTTTGCACTTAACTGTTGGTTATTAGCCTGATCATCTAGTAATCAATCTTTAGGAATTTACAAACTAGGAGGGGAGTAGAATTCGAGCACTAAGAAGGAAAACATTCAGACATTATATTAGGGATAATCTAATTCTTTAGGGTAGCAATAAATCCTAGGATTTTAAAGTTCTCGATTAATTAGGTTATAGACTAGGAGGTCATAATCATTTAATTGAGAAAGGTTGAGTGAGTTTGTGACACACCCGGACCTAATGCGACTTTTCCATACAAACGGAATAGTGTAAGACGCCGTATTAAGTTGATAATACGTTGGTCCGGATGTGTCTAATTAAGAAAAGAAGTTAAGCTTAAGATAAGACGTAGTTGGAAGATGAGACAGTTGACCATGCATGGAAACACTAAAATGGACTTCTTTAAGTCCATAGCCAATGGATTGGACGTCCATTGGTGTATTGGCTGGTGGATCGAACCAAGGATCGAAGTTTTGAGAGGTTTAAGGAGAGAAGAGAAAGTCTAGCCCGGGATCCGAGTAGACCCGGTGTCGAACTCTCCTATAAATAGGGGGAGGCCGAGCTTCTCCCCTTCATTTTCTCTCTTTCCCTCTTTTCTCATTTCTCTTTTCTCTCAACTGCTCTTTTGGAGCAATTTTGGACTTTTGGCTGATCCGGACAAACTGACCGAAGGATCAAGGTAAGATTCTAGTATACTATTCTTAACTCCTTGATCTACGTTTTTCTAAGTTTTCATGTATGTATCAGTCTATGAGAGATCCAAACTCAAAATTAGTTTTAGCTTTTTAGTTAGATTTTAAGTTTAGATTTGAGATCTAGGAACTTTAAGCTTGTGATTCTCGTTTCTGCTTCGATAAGCGCGTCGTGGGAGGTATGAGGAACGTACGACTCAAGTTTTATGTCCAACGATGAACCGAGGGGCTAGGAAACTGAGCAGAAGCCTCGGTTCCCGAGGCCAGACTGCGGCTCCCGCGCGAGAGAGACCTGCTGGCCGAGGCCCACGCTGGACTTGGGCCAGTCCCGCCCGGGACATGGCATTTTTGGCCCAACCACGCGGGTGGGCCTTTTTGGGCCCAAATCCGTGGGAAAGGTTGAGTGAGTTTGGGAAAAACCTTAACTAGATTAGTGATTGCTACTCTGACCTATAATAAGTCATGTTTAGTTAATTCAAATGACCCTAGGAAGAAGCCTAAACCTTGATAGCCTTTTATGTTGTATTTTAGCTTTAGTTATTTTAAATTTTATTCAAATATCTTATTTATTTACTAGGATTAATTATCAGTACTGATCCGATTCCCTTGGGTTCAATACCTAGGAATACTTTTGGGATTACTTGCTACACTGATTCTGTATTCTTGCAAAAATCAAATATCAAGTATCAACTTAGTAACCTCAAGTAATTGTCCAACATCCATGATCTTACCGTTGAACATAAAATCAGTGTAATATATGTTCAAGATCAGGATTTGTAAGTAAGTTTGAGTGTTTTTAATTGTAGTTATCCATAATTAACGGATTATTTGTTTTCTTGTGTGAATAATTTATTGTTTAATTCTAGCTAGTCTCGATCGGTCTCGGTTGCTTACTACCATATTTGGATGGTTAATTGATTGGAAATTTTGACTGTAGAATATATATAGCTTCTCGGATTCATTATTGTGAATGGTTAATTGATTGTGAAATTAACAAAGGGATAAATAACCCCATTGAGTTGCACAAGTTTTTAGATTGTTTTGATTTTACCACTTTCCATTAATCAATCAAATCACAGTGGCACATTTATGCAGCCTCGTGTACCAAATAAAAACATTACTGCGGCCTCATATTCATCGTCACCTTCAGTAGGGACCATGGTATATATCTATCGACCCTTCATCGCATATCTTAATAAGGGAAAACTAAAATGGGTGAATATATTCGTATGAAGGTGAAAGTGTTCAGTGGACTTTGCAAATACAGAAAAAATGCCATATCCCAAGAATTTTTTGGTGGGGCGAATTCTCTGGGCAGAATTTGTTCCTAGTGGATGATTGTAAAGTTTGGAAATATGATGATGACTCCAGAATATTTTTTCCTTGATCCTTTTGGTTGCCCAAATACGACGATCGATGCATTTGGGCTCTAATATTAGGACAAATGGACCATTTGTTTCCATAGTCACTAGCTAGGGAAATAGGACATCAAATCAACTTTGCAAGCTGGAGATGTATGAGTCAAAACACATTCAGATAAATGGATTAGTGGAGGCTAATGGAATTTGGATTTCAGACTCAAACAATGGCTTATGCCTCTGTTTGAGTAAGGTTTTTTGCTTGATATATGTATGGGTTTGGAGAATAAAGGCAACCGCATGGATAGCATATTTATCCACTGTGTCCTTTGCATATTTTCAGATTCTCTAATTCCCATATATATCTAGCTAGCACCTTTTTATGTGTAACATGTTAACCCAACGAGCCAAGGTGAGGGCAATATAACGCGCTGCACTTTGGAGTATGAGAAGCTGCACGAGGGTAGTGATTATATCCAAAAATTCTTCGGGCTAGTTTAATATATCGGATTGAATTGGACAAGAAGGAGAAAAATTATACGTAACTTATAGTTTGATTTATATAATTTATATAAGATTGAATTGTCAAGTGGATTATTTATAGAATAATTAATGAATGACTCAATTCTTTAAAAATAAAAAGAATTAACTTATCTCATGAATAATTTTTTCTACAATACAAATTATGTAAATCTATATAAATACTATAAAATCACACTACGAAACATATATAATTTTTCTCATTATTCTATTCAATCTAATCCGGTATATCAAATGTAACCTTTTGGAGCTCACTATACAACATCTCTAGTGAAGACTTTCGGATAGGTTAAATTTTAAAGCATAGTATAAGGAAAGAAATAAAAGGCACTTTCTCTTTACCTTAATCCTCTGATAACTATAACCAAAATCTAGATTTTGATAATGAGAAGTCCCTTTTGACAAAACCCTTGTACTTAGACTAGCGCATCAACCACAGCCACCTAGTTAAATTCGAGATTCTAGCTAAAAGCAGGAAGCGAGAGACTGCAGGGATCATAGTTACCTAAATTGCTCACCCCTCCTGCGATCTACGATCTAAATCGCTTGTTCCCAATCACAGTTCGATTTCGTCTCGGATCGATCGGGTACGCGATCTAGACCAATAAAATGGCCGACTCAAATGCTGCTCTCAGTTTTCAGCTTCATACTCTGTTTTTAAGGTTGGGCAGAAGCCATGGCCGATGTAATCTTGGATGGTGGTGAATGGTGATAGTCAAATTACCATTATATCCTTATAAATAATGCATGGTGGGCTGATTTTGTTAGTTAAAAAATTTGGGCCTTTAATTATTCTACTGATTTAAATAGATGGACCTCTAATCTTGTTGATTTATTAAGCAAATATTGACTTCTTATATTTTGAGTTAGCACTAAAGTTTTATAATTTTATATGTATTTTATACAATTGACTCAAAAATATTTTTCAACCGTATCTCAAACCGAAATAGACGTACCGACTAAGCATACCTCCTCCGTATCGAATATAGTTAAAACATCATTTTCCGTATGCGTACCGTGACTCGGACTGTACTACGTTTTAGGTAACTATGGCAGGGACTATACTTACCGAAACGTAGTCCAGTATTCACCTTTATCGAGCGCTAGGCCGTCTGTCTCTGTTGACTTGTTATAAAGAATAAACAGATGCTGAGAGCTATTATCTATTGATGGAAATTTTTTCATGCCTTCTATGTGTGTAAAATATACTCCGTACGTGCGCGGGCCTTTAGGCTATGCAATAGTGATATCTATCTGTGTCTTCAGTTTCTAATGTTTGGTGTTTCAACTTTCAAGAGCAAATATATGTTATGTTGTAATTATTTGATATAAATGCATAATTACTTTAATGGCGTCTTATGAGTATGTACTTAAGAATTTCCCTACTTTTAGCTTCACCATGATTTGGTAGAGGATATTAGAGTTTAATGGTTGTAGGGGATTGCTCATTGGTCATTATAGATCTAGGGACACCTTTAGTTATATATAAAAAAGCTTAATAGCTAACTTGATCCTTGAATTATTATATTAAAAAAGACAGATTGATCATTAACCTTTCATTTGAGACAGATTGATTCTTTATCTTTTATATTGAGATAGATAAGTCCCTAGATGAATGAAAAATTAACGAAAATCACCAAAAATTAGAACATTTTTATTTTTAAATAAAAAACTTGACGTGAAAAAATTACGTCAATATCAGATAAGGAATCAAATAGTTTCTGTCAAATTTTCAACCATCGAAGGACTAATTTGATTCAAAATAAAACTTCATGAACTAATCTGTCTCAAATAAAAGTTTATGGATTCATTTGTTCTTTTTGGTATAGTTTAGAGACTAAATTGAGTATTAAGCCATATAAAAACAGTTTAATTTAAAGTTAGGAGAATATATTCATCCTAGTGGTCTATAAAAGGGCAGCAGCCATCACACTATTTCGTAACACATCAGTTCCAACTTTGATCAATTATACTAGGCAAAATCTTTGTGGCAAGAGAATGTCGTCTCTAGTTGGTAAGGCTGAGGTTGATATAGAGCTCAATGTCCGTGCCGAGAAGTTTTATGACATATTCTGCAACAGACCTGACCACATATCCGATGCTTCCTCTAAGAAGGTGCAAGCAACTTTACGTCAAGGAAATTGGGGTAGTAAGGGTTCCATCGTCGTATGGGATTATATCCTGGGTAATTATGATTTAACAATGCAGTATTTCTTTACATTTCCCAATATTCATACAAACTTTTTTAGTTGAACTAATTTAACTTTAAACTATGAACAGATGGGGAGACTCAAGTTTCAAAAGAGGTAATTGAAGGGGTTGATCAAAAGACTTACTCAATCACTTACAGGGTGATTGAGGGAGATGTTCTGAAGGCGTACAAGAGCTTCGCAACCAAACTCCAAGCTATCCCAAAGAGCCAAGGTGAGGGCAGTATAGCGCGCTGGACTTTGGAGTACGAGAAGCTGCACGAGGGTGTTCCATCTCCAAACATTCTGCTGGAACTCTTTAAGCAACTCTCCAAAGAAGTCGATTCTCACCTCCTCCAAGCAAATTAAACTAATATATATATATATATATATATATATATATATATAAGCCGTCTTCAGACGTAATGTCTTATAAATAAAGGAAATCAACTGTCATCTATGATGATAGCTAGTTTTCCAATTTGTGTTGTGTTATAAATATAATTATGTGTACGTGCGGCCTATAGGCTCCCTAATGATAAATCTCTCTCCATGTTTTATAAGCTTCGGCGTTTCATGATTTATGTGATATTATTAATAATTTATGCCTAAAAGAACTGAAATAGTTTGAGAGTTAAAAGGCTTGATCTATTACAGTCACTAATATAAGTATTTACAAAAGTACACAAGGCTGTTACAATGATTTAAATTTCAAAAACAAATTATAAAAATAATTGTGGGATATGAAATCTTGGAATCAAGGCCCCGGTTTGTTACGTTCAAAAATTTGAACTTTATTTGCTAAGGTTCAGATATTCAGTTGGGCTGTTGGTGTTTGACTTGGTCCTTTACATGCCCCGCAAGATGGTGGAGCCATCAACAACACCTATATTGGACTAAAGAAGTTGAAAGCGTGGACTAGAAACTGGTTTGGTTAGACCGTCGGCCAATTGTTCCTTGGTGGAGATACAAAAGAGTGCCTTGAGCTGCCCTACTTGAACTTAGATAACTAATATTAGAGTCAGTACGGAATAATAAAATTAACAATAATGTATTATGTTCATGTATAATGTGTTTTTTAAAAATAGTATTTATAGTATTTAAAAATAATATTTATAATATATTATGTATCTATATTTTCTTTCTTTTTTACAACATCTAATTTCTCTATTTTTTTGGCCTCCATAACCATCTATTGTTTCTTTCTCTAAAACACATGTTAATGACTTCATGTACATATGATAATTTTACATATTACAAAAATAAAATTAAAATTAAAAAAATATTTATAATATTTTATTGAATATCTTAAAATTCCAATAACAAAACACATCCCTATTTATTGACCTTCTTCCTAAACAATTATTCTCCCTCTTCCTTAGATATACAAAATGCTTCCTATACATCATGGCTGATGAGGAACCAATGATTTTCTTCATGCTTCCTCAGGCAGCAAGGCAGGATAAGCGCCTTTTTGTTCTTCTCTCCCAACTTGACTGTTGGTAGAGCACCATCACTTCATCTAGGTTTGTCGCTATAATTAAGATATATATGTTATTCATATTTACTCGAATGTCCCTCAAACTAAAATTTGGTGGAAAAATAGATGAAGCGTGAACCAATAATGATTAGCGAGTTACCTTTCGTGCACCCACCCTCCAATTCGCACCATCTTCCACAACAAAAAATATTGTTTTCTATATATTAGAATTGACAATCAGATCACTTGAAGGAAAAAAAAAAAAACTAAAATTGTTTTACTTGTGCATATCACCTAGTACTTCTACGATTCTACCCAACTTGAAATGTTGATTTGTTGAATTGAGAATATAGATATTGTTGAGTAGAAGCCCAACAGTGCCATTCCAAAAGCACTCGGCCTAGGCCTCATGACCATTCGGCCCAGACCATGACTCGGCAGAGCCAGCCACTATCCCACTAAGGAGACAGCCCAATGAGAAAGGCCCAATCTCCAGACTCCATACTTAGGCAAAGCCCACATGTAAACTCTATATATATGCACAGTACCATGCAACCAGGTATGAGATTTCTTCTTCCAGCTCCATTCTCCTAGAACCTCTCTTGAACCCTAGCTGACTTAAGCATCGGAGTGGGATCAACCGGCCACCTGCCGGTCACCCTCTTCATTGTTTTTCCTCTCTTCAGGTCGCTATCGGCTAGCTCAGACTCCCGTCGAGGTCTCGGATTTCCATACCTCAACATTGGCGCCGTCTGTGGGAATCCAGAGAAAGCCATGTCCACGCCTGAAGAAACAAGCGGGTTGCCTTCTAGGAGAAACACGAGCCAAGATATGTGGAGTTCCCCCACCACAAACCTTTTTGCCCAAGAACCTTATCCTTCCCCAGAAAACAACGACCCTTCTGGGTCTGATCCTGTGGCAAGGCGCCATCTTTCCTTCTCTTCGTTCCTCCCTGATGCTCATAATACAACCCCCTCCTCCTCCCAACCAGCTTACCTCCAACGGGTAAGCCCAGATGGCCGTAGAAGCCACAAAACCCCCCAAGATGATGACTTTATGTTATATGTGACTAAGCTCCAACGGAAAAATGATCTGATGGAGAAGGAGCTGACCGCGTTACGCTCAGTGGTGGCCAACCTCACACAAAGGCCTCCACGAACCCAGGAACCGGACGACGATGCTCCGAGGGGTGAACGAGAACGTAGAGACGGGGGCCCACAAGGACATGCACGATCTTCGCCAGGGCGCGCACGTTCTCCACAAGAGGACAGATCTACAAGAAGACAAAGAATACGTGCAACAAGCCCGGTCCCACTTGCCCCCGAGGAGTCGACCCACAGTGTAACAATATTGGGTGAAAAGAGGCGGCGGGCAGAGGGGCCTGACCACACGGCAAGATCAGGCGGCACCTCCCTCTATACTGAGAGGCAATTGGAGGAAAGATTGGATGGCCTCAAAGCAGAACTAGAAAACAAATTTGCCGAGGCCCTGGAGACTAATCTCCAAAAGAGCAAAAAGGACCATTTAGAATGGTTAAGCACGGATGACAGCCCTCTCTCTCTTGCCATCCAGCAAGAAGACGTCCCAGACGGCTTCAAGATCCCAAAGCTCAGGTATGATGGGACGAGTGATCCAAAGGACCACATTACGTCTTACAACAACCTCATGGATCTCAAGAGAGCTAGCGACGCGTTGAAATGCCAGGTGTTTGTATGCACCCTGGAGAAAACGGCAAGAGACTGGTACTACAGACAGAAGGCAGGTTCCATTATGAACTTTACTCAATTGAGCATCTCCTTCCTTAGCAATTTTTCTGCCCTGAGAAAGAAGAGGAAGACAGCAGTGGCCCTCATGGCGATTCGACAAGGGCCTGAAGAGTCACTCAAATCTTACGTGGAAAGGTTTCAAAAGACCACCACAGAGATTGAGGAATTGACAATTGACTTTGCTACAACAGCTTTTGTAGCGGGGGTGCGTAATGAACACCTCAAATACGCACTCTCCGAGGATAAACCTCACCATCTACATCAGCTATTCGACAAAGCACAAAGGTACGCTGATGTTGAAGAAAACCAAATCCAAACCGATAAACTTTATTGAAAGAGCCAAGACATGGCCAAGGAGCGTACCCGACAAGAAAGCGGTCGCCAAGGCGAAGGCCGACAGCAGAGAAGCGACAGAGGCTTTCGACGAAGAGACCTAGGCAATCGACAAGGTGAGAGCAAGAGCCTACGGTCTGAGGCCCCTCGTCGCGATCAAGAGAGAGGAGACCGGCCCCCTCCACGCCTAGCAGCCGAGTACACTCCACTCACTGCCTCCCGTACGGAAATTCTCCATAACATCTCCAATGGAGACATGGCGAACAAAATGAAATGGCCTCCAAGGTTGAGAAACCCCAGGAAAGGCGGGAAGAACTCTGACAAATACTGCAGATTCTATGATGACGAAGGCCATACTACAGAAGAATGTTGGGATCTAAAAAACGAAATCGAAGATATGATTCGACGAGGATATCTTCGAAATTTCGTCCAAAGAGAGAATGCGCAGCCAGCCCAGGATACCAATCAACCGGCGGAACGCCCAGAGCGACGTGAACACGTTAGGCCGGCTGTTCGCGGCGCAATCAACACTATTGTTGGGGCCCTGGAAAACTGAGCAGAATCCCAATCTAAGAGAAAAGCTCATTTGCGCAGTGTATGCCACATTGGCTTGCAAGCCCCACCCCCCCGAACAGAACATGTGGAAGAAGACTGGTCTATCACTTTCTCCAGAAACGAAACCGACTTGTTCCAGGACCCAGGAAATGACCCCATTGTGGTCAAGGCCATCATTGGCAACTTTGAGGTGAACAAAATCCTGGTTGACAATGGCAGCGTAGTCGACGCCATCATCTATAGGACCTACAAGGATATGGGGCTGACGGATGACCAACTATTGCCGACGAGACCAATCTACGGATTTGGGAACAACGAAATACCGGTCAAGGGGATGATAAGACTGCCCATCTGCTTAGGCGACGGGAAACATGTGCTCAACATCATGAACACATTTGTTGTAGTAGACTAGCCGTCAGCGTACAATGCCATAATTGGACGTCCCATGATGAAGAGAGTCAGAATGGTTGACGTAGTCTACTGCTTAAAAGTCAAGTTCCCGACTCCAAGCGGGATTGGCTACATGCAGTCGAATCAACACCAAGCCCGCCAGTGCCACTTATTATCCCTAGTCATGGCGAAGAAGGCTGCCGACGCCAGAGACGAGATGTTAGCCCTGGCCACTCAACCCCATACTGGGGGGCAAGCCTCAAGGACCACAGTTCACACCGGGGGGCAAGACTCCTGCCAACCAATGGAAATTAACACGCTGAATTGGGAAGTGGGATCAACGAGTGGTACCAGATGCTGTACTGAAATCCTAGCTTGGCTGTCACTTGACGTCCTGGATACCAGGGACGAGGAAATGCTGAGCAAAGCACAGCTAGTTGAAGAAACCCTGGACATATGCCTCCGGATAGGAGAGCCCTCCAAGACAACCAAGATAGGGTCCAAACTGACCCCGCAGGAACAGGAAGCTATGATGACATTCTTGCAAGAGAATGCTGACGTGTTCGCTTGGACACCAGCCGACATGCCTGGGATCCATCCGTCCGTAATGGAACATAAGCTCAACGTCAGTAGCAAAGCCAAGCCGATAAAGCAGAAGAAGAGAAAATTCGCTCCAGAAAGGATAACGACCATCCGTGAAGAAGTCGACAAACTGATGAAGGCTGGGTTCATCAGGGAAGTCCATTACCCCGAATGGGTTGCTAATGTGGTCTTGGTGAGGAAATCAAACAACAAATGGAGAATGTGTGTTGACTTCACCGACCTCAACAGAGCCTGCCCAAAAGACAGTTTTCCGCTTCCCTCGATAGACAGGTTGGTCGACTCCTCGTCAGGGAACAGATATCTAAGTTTCATGGACGCCTTTTCAGGCTATCACCAGATCCCACTGGCCAGAGAAGACCAGGAAAAAACATCTTCATCACGGAAGACGGCCTGTATTGCTATGATGTCGTAGCATTCGGACTGAAGAATGCGGGAGCCACTTATCAGCGCCTGGTGAATAGAATCTTCAAGGAGCAGATTGGCAGTTCCATTGAGGTGTATGTAGACGACATGCTGGTCAAGAGCATCAATTTCGAGCAGCATCTTGATGACCTGGCCTAAGCCTTTGGCACACTGCGAAAGTATGGGATGAAGTTAAACCCAACTAAGTGCACCTTCGGTGTGGAAGCTGGAAAATTTCTGGGATTTATGATATCCTAGAGGGGAATTGAGGCCAATCCAGAAAAGATAAGGGCCATCATTGACATGCCTCCTCCAAGAACCATGAGAGAGGTCCAGGTACTGACTGGCAGGGTAGCAGCTCTTAACAGATTCGTTTCGAAATCCGCTAAAAAGTGCCTCCCATTTTTTAAGGTCATCAGATCCAAAGCCACCCGAACCACCCGAACACCATTCCAATGGACGGCTGAGTGTCAAGAAGCATTCGGACAGCTAAAGCAGTATTTGTGCTCTCCACCTCTTTTGAGCCGGCCAGAGACCGGGGACGAGCTGTTCATGTATTTAGCCACCTCGGACGAGACTGTTGCCGCCGTCCTCGTCAAGAGAAGGGACAATGAAGACTGCCCCGTCTACTATGTAAGCCGCGCACTCCAAGGGGGAGAGTGTAATTACACCCATCCAGAGAAATTGGCTTACGCCCTTGTGATAGCGGCCCACAAACTCAGGCAATATTTCCAGTCTCACAAAGTAACAGTTCTAACCGATCAGCTGATCAAGGAAATCCTGAGCAAGGTAGACATATCGGGCAGGCTTGTCAAGTGGAGCGTTGAACTGAGTGAATTTGGCATTGAGTTCAAGAACAGAAAAGCCATCAAAGCACAAGCCCTTGCCGACTTCATGGCCGAATGCACTTTCAAGGAGACAACGGTCCTCCCCGGTCTCCCCTTGGCCAATCTACCGGATGCCTCCGTCCTCAGCCAGACGGAACCCCACAACCCAGCACCCATACCATCCGATACACTCTGGACACTATTTGTGGATGGCTCAGCCACTAAGGAAGGCGGTGGCGCTGGTTTACTGTTAACGAGCCCTGAAGGAGAAGAGTACCAATACGATCTGACGTTTGGCTTCCTACTCTCCAATAACGCCACCGAGTACGAGGCCTTGATTGCCAGGCTGAATTTAGCTGTGAACATGGGAGTCAAACATGTCCACATTAACACGGACTCCCAACTGGTGGCCAAACAGGTGTTGGGGGAGTACAAGGTTCGAGAACCCAACCTGGCCGATTATCATCAGTCAGTCCAGAACCTCTGGGCCAAGTTTGAAAAGATATCCCTCCACCAGATTCCCAGAGAAGAGAATGCTCGAGCTGATGCGCTATCCAAGATAGCGTCCGCAAGTTCCACCATCAGAGGCAAGACGACTCTCGAATACGTTGATCACCCGACCAGGCAGGGGTCATCAGACGTCCATGAGCTGAGCACCGAGCAGAATTGTTGGATGACTCCCATCATTCGTTTCTTGTAAGGGGACGTCCCGCAATCCCGAACAGAGGCAACAGCCATATAGAAAAGGGCTGCCAGGTACATCTTGATGGATGGCGTACTCTACAAGAAGTCATTCAATGCTCCCCTTCTCAGATGTGTCAGCCCAGACAACGCTGAGTATGTGCTGAGGGAAATCCATGAAGGAGTCTGTGGAAACCACCAGGGCAGTCGGTCACTGGCACAGAAAGCCATGCGGCAGGGCTTCTATTGGCCAACTATGAGGAGCGATGCTGCTGAACTGGTCAAGAAATGTGAGAAATGCCAGAAATTCGCCAAGATCCACAGACCGCTGGCAGAGGAGCTGAATCTAGTAAAATCAGCATGGCCTTTTGCCCAATGGGGCATAGATATTGTGGGTCCCTTTCCAATCGCAACAGGAGGCAAAAAATTCTTGATAGTGGCCTGCGACTACTTTACCAAATGGGTGGAGGCTGAGGCAGTCGCGGCCATCACTTAGAAGGCGGTAGAAAAATTCATCTGGCAGAATATCCTCTGCCGGTTTGGAGTCCCACACACCATAATCACTGATAATGACACTCAACTTCAAGGAAAACAGGTCAAAGAACTCTGCGACAATTTCCACATCAGTCTCAGGGCAGCCTCAGTCGCACACCCACAGGCGAATGGGCAAGTCGAAGCTATGAACGGGAAGATAGTAAAATCCTTGGAGAAGAAGCTTGATGACGCAAAAGGGGCGTGGGTAGAACAGCTTCCGGAAGTACTATGGGCCATCAGAACCACGGCCCGTACCACAACAGGTAGAGGTGTCAGATGGGCGGGTTGGGCGGGTTACGGGTTCGGGTCAAACAGATCGGGTTAATTTGACCCAAAGAAAATTTCGGGTCATTCGGGTTTCGGGTCATTCTGGTTCGGGTCACACGGGTTTCGGTTCAATCGGGTTTCGGGTCATTCGGGTTTCGGGTCATTCGGGCTCGGGTTTTTCGGGTTTGGCCCTCGGGTCATTTGGGTTTCGGGTCATTTAGACTCGGGTTTTTCGGGTTTGACCCTTGGGTCACTCGATTTCATATTTTTTCAATTTGTTTATCAGGTCATTTTTGTACATTTCATATGAGTTCTATTCAGATTTTCAAGTTAATTAATGGATTATTGATTCATTTCATTTTCATTTGGGTTTCAAATTATTTATTTAAAAAAATAAATTTACAAGTTTCTCTTCAATAATAGATCAAGGTAATCAACTAATCAAGTCAAGCAAGTATTTATTGGCAACATGAGTCTCTCTATGCACATACATTACATTACATAATTTACATTTATATACCATTAAACTTGTAATTTGTAATCTTAATTTTTAAATAACAAACTAGTAAGTTGCTCTTCAATCTTCAATTCTTCATGTTTGTTATTTTCACTCTCTACTTTATATTTCTAATTCAATAGTAAATTTTAATTTTGCTAACTTGAATCAAAGTAAGTAATTAAAAAAAGAAAAGAATCATGTGTCTACTTTTTAATACCATTTATACAACATATTATTATTAACATATAAAATGATAAATCAAATTAAATAATTAAATCTATAAATATAAAAGAATTATAACGACTTATGATTTATGGGACATTTGACGTATGACAGGTCACATGTAAATGTAATAAAGATTAAGGAGATTTCTTTAAATATAAACTTTCTATCTCTTATTAAAAGTGTAATATAATAATGGATACATTGAACTATAAGTCTATAACTGCTAGTTTATAAATTATAAGTCAAGATTAAAATTTAAAAGTATTAATATTTATTAATATATATTGTATTTATTAATTACTATTTACTATCACTAAAAAAACCAATATAGATAAATGGGCCAAAATTCAATGTGGTCAAGCTTAACCCAATGGACAAACAAGTAAACGGCCCATTTCTTTCTTATTTTTTTATTAATTACTTTTAAATTTTAATTGCTTCCTTTGTTTGTTACTATTTCCTATTTGAAATAGTCAAACAGGTTATTTCCTTTACTACCGTGTCAGTTCAACCATTAGATTAGGGCGTAAATTGTACTTTTCGTACATATTTTGTCAGATACATTATAGAAAATATCGTCGGATACTCGAATATAAAGAGAAAAAAGAATTCATCCCAATTCATATTTATCAAAACACTACACATTTCTTGTGATCTTAAGGTGTGAATGTTCCATGAATCACAGTCATTCCATCTATTCTCAATCAATCTGCTTCACTAGGAGGGGACTCAGACTTGAACCCAACATCACTTAACAGGTGTCCGATATAAATAACATAATCAACGGTCCCAATAGGTCTTGTGGGTCCCAACTATGTTCCTTAACCTTTTCGAGAGAGAAAAAAAAGGTATATGGTCCGTGTAGCATCTTTGACTCTTTGAGTCTTTGTTTTCTTCCTTCTAGTGGTGGAATTTGGCGGGGGTAGGCAGGGGCCTTGGCCCCTCAAAAAGCTGAAATTTCTTAAAGGCTTATATAATACGGCTTTAGTTTTGGGTCCCCCCCACACTACACAATTACACATGCCTTGATATGGCCCCCCTTTCAATATTTTCCTGCTCCGCCTCTGCTTCCTTCTTTATTTTTTTCTCCCGAGCACCACCATCCCTCACTCTCCGTCTCTCCCTCATCCGACTGGGTTCACTAGCACTGCCCTCTCCCATTCTCCCTCAAACAACCGAGTTTTGCTGCCAGCTAAAACTCCTTTCAAAGGCACGACTCCTGTCTTTTGTTGGGACCTTACAATTATTGTCCTCTATCCTTGCCGCTGCTGCCCTTGATTTCAGGTATAACTTCATTTGGGTTCTTAATTTTCAAGTGTTTTATTTGGGTTCATGATATGGGTTCTTCAATTCTTTGTTTATTTTTTCTAAATTTGGTTTTAAATTATCTTTAACTATTTATTGTTGCACTCTGCACTTCTAAAAAAAATGAAAACAGAAGAAGATTAAATTGTTGTACTCTGCTCGGCTAAGTCTCTTGATTCAGCCAATCAGGCATTGCTACGTAGGAGAGGAGAGGAGAGGAGAGAGTTATTATTAGTTAATTGTATTTACTAGATTGCATGTGGTGTTGTTGCGTAATTCTAACAGAACAGATTTGCAAGTTGTAGAACGCATAAAACTCTATGCGATCTCTGCTCTAAAACTCAAAATTTTTCTCTTTGCAAAATGAAATTTTAGACAAATACCCTTAAAGGGAATATATATATATATATATACACACACACACACACACACACACATATTTATGATAATTTCATGCCCGGCAAGGACATGGATATTTAGAAATCATATATAATTTGATTTGCATGTTTTCTTTTCCTCTTTTTTTAATTCATTAAATTAATATGATTTCTTGTTAATTTAAGTGTGCTTTCTTTATATTGGCAATAGATTGTAAATTGTAACCATGGACTCGGAATCAATTCATGATGATTGCGGGATTGATAGCCAAACCGTGGAGGGAAATACTCAAAGTGCTTCGAAGGAAGCTAGCACTTCAAAGAAGCCTCGGAGGACTAGCAAGATTTGGAATGACTTTCAACTTTTGGAATCTCCAAGCAAAAAGACTAAAGCCAAATGCAAGCATTGTGGTAAAATTTATGGTGCGGAATCTATCTCGGGTACTTCTAACCTTAAACGCCATTTACAAAAGTGTTCTTTATTTGGCAAGAACAAAGATTCTAGTGATAAAATTTTAGATCAACAAGGTTACCGTGAGTTAGTTGCTAAGGCGATAATAAGACATGGATATGCATTTACATTTGTTGAACATGAAGGAGTTAGGGATGTCCATTCTTTTCTTCATGATAGTGTTGAACATGTTAGTAGGAATACCATTAAAGCCGATTGTTTCAAATTGCATGCCAAAATGAAAGAGCAACTTAAGTCTACTTTGCATCGGCTTCCAGGTAGGATTTGTTTGACAAGTGACTTGTGGACATCATGTACGGATAGAGGTTATCTTTGTCTCACGGCCCATTATGTAAATGAGAATTGGACATTGTGTAGCAAGATTATTAACTTTTGTCATGTCCCACCGCCACACAATGCAAACTTTTTGTGTAGCACTGCTTATAATTTGTTGAGAGATTGGGGTATAGAGAAGAAAATTTTTAGCATTACATTGGATAATGCTAGAAATATGGATAACATGCAAGATTTGTTAAGGAGCAAACTTGTTCAACAAGATTCATTGTTGTTCAATGGTGCATTTTTCCATATCCGTTGTTGTGCACACATCTTAAATCTTATTGTTCAAAATGGTTTGCGTGTTCTTAGTGATTCCTTGATGAAGGTTCGATATTTTATCAAGTATGTAGAAGGTTCAGAATCAAGAATGAATAAGTTTAAAGAATGTGCTAGGCAAGTTAATTTGAATCGATCAATGGGCTTATGGTTAGATGTTGCAACGAGATGGAATTCGACTTACATGATGCTTGATAGATTTCTTTATTATGTGAATGCTTTCAAAATTTTGCCAACGGAAGATCCAAATTTTATGATTTCGAATCTCCCAACGGAAGAAGAATTGTGCAAATTTGAAAGGATTTCTTACTTTTTGAAGCCATTTTATGATATCACTACTTTGTTTAGTGGATCCGATTATCCTACTTCCAATTTGTACTTTGAGAATGTGTGTCGGATTCAAGTTCATTTGTTGAAAGAAATTGAAGATCCAATGAGTTGTTTGCAAGAAACGGCACAAGCAATGAAACAAAAGTTCGACAAGTATTGGAATGAGCTTTGTGTGGTGTTGGCTTTTGCCATCATACTTGATCCACGTTTTAAGTTGAAATATGTCAAATATCAACTTAAAAAGTTTGATATGGATTATGAAAGTAAGGCAAATGATATCCTTGACAAACTTAAGAACCTCTTCAAGGAGTATGAGAGAGTTACAATGGCAAATCAAAGTGGAGTTGTTAGTTCTGATCAAGGTGTAAGACAAGAACTTAGTGATGATCATCTAGTAAGTGTTATTTATATTTTATGTCTATTTCATATATTATTATTCTTAATGTTTTATTATTTATTATTATTTCTTTAATTTACTTTGTATTTAACGTAGTGGTGATCAAGGTTCTAATCGAGGCACGTCTATTGCTAGTTTAAAACTATTTCCAAATCCCCTCTTAGGCCTAGGTTTAGCCTAGGCCTTTGAGAATTTCTGGAAGGGCTTTCTTCGGGATAAAGCACCACAATATCTAGTTTTTTAAAGTTTCATATCTAAAGTCAAGTCTAGGCCGTATGGGCTTTCTTTTATCTTGGTATGTGAAACTTATTTGTTTTTCTGTTGCCTAGATCCTAATGCTATATATATTGCAAATTAATTAAATCTTTGAAGGTTATAGCTTTTTAACTTTTTAAGTTTTTCGTTTAGTCTATAAATCTAAGGAATCTAATTAAAGTTATTCACTGATGCACACCTAAGACAATCATTTTAACAATTTAGAAAAACCACTTTCATCTAATGTCTTAAAAATCAACGAATTTTATGTTTATGTCTAACAACTGCAATATTATAGTCACAAAACAATACTATGAGAATTTACTTGCACTTTCTAGGAGAAAATCTAGACTTTTATAGATGTCAGTTTACACTTTTTTACTTCCGTTTCTTCCTGTGAGTACTGTTTTGCTTTGAGGGTTCTGTTTTTTACAAATTTATTTTGTTGTTTTAGGCATTTGAAAATGATGACTTCGAGGAAGATTCAATATTAGGGAAATCACAATTGGACCTCTATTTAAGTGAGGTTAGAGTATCAATCCACACAAAGCCATTTGATGTTCTTCGATTTTGGAAGGATTATCAATTTCGCTATCCGGAGCTTGCTACAATGGCAAGAGATATATTGAGCATACATATCACCACTGTTGCATCTGAATCGGCATTTAGTATTGGTGGTAGAGTCTTGAATAAGTGGAGGAGTTCTCTCTCATGTCAAACTGCCGAAATCTTGGTAACAACACGAAATTGGTTGTGGGGTTACGATGGTAATATATTAGATATATATGTATTCATAATATTAAAGTAATTACATATTTTGTAAACTAATTAATAATTATTATTATTAATCATCAAAATTTCTTGTGAATTGTTAGTTGAGCAAGTTGATATCGACCAAGAGATCGATTTGGATATAGCTTCTCTTTCCATAGGATCGGAAGAAGCTTCAAATATCATAGGTTGATCATTGATGCAAAACGAGAATGTAATCGGAACGTGTTTTGATTTTCTTTATATTTTTCTCCATTATGTAAATTTACATTTGTTAAAATAACTTTTTAGTTTTAATTATGTCTCATATGAGTTTATTCTAATTTCATTTTTTTTCTCTTGTGCTTTGTGTTGTAGGCTTTTGCTAGGTAGGGTATATGCTGGTGTAGGCTTTGGTTTGGAATTTGGATGGGCCTTTGCTTTGTTAATTGTTATTAAATATGACAATGTGGATTATGCAAAGATTATTATGTAATTCTTGTGTTATTTCAATTATGGATTCATTTTGGATGCATATGTAATTTTTAATTATGATTTTAATTATCAATCTATTATTTAACTCTTTAACGTCACATCTTACATTACATATGTTCTTGTAAAGGTTTTATTTTTTTTTCCTTTTAAGTTTTTTTGTAAGTTACAATTTATTAATCTTGTTGAATTTAACTAATAATGTTAATTATATAAATATAATATATGTAATATATAGCTACAAAAATAAATTTTAAATAGGAAATATGTTTTTAATTTCAATTTAATAAAAATTTAAATTTAATAAGATATTTATTTTTATTTTTTAACAAATTTATTAAATAAATTTGATAATATTTAAGAATGAGAAGGTAAAACATTACTTAAATAGGTTTTCGGGTTATTTCGGGTTAGCCTCTCGGGTTAAACGGGTTACGGGTCAAACAAGTTTCGGGTTAATCGGGTTTCGGGTCAATCGGGTTTCGGGTCAGTCGGGTTTCGGGTCAATCGGGTTTCGGATCGGTCGGGTTCGGGTCGTTTACTTTTTTTGGTCAAATCGGGTTGGGTTAGTTTCGAATTCGGGCGGGTTGGGCGGGTTTCTCGGGTCGGGTTAGCTTTTGACACCTCTAACAACAGGCGAGACCCCCTTCAACCTGGTATATGGATCTGAGGCAGTGATACCTGCAGAGATAGGCCTCCCCACCTTCCGAGTATCCAACTTCAACGAATCGACGAATGGGGAGGAGCTCCGCCTGAATCTCGATCTACTGGAAGAGGTTAGGCTCAGCTCACAGATCCAGGCGACAAACAGGTCCCAACAAGTTGCCCGATACTTCAACACAAGAGTGCACAATCGCCAATTCCAAGTGGGTGATTTTGTACTACGAAGTTGTGAAGCCAGTCGGCCCGCTGGAGAAAGGAAAAAGCTGTCGCCTAACTGGGAAGGACCTTACCGGGTGGACAAAGTCATTGGCAAGGGAGCCTACAAGCTACACGATCTTGCAGGGAAGCCCATCCCTCGAACTTGGAATGCTGTCCATTTAAAGAAATTTTACTTTTAGCTGTTTTGTCCATAATACACGAATTATTGTTCTTTTGACAGTACATTTTCATCTTCCAAATGTATAGTCTACTAAGACAGCAATTTCTCATTCTGTTATAAACAACAATTTCAAAGACAAAGTAATACAAAGACACGTTGACGCCGCTTCTACATGCCTCCCTTCCCAAAATTTTTTCATTTACAAGCTACATGTATTCGAACGACATATGAGATACAACACACAGGACACGGATGAGCGTGCTCTCAGGAAAGAGACACGATCGACGACTCATCCCTCTACGATAAATGAGGTATTCGACAGGTAGGCACCCAATGCCGAACCTGTCGCCAGGCCTCCTACACGGATGAGCGTGCTCTCAGGAAAGAGACACGATCGACGACTCATCCCTCTACGATAAATGAGGTATTCGACGGGTAGGTACCCAACGCCGAACCAGTTTCCAGGCCTCCTACGCGGACGACCGCGCTCTCAGGAAAGAAGCACGGCTGATGACTTATCCTTACCAAACACTTCAGACCCAAGATACGAAGATTGCAAGTCTATCATACACAGGTAAATATAACTCAACATGCAATCACTACAAAAACAGGCAAACTGCAAACAACAACAATTATCTACACTCCCATAAAGCAGAAAAGGAGAAATGGATATACTTGTATTATCGCAAAAACGCTAAGGGAATGCATCCATTCCCAACAATTAATTACAAGGTATTTGTTCAAGTGGGCCACATCACCCACAACAATGTACAAGAGTAAAAAGCCTAATCTACGGCGATTACACCATCCCCACCTTGGGCAACTCCGCCGTCTACTGGAGGGGGCTCACTCGACGAGACAACCTGCTCCGCGACTGGTATAACCTCCACGGCGGGTACATCACTCGGGAGGGGGACTTCATCCGCAGGGGGCACAGCTTCCACGGGAGGAGCATCACTTGGCACAGTCCTTGCAGCTGATGCCGTCTGATCTACCACAGGAGCCTCCTCGGACGCGTGAGGCTGCACATCCTCAGTCGGAGCAATTTGCTCACCCCCATCATTGGTCACCTCCTCCCCGACCACCTCAGTCGTCGCATCAGCACCCACCCCAGCAGTGGGCACAGCCGCGGAGTCGTCAACAGTTTCACTTTCTGTCTCCGCCTCATCTCCCTCGGGGATAGCCTCCAAGGCAGAGCCCCCAACACCTGCGCCTGCCAACGGCGCTTCCACAGGCTCGAGCAGGCTAGCAGCAGTGAACTGCAGTTTCGGGTGCAGGATAGCCAGACGGTTAAGTACCTGCTCCATCACCACACTACCAACGCTAGCCACTATGGCCTCCAGTTGGGCGCGCATGTCATCCGCCAGCGACGCATGGGTGGCCCGCAGTATGTCGTGTGCCACCTACAAAACACCACACCGTGAGAAACAGCAGACTCATGTATCTCCCAAGACAAAGGGATGTCACATACCTATAGCGCCGAATGCTCTCCCTTCAGAGCCGCTTGATCCCTTTCCAACGCCGAGTGCTGCAAGACGTAGTCCGCCTGCTGCTGCTCCAGTGCCGCGTAATCCTTTTGAAGGTTCTCGTGCTGCTCCTGCACAGTGGCCAAGGACTCCGCCACCACCTTTTTGTCTTTATCTTTGGCGGCAACTTCATCCTTCAGCCTATTCCTTTCGGCGCGAACCTTATCCAAGGTCTTCCGCATATTGTCAATGCGTTGATCTTTTTTCGCGGACTCACCCTTGGCAGTTTCCGCGGCACCCTGAGCCACCCGCAGTTCTTGCTTTAGCACTTCATTCGCCGCCCTCAGCTCAGCCGCCTCCGCCTGCGCCTCTTTCATGCGGTCAAAATACCGACGCTCATGCAGACGTGCGTAGTTGTCCTCCGCGAGCTTCACCCTCTCCTCTAGCTCCCTGATCCTGTTCTGCGCTTCCCAGCAGGACACCTCGTGATGCCCTACACCTGCGGCCAGCATCACCCGTCCCTGCCAGCAACACCCCTGTCAGAATCCACAATACTACACTATTAATGCTGAAGAAGGCATAAAGACAAACCTGCTCAAAGAAGGCAGCCGCGGAAATCAGGCAGTCGGCAGCATCCAGGCTCCCTTCGACATAGTTTCTGTCAACAGGGCTTCTGAAGATAAGTGCCTCCTGAGCCGCATAGAGAGGATTGGTGAAGATACTCCGCTGGCCCTCCAGGCGCCCATCCACGGCAAATGGGAACACCCGCCCCCCATGTGCCCGCACATACTCGTCCTCAGGCTGGTCGGGAGAGTTAGAAGCACTAGGGGCTGAGATTGGGGTGGCGGCAGGAGCAGGCGTCGAGGTTGCAGCGGCTGCAGCAGACATCTCCTGACGCCCTGAAGGACCCACCGGTGCACTCGAGCTGGCCCCACCCGTCATGGGGGTGGAGGCATGGCTACATTGAGGCTGCTGTTGGCCCTGAGTCCGAGTAGTGTGCCAGCTGGTCCCCACACTTGTTGTGGAAGGCACGTGGGCTGGGTGAGGAGCCGAATGCCTCTCGAAACTATGGATACGGATGTTGGAGTGACTCCCCACCCCCCGGGAGGATACCATGGCCATGGAACGTCCCGCACCGGGGACAGCACTGGTGGTGGCCCTTTTAGCAGCAGGAGCCTGGGCGCTGTTATCACCCGACTTCCTCTTCTAGCCCCCAGACGCCTGGCCTGTAGCACCCCTCACGGCATTGAGAATATCCGCACTGGAGAAATTAAGCCCAGTCCTCGGCATGGTGGCTGCAAGAAAAAAGCAAGGTTATCAACAAGTACCCACGCGCAGACCAAGGAATTTAACAAACGCACACCACCATAAACCTAAGTCCCACCCCCTCACCAACCTACAGACAACCTACACAAAAACGTCAACTCCACTACTACCTGCTTGAGCAGTGACAACTACCGGCTCAGCATTGGAGACTGTCGGAGGAACAGAGATAGGCATGGGAGCAACCGGCAACCCTTGACTCGTAGCACCCGGCACAGCACTGGGAGCCGCCTCAACAATACTTGGCCTGGGAGCCACAGACTTCCTTGCCATAGTTTTCCTCCCACCCGTCTTCTTCCCTTGGCCCAAGGAAGCAGGCTCCTGGCTCGCAGCAGGCTGGATGGCAACAGTCGCGGCAGGTTGCTCAGCCTCGACGACTGGCTGTTGGGAACCACCCTGTTCCCCCGAAGATGAAAATAGAGGCTGTTCACCTCTGGCTGCAGCCCTCTCCGGGTCAAACATCCTCATTATCCTCTCCAGTGTCTCCGTTCCCACTCTTAGAGGAATATTATTTTCCCTGTACTCGTGGTGGTTCCAGTACCCACTCAACCCGGCGGAGTACAAGCGGTTGCAATGTGCGCAATCTGCGCACCTTATTAGACGGTCCTTCGCGGTTAAGTATTTACACTGGGCCCGCTCAGCATCCGTCAACATAGCTGGCCGGGTGGCTAGGACTCTTATAGACTCCGCCGAGTGAGCCACCCACTCCATAGAGCAGCCCCATTCCGCGTCGTCTGGTTTCCTGACCACCATATACTTATTCTTCCAGTCTCTGTTGGTGTCAGGAAAGTTAAAAGGAGACTTCACCCCTTTTCTAGCATATAAGGCAAGGAAACTCCCTGCCCGTTTCACACTGAGCAGCTCCCGCAGCACATTCAAGGACGGCTCCCAATCCTTGTAGGCGCACAGCAAGTGGTAAAAGATCACCATCCGCAAAGAGTTTAAAATCAGCTGACTCGGTGCAATCTGGTAGTACTTTACCACCTCGGTGAAGAATGCATTAAGCGGCAGCCGAAAACCCGCGAAGAATAAGTCCTCATAGAAGACGGCTGCATTCCCGCCATCTCCTACATACCATGGCCTTAGACCAACGGGGCCAGCCTTGAACTGATAGCCACCCATGGCAAAGAAGGAAGGGATGTTCAGTAACCGAGCCCGATACTCGTCACTCAAATCATCCCTCGTGTACACGGACGGGTGGTCAGCCGCATCTTTATCTGCCGGCTCCTCTGCGGCCTGTGCTTTGCCCTTGGCCTTTCCAGCAGAAACCTTTCTTTTCTTCGGACTTGGGCCAGACTCCACATGGCCAGAAACGGAAGCAGTGGGCCCACCGTCACGAATCACGGGCCCAGTAGCCACCATCCCCTCAGCTACCTCCGCCATTTCCCCGGTGATACTGTGCCCAGAAACCGACCGGCTACCGCTAGAAACGGCGTCTTCCTCCCCCATTCGAACGCCGCTGACTCCCATAACACTACTCTCACCCTCGCTACTCATGCTTCAACCCAAAAGAAAATCCCAAAAAGAAAAACACAAACTTACCAAGCAACTGTTCGTCTTCGAATGGCCGTTAACAACCGAAACTCTTAACTCCGAACACAACCGACACCGAACGCTGTAGAAGAATCCCTCGACGCGGTGAACTGAATCTTCAACCTTAACCACAACACTGAGATCGTGACAGAAAATTCAAGAAATCGAAAGCAAAACCCAGAAACTCGAAGACAAAAGAGAGAAGAGAAAACAAAGAGTCGCAAAATCTTCAGCAAAGTTGAAAGTGAAAAGACCAAGAGAGAGAAAGGCATTTATACCTCCATCGATTTTAGCCCTGAGGCAACACGTGGCATCCAAAATCCATAAAACCTCTAATTTCCCTCTCAAAACACGCTTCTTGAAAATCAAAATTTCCTGCCCGCACGCACCCCGTGCCACGAGACTCCAGCTGTCTCCCACCCACCCGTCCTCCACAAAAGCCGTGAGCAGACGACACACACTCCACCACCCGACAACAATTCCAGACCGTACTTTAGCCACCCAGACGACCCCCATTCGACCATTCGGCAGGCGACACCGATACACGACTCTTTACTCTAGCCGTGCAGTCGACCACTTTGTACTCGTCTCCACGTCTGGGGGGCACTTGTTGAGTAGAAGCCCAACAGTGCCATTCCAAAAGCACTCGGCCTAGGCCTCATGACCATTCGGCCCAGACCATGACTCGGCAGAGCCAGCCACTATCCCACTAAGGAGACAGCCCAATGAGAAAGGCCCAATCTCCAGACTCCATGCTTAGGCAAAGCCCACATGTAAACTCTATATATATGCACAGTACCATGCAACCAGGTATGAGATTTCTTCTTCCAGCTCCATTCTCCTAGAACCTCTCTTGAACCCTAGCTGACTTAAGCATCGGAGTGGGATCAACCGGCCACCTGCCGGTCACCCTCTTCATTGTTTTTCCTCTCTTCAGGTCGCTATCGGCTAGCTCAGACTCCCGTCGAGGTCTCGGATTTCCATACCTCAACAGATATATAATAGTTTATTTGTTTTTTAGAACTAAAGTAGTTTATAGAGCCCAAATCCATGAACCCTAACTCACAACTTATTCCCAAATCCATGAACCCAACTTGGCCACACAGTTCAGATCGTTACTGTAATCCAACAATCAAACATTCACTCCTCCAACAATTCCGACGAACTGAACCCAATCACAAGATCGAAGAAATCAATAATGGCACCAGTAGTAACCTCAACTCCAACTCGTTCCACCTTCCGTCACCCCCTGTTCCTTCCTATGTCTTCTTCTATTTCTCTAAAGGCTTTCTCTCTCTCACTTATTTCATGAGCTCTTTCATTGTACCCAACAAGGTGTGTTTTAAACTCCAAATCAGAAAATAGTTTAAAAGCACACAAAGGATGTATTACTTGATTCTATCGTAATGTATATAGGATTCTTATTTGTTTAAGGTTTAATACCATATTTAGATCCGGTTAGTGGTTATTGTCAGTTTATTCATGTTTCAGTTTCATATGATTTGTTTGCTAAACAAATTATGATTTGTTGTTCTTGTTTTATTTAGCCTTGGTTGAGTTAGGTTCGTTTTTGTTAGATTACCTTTTTACTCTTGGCATTATTCTTGTTTTTCTTTGTACTTGGCAATTTTCTTCGTTCTTGTCTTTGCATAACACTACAAAAAAACACGCTATTTGCGACACAAAAAATTGCAACGCGGAAAAATGTCGCAAATTTGCGACACAATTTACTATACATTGCGACAAAAAAAATAAAAAAGTTGCAAAATGACTCAAAAAGCATTGCAAGAAAGCGACCTGTTTACAACGTCGCAATATATGTTACAAAAGTTTGATGCCAGTTGGCACACTTAAGACATGTTGCAAGGTGTCGCAGAATTGCAATGCATTTTGTGTGCAATTTATAAGAGTCACAAAATTGCATTTTTTTGTGACATTTTTTGCAATGTGTTGAAGTGAGCAAATAATTACATGAATTTGATTCAATTTGTGACACGTTATTGTGACATATTGTGCTACACATGTGTTGCAATGCAAAATAGGTTGCAAATTTTGTTGCAATTAGTTGCAAATTTAATCACAAATTTAAGCCAAATACTGTTGTTGCAAAATGTTTCAATTAGTGTTCCAAACTGTCTCATGTGTCGCAAAACCCGTTGCAGATCTTGTTATTCATTTCCTACAATATATTTCTATATCAAATAACACCTCTTACATATCTCCGATTAACCTCAAAACTTATATATAGACTAATTTTATCATAAACTTAATCTCCAACGATCAAATTTTCAATCCAACGGTCAATTTGATTATCAGGGTACATCCAACATAGAATTACTTAAGCATTAGTAAAACTTCTTCTACATACTAACTATGTAACCTAATTCGTTGAACATGCTTTTGTACCGAAAGTACTCATTTCAATAATCCAACCATTGATTATGTTTTAAATATTTAGTAAACTCATTTTATCATGTTTTATTTAATGGAAAGATGAAATCATAAGATATTTTTATACTTAATTACCTTATTATGACTTTAACGGTTTATATAAATTTCTAAGTCAATATAGCATAAACCGTATGTCGAATCAATATTAAAATTTATATAGTTGATCTATACATAGTTAGGTTGAAATCCAACGGTGGAATTAAATTTATATCAATCTTAACCTTTTTAAATTAAAAAAAGATTAATAACGTTGCAAAAATTGTCGTAAAATGTGTCGCATTTTGAATTACATTGTTCTACCCTTGGAATATTTTCCACGTGTCAAGCCATTTGCAACACTTTGAGACATTTGCGACTTGAATATGAAATTGTATTAATTAATTACTCAACTTTTTCTAAAAAATTTTCTAGAATAAAAAATGAAAAATTTTAATCCATTTTGCAACAAATTGCGAGCTTTTGAGATGGTTTGTTTGCAAATTTTGTCACAAAATGAAAATTTTAAGCGGGATATCTTTTAAAATTTACCGCTTTTTTTTTCATTTGCGACACATTTTGTGGTTTTTTTATGACGTCGCAGATTTTTTTATTCAAATTCATTTGAAACTCTTTTTGTCTTTCTCTTTCTCTTCGACCCAAACCCCAAACACTCTCTATCTCTGGAAATCTCCCAATCTCATGGCTATCATCTCTGATCATTTGCCTTCATCCATGAAACTCAAAGCTTCAAACCCAAATATGCACTTAGTAAGTCCCTAAATCCCCAATCTTGAGGCAAACCCCATCTCTCTTTCACGGTAATGTGTTCTCTATCTAAAGTTCTCTCTTTCGCTATTAGCTTTCCTCAATATTTAATTTTACATCTCTCTCTTTCATTTGCTATTTAATTTTAGAAATGTTTTGCTGTTTAGTTTTTCCCCATTACTTGTTTCCTCAGTCGCCTATCATTGCTTCCTCCCATCCGAGACCTATTTGTGATTTTGGGTTCTCCTAAATTTATTTAAAATCAATTTCAGGTATCCTTCTAAATCTATTTTCTCTATATACACTCTCTTTGATTTTAGGTTTAGTTAGTATAACCAGTGGATGATTTGCTTGATTTTGGGTCTCAATGTGAAGTAGCATGTTTGTTAATTTAATAGCCTCTTGCAAACATAAAGCCAGTTTGGTTCTAACTCAAAGCAAATTTGTAGCCCAGATTAGGAGATTGGTTCATTATTTTGGATGACTAATTCGACTTCATTATTATATACTCAGATAAAGAGTTACATGATAGACATTTTGTTCCTTTGTTATGTGGTATTATAGAATTACGGACTAAGTATTATTCTAAATTCTAAACATATGTGGATGAAGGAGAAAATTTTATTGCTAACAAATTGGTGAAACTGAACTTAGTGATTTCTTTTTCATGTTCTTTTAGAAATGCTTTATGACATGTCTATTAGCTCCCCTGAGACACCCATGGCATTTTCTTTGTTGTTTTATGCCTTGTCAAGCATGGCATTTTCGTGTTCTTTTGCTTTTCTTAATTAGATAGGAGTGGTTGAGATATTAGCTAGCTTTCTAGCTTTGCTCCATCACTCCAGGAAAGTTTAATTTAAATCACTTTATTTTTCTTTTTAAGATAAGATTTAAGGATTGAATATATTAAGTTTAAGCTTGGATATGTACAACTTGGTTGAACTTAATAATATTCTCATCTAAAATATAGTTAATATTTGAATCTCATCTAAAATAGAACTTGATAATATTCCCAAGCATATTGCAGTCTAAGATGTTTGATATGGGAAAGAGTTATGCATGTATGATACAACAGAACCCCTTGCCTTTTTGTTCGTTTTCTTGCAGCAAGTTTCGACCCAACTTTTGAAAGAAGTAGGTTACTCAAGGGACTCTTACCTAATGCTGGATGATTTTGTTAAGGTACTTTCCATTCTATCTTATATTTATTACTACTATTCAATTTTCTATGAATTTCTATTTGTTTTTTGCATTGCAGTTTGATTTAACAAGTATAGGGAAAAGAAAATAACTGAAAGGGAGAAAGCAATATAGATACAGTTAGAGGTTAGGACCTAGTAAATGTTTTGGCTTTTCTTTTTCATTTCATTTGGTACCATCAATTGAAGAATATTAGTACTCTAGGAGATGAAAATACTCTAGGCCTAGAGGGCAGTTTGACACAAAGCTCTTGATTATGGGGACTTTATAGTGACGCTGTTTGAAAGGCTTGCTCTCTTATCATATAAATAATAACGTAAAAGGCTTCTCTGTTCCTCCGCCTCTTACTTTAAAGCTCACAAGTGGTACAATGGCAATCTTATATATTTTTTAAGAGTAGAATCCAAGATGGTCCATTTGGTAAGGTGTTAATAATTTTAACTTGGAATTGACACAAATATTGATTACAGGATTAACAAGTCTTAGATATCACCTTGTTTTAGATTATATATGTTTAGATATGAACTCCCTGTACCTTTCTCTTTGCTACAATTGAACAAGATGTTGACGAAGAAAAGGCATTCGAATCTCATACCTTGACCTTATACTAGATAAAAAGCTCTATGACCAAGAATTCTTATGTGATTAATATGGTTAAGTTGCAGTTCTATTTTTCTTATCCAACTTTTTTTTTCTTTTAATCCAATGCTTTAGATTAGATAAGTTTGATTTTCTTAATTTTATGGTAAGTTTTATATTAAATTTATATAATTTATTATATACCAATAGTATACTTTGATTCGTAGGGATCAATCTACCATGCTCATCATGCATTGGAGGGTGTTGAACAGCTTGCCCCCCCAGCCCAGCCTGAGTCAAGACTGCTACCCGAATCAATGACCCAATAGGTTGAGCCCATTAGTGGAAATAGCTAGAAGTTATTGGCAAGATTGTAGCCAAATAGATGTAATATTTCGAATTACTGTGTTGGAAACGTTTATACTATTTATATTATCATTATTATTATGTTGTAACATTTCTGTTTTCTATATAAATTAATAAATAATAATTAATTTCATATTTTTTGATTTTTATATTAGTTAATATTATATATGTTATAAATTAATTATCATTATACTATAAATTATATTAAGTACTAATTTAAAAAACAAATTAATTAATAAAAATTTTATTTTTTTCAAATTTTATAAATAGTAGTAGCAAAAAGTTGCAAAAAATGTCGCAAAATATTTTGTTGTGGCATTAAAATTCGTTGCAGAATGTTGCATAATAAAAAATGAATTACTTAATGTCATCACAAATTATCACAAAATATGTTGTAGGTAATGTCACAAACCATCGTAAAGTGTCGCACTACGTTGTCTCATTTTTGTTTATTGTGTGATAAACTTTGCAACAAAATAATGTGTCGCAAGTAAAAGTCGCATTTTGGTGTAAAACACATAGCAAATATCGTCTCTTAGGTCCTGTATGTTGCGATAAGTTTTGCAACTTTCTTTTCTTTTGTCGCAAAAATTTGCGACAGAATTTCAAAATTTGTCACAAAATTTAGCGACGTGCGAAAATGCAACTTTTTTTTATGTGTCGCAAACTGCGTTGCAGATCATGATTTGCAATACATTTTGGTGATTTTGTGTCACAAAAATGTGTTGCAAAACGCGTATTTTCTTGTAGTGTAAGTTTGGGTTCCTGTTGAATTGCTATAGGGTATTTATTGAGTTTTGGGTAGTTAATGGGTAGTTAAAATTTTATTAGAGTAGGGTTCGGGGCAAAGGTTTTAAAAATTAATCCGATATTTATAGGGTTCGGGTAGTACAAATTTTACGGGTACCCTACCCATTGTCATTCTTAATTATGATGCGATCAAAGTGAAACTTTTATATGTAACTTTTAATTATTTCACAAGACCAAGAAAAATAGTTTTTTTGGTTAAATTTCAAATATTTTTCACTTACCTATTTTATCCCTAATTGAACTTTTCTCCTACTTAATCAAAGGGAGAGGATAGAGAGGAGACATGCATTAAATAATAAGGCTAATTTTAAAAGTATATAATAATATTACCTTGGTTTCGTAAAAGCGACAAATATTTTGGGACAAAAAAATTTCTCAAAAGTGACATATTTTGAGACAGAGGGAGTTTATGGTAAGAAAACTCAAGGTTGTTGGAATCAAATAAAGAATGTTGGGAATTATATAGTGTGATAATTGCATTTAATTAATTTAAATTTTCTTTTTGTATTTAAATGGTATGGAAAAGGTTTTACCTAAAGGTCAAAGAGACTGAGAGATTTTGAAATTAAAACCTTGTACAAAAATTTCAACCTCTAACTAAGAGGTGAATTCAATTAATATAAAAAATTAAGAATAATGAGAATTCCCTTAAATATTTGTGAACACTTTTGGATAGTTGGCAAAGAATAAAAGAAAAAGGCTTTCCAAAATCTCTTGATTACAACTTGTTTTGGTTTCTTTAGTTCTTTTCTTTGCTTTCTTTCCTTTTTCCATTTTTTTGGTCATGAAAAATCCATGGAAAGAAAAAACGAATAGTTATTTTTGGCAAGAGAGGGACTTACCAGCATTGAACAACTTGTTTTGGTTTCTTCAGTTCTTTTCATTGCTTTCTTTCTTTTTTCCATTTTTTGATCATGAAGAATCCATGGAAACAACAAACGAATAGTTATTTTTGGAAAGAGAGGGACTTATCAGCATTGAATAGATATTCCATGTGAGGGGAGCTGTAGCCGTTGTCTTTATGGGATTCTGTTTTTAAGTGCTTCAATTTGAAGGATAGTCTTTCTAAACCTCCAAAGAGAATTTTCAGGTTGAACAGTCCATTTCATGGCATTAGATGAGTCCAGCGACAAAGCCAGGGAAAAAAGTTAGGAGGGCCAATATATAATATATGAACTTAAGGTTTTCTTCAATGCAGAAAAGGAAAAAAAACAATTAATTATGCAACAGTAACATTATTAATATTATTATTAGCTATATATTTTAATATTTTAAAATAAATAAAAAGAAATTTAGATTCATGTCATTATTTTCTAATTTTAATTGTAAGTGTAGTTATATTGAAATATGAGCCAAAAAAATTATATAAAGAAGTAGTTCAAAAGTATTTTAAAAAAGTAAACATTTTTTTGAGGAATTTAAAAAAGTAAACATAAATACATGATAAAAGGTATTTTTTTAATGTAGTAATAGTTACATATTACGTTAGTTGAAGAAGTAATATTCACAGTCAATATTTAACTTCAATGGATATCAAATGATACAATAACTATGCAAGAAATATTTTCAAAAAAGAAGACCTGTGTGAGAAATTAATAAATAAACTAAATAACTAAAACTAATCGAACAAAACCAATATTAAATTAGAGTAAACCCATACGTAGGGCTATTGTCAAAATTTTTTCTAAAAAAAGAATATATATGTAGAAAAGTATTTGATTTTTTTTTGGTATATATATAAATTATACAAAAATAAAAAGATTGAATATCTTAATTGCAAAACAAAAGATAAAAATTGAGAAAATTAAGAAGTAAAGTAAGGATTAAAAACAATCTAACTTATAATTTATGAATGAAAATTAAAATATGTTGGGAGTCTACTAAATATTTATACGAAAAAGAAGAAAGTTTTTATGATTATAAATACAAGGACAATTTCCAAAAGCTGGAGGGGGGGGGGGGGGGGGGGGGTGTCAACTAATTATTTCTTTGCGATTATACAAAAGCTCTATAGGTATAAAAGTAAATATCCTAAAGTCAAGGGACCATCGCCCGTCACTGGATGAGTCAGTCTCAATAATCAACCAAGCATAATTAACGGATTATTTCTTTTCTTGTGTGAATAATTTATTTTTTAATTCTAGGTAGTCTCGATCGGTCTCGGTTGCTTACTACCATTTATTTGCATGGTTAATTGATTGAAAATTTTGACTGTAGAATATATATAGCTTCTTGGATTCATTATTGCGAATGGTTAATTGATTGTGAAATTAACAAATTAAGGGATTAATAACCCCAGTAAGTTGCACAAGTTTTTAGATTGTTTTGATTTTACCATTTCCTATTAATCAATCAAATCAAAGTGGCACATTACTGCAGCCTCATGTACCAAATAAAAACATTACTGCAGCCTCATATCATCCCTCACCTTCAGTAGGGTATGGACCATAGTATATATCTATCGACCCTTCACCGCTGATCTTGAGGGAAAAACTAAAATGGGTGAATATATTCGTATGAAGGTGAAAGTGTTCAGTGATCACTCACCTTTAAACTTTGCAAATAAAGAAAAAACGCTATTCTCCAAGAATTTTTTGGTGGGGGGAATTCTATATCTGGGCAGAATTTGTTCCTAGTCGATGATTATAAAGTTTGGAAATATGATGATGACTCCAGAATATTTTTCCCTTGATTCCTTTGGCTGCCCGAATACGACGATTGATGCATTTGGGCTCTAATATTTGGACAAATGGACCATTAGTTTCCATAGTCACAACTGGGGAAAGAGGACATCATAATCAACTTTGCAAGCTGGAGATGTCTGAGTCCAAACACATTCAGATAAATGGATAAGTGGAGGCTAATGGAATTTGGATTTCAGACTCAAACAATGGCTTATGCCTCTGTTTGAGTAAGGTTTTTGCTTGATATGTATGGGTTTGGAGAATAAAGGCAACCGCCTGGATAGCATATTTATCTACTGTGTCCTTTGCATATGTTCAAATTCTCTAATTCCCATATATATATATATATCTACCTAGCACCTTTTTATTAGGTCCCAACCCCCAATTAATCAACTACCCAACCAATCACGTAAGTGGAAGCAAACTAAAACAATAAATCATCTAGAAAAAAATACAAGAAATTACGTGGTTCGGTACTCAACTTGCTTACATCTACGAATGAGAAAAAAGATCCACTAGTTATAGAAGTTATAATCAACAATCATCAATATCACAAGCACTCAAACACTCAAACACTCAATCCAATCTAATCAACCAAAATAACTACAAACCCATCCAGACAATCTTAAGCACACTCCCTCGGTTTCTAACAACCAAACAATTATACACATATATAGGACCATCCTTTTGTCCTATAGGATGCCTCACCCCAAAACCCTATAACTCTATTTACATCTTTCTCTCATACCAAATCCTAATTAGACCCTCATTATTTATATTAGCACAAACTTAATTAGTCGACAAGAAAATCTAAGATTTCTTGGCCAACAAGTCTACTTGCCCAACAAATAATATCCGTAAAAAATCTCCCAATCAATTCTTCTAGGAATTTGAGTCACTAACCCTAACACTTTCTATGTGTAAGTCGCATGTTACCCCAAAGAGCCAAGGTGAGGGCAATATAACGCGTTGGACTTTGGAGTATGAGAAGCTGCACACGAGGGTAGTGCAAATATCCAAAAATTCTTCTGGCTAGTTTAGTGTATCGGATTGAATTGGATAAGAAAGAGAAACATTTTATGCAACTTATAGTATGATTTATATAATTTATATAAGATTGAATTGTTAAGTGATTATTTATAGAATAATTAATGAATGACTCAATTCTTTAGAAATGAAGAGGATTAACTCATCTTATGAATAATTCTCCCCTCAATACAAACTATATAAACACTATAAAATCACAATACAAAACATATAATAATTTTTCTTATTATTTTATTCAATCCAATCCGTACATCAAATGTAAATTTTTGGAGCTCACAAAGCAAGTCTTCAAAAACATCGATTCCCACCTCATCCAAGCAAATTAAACTAATATAACCATATAAGCCGTCATCAGGATATAAGATTGAATCTCTCTACATGTTAATTTCTTAATAATATACGAAATTAATAATTGTTGACGTAACTGATAATATTGTCTATTGATGGTTTTCCGACTTATCTTTATGTGTGTGAAATATAATTGGCAAAATACACACTTTACTCCTTAAACTTTCCAGCTTTTGACACTTTACTCCCTAAGATTTTATTTGAATACTTTGCTTCTTGAACTCTTATTTTGAACACCCGCTACCTCCTCCGTCGATGGAAGACCAAATGCGCTATGACAGTGCTGACATGGCATGGCCTACCGTAGATGGTACTGTCATGTGCCATTACAATCCGCTGTGGACCATGCCACATCAGCACCATTGGTTTTCTGTCGACGAAGGGGGCAACGGGTGTCCAAAATGCTCTATTTATTCCATAATATCTATCGCTTTTAAGGTTTTATACAAGGATTAAGAATGGTGTTAAAAAATCCTAAAATCTAGAGAAAATAGTATGAAAGTACATTTTTACCCTTTCATTGGAATTGTTTATTCTCATAAATATTCTTTCTTTGATAATTAATGCTTAGTAGAATTAATTTGAAGCAAAGGGATAAAATTGAAAATATGATAGTTAATGCTTTATAGAATTCCTAAAACAATTGATAATTTGGAACAAAAAATTTTGACCAAAATGACAGTTATTGTGGAACGAAAAGAGTAAAAGTTTAAGGGACAAAACATCCAAAATAAAATTCCAGATTCTAGCAAAAAGCAAGAAGCGAGAGACTGCAAGGGATCATACTTACTGAAATGTAGCCAAGCATTCACCTTTATCAGTCGTTTGTCTCTATTGATCTGTTACAAAGAATAAACAGATGTTGAGAGATATTATCTGTTGTTGGAAATTTTTTTATTTGTTTTATGTGTGTGAAATATACTCCGTCTTCAGTTTCTAATATTTGGTGTTTCAAGAGCAAATATATGTTATGTTGTAATTATTTGATATAAATGCATAATTACTTTAATGGAGTCTTATGAGTATGTACCTAAGAACTTCCCTACTTTTAACTTCACCATGATTTGGTAGGGGATATTAGAGTTTAATGGTGGTAGAGGATTGCTCGTTGGTCAATATAGATATAGGCACACCTTTAGTTATATATAAAAATGCTTAATATCTAACTTGATCCCTGAATTATTATATTAAAAAAGACAGATTGCATTACAAGAAAAGAGCCATATAGCGACAGAAAATAGGGACGGACCAAATCGGTCACAAATTTTAGGATGGAATTTTCGACGGAAAAGAAATTCCATGCCAAAATCAGTCCCTAGTCACCAGTGCAGCAAAATTTGCGACGAAAAAGTTTCCCGTGCCTATATCTGTAGCAAATTAGAAACAGATTTAGGGACGGAAAGAGAGACCATAATACATAGAATTCCGGCCTTATGTTTTAGGACGGATTTAGGGACGGAAAAAATCCGTCACTAAATCCGTTCCTAAACTATTATAATTGGCATTGTTTTGGCTAGCCATGTTTTTAGGGTTCTGCACTCAATAGAACCCTCATTTTCTCCGCCTCCCACTTCATTTTCCTTATTCTTTCTTGTTCATTTTCTCTCATTTTTCCTAAGAAAACACTAGAGAAGTTCAAGTTTTTGTGGATTCGATGGAATCAAGGTAATATCTTCAAATCCCTTAGTATTTGATTTCATTTTGATGGTTAACATACGTTAGAATTTGGGTTTTGGGTGTTTTTTTAGACTTTAATGATTTTTTGGGTATTTTGTTGCTTGCATTAGTGTTAAAATTATATTATTAGATCTTGAATATTTAGGGTTCGTGTTGGTTGTGTTGCATATTTTTTTAATTAATATTAATTAATCATAATCATATGACATAATGTTGAGTTACTTCTAATTGTGTTGGGTGTAATTGTAATTATAATATTAATATTAATATATATTGGTTTTGGCTATTGTTTTGATCTTGATGTTGATTGTGATGCATTTATTGAATTTTGTTATTATAAAATTAATTACATTAAGGACGTAAAATTTTCAAATATGTAAAAATGCATTCAATTGTTAGGTGAAACCCATTTAATCAGAATGTCGTGATGCAAATCTTAATATATATTCACTGATAGTAATTAATTTGGTTGTTATCTTGGTTGTTAACCTACTTTAATTGTATACATAATGTAATTATGTTGAAAACTGTCAGAAAACATTTAAAGCATTTGAATATAGGCTTGATTCAGTTATTAACAGTGGCGATTATATTTTGGGAAATTAATAAAACTAATTTAAAATATTTATGTAGGAAAAATGGATGAGTTGATTAACAACCGACAGTGGATGTATAATCAAAAGAAACCGGGATAAAAAGGTGTGACAGAACAATTTATGGTCAGTGTTGGAGAATTCATTAGTTGGGCATCGAGTCAGGATGCCTCATGGAAAGATGGAGAAAAAAATTCGTTGTCCATGCATAGATTGCAAGAATATGTGCTTCTTTTTACCAGTTAAGGTTGCACATCATCTAATCCCTATGGCTTTAAGGAGCATTATTGGAATTGGGTTAGCCACGGTGAACCACTGTGTAGAATTGAAAGTAATAAGCAATAGCAAGAATAAACAGCATTACCAATTGAGATGGCAAACTAGGGTGACTATAAAAATATGACATGGGATCAGCATATGGTGTTTGATATTGCACGGTCGAGTTTTATCCACCGTAATGAAGATGAAGCTGGACCCAGTGCGGAAGCAGCAAATGAGTTTGGTATGAATAAGATCCTTTTACAGGCCACCATGTGATACATTTAGATGATAGATGGTTTGACATTGTGAAAAATGCCGACCAGCCTTTGTTTGAAGGCTCTAGTGAGTCCAAGTTGTCCATTGTTTCGACTTTGTTAAGTGGGAAGTTGGAGTTTAACTTGTCGAAGGTGTATTTGATTTTTTTTGTGAAGCCCTTAGGAAAGTATTACCGAAAGAAAATAATTTGCCTCTTAATTATTATCAACATAGAAAAACCATCAATGATTTGAGTTTACCGGTTATAAAGATTGATGCTTGTAAGAATGGATGCATGCTATATTGGAAAGATTATTCGAACTTTGATTGCAGTAGGATTTGTGGTGAACCTAGATTTAAAGACATTGGTCGACATGGGGACAGAACTCATAAAAAGATTCCAGCTACCATTTTGAGATACTTGCCATTGACTTCTCGGTTACAGCGATTGTACCATACCTCTACCACTGCAGAACATATGACTTGGCATGCTACACATGACTTGGCATGCTACACATGAAGCTCAAAATGGGGTTATGTGTCATCCATCTAATGTTGAGGCATGGAAACATTTTGACAGAACGTATCCTGATTTTGGTTCAAAGGCTCAAAATGTTAGATTAGGACTATGCGCAAATGGTTTTGCATCGCACGACCAGTCCGGAAAGACTTATTCTTGCTGGCTAGTTATTGTAACTCCTTACAACTTTCCTCCGAGTATGTGCATGAAGAGCTCTTATATGTTCTTAACATTGATTTATCCTGGTCCGAAAAATCCAAAAAAAAAGCATAGATGTTTTCTTACAACCTTTGATTGATGAGTTGAAGTAATTGTGGAAAGATGGGATTTCAACATATGATGTTTCGAGAAATAAGCATTTTTACATGAGGGCTGCTCTTATGTTGACTATTAATAACTTTCCTGCTTATGGCATGTTATCCAGGAGGAATACTGCTAGAGTTCTAAGCTGCCCTATATGTATGCAGGAAAGCAGAGCATTCTTGCTTCCACATAGTAGGAAGGCGACTTATTTTGATTGTCATAGGTCATTCCTTCACTCAGATCATCCATTTAGAAAAGATAAGAAGTCTTTCCATCTTGGTAGGGTTGAGAGGATGGCTGCACCATCAAGGTTGACAGGGGAAGAAATATATAGACAAGTTTGGCATTTACCTACAGCGACGGATGATCCGATTCATATGCCTGATTATTACGGCATTCATCATAAATGGACAAAAAGAAGTATTTTTTGGGATCTTCCTTATTGGAAAATAAACTTGATTCATCAGAACCTTAATGTTATGCATATTGAGAAGAATGTGTTTGATGCAATTTTTAGAACTATCATAGATTTGAGTGGGAAACCAAATGACTCTTTGGCTACAAGAAAAGAAATCTATGTTCTATGCTCTCGAGATTCAATTACAGATGATCCTAAAAGTGAGTACTGTACAAAACCTAAAGCCATTAACTTGCCAAAACCCCCAGAAAACAACCATTTTGAGATGGCTTAGGAACTTGAAGTTTCTAGATGGGTATGCATCAAATATTAGAAGATGCATTGACATTAATGAAGAGAAGGTTTCCAGCATAAAGAGTCACGATTGCCATGTCTTTATGCAGAGACTACTACCAATCACATTCAGATAGATGTTGCCTCTTAGTGTAAGAAAACCTTTGACAGAACTTAGCCTATTCTTCCAATGTATATGTTCAATTATGTTGGAGTTAGGGAAGGTTCGAGATTTAAACGACAATGTTCCTCTTATACTATGTAACTTGGAAAAGGTTTTCCCCTTAGGCATGTTCGATTTAATGGAACACATCGTTGCTTACTTACCATACGAAGCATTAGTTGGAGGTCCAGTTCAATTCAGATGGATGTATCCCATTGAAAGGTGAAAAATAGGTTCGATTCGTATTAATTTATATAGGCATTTGTATTTATGCTAGTTGAATTATATTTACATGGCGTACATACTTCTCTAATTGAGTTACCATATGAATATAGCTTCCTTCACAAATTGAAGGAAACATTTCATAATAAGGCTCACGTTGAGGGCTCAATCTATGAAGCTTACATCGCATAAAGAAATCAACTACTTCACATAGAATTACTTATGTGATTCAAATGTCTACAGTCATATTAGGAGACCTAGGCATAACGATGAAGGGTTGAATGATTCCACTCTCTCACCCTACTCAATTTTTAACTATCCAACTTGATTTCAGGGTAAAGATAAGACTAAATGGCTAGGTGAGAGAGAGCAAAGCGTTGCACATACGTATGTTTTGCAAAATTGTTCAGAAGTGCAACCCATCATTGAGTAAGTCAATTTGAGTTGATATGTTTTATTGTTTATTTTATTATTTTTGGTGGAACTTAATAAAATCGTTTGGAACAAGGCCTTTATCCAGTATTATAGTAATGCTGGGTATGATCAGAGTGTCATTGATGAATTGATCGATGCCTATTTTTTTTGATTGGTTTAAGCAATATGTAAGTAAAAAAAAATCATGTGCTTTGTGTTGTAACGCATAAAACTTGAATTCTTTAAATGAAAATTATAATAATGAATTTTATGACTTGCAGCTTGATAAGGCTAATCGAGCTAAGCATATTGATGCTTTGCCAATTTTGACGATATTGGCTTGGGGACCTTCAAGAAAGGCAACATCATGGCCTAGTGTGTTTTTTAAAAGGTATAACTTCCACACTGTTCAACATAGAGCCGAAAAGGCCACAATGAACTAGGGTGTTTGTGTTCAATGATCCAACTTGGATGATCCATCCAACAGTTATTATGGACTATTGAAAGATATTTTGGTCCTTGAGTATAATAGTTCAGACTCCATGGCCACTGTTGTCCTCTTTGAGTGTGATTGGTTTGACCCTATACATGGAATGAAGGTACATCAAGATTTCAGGCTAGTTGATGTTTACCGGTAAAAGATGTAGTATGATCCATTTGTTCTAGAACAACAAGCCATTCAAGTCTACTTCTGTGATTATTTGGTGCTAGTAGGGACAAATCTAATTGGTTGGCGGTCTGCAAAACAAAATCGAGAAAAGTTGTTCAGATTGTGAATGAAAGAGCTGACGACGATGCTCTATACCAGATGAAAGAAATCGTGCAAACCCCAGCTATTACTACTAATACAGATGTAATACAATTGTTTGATATGGCTAGCATCAACTTGACTGTGGACTTAGGCGAGCTTTGACCAATCGAAGAAATCGACAATTTGGAGGATGAGTTCGATTCAGCTGAATCAACCAATTGTTTAGATGATGACGATGATGGTGGTTATAATCCAAACGAATTTTAGCGTGCTTTATGATGGTGACTCAAAAGAATAGATGTTATTAGTTTCAATTTGTTATGGATTTAATCATTCCATTTAAATGTATTTTCATTCATTATTCACATGTTTTATATTCTTAGGGTTACATCTTAGATTTAATTTGGATTTAGGTTAAAATTAGCAAAACATACTAATTTCATATATATGAATGGATACTACCATCCCTAATTATTTCGAAACCATTCCAAATAGGGACGGAATTAGGGACGATCCATCCCTAAACGAAAACATAATATTGTGAAAACTTCCCGAGCTGGAAGCGGTAGACATTCATTAGGGAAGGATTTAGGATTCTGCCCCTAAGTCCGTCCCTAATTTCTGTGGTTTTTGAATTTTGATGATGGTCCCAGCTGTCACCAACTGGGATGACTTAGGGATGGTATTAGGGACGAATGCTAATTTCCGTCCCTATGAGGATTCCATCCCTAAGCCGTCCCTAATTTCTGCACTTTTTGAAATTCCAAATTGGTCCCAGTTGTCGCCAACTGGGACATTATAGGGACAGATATTGTAATTTATGTCCCTCTATACTATGTCCCTAATGCCGGGCCAAACACACTTTAAAAATCGGGCCCAGACTTCTTCTTCTTCATTTCTCTCTTTTTCCTCTTCTCCTCCCCATGCCCAACCGCTGGTTTTCCTTCGACTATCCGTCCGACACCATAAGGTGCTCCAGTCCGGTGGTTTTTGGCCTAACACAACCCTATTTTCTCTCTCCTTTGCCCTCCTTTCTTCTTTTCTCCTCAAATCCTCCAACCCAGCCCTCCTAAAATCCGGCCACCCTATTCCAACGAGAATTTCCGAAGACCACTATGGTATAATTACTTAGTTTATTTAATTTAAGTTTTGTTTAGTTTATTTAAGTTTATGTTTGATTTATGTTTAATATTTTAGTTTTAATGTATAATTTTATGCTTAATGTAGTTTTAATGTTAGTTTATGTTTAATTAAACTTTAATATATAAGTTTAATATATGTTTAATATAAGTTTAATATATAATATATTAAACTTTTATATACAAGTTTATATAACTTAATTAGTTTAGTTTAATATATAAGGTTAATAATTTTTTTTATATAAGTTTAATAAGTAATTATTTATAAATATAATTACTTTAGTAAAATCTTAGAAAGAATTTATTAGTTATTATTAGTTTAGTTATTATAAGTGTAATATATTCTAATATATAATATATCAATACAATATATTAATGTATTAATATAGTTTAATATAAGTTTATTATAATATATTATATAAGTTAAATAGTTTAGTTCTATTAATATATAATTTAATCGGATATTTTAATATATATGTTTAATATATAACTTATATATAAGTTTATGTAACTTACTTAGTTTAGTTTAATAAATAAGTTAATCATTAGTTGTGTTAGATAAGCTTAATATATTTTATTTATAAATATAATTACTACAAGGCTCTAGTATGACCGAAGATGATGTTTGGAAGTGTTACGGGGCTTAGAAAAGTGTCCAGGAGGTTCCCAGATAAAAATCGAACACTTGAAAAAAAAAACGAAAATACCCCTGGTAGCCATGGGCCGCCTCAGGTCTGGGCCAGGCCAGCCCTCCATGTGGCTGGGTCAGGCCCAACCGATTATGGGCCGAGAGGCTCCTTCCCACAGGTTTGGGCCCAAAAAGGCCCACCCGCGCGGTTGGGCCAAAAAGGCCATGTCCCGCGCAGGAGCCGGTCTGGGGCCTCGGGAACCGAGGCTTTTCCTCGGTTTTCAAGCCCCTCGATCCACCGTTTGACATGAAATTTGAGACGGATGTTCTTCACGCCTCCCACGATGCGCTTACCGAAGCAGAAACAAGAATCACAAGCTCAAAGTTCTTAGATCTCAAATCTAAACTTAAAATCTAACTAAAAAGCTAAATTAATTTTGAGCTTGGATCTCTCCTAGACCAATACATGGAAATGCGTGAAAACTTAATAAAATGTAGATTAAGGCGAGTTGAATAACATACCAAGATCTCGCCTTGATCCTGCTGTTGGTTTATCCGGATTGGCCAAAAGTCCAAAATTGCTCCGAGGGAGCAAATGAGAGGAGAGAAGAGAGGAAGAAGAGAAAATGAGAGGGGGAGAGCTCATCACCCCTTATTTATTGGCAAGCCCGACACCGGGTCTACTCGGACCCCAAGCCAAATTTTTTCCTCTCCTTGAAACCTCACATAATTTCGATCCTTAGCCCAATCCACCGACCAATTCACCAATGGATGTCCAATCCATTGGCTATGGACTTAAAGAAGTCCACTTTGGTGTTTCCATGCATGGTCACATGTCTCATCTTCCAACACCGTCTTATCTTAAACTTGACTTCTCTTCTTAATTAGACACATCCGGACCGACGTATTATCAACTTAATACGCCGTCTTACACTATTCCATTTGTACGGAAAAGTTGCATTAGGTGCGGTGTGTCAGATTAAATATATTAAAGTTGGAGAGAGAATTAGGTAAATTAAAGTAAAAGATAATATTGGAAAATTATGATAAATTTTGACTAAATCAATGTTAATAACTACTTTTAACTTATTTTCTTAATAAGTGTGATTTGGTTAATTATGACATCTATGTAGGGATAGAGGGAGTAATTAAGTTCCGATCAAAAAAAAACATTAACAAAATATTGATGCTTGATACATACATATACTTGACTTAATATTTGATAAAAAACTAAAAACAATTTGAAAGTATTAACTTTTATTAATTACTATATGTTGGTATTTTATATTATTATACTTTTATTTTTAATTGAATTACTATTTTAAAAAATTTTCAAATACACTTTCTTTTAAGTTCGAGTCATTTCGGGTTAACTTCTCGGATTAATCGGGTTCGAGTCACTTCGATCGAGTTCGAGTCATCTCAGATTCGGGTCATTATGGGTTCAGGTCATTTTTGAGTTCGGGTAATTCTAGGTTCAAGTTGGGTCGAGTTCGGTTTTGGGCGAGTTAGGTCGAGTACCTATTCTCGGGTCAGGTTTTGCCAGCTCTACCTGCAGGGCCAGGTTTTCCTTTGGAGGAACCATCCACATTGAATTTAAGAAAGCCTTTGTCAGGTTTTTGCCAGTTTTGGTGCACAATCACCTTATCTTTGACCTCTGCGCTGAGGTTAGCAAGGTTAGGATAACGAAACAAATCAACAAAAGAATGGAGCTGATTTGGCCATTTGGCGACAATCCACTAGGCAAGTCTCAACTTAGTAACGTCAACTAATTGTCCAACATCCACGACCTTACCGTTGAATATATTTTCAAGATTAGGATTTGTAAGTAAGTTTGAGTGTTCTAAATTGTAGTTATCCATAATTAATGGATTATTTTCTTTGTGTGAATAATTTATGGCTAAATACCCAAATGCCCTCAAACTGTACCAAAAAGAAGAAATTGGCCCCTAAACTTTTTTTTGGACAATTAACCCAAAAGAATTTCAAGTGTTATATTGTCCCAAACTATTAAGTTTGAAGGGTTAACTGTCCAAAATAATATTTTGAGAGGTTAATTGTTCCAAATAAAAGTTTAGGGGCCAATATGTCTCAAAAGGTAAAGTTTAGGGGCCAATTTAGGTATTTAGCCAATAACTTATTATTTAATTCTAGCTAGAGCTGTCAAAAGATGACCTGAACCCGATAACCCGACTCGACCGACCCGAACCCGAAACTAACCCGACCTGGTTTGACTGAAAAAGTAAACGACCCGAACCCGACCGACCCGAAACTCGATTGACCCGTAACCCGATTGACCCGTAACCCGATTGACCGAAAACCCGATTGACCCGTAACCCGATTGACCCGAAACCCGATTGACCCGAGAATCTAACCCGAAAGAACCCGACAAACTAATGAAATACTCCCTCTGTCCCTATTTATCTGCCTCCTGCTAGAAGCTTTATTTGTTTCTAGAAACTTTATTTATTCCTTTTTATCTGTCTATATCTCAGCATTAATTATTAATTTTTTAAAATTACCCTTTTAAACTACTTTTTTTCTCTCTTAAATAAATATTTTTTCTAAATAGGAGAGAGAATTAAAGAAGAAGAGAGATAAGGATAAAATAAGAAAGTCAATATAAATATGTATGAAATTTTGTACCATAATTACTTTTTTTGCCCTGTATGAAATGATTAATTGTAATAGACAAATAGGGACATATGGAGTATTTTTATATACCTCATAAACTTCAAATTTAATAAATAAATTTGATAAATAAAATAAAAATAAATATTTGATAAAATTTTGATCAAAGTGAACTTAAAAAAATATTTTTTCATAATTATGGTTTTTAAATTTTATTATTATGAATTTATGATTGAATTATATGAATTTATAGAATATCATTTCTTAAATTTAATAATATTAATTATGAACATTATTAAGGAAATTTTGAGAATTTAAAAAATGCCATGTTGATTTCATCATTACTGATCAAATCAATAAATAAATTTTTTCATGTGAATGACAATTTTCCATTCTAACTAATAAAATTTATAAATTATAGTAGTATTAATAAATTACTAATATTTATATCAAATGAGTGAATTATCTATCCAACAAAAAGTATCTAAACATTAAAAATTTGAAATTAAAATTTCAATATGTTGTCATATATTTTCTCCTTATAATTTAGTTCTCGCCAAAACAAATAATTTAATGAGAATGCCGAATGTAGTGTGTGTGCAAGTTTTTCTATTATGCAGAAGTAGGTGATGTTAATCACTAATCACTATAAAGTATAGTCTATATATAAGTCTTAGAAAGGAAAGAACAAAACAAAGTTATTAGCACTAAGATAATAAGATACTAAGATTAGTGGTTCATGGTGGCCATAGCTGTATGAATCATGAATTTATTATATATAAATTAGAATTTAGAAATGAATTAGTAAATAATAAAAATTTAAATATTTATTTTATTTAAAACTATAGATAATTTATAGGAAAATTTTTAAAAAAGTTATAAATATTACTAATGTAATTAATGCATTTATAACATTACAAATTTAATTAATTTAATTACAATTTATAACAAATCTAATAAATAATATTTTTGATAAAATCTCTCTTAAGTATTAATTTGTAAAATCAAAACTTTAATTCAATTTAAAAAAATCGACAATCCGAATGACTCGAGAGTTAAATAAAAAAAAATCGAATCCAAATGATATAAAACCCAAAAAACCTGTAACCTGAAAGACCCGATGGTCAAACCCGAAAAACCCGAACCCGAAACCCGAATGACTCGAAACTCGACAAACCCGAGGACAAAACCTGAAAAACCCGAGACCCGAATGACCCAAGATCCGAATAACCCGAGACCCGAATAACCTAAGACCCGAATGACCCGAAATCCGAATGACCCGAAACCCGAAATGACCCGAAAATCTCTTTTGACCCAAACTGACCCGACCTGATTGACCCGAGCTCGAAACCTACCCGATCAACCCTATTTGACACCTCTAATTCTAGCTATTCTTGATCGGTCTTGGTTGCTTACTACCATATATGTGGATGGTTAATTGATTGGAAATTTTGACTGTAGAATATATATAGCTTCTCAGATTCATTATTTCTAATGGTTAATTGATTGTGAAATTAACAAAGGGATTAATAACCCCGTTGAGTTGCACAAGTTTTTAGATTGTTTCGATTTTACCACAAATCAAAGTGGCACGTTACTGCAGCCTCATGTTCCAAATAAAAACATTACTGCAGCCTCATATTCATCCCTCACCTTCAGTAGGGTATGGACCATAGTATATATGTATCGACCCTTCACCGCTGATCTTAAGGCGAAAACTAAAATGGGGGAATATATTCTAATGAAGGTGAAACTGTTCAGTGGACTTTGCAAATAAAGGAAAAATGCTATATCCCAAGAATTTTTTGGTGGGGCGAATTCTCTGGGCAGAATTTGTTCCTAGTGGATGATTATAAAGTTTGGAAATATGATATGTATGGGTTTGGAGAATAAAGGCAACCGCATGGATAGCATATTTATCCACTGTGTCCTTTGCATATGTTCAGATTCTCTGTTTCCAATATATATCCAGCTAGCATCCTTTTATGGGTAAGTCGCATGTTACCCCAAAGAGCCAAGGTGAGGGCAATATAACGCGCCGCACTTTGGAGTATGAGAAGCTGGACGAGGGTAGTGCATACATCCAAAAATTCTTCGGGCTAGTTTAGTGAATTAGATTGAATTGGATAAGAAGAAGCAAAATTATATGTAACTTATAGTATCATTTATATAATTTATATAAGATTGAGTTGTCAAGTGGATTATTTATAGAATAATTAATGAATGACTCAATCCTTTAGAAATGAAGAGAATTAACTCATCTTATGAATAATTCTTCCCACAATGCAAACTATTTAAATCTATATAAATTCTATAAAATCACACCACAAAAAAATATAATTTTTTTCATTATTCTATTCAATCCAATCCTGTACATCAAATTTAACCTTTTGGAGCTCACAAAGCAAGTCTTCAAAGACATCAATTCTCACCTCAACCAAGCAAATTAAACTAATATAACTATATAAGCTGTCATCAGGATATATGATTGAATCTTTCTACACAATACAACACAAAATGGATTCGAAGGCATCTATATAAATATATATATATATATATATATATATCTGTGTATGTGTGTAAACCTTATTTATTCGTCTCAAAATGAATTTGAGTCATTTAAAAATTCTGTTTTCGATGCTCCAATTGCTATTTGTATTTAGCGACTTATTAGAGGCAAATAAATAATTGCCTTTAAATGCACAAATTAAAGGTAAATTTTTAAGTCTTTAAATGAGCTGTATAGCAACTAATTTTTTGCCGCTATTTAATCTTTAAAAAACAAATTTATTTGCCTTTAGTTGTAACTTTAAGAGACAAATATTTCTGCCTTTAATTTGCATAAATAGAGGTAATTAGAAAATTCCTTGAATATGGTCTTTAATAGTAGTTTATTTGCCTCTAATAACTTCCTATAGAGACACATGTTTGTGCCTCTAATATTACATTTCATGGCATTTATATAAAGAATTTAATATGGAATTTGAGGCAAAAATAATTGTCTATATAACAAATACAAAGATCAGGATGATTAAATATATAGAAGCCTTTATAATTGCCCCTAAACATTTTTTTTATTTTTTTATCCGATCGATCCATATTATTTCTTTTTAAAATATTATATATACACTGTATAAAATAAAATAGGATTGTACAAAATGAAAAAAAAAAATAGAATATAACATATCCAAAATAAATTAGAACTAATCCAAATTTTTTTTTGTTACTCAATGTACCCATTACAAAACATAAAAAAAATTCAAAATATTAAGGTCCAATATAAAAAAGTTAAATACAACACAATTAGAGAACACATTATGGTATGCATAACCAGTTGTGTATAAACTCATGACACTAATTGATATAATTAAAGCTCAAGCCTCAAGGTTAAGAAGATAAGCGAAACCCTTTTTTACTAATATTTTGATTTTGCTTGCAGCTAAAACCTGTATACGAAAATATGAAACAAATTAGATTAACAATATATCAAAAACATCAAAATATAAGAAGACTAACTAATAATATAAAAAAATGCCGTAAAATTTTGAATAAAAGCATATAGAATTACAAATGCTAGTTTTTGATATTGTATGGTCAACGGTGCCAAGACTTTTACTTTTCGTTGTCTCATCATGATCATTGAATTGTTCAAAACAAAAATAACAAAATTTTTCAACCTTTTGATTTCTGACTCAGGGGTTTGGTCTCGCCATTAGGCTCAATTTCATCATCAGTTTCTATAATACCCCAATTCCATAGATATGGGATTTCAAGAGACGGCTTTTAAGTGGGACAAAACTGTGAGGTTTTGGGCCAAAGCGGACAATACCTCGCAGGTTGGGCCGAGCGCCTCACAGTATTGGGCTTGGGTCTCACCATATATATCACATTGAAATCCCATATCCTAACGATGTGGGATTTCAAGAGGCGCCTTTTAAGTGGGATAAAACTGTGAGGTTTCGGGCCAAAGCGGACAATACCTCGCAGGTTGGGCTGGGTCTCCACAATTGGCATCAGAGCAGGCACCAGGCAGGCTGGGAGCTAAGTGTTACATCGCGTGAGCGCGGTAGAAGCCACCTCTAGAACCCCAACGCTTGGTGTGGTCCTAGATCTGTGTGTGTTGGGCTTGCCGGGGACGTCAAGCCTTTAAGGGAGTGTGATTGTAATACCCCAATCCCACATCATTAGGATATGCGATTTCAATGTGATATATATGGTGAGACCCAAGCCCAATACTGTGAGGTGCCTTTTAAGTTGGACAAAACCGTGAGGCTTCGGGCCAAAGCGAACAATACCTCGCAGGTTGGACCGGGTCTCCACAATTTCAATCTTCTCCGCTTTTTCTTCACTTCCATCCTCAACTCCAACCACCTATTCTTCAATTTTGGGAGCCAAGTAGAACCTTATGTGACCCATATTTGTTATTGGTATATTTTCTGACATATTGATTGTTACTTGCGCCGCTAATGGGGTTGCCTTTGTGAATGAAGTCAAGTGCTTCAGTGCAAAGGCCAGTGAGACCGGCTTCACCATTTTAACAATGGTAACTTCTTCCCTTTGTCAATGCATAAAACAACCATCAACTTCCGAGTTTACTAATTAATCCAAGAACCAATTCAAACTATCTACTGAAAATCATGTAATAATGTCGGGTAAAAGTATAAGAAAGACAAAATTTAACCTCATCAGATGCTGTGCTTGTCCTGCAAAGAATATTGGCACTCCCAAAATCACCTTCCGTGGAGAATCACCCGTCATTTGTCACAGATATAATGATATGGAGAGCACCAAATGAGATTGGTTTTTTCTTTCAAAACCACCATGCACAAGAAAAAAAATAAGGGGAGAGAATGAGTAAAAGGCAGCTAGAAAGTAACGAGAGAAGGAAGAGATGACTAGGGTTTTTATCCAATAACCAATTTGATAAACTTCTATAAATATTTTTACATTTGAAAAAAAAAAAGCCTTAGAGGTAAATAACTTTAAAATAGAAACACATATTTATCTACTTCTAAAAAAGCCTTTCACTAAAAGACTTTTAATTAGAGACCTTTAAACGGCCTTTAAAAGAATCATGAATTAGTCATTGAAAGGCTTTTCAATAGAGGCACTTAAATAAAAGTTTCTAATATTTTTAAATTTGTCTCTAAAAAACTTCTAATTAGATACTTTTAAAAAAGCCTCTAAAAGAATCATAAACTAGCCTCTATTGTGGAGACTTTGCCCAACTTATGAGGTATTGTCCGCTTTGGCCCGAAACCTCACGGTTTCGTCCCACTCAAAAGGCACCTCGCAGGTTGGGCTAGGTCTCCACATCTATAAAGCTTTGATTAGAGACATTTAAATGAAGTCTCTACTGATATATTAATTTGCCTCTAAAAATATGGATTCTTGTACTATTACTAACAGTATAATTAGAGACAATTAAGAACTAAAAAATTGCCTTAATAAATTTTTTGATTAATTATAATATTTTAATTACAAATTAATACCCATCAAAGGCAAATATTTTTCAATTTAGAGACAAATGACTTGGGTAAAATGCAAAAAACCCCCTCTAATTATGTCAAAAGGACACTTTGGCTCCTCTTGTTTCAAAATGTTACTTTTGGCCCTTTGACCTTTAACACTGTTAGTCAAAGGTTAAGTAAAAAAAATAAAAACCAATTCAATATCACATGTTTTTTGTATTATTAACCGAATAAATTTCTTTATAAAAAACAAATATATTTTCTCTTTATCCAAATCAACCTACTACTAAAGATTACCAAAAAATTTTGGCTAGGAAAAAAAAAATAAGATAGATTGACCCAAAAAGGAACAGGGGATAAAGAAGAAGCAAACATGGTTACATCCAAAGCCCCTCCTTACTTCATCTGCATAGCTCACCAATTGATCTAGTTAGTATTATGGAAAGATTAAACCCAATTAACAACCATAGTATTGAGTGCAAGTGGGTTTGAATTTTTTAATATTGGATGAACTCTCAAAGAAAATCCATTATTAGAATTAGAACTCTTTTCGGATAAAGGTTTTTGCAGAATGATCCAAATTTGTTATTAAGAGCATTAAAAGTAAGCTTATTGGTGTCCCAAAAGCTTTTTCATCAAGTTTGGTTCTCATTCTTTCATCAAAACCGCCTTCCGCACTTGACTTTAAAAACTCCAGAAATAGAATTTGTCTTTCCAAAACTAAAAGTAGATATCTGTTTTTTTTTTTTCTTTCTTGGAAAGCATAGACAAATTATTTGCCCCACGTACACGCATAGAAAGAAAAGAATTGAAGAAGAAGGACACAACAGAGGAAGAAGAAGAAGAAAAAGAAGAAGAAGAAGAAGAAAAAAGAGTCCGTCTCCATGCCTGACTCATCATATTTCTTGTTTCTTCCTTTTGTCTTATCTCTGATTCTCTTCTTCATTCTCATCAAGAGAAACCAAAGAAAATTTAATCTTCCACCTGGGAAAATGGGGTGGCCTTTTGTCGGGGAAACATTCGGTTACTTGAAGCCTTACTCTGTTTTTGTTTCAATTTTTTCACTTAACGTTGACTAACGACATTTAATGTCCAAGGGCCAAAAACATCATTTTCAAATAAAAGGGGCCAAGTGTCCTTTTAGTGTGATTGGAGGGGTTTTTTGGATTTTAACCCTAATGACTTATTTGTTTGATAAAAACATAATTTAAACGCAAATACGTTAATTGTCTCAATTTCGTTACCTCTATAAGCCATTTGTGCTGTAGTGACATATTAATGTCTTAATAATTAATGTACGAAATTAATTGTCGACGCAACTGATAATATTGTCTATTGACGGTTTTCCAACTTGTCTTTATGTGTGAGTAAACAACAAAACCTTCAGAAAGAGTCACGATCAGAAAACACATCCCAATTATGAGAACTAAATCTGCCCACAATGAGAATAACTGAGAGCTTGATCCTCCGCTATACATAGAAGTGCCAGATGGGCGGGTTGGGTCGGGTTCGGGTTGGGTCATTCGAGTTGGTTCATTTTCGAGTCGAGAGAAATTCAGGTCATTTTGGGTTTGGGTTTTATTCGGTTATGGTCATTTCAGTTCCGGTCATTTCAGGTTTGATCTCGGATCGTTTCGAATTCAAGTTTGACGTTCGAGTTTTTAGATTTAGATTATTTCAAATTCAATTTGAGTCATCTAATTTTTTTTTAATATTTTATCCTTCTGTCATAAAATAAAAAGTAACTTATATTATTTGTTAACAATTGAGTCTATTTTATTCAAAATTTTAAATGATTTCTACAAAATTATTTCAAAATAATTTCAAAATAATTTATACAAAATTATTTCAAAATAATTTAACAAAGTTTTTAAAAAATTTACAAATTCTCTTTTAGAATAAAACTAATAGTCAATAGGATTTTAAATTTTAAAAAACTTTTCTTAATTATAACTTTAAAGTGAATAATTTTATATACCTATCACTTAATAATGGATTAAAACTTAATCCTAAAAGATATCATTAATTTTTAGTGATTTGGTATATTATTAAATAAAAATACATACTTTAAAGCTCTTTCTTAGTTAAAAAAATGATCAATTATAAATTAAAAGTTCAAAATGGTTATTACGTATTTATTTTTTTAATTTTTTCTTAAATAATGTTTTCCTACTTATATTATTATATATAGACAATTAGATATAGTGCTATATCAGTTTTTGAATCGTTACATCATAAAAATTAGTTAAAATTTAAAATAATAAAAGATGGATGGTAAAATAAAAAAAGTATATATTAATATCTAAAGTTAAAACACCACAGCTAAAAAAAAGTAAAGTTTAAAATTAAAACTAAAACAGTAAAACAAAACTAAGTAACTAAATTCATAGATTAAACCTAACCTTTTTTTAAATATTACATAATGTTAATAGTATAAAATTAGTTAAATTATAAACATTTAATATTAATTAAAATATTAAATGATATTTGATATTCCTTTTTATTAACTATATAATATTAAAGTTTTGGTAAAAATATATAAAATATTTAAGTATAGATATTTAAATAGTTACATAAAAATTTATTCTACTTCTACTTATAATAATGAAAATAAATTCTTTTATTGTTGTTAGTGAAGACTTTTCGATAAGTTAAATTTTAAAGTAAGGTATGAGGAAAGAAATAAAAGGCACTTTCTCTTTAGCTTAATCCTGATAACTGTAACCAAAATCTATATTTCGATAATGAGAAGGTCCTTTCGACAAAACCCCCGTACTTAGACTAGCGCATCAACCACAGCCACCTTGTTAAATTCGAGATTCTAAAAGCAGGAAGCGAGAGACTGCAGGGACCACACTTACCGAAATGTAGCCCAGCATTCACCTTTATCGCGCGATAGGCCATCGGTCTCTGTTGACTTGTTATAAAGAATAAACAGATGCTGAGAGATATTATCTGTTGTAGGAAATATTTTTATGGGTTGTATGCGTGAAATATACTCCGTACGTGCGCGGGCCGATAGGCTATGCAATGGTGATATCTGTCTCTATCTTCAGTTTCTAATATTTGGTGTTTCAAGAGTAAATATATGTTATGTGGAGACCCGATCCAACCTATGAGGTATTGTCTATTTTGACCCGAAGTTTTATAGTTTTATTCCACTCAAAAGGCGCCTCACAGTATTGAATTTGGATCTCACTATATATATCACATTGAAATCCCATATCCTGACGATGTGGGATTTTAGTATTAAAATTATACCCCCTTAAAGGCTTGACATCCCTTACAAGCTCAACACATAGATCCAAGATCACACCAAGCGTTGGGATTCTAAAGGTGACTCCAACTGCGCTCACACGATGTAACACTTAGCTCCTAGTCCGTCTGGTGCCTTGTAATACCATAATCTCACATCATCAGGATATGGAATTTCAATGTGATATATATATAGTGAGACCCAAACCCAATACTGTGATGCGCTTTTTGAGTGGGACAAAACCGTGAGGCTTTGGATCAAAACAGACAATACCTCACAGGTTGAGCCGGGTCTCCACATGTTATGTTGTAATTATTTGATATTTAAATGCATAATTAATTTAATAGCGTCTTATGAGTATGTACCTAAGAACTTCCCTACTTTTAACTTCACCATGATTTGGTAGGGGATATTAGAGTTTAATGGTTGAGGATTGCTCATTGATCAATATAGATCTAGGGATACCTTTAGTTATATATAAAAACAACTTAATACCTAACTTGATCCCTGAATAATTATATTAAAAAAAACTTATTGATTCTTAAACTTTTATTTGAAACAGATTGATTCCTTAATTTTTATTTTGGAAAAGACAAGTCCATGAATGAACGAAAAACTAACGAAAATCATCCAAAATTAGAACACTTTTATTTTTAAAGTAAAAACTTGATGTGAAAAAACTACGTCAATATCTGATAATGGATCAAACAGTTTCCGTCAAATTTTTAACCATCAAAGAACTAATTTGTTTCAAAATAAAAGTTTATAGAATAATCTGTCTAAAAAAAAGTTTAAGGATCAATATGTCCTTTTTGGTATAGTTTAAAGACTAAATTGAGTACTAAACCATATAAAAAATGTTTTATTTAAAGTTAGGAGAATAGATTCATCCTACTGGTCTATAAAAGGGCAGCAGCCATCATACTATTTCATAACACATCAGTTCCAATTTTGATCAACTATATTAGGCAAAATCTTTGTGACAAGAAAATGTCGTCTCTAGTTGGTAAGGCTGAGGTTGATATAGAGCTCAATGTCCGTGCCGAGAAGTTTTATGACATATTCTGCAACAGACCTGACCACATATCCGATGCTACCTCTAAGAAGGTGCAAGCAACTTTGCGTCAAGGAAATTGGGGTAGTAAGGGTTCCATCGTCGTATGGGATTATATCCTGGGTAAGTATGATTTAAGAATGCAGTATTTCTTTACATTTCCCAATTCATACAAACCTTTTAAGTTGAACTAATTTAATTTTAAACTATGAACAGATGGGGAGACTCAAGTTTCAAAAGAGGTAATTGAAGGGGTTGATCAAAAGAATTACTCAATCACATACAGGGTGATTGAGGGAGATGTTCTGAAGGCGTACAAGAGCTTCGCAACCAAACTCCAAGCTATCCCAAAGAGCCAAGGTGAGGGCAGTATAGCGCGCTGGACTTTGGAGTACGAGAAGCTGCACGAGGGTGTTCCATCTCCAAACATTCTGCTGGAACTCTTTAAGCAACTCTCCAAAGAAGTCGATTCTCACCTCCTCCAAGCAAATTAAACTAATATATATATATATATATATATATATAAGCCGTCTTCAGACGTAATGTCTTATAAATAAAGGAAATCAACTGTCATCTATGATGATAGCTAGTTTTCCAATTTGTGTTGTGTTATAAATATAATTATGTGTACGTAGGGCCTATAGGCTCCCTAATGATAAATAAATCTCTCTCTATGTTTAATAATCTTCGGCGTTTCACGATTTATTTGATATTATTAATAATTTATGCCCAAAAGAACTGAAATAGTTTGAGAGTTAAAAGGCTTGATCTATTACAGTCAGTAATATAAGCATTTATAAAAGTACATAAGGCTGTTACAATGATTTAAATTTCAAAAACAAATTATAAAAATAATTGTGGGATATGAAATCTTGGAATCAAGGCCGGTTTGTTACTTTCAAAAACTTGAACTTGATTTGCTAAGGTTCAGATATTCAGTTGGGCTGTTGGTGTTTGACTTGGTCCTTTACATGCCTAAAATGGTGGAGCCATCAACAACCTATGTTGGACTAAAGAAGTTGAAAGCGTGGACTAGAAACTGGTTTGGTAAGACCATCGGCCAATTGTTCCTCGGTGGAGATATAAAAGAGGACCTCGTGCTGCCCTACTTGAACTTAGTACAACTAATATTAAAGTCAGTACGGAATAATTAAATTAACAATAATGTATTATGTACATTTATAATGTGTTTTTTAGAAATAGTATTTAAAAAATAATATTTATAATACATTATATATCTAAATTTTCTTTCTTTTTTTACAACATCTAATTTCTCTATTTTTTTGCCCTCCATAACCATCTATTGTTTCTTTCTCTAAAACACATGTTAATGACTTCATGTACATATGATAATTTTACATATTACAAAAATAAAATTAAAATTAAAAAAATATTTATAATATTTTATTGAATATCTTAAAATTCCAATAACAAAACACATCCCTATTTATTGACCTTCTTCCTAAACAATTATTCTCCCTCTTCCTTAGATATACAAAATGCTTCCTATACATCATGGCTGATGAGGAACCAATGATTTTCTTCATGCTTCCTCAGGCAGCAAGGCAGGATAAGCGCCTTTTTGTTCTTCTCTCCCAACTTGACTGTTGGTAGAGCACCATCACTTCATTCATCTAGGTTAGTAGCTATAAGATATATGTTATTCATATTTACTCGAATGTCCCTCAAAACTAAAATTTGGTGGAAAAATAGATGAAGCGTGAACCAATAATGATTAGCACTGAAGAGTGTAGTATGCTCACCGTGTATGCAATTCCACTACCTAATAGATTGTGCAACAATACTCTTGCAAGACAAAGGAGTTACCTTTCACCCACCCTCCAATTCGCACCATCTTACACAACAAAAATTGTTTTCTATATATTAGAATTGAAAATCAGATCACTTGAAGGAAAAAAATAAAAAAAAAAAACTAAAATTGTTTACTTGTGCATATCAGCTAATACTTCTATGATTCTACCCAACTTGAAATGTTGATTTGTTGAAGTGAGAATATAGATATATAAATAATTTATTTGTTTTTTAGAAATGATGAAGTAGTTTATAGAGAACTATAATTTTAGAGATAGAGAGAATTCTATTGAATAAAATCTCAAATTTTTAAATCTTAAAATATTATATCTCTAATTTTTCAAATATTACATCTCAAAATAGTAAAAGCCTTTTTTTTTTACTTTGATTTAAGAGCCCGTTTGGTACTTTCCTTAGAAAGTTATTCTAAGGAGAGTGATTCCATAGAAAGTAATTCTAGAGAATCACTTTCTAGGGAATCACTTTCTCACCCCCCTCCCTTAGAATCACTTTCCCTCATATGAAGGAAAGTGATTCTAATAGGAGGAGCACCATTTTCTCTTATTTTAAAATATACCAAACCAAAGAAAGTGTTTCCACCTTTTTAAAATCCATAATTTAAAACAAACCAAACCATGGAAAGTGATTCCATCACTTTACTTTCCCTGGAAAGTAGATTAAAATCCCCATACCAAACGGGCTCTAAGTGTAATAGAGATATTAAAGATATAATAAATGTGTGTTTGAGTGGAAATTTTTAAGGAGGATTTTCTTTTGGATCAAGGTTTTTAAAAGTCTAAATGACTAATTTCCTTATTTTGTAATTTTCAAAAAAAGATTTTACAAAATCTGTGATTTTTTAACTAGGGATTTGAGGCCCTTCAAATTCACATTTCAAAACCCACCTAAGTAGGTGTCTTTTTGCAAAATCTTTCACTTAAATAGTTAATTATCATATTGATGAAGTTTCCTTTTTCTATACAACTTTTATATTTTTAATTTTAATGATAAAAAACTTATTTTTAAAATATATATTTTCACTTTTTTATGTTATTAATAATATCTAAATATTTTTACAAATATTGATACCCATATTGCATATTTTTACTCTTAATATTAAGTTTTTATAATTAACATTTTTATATTCATTAAAACTTATAAATAATCAAAATCACATTCTAAAAATTCTCCATCCAAACAAACAAATTATAAATATAATCTTTTTAAATTGATGAATTTTTAAAAAAAAATGTTATTTGACCTACCCAACTTTGTCCCGCATAATGCCTGCCTAACGTGGCATTTTATTTAATGGGTCCTATTTTATTTTCCTAATTGAATTTCAATAAGAAAAGGGGAAAAGTTGAAGGAAAGTGAAAGTCTGCTTCAACCACGTTGAGGTTGGAATATGCCACGCTCAATCTTGGCCACGAAACAATGTCACATCAGGCAGGCATTGTGCGGGACAAGGTTTGATGGTCAGGTAGCAATGTTCATTTTTAAAAGCTTTCATTTTAGAAGTCTTCAAAAATTTTAAAAATTTTCATCAAAACACACATTAAAAGAATTCAGTTCGAAATCTAACGTGTTATTTAAAATTTAAAATATCATTTATGTTTTTATATGAGTTGTTAGAATTTTACCCAAATTAAAAATTGATAGAGGTAAATAATAATATAAAATTATTAAAGGTAATGGATAAAAAAGAATAAAGCATGAGAGATATAAAGATTAGCTCAAATAATGAATCTCATTCTTAAATTAAGAAATTAGTGAGATTTTTTTTTTATTTTAAACTCAATACATATATATCTTGTCAAAAATATATCTAGTAAAAAATCTTAGCAAAAAAAGTGTCAAAATATCTTATCTTTTCCTTTAACTTTAAATTAATATGTACATAATCTCTTTAATACTTTGAAATATTAAAGAGATTATGTATATATTAATTTTAAGATTGTGTTGCCCAAATAATTAAGAGGTGTATTTTAAGTAGCAACAAAATCTTTGGTGGTCTAAATTCGAGGAGTGCTGCAAACATGTTGGTTGACTTGGCACCCCCACTGATCCCTATTAAACCTTTGCTTTTATATAGTGTTTTTCGATTTTTATATTTAGATTTTTAGATATATATATACATATATAAATATATATATAAATGTAAAAGATGACAAGAGTAGTAATACGACAACTTATTGGAAGAACAAACATGTAAGTTAAAAGACTCTAACATAGAATTTAAAATTTTTAAAGACAGATGTCTCAAAGGCTTATGCCAAAGATTAGGTGACACGTTCATGCAAAGCATGGCAGTAACAAGTCTTGTAAAATGCGGCATGTATCTTGGGAATTCTTAAACTCTATCTTTACTGAGTCCCTCTAGCGATGGTGCCCCATTATATAGTCCTTTACAAGAAAATGAAAAGCAAAAAAATTGAATAGAGGCTCGATTAGTTTTACAAAAATGAGAAAAAAGATTACGTTTCATGGTGGGTACATGTAGCACATAATGCAAATAAAGAGGGGTTTTAGTGGAAGACATAATCACAAAACAAATATGATCGATTTTTAGACTTGAACCATTACCAACGAGAACCTCATCAGGACCACCATACTCTGTATAGAGAGATAGATTACCATGTATAGAGTGATAGATTACCCAAGGAATTAGTAATATGATTAGAAGCACTTGTATCTGCTAACCAGGTAGAGCTGGCCTTGTTGAAACTAACCGTGGCATGATTAGCTTTAGGACTTTTTGAAAAAGGTTTACCAACCCAACAAGTTTTAGGCCTATAACCTGGTTTATCACAAAGTTTGCACACTAATCCTATTAAGGAAATAGAAACATGAGATGAAGATTTTCTCCTTTCATAAAAGTAATTGCAAGAGGAATTAGATTGAAATATACATCTGTGGAAATTTATACCTCTAGAGTTGTTAGCATAATTTACTGTAGCAGGAAAAGAAATAGTAGATTCTTAATGCCGAATACCACTATCATAATCTCTGAGCTTGTCATGAAGCTCCTCAGAAATGATGAACTCTCAAACTCTTATAGCAGTGGAAATTTCTTTGAGTCATTGCCAAGACCATTCAGTGTAACAAGCACTAAATCTTCATCCGAAATAGATGCTTAAGCAAGTGCGAGCTCATCAACTAAAGACTTCATGTGTTGAATGTAATTAGTAATGGAACGACCCTCCTTGGTTCCACGGTCAACTATTTCTTGAGCGACATGTCTCTTGCATGAGTCAAACTGGCATAAGTATTTGATAATATCTTCTAAACATCCTTAGATGTCTTGGCTGTAGTAAAAAGAGAAACAACGGTTTTCGAGACATAAGCCACAATAGCATGCAAGATAAACTTGTCTTGCCTCTACCAATGAAGATAGGTAGGATTGGGACTAGTGTTGTTGTTAATGGTAATAGTTGCTGGAGTGCAGGGTGTGTTACGCCCGAATCCGTCGGCCCGATCACGTGACAATCACCATACTACCTTAAAATATCGATTGTCATGCACCTCAAAGGAACACAAGTATGGAATAGATATCATTGCTAAAAAAACCATTTAAAACTAAACTTTAATCATAATATATTTATAATAATAAAAAAATAATTTAATTTAAAATCGATTACCAGTGAAATAACTTTAAAGAATACCTTAGTAGAAATAGAAGACTCCTATGGCCGCCGATGTTTCTAAAGTTCTTGTACACGAAAATTGCATCCAATAAAGTTAGCTACAAGTGAGTGGGGGAGGTTTAGTGAATGTCCACTAAGGGTTAGGGAAACGGGTACTATCTAAAAGAATTTATAAAACAATTTATTTTGTTTTTAAAACCTTTTTTCCCAAAACATTTTTATGAATATATTAGTTAATTAAATGAACTAACTAAACCAAATAAATAAATAAAACAAATCTCAAATTGGCTAGCCGCAAAACACTAAAGGCTCGACCTCGCAATGATCATATGCCTCATTTCGTCAAAGGTTATCTCTTTATCTTAAACCATATAAATATATATATATATATATATATATAAATCTACTTTTCTCTTTCTAGCCCATTTCCTCAACGGTGCCATTCACTATGGGTAGACACAACTACATACTAGCCTTGGCGAGTTTACCTTTGTGCCTTTCGATCCCAGGGTCCCTTGATCACCATGCCCCTCAAAAGGCAGCCCACAGCTACTTGGTCGATGACACATCCCACTCGATCCACTCACTCTCATCTACTGCAGCCCTCTAGTAGCCTTAAATCTGCAAGTGTACTGAATCAAAATAGTACAGATAAAGGCGTATTCCAAGGTCGTTTCCACAAAGATTAAAATTTCCTATCTAAACTAATTCCAGTCTAAAACAAGTTTAAAGTAAATAAAGGAGATAATAAATGAACTAAATTAAAGCCTAAATTCTAAATTAAGCTAAATAAATGAAGGATTAAATTCAAATTATTAGAATTGCCAGGGTTCTAGGGTTCACTTGAGTGGATATTCAATTACTAAGCAAGATTGATTATTAAGGTTAAAACAACAATTAATCTAAAGTATCTATGTCCTCTCCTAAAGTACACGGGTATATCTAATTAAGCATTATCACTTCCCTGTGTATAATTAACTTAATTAAACTCATTAAGAATAGCTAATCTAATTGTTATCACCCTAATCTAGGATATCTCTATGTCTAAATCTATAATGTTTATTCTTCTAGTGCACGAATTATGCTTCAACTCCTAGTTTTTCACACAATTCCTAAGATTGAATATATGTTGATCAGGCACAAATCCAATAATTAAGATCAAGAAGAATAAATGCAACCAGAACAATAATTAATCATGCATTCATAATAGAATAATCCAACAAAAACTAATCCCTAACCCTAACTAGGAATTTAGTTACACATAATTGCATAAAAATAAAAAAAAATTGAATTAAGCATAAAGAAAGAGTGTAGGAATAAAGTAAAAGAAAACTCGAAAACTCGAAAACTTGTTTCTAGCTTTTGTCAAAAGCAAAAGTCTTAAAAACAATAATAACTTGAGTATTTATACTGGGTGCTTAAAAACCCTGATAACTTAAAGAATTATAATGGACTTGGTCTTGAACTTCTCCTTATGTGGCCTATGTGGCTCATATTGAACTTGACTTTAATCTTCCAATCCTTTTCTGCCGTGCGCCTTCATTGCATGAATTTCTTCTTAGTTTGTTTTATGTTCAAAAGGCTATACTTGGTTAGTACTAGACCTAGCAATTCGGTTAAACGTGTCGTATTCGTGTCATGTAAATATGTGTCATTAATAGTCATATACCCATACACGAACACGACATGATTAACTAATTGTGTCAAGGTATAGAAAAACATAAACGAACCTGCTTACTAGACATATAACACGACACGATTAACATGACTAACACGTTACACGATTAACTAATTTTCCTTATTTAAATTTATTTTACTAATATATCCTAATTGAACTCAAACTAAAAATTTTGTAAGAATCCATATACAAGCATAAATAACAATTAAAACATAAATTATCTTATAAAGATCTATCTACACAAAAATTTACAACCCAATTAAGCTATACAAAGAGCTAAATTACCATGTTAATATCCATTCTACAACAAAAAACAGTAAGCTCTATACAAGCTCAATTAACATGTTAATCCCAATCATATACATTGTCTATCAACAAACCTCCCTAAAACAAAAAATATCCATTATCCTAAACAAAAACTATCCATTTTCTAGGTGTGTTTTCTTCACTTATCCATTCTTCATAACAAAAAGTATCCATTTTCCAATAAGTCTCTTCCTTCACTTGTCACCTACTAACGATTTTGCTATAATTACCTATAATAGATAAATATAATAAAAGATCAAAAAAGATAAAAAGAGATAAGTAGACATGCTTTAGGATAAAATTAAGAAAAAAAATCATAACTTCATAATTTAATTTAACCTTTCATTCTAGAGAGCTTGTAAGACCATAAGATACTTGGACTGATGTAGCTTCCTCTTTGCCAATACTCAATTGCATTGAATCTTCTGTTAGCTCATTCATCTCTGTACATTATACATTTTATGCAAAATTCAGCTCATAAAGATATATTAGTACATAATATAATAATTCAATGAAGTCTAATTTAGAATAACCAAAGAACAAAAATTGAAATAACTAATGCAAGGAAAATGTCAATACCAATTTCTCCAAATAACCAATCCTTGGAACAAACAATTGACTCCACAATATCTGGTTTGAGTGAGCTATGATATTGATCAAGAACTTTACCCCCAACGCTGAAAGCATATTCAAACGCCATTGTGGATGCAGGAATGCTTAAGATATCTTAAGCCATGGCAGCAAGCCCTGGAAATCTAAACCGATTTGCCTTCCAATATTGTAAACCATCCAATTCAACCCTCTTGTCCTCTTTTTTTTTCTTCCAAATAAAGCTCTAATTTGGATTTTTGCATATCAAATCCAGATTGAGCTTCTTCAAAAGAGTCATACTCCTAATTACGTTAAAAGAAAAAAGAAAAAGAAACAAGTCAGATATATCTATAAAAAAAATCCCATAAAATTAAGATATAAAGAGTGAAATAAATAAATTCTAATTTTCAACAAAAGAAATGACCTTCTCTAGCCAAGTTCTTGTCGTGGTCCCTAAAGCCATGGGTCTCTCATGCAAACTATGGTCCTCTAAAGTTATGGGCATAATGGAAATGGATGTAGTGGGAGCAGCATTCATAGCAACAACATATTCATCATAAAGAGAGAACAAATGCTCTCTAACTTTGTTGAACTCAATTGAATCAGCCCTATAAAGCTTCTTGTAAACCCATTCCACATAGGATAGCTTTCAATGAGGGTCCAAGAATACAGATATAGCTAGAATCAAGTTGAACTTAGACCAATACTTCTCAAACTTATTAAACATCATGGCAACCATGTTTTTCATATACAAATCATTTCCATTCACGTGTTCTAGCAAGGATATGAGCACAGGGTATATGGTAGGAAAATATAAGTTGGTTGTGGGGTATTTTGTTCTAGAAAATGGACAAATGATATCATAAAATTTAGATAAGAATGTGCAAAGCTTCTCAATCCTTTCCCACTCATTTCTATCAGGACAAACCCTATAGCCAGGATCCCTCAATTCCAAGTGAGCAAAGACATGACGAAAGTAAATAGCACTTTGAAACATGAGAAATGTTGAACTCCACCTCGTTGAAACATCTTGCCTTAGGCCACTCTTAGGATTCAAGTGTACTAAATTCTCACACTCTAAAAACTTTTGTTTCCTTACTTAAGAATCTTTTGACATATTTGATACTATCCCTTACTTTATGAATAGTTCCATCAACCTCTTTTAGACCATCTTGCACTATCAAATTAAGAATATGTGCACAACATCTTAGATGAAAAAACATACCATCTTTTTTCAATGCCTTTCTCACATTCAATTGCATTTTTAAAAAGTCAACAAAATTATCATTAGATGAAGCATTATCCAAAGTTATGCTGAACAATTTATTAGAAATTCCCCATTCATCTAGCAAAGCAAACACCTTTTCACTAAGTGCAGTACCATTATATGGAGATGGCATAAAAGAAAAACTCAAAATCCTTTTCTGTAAAATCCAATTCTTATCGATAAAATGAGCAATGTGACACATATAACCATCAATGGTGATAGAAGTCCACAAATCAAAGGTCAAACTAATCTTACTGGGTGCATCATCAAGTAATGTTTTCAATCTAGTTTTTTCCCTATTATAAATCTTAAACAAATCTGATTTTGCAGTGTTTCTAGATATCAAATTAACACCTTCCTGACAGTAAGCAAATGCAGCCTTAATTACATTATATTCCACATATGACAAGGGCAGATTATGCACTATGATGGCAGCTACTAACAATTCACATAATTTTTCAGGATTAAATTTTGAAGACCTTAATAACGTATTCTGTTCTGTAGCAAATATCATTTGTCTTACATCTCGTGTATCTCTCCTAGAACAATTATCAACATGGCGTTTGAGATTACATGTGCCATACTTGCTCTCATAATTCAGAACAAGATCAAAGTGCTTGCACTTTGCTTGCAATTTTCCATCTTGCATCTTTTTAGGTAAAAGCTCAAAAACTTCCCAAACTAGTGAAGTTCTCTTCCTCTTACGCTTCTTCTCACTATTTTCTGAAATATCAACTACCTCAATTAAATCATCATCATGCTCCTTAGGAGAACTATTCTTTGATTCTAGGATATTTTCAGATTCTATCTTCAAAAAAAAAAGGAAATTGAATCAATTAACATGTACAAATTCACGATTATACATAGATAATCGAATACACAAAAAAGCAAGTAAATCAAATTGATTTCAGAACTAGAAAACTTGAATTTTAAAAAGTGATTTTAAGTTCTTAGTCACTTTGGTAGCCAAAGTGACAACTTGGTAAAACTAAAACATACATTCACACAAAATTGTAAAACAAAAAAAATGAAAAAGAAAGAAAGATAAGACAAAGAACAGACAATGACCACAATAAGTAGACAAATCAAATTATCAAAAGACCGAGAAAAAAAAGATGAAAAAAAATGTCCAAATAAAAGTAAGAGCTTTTGAAAAAATTAACTTTAAGGAAGAACAAAAGGATTACTTACATGGTAAATAAAATCCTAAAGCTTCTTGTCTAAAATAATTTTGCAATCCAAAAGATAGAAGTTTAATAGTTTATGGTGGCTAGCAAGCCTAAAAAGAGAATGAAAACAAAAAGAAAATGGATAAAAGTTAATCGTGATGGATGATGAAGTAAGGATTTGGGATTTGAACTCATTAATAAGTGGGAATAGTTGAAAAAAGTTTAAATTATTTTTAAAATTAATATTACATAGTTACTATATAATATTATATAGTCAGAAATAATATATTATATAGTTACTATATTATCCCTCCAATAAATATAAATTACTTGAAATTTAATATCTCTTTTATTATATTAAAGGTTATAAAAGGTATCTCAATAGTTAAATTACCGTGTTAAACGTGTCGTATAAACAGTTAAATGTACATATCAGGTAGACCCAGTTAATTAGTCATGTTAAACGTGTTTTACACATTTTAATTGTATTTGACACACTTAAAACATGAAACATGTAAAACTTAAACGTGTCGACACGATTATGACACAAAACACGTTAAAAATAAACACAAACGGGGTTTTTTTCGTATCGTTCCCATATCATGTCCAAAATTGCCAGCTCTAGTTAGTATTCATGATGCTCCAATTCTTTAAAGCTTCTAAATCCATTGAATTTCTTCAAGTTAATCTAAATTTCCTACAAAACAAACAATTATATGGTGTGTTTGGTTGGGGTAATGTTACATTACCTATGGACATAAGATTACCACCATATTGTCAAGTAATGTGATGTCCAGGTAATGTGTGCACTTTGTGTTTAGTTGAAGAGATGGACATCTTAGATTATCATGTTTGGTTGGTGTGGGAATATGACGTACATGAATAACTATTTCACTAGTTTGCCTTCATTTATATAAAAAGCTTTCTAAACTTGTACTCTAACTAAATTAACACATTTTGAAACTGTTAAACAAATTCAATAACAAAAACTAAACATTAACAAAATCAAAAAATTAACAATAAAAATAATAATTTAATAAATAAGATTTATAATTGACAAATATATAAAAATAAAAATAATCTAAAATTCCTTCAAATAAAATTACCAATTGTTTTTGCTTTAAATATAAATATTGTTAAACTAAAAAAGAATACCATTGTTTGTTGGTATAATGAGAAATAAGTGAGGGTAAAATAAGAAGATTGAAGTCAAAAGGTTAGGACATGTAATATAACCTAAGAGGGAGGTGGTATTCACATTCCCACCCATATTACCACCTCTGTGGTAATCACATACCCTCTGACACTATTATCAGAGAAACCAAACGATGACATGTAACTTGACATGGTGCATGTTCCCACAGGACATGTAAGATATCCCCAACCAAACACCCCTTTAAACTAAAGTGAGAAAAATAAATGAATATGGACTATAAACATAATTAAAAAGCCATAAAAGTGTTCTAAAATAGTCCAAAATATAAGTGTAAAATACACCTATTACCTCCATCGGGTGTTATCGGTTCATCGTCGTTTTCATCTCATCTATAAATATATAAAACATACACACATAACACTTATAATTTATTAAAATAATCCCACCCACTAAATTGGTATCTCACAAAATAAAAAGTATATGTGGAGGACTACCCAAATCCTAAAACATTTATAAAACATTTTGTAAAACATTTTATATTTTAAAACCTTTAAAATAATTCAACTCTAATAGCTAAGTGATGAAATCTAAGCAACTCAGAGTACTGAGAGGTTCGTATACTTCGAAAGAATCTATGATGATCGATCTTTGGAGTGTCACTGTACTTGATCGCCCAAAAGCTTAATCATATGAAAAAGCACCTTAGAAACCTAATCCAATTCTACGATGTATCTACGAGGTTATATGATGTCTTAAGATGAAGTTTAGAAGTGATTAGGGATACTGGAAAGTGTCTAGGGTTAGTTCGAAGTTAAATTAGGGTTTTAAAAGTGAAAAGATAACTTTACCCTTAAAAATGAATAACCGACACCGGCCAATAAGAGGTCTGGCATCGGACCTCATCAACAACAAGGTCCTCATGGCCAAATGATGCACCCTGTTCCAGATCTAAGCACAACTGGTGTAGGTTATCATTTGGGTTTTAAAACCCGAATTGCCTCATTCTTCTCCTAGCTTGAAATCCAATCAAACTTTCATCAATTTGGCTACAAAATCACACAATCCATCCCCTCAACACCCATAATAACTTGCTAACTTCAATCCTTTAAAACTCTAACCTAAACTTCATCAATTTCTAACTTAGCTTTAATTATACTCCAAAAACGAACACCTAAATTTAATCTAACCTAACTTCAAATCTAATGCATGGATTGAGGCAAGTAATATGCATTTTAAATCTTGAGGATAAGGAGTCCATAATATCATATCCAATATTCATCCCAATGTATTGGTTAGATTGGGAGATATGGCTAGATCTACAAAATAACTCCAAAGCAAGAAGCTTAGGATTTGATTTGGGAAGTTTAAGAGAGTGTTTAGAGGCGGTTGATGAGGTGGTTTGGGTGGAGGAGGTAGAGAGAATCGAATAAGGAAGGACGAAGGAGGAAAATTGAGAAATAAGAAGGTCGGGTCCAACCCGACCTATAAATAGGTCACTTCAGGTGTTAGTTATAAGTAATTCCGGTGCCGATTAGGCCCAAAATATCTTCTTACACCACTTTTCTCTCTTTTCTCTAACCTTCTTCCACCGACATTTAAGTCTAACGTCGATTCACTTCAATTCTGGTGTTGGAAGTTCTTTTGGCTTCTGTTGTGTTTGTTCCGCATTCGATTTGATTCAATTTCTTGCTCGAACTTCAATCCACTTTTCCAACTCCTTTCTAAACTTCATTACTTCTCCAATTGAAGTCCGGTTAGGATAAGTACAAGTTCCATTACATGTACGAACCTAATTAGGGTTACAGTTTCCTTGATCTCTCCTAGGTCAATCCATGCACTATCTAATTCCTCATCTTCTAACTCCGTCTTAGTTATATCTTTAATATCTTCTCTATCATGACATACTTGGGGCTCGTATCTATTGTACTAATCCACCTTTTTCTACTATTCCAATCATATGAAAAAGTTTGAAAGAAGTCCGAGTGTGTTAGGGTGTGGTATCATCGATATAGCCATTGAGATTTGCTTAGAAGACTTCTAAGATACTAGATTTTCACTAAGATAGATCACAAAGGTAAAGGTAGATGACCGATCATCTAGATTGCCTACCCAATCAAAATCACTAAAGGTATATTTTCTTCATTCTTGTTTTTCTTTGTACTTGGCAATTTTCTTCATCCTTGTCTTTGCAGAAGCTTGGGTTCCTGTTGAATTGCTACAAGGTATATATAGGGTTTCGGGTAGTTAATGGATAGTTAAAATTTTATTGATGTAGGGTTCGGGGAGAGATTTTAAAAATTAACCCGGTATTTATAGGGTTCTAGTATCCTAAAATTTTATAGGGTTAGGGTTCGGGTAATACAAATTTCGCAAGTACCCTACCCGTTGCCATTCCTAATTATGGTGCGATCAAAGCGAAAGACATTACTCCCTTTGTCCCAAATTATATGTAACTTTTAACTGTTTCACAAGACCAAGAAAAACAGTTTTTTTTGTTAAATTTTATTTTTTTTCACTTACTTGTTTATTTTATCCCTAATTTAACTTTTCTCTCACTTAATCAAAAACAGAGCATAGAGAGGAGACATGCATTAAATAATAAGGCTAATTTTAAAAATATATAATAATATTACCTTGGTTTTTTAAAAATGAAAAATATTTTGGGATAAAAAATTTATCAAAAGTGACATATATTTTGAGACAGAGGAAGTATATGGTAAGAAAGTTAAGGGCCGTTGAAATCAAATGAAGTACGTTGGGAATTATAGTAGTGTGATAATTGTATTTAATTAATTTAAATTTTCCTTTTTTTAGATAAAATTTAAATTTTCATTTTGATATGGATGATTGCTCAAATAAGGACCTGAATTATATGGGTCTACTCAAATCAGGACCCAAGTTATTAATTGTAACAAATTTGAATCCGAGTTTACAATTGTAACAAATCATGATCTTTTTTAGATTGAAAAAGTGTGTGTACTCACTTACCATTAGTTTGCCGTTAAATCTAACAGTTGATGACGTGGCACAATATTTTCTCTAAATTAAATGTTATGGTTAATTCATTCAATCTATTTTTAATAAAATCTACAAAGTAAAAGCTGAAAAATTTATTTTTTCCTCTTGCCAAAAAACGTTAAACACTAAACTAATGGTAAAAAGTTACAAGGAGTGGTCTGCTTTGCTAAAAAAAAAAAGATGGTGGTTTTCAAAGAACTGGATTTTTAGAAACTTTTTTAATTGATTTCTAGAGATAATCTTTCTTTCCATATTCAAAATCTCACTGTCTCTCTCTTACATTATCAACAATGCAGGCTTCAGTTTGCTTGCCCTTTTGCTGGAATATGGAAAGAAAAATCTGGTGATCTGATCTAATTTTTATTTTTCCTATCTTTTAAACATGTTTTTATACTCATAACTGCAGTCTTTCAGGATTTCTTGCAGACTGCAAAGTCTTCAAGTTCAAAGGAGAAGCACCTTCAAAAGAAAGAAGAAAGACAGAAAGAGCTGCATGTTCCTCTTCTTCTTTATAATCTTTTCTTTGCTTCAATTGAATTTTGATTATCAAATATATTTTCACTTTGAAAAAGGAAAACAATTTTCTTGCCTTCTCAAGTTGTTTTCTTTCTCTCTCTATTTCTCATCAATTCTCATGGAAGCCATGCAAAATATAGCATTTCATCAGTTCTTGAGCTATCATAATCACCAACTGAAAGTGCAAAGCTCTTCTTCCTGAAACTTTTCTAATAGACGTTTCTTCCATTCTTTTTTTTTTTTTTTCCAGTTAATTTTCTTTCCTTCTTTCTTTCTTTCTTTCTTTCTTTCCAACTTTAGATTTTTATTTATTTATTCTTTAATCCTAATATTTTTATTTTTATATACCCAAAAAGGTAATATTTTTTAAAATTAAAAAAGAGAAAACTATATATAAGCGAGCCATTGAATGAACAACACGCGGTAGATATAAACTCTTCACTCCTTTCCTAAGGTATGTATATATCACACACTAACAGCTATTAAGAGAGATTCTGATTTGTTAGAAAATTGTAAATTCAAGTCTTGATTTGTTACAATTAATAATTTGGATCCTGATTTGAACAGACTCAAATAATTTAGGTCTTTATTTGAGCAATTAGCCTTTTGGTATTTAAAAGGTAGGAAAAAGGATTTACCTAAAAGGTTAAAGAGACTGAGAGATTTTGAACTCAACCTTGTACACAAATTTCAACCTTTAGACATCTCAGCTAAGAGGTGAATTCAATTAATATAAGAAATTAAGAATAATGAGGATTCCTTCAAATATTTGTGAAAACTTTTGGATAGTTGACAAAGAATAAAAGAAGAAGGCTTTCCAAAATTCTTTTTTTTTTTTTGAAAGGCCATGGCTTTCCAAAATTCTTAATTACAGCTTGTTTTGCTTTCTTCAGTTCTTATCTTTGCTTTCTTTCCTTTTTCCATTTTCTGATCATGAGGAATCCGTGGAAAGGAAAAACGAATAGTTATTTTTGGAAAGATGAGAACTTATCAGCATTAAAAAGATATTCCATGTGAGGGGAACCATGGCCCCTATGCTATTGTGTTTATGGGATTCTTTGAGTACTGCCCAAATACGACGTTGCATTTGGGCTCCAATATTCGGACACCCGAACCATTTGTTTCCATGGTTACTAGGCCCGTCCATTTCCATGTAAACAATACTTATTCTTTTCTGTATGAAACAAACAAAAATTTGAATGGGCCGCATAAATAATGTCAGAATTTTATTTTCTTCGTCTAGTGTGAGCCTGCAGCACTTCATAATCAACTTTTCGCGCTAGAGATGTCCGAGTCGGAACACATTCAGATGATGGATAAGTGGAGGCTAATGGAATTTGGATTCAGACTTGAACAGTGGCTTGTAGGCCTCTGTTTGAGTAAAGCTCTTTTGCTTGATATGTATGGGTTAGGCAAACTACATACACCACATATCTATCCACTGTATCCTTTGCATATGGTCAGATTCCCCAATTCCCATATATATCCAGCTAGCACTTTTTTATCTATAAATCGCATGTGAGCCTGCAATGAGGCCATGACCCATTATCATCGTGACTCAACTAGGACTCAGAAGCAAGTGATATGGAATGGAAATTGGAACATGGAATTGCAAAAGCAATAATCCAACAAAGCTGAGGAATTTCAACAATCCAGCACTTTTTTTGGGACTTAATTTGATTTGATGACTGGGCGCCCAACATGTACGAATGAAATGCATGCGTCTCCTCTATAATTAGAAGTTGAAGAATTGTATGTAACTGATAGACAATAAAATAGAAATTAATATATATATATATATATATAGTACTATATTGTATGTATGGTGGTGAGCAGGAAGAGTGATTTTCGACATTGCGAAGTGACCTTGGTAGTAGTGGAATTATGCTCATAATACTCGATGTTTTGTCGTTGGTAAAACAAGAAGCTAAAGTTTTGATCACCATGTGACAATTTTTGGATCAACAAGCTAGCAAACACCACCCATTTCTTTTATGGCTAGTCCCTTTCCGTGAAGGGATTTTAAGTGACCTAATGACCTAAATGGGGGGCTGCGAATTAACCATAATTGGTCCCTCTCGCAACATATAATTATGACACATTTTATTTGATGAGATTGTTTTCACAAGTAGAAACTATAAGTATATGATTATCATCATTAAATATTAATCATTCATTATATTATAAATCAACGTAGAATTCAACTAAATTCAAATATAATTGGACTCGAAACTAGATTTAAAAAGTTTAAGCCCATTTCTTGTTTTTATCCCCTAACCTAGTAGTATTTACATCTACTAATTTTCATAAGGTCAGGAGGTCGAACCCCTGCCTCTTAGATGAGAAGCCCTACTAGTACTTGGTCGTTAGGCCAATGGGGTTGCTCTAAGAAGTTTATAGACCCCTTTTTGATCATCACAAGACTTCAAAACCTTTTGTATAGACAATGTGAGGCAATCACATGGCCTGGTTTTAAAAGAAATCCAGAGTATATGCAACCATTTTGGCTAAAAACAGAACAGTTTCATGTTAGCTCACCATGGGTAAGAAAAGGACCAAGCAATAGTTATGCATTTTACTTTGAATGAAGCAAGAAGCTAAATCATGGATTTCATTCCATAATTAATTAGATTCTCGAAAGAAGTGCAATATTTATGTAGACACAATATTTTATCCGGAAAATAGCCTTTCTTAATTTGAAGTTAAAGTTTTAATTTTAGTATTATTTTCAATTTTAAATCTAGTCTAATTTTAATTAGATAATTTTTAATTTAACTAATTAAGATTAATTGTGGGCTAGACTTTAATTGGAAACTAAAATTAAATTTGGGCTTTAATTTAAAATGAAAATGCTTGGGCTTTGGGTTTTTATGAGTGGGCTTAAAAATTATGGAATGTTCTAGAATAAAAATCAATGAGAAAATCTTGGTGAAAAAGGAAAGGAAATAATTGAAGATTTAACCCTAATCTTAGTCTACAAGAAAACTTATTAAAACCCTAATCCTTGGAGTAGTATATAAGGAGCACTTAGGGCTAAAAAAAAAAAAAAAGAGGAGGGGGACACACAGAGAAGAATAGAGAGAATTTGAAAAGAGAGAAAAAAAACCCTAAAAATCCTTCAACTAAGTTTCTGTCCACCTCCATTCATTCGTCTTCATTCTTCTTTTAACACCTCCCACACCATTCAATCTGAAATCCATCAACGTTTATCCTATCAAAAATTCAGCCTCATCCGCTACCGGAATAGCTCTCACCTCCCAGTTAAAGTTTTTACTTTGACTGTAATTCTTGAAACTTTCAGACCTTTTTCTTATTACACCTCCTTTACCATCAGATTCTTCTTCTTTCAAGCTTTCCAACGGTACCAATTTTACCCAAATCGGAGATCAGACGCGCCCTCACCTTCCGGTCAAAGTTCCAACGCGCCACCTTTTTTTTTTCATTTGCGGTCAACAGTCAACAACCCAGTCAACGCCACATCAGCCTAGTCAGTGCCACGTCAGCCCAGTCAGCGAAGCGTCAGCAAATTTTGAGGTAACCTCTCCTAGCTAATTTGGACCTCCTGATTCCAAATTTGACCTCTGTTTTTGTAAATTCTGATTCTATATTTGAAATAAATATTTTTAAATCTTTATTGTAAGTAAAATGATTAATTTTTTTTTTTGTAAAAGCCAACATTGTAATAATAATATATAAAAGACAAGATCTTTTTAATAATAACTAGTGTTTTCTAGTGTTGTGCATTGATAAATCATAGAATTTATTTTTCTATTAGACTTTCCGTAAATAATATATATTTTTTAAAATGATTATTTTAGGTGCTATTTGCCATGTCATCAATGTATAAATTGTAAATTGGAAAAATACCCAATGAGGGGGTCATCCCTTGAAGTCGTGTAGACGCTTGTTGGGATGGTCTTTTAGGGTAGGGTTTTATTTAAATTCAATCGGGTAAGCCGAAGCGGTTTGGATGAGATCCTAACAAAAATCTACTCTCACTAATTATTTTTAATTAAATTATTACACTTACATATCATATTGTACTTGTCATTGCATTTGAGATATAAATTGTTTAATTAAATGGACCCAGTGAGGGTGGTTATTCCTTGAAGTCGTATAGGCGCTTTTTTGGATGGTACCTTAGGGAGAGGTTCTCTTTAAACTTAATCGGGTAAGTCGAAGCGGTTTGGAGAGAATTTCTATTAAAATTCTATTCTCGCCTTTAATTAAAAATTGGATAATTTTGCATCACATGCATCATGTATAAACTCAATATTTTAATTTTTAATTTTTTTTAATAGAAAAGGTAATAAAATAAAAATGAATAATGAATTGTATAAAGAAACTTTTGTTATCCTTAAAATAAAACACAACCTCGCTTTTGATAAGACTTAGGATTAGATTAGATTAAGATGGTACCGTCATTTTGATGGGCGTTGTGGGGGTGCTAATACTTCCCCACGCGTAAATGAACTCCCGAACTCAACTCTATTTCGTAGACCAAAAGCCTACCTAGCTTAATGTACCCATAATTACATTAGGATAGGTAGATTCACATAGGTGACTAATCACACCTAGGAAAAAAGATTAGTGGCGACTCCATAAAATTTTGACAAGTCGGACGATAGGGTTCCCGGACCTGCATGTTTCAACAGCTTGGCGATTCCACTGGGGACTAGTTAGAGAGTTGAGCCATTAATTAGTTTAGTTTTATTCTAGGTCTTAATAATTTGTTGTATCATGGTTTAATTTTGTGAGTAATTTTTCTTAGGGGCATGTTAGTGTGATTCTTTTTTGGGAATAATTGTGTTCTAATTTACACACTTGTTTGTTTGTTTTTATTATTTATTTATTTATTTATTTTGTTGTATTTTTTTTTCAATTTTTTTTATCGCCATATTGTTTGTTATAATTACTATTTTTTTTTTGTGTTGTTTCTCTCATTTGAAGTTTAAATTATGTTTAGTTGTGGTATTGGTAAAAGGTTTGTATGTTCCTTCTCACACACTTCACGAATTGCATTCATGCATGAGCCTTATTGTACACGGGCTCTTACCTTCTAGGAGGGGGCAAAGTAGCTAACTCTTGTGGGGCAATCGCCTCCAAATGGAGTTTAGTAGTGAAACGCCTCCACTCAAATTGAACCCTCTCCAATTCGTAACCTGTAATGGGTGAAGGAGTTTTGGGGACAATTTGGGAACCTTTGGCCTTTAGAGCATTGAACCCATCATATAGATACCTGTGAGGAGCCTAAACTTAGGTAGAGCCGATCTTAAATTGAGTGAAAATTGAAGCTAGGACACATGAAGGAACACTTCTCACCTTTACTATTATGTTTCATAAGTTCTGTTTGGACTGTAGAGTGGGTAAGGGCACCTTACCCACAATAGGAAGACTACCTGCCCCAAGGGCGTTGTTGCCCGATTGGATAACTTTATTGTGAAGAAAATTATAATCACATACAAAAAAATGACACTATCTTGGCTAAAAAGAAAGGAAATTCTTTTATATATATCTTGTTTTATTTTGTTTTATTTTCTTATGGATGCTAACTTCATTTCCTTTATTTCCTTGCCATGCACCTTCCATGCATCATTTGCAAAACTAGCATTGCATCCATAGCATGATATTTCAAGTGCCAAATTACGAAGGAGTTTCATCATTGGCCGTAGGGCGATGATCAAATTCTGGATGAAAAGGAGGTTTATAAAACATTCATCGAGTAGTCGGAATGTCTTGCAAGTTTCCTTTTCATGGCACAAAGCTTTAAATAAATGGCCTAATTCATGTTTATGACAGGTTAAGGTTCCAAGATAGCTCAAAAGAGATATTATATTCGCCTGCAAGCCAGACTCATGGAGAATGAACAAATGTCAAGAGTTGAGCAGTTGAAAAAATCAAATGAAGAATTGAAGGAACAGATGCGCGAACTGATGAAAATGATGTCCAGCTTGGTTAAAGAGAAGAAAACAGCTGAAGTTTCTGGTAGTGGGAAGGATAATGTCCAGAATTTACCACCAGGCATTGAGCCCACTGGCATTACTACCCGGCTTCTGGAAGCATCACGGTGCCACCACCACCTCCGGTAGGAGCATATGCCTATCCTGAAGCACCTATGACACATTTTGTGCCTCAACCCACGGTCCTGAGTGGACATGAGGCAACATACCCCATCACTTTTGATAGTAATGACAAGGGGAAGCCTGATGAAAATAGCAAGTTATTTAGCATGCTAGATGAAAGGTTGAAGATGGTTGAAGGGTTTAGTTATCACAGGGCCATGAATGCCTCTGAAGCCACCTTGGTACCAAGGTTGGTTATTCCTCCTAAGTTTAAAGTGTCGGAATTCAAGATATACAATGGCACAAAGTGTTCGCAAGACCACCTTTTGAGCTATGTTAGAAAAATGGCGGCTCACACTTCCGATGATAAGCTCATGATTCACTTCTTCTAGGACAGTTTAACTGGAGCAGCCTCTAGGTGGTACAATCAATTGGATAGTACCCGAATTAGAACATGGATCGATCTGGCCAAGGCTTTCATAGCCCAATATAAAACATATGACGGACCTAGCCCCTGACCGTCTAACCTTGCAAACCATGGAAAGAAAGTCTACTGAGACCTTTAAGGAATATGCCCAGAGGTGGATGAACATGGCTGCGTAGGTTAATCCTCCTCTTACAGAAAGAGAAACGAACTTTATGTTTCTAGAAACCTTGAAAGCTCCATATTATGACAGGTTATTGGCCAGTGTACCTAAGGCATTTTCTGACATGGTGGTAGCCGGTGAGTTAATTGAAAAGGCTATCAAATCTGGCAAGATTGATTCAGGTGATACTGCCAACACAAAGAAGGGTCAAGGCTCTAAGAAGAAGGAAGGGGAAGCTAATAATGTTAGCACTTATCAATCACCACATTACACTCATCCATATAACCCATTACAGCCAACTTATGGTTATCAGTATCCTTACCAGCAATCATCCTATTCTTACCAACGACCTCCCACTTTATACCAACATCCTACCTCAAATTACATTGGCTCTGGACCTACATTCCAACCCATACCCATGACACAAACAATTTCTCCTAGGCCAAACACCTCAACCCTAAACATTGGAAATAACCAAAGACAGTTCCGATCTTATACTAAAACGCATATTGATCCAATACCTTACACCTACACTGCTTTACTTCCTCAACTATTACAATAGGGTTTGTTGGAAAAACCTCGCTTCACCAAAACCTACAACCCGCCATATCCTAGCTGGTATAAGGAAAATGCTCATTGTGACTATCATAATGGGACAGCAGGTCACTCCACAGAAGACTGCATGGCCTTGAAAATTATGGTGCAAGAACTAGTAAAGGAAGGAAAACTTGGTTTTAATAAGAATCAACAGCCCAATGTGGGACAAAATCCCTTACCCAATCATGGAGAAATATATGTGAGTATGGTAGGAATGGAGAATGAAGAACCCAGTGATGTTGACAATCTAATATTTAAGGCAGCTTCAGACACTGAATTGGATAATTAGTCCACCATGGAGATACCGACCATGTTCTCTGATAAAATGTAATGCATTTGAACTTTATTTGACAAGCCAATACTTATGCCCAAGGGTTTTGTTAATCCTTTTATGCAATGTTAGGGCTTTTTATTTATTTATGCATGTTTTGAACAATGATGAATAAAATGCATTCATGGATTTTGAAGCAATCAAATTTTTCTTTGTATTCCAATCCTTTTATTTCCTTTTGTCTTCACTCTTTACATCGCATTTCATCTGTAATACATTTTTTCATTCCATCTCTATATATCCTTTCCAATTTGCTTTTTAGGCCTGTGATTAATGAATGCGAAGATAATAAGAGCAACGAACCTGAGTTCGATCTTGAAAAGTTAAATGATACTAGCGAAATTGATGGTGAAAGTATTGAGGATTTTGACTTGCCCCAATAACTACTAAGGATGGTTGAACAAGAAGAAAAGCAGATTTTGCCATACAAAGAAACCATAGAGTTGATAAACTTGGGTACTGAAGAGGATAAGAAAAAAGTTAAAATAGGCACCACACTGTCAGTCCAAGAAAGGCAACCGCTAGTAGATCTATTGAAAGAATATTCTGATGTTTTTGCATGGTCATACCAAGACATGCCAGGACTTGATCCAGAGATTGTAGTGCACAAGCTGCCTATCAGACCCGAATGCAAGCCAGTCCAGCAGAAGCTGAGGCGTATGAAGGCAGAAATGCTTTTGAAAATAAGGGAAGAGATTGTGAAGCAATTTGATGCCGATTTCTTGGAAGTAGCCAAATACCCAGAGTGGGTAGCGAATATTGTACCCGTGTCGAAGAAAGATGGAAAGGTGCGAATGTGTGTTGACTATAGGGACCTCAACCGAGCTAGCCCCAAGGATAACTTCCCGTTGCCGCATATTGATACCCTTGTTGATAACACAGCCCGATATTCCATGTTCTCTTTCATGGATGGATTCTCTTGGTATAATCAAATCAAAATGGCATCGGAGGACAAGGAGAAAACGACATTCATAACTGTATGGGGAACCTTTAATTACAAGGTTATGTCATTCGGATTGAAGAATGCAGGAGCTACATACCAACGAGCCATGGTGACCCTATTCCATGACATGATGCACAAGGAAATTGAGGTATATGTAGATGACATGATAGCCAAGGCTCGAACAACGCATGAGCATATAGTTAATCTGAAGAAATTGTTTGAAAGGCAATGAAAATACAGGCTTCGGTTGCATCCAGCAAAATGTACATTCGGAGCAACTTCAGGCAAGTTGTTGGGGTTTGTTGTGAGTGAAAAAGGGATTGAAGTAGACCCTGACAAAATTAAGGCTATTCAAAACCTGCCGTCACCGAAAACACCAAAAGAAGTGAGAGGTTTTCTCAAGCAATTGAACTATATTGCCAGGATCATATCATAATTGACTACCAAATGTGATCCAATTTTCAAGAAAGCATAATCCCGGCGAATGGAATGATGACTACCAGCTTGCTTTTGAGAAAATCAAAGAATATCTCACCAACCCACCAGTGCTGGTACCTCCGGTGCCTGGTAGGCCTTTGATTTTATATCTGACAGTGTTCGAAAGCTCCATGGGATGTGTGCTGGGGCAACAAGATGAAACTGGGAAAAGGGAGCATGCGGTGTATTATTTGAGTAAGAAGTTTACAGAATACGAAGCCAAATACTCCTCCCTTGAGAAAATGTGTTGTGCACTAGCTTGGGCTACTCACCGATTAAGACAGTACATGTTGTATCACACAACCTTATTGGTGGCAAAGTTAGACCTCATCAAGTACATATTTGAGAAACCAGGTTTATCAGGAAGAATTGCTCATGGCAAGTGCTATTGTCTGAATATGACATACAATATGTTTCCCAAAAGGTTATAAAAGGAAGTGCGGTAGCAGATTTCTTAGCTAAACGTGCTAATGATGATTATGAGCCTGTGGAGTTTGATTTCCCAGATGAAGACTTAATGGCAATATTCCATGTGGAAGAGGGATCAGATGATGAAAGTGGGGTTTGGAGAATGTTCTTTGATGGAGCCTCGAAAGCAATAGGGCAAGGCATTGGAGCAGTACTAATGTCTCCAGAAGGCAACCATTTTCCAACCACTGCAAGATTAGATTTTAGATGTACTAATAACATGGCTGAATATGAGGCATGTGTTTTGGGCATTCAAATGGCAATAGAAAGAAAGATTGAAGTGTTGGAAGTTTACGGAGATTCAGCACTAGTGATTTATCAGTTAAAAGGTGAATGGCAGACAAGAGACCCAAAATTGGTTCAATACCATGAGTACATCAAAGATCTATTGAAACATTTTAAAGAAATATCCTTCCACCATCTACCTAAAGGGGAGAACCAACTGGCTGATGCTTTGACCACATTGGCCTCCATGTTCAAGGTTGATGCAGATGCAGAGATTCAACCTATCAAAATAGATTTGAGATGTGAACCGGCTCATTGCATGAGTGTTGAAGAGGAAGAAGACGGAAAGCCTTGGTATTATGACATCATACAGTTTCTCAAGTATCAGAAATATCCAGGACATGCCTCAGAAAATGACAAAAAGATTATTCGAAGGATGGCAATGAATGGGGACATCTTATACAAGAGAAATCGAGATCAAGTATTGTTAAGATGTGTAGCAGCAAAAGAAGCCTAAAAAATCTTAAAAGTACATGAGGGAATTTGTGGGACCCATGCTAGTGGACACAAATTAGCCAGGTAAATTATGAGATCTGGTTATTATTGGTTGGCACTGGAATCAGATTGCATTAACTATACCAGAAAGTGTCATAAATGTCAGATCTATGCAGATCAAATTCATGTTCCTCCAAGTCCGCTACATGTCATGGCACCTTCATGGCCTTTTTCCATGTGAGGCATGGACGTTGTTGGACCAATTTCACCAAAAGCATCGAATGGTCACCAGTACATTTTTGTCATGATTGATTACTTCACTAAAAATGTTGAGGCAGCTTCTTACGCCAGTGTTACACAATCAGTAGTTGCCAAGTTTCTGAAAATAGAAATCATCTGTCGGTATGGTCTCCTGGAAAAGATCATTTCAGATAATGCCCAGAACCTAAATAGTGGAATGATAAAAGCACTGTGTTCACAATTCAAGATTACGCATAGCAACTCAGCACTGTTTCGACCAAAGATGAATGGAGTGGTAGAGGCTGCTAACAAGAATATCAAAAGAATTGTGGCAAAGATGACTGAAACTTATCGAGATTGGCATGAAAAGTTACTTTTCGCACTTCTCGCTTATCGGACTACTGTAAGGACATCTACTGGGTCAACTCCATTCTCGTTGGTGTATGGAATGGAAGCTGTGGTGCCTATTGAGGCTGAAATCCCATCCCTCTGGATACTCAGAGAAGTACAACTGAATGAGGCCGAATGGATCAGAGAACGCTATGAACAGCTGAATTTGATTGAAGAAAAGCGCCTTGCGGCTCTCTGCCATGGCCAGCTATATCAGAAAAGGATGATGAGGGCATATGATAAGAAAGTTAAACCGAGACAGTTTCGAGAAGGGGAATTAGTTCTGAAAAAGATACTTCCCATCCAACGCGATTCTCGGGGTAAATGGGCACCAAATTGGGAAGGACCATATGTTGTCAAAAAGGCATTTTCTGGAGAGGCCATGATTTTACAAGAAATGGATGGCAAAGAACTGCCAAGTCCCATCAATTCTGATGCTGTGAAGAAATACTATGCCTGAAGTAAAAAAGAAAAGGTGCAAAAATAAAAAAAAAAGGAAAAATGAAAAAGAAAAAGAATAAGAAAATGAGTGGCTCAAGTTGAAAACCCGGAAGGGCGGCTTGAGTCCGAAAAAGAAAATGAAAAGGAAAGGTTCAAGTTGAAAACCTGAAAGGGCGACTTGAATTGAGATGGGGGTGACTTAAGTTGAAAACCTGAAAAGGCAGCTTAAGCAGGATGGAAAAGGTATAAAATTACCTCATAAGTTTAATTAGCCTTGGTACGTGAGTGCGGCAAGTCAGGTCATTCTATACAGAGCTGTCAAGGACACTAGTACAGTAAGCCGATCAAGAAAGAACTCAGGTTTCGTCTGCACTTGTTTTTGAGTATTCATTGTCAAAGGGTATCCCCGTTCCTTTGATCTTGACAAATTTCTGAACAATTTGAATCTTCTCGAATTGTACACTTTCTTTTTCTATCAATCAAAACCCTCATTTATTCTCATTTGTCTCCCACTACTTTCATTCATTCTTATGCAATAAGAATTTCGATTGATGATAAATTCAGCTTTGTATTAAGTTCATTCATAAATTTCAAAATGTGCATAAATAGGCAGAAACAAAAGCATGCATAAAAAGCTTATTCATCATTTGAGGGCATAATTTTGGCTAAAAAAGAGCAAATCAGAAAGCTTCTCCAAGAGAATGTGAAAGCCATCTTAGACAAAAAAAAGCTTGGGGCATTTGAGTATAATGGAAAGAAGAATCTCAATTCAAGAAAAACACAGATACATGCGAAGGTCATCTGAAAAGAGCAAAGAAAATAAGCATTGAACTGTCAAGGTTACTTGCTTCACCATAAACATGAATTGGGCTGCTACTAAGATGCATCCAAGTTTTTTGCATCCCAAAAAAGGACATCTGAGCATTTAAATACATCATAGCATGATCGATTCATCATCACTCAATAAGCTGGTTACGAATCTTTATTCTAACCTCATTTCATTTTGGCATATACAAATCAATCATTTTCTGGCATTTAGCAATTATGCACCAGTTAACTCTCTTCAAAAGATCATTATTTTGCCCTATCAAGGTCTTTGCATTGCATCATTTTGCCCTATCAAGGTTCTTGCATTTCAAAGTTGCCCTATCAAGGTCTTTGCATTGAATCATTTTGCCCTATCAAGGTCTTTGCATTGAATCATTTTGCCCTATCAAGGTTCTTGCATTTCTAGTTTGCCTTATCAAGGTTCTTGCATTTCAAATTTGCCCTATCAAGGTCTTTGCATTTCATCATTTTGCCCTATCAAGGTTCTTGCTTTTCAAAGTTGCCCTATCAAGGTCTTCGCATTGAATCATTTTGCCCTATCAAGGTTCTTGCATTTCAAGTTTGCCTTATCAAGGTTCTTGCATTTCAAATTTGCCCTATTAAGGTCTTTGCATTGAATCATTTTGCCCTATCAAGGTTTTTGCGTTTCAAAGTTGCCCTATCAAGGTCTTTGCATTGAATCATTTTGCCTTATCAAGGTTCTTGCATTTCAAATTTGCCCTATCAAGGTCTTTGCATTGAATCATTTTGCCCTATCAAGGTTTTTGCGTTTCAAAGTTGCCCTATCAAGGTCTTTGCATTGAATCATTTTGCCCTATCAAGGTTTTTGCGTTTCAAAGTTGCCCTATCAAGGTCTTTGCATTGCATCATTTTGCCCTATCAAGGTTCTTACATTTCAAAGTTGCCCTATCAAGGTCTTTGCATTACATCATCAAGGTTTTTACCTTACATCATTTTTTTCCCTATCAAGGTCTTTGTATTGTATTATTTTGCCCTATCAAGGTTCTTGCATTTCGTAGTTGCCCTATCAAGGTCTTCGTATTACATTATTTAACCTGTCAAGGTTCTTATGTTGCATAGTTGTCCAGTCAAGGTCTTTGCATAACAATATTTACCCTCACTAAGGACATCACATCATATCTTAATCCTTGTTAGGACCATGTTTTCTTAGACAACATATTTACTTGTTTGATAGCTCTTCTTAAAAGGTTTGGTGTCTACCGTTTTTACTCATTTCCTGAGTCTTCAGAAGTATATACTTCTAAATTCTCAGAAAACACGTAAAGAGGGGCAGCTGTAGACACCATATTTTGTCCAGAAAATAGCCTTTTTTCATTTGAAGTTAAAGTTTTAATTTTAGTATTATTTTCAATTTTAAATCTAATCTAATTTTAATTAGATAATTTTTAATTTAACTAATTAAGATTAATTGTGGGCTAGACTTTAATTGGAAACTAAAATTAAATTTGGGCTTTAATTTAAAATGAAAATGTTTGGGCTTTGGGTTTTTATGAGTGGGCTTAAAAATTATGGAATGTTTTAGAATAAAAATCAAGGAGAAAATCTTGGTGAAAAAGGAAAGGAAATAATTGAAGATTTAACCCTAATCTTAGTCTACAAGAAAACTTATTAAAACCCTAATCCTTGGAGTAGTATATAAGAAGCACTTAGGGCTAAAAAAAAGAAAAAAGAAGAGGAGGGGGACACACAGAGAAGAATAGACAGAATTTGAAAAGAAAGAAAAAAAAACCCTAAAAATCCTTCAACCAAGTTTCTGTCCACCTCCATTCATTCGTTTTCACTCTTCTTTTAACACCTCTCACACCATTCAATCTGAAATCCATCAACGTTTATCCTATCAAAAATTCAGCCTCATCCGTTACCGGAATAGCTCTCACCTCCCGGTTAAAGTTTTTATTTTGACTGTAATTCTTGAAACTTTCAGACCTTTTTCTCATTACACCTCCTTTACCATCAGATTCTTCTTCTTTCAAGCTTTCCAACGGTACCAATTTTACCCAAATCGGAGATTGGACGCGCCCTCACCTTCCGGTCAAAGTTCCGAAGCGCCACCTTTTTTTTTTCATTCGCGGTCAACAATCAACAACCCAGTCAGCGCCACGTCAGCAAATTTTGAGGTAACCTCTCCTAGCTAATTTGGACCTCCTGATTCCAAATTTGACCTCTGTTTTTGTAAATTCTGATTCTATATTTGAAATAAATATTTTTAAATCTTTATTGTAAGTAAAATGATTAATTTTTTTTTTGTAAAAGCCAACATTGTAATAATAATATATAAAAGACAAGATCTTTTTAATAATAACTAGTATTTTCTAGTGTTGTGCATTGATAAATCATAGAATTTATTTTTCTATTAGACTTTCCGTAAATAATATATATTTTTTAAAATGATTATTTTAGGTGCTATTTGCCATGTCATCAATGTATAAATTGTAAATTGGAAAAATACCCAATGAGGGGGTCATCCCTTGAAGTCGTGTAGACGCTTGTTGGGATGGTCTTTTAGGGTAGGGTTTTATTTAAACTCAATCGGGTAAGCCGAAGCGGTTTGGATGAGATCCTAACAAAAATCTACTCTCACTAATTATTTTTAATTAAATTATTACACTTACATATCATATTGTACTTGTCATTGCATTTGAGATATAAATTGTTTAATTAAATGGACCCAGTGAGGGTGGTTATTCCTTGAAGTCGTATAGGCGCTTTTTTGGATGGTCCCTTAGGGAGAGGTTCTCTTTAAACTTAATCGGGTAAGCCGAAGCGGTTTGGAGAGAATTTCTATTAAAATTCTATTCTCGCCTTTAATTAAAAATTGGATAATTTTGCATCACATGCATCATGTATAAACTCAATATTTTAATTTTTAATTTTTTTTAATAGAAAAGGTAATAAAATAAAAATGAATAATGAATTGTATAAAGAAACTTTTGTTATCCTTAAAATAAAACACAACCTCGCTTTTGATAAGACCTAGGATTAGATTAGATTAAGATGGTACCGTCATTTTGATGGGCGTTGTGGGGGTGCTAATACTTCCCCACGCGTAAATGAACTCCCGAACTCAACTCTATTTCGTAGACCAAAAGCCTACCTAGCTTAATGTACCCATAATTACATTAAGATAGGTAGATTCACATAGGTGACTAATCACATCTAGGAAAAAAGATTAGTGGCGACTCCATAAAATTTTGACAAGTCGAACGATAGGGTTCCCGGATCCGCATATTTCGACAATTTAGATGAAGAATTTGTTTTGTACTTCCTTTTACCAGACAAACGGTGGAGTTTGAATCACATGGGGCAAACTCTCTAAACGTTGAACAATTCATTACAAACAACACAACTAGCCAGGGAGACTGCGGAAAGTGAGATACACTCACTTGCAGGGAACATCCTCAACCACAGTAAAGCATAAAATTAAAATCTCCCAGGCATCGAAGGTGTGCAGATGACAGCCACGAATTTAGACGTGAACCGATCGAATTAACATGCACATGGCCTATATATATATAAAACAAGCCCATGTTTCTTTTCGATAAAAGTTCAATAACTAAATTAATTGGCTCAGGGAATTCTACCAAATCTTAGTATTAACATGACATGATGATCTGCTCAAAACACGAGTTTTCTTGCAATACTATAATACGAAAGAAAATGCCAAACTAGAAACAACGCGACGCACCTTTTTGCTTTATCTCTAAGATGTAAGGAACTTTCTCATGTTTCATTTTATATTTTTCTTTTTAATTACCCGTTCGCACGAACTTGGACAAATTAGGTGAACTACTTTCATGCTTAGGTCGCTTCTTTTGTTCTAGGACCAAATACAAATCTCGTCTTAGTTTTAGTAAAAATACTTCTTCTTCTTTTTTTTTACCGTCAAGAAAACACAATTATCAACTCCTTATAAATTTGGGATAAACACATCTGCTTGATGTTTAATGGTTTAATTAGTTTTTAGTATGAAAATAAATTATTTCAAGATCATCTTAAAAAGTAACTTTTTCACATCTAATAGTTGGTTGATATCTCATAAATTTTAAAAGATATCAAGATTTTAAATATACATTCATCCTCATCAAATATTTTTCCTAGAAAAAAAAAGACCTTTTATTAAAAAAAGTTAAACCTCAAAATAAATAATTTTTATTTTTTTAGGGTAAGGTTCAATGTATGATGTTTATATTATGGTAAGTTTTAATTTTAAATATAAAGAAAAAAATCTTTTATAAATTAATAAAAATTGATTTGATATGGAAGAAAATACGATAATTATGGTACGTCTTAAAATCCATAAGATGTCAATATATTATTAGATGTCTAAAAAACTACTTTTTTGGATAATCTTAATATAGGTTGCACTTTTTTAGCATGTTGCAGGTAGTGGTGACCCCGGTTCGGTTCCGGTTCGGTTCCGGTTCCGAACCGGCGGTTCCGGTTTTGGTTCCAAAGGAACCGGAACCGGAACCTTAAAGCTCCGGTTCGGTTTCGGTTTCGGTTCCATCCGGTTCCGGTTCCGGTTATGGTTTAGGTTCTAAAACGGTTCGGTTCCGGTTCGGTTTCGATTTTTTAAAAAAATTACATTTTTTTTACATAAATAAAATAGATTAAATGTGTAAAAGAAATTACTTCCAAATAAGTACTATCAAATAAATTAATTAGTTTTACAACAAAGATTATAAAAATAAACTAAATAAATATTACAAGGATATGTAAATTTTTAAAATTGTTCCACTTATTTTATTTCATTTCGGAAAAAATAAATATTACAAGGAAAGAGCGATAATATAAATTTAAATTTTACAAATTAAAAGAAAAAAATAGCTCATCTCTCCATACAAAAAGAAAATTTGTAAAAAAAAAAAAGAAAAAAAATTGAGCTTGCACTTAACTCTTACCACAATTAAGTTGCCTACGTATCCTCTTTGTTAAGTTTAAGAGGAATCAAAGCTCACGTAGTTCTTTTACCTTTTTTTATTCTAGTCGCTACCATTGGTGCCTTCCGTGGATTGTTCATCGACAAGATCATAACCAAATTCTTGCTCAAATTCTTGTTGTCGTTCCAATTCTTGTTGCCTATATTGTGCTTTAGTCCAATCATCAAGAAGAGTTTGAGCTTCAATTGAGTCAGGACTCATACAAGAACGCCTTTCATCCAATATATTTCCACCGGCACTAAACTCTTGTTCTACGGCAACTGTTGAAACCGGTGTTGCAAGGATTTGTTTGGCTATGATGCTCAAAATAGGAAAATGTTTTTGATGCTCCTTCCACCATTGTAAAATATCAAAGCTACTATCATCAACAAACTCAAAAGAAGTTGTTAGATAACTCTCAAGCTCAGGACTTGAGCTTGTGGATGATGAAGATGAACCTACAAACTTTTTTCTTTTTTGAGCTAATAATTGATATCCCCTAGGAAGAGATAAATTAGGAACTTCACAAGGAGTGTCACTTTGTCTAACATTAATGCCATAAATTTTAGCATAATCTTCATATAATTCAAAAAATAAATCTTTAATACTAGTACATATCATATTAATATCAACATTTAACCTTAAATATAAATAATAGTGTTTTAAACATTCATTCAATCCATCTAATTTACAATGTGGATCAAAAGCTAATGCAAGTAAATAAATAATTGGAATATTTTGATAATATTGTAACCATTTATCTTTCATAGTACTAACACAAGATAATAATTCAACATCATCAGAGTCATGCAATACACCAACTATATTAATAGCCTCAATAACAAATAGATGTGTAGTAGGATAATAAACACCGGATAAAACCCTTGTAGCATCATTAAAAACTTTTAATATTTGACAAATTTTATTACAAATGTTCCAATGATGAGGATAAATAATAATATCACTAACATTATGTAGCATAAAATTACACAATAATTCTTTATAGTCTTCACTTTGACAAAGTAATTTATAGGTAGAGTTCCAACGAGTTGGAACATCACGTGAAAATCTTATGGGACGCTTGCCATTAATTTCACAAAATTTTGTCCATGCTCTCATTTGTCCCGGATGTTTCCATAAATATTGAATTGCCATTTTGATAGGCTTAATAAAATCAGAAAGTTTTTCTAACCCACTTTGAACACATAAATTTAAAACATGGCAAGCACATCTTTGATGAAAAAATCTACCACCAAAAAGAGGTCTACAAAGATTAGTTAAAGATGAAATAGATGCAGTATTATTTGACGCATTATCAAAACCAATTGCAAAAATTTTAGAATCAATTTGATACTCTTCAAAAATAGTTTTAAGCAATCTATAAATATTATCTGCGGTATGAACTTCATCAAAAACTCTAAAAGCAATACATCTTTTTTGTAATATCCAATCATTATCAATATAATGACAAGTTACACCCATGTAAAAATGTGATCGCCAATGATCACTCCATACGTCGGCACAAACAGAAACACGACCTTGAAAATTTTTAAAATATTTAATCAAATTCTTTTTTTCTGATTTATAAATTTTAAAAAGTGTTCGTGTGAGAGTGGTTCTAGGAACACGACATGCGGAAGGATTTAATGCATTATGACAATAATTAATAAAACCAACTTTTTCACCAAAAGAAAATGGTAAGTGCTCAACCGCAACCATTCGTGCTAATTGTTCTCTATTATTTGCATCGGTGTAATTAAATAATTGATTAGTAGAAGTAGGATACCTTGCAAGCTGTGTTTGTATTTGTGATCTTGCAGCTTCGGATTGGGTAGGATGCTTTTGATCTATATGCTTTTGATATGTGCCATACCCTCCAGACTTTGACCAAGCAAATTGTTTGTCGCAATAGTTACATTTGACTTTTATGGTTCCATCAGGATTTTCCACCTTCGTCATGTGCTTTGTGAACATAGCAGATTTGGAACGTCTTCCCGAACCGGTCGTATTTACGGATTCAGGAATTTGAGGAGAACTATGTTGGGATTGATTTTCTATTGGAATTGTAGTATTGGACATGGCTTCGGAAATAGAAGGGGTATAATGAGTATTTTGTGGATATCTATACGCACCAAAATCTTGATAATCATCATCTACATAAGTAGTGGGAGGGATATGACTTTTTCCCTTAGAATGTGAAGAATTTCCACTACCACTTGCCATTAAAAAATTAAAAGAATAAGAATAAGATGAAGATTAAGAAAAGAATAAGAATAAAATAAAAAAGAAAATAAATTAAAAGAATAAGAAAAATTGAAAAAATTTTGATTAACAAAATTAAGAATTTGTGAAAAAAAAAAGATGAAGATTGAAGACTAATGAATAAAATGAAGATTGATGAAAGATGAATATTGAAGAGAAAGGAATTTTAGTAACTTGAGAGTTGAGAGTAAATTGATTGAAGAAGATGAGTTGCTATTGTTGGGATGGAGAAATACTCATGGATACATGTATTTATAGCCCCAATTCCCCCCCCCTCCCCCCCTCCCCCCCCACCCGGCGCTCCCCTCTCTGCAGTTTGCAACGGCTCTTTTGCAACGGCTCAAAGAGCCGTTGCACACTTGCACTTGGTTGGTGCAGCCGTGCAGGCTGCAGAGATGATGACCGTTGGTCATCAATTTAAACTCAGTTTAAATTGATGACCTTTGGTCATCAATGAGGCAATGACATGACTGATGTCAGTCATAAAAAAGATGACTGACATCAGTCATCTCAATTCAATTTTTTTTTAAATATAATAAAAAAAATTTTAATTTATAAATTTAAAAACATATATTATATATATTTTTATATATATAATTAATTTAATAAAATAATAATAAAACCGAAACCGGAACCACCGGTTCCGGTTTCGGTTCCTTAAAAAATAAAACCGAACCGGAACCGGATTAGATCCGGTTCCGGTTCGGTTCCAAAACCGGAACCTTAAATCCGGTTCCGGTTAAGGTTTTTAAAGTGCGGTTCCGATTCGGTTCTACGGTTTGAACCGAACCGGAGTCAGCTCTAGTTGCAGGGGAAAAAGGATGTTTTTCAAACTAATAATAAGTGTATCCTGTGCCAATTACTTACGCTGAGATTTATAAGTTATACTTTTTTTCAATTTTAATCCATATCATTAATTAACTATTGATGATATTAATTTCATTATTATTTCAATGAAATTAATATTGATAAATCTTTATCAACAAATTTTGGATGATGTGATAACGATTTTCTACCACAATAAAAGTGAAGATATGAATTCAATCTCTTGAAAACACACTTATTGTGATGGATTTAATTACCTCTCACTTTTCTAATTGGAAAGGGATTAGTTTTGAAGCAATATATATAAATTAGGTACCCCTAGCTAGTTATAAAAAATTTTAAAATGATAAATCATTTTTTTTTTGAAGAAAATGTAATTTTCATTCATTCAAATAAAATTACATCCACCAATCCAATAAAATTGAAGATTACAATAGATTCAAAGATGTTTTTCCAATTCGCTTGAAGATGTAAATCTTGGTTCATGACCCAAATCATCTTTTTGATTATTTGAAATCTTAAACCTTCTTCATGAATCTCTAGCACGTTCATCACTCTCTCGCTTTCGCTTCTTGTGTTATTCCCAATAGAAGGCTTTCAACAGCAACAAAGAAGTGACTAATTCGAAGACTTCATTAAATGATCCAAAAAGCATAAAACAAAATCATCATCATCATAAAAGGTTAACAAACTTGGATCTACTGTAAACTGAGACAAAACGAACAAACAAAAAACCAAACTGACTCAAAATTAACTGACTGACTAACTCAAATAAAACTGAAACTTAACAACCTAGATCTAAGATGTAGGACTTACTTTAACAAAAGTAAAGAGACATAAAATATGAAATCAGGTCCCTCCTCCTCCCTGACGATTGAAGTCAAGGAGAAGGAGAAGAAAGGGAAAAACTTAAAAGAAAATTGTGGAGAAGAGATAGAGAAAAGGGGAGCCCGCTAGGGTTTTTTTTTTTTTAATGATAAATCTTTAATATTGGATTAGGAGAGTGCAAGTTGCATATGTTAATTTAAACAAGTTAATCGGGAAGTGTATAGTTTCTTACTTAACCATGAAAATGACTTTGGCGGCATGCAGTCAGGCCCACAATATAATTAACCAATCTTAATTAACCAAATTAAGTTTAGCTTGTTTTAGTCAAAGATTTCAACTAGATTTTATTCTATGATAAAAAGTTAAATGAAGTACGATAATTAGGATTTTTAATTAACTAATCAATCATGTGAAGTTTTCCAACCATTCAAGAATGCCCGGCTCGCTAAGATTAGGTAGCGTTTGGTAAATTTGTACATTAAAATTTTGATCAAATTATATATTTAATCCTTTTACTATATGAGAAGTGTTTAATCCTTTTACTATATGAGAAGTGTGAATTTAGTCCATCTACTTTAATTTGATCAAATTTAGTCTCGTTACTTTTATTTGTTGTCAATTTTAGTCAAATCACTAACAATATTAAATTTTCACAGCTAACTATGTTGATTTGGCATTTATGCTTATACAATATTAACTATATTAACATGGCGTTAACTTTGATAACGTTTACCTAAAATAAATTAAAAAATTTTTATGTGGCTTTTTTTTGTCTCATTGAATACCTTTTGATAGTGATTATGAAATTTCTCATCAAAAAAATATGAAATTAAACATTCAAAACTAAAATAAAAAATGAGCTATTGAGGCGAAAAATAAGTTTTGTTGTAAAAAAAATCACATAAATTTTTTTAAAAGCATATGTCATCATAATTAACGCTACGTCAGCATAATTAAAGGTGAATATTTAACACCTTTAGTGATTGGATTGGAATTAATAATAAATAAAAATAGAGGGACTCAATTTTACAATAAATAAAAGTAAAGGGACTCAATTTAATCAAATCGAAGTAAAGGTACTAAATTTACACTTTCAATAGTAGAATGACTAATTGCACAATTTTACCTAAAATTTTACACACAAAGTGATCATATGTAAATTATAGGATGTGATCACTTTACATATAAAATCACGTTACATTATTTGGTTAAGTATATAAATTTTTTTAAATTACGTGCAAAGTATTTATAGTGTTTAATTTAAACTATAATTTTACATGCAATTTAAAAAGTAAATAACTAAATTATCATTTTATAAGTTTGTTGTTTGTTTTCAAATTTAGAGCGATTTATAATTTTACATTTAGATAGATTTTACATCCATTGTGTAAAATATTTTGCCACCCTCTCTCATGTAAAATATTTTATATGTTACAAGGTAAAATGGTTAAAAAAAATTGCTCTATAATTTACTTTAAAATTTTATATCAAACGGTATAAACACTTTATCTTATACTATGCATGAGAGTTTACTTGAAGGTGTCTACATATAATGTTGGTCCAGAGCCTAATTTCTCGAGGATAGAAAAACAAAAAAGTACGTAGTAAATGAGCTTGCTAGTTTTGAAAATATGAACAAAGCCCGCCGATCGACTGCCGTTAACACCAAGGCATGCAGGAGCGTGGCAGAATTCCATCGACAGATGGCCGCGCCCTCTGCCCCTTGCCCCTTGCCCCTTGGCTGATTCATGTAGAAAATGTTGTAATAATGGAACTTTATAAATTTCTGACTGATCACGAACTTTTCAATATACTTCTAATTTTCCTTTTAATTCTTTGAAATTGTCGGTTCTTTGATGCAGCTAGGTATCTACTTAATTATCTAGTTCCATGGGCCTTTTTTCTGCTTTTGCCAGGTACAATCTAGTTGTCATTTTTCGTAAGAGCTGTCATGTTACTATCTATGGTCCATATTTATTTTCAGGGTAAAATGTATGAGGCCAGAGGTGACCAAGGTGGCAATATATAGCTAGTTAACAGTCTAGAGTTGGCAAAGATAGAAATCTGACTCGTAATATTCGTCCGTCCCTTTTCGAATTGGACTAACTCGATTTAGCCAGAAACATCAACATGACAACTCTTCGTGCCCAATTTGAACTCAAAAAGACCCAAAGAAAAAGTTCCAAAAGGAATACGATCGAGGAGAGGAGCAGCCTACGTAATTAATTTATTTATGCGGTATAGTCCAAAGATTCTTGCATCCCTCATGCCACAGAGTTTAATATACATAGATAGTATTAATATTAATTAATTGATCTATTTCGGTCAAAAGCAAATTTCTAATATTCCAATTTCCAATGGCAAGAATCAGGATCCAAAGAATTTGACAAATGGTGTCTGTAGTTTAGAGAGCAATCAGGCGAATCTGAATATTTTAGCGTTTACATTAATTTAAAAAAATTATTACTATTATTGTATTATATTATGAAGATATAAATGTACGATCGGTGGCTCTCTCATATGCTTGAGAATATTCTTGAATCAATCCAGAAGGGGAATACCCTTGATTCGTTAAACAAATTTACAAGTCAGAATATTTTTGAAAAGTAAATTTATTGATGGGAGAATATTACAACCATGCAATAAAATCTTCATTTCTAGAGACTCCAAGCTTGGCAAGAGAGTCTGCGAAATGATTAGCTTCCCTAAAAATGTGAACAAAAGAAATATGGTTACAAGTCAGAATATTGCTTTCCTTTTTTCAAGTTTTGGGACGCTTTAGAGCCTCTGTCCAAGACTTCCGAGTCGGTCATGTCCACAAGATTAGCAGGGTCACCGCACGCTTACTGATAGGTTTGAAGTCAAGTAGGTACTGCTCATTGGTGTTTAACAAAAATTGGTACAATTACAAGTCTGATTCTGGATTTAGATTTTGGTAGATTATAGTAAAATTAATTGCAATTATATGATGTCTTCCTCCCAAATGTTTGGGATAATTATTACAAAGAAAGACCAAGATTCGGAAGGCATGTTCAGAAGGAGCCAAAACAGAGCATATGCATGCCAACTATTGAAGTCCGATCTCCCCATCCTTCTTATCACGTTGTTGATCTACACGTTCCCACATGATTAACCATTAATCACATGGAAGATCACTCTTAATCCTATATATATAATTTCGCATGCTTTTACTTTTTCTATTTTACCCCCAAAACTTACATCTAAAATTTAATTTATATATATATATATATATATATATATGTCAGTTCTTCAAAAAAAAAAATGTTAGTCCTTTTTATAAGATTCATAGGTTTTGATTTATAAATTTTGATAAATTATTCATTTTTAGATCTTAAGTGACGTTTTGAGTTCAAATATTGTAAACAAAGAAAATAGTTGTAAAAGAATTTACCGTTATTTATTGTCGAGTTGCCCCGATATAACTATCGAACATTTAGAGATTTAGATCAACGATAAATAAGTTATTCATTTTTCTATAATAGTTCCAATAAATCTTATCGTATAATAATTTTATGAATGTGTTTAATAATAGGGGCGGCAATAGCCCCCACGCCTTTATATGTAGATCCTTCCCTCGCAACTAATGAACCCATCACATAATTATTATTGTATTGACTATATGATAATGAATTTAATTGCATCTATTTTGTAGGTTTTTTCGTGAAATAGATTTCAACTACCTGCCTATTGGGAAAAAGGTTAAAATTTGAACGACTTAATTACTACTAATTAGTAATTAATAATATGAGCTCATCGAAGGCAAGCTATAGCTATTTTGTTCCCTTTATAAGCATGTTTCCAACAACCTTAAACACTCACACAAGTTAATAAACAGCCTTCAATATAATTTCTACCGTTATTCTTCAACCCAAAATCAGCTGGAAAAATAGTCACAAAATAAAATCAGCTTCTACAAAATCTCCCACGAACTATTGATGAATTTGAATATCGGCTGCAATAAGGGTTTTGGGGATTTGTTGAATCTGCATGGGCTGGGTTTATGCTTGGTATATATTAAAGAGATCAAAGGACGTGAAAAATAAAAAAGAGAAACCCAAGAAGAAGGTGGCGGAAGTGCGTGGAAAAAATGTGTGGTTGTTTCCTAAGCAGGTAAGGGGCTTCTTCCTATTTCATCAAATTAATAAGTTAACATATATGCGATAATATACTTTTCTCTTAATTAGCAATGCATGTGCTGGTGTGCAGCATGTGTATGTGTATATATATATATATATATATATATATATGTTTGGTTTTTTTATCAGAAAAAAATAAAAATTGAAAATCAAACTTGATAGAAATCATTATCACCTTGATCAATACTTTTTGAATTTTTTTTTTTGGTCTACATATGTGGATATCCAATGATATTCACATTGAATCTCGATTAATTAATTCAAACAAGAGGAAGTTTTAGTTCTGAACCTTATTTTATCTATTCATCAGACTTAATTAATCCAAGACTTTACTTTCAGATATCAAGAAGTACTCATTCCTCTTAATTCAATAGACGTTGATATACTTTTCGATAGTTCATGTTACTAATTTTTAACTTAATTTCTTTCCTTCTATGCAAATGCAAACTAATTATATGCACAAATTTGGAAATTAAGAAGATAGTAGTTTGTTGTTTAAGTTTCCGGTAAGAGCTGGTTAGAGTCGGAACTCATCTGTCCTTCCATACGGAATTTGTTTGAAAAATTGGAAATAATTAAAATAGTAACAGTTCTAACAATATAAAATAAAATGGAAAATTCTTGATTATGAACATGTGTTTCCGGTGGAGCCGTCGAGGGAGGGAGGGGAGGCAATGCCAGTACGGTCACGGTCAGCATGAAAGATCAAGTGGGATTTATTAAGTAATACTAATCATACTTGAAAAGTCAATGGGCTGAAAGGCGTGTGCTAAATTAAATTTAATCACATCTAATGTTAAAGTTTAGTGTGAATATGACTATTATTCATGTTAGCTATTAGTAACAAAATGTTAGGTAGAAAAATAAAGCATATGGTAATAAATTAAGTACATCACAAAAAGAAAAAATAAATCACCAACTTCGTAACATGGTATCTTTCTCTGCTTTTCCGGAAAAAAAATCATATTTAATGATTACCGTCAAAGTGGTCCTCCGTGTTTTATTCTTTTTAATTTTAAGAAATTTACTTTTTAAAAAAATCTTGAAAACAAGGAATGTTAACTGACATAATTAATAAAAAAGAAAATAAATATTTTTTTATAATAAGAGGATAAGTATATGAACCTAAGGTTTAAGCATGCCAAATAATTGGCAAAAAAAAAAGCATGCCAAATAAAATAATAACAGTAAGGTTAGAATTCGTTGACATTGCATTTAAATGTCAAAAAGCTATTTTTTATGTCTAATGTAATACCAAATTTTTCTTAAATATCAAAAATTAGTTTTATAACAAAAGTCCATCTAATCTGAAAAGGTGATATTTAGATGTTTTTTCATTCTAAGAGTACTTTCGGGTTAAAACCAAAATTTTCCACAATAACACGTAACGCTTAAAAAGTCTTAACTGTATTTTTCACAGCAATTTATAAAGTATTATTCAAACGCATGTTTTTCTAAAATAGAGTTTTTTTTCAATTCTAACAGTAATGTTGAATTAGGCTAGTTTAAATGGTTCATGCACCTTCTTTAATTTTAAAATATCAGCATAAAATTTAACAATTTCGAAGGATGTTTTTTTTATTAAGGAGGTGATTTGAGTTTTTTGTAAATTTCAATTTTAAAATTATCATGATTTTGTGTCCCGAATTTTAAGTGGATCAGAAAAAGATATGATTTAATAACATTAGACAACAATTGACTTAAACAAAATTTTGTAAAAAAAATAGATACTAAAAATATTTAAGAGTCGAATTCTTAGAATTTATTTATAGTATAATATTAAAATTATCTTTTTTTATATTTTGTTATAATATAAACTGTATTTTTGGCAAAATTAAGGAGAAAAAGAATACTTGGACAGCAAGGTAATATATATATATATATATATATGGGTGTAAACAGTTCGGTTCGATTCTAATATTAAGGTTTTAATATCCTAACGTTTCGGTTTGGTTCGGTTCGGGGTTTTTTGCAGGTTTTCGGGTAGTTAAAATCCATTAAATTTTGAACTTTTTTCTTTTATAAAAGCTCAAATAAGATTATAAAAATTTTGGGTCTTTTAATTTTAGGCTAATAAAATCTAATATTTTTTAAAATTTTAGCTTATTCGGTTCATTCGGTTTTTATATGAACATTCCAAAACCTTAATCTAATTACCGATTCGATTCGATTATAGGTTTTTTCGGGTTACTTGAACAGCCCTATATATATATATATATTTATATATATGAAAAGAAAGATTAGGAAAGACTGAAAGAGGGAAGAGAGATTTGGGCATGTTCTGTGGGTGTGGGTGAAGAGGTATTGGATTCTGAGGGAAGGTCGGCGTCGATCACCGGCCCTTTATCAGTAATCAAACACGGAAACAGCGTCAACAACTTTTCCACGAAACAAACAAAACAAAACCAAAAAGAATATAAATTCAGAAATCAATAAAAATAATTTTATAATAAGAAAATCACAGCCAACCCCCTTAAAGTCTTAAACTCCTTTCTCAACCGGGAAAAAACCCTAACCCTTTTTGTTTATTTTCCTTTCGAAGCTCTCATCTTTTTCTCATTTCTATATAATCCTCACCAACTCTCAAACGCCTCTCACCTTTTCTTCCACCAAGAACAAAAGTTCCTCTCCTTTTAGTCGAAATCTGCAATACCGAGAATCGTTTTTTTGCTGGCTTTATCTTCTTCTCTTTCCTCTTTCTTCTTTCTTCTTTCTCCTTTTTGGAATCAGAAAAAATTGATCTTTTAGTATTATTGTGAATGGTGGAAACAATTCGGAGTAGTAGTAATTACATGCTCTCCCTTTGCAATTCAAGGGCGAGCGCTCTCCTCCCTGTTTCTGCAGCCTCTGCTTTCGCATTCGGTTCTTGCAAGGAAGGCTGGTACTACCGTTGCCTTGGCCTTGACCCATAAAAAACCCAGAAAAGTTTTTGGCCTTCACCAATAACCCAGATTTTTGTTTTTGTTAAAACCCACCAAAAAAAGCAAAATAAACCCAATTTTTTCATCTCGGTTGTTGCTGAAATATTCATTCATTTTTGTTGTTTGTTTGAATTTTTTTGGATTTTGATAAAAGTCGAAAAAATGTTGCTTTACAAGCAGAAGAAGAATCAGAGTCCAAAGGGCAACAGGCTCTTGATTAGCATCACCGTTTTGGGAAGTGCCGGCCCGATCCGTTTCGTTGTTAACGAGGAAGAACTCGTTGCTGCTGTAATTGATACTGCTTTGAAATCCTATGCTCGTGAGGGTCGACTTCCTGTTCTCGGCTCTGATCTTAATGATTTCCTCCTTTATTGCCCCAGTGCTGGATCAGATGGTAAGTTTTATACAGTTTTGAATTATTGCCCCATTCCGGTTTTAAATTCAATCTACAGAAAAAAAATTTCTGGGGTTTCGAGATAAAATTGTTTCGTTTGGAGAAATGTGTTGGGCAATAGTGTCTGATTTGGTGTTTTTATTGCAGCGCTGAGTCCATGGGAGACAATTGGATCACTGGGGGCACGGAATTTCATGTTGTGCAAGAAGCCAAAGACTGAGAAAATAGAAGATGATGGAAGGTCAAATGAAGCAATTACTAGGAAGGGGAGTGGGAATTGGAAGGCATGGATTAATAAATCTCTCAATCTTAAGATTTCTTCCCATTGATTAAATGTTTTTCTCAATCCTTTATTATCTTATTTCTTTCTGGAATTGAGGACTCAATCTAGGCTATCATGGATGGTCATGGTAGAATGTTGCTTATGTTTCCGCCTATGTTCTTATTTTGAGTGAGAAAGACCTGGAATGTTATTCAGGAATAAGTTGAAGCTGTTACTGGATATTTGCTTTGGAATAAAAATGAAGAATTTTGGTGTGCTTAATATCTTCTATTGTCTTTGAAAAGCCTAGTGTTTTACTCTTGAAATGGTTGCGATGGATGATCATATCTATGTTAATAGTCCATGAATCTTATTGAGGAACTCTGTTAGCTTTGGCCTTACATCCATTATCTGAATTGTGCTTAGCCTTGGTGTTGCAATTAGCAGGAACAGTTCATTTGAATTGACTATAAACTCTGGTGTTCTCATTAGCTGCTGGTGTCTTTGCAAGCTGCTTTGCAGGATTGGCTAGAAAAATAGGACAATTTTAGAATCTTATTTTGATCTTTTTATCTGATCAATTCCATGCTTAGGAATTGATCCTAGTTAGACGATGCTCGTTCTCTAACTCTGACCAAAATCGAATCGAACCAACGTAGGAATTGTTTGTCTTGAGATTAATAATGTATTACTGTGAACTGTGGAGCCGAGTGTTAGGTACTTTTAAAGATCTTTTTCTTTTGACAAATTAGATGATATTTGGTGATTCAAAAGAGGCGGTAGTGTTCTGATTAAAACTTGAATAGAGGTGTAGTCCGCCTGAATACCCTATCTTGTTTTAAACTTCAAAGCCTACTGTTGGGGTGCACAAAAGGGTTCCAAGTCTTATCAAATCTTGTAAGAAATAATTACTAGTCAGAAATAATTAATAGACTAATTGTAGGTTGAATTATAATATTTTGTCTCGTCATTTGTTGAAAGATTCAAGTTGGTTTTGTGGACTGATTCATCTTTGTGATTATGGGAGCTAAACTTCCACAACATTTGGGAGACTTTCACTAAACATTCTGAGTTATGAGTTCACCAATACTGACTTTTTACTGTTTAAGGTTGCCCACCATTTGAACGGAAATAAGCTGGTAACCCAGACTTTTCATATTAGATAGAAATAGGAATGCAGTGTTGCTTTCCTGATTATACAACTTGAAAACTTGTCCCTTTTCCCTTTATTTTTGCCCATATGCTAGCCGGCTTTATTTTATTGGTGCATTTTCAGATGAAATGTGTGGAGTCGAATGAAAGCATGTAGGAAGTGGGATCCCATCATGTCCTAATCCTTTCTGCCGACCTTCATGCCATGACACTTACAGAGTGGCGAGGCGGGAATCTCAATACCAAGTTTGGGGCCGACTTATGGTAAATGCATGGATCTATGGTAGGCGAAGATGCTTTTAACTTTGACATCTTTCTGCTAAACCGGCCGTGACATAAACTTTGCTCAGCTGGTTAAATCATGGTGATCGGTGGAAGTCTAGCGGACAGCTCGTTTTGATGTAGGCATATATCCGTTTGCAATCACTTTGTTCCCATCGTCTGGATTCTGGTCCCTACCAGAGATTTTATATCTTGTGTGGATTTGCAGCTCATGTGTTTCATTTCTTTTTGTCTCTTTGTTGATAAGCATCAAGGGCTGTAACATCCGCGCGAGAGCCCATTTTTTCACATTTCACGTTTTTTATTTTATCTCCCTCTACTGACTGCTATGATTGCATTTGAGCATTTCATCTTCCACCATGTGCTTAGCCGGAATCCAAAAGCTAGGAACAGGGCTTTGATTGCCCATCTTAAAGAATCCTCCAGTGAGTCCAAATGCTTGTAGTTGTCGTAGAAAGTACACAACAAATTCCGGCTTGCACGGTCTTCCTTTTTCTTCATCAACGTTCCTTCACTTTCCTTGTAGTCGTTTTCAGTGAAATTTGTAGCAGCAAATGGACCACAGCGCATCGGTTCATTCGAAGGAGCTAAAAAATATCTAGTCAGATTTTCTTCTGAGATCACAAGTGAGCTTTCCAGAATTATGCTGACCAGGGACCACCTAAGACTTCCGTACATTTGTATTTTGCAGATTTGCTTGAAAACCTTTTTAGATTTAAGTTAAATGGCTCATATTATATTCAACAGCTGTGCACGTGGATAAACTAGGTTGCATCTCTAATTGTCGTATCATATTTAAGATGTGTTGCTTAAATAATAAAGAGATGTCATCTTTTGTCTCGGATATTCTGTTCTTCTCATCTCGTGATTTAAAGTTAATTCGCAAATTATTGACAAAGGTTATCACCATTTAATAAGACTAACATAAAAGTTACAACGACAAAGAAAATGGTTCTTTTTTTTGGGGGGGGGGAGAGGATGGTCCTTGATTATTTGGAATATATAAGGGAAAACATTAAAGTTACAAATTTGATGTTACATTAAAAGCAAAGTCTATATAAAGCCAAGCACTGTAGCCATTTTGTGGATGCAAATGGCATAACACGAGAGAAAAGAGAAGAAAATAGCAGGCGATCAGATGGTCGTGGAACGTTTCATTTTATTTGTTCGAAATTTTTTTTGTTTTTATGTTGAGACTAGCAATCAACCTATGCTTTGTTACAGGAATTGATATGTTAATTATATATAGGTATTATATATTTACATTATATATATACGTTATAGGAATTGATATGTTAATTATATATAGGTATTATATATTTACATTATATATATACATATATCATAAGTAAACTAATGAAAGTTACTGTACATACTATACATGGAGTTTGATGTTAAAAAACCTCAAAATTATACAAAATCTATGAAAACAACCAATACTCATGAAACATACAAAATTCAAGAAAAAAATCAAAGCCCATAAACTCAACCTAATAAAGCTAATACTTATAAAGCATAAAGCCCAAAAAAAAACTTAAAGCCCAAGAAAAATGTCCCCATGATCTCTATCCATATCTATTGTGAACCCCATCAAAATATGTTGAAATATCAACTAAACTCATTAATTCATCCCAAAAATGGCTTGAAATGGTTTCCTTAGAAATAATAATGTCGGATGCAAAGAGTTTCTTCTGCATTGAGGGGACTCATCAAGGCCCAAAGAAAAGGTCACTGTTTATGGCAGAATTCCAGGAGCGGCTCATCAATGAGCAACGTGTATGTTGTAGAAGCAGCTACGCCTTCATATTTTCACTATGTATTTACTAGAGTAAATTACACCAGTAGTCATTCAACTTTCATAAAGTTTCCATTTCAATCACCCAACTTTAATTTGTAACATTTTAGTCACTAAACTTTGTCAATTATGGCAAATCTAGTCACCCTAACAAATTTCATCCATCCAAGCGATGGCAAAATGATATGGCTGCCACATAAGTAGCCACACAGCTATCAAAATCCACGCCGTGCCTTCCTCCTCCCCTTCCCTCTTCCTTTTCAGTAGAGGACACATCCACACAGCTATCAATGGTTGAAACTTGGCAATCCATCGAACAACCCTGATAATCCCATGCTTCAACTAGATGTCAGACAAAGGTCACTATAAATATCATTCTACTCCCCAACCAAGCACAAGGTAAACGGAGTAAAAATGTAATTTGCTTGATTCACTGCAAAAAGATGTTGAAAGAATCTTACGTTCAACATCTTATCTCATGAGGTCTAACTTGACAGTTTATTATATTAATAAAATTTATTCCAAAATGATTAAATGGAATGATGTTTCTGCAATATATTGTAAAATAATGCCGTAGATGTTTTCATATTTTTGGTCAGCCAAGTTGGGTTTAGCTTTTTCACATAATTTGAGTCTAGTTATTCAGGCAAGGGCATATGATGATGACAGTACACCAGCACATTGCTCCGTGCTTCATTGTGAAAGTACTTTTTTTTTTTTAAACTTCTAAAAGTAAAAATTATTTGCACAAAAAAGTATTATAAATTATTTGATATTATATTTATTAATTTGTTTATGTTGACTTGGAAGAGTTCCTTTCATTTGAGGTTCAATGAATTCAATCCTAAATTAATCAAGATTTGACGTGGTTATCAAATACCGAGGCTTATATAAAAAAGAAAAATTTTGAGGAAATGGTTTGGTAAAAAAAAAAAAGAAGAGGAAAAGTCGTACTATTCAAGACAATTTTGTTATATTCCTTTACTAAATTATATTATACTATTCATGTTGATTAACTTAACGAGTATTTGTAATAATCTTTTCAAAGTTATACATTTTTAAAAATTTAAATGAAAAAGAAAAATTTGATTTAAGTTAAAGGCAATGGATCAATTACCAAAAGCTCTTTTGGGATATTATCGACATGAGGTCCAAAAACTCTATGATGCAACAAAAGCCCAAGTCTTAAATCAAGTCAACAATTGAGCACGAAATTCTTCATTTGATGAATTTGTTTGGATACTGTACAAGGTATGTTTAAGGAGCTATCGACCCATGCTATGGGGGGCCGAAGGCTGAACGGTTCCTTTTTATTTCCTCACTAGCCCTCTTCTAGAATACACCAAATTGGGCTTAAAGCCCACTAAAGCCTCCTTAAGTATGGGCCGATCCACTCCATTAAACTATCTTGATTTTTAGTGTGATCTTATTATTTCATCATGGATGAGATTTGTCCAAAGAAAATAATAAGATTAGAGGAAAGGAAATTAAAAATGATGGCGTCGGCATGTCAAAAAGGGTAGGAAAAAAAATAAATTTATTTTTTATATATATATTTATTCTTTACTATAAATATAATTTTAATATTAAAATATGAAAATAGTTATAAACTTTTGTACAAAAATATTATATATTTTTTAAAAAATAAAATTTGTGGCTGCGTTGGCATTTATTTAAAAGAAAATCAATTATTTCTTTTTTTGAAAGAAAAAGCGGTTAAAAGAACTGTTTTTTGGCCGAAAAGAAGGGTTTTTTTTTTGGGCCAAAACCGAAAAGAAGGCATTTAAAAAAAATCTTTGTTTTACTTATTCTGTTTTTCACATAATAAAAACTGAAAAAAAAAAACCTAGATTTTTTAATAGAGTATTCATTTTCCATCCAAATAATGTCAAAAGTATACCCCAAAAAAAAAAAAAACAGGGATGGAGTAATGGTAACTGGTAACAGTGCTAAACGTTATTAAGTTATATCTGTTATGTTGGTATGCTTATTCACATTTTATCTTCTTGAGGACAAATATCAAAGCAGGCGGGTCAATTGAGTCCGGTTCAGTCATGAACCAACAAAAAATCCATTGAAAAAACCAATTAGCTGTCGAATGGATCAACTACTTAAATAAATTGGGATTTGATCAAATTGGGAGTGACAAAGTAAGAGTTAGGAAGTAGTAGAACCTTTAATCTTCTATATATAACTCGAACGTCTTATTTGCTCAGTAAGTCCATTCCGTATTGAATCTAAACAATTAAATTTCACAACAAAAATTTTAATATGCATGTGTCATTAATTTGAGCAGAACTCCATTTTCTTTTTTTGTCAGAGAGTTATGCTCTTTGGGGAGAGAATGTAGGCTCTAGGAGTCGAACCTCAAATCTCAAAGAATTCAAGTAGTAAACAAGATGAGCCAACTCTATTGAGGATTTACGGATCTCATTGGACTTTAATCTGCAAGCTTTTTGAATTTACATATCACCTACTAGCAATAAGGGTCTATAAAGATTTGAATTCGGATACTCCATAAGTCTAAACTCTTACCACTTTGGTATTAATATCATTCTTTATACATATGGAAGATGGATTCGAATGTTGTCCCTTGACTTTGATCATGCGCCAACCACTATCAGGTGCTATTAGGTATCAACATTTTTATTAGACTGAGTAATTTAATCAATCAGACCGGCCGAGAAGAAAGTTGGGCAGTTATTGAAACATTGAATATGCATGGTTCCACCAAAAAAAAAAAAACACTGAATTTGGATAATAATGGTAGAAGTCCTCTGACCAGAGAGTTTGATCATGGTTTGGTCTGGGAAGACCTGGCAAAATGGCAGTGAATTAGGTCCGGATGTAGTAAATTTTAGTCCTGCTCTCTTGCGACCTGCATGGAGATCCATCTAATTTCTCAATCCTCTACCTCTCTTCCGGTCCAGTATTTATGATAAAAACGTGTTGAATGGCAAAGGTCATAGAAGCCAAAGATTGAGCAATGAGAGAATCTCACATTCAAGTGATGCATGCCCGACATTCACAACTGTGGACAAAATCACGAGCGAGTCTGATTCTGACCACTTAAAAAATGACTGCCTCTTGTATTTTGCCTCTGCCTGCCTGCCCTCCCAAAAATCCGAAGAATGTTTGAAAGCCAAAGGCTAGAAAAGTGGCTAGCTACTGTTCAAAGAGCTGCGCTGCTGTTTTCCAGTCCAGCTCCCTTCCACTTTCTCCTAGCTTCTATTGCCTTAGTTATACAGGATTTTCCCATCAATTCTCAACCCTGACCATACCTGATTACTTTCTATAGCTATCTTTGTCAAATTAACAAAAAAGAAATCATCAAGAATTGTAAGTTGACTTGGCCTTCCTAGTAAACATGGAATGCAAGGACTTTGGACCACATCTCCATATAAAAGAAATGAAGTTTAAAAAACTGTACTACAATGATAAAATAATATTAATAAACCCTTTTCTTTCTCCATGAAAAAGGAAAAAGGAAAGTTGCCAACCTTTTTTTTTTTTCTATTGAAAATTTTGTTCTTAAGGAAGGGGATCTTAAGGAAGGGGAGAACAAAAAAGGTAAGTTAAAAGCAAAGGCTTGAAATGGGATGTGATGTGATTCTCCAAACATGAGTGAAGAAAAGAAGTGGGGTTCAGCTCAGAATTCCCCCCCAAAAAACCTCTTCATGCAAGTTGGCAAGTTGGGTAATTAAAGAATTTTTTTTCCTACATATCTTTGCTGTACATTATACATTATATAATTAATTAATAAAAAGTACATATTATTGTTCATCTCTATTTTTATATGTATATAAACTATCAATATCTAATAATCAGGGTCTTAATTAATTCGAAGCCAAGTCTTATCGAATTTCAAAGAAAAAAGGTTTTTCTAAATTTAATTTTTTCATTTCAAAATTGTATTTAAGAGATATTAAACTCTTTTTAATTAGACCTAATACGCGTTGGTTTGTTACTCATACTTCTAACATTACAAAATTTGTGTATAGTGTGGTGTAACGTAAGCCAGTCCAATCCCTGAAGACTAACATGAAAGATGGTGGCATTTTTCTTTCATTCATCCTCTCATCTACTAGTCTGTATAATTCTAATTTAATGCCTCCTGTTGGGTTGACAAATCCTAAGCAATCAAGTTCTCTTGTTGTTTTTGCAATCATTTATATCATATTATGCATCTACCCTATAAAATGGGGCATCATGGGTGTGGGAGAGGATATGGGCAATCTCTTTGCTTTGCTATACAATAAGTTTCTTGAGCACCCTTTTGCCCATATTTCATAATGTTCTAATTTATGATTGGGTAGATCCAGATGTGTGTCATTTTACTAATCATTTACTTGCCAAAAGAGGTGGAAGGAAAAAAGGTACAGAGAGACATAGACCAACACTCACACATAAGTATGAATTTTAAAATATTATTCTTGATATGTGTTTGAATCAAAAGGATATCCAAACATATGTACCAAAAGAAGCCAACATAAAATTATTACCAATTTGGCATTGAAGTGTGTTTACTTTTCCTTATTGCATGTAAAAAGAATTAGACCAAAAATGGAAGACTTAATCCTCTTCCATGCTACAAATCCTATTCAAACAAAAATGGAATTTGTGTACATGCTTGGGAAAGGAAATATCTTAGCAACAATTAATGGAGAAATCTTGCAGAAAACAAAAGGGAGGGTTGTTAGAATTAATTCCCTTCATTTCATTCTCATCAACCTATTGCTTTGCATCCACTAAAAGGAAGTTCCATGAAAACAAGTGGCTAAAACCCATGAAAGATAGTGACATTCATTGTTTTAGGATCCAACAAAGTAAAAGTGGGCAAAAGATCCCATTTAGATGTTGACATAATAATGATATGGCAAGACAATGAAATGGCCAGGAACATCGAGATTACTTAGACCAAATCACCTTATGGAGAAGAAAGAATCAGGCGTTATTATCAGTTCAAGCTGTGAGATCAGTTCCTTTAGACTTCACTTCACAGTTGCAATATGAGAGAATTTTCTCCTCTTCTCAACTACTTGCAAGTTGCAAATCCAGATATCTCCCATATAAAATCTTCCCCCGTAGCATTTTCATGAGGTAGACAGCAGTTCAGCTAACAAATAAAATTACCTTTTGGCCGACCCAATCTTAGATTATTTACTACTATAAGAAACATTAACTTTTCAGGTTCTTCTCGACAGGTAATTGAACAGAACAGAACAGAACTCAAGTCCAAGACAAGACCTCCAATCTTTTCTCAGGTTGGCAGCTCATTCAAATATAAAATGTAATTAATAAAAAATTAGAATAATCAGTACCAATCTTCTCCATTATATATGCATGCATTAGCTGGCCGATACCAAAAAAAAAAATCTGTCATCAAAAGATTAAAGAGCTGCAAACTGGCCATCACAATCAATCTTCAGTGCAAAGGTGTTTCTACAGTGCACGCTGCTAACCCCAAAAGAAAAAAAGTACCAAAACCTATCTGGTTTTCATTCTTTTGGCAGCTGAGAAAAAAAAAGCTTGAACAGTAAACAGAGTGGTAATCAGGTGAAGCTGTTGTAAGTTAAAGGAACAAAAGAGAAAGAAAGTGAAACCTTTTTGAAGAAAGTTAATACCATAATTAAGAACTTGACATAAGTAAGCCTTTTTTGTTTTCACTTTCTTATTATTTGTGCTTTCCTGACAAAAAAAAAAAAAAGAGGGCTCCTGAATAGTTTTATCTCTGGGAATGTAATACTACCAGTAGATTTTCATATTAAAATTTTATTTTTTCTTCATATAATATATTAATTTTAATACTAATAAACACAAACCTTGAATAGCTACTGCTTGCTTACACATTTTCGTTGTTTTTGTTGCCAGTTTTCATTCAAAGTCCAAAAGCAAGCAGTATCACAGATTTGGCAAATTTTCAGTGCTGTGGCTTCCTACTGCGGCCAGCAAGCAGCTGGGGATTTTGACAGTGGAATATTTTGATAAGCTTACAGTGAGAATATAGCTTTGCAGCAGTAGAAAGTAGGAACTGATGGTTCTTTCATTTTTCTGATTTTCTCAAGAAAATAATTAGAAGAGAATTCTATCTTTTTTATTTTCCACCAAAGCTATCTATATAAATAAATACATTGACCCTTTTCTTGATTCACCCTGAAAATACAAAAGATTCCCAACCAGTAAAAAGAACTGAGATGAAAAATATCCTAAGCAGAGAGAGGTAGCTGAAAATTAAAATTAAGGAAAAAAATGGACTGAGAATTTAGAAAAATAAAAAATAAGGAGAGAAGACAGGCTTGGGAGTGGTAGGTCTGGCTTCTGAGTCTCACCAAGCAGGAAGGGCACCCCACAGCACAGAATAGAACATTGACAGCCACCGAGATTGGGGTTTGGTAGGGATCAATCTGAGTGGACCTAACTCATAACTCACTGAGTCAACCCGACACAACTCAGTGGGCAACCGCAGTTGTCTTGCTGGCGAGTTTCCAAGCAGAAGTTGCAATGAGTGGGCGGTTATGCCAACCCAGCATCAAACTCCCGTTGTTCTCTTCCACCCCATACCCGTCTCCGCCGGCGAACAGAGCCAACAACATACTAGCCTGCTTGAACGCGTTGGAACCCAAATGAACCGGTGCAAACCCGGCGGAACCCAAACGAGTTCTCCACTGAGTCAGCGTCTCGTGCCTCTCGACTCGGTCCGCCCCTTCACAGGCCACCACATTACATATCTGCTTCCCCAAATATACCTCCGACATAACCTTATCCTGACTACTCACCGACCCCTCCAACGAGTCAAATAGTGTCGAGTAATAATGTAACGACTCAGTGAATCGGTCTAAGAAAACCGGACCGTTGTGGTTCGCTTCTTGCTCGACAATAGTAACAATCTCAGGCTTCATCTGTTTCACCACGGATAAAACTTTGTCAATAGCACCAGGGCGAGCCAACAATTTATGTAACTCAAAGACCGAGTTAACGGCCACAGCTTCAACTTCACTGGGTTTAAGATCAAGCATTGAAGCATCCAAATCGGCCAAAGAATTTGCCACGAACCCACGATATTCAAACTCGACGTGAATCGTTTCAGCTAGTTGAGCCAACTTCCAACCAACTTCTTGCAAGTGATCCGAGTTATCATGGCTGGGAGGTCCAATCCCAGTTAACCTAAAAGCTGGTGGACCACCAACTCTTAAAGCTAAAGCTTGCATCAAAGCAGGCCATTGCATGCCTTGGTTCATAGAAAAATCGATAACGTGAACCCTCTTTTTGCCTTCAAAAGCTTCGAGAATGGCTTGGTTAGCTGTGAAATGGGCAAACTTTAGGTAAGGGCAAGTCTCGTAAAAGTGCATGTGGAGAAAATCTGATAAAGAATGGTCGAGTGGGTTTTGAGGATATAATCTGTAAATCCTTCGAGCTAATGCTTCAGCAAAATACGTAGCCACTTTTCTCATAGCCCCTGCTTGAGAAATGGCTAAATACCCAATTTGTTTGACCAAGGCTTCGGCGAGATTAAGATTATTTTGCTGCACAGCTTCTGCGCATGCCATCAACGCATGGACGAGGCGTACTCCGTTTTCTTGTGAGTCAACCAGGACAACAGGACGAGTTGACTCAGCCGGAATTCCATAGGAAGAAGCAGCAGGAGCAGGAGTAGGAGGAAAGACATCCGAGTGCGACCCAGATGTGGATTTCAATCGCTTTTCGGATTTAACGTTGTTTTGAGAGGAAGAAGAAGAGGAATCATGGGCTGGTGTTTGGGTTTTTTGAGAATAAATAGCCTTACCAGGAATTGCTTTGAGATCATAATCTGAGCACGAAGCTTCCTCGAAAAGTTGTTGTTGCCCCTTCTTCTGAAGTTTCTGATTGCTGTTGTCGAAATCCAACGACGTTAAAGTGGAAGACTCCGCCGGACCAAGAAATGAATCATCTAACGCCCGCGCCGCCGGTCCAGCAGAAACAACGGGATCAAGAGCGTTGGGAGGGTTAAGCTCAGAAAGCATGCTTTCGAGCCAAGTAGACAGATCGGAAGGATTATAATGGACGGTTTCAGAAGCAAGATGTGAAATCCCATCATCCTGAACATTACACATAACCTCCTCTAGCTGCTCAAGCTTTTGAGCCACTTCCGCCATGTCTGAAGTTTTAACCTTGTAACCAAGAACCGCCAAAAGCTCATCCATTCCACAGTCCTGTTGGGCGGCTTCCTCCTCCCACATCTTGGCCTTTCCTGTTGTAGAACCACCGCAGACGGAGGAGCTTCTAACAGGCGATGGGTCTGGATTGGGTTGGAGATGATAGTGGTCTCTCTTCATGGTTGTTGATCTTTCGATCTTCTTCTTCTTCTTAGTTGTCTAACCTTAGGCTAATTTTCTTTTCACTTTTTCTTTTGGGGTATCTATGGATTTGTGTGGAGATGCTCAAAAACCAAAGGAAAGAGATGAATGGGTGAAGAATCTGAGCATTGGAGATTGGGGGTTTTGCTTGGTTTTTCACTACTACTCCCACTTCATCATCAGAGCAAAAAGATAAAATAAATAAATAAATAAATAAATTATTATCCAGAATAATAATAAAAATTGAAAAGGGAATCAAATGAAAATTAAAAGAAGAATAAAAGGAAAAGAGAAAAAACGCTCGTGATGGGGCGCGACCTCCAATGAACCACAGCAACAGAGGCTAACTACAACAACCACAGCTCAAAACAGATAAGATGAAAATATACATTTTTACTTTATTTTTAAATTAATTAACTAATTATTAGTAGTAGTCAGATACTGAATTTTTAAAATTTCTTTTATAGTATTAAATTTGGGGTTTTTTCTTTTAACACAAAAATGCAGTAGTACAACACCACTGCGGGGACTGTAAAATTGTCATCACCACTTCAATTAATTTTTGACCTTTTATAGCTATACTTTTTCAGAGTTTAATTTATTTACGGCTGAATTTCTGTTAGGTTACTAGGTTTAACCACTTACCCTGTCACATTTCCGGAAAGTTACTGCTGCCCCCCTCCGCTCCAACTTGGGAATTTATTTTTTTACTAACTACTAATTGTCATTGATTAGTGTTAATTTAGAGTTAATTAAGTAGCTCATGATCATAAATAGATAATTACAATTTGCAGCTTAATTAACAGTTTAGTTGGTAATGCTAGTAGCTACTAGAATAACAGGTTAGGAGAGTCTACAATCTTCATTGATCTATGTTCAACTTATCTGTTGTCACGTTTAAAACTACTACTATTACTCAAGTAAATGGAATACGTTCATTTGATACTAATTTTATTATTTTATAGAAATATCAGTTAAATCGATCAACTTATTTATGCTATTATTTTTAAAGTAAAAATCTTTTATATGAATTCTAATAACTATCTTCTCCTAAAAATTCTATATTTAATATAAATACAATATAATTTTACTAAACTTTGCTAACCATTTTATGTCATATATAATATAAGGCTGAAATCTCAATTAAATACCAAACGTTCCAAAAAAAAATCTATTCGAGACCGAAGCTTTTAATTTTGTTAATTCAAGACCTAATATGTCCAACTCGGATCAAATAAGGCCCTGATAAAAAATTACTAAAATTTGATTTTTAAGTGATATTATAATTAATAAAGAAAAGATCAGAAAAAAAATTATTTGGAGAATAAAACTCCATTCCCATTTAAAAATTTTGAACGATTAATATTAATTATGGAAATAAAATATGTTCATCAAACCCTTTATTTCACTCATTATTTAATCAAATTCAGATATGATGAGTCCTTAATTGATTAAATCAAAAGATAATAGACTAAATCAAAATTGTGTGTAAACGCTGTGGAAAACCTTTTTAATTGATTCTGATAATTAACTTCTCACGAGAATTCTATATCACGATATAATTATAGTTAACGAAACTATTGGCACATATAATTAATTGCAATATCATCTACGCACGATTTATGATGTAGTAAGATTTATTTATTTTTGGTAAGCAAAGTGTATGGGTCAATCTCTCCATCATTTTTGGGTAGATGAGATGAGAGGGTTAAATGTACCCACAGGGCACAAGGAGCATGTTTTTTCTTGTGAGTGGCAGTCCATCGCAAAGTCAAACAAATTCTGGATAGCTCGGCTCAGGCAAAACTTGTGGCTCAAGGGTTGATCTTTTGCTTTTTGGTCAATGTAGTTGACCGGCATATTTTATTATTTTTATTTATCCAAAATTAATTAATATATAAGTAGAGTAAAATTTGGTGCTAATAATTCGGCTTTGGCTGCCATGGACTAAAACATTTGGACAAAGAAAAACGTTTGGTGCATGCATGGTGCCCGCAACGTGGGGATGCCAAGTGCCAACTTGTTCAACCCCAAAACAAAAAATTACTATAATAAATAATAATAACAATTTTTTATTAAAAATCGTTTTACTTGTGTTAATATGGTAGATGGTACAAGTGAATATTTAAATCAAGTAATTGGTATATAGTTTTTCTTTAAAAAAAAGTTATTGGTGTATATATATATATATATATATAAATTTGATTAGAATTGCACGTAAAATAGGATTTTACATCCTCTAATAATAGTACGTCACCACAGATTTTTTTTATATTTTTATAAATTTTATAATACACTACAGCACACACAATTATTTAAATAAGAAAACTCTTTTTACTTCTTTTTTTTACAAACTCAAAATTTTTTTACAATTATTAAAACTCCACCCTAATAATACTTTAAATTTTATGACTTATCCTACAAATTATTGCTTTTTTTTAACTTGTAGCTAAATTTTTAATAAATTTAAACTTGTTTGTGAAATAATTATACGCAATAAGTTCTATTATAAAGTCTTGTGTAAACTTTAAAAAATCTAAAGTGACACATTATTATTGAGGGTGTAAAACCCCCTTTTACAGACAATTCTGATCAAACATTTTCTCTCTATATATATAGAGAATGGATTAATTTATATTTGGTATAAAACTTTTAATTTTATATCCTTTTTATAACTCAACATATAATTAATATTTTAATAATCCGACCGTTGAATTTAAAGATATAGTCAAATATATCATACACGTTAAATTTTAAATTAATCCGATATTTTTATAATATTGATCTAGACTCTAATGTTTTTCAATATTTTTAATATATATTTAACAGTGAAAAATTCTATCTTATTAAAACATACACTAAACATTTTAAATTAACTTTAAATTTTGCATGCACAATATAAATGAATAGAACATAAAATTCAACGGTTGAATTAATTAAATATTAATTATACGTTAGGTTATGAAATGATGTAAAACTCTTAATTTTATACCAAATGTAAAATGATCTCTGCTCACACACACACACACACACACATATATATATATATATGTATATCTTTTATTCAAGGAGTCAGATTCAAATATCATCCCATCCTAAATATAATATGAAAAAGGCTTTAGTATTAAGAGAAGTCCCGACACTTATTTTCAAAAATTAATTAAGTTCCTAAACTTTTATTTCTATAAATTAAGCCTTTGGATTTTTTTAACAAAAAAAAGAAGCTTCTAAATTTTTATTTGTACCCATTTTAGACCTGAATTAGACTAAAACTGATTATGTAATACTTATTATTCTACGAATATTAACCTTTGTCCAGTAAAAAATCTAATAAATTTAAGTAATATTAGCAGTTCGATTGAACATAAATTAATGTTTAACCTGAAATCTCACTAAGTTTAACCATATCGGAGCCTAATTGGATATAAATCGAAATTCAAGAACTTATTTAATCGTAATAAAATTTTAGAGGCTTAATTGGTTCTTTTAAATAAATTTAGGAGTTTTTTTTATATTTAAGTAAAAAATCATAAATAAAATGTTCTACCAAAATTCCCTAAAAAATGCATTTTGAAAACATAAACTTTCTTTGCTTAAATAAATTTTGGAGATCAAAATTGTTAAGATAAAATTTGTTATTTTATAATAGTAATCAAATATCGAATTTTATTATCATATATTTTATATAATTGATTTTTAAACTAAAAGTGATAAAAATTAAATATTTTATGAGATATTTCGTTAATACAAATAGTACATTTTCGTCAATTCCATATATTCTTTATTGGGTTCATGAAGATCAATAGAATTTGGAATCTAATGGCAAGATTCAAGAAAATGTGATTTCAACCCATTGAATAATATTGGATTTAGACTTTAATCACAAAAATAATTAAAGCATGTGGAAGATTAGGACTAAAGAAACAAAAGAGAGAAGAGTAGTGAAGGAATATGGTGAAAAAAGAGTGTGAACGAACGAAAATCAGGGAGCCCTAGTATTAACTGATCAAAGAGGGCAAAAAAGTCAAGGAATCTAATAATAATAGTGTAGCTCTCTCCCTCTAATTGAAGGTATCCTTTTTTTTTTTTCCTCGCAAAGATTTGATGTTCCGAATGATTGGGAAAACAAAGCCAAGTTGATGAATTTACGGCGCTGCTGTCTGCTGGCACCACCTTGGCCTTCAACAGTCGAACTCAAACTCAGCCATTTTCAAACCTTGGTTTAGTATATAAACCTTTTTAGCAAAGATCTATGGTCACAATTTTGCTCAAAATGGCCAATCCTTTCACTAACTACCATTATTTCACGACAGAATTTGCTGGCCCAATCTTTTCAAGATTTTAGTTCCTTATTGATTAATGTCTACATATATATGTGCTTTAATTAGTTTGGTTTAATCCATAATAATTCCCCTTAATTGGTTAAGTTTCATTTGTCAAATCTCATAATCACTCTAAGATGGTCAAGTGTTGTATTATTTTTTTCCTCGTTTTAACTCGCTAGTATTTAGTAATCACGTTATACTCTAATTAATTTAGAGAAAAAATCGATTAGCTCCTAATCAAAAAAAATTCTTCTAAACTTTTTTTTTTTCATTTCAAAAAAAATTGAATAAAAACCTTTATGAAGGCTTGAGAGACTCAATTATATATAAGATTGTAAACGCATTGAACTCCAACGAGCTTGAACATGAATAAAACAAACAAACTTGTTTATGAACAATAAACGGATAATTTGTTTATATTTATCATTTTTAATTATAATTAAATTTTCTTTTAAATATTTATATTTGATTATTTATTTATTCATATAAGTTAAAAATTAAAATATAAATGATAAACCAAAAAAAAGAAAAAAAAGAAAATGAAAATTATTAAAAATAAAAAATATAATTACCTAATATCTTAATATTAACGAATATAAACAAATTTAAATAATCTTTTAATCAAATAATAAATGAGTTCATAATAAAACATTAAACGAACTCATAATGAATATAAACGAATTAAACATATCTTATTCAAACTTAATTTATTTATTAAATGAATGTTAAATTTTATTTAAAATCATTCATTTATCTGATCAAATGAACGTAATTGAACCTTAATCAAATATGAATCGGAGCTTTTCACCGAACATCCAAAATCGTTTACAACCCTAATTATATATAATGCAGCGAAATCCTTCTACTTTACTCGAGAGACTCAATATATATATATAAATATATATATATATATATTTTATATATAGTGCGTGTAAATAAAAGTGGATGAATGTAGAAAGGCGCGTGGAGCTGATTAATAGGTACACGAATAATCAAATGTCAGCGGTGCTGCCCTACATGAAGGAGACTAAGGCTTCCTTCGGCAACATTATTGCTTTTTAAGTTGGCGGTGCGATTATGTGCGATGACGGTGAAATTTTTTATCGTAGTCCCTCCCTTATCGTTATCCATCGTAGCTTCTTTTAATTTATGTAGGATAATCGTATCTTATCGTAGTTTACACTTAAGACTATTTAAAGTGATTGTACAACTCATAAAAGTATAAAATTACTCTCACGTCACCATAGTAGAGTTGTCAAAAGAAGCCTAATTGATCAAAACGGTCTTGCCCCTCACCTTTTTTTTTTGATTTCCCACCTGATATCCAGAGTTTTGCTCGAATTAATCTGGATCCAACCTGTGTCGCAGACCTGGAATGACAAGTGAGTTTACCAACGAAAACTGTTGCGTACGCAAGATCTCGAATCCGAAACTTATTTAAACTGAAACAAGCCACTTACTACTTGATTCAATCTCTTGTTAGATCCGCCCCTCACCGTTAGCAAAGTGAAGGCCCCCTATCATGACGCCGTTAGTAAATTTGTAATTTTCAGCTTTTCACATTTCAGAAATAATAAAAGAGAGGAAAGCTCTCTAATTCAGTTTCTTTTTTGCTTTTTATTTACAAAAATAGCAAAATTGACATTTTCTCTTACAAATACAAACTGACAAAGTGGACCCTACAAATTTATTTTCCTTTCCTTCTCTGCTCTGAACACTGTAGTTCTTTTTTTCTTCTAATTTTTTCAGGAAATATTTTTTAAAAAAAGGGTAGGGAGAGAAAAAAAACAAAGGAGTTGAAGAAAACAGAAATGACAGAAGCAATGGCACCACGTGATTCGTACACGTGTGATGGCCCACAAATTTGATGCAGAAATTAGTGTACCTTGCTACTACTATTTCTTTTGGTGGGCCCATTTTCAGCCATGTGATCGTTACACGTGTTAAGATTCCCATCTCGGTGATGTTGGTGTGGGTGAGAGGAGTGAGAGTGGGGTCCATCCCAACCTTGGTTGCCGTTCACCCCTTTCCCTTTCCCTGGAGGATCGACGTCCCGTCACCCTTCACATCTTTCATTAGCACTCAGCAGTATATTTTATTTTTATTTTTATTTTTAATAATTTTTCTCAAAAAACCCCAGAAAGGTATGTTTTTTCTTTTTCCTTTTTATGTCACAAGAAATGAATAGTGCTTGCAGGGTTCAATATTTTTAAACTTAAATCTTGGTACTAATTACACAATGTTATTCTCAAAATTATTTCTCCATTTTTGTTGGTGAAAGAAAATTACTACGACTACATTTCTCTTAACCCATTATAAATACAGAAATACTTCTGCTTACTAAATTAAGTTGAAATATATTTTCGGCAATGTTTAAGTTGAATTCGTCACTTAAATGAATTGAATTATTCTAATTACGTAATCTAAATAATACATATATAAATAAACTTTTTTAGACTAGTTATAATTTTCACAATATTTTACTATATATTATTTTAAATAATATACGATGACATTTGATATATTTTCTTGCATTAAAAGAAAAACTTGGCCTTCCAATTATAAAAGTACTTAAATTTTAATTAAAATAACTAGAAATAAACTTAGATCTCTTATCACTTCATGTTCCATATACGTCTGGTCCTTAGTTTAGCATTATTTTTTTTTAATTTCCCACCAGATATTTAGAGTCTTACTCTGATTAATTTGGATTCGACCCGTGTCATGTACTTAAATATGGTGGGTGAGTCTATCAACGAGGGACTGCTACGTATACAAAGTCTCGAATCGAAGACTTATTTAAATTAAAACAAGTCTCTTACCACTCGATCCAATCCCAAATTGGTTTAACTTTTTTTTTCCCTATAAAGGATTCTTTATGGCCCATCAAATCCAAGTCATTCGAAGAGATAACTTTGGATAAATACTTATACTCACGAAAATTATTCCGCTTTCGAGCAATTCTATCATCAAAGATTACATGAAAAAAAGGCAAAATTTCGTAACTGTATTTTCTTTCTATTCACAACAAATTGAAGCCATAGCCCTGTCAAGCCTGACATCAACAAGTTTTTATCTTTTTATGATTTGGCTTCAATTCCATCAAGGAGCTTCTTCTCTTTGATGTTAAGTAAGAATCATATGCGAAAACGGCTGAAAATTTGACAAGGCACCGGGTTTATTATATGAAGCCGTCTGTGAATAAAACTAAGCTTAACCCTACATGGTTGAACTGGTTCTTCCTTATCAATCAAACTCCTAAACTATAATTAAGGAATAAAATCAGCGTTTGTTGGGTCAAGTGAAAGAGCTCGATTTCTCTCAATTAAAGATCTCAAATTCAAGTTCATTTAGGGAAAAAAAAAAAAAGAGATCTTAAATTCAAATTTTATGAATAAATAAAATAGACATCAAAGAATTTCCTCTTAATTCAACATTTGAGATTCAACATAACTTGGTTTCAAATGACTCCAAACTCAATATGACTATCAGATATCATGGGGCTCATACAAAAAAAAAATATTAAGGGATAAATATATGAATTTGGTATTTGTTTAGCCAATTTATGTGTAGTCTTCCACGATCTTGCCAACTTTGCTTAAGCTTAATTGACATAAATTAATGTCTGAACTTCATATTTTTAATGTAAAGATAATTAGGTTAACATCAATAATATGTATTTCACATGCAATGTAAATCTGTAACCTAGGTAGCTCTCTTGTCATCCAAATTTATACTTAAATAATCAGATGTCAAGATCGCTGCTTGATGTGTTTTGTGTAAATTATTAGAAGATGGTTGTGTCACAATTTTGATTCAATAGTATATATATAATGATCTTAATCAATTAAGGATTAAATTATTGCTTGCGCCGGCAAGCTAGAACAATACGTACATCTACACACCAACGAACGGATTAATATAAAAACCAGACACTAATTGAAAATAACACGAATATTAATCAAATATGAAATATTAATTAGTAATATATATTTATCAAGTTAATTAGGCAATATACATAAAAAAATTTACAGATTAGAGGATGACAAAACTAGCTAAGATGGTCGAGGACAGGCCACATTATCACTTGGTAGGTACATGTATTACCCGTATTCATTCAATTAATCTTTCTTCTAAGTGTCGACCTCATTTACTTTTTCTTTATTTTGTTTTTAATTACTTTTCAAAATTTCATTAGATATACATATTAACATATAAAAAAATATATACCTGGCACTACAGTTTGCCGTATAAAGTATACTAACCACCTTAATATTATATATTTATTTTTAAGGATGGATCATTTTACACCTAGCGTAAGATTATGAATTTTATATTCTTTCACAACTCAACGTATAATTAATATTTATTTAATCAAAACATTAAATTTTATACTTTATTCACATACATCATGTATGTAAAATTTTAAATTAATTTAAAATACATGTCTAACATATGTTTTAATGCGATAGAATTTTCATCATTAAGTATATATTAAAAATATCAAAAAAATTAGAGCCTAAATCAATATCATAAAAATATCATATTGATTTGAAATTTTACGCGCATGATAGATTTAAATATATTTTTAAATCTAATGATCAGATTGTTAAAATATTAATCATACGTCACGTTATAAAAAGGGTATAAAACTAAAAGTTTTACGTTGGATGTAAGTAAATCACTCCTCTTTATTCATATTTCTTCTTACATTTGGAATAAACATAGATATTTGTATTTATTTTACAATCTATAACTAATTTTTCTCGAATTATGCCAGAGTCTAAATAGGGGACGTTTTCTCAAATCTGTTTTATCCATTCACAAGACTCATACTCGAGACCTTGATTAGTTAAGGAATGTTGAGCTCTTTCTATTAAACCGGACAGGCTAGCAGACTAACACTTCCTGATTGATTCTTAGGCAAAATTTACTTGGATAACATCCTCCCATGCAGTGAAATCAATATTTTCCAAATTAATGTCAAAACGAAAGAGATTAACCATTACGACTTTTCCAAAATTAAGCAGTAATTAGCAAGCCACGAGCATCAGCAACCCACCAAAATGCAAAACCAGAAAAAAGTTAACCAAGCCAAGCTAGCCAACAGCAATGACTACATGCAGAACCGTTTAAAATATGCGTGCTCAATTTTTTGAGTGAGTGAAGTGCTCTTTATTCCTTGCTGCAATTGAGTATGATTTCTGCTGTTTGTTTATCATGGTGCTGGTGGGTAAGTAACAGCAAACATGAAAATGGTGTCAAATCAAATATCCTGAAAAAGGAGAAAAAAAAAAGGACGAAAGGAGCTAAGAAATTTTGAACCTAACTTGATCACCCAAAAAGAAATTTTGGTTTTCTTATTTTCACAAACAGTACTTGATCAGTTCACAGTTGTTTCCACATATCTGGAAAGCTTTTAGCGAAGAGAGAGGTGTGGTGGTTACCACGCCACCAAAGTTTTGGTGGGTCATAATATCGTTTAAAGTTTGTGGAAGAAATTGAATGGAAATTCAAATTCAGCATCCATCATTGATCATTCCCATACTTAGGCCCTTTTGCTAATGCGGTGCCGTGCGAAAAATCGTCCTTTTTAGTTTTTCACCGAAGAAGTGTTATCAGCTGCTGTGAGGTTGTCGTACCTAGACAATCGATCGTAACTTTTCTTCATTGGGTAGGGAGAGGGTAGTGGCTGACCGCTTAAGCTGCGGTGGCTGATCATGTAGCAAGGGCTATTTTTTTCTCATCGTAGACAATCGTCTGGAGTTAACAAAGGGAGCCTTAGTGCATCAAAATTAACTGGAGTATACATAGATAAGGTCAGATCAACTTATATTAATATCTTTTTATGAGATTTATATTTGATTAACCTAACCGTTCAATTTACGTTATACATATATTCCCGTAATAGATCTACGTCAAATTTCAAGTTCATTAAAATGCCTAGCTAATTATTAATTTGATATCTCAGTTGCCCTATCCTAATTCCTAAAGAAGAATGTAAGCCACATTACTTGTCCAACCCTAAAATTTTAATAAATGGCATTTCTTAAATTTTAGGTGGGGCATCAATTTGAACTTATATACACCTTTAACATGTCTTTTTATCAATTGTCGATTAATCAGTTACATACTTATATTGTAAAAGTAAACAAAATATCTTATATATTTTTCAAGCTAACATAAATTTTCTTTCATATATATATATATATATATATATAATTGGATCTTTCATATCTTCATCAGGTCCTTAGTTAGAAAAACGATAATCATATTTCAAGGTAATTAATTAAGCCAGACTTTATATTCACAATATTAAACGCCATTAAGGTACTAGAGAGGACTTGTTCTTCTATCTTAATGCAAACCTAACCTACAACAATGGTCTTTGCTCTTTTCTCTTAATAATGTTATGCATTGCCATGGATTTGAAGTGCTTACCACATTAAAATGCTACGAAAACAATTATCATAAATTAAGAGTTAAGAGTTTATGCTAAGAGGATATCCCAGAAAAAGTTAAAGCTTAAGACTTTGCTATTATTTTAAAGTTTTCAAGTTTAAATCCATAGATTATTGATTTAATTTCTTCTGAATCGTTGGCCAATCTTAATTAGTCATATTCTAACTTGCATTTAGTAAAATTATAGCAACTTTTGGAAACTGTTTTTCCTTTTGGTGAATACATGATGTTAAATCAAATTTGTAAAAAGGCTACCCTCCCCTTATCTCATAAACTAAAAATTACAATAAATTCAAACTTATTTTCCTTCACTTGTAAATTTAGATTTTGTTTCATGATCCGAGTCATCTTATTGATTCTTTCGAGTCTTGAACTTTATTCATGAGTCTCTAACACGTTCATCACTCTCTTATTGTATTGTATTGTATCCCACTGAAGGCTTTCATTAGCGACAAAGATATTTCAACATATATTAGTGGGTCGATAGAGTTAATAGTTTTGATTTTTTTTCTTGGACTTTATGCTTTATAAGTTTTAGATTTTTTTGTGTTAAATTTAACGGCTTTAGTCTTGACTTTTTTATATTTTATAAGTATTAGTTTTGGGACCTTTTAATATTAAACCATATACATGATATTTGCATTAATTTTTTTTAACAATATGTACCAACTTTCAATAATTTACTTATGATATATATATACACAAAATTATATATATAATATCTATACATAATTAACATACTAATTCTAGAGCCCGTAACGAAATGCGGATCTATTACTAATTAAATATAAAATCAAACCCCTCCTCCCTTTTACGATAAAAGTTAAAAAGGAGTCAACAAGAATTCAATAAGAAAAACTAAAGAGAAGAGGGTGAAAGAAGAGAGGGATTTTCATCCAAAAAAAAAAAAAGAAAGAAGAGAGGGACGGTTAGGGTTTTCTATTGTAACTCTTTTTTCTTAGCTAATTGAATTTAACTTCATAGATTCGAGATTCAAAAGACTTATATTTAACAAAGTAATACTAACGAGGAGCAAAAGCATGCCTAATTTTAATTTAGGAACTTAGAGTCCATTTGGTATGGGGATTTTAATTTACTTTCCCTGGAAAGTAAAGCGATGGAATCATTTTCTATGGTTTGATTTGTTTTAAATTATGGATTTTAAAAGGGTAGAAACACTTTCTTTGGTTTGGTATATTTTAAAATTAGAGAAAGTGGTGTTCCTATTGGAATCACTTTCCCTCATATGAGGGAAAGTGATTCTAAGGGAGCAGGATGAGAAAGTGATTCCCTATAGAGTGATTCTCTAGAATTACTTTCTATGAAATCACTCTCCCTAGAATAACTTTATAAGAAAAGTACCAAACGGACTCTTAAAAGGAAAATACTCGTAAATTTAAAAGCGCGGCACATGCACACAATTCGAACTGAGAGTGGAGTAGATTGGAGAGAAAGGACAGGCTGGTGGGCGCATTGAGCCATGAAAGTGAGCGGACCAGCTCGAACAGGTGCGGTCTGTACCGAGCTACAGAATTACAGGGAGGGGGCTAGGTGGAGAGTGGAAGCCACGCGTTAACATGATTTGCATTAAGTCTGACTAAAACGAAGGGTGGTCCACGGGGCCTGGGCATGGACTTTGAGGTGGGACCCGGAGCTTTTTGATAGGTCATCATCTTACTCGATTAACTATCTTCAGATTAACAGTCCCACAACTTAGAAATCTGAAAGCGACTTCCTTTGCTTCCCATGAACAAAGATTCAATTTTTCCTTCTAGTTTTACACAAATATCGGAAATATATTATTCAAAGTTTCCAACTTCAAAACTGTAGTCTAAGGTTTCATTAGGTCCATGCAAAATTTTCAGACTTTTTGGTTTCCAAATTGACCCCATTGTCCATATCCATACAATTCCTTTTTATTTTTTTTTTCTTTTGGCTTCTAGGACTTTTCCTTTTTAGGAATCAATTTTATTGTCATAGTAAAATTCAATTTGAACAATCCAACTAGCACGATGACTTGTTTGGTAGGTAAGTTAGAATGAGGTAATATAAGGAGCTAGCAAAATTTCCCTTTTGATGAATTATTTAAATGGTCATTTAACTTTTAGGGATATTTTGTTTTAGTCACTTAATTTTAAAAATTTACGATTTGATAACTTATTATTGTAAAATTCATTTTTTGATCTTTGAACTCTTAGAAAAATTTTACTAGCTGATATGATAATATCACATCATCCAGTATGCTGTATGGCATGATGACATGGCCATGCCAAGTAGGATATTTGACGTCATGTCATTACAACATCATCATGTCAAGTGATTTTTAAGATAGCATGGCATGCCACATCATTAATATGTTATTTTCTAAAATTTGAGTGATCAAAATAATTAATTTTACAAAGATAAATAATAAAATTATAAATTTTTATAGTTAAATGACCAAAATAGAAATCTTTTAAAAATTAAGTGACCAAACATATAATTTATCCTTAATTAAAATAGTTAGAAATTAAAATTCGTACAAAAGGTTTCCAGTAATCTTCTCAATAATTCAATTTAATGCGACGTAAATAGTATAAATGAATTGTATACAATTTTTTTTTTTAAACTTATGCAATCTTGTCATCTGCAGTTCCGCACCAAACGAATTGCAAGAAAAACAATGTGAGGGTGAATATTATTGTCACTCATAGTGAGATATATAGCTAGCCGGTTGGCATGTGCAATCTGATTGGACAACACTATCCAAAGAGCAATAGAACATTCATTCACTCACTGCTAGACTGGTAATAATAATTATATATAGTGAAAAGTTTTTTACCATAGCTAGCTTTTCTCATTAAGCTGATGAGGACATATCTATACTATATCCCACCAAACATGAATCCTTGATGACATCTCTATATCTCCATTTATTTTGATATTACTTCACCTTCTTCTTCTAGATAAAACCAGATTGTAACTCTTCCAACAACAACCAAGGACCTTAGTGGTAATAGAAAACAGTCTTGTAATTATCTAATCATATATAAAAAGCCATTCTATCTTTTGTATTTATGGGCTTCATAAATAAAATAATTTAATGAGCTTTAAGTTATTGCAACGAAATAATTGTAGATGATATGCTTTTGGCGATAGTCAATAAAAACAAAATGAAATTTGGTTTGTAGATCGCCATAATCCTCAATAGTTTTATACAAGTTCAAGAGTTAGATTAAATAGCTTATATATCTACAACGTTGAATATATAAGTCCCCAATTACCAATGTTTATTGGATTGAATAAAAAAAGGTGGATGACTCTTAAATAAGGTCTAAGATTTGAGTCATGTAAAATTGTAAATTCAAAAAATAAACCTGAAAATTTTCTTCTATTTGAATATGACATAACTTGACTTTAAATTAATTAAGTGTCCAATGTAATTATCGGATGTTAATAGATTTATATATAAAAAAACTCTCAATTACGTGGACACTCGTAAGGACGAAAAAACCATTGGATATATGTATATTTTTTATATATGTGTGTGTATATATATATATATATATATATATATAATAAAGCTTGATGGATGAAAAAGAAGTTGAACAAAAGATGGATGGGATTCAAGTTAAGGTTTGTATGAAGGAAAAACCAGTGTGATGAATATGCTAGAAAAATTGTCGGTATGGTGTTCCATAATTGAAATAAAATATTAGGTAGACATTAAAATATCAAAGTCCAAGAAACAGGATCTCAAGAACTATAGCATGGATGGTCCATCACACGTGCCTTAACACATGGTAGCTTTCATAATTTCACTTTTTATGATTCTCAATATCCAAAGAGGGGACCAGCTTGCTTCAGACCTTCCTTCCTCTGTTCACGCTGCACACTCCTCAGTTTCTGAATTTGTACGATCTAACCCATGCTTGTATATTTTCATGAATTTTGCTTCCACTAGTTTATGTGAAAAATAAAAAAAATTGACCTTCGTCTCATTAAAAATATTTATATCAATCAATCAAATAAATTAAATTACTACTTTGATAAGTACTAGTATATCGTAATCATCTTATTTCATCTGTGAAACTTAAAACATGAATATTGGCCGGTGTTTATACTTTACGTTATTCTTTTTAGTATTCTTAACACTATAAAATAACTCTCGAATATATATAAAATTATCATTTTGACCTTTTAATTTTTTTTTAAAATTTAGACTCTTAAATTTTTATTTTATGCATAATATAACTTTTATTGTTGACGTGACTCAATAAAAAAATTTTACATGTTAAAATATTATTAGACATATTAACATTAAGGATTATATGATGTATAAAATAAAAATTTGAGAGTTATTTTATATATTAAATCATAATTTTTTTTTATTTAAGTAGAGGGACCCATTTGAAGGTACTCAAGGGATTGGTGTGCTTGGGGTCATGGAGGCAACTCTGCCCTCGGGAAAGGGGCAGGGGAAGAGGTGGCTGGCTGGCTGCCTCTCTCTTTCTGCTTCCAGCAGTTTTTGTTTATCCCCAACATCCCCCACATGTTTTTGCATGTGACTTTGGGACCCCTGAAGGTTCCCCCAACTCTACTCTACACGATCATCACTATTTTATAAACTGAAAATGTGGGGGAACACAAATTTACTTCTCCTTTCTGCAATTCTAAGCATTTTCAACACGAAAATAGATATCTAACTCAGCTAATTAAATCTTGAATCCTCCCTTGCATCTTACAAGTTGGCCAATTTTTTAAATAATAATATTAAGTTATAAGTTTGCATGCTTACAGGTTCAGAAAACATGGCATCACGTGGGTGAGAGAGTTATCATATCAGGTTTATGAGCATATCGCATTGGAACTTCCCCAGAAATTTTGTTCAGTTGTTGTTGTTGGCTTAATGTGTCAGCCAGCCCTCATTGTCTCCGACTTCTTCAACACCCCGCAGCAGCAGAAGCTTAATTGCATCTCAATCCTGTTACTGCCTGCGTTTCCACAGACTCTGCCTGCAATGCATGTCAATGGCTTCAGGTGAAAGGAAGCTAGCTAATGTTATGCCTCTGGTTTTGTTGTCTCTGAAAAAATTTCAGCTCACATTCTCACTGCCAAATATTAACTACCCAAAGTAAAAAGATTGGTCCCAATCTCCAATCTTGGAATCTCTCATATTGAGGGTTGTTCTCATTCTCGTATAAATGAAAAGTGAAAGCCACTTTATGATAATCATTCCATTAGGAAGGGATTTAAAGTAAGGATGCAACATAGATGGGCTTTCTTTGGGCCAAAAAGAGCTGGTAAACTAGGCCTATTTTGGGCCCTGAAGTTGCCCCTTTTAAAAAGCCCAAGCTCGATCTAAACTGAAAGTTTATAGCCAAATTAGATTGTAGGCCACCTCAAAGAACTCAGCAGCCCAACCAATCTACTGGCAGAAACTTTTTTTCAGGCTATGGTTCAGACCTCGCCAGCCGAAGAAAATTAGAGGTTTGACCCAATTGAGATCTTAGTATGGTAGCAGGCTGGCAGCAAGTCTTGCCTTAATAACATTGTAAGCATGGTAGATGTTTTTAATTATGTTTTTTTTGGTACATATTTTAATTATGTTTTTTATTTCTCTATTTTTAGTTCATTCTTCTTTCTTTCAAATATTGCGTTATATTTCGACTTTTAAGATTACAATCAAAGTTTGTTTTGGGTTAATTACTATTTATTTACGTTACATTTCTTTCTATTTCTATTTGTATGAGTTCACTTCTATCTCGTAGATTAAAGATTTTTTAACCAAGAGTTGACTTAATTGGTAATGCTCGTTTTCTTCCTTATAAAATCTGGATTTGAACTGTGCTGGTGACAGTTCGTTGACATTATGAGTTGGAGAACAGCATTTGTCTTAGTGATTTAAATGTGCATATTTTATTTTGTTCTAGGGGTTTAGGGTCGGAAGAAAATGTCAATTTGTGTATTTAGTATTAGTACATTATCATAGGATTTGATGTTACCCTTAAACACTTTAGTTTGGGTAATGTAACATTACCTGTGGGAATAAGATTATCACCTCATTACTTGGTAATATAATTATCGGGTAATATGTGTATTTTCTGTTTGGTTGTAATAGAGGGAATATAAGATTGCTATGTTTGGTTGGAAGGGAATGTGAGTATATGACCTATAAAAGAGAATATTTTACTATTTTACTCTCGTTTATACAAAACCTTTCTAGAACCAAATATATATTAAATTAATATTATATTAGCTTAAAACATACATATATGTGTTATCTAATTATCCTATTTTTTAATTAAATTTATTTTAAGTTTTTAAATTATGTATTTAATTAATTATTATAATTTTTTTGTTTGAAGTTTGTATGTAAAGGGCTATTTTCCCTTAAAAAAAAATAAAGAACTAGTTTACAGACTTCTAATTTATTTATTTAAATGATTATTTTAGACTTCATGATTTTTTTTTGTTATTTTAAAATCAAATAAAGGGTAACATAAATCAAAAGAAGAAAAATGTAAGGGCAAAATAAAAAGATCAAAGGCAAAAAAGTAAGGAATGTTACATTACCTACAAGAAGATGGTGATAATGACATTTCCAAGCACATCCCCATCAATGTGATAATGATGTGGTAGTGATATGTCCTCTGACATCGTTATCAAAGAAACCAAATATGAAAATAATTATTTCTTTAGTTTACATTCCCATGATAATGTTACATCTCTCCCAATCAAACGCTCCATAAAAATTGAAAGTTTACCCAAATAATAATCACATTTATTTATTTCCATTAAAACATCATACTAATCAACAATTAATTGATTCAAATAATTTGACGTTTATACTTTTAAATAAGGTCTTAAGTTTAAATTTTTAAAAAAAAAAAAATCATCGATCCGAGTATTTTATCCTCATAATATTGGGTTGACTCTTATTAAACAAATACAATTACTTATGATTTGCACAAAAGTATCTACTACACTTACTACCTAAAAAGAATAAAAATTATATTTGAAATATTTATTTTTAAATGAAATACTACAGTAAATAGTTTGGCTTTTGTCTCATAGTTTAATGGTTAAGAGGTAATAGAAATCATGTAAAAGTATGAGTTCGAAGTCTCTCTTTCCCTTCTCTGTAAATAAAACAAAAAAAGGTAGTAGTAATAATAATATAATAAATTACTAAAAATGACTAGTATGATCTGTGAAACAACTAAAAATCTGATTTCCTATAACCAACAAAAATCTGATTTCCCATTTTAGTTAAATTGCAGTAAATAAATCCAGAGAAAAATTTTTTACTTAAAATTGTCAATTAACGGTCCTCTCGGCTCACTCCTCCGCAACTCCGCATCCCAAAATCAGCAAAGAAATTTACGCGCTTTCCGCTGGCTTAATTCGTAAATAATCCCACCATATCCTTTCAGTCACGTCTATTTCTAATTTATTTATTTATATCACCTTCCATTTCCATTTTTTCTTCTTCTTCTTTCATCTCTGTTTTCTCTGTCTCTCGTGCCTTTACGTTTCTAAATTATGGAATCCGTCGATCTCAACGAAGCCCACGGAGCTACCACCGCCAACAGCCACAATGACCACGGTTGGCAAAAGGTCTCATATCCCAAACGCCAGCGCAAGACCAAGCCCGTCAACGCCGATCCCGAGAAGTCTACCCTTTCTCGCCCCAATGGAACCCTAGCAAACGGTGCCGCTAACGTTTTCCGTTCCATCGAGCAACAGTCCGAGGATCGCCGCCGTCGGATCCTCGATGCTCAAAGAGCTGCTGCGGCTTCTACAGCCGTTAATGCTAATGGCAAGGCTAGACATAGCAGATCGGACGTTGATGATGACGATGATGACGATGACAGTGATCTGGAAGGCGTTAAGATTAATGGAAAGCCGGCCGAGGAGGAAAAGAAGGTCAAGCAAAAGAAGCCGAAGAAGCCTAAGGTTACTGTTGCAGAGGCCGCCGCGAAGATCGATCCCGCTGATCTATTGGCCTATCTCGCAGTGAGTGCAGAAAAATGATAAATTTAATTTCTTTTTGTGTTTTGACAAATTTATTGATTATTTATTTATATATTGCTTTGGTGAATTAGGGATTGAATGAGGAACAGCCAGAAATTCAAATGCAGAAGTTTGCGAATTATTATGGGAAGGCATTTCAGCAAGTGTTGACGGGGCAGTTTCCTTGGATGAAGATGTTTAGGGAGAGTACCGTCGTCAAGCTAGCTGATGTGAGTTTTTATTTATTTATTTATTTAGTTTTTTTTAATGTTATTGAATTTATCGTAATTGAAAGTTCGAATTTTGAGCTGGACTGGTAGAAGGAAGGAATTTTTTATGTATTATTCCCTTGAAACAAATTTCTTTCATGTTTAAATGTTCGAATTGAAAACTTTTACCAAAGCTTGGCTTGTGGATTGGCTGGAAAATTGTGTTCAAAGTCCCTGATTTTACTAGGAAATGTGATTGGATTTTTTAAAAAAAATAAAAAAAGTTGTTTGCATGATTATATATAATTGGGGTTGACTGGTTTTTTTTTTTCATTGCACCATCTTAATTTTTTTGTCATGTTAAATTCACATCTAAACTTACCACATGCACATGCACTCACTTGAGAAAATATAAGACCTTATCCTAATGCTGGGAAAGCTTGATCATGTGAAACCATTTTGACTTTAATTGCATTGAAGGGAATTACTGGGATTCTGCAGCATTATGTGCATTTATTGTGAGTTTCAATGTTTTGAAAGGGGTAAGTTAAATGCTTTACTGGGTTACTTATTGACCATGTTTTAAAGTGCTTGAATCGAATATCATTATCCTGAGGGTGATACTGAACTTCTTAATGGTTATACTGATACATGCAAGCTTTCTAATGCCCTTATTATTGTTTCTTTCTGTTTTGTTTGCGATATATTAGCTGTCAATGTCATGCCTACGCTTCTCACTGATGTCATTTAAATTGCGTTTGCTCTCTGTTGATCTTTGGAAAAACATTTGTGGAATTTTTTCTGACCAAATTAGTAATTTTGTCATGTTGCAGATACCTCTTTATCATATTGCTGATGCTGTTAGAAAGACATCAGCCGATTGGATCAGCCAACGTTCCCTTGAGGCACTTGGTTTCTTTGTACTATGGTCTTTAGACATCATTCTTGAGGATTTGGCGTCCCAGCAAGCAAGTGCTAAGGGCTCCAAAAAAGTTGTGCAACAAACATCGTTGAAGTCTAAGGTAACTTTATTTGTGGTTTTGCTGTTGAATGGATACTGTCTTTTGCTTGTTATTTATTATTTTGATGTTTGATGCTTGATGCTTTTGAGTGAATATTGGTTATTTATTCTTGTATGTAACGTTAACTTTGACCAATCATTAGTTTGACTTATGGAATCTTAATTTTTGGTACTTTCTGGGGGTGGATTGAGGGTATTTAATGAAGGGCATGTGTATTTACTCTAAAACCTCAGTGCCAACAATTTTTTTCCCTATTAATTTTTTCCTTTTTCCTTTTGTCTCATTTGTTGGTTTCACACTCTGATGAAATCACTTCTTGTAATTTATTTTAGTAATATACTCAGGTTAGGATTTGATCTGCTAGGTAATAGTTTGACGATTCATTTAATGTATGTTTGATATAATCCAAGCAGACAGATATCCTTAGAAGATATACTGTACCCTGTGAGTGATTGTAACATATAACCACGGAAAAGTGGAACACATGAGCTGAGGTGGAATGTCATAATGATTGTGAAGGTTTTATTTTTCTTATTCAACAATTTTTTTAGAAGATCTGTACCTGTGAGTGATTGTAACATATGACCATGGAAAATTGGAATGCATGAGCTTAGGTGGAATGGCTTAATGATTGTGAAGGTTTCATTTTTGTTGTTCAACAATTTGTCAAGTGCAGGATTATTTCCTTGCTAACTTTTCACAACAATTTTAGATGGAAAGTTTCCCTTACTGATGTGCAAGGCTGCAAGCTAAGCAGCGCTGAGTATTTATGATTTTGAACATTGCTGTATATGTTAGATATGGGAGTTAAAAGAATATCTGCTATGAAAGTTAATTTTTATCGAATATGGAAGCTTCAATTTTCTTCCTCTTTTTTTTTTTTGTTTTTGTTCTTTTCTTTTGCACGTTTTCTATTGATACTTTCTTATTGTCGTGTATGGTTTTATAAGTTAAAGTTTATCAAGCTTTTGGAATAAAAAGAAGTATCTGCCTCAAATTAGGTTTGATGTAAAACATGTTATGCAGGTCGGTATATTTGTGGCATTAGCAATGGTATTGCAGCGTAAACCTGATGCCTTAATAAGTGTATTGCCAAAGCTGAGAGAAAATTCTAAATATCAAGGACAAGATAAGCTCCCTGTGATTGTATGGATGATAATTCAGGTAAGTGGATTGCAAAACAACATCATGCTGATGGTTTTATGAATTTCGGAGGCAATTTGCAATTTAGTTACTTATTTCATCCTTGTTATGTTTCTTACTTCAAAAGCAACATTGTATTGTCTAGGCCTCCCAAGGAGATCTTGCTGTGGGCCTTTACTTGTGGGCACATCACCTCTTGCCTATAGTTGGTGGCAAAAACTGTAATCCACAGTCTAGGGATCTGATTTTACAGCTAGTTGAATGGTATTAGAGCTTCTATAGCTTTGTGCCCTTTTCGTTCCTGATCCATGTTTTAATTTCTCATTGCTTTTCTAACTCATAAGGCTTATTGAACTTTTTTCTTCTTGCTGAAGGATCTTGTCTGTCCCAAAAGCTCGGTCAATTTTAGTAAACTCTGCAATTAGAAAAGGGGAACGTTTGGTGCCACCATCTTCATTTGAGATAGTAATGCGAGTTACTTTCCCTGCATCTTCTAGACTAAAGGTAGGTTTAGAGTTTGACTGTGTACATTTGCTGTGTCAGCACTTAAAAAGTAAGTAGGTTTAGTTTCTTACTTTCTAGTAAATTATGTTATTCATTCAGGCTACTGAAAGGTTTGAGGCTGTATATCCCACACTAAAAGAAGTGGCTCTCGCTGGTTCTCATGGAAGCAAAGCAATGAGACAAGTGTCTCAGCAGATATTCAACTTTGCTGTCAAAGCAGCAGGAGAAAGTATGTCTTGGATTTGATAAGTTTTCTTATTTTGCAGTTCTCTTTCCTTCCCCTGCTATCCCATTCTTTCCTCCACTTTCTTCTAATGGTAGTTTCGACATCAAAGTTTGAGCTTTATCTTCTTAATACAGGCTCTCCTGAGTTAGCCAAAGAAGCATCTGGAATTGTCATATGGTGCTTGAACCAGAATGCTGACTGCTACAAGCAGTGGGTGAGTTATTATGGTTTTTACCAAGCACTTTTGTGGAGGAGGAACTTATATATTTACATGCTTCTTCCTGATTTATTCTTATCTTTGGGTTTGTCTGAACAGGAGAAGGTTTATCCTGACAATCTAGAAGCTAGTGTTGCTATTCTTAAAAGATTTTCAGAGGAATGGAAAGAACACACTGCAAAATTTACGACTTTTGATCCGTTGAGGGAAACCATCAAGAGTTTTAGGAACAAGGTACTTACTGTGCTAACAATTAAACCTATTCCAGATGTTGCTTAAAAAGAAATCCATGTTATGAAATCAAACTTTTTTTTTTTTTTAACAAATCCTGTTAGTGGATTTGCCTGGTCATAGCAGGCATATGTTTCAAGTCACTTGGGATATGACCTGATTTTAACTTTCCTTTTGGCCATTTTCAGAATGAGAAAGCAATAGCTGGTGGAGCAGATGCCGCTAGACAGGCACTGTATCAGGAGGCAGACAAATACTGTAAGGATATATCTGGAAAGCTATCACGAGGCAATGGGTGTTTGAAAACTTTGGCCTTTGTTGTCATCGCATTTGGTGTAGGTGCTGCAGTCATATCTCCGAACATGGACGTCTTGGAGAACAAACTCTCTGTACTTTTCAGCTCTTAACAATCTTCCATACTAGAACTTTGTTTTTAGGTATTTTCTTTCCTCGGTTAAAGAGTTTTTTGATCTAGAGTTTCTAACTGGAAAGGAAAAAGGAAAAAGTTTCTTTCAAATATGGCATTTAGAGAGAGAGAGAGAGAGTAGGATCAGAATACAGGCTGTTGTCTTAAAGAAGCGAAGCCTAACGATGAGGAAAATCTTGCAATGAGTTGGGTTTTACTACAAGTACATGTGTTACCATGTATTTCAAGTAATTTATTTGTTATGACTTTTTGTAGATTCAAATAAGTTAAAAGGATTAATATCTGCAAGGTGGAAACCATTAGAATGGTTTGAGAAATGAAACTATTTCCATTTCGTGGGTTACTTCTCCTTTATATTGTTTGTGCTTCATTTGCAATCATCTTTCACATGTATGGAACTTCTATCATCGACAAATCAAGTCGGTAAAGTTCGGGTTCAAAATGTTTACAAAATTATATGAAGAATTAAATCTGCAGGAAGCAAAGCAAGAAGCCAAGGCTCTGTAATCATGTGGAAAACTTAATAGTATTTCACAGGTTTATTTATGGCCAATCATAATCCTCGGGCTTGGCAAAGGGATACTTGAGGTACGCATTTTTAACTTGAGAAGGGTCCTTGGGATTATCCCAGGGATACTTCAACGATGGATCTCGAGGGAATTTCCTGAAGTTCAGAAATGGTGCCCAAAGCAATACTCTGCGTGCAGAATGGGAAAAGAAGAAAAGATCCATTAATTAAAGATTGAACCACTGAAATCATGGAAAAAGGAAATGTGGAGACAAAACTCACCCCGGAAAGAACATAAAGACACACATGAATTGCAAATACATCTCCAAGACGTTTCTCCTGTACCATCTTATCCTTAGCCAGTTCATGATGATTGGCTGCCAACCATTCATCAAACAATCATCAGAAACCAATTTTTCACACTACAAAGCGAAGCCCAACACCGAAAATACGATTCAATTCAGAGAGAGGGAACAGAAATATTACTCACCGGCATGATAACGAAGTACCAAAAAGCAACAATTCCTAGTTGAATTATAACAGCAATAAGATCTGGCTCGTTATTTACCCCAGTAACAGCCAATGCTGGCTGCTCAAACTGCCACAAAACGAATTCTAAATCATCAATTTATGCAATTATCTTTAACGGTTAATTTATCAAAGGGTTACTATATTTATCTTACAGTGGCGAGAAGGGCAGCAACTTGAATCGCCAAACTGGTATTCTTTTTGTCCAAGTAATCGTTGGGTTTTATTTTGATGCTTGTAATAACTTTGCGTTTCTGAAAAATTCATGATCTGAGTACTTAAAAACAAAAGGTGAAATCAAAAGAAAAATTAAAGGAAATTTGGTTACCTTATCATCCTCAAGCTTGGAATTGTAGGTTGGCTTGCGTTTATTTGTAATGTTGACGTAGAAAGATGTTCTGGAGTTAGACTGGGAATTTGAAATGGAAGGCAAAGCCTTGGGGATTTGGGGGCTGAAAGAAGAGCTGCTCATTCTTTTTCTTACGTGTGTTTATTTTCTTATCGTTTTGAGTTTAGTGTTTCATGGCAGAGAATGCATGGATTTTCCCAGAAATGGGGCAAACTTTTGGAGTTGTAAAACTCTATCCCTGAGAAAATATTTTGGCGGCTGCCACGTATTACGTAGCTGTGTTACGAAGACCACACAAAATTTTCATCCTTCCTATAATTGCATCACATCATGGCTCCTTTTGAGGTTTTTTTTTTTTTTTTTGGTCATAGCTCCTTTTGAGGTTTGAGCCCATGAGCTCTTTTAACAGTGTACTGCTTTTTCTTTTTTTTTTTTTAAATACAAAAAAAGCTAGTAGTAATAAAAATGGATTAAAATAGTGGGAAACTGGAAACAAATCAATAAGGGACTACCCTCTGTTAGTAGGTGATTAATGCAGCACATATGGCTTAGATTTTATTAATGATCTTAAACTGATTGGAAAAATAAATAAAAATTACTATTATACTATAAAATGGAGTAAATAACTAAGATTGACCCAAGATTATTTTGAATATGAATTACAGACTCAATCAGTTTATTCTTTAAATAGTGCAAATCCAATCTATGGTATCGCATTTTTAGTTTTTCACTGTCTCCAATCCTATTTATGTATTCTTCAATCCCTTCCTATCCTGACGGTTTAATATCCAGTAGCCAAAGGGTCCACTACTTTCCAAATTATCCAGCAGGCTGCAGCCAGTGAGCAAACGCACTACTCTACACCTGAAAGTTGAAACCCTGACCAAAAATTATGGCCTCAACTCTCTCAACTCGCTTTAACTTGAAGCTGCCCAATCCCCAGCATATATTTGCACCCACCAACAGCCTCGCAGCTATCACAGTTATCCCCACCAAACCCAGAGGTAAAAACTGTTCCTTTTCCGCAAAGTTTCATCGTTTGCATCCTTACCATCATCTTTGGAGCAGTTTCTTGAAACCCAATTCTTGTTCCGTCCGTACGGTCCGGAGGAAAGTCAGTGGTGAGGGTAATACCGTTGATGCCACGCCGCAGGAGCCGGCTGCTATTTCTGTAAGTCTTAAAAGTCTAAAGCTTCTTTGTTTCCCATTTGGGTTCTCATGGTTTGATTTTGAGAGTTTATTCTATTTCTCGCTCTTTCTTTTATTTTACTTGGTTAATGGAAAGAAAGATGTTTCTCAATAGAAAGTAGAAACTTTATGGTTTCAGAAATCAGAATGTGAATGGAACTTGTTAATATCTCATTCTTTAGAAGAAGAATTGGGGAACCAGACCTAATGTTGCTAGGAGTACATTCTTGATACTGGGATCAAAATTTAGAATTTTTTTTTTTTAGATTAGACTGTATTAGATAGAGCTACAACTACAGAAACGAAACACTTTACCAGCATATGGGATCGCCTATGCATTATACTGTGCCGTTGTGTCTTATATCACGTTCGGACCATATCCTCAGAATATAGCATACAGATATTATAGCAAAATGGAGTTTGAGAGTCAAATTTTGGTTTCCAAGCAGTCCAACTTTTGAGTGAGTAAAGAACAATGATAGAGCTTGATGAAATGTTATTATTTATTAAAGGTTTGTAAGTTGTTTTAGGCACTTAATGAATCGGGATGGGAGGATTCAACATTTGAGGTAAGTTGCTGATCTATGCTATGCTCCTAGCATAACAGATTAAGGACATGTTTGTTACACTGGAATGGATTGGATAAGATGAATGGGAAAATTACATGTAATTTGTAGTGTGGTTTTATAGTATTTACATAGATTTATATAGATTTGCATTGTGGGAAGGATTATTCATAGGATGAGACAATCCTCTCCATTTCTAGAGGATTAAGTCATCCTATGAATAATCCTCCCCACGATACAAATCTATATGTCAATACTATAAAATCACACTACAAATTACATGTAATTTTCCTCCTCATCCTATCTAATCCAATCCGGTGTAACAAACATATCCTAAATTATCATCTCATTGTTGCATTCATACCAATTAAAGGTATGCTGGTGGATAGTCAGGGGGAGATTAATTATTGATCACCGTGATCTTGGTGTCTCTCTCTGGCATTAGAAATGTCTATTTATATACATTTGTTATCCTGATTTCAGGATGGCGAAGGGATAAACAGTAGCTCTTCTACTTTAGGTGACAACTATGTGGCCTTATTCGTAAGGATGCTTGGGCTAGACAATGATCCTCTTGACCGTGAACAGGCAATAATGGCACTATGGAAATATTCGCTTGGTGGAAAGAAGTCCATTGATGCCATTATGCAGTTTCAGGGTTGTATCAACTTAACTGTAAACCTTCTTAAGTCCGAGTCTAGCGCCACATGTGAAGCAGCTGCCGGTCTTCTAAGATCAATTTCTTCAATCAATATATACAGAGATTTAGTGGCAGAAAGTGGAGCAATAGAAGAGATAACTGGTTTGCTGAGTCAACCTTCCTTGACTTCTGAGGTACAGCGGAGGTATTTCACCTTTGAAAATTTTCACCACATTTTTCTTGTTTGTAGAAATTTGAGATATATTATGAACTCATTTTTTCAGGTTAAGGAGCAAAGTCTGTGTACTTTGTGGAACTTGTCTGTGGATGAGAAAATTCGGGTAAAAATTGTTAACTTAGACATCCTACCTTTGCTAATCAATTCCCTTGATGACGATGACATGAAAGTGAAGGAAGCAGCAGGTGGAGTTTTGGCAAATTTGGCCTTGAGCCATTGTAATCACAGCACAATGGTTGAAGCCGGTCTTATTCCAAAGTTGGTAAGGATCTGTCTTCTAATTTAGTGACTGTTTAGTCTTCTGGTTTCATGCCACAATGGTATGGAAGAGCAATTGTTTTCCTCAAACACCAACAAAACAAACCACACACCAAGAACCCCAACAACACACACACGAGCAATGAACAGATTTTGGTATTTGAGTGAGTCTGGTTTAATTTTTGCTGAGAAGGGGTGGTGTTGGAACAATGTTTTGGTCTACCTTCATTATGGCTTTGATGTTTTTAAACTTGTTCTTTCTGGTTTTATTATCTTCTTTGCAAAAGCTTTACTATGGTTACTACATAAAAACATGATGGGGGTAGCATGTTGTCAATTTAAATGTACAACATTGTTTGCATAAATTATGCCTTTTCGAGGGAATTCTGTTTGCCATCAGGTGCGACTTTCATGTAGAGTAATATATTTTCTTGCTTTGCATGCAGTGCTTCTTGTATCAAGTTTTAACCTTTAAAATTTAATTTGCTTGAGCGGGCTCTGTCAAGCTCTTTAAAATTCAATTCACTAGTATATTTTACTTGGGAATCTCCTTAAAACAAGTTGGATCCATTGTTATTGACGCAATTTTAGGACATCGAAAGCTCTACTGCATGATTAGGAGTGGAATTAATTGAAAATAAAATATTCTTATTCCAAAATGCAGGCAAAGCTCTTGCAAACTGATGAGGAAGGATCTAAAGTAATTCGGAAGGAAGCTAGAAATGCATTATTGGAATTTGCTAAAGATCATTATTATAAAATTCTTATCTTAGAGGAAGGCCTGGTTCCTGTGCCCATAGTTGGTGCTGCTGCCTACAAGTCTTTTCAACCGGGGTTATATTCGTGGCCTACCATGCCAGATGGTACAGAGATTGGGCAGACTTCAAAAGGTCCTTCCAGGTTTGGTGCCTCTGAATTGCTTCTTGGGTTAAACGTTGACAAGAATGTTGACATAGAGGAAGCTAAAATGAAAGCAATAGTTGGACGAACACAGCAGCAATTTCTTGCTCGTTTAGGAGCTATAGAATTGGATGATGAAAGAAAGCCTCTGACTGAATTCCCCAATGATAAGAGACTTACTCTCTTGCCATGGATGGATGGTGTGGCTCGATTAGTTTTGATACTTGGGCTTGATGATGACATTGCGATATCAAGGGCTGCCAAGTCAATTGCTGATTCATCTATCAATGAACATATGCGGACTTCATTCAAGGAAGCTGGTGCCACCAAGCATCTGGTTCGGCTTTTAGACCACAACAGTGATGCTGTCAGATCAGCTGTGATCCATGCTCTGGAGAGGTTGTCTGTCAGGTACTTTTATTCTTTTTGTTTCAAGGCTTCACACCCTGCTCAGCCTTGTTAGATCATGTTTTTGATCTAAATGGAGAAAATTCTATAACGGAGCAGAATTTTTTGGAAGCAATAATTGACCGAGATTTTGGACTTTCCTTCATCTCCCAACACCGCTGTATAGTCTAGTGAGTTTCATTGTTTTGTTATGGCTTAAAATTTGAAAGGCTGTAGTGAGAGTTTTTGGTGAGCCTTCTATAGCTCTCCTATATGCTTTGTAAACCCTTCCTATAACTCCCAGGATAACTGTTTGGCTTGTCAAGCAAGCTTATACCTCCAGTCTCTTGATTAATTACAGTGAACAGTCTGTATGTGTCGGTCATCAATGGATGGTTCAACCAGAGTGAGTCTTGTCTTAAACATTTAATATTTTGTTGTTAAGTTCTTTCTCTTAATATCTATTTTACACAGTTTTCTCAATGATTTTTAATTAGCTTCGTGGCCATTGATGCTGCACTCCATTAACATCGCAAACCGCTTCATGGGGCCTTTTTTCTGTACTGCTAGTGTCTTTGAAATATGCTTATGTGGACCTTTTTCTTTTTGTTAATATAGTTATTAATGATTGATTGTTTTTGGAGTTTAGTATTATTATCTCTGTGCTTGATATCTCAGTTCTTAAATAATATAAAATATTCACTCAAGTTTTTTTGCTGCAGCCCTGGTGTTTGTCAGGTACTTGAAGCTGAAGGTGTTTTGCATCCTTTAATTAGTACTCTGAAGCACTTGGAGATGTCTGAAAGCTTGATGGAAAAGGTATAAACTATTTTTGTTTCCACTAGAGATAAATTTGTCAAATTATAGTTTGGTGATGTTTGTAACATGGATCATTCCTGCACTGCAGACCTTGGATATACTTTCAAGGATCTTAGACCCTAGTAAAGAAATGAAATCAAAGGTCAGTTTATCCTTTCTTGCTGCATCATGCATAATATGATAAAATATGATTTTACATCTGGAAGTGACTTTCACACTTGGACCTTTAAGGTGTCCTTGGTTAGTGGCAGGGCTTATGGTGCTAACTTTTCAATAAGAGATTCTTTTCACATTTGTGTGTGTGTGTGCGCGTCCTTGTCAGTAACAACAGAGCCTTCTGGTTCATAGTGTTCAAAACACACACACACACACACAGAGGATGGAAACATTGCAGCCGCAGGGAGTGGAGATGTAGTTTGCCCTGTATTTTCTTATTGACTAACATAGTATACTATTGCATTCTAGTTCTATGACAGACCAGTCAATGGTTCAAAAAATGGTCTAGATGCTGCAAAGAGCCTTGATGCTTCTGTTCAATTGACTGGAGATAGGCCTGTGCCTGTAATTGATTCCAGGTTTCTCTCTCTTCCTTCTGTTATCTATGTTTCTTTTTGGAAATGATGGTTCATCATTATTGCCTCCTTCTGTTTCTTTGTGGTGTTTACTATTTGGTTTATTGTTGTTTGTTCCTAAATGATTGCTACCCTGTATGAGATACAAGGAGAAAATCAAATGGGCAAGATATTGATGTTTGCCTCTCGTTGTTGTGTCTTTCTATGTAGATACCCTTTTCATTTTAATGCTGGGATTTGAAGTTTTATAACTTTTCTCCTGTTAATTATCTCTTTCTTCCCCAATTTCTTTTATGTTCTCACTAAGTTGATTCTCTCCCTTTTCCCCTCTGTTTTTCTCTATTCTCTACTTTCTTTCTCTTCCCTCCCATAAATAAATAGCTTGGACAAAAGGAGATTAAAATTGAAAAAGTGGATGGCTATTTCAAGGGGGCTGGTCTTCTAGGTAAGAATATATACATCTAAGTTAGTTTTAGGGTTCTTTTCTCTTTCAAAGAAGGGGAAAAAGAAGTTTAAGCCATCCTCTTCTCCATTTTGTCTCCTTTTTCTTATTCTCTCTCTCTTCTTTAGGCTTTATTTCTCTACAAAACATTTCATGTTTGACTGATAATTTGTTTTTTTGAGTAAATTCCTCATGAATCTGTAGGTTCCTGAAAGTTACACTGACCAGTTGTATTTCTTGGAAACCTATTATAGGAAAGAATTGTTGGACTCTGCTGTTACTACTCGCCTTATTGAGATTCTGAGGACGTCACCACCAAACCTGCAAAGGAAAGCAGCTTCTATCTTGGAATTCATGACAATTATTGGGCCAAGCATGGAAACGATAATAACAGTAGATATATCATCTGGTTTGGATGCTGTTTTCCAACAAAAAGCTCTAAGAGGTAAGGGGAAATTATTTTTTAGTAGAAACACTTCACCTGGATTTCTTTTGAAGTCTTCATGCCATCCTCCCTCTTTCTCTCTTTTCGTAGTGTAGTAAAAAAGGAAGAGAGCATTTTCTAGTTCCAAGAACAAGCAATTTAGCTGTCTGGGAAGTCAAATGCCCACAAAAATAGAATATCTTTTGGTTCTTCAATTTGATCCTTTTCCAAATTTAGCTCGAGCTTGAGTTATTTGCTACAAAGATGACTCTGCAAAACGGCAACCTTCATAGTGCTCATGTTTACAATGATCAATAGAAATTTCATTTATCATGTTAACTCTCCACAGATGAACCTAGTGAAGTTGCATACTGATCATCATGGTGTTGTTCTTTACTAATGCATGCAATTGAGCTCCATAGGCCGTAGGATTTAATGTAATGAAAGAGAATCTGATTATATAGGTTGATTGAAATGAGAGTTTCATGTTTTCTTTTCTGTTTTATCTCCATTTCAGTTTCTTGCCTTTGTTGATTGGTACCATACTCGTCATTAGTAACCAAAGAGATAATTTCTGCATTTGTTCTAAGGAACACATTACACTGAAGTGGAATTATTCTCCATTACTTCCCATTGCTTTTAGTCATAAGTTTCTTCGTATGATTTGTTTTCTATGAATTAGTTCACCATGGGCATGATGAAAATAGTCATATGGAGGTACTTGGCCCTAGTTTAAATGCCTGCCCTAGTAGCATGGGATAACTTATTTAATATTGGATTGTTTAGCAATACATTTGATATTTGGCAGATATGGAAGCTGATGAGGGTCAGGAACTTGACAAATATACTCTTGAACTTGAAGAAGCTGGCCTAGCAGTCTCTGCAGCATCAAGGCTACTTACAAAACTTCTTGATAGTGAGCAGTTTTGCCAAAAAATAGATTCTGCCCATTTTACTAAATTACTCCGCAAAATCCTCAAGTCAGATATCCCTCTTCAGAATAAAGATTGGGTTGCTGCTTGCCTTGTTAAATTGAGCTCTTTATCTGGTCCTTATCTAGAATTTGAGAATCCTATCAACATGGAGGTAACTCTTTACGAGGCAATCCCAAGACTTCTAGAGCAAATAAAATTGTCTCTTTCTCCAGAAGCACAGGAAGCTGCAGTGGTTGAATTAAACAGAATAATTTCTGAAGGGGTGGTGGATTCCACTCGAGCTGTCGCATCTGAGGGGGGTATATTTCCACTGGTGAAGCTTATTGAAGAAGGGAGTGAGAAGGCGGTCGAAGCAGCCTTATCAATACTGTATAATCTGAGCATGGACGGTGAGAATCATTCTGCAATCATAGCTGCCGGAGCAGTACCAGCATTGAGGAGGATTGTTCTATCACAGAGATCACATTGGACGCGTGCACTTCGTCTGCTTAGGAATCTGCCGGTATGATGGCAAAAGAGTACTAGTTTTCCCAGGCCATTTTTGTTTCTGTACCGGAGCCAATTATATGAAGTTACAAAGAATCACATCGGTATACTTTCGTCGGAAGTCCATAACATTTTGCTGACCAAGTTTTATTAGTGTTCTTGCCATTTATCACACTCCATTGGGACTTATTAATTTAGCTGTGCTGCCAAATAATTGTAAGCTATATAATATATGATCAGAATCGGCAATCAGCAATGATCCTTCGTGGTGGGCTCAATCTGGCCGATTTGTGTATGTATCCGGTAGGTTACATTGAACCCCGACGAACTCAAAATTAAACCGTGTTCGACCTCAAATGAGAGAAAGTTCTTTAAAGTTTATTTTCTTTATTCACAAGATTTGAATCCAAAGTTTCTTTTATTTAACCCAACAGACGTTAATATTTAGTAGTATTCTATTTACTTTGCCACTACAAAGTTGTTTGACTTTGGCAACATACATGTTCAAGGTTGAACACTATCCTAAAACTTTTCAAGATATTTTGCCTGATCCCTGGCCACCGAGCTTGGAAGTTTTTCATAAGTTATCCTTTGACAGTTAGTACAGCAAACTAACAAGTGGGAAACACGGACTCAAAAGAAAGCATGGCTTGCTTATCCTTTAGTTCCATGTCCATGTCCATGCACAGAGCTGTAGCTCTCCCCTTTGCTGCTCTTACTAACAACCCTTCTCCCCAAGAAAAAGAAATTAAACCAAATCCTACACCAAAAACTAGAACTCGACAAAGGAGAAGGAGACGACGTTTGCCCCAACAAAAACCTCAGTCTCCTTCCATCAGCCAAATTGAACGTGCCATCGGTGCAGGCTCTTTCCGTGACACTGATTCCAGGCATATCTCCAACCCTTTCCTTCTTCCTTTCTTGTAACCCTTGCCAGTTATAGCTGATGTTTTCATTTCCAAATGTTCATTTCATTCATTATGTTAAGATGGTTCTGTTTGTCCTGTACCTGTCAAGTGTCGAATGATGTTCTTTGCAATTTCTCCTCTTGGTGTTGCTTTTTCCATTATGGATGTTGAGAATTGAACTTGACTGAGATGGGGTTTGCAAATTTATAACTCCAGTTTCTTATACTAAAATTAAAACATGGCCAGTGACTTGGAGGAGCATAGGAGGAAGACGATATTTGATGGGCTTTTGCCAATTACCGCTGGTAAATTCGAAGGAGAAATTGAGAAGAAGCTCCGCGAGACTGGGGAGTTTATTGGTAGCAGAACTGAAGCAGCCTTTCATTCTTCTGGTATTTAATTTAATATCCTCTCTAATTTGTTTCTTTTTCTTCACAACTCATAAAAAAATGATTGGATAAGGTTTCAAAAGCCAAGGCTCTTGCGAGTATTAAAAAAACCTTTTGAACTTAAAACTGTTTTCTAAGTTATCAAATGCAGATTTTCTCCCTTATATATGTATTTCATTGCCTAAAGATACGGATTAAAATTACTAAATTGGCATTGGGCCATTGGCATTGGCATTGGCATTGGCATTTTGGGCATACAAATGCTGTATTTTGTGCAGTAGAGTACATGATGGAGCTCCTACCGTGTTAACTATGTTCTTCATCAGCTTTAGATATACTGCTTTTTTTTTCTGGAATTAAGAAACACAACAGAGTTAAAATTGCAGAGGATTTAATGGTTGTGTTCTGTTTTCTTCCTTTGATTTCTTGTATCTGATACAAAAATTCAAAATATTAGAGTTGAATATGGATGGAACATCAATTGCAACAAGTCTCAGAAACATAGTGTGTCATAAGAAGAAACTTCTAAATTTTCATGATTGGCTAACAATGGTTTTTTTTTTCTCCTACAAATTACTCTACAGGAAAAAGAATTCTGTTGTTTGTGCTTCAATGGTTCCTACCAGTTTGGACCTTTTCTCTCCTGGTGGCTTCTGGAGTCATAAAGCTTCCATTCAGCACACCTCTCATTGATGACCTCATTATGTGAAAAACTACATTCTGGTGATATACTCAGCCGGCAAGCAGCTGTATAAGTCCTCCCAGCTTAAAGCAAGTTGTCAACTGGAAGTTCTATGATGAAAGGAAGAATGGTTTCTGAGGATACTCCGGGTAAATACACGAGTTTCAGTTGCCTTAAGTATGTTCAGATCATGTCATCTGATTTGTATATTTCCCCAGCAAGATTATGTATCTTTGATAATTTCTAGAGAAGACACAAACCCTTTTTTTGCTGCATTCATTTTGCCGCAAGTCAATATGGACAACATTTGACGGATATCTAATTATTGATTAATTTGAAGTTGCTTTCTGGTTATAATCTGATCAAAGTTGCCCTATCCATTAATAGGTGTCATTGTAATTATGCTGATAATAATATTCAGGACTATTTCCTTAGGCTTCAAGTAATTTCACAGCAATTTTGATCCAAACAAGCTCTTACTTCTATTAAAGAGCCCCCAAGCTCAGAGAAAACTAACCTAGCTGCCACAACTATGGCTGGAACCCAAGTTTACCTATAGGGTTAACGTCAAGAAACTTGCGAGAAAACCCTCACACTCTTGTACAGAACATGAAAATTTAGAAACTGCAAACTAAAATTATCTTCCTTGGCTTGCACGTTTATTGGTGGTCGGAGGCTTGATCGACATCTTCCCTTGCTTGTAGTACTTATGGCGTTGGTAATATTGGGAGTCACGGCGGTTGAGGGAGAGGGTGCATGTTCTTGAAAACGATTGGCAGGCTTTGGATATCTCGCAGGAAAGAGAGCAAGCTTTGCCAAATCGAGCAGTATCAGCAGGAGATAATCTAGTAAGAATATGAAGCAAGACCTGTACAGGGAGTTCAGGCCTTGACAGCGTCGACGAGGATGGCGAGTTTCTTCCTTGCTCAACACGAGAAGCCATTGGTGCAAACACTGAGAAGTTGCTTAAGCTTAGCGGAATTGATTTTTGATGCTAACACGAGACAGAAGCTTATATATATTTAAGTCACCATTACTCCTAATTCAACCTGGAATAGGATTAAATATAAGTAAACCGACTTAAGGCTTTTTCTATTTTTCCTTCAAAATTATAAAATTTAACTTATAAAAAAAATATTTTAAACTGATTACTCTGTGTGTGCCTGTGCATATATATACTAATGGAATTGGGGAATATACTGATGAGCGTTCGGCAGGTAAGAATGAGAAAGAGGATTCCTGACATTAAGTCAATGGAAGGGGACTCAATAACAAAAACTTGCTTCTTCATGTTCTTCCTCTTCCTTCTCCATCAAACAACTTCAACTCCTCTCTTCCCCCAAGAAGCCCTCCCGACTAAATCCGGCTACTTCCCAGTCAATCCCTCCACCGATTCTGCCATTTTCTACGCTTTCTATGAAGCCCAAACCCCCACTTCACCACTTCCCGGAACCCCACTTCTGATTTGATTGCAAGGTGGCCCTGGCTGCTCCTCTATGATTGGCAACTTCTTCGAGCTTGGACCCTGGCGCGTTGTTTCTTCTTACACTCAAAACCTCGAACATTTGTCTCTCGAGTCCAATCCAGGTTCTTGGAATCGCTTATTTGGTCTCCTTTTTCTTGATAATCCTATTGGAACAGGGTTTAGTATAGCTTCAACGCTTCAAGAAATTCCCAGAGACCAAATTTCTGTTGCTAAGCAACTTTTCATTGCAATTAAAAAGTTTATCTCATTAGACCCTTTATTTAAGGATCGTCCAATCTACATTACCGGTGAAAGTTATGCGGGAAAATATGTTCCTGCAATTGGGTATTACATTTTGAAGAAAAATACTCGATTGGGAGCTTCAGAGAGAGTGAATTTGAGAGGTGTTGCTATTGGGGATGGATTCACGGACCCTGAAACTCAGGATGCTACTCATGCTGACAATGCCTATTATTCTGGTTTGATCAATGACAAGCAAAAAAGGGAATTAGAAGAAGCACAGTGGGAAGCAATTAAGTTGGTAAAGATTGGGAATTGGAGTGAGGCAACAAATGCTAGAAGTAAAGCAATGAATATGTTGGAACAGATGACAGGTTTGGCCACTTTGTATGACTTCACGAAGAAAAAGCCTTACCAGACAAGTTTAGTAACCAAGTTTCTTAACATAGGAGATGTAAAGAGAGCGCTGGGAGTGGATGAATCAATGGGATTTGAGGATTGCAGTGGCATTGTAAAGGCTGCAATGCATGAAGATATGATGAAGAGTGTAAAGTACATGGTGGAATTTTTGGTGAAAAGGAGCAGGGTTTTGTTGTACCAAGGATTATATGATGTAAGGATTGGAGTAGTGTCAAATGAGGCATGGGTGAGGACAATGAATTGGGAAGGGATTGGGAAGTTCTTGATGGCTGACAGGAAGATTTGGAGAGTGAATGGTGAGCTGGCAGGGTATGTGCAAAAATCTTGGGATGGTAATTTGACCAATGTTGTGGTTTTAGGGGCCGGACATCTTTTGCCTGCTGATCAGGCATTGAATTCTCAGGCTATAATTGAGGATTGGGTTTTGGAGAATGGACTCTTTGGTAAAGAGCTGGAGAATCTCTCAACCAATTTAAGTGAGCCAATGTGAAATGTGTTGTTGTTGTTGTTGTTGTGCTTTATATCAAATACTGTTATGAATAAAATATCACTGCTACCAGGCTTTCTCCTTCCATTTGAGACATGTTCTTTGATTTAAAGGAGTGTGGTTTTGGCTTTTAGAAGACTGAAAGTCTGAAACTGAAATTTCACGAGACAAATTCCAGAAACGCAAGTTTGAGTTAACTGCAAAATTTGACAGATTAATATCTGTCAGCAGTAACCAGCACAGCAAGTATATGGGAATATAAAATAAAACACCATGGACAATAGTTGCCTTTGCATCCTTTCTGTATTTCAACCAGAGGTGAGGGAGATTTGTGCATTTCACCCTTAGAAGAAATGAGAACAAATAAAATGATTGCTCCCTTTCATCATGTGTTTCCCCTACCACTATCCTTAATTACTCTTTTTTCCCAATAGAAGTCATGGTCTTGATGATTTGTTTTGGACTAAAAGTAACTTTATGACTTTCAAAAGCCCAAATTGCATCAAAGCAAAATGATTTCCCTCTGAAGAGCGCATTGACATTGATCACTGTTTCCTCTGAAATTTCACTTTCTGATACCAAAATGTCTTCATTTGAAGAGGGTAACTTTTTTTCTGGCTTCACATTTTCTCGATGCCAGGATGTTAATAATCTTTTTCCTTTTCCATATACAAGATTTTAATACAACTATCAAAAGCCCTTATTAACTGACATTAGCATTTTCTCTACCTAATTTTGAGAAAAAGTTGCAACCGAACAACTCAGCAAAGCTATATTTCATGTGCATATCACTTTCCACCAGCTGTGGAATACTCTGTTCTTTGCCAAATTTTTAAGGACAACAATTTCATATGCGTTGCCTTCTATGTTTTGTTCAAGACAAACAGGGAAAGGGGATGAGATTGCTTGGATTTGAACCCAAGGCTCTAATATATCTCAACCAATCCTTTTAACTTAACCTATATGCCATTCATTTGGACTACTGGATGTTCAGACACAAAATATAATTTCAGATTCTTCTTTACTTCTCCTACTAATATACTGTATTTGTTCAAAATTGGATCATTGAGAGTTTCCAAAATACTTATGTAAATTCTTAACATTGAAAAATGTATGGCATGATTGTAATGATTTCAATGCTCATTGGGATCCAAGATATGAACAGTAGTGAAGTGAGAGAGCTGAATCCAATATGTCTCTCAATGCATTCAAGCTCTTTTTAAACCCAGGCATGCAATCAAATGAACCCATAATCAACTGCAATGACGGGGTCAGTTTTTTTCTTTTCATTTTTGCTTCTTCTTTTTGGAGTTAAGAGTAAAGAAATAATGGGGTCTTACATGAAGCTGAAACAGGAGGACAGAACAATGGAGAATTTGCAGAGAACAGTTTTCCTTTTCTGGCTTTACATGGGGTCTTCCTCAGTCTTCCTACTTTGAATTCCAAGCACCTTGTTTACATCTCTCAACTTCCCTTGTCTTCTATGTTTGTTTTGGATTACTAGCAATGTTAGCAACAGACTATCAGCCAAAAGTACTTGTGATAAATAAAGTATATAAAATCTGTCATCCTACCAAGTACTTAACCAAACGAAGTATACAACTCAGACGTTTTGAAAAAATGCTTAATACATAAAATAGTAATTTGTATAAAACTGTCGTTTTGACCATTTAACTTTTATTTTAGAATTTTTGACCTCTCAAACTTTTATTTTGTATACAATATAGTCTTTGATGTTAATGTGGACCAATAAGAAAATTTCACGGTTCATATGAAAATGTCATATGTCAATATATGATTAGGCCACATCAGCATTAAGGGTTATATTGTACACAAAATGAAAGTTCAAGGGCCAAAAATTTCAAAATAAAAGTTGAAAGACCAAAACAATAATTTTATACAAGTTTAAAGACTATTTTGTATATTAAGCCTTTTGAAAAATGTACAATTCTTTCTCTAGACGACAATTACAACAACATATATAGCCACCAAGCTGGTCTAATTTCAGCATATTGGACTTTGGACTTCCACAAGTTAGGCTATATTTTGTCTGAATCTGGCTAAACTTTTGTTTGATTTCGCACTTTTTGTTACATTCTTTAGACTATACAATGACATAAGGGCTGAATTCTTTTTTCCTTTTTTCCCTTAGAAAAAATTCTGAGTTGTTTCAACCCCCAAGTTTAGGCAAGATGTGTGCATTATTGGACTGTTAAGACAAATGTTGTCCTCCAATTACATTCCAGATGGCACCAACAAGGGGTCATCAACGCAACTCAAACCCAGACATTTTATAACGAGGTGGACAAGTTTTATCAATTCAGCCAGCCCTTTTTGGCTAAGGATTGCATTCTTAAACATCCAAGATGGGGGTGATTCCTGGTATTCCTTCTATTCCAGTAGGCGAAAGCATGCACCACTTGAGTTAAATACTCATTTGTCCTTTGATTTTCTTGTTATTACATGATGATATAAAGCATTGGCTCTTCTTTTGGATTTTTAGTTTGGATACAAATTTGTAAGAAAATTAAAGGTGAATATATATACAAACGAGAGAAACATGGACAAGTGCAAAGGGCACAAAGATTTTTAAAATAATGGTCCAAGTTTCTAAAACAGAGTTGCATTACGATCTTCAGCAGTGTCAGCATTCAGCAATGCAATGGTAAAAGCTCACTCACGTGTCTCTTTAGCCACACAAGTTGCAGTTGTTCTTGATTTTTTTTCATTCTCACTTTTATTTCTTCTTCTTATTATTGTAAAACAAGTGATATTAATTTTATTTCTTCTACTCCTTCAATATTTGTATTAAAATTTTAAATTTTTTTTATAAAATTGACCTTCCCGTAATTTATTTTTAATGCTTAAAATTAAAAAACAAGTGTCATACGTAATAACTTTGGAACAAGAAAAAAAGAATTAAAAATATTAGGTATTCAGAACCTAACTTTTTTTGGCCACAAAAGAAAAAGAAAAGAACCTAAATACCTAATTTAGAAACTTCTGAAAAAAAGATTGATCGGATAAAGAAAATGACACCTAATTCCCCCTATTTTTTTTCTAAAATGACACCTAATTTCATATGTAAGAAACATTCAAAGTTAACTTTGATTTAATATATATATATATATATATATATATAATTAGTACTCCCAAATTTCTTTCAAAAAAGTCAAACTTAAATTAAATTAAAACAATATATATAAATAAAAAATAAAATTCCCCCTTTTTAGTAAAGAAAAAAACACAACCGAAGTTACTAAAGATTAAAAACGTTGACCCTCTGTTTAGGAGCAAGTAAGTAGTGTTTAAAAATGGAAAAAAATTAAAACGATGTCGGTTCATGTAATAATACAACGAATTATCCTAATTTATTATTACTAATTAAAAAATAATAATGACAGCATAACAAAGGCGGGACCGCCAAAAGCCCCACAACCTCACGCCAAAAGATCCTCCCTTCCTAATATATATAAATATAAATTAGTTAAAAAATTTTAATTATTTCGGACAAAAAGAAAAAAAGCAAAAAAAAAAAAAAAAGAGTCTACAGACTACGGTTAACAGAGAGGCGTCAATCAAGAACGATCAGCGTTGAGCGACAGCCTATCTTTTGGTGTCTCTCTCTCTCCTCTCTTCTATTCTTTTCTCCTTCTTTTTGCTTTGATCGATTCTTTCCTCTGTCACTCTCCGAGAAAGAGAGAGAGAAAATAAAAGAAGTAAAAAAAAAAAAAAGGGAAAAATCAAAGGTTCAAGCAACACGTAATAATTAATTAATAAATAAATAAGGGAAAATCGAAGAGAGAACGGAAGAGGAGAATCGTTGTTCGTTCGTTCGAGCGATCTGAGCGGTTAGAGGGTACAAATGGGGACTCTTCAAACATGGAGAAGAGCTTATGGCGCTCTTAAAGATTCCACAAAAGTCGGTCTCGCTCATGTCAACAGCGATTACGCGGTACTTCTTTTCTTCTACTTTGAAAAGATTTTCTTCCTCTTCTATTTATAGTATGTAGTTTTTATTGGATTTGATGATTTGTTGTTTCTCTGATGTTTATAATTAGGATTTAGATGTGGCCATAGTCAAAGCGACCAACCATGTCGAGTGTCCTCCCAAAGAAAGGCATCTTCGCAGTGAGTTTCTTTCTTGTTTTCTTTTCTTTTTTAAAGATTTTTTAGTGCGAATTTACGGATCCAATTTAATTTTCTGGAGTTTTTTTTATTTCTTGGATGGGATGTGAGGGTTCGGGTTGATTTTTGCTCTTTTGGAATTCTTTTGTTGTTGTAGAAATTTTCATAGCCACATCAGCGCTTCGGCCTCGAGCGGATGTTGCTTATTGTATTCATGCGCTTGCCCGACGATTGGCCAAGACTCATAATTGGACGGTATTAGTTACTGATTTTTTATGATTATTAGAATCATACTTTCTGGACTTCTATTTTAAAGTTTTGGTTTTGAATCAATTTTTAATTGGATGATGATGCTTTTGCTTTGAGATGGAGTGTGGGTTTTCCAGTTGGTATGATTGATGTGCATTTAACAAGAATGTTTGCAAAGTTAATTCAGTTTCTTGTTATTTTTGTGACTTGTTTATGTGTCAGTGTTTCAATCATCAATTGCATTAATGTGAATATGAAATTATTTGAGGTTTTGTGTGTTTATCATATGGAATGTTTTGCTGTAATACTTGTGTCGGCGTACAATCTTCAAAATTGTACTAGGTAATGGTACAAGACTTCAGTTCAATACCTTTGGAGTCTAGACACTACTGGATGATATGGACTGCAACTAGAATTGTCATCATTATTCATATTCTTGTTATTTTGCTTATTGATTAATGTCTTGATTCTCATCTCTGATGTGATGAACGAGCCCTGTTAGCCGTAGCTTTACATGATGAATGACTATTATCTACTTGGGTATGTCCTGAAGTAATTTCAAACTAGGATTTCAAAATATCATATTGTAAAAGTTGTTTTACTCTAACTTTGTAGGCAGAGCACATTGTCTACAGTTTAACTTGTTCAAATTTCTTTTGCATTGTAATTTTCCTCAAACCTTTTGTCTGATTTTTATATTTAAAACTGGAGCTATGGTATGAACTGTAGGATGCAATGAGAGTAGTCAACTGTAAAATTTATTTTATATATTATATATATTCAGGTAATGACTTGCCATATGTTTATTTCATATCATATATCCAGTTAATGACTTGCCATAGAACATATAGCTCTCTATGTGTTGTTTGTTCTGGTTTACTGGCTGAAGCCCGAAAGACAAGATCTGTATGTTGCAACTTCTGATTTGGAAGTTTCTAGCAATCTGTTGGAAGTACATGATGCTTTAGAATTTGATAACCATTCTCTAGTACCATGCTTTAGGGACTTTACCTCTTGGTTAGTTGGGGCATCTTCACTGGATAAACAGTCTTCTTCTTTTGGTGTTTTGACCTTTCAATTCATCAAAGATGGAGTTCTACTTAAAACTGTTTAATAAGCTTCTCTGCCTTTTGTCTTTTGCTTCTGAATAGTGGCTGGATGTGAAGCAAAATGGAAAGTTTTTTTGATGATCATTGTTCTTTCATGCTAAAGAGACTATTGTTATCTACTTGTCTTGGTTTTTATCGCTTTCATTTTTTTGTTTCCTTGACTGCTTTTCACTTTATTTGGGTGAGACTTTTCGGCTATACATTGGTTTTCATCTGGCTGCTTCTGATAATACCTTTTTGTCTGCTTAATTCATTGGAGAGAGAGGGAAGAGATGAGTAGAGGGAGGATGTTGAATCTTCACTCTCACAATTATTAAACAGATGGATTTCATGTTTATGGTTCTTGAATTGCATAAGTCTTTCTTTGCATCCTAATTACCATTTCTGAATTGACAAAATATGTTGCATTGATGTTTTACAAATTATCAGCGTCTAGTTCCTTGTTTTCATATGGTTAAACAATCTTATAATCTTTATTGTAATTTATTTTTTATTATTCAATAGGTTGCATTGAAAACACTCATAGTTATCCATAGGGCATTGAGGGAGGGTGACCCTACTTTCAGAGAAGAACTTTTAAACTTCTCACAAAGAGCACGTATTCTGCAGCTGTCTAATTTCAAGGATGATTCTAGCCCTATTGGTGAGTTTTAAATCTCTCTCTACTTGGTTGTCTATGCATATGCATGTCTTCTGGTCACCAGTGATAACTTCTGATTGATTTGTTTACTCCTTTGACCCTTTTTTATACGCCTTTCAGCATGGGATTGCTCTGCCTGGGTACGTACATATGCATTGTTTCTGGAGGAAAGGCTTGAATGCTTTAGGATTGTGAAGTATGACATTGAAGCTGAGCGTCTCCCAAGACCTGCCGAGGGGCAGGATAAGGTATCACTCTATTGGGATTTTTTTTTCATTGAATTAGACAGGTGTTTTGTTTTACCCTTTGTGGATTCATTGCCTGCTGCAATTTGTGTTCTCTTTAACGGGCAGGGCTACAGCAGAACCAGGGACTTGGACAGTGAAGATTTGTTGGAGCAATTGCCTGCTTTACAGCAATTGCTTTATCGTCTCATTGGTTGCCGGGTAGTTTGTTTGTTAATCTTGCAGACTTTTGAGTTTTGGTTCCTCAACATGTTGAGCTTCTATTAGTTGCTTATAACTTTTCACCATAGCTGGAAACTTAATAGACTTATCTGCTCTCTTTGCAGCCAGAAGGTGCTGCTATAAACAACTACGTTATACAGTATGCTTTAGCTCTGGTAGGTTTGCTCTTTCTTTGGTCTTTGGGTGATTGTATCTTATCTGCTCCTGAAATCCTATTTAAAAAGTTTACCACTATTGTTGTCCGGTATTCATTGTTTGAGTGCCCTCATGAAGAGTAGAATAATCTTCTACGTTTGCGTTGAAAGTATATTGGTCAAGCAGTTCTTTGCAAATTTATCAAAGTGGTGTCGAATCTTGACATTACCGTAAATATAATTCTTATCTAGTCTTAAATTCTTATTTTAAATGTACTGCTAGTGGAATCTGGGTCCTCAATATGCAAGGTATAAAATTTTCACAGAAATTTTCCTTGATAAGTAACTACTAACAAGCAGTCCTCTGAAAGTATCAAACTAGTGTCTAAAATTTTGCTATGGCTAAATCACACAAATCGTTGAATTTCCTGTTATAAATCGACTCCCTGATTCTACAAACCCTTTACCTTTCTCTTAGTTTGATTTTAACAAAATCTCTTGAAAATTATGCTGTTTTAATTTTGCTAAATTGATGAAATATTATCCACAAAATCTTTATCCCTGAACTAAAGCGATTAAATTTCGGCAAAAAAAAAAAAGTACTAAAGTGAGTAAACACGATGGTGAACATGTCTGCGTAATTTATAAAATCATGTTAAGCTGCATCCTTTTAAAGGCAGAGAGGGGGGCATAGCTTGTTGGTTCTAAAGAAGGTGTAGCTAATATGATTGAAGTTTGACCTTATGCCTCCTACTTGTGAAATATATATGATCAATATGATCGAGCTTTTACTGCAGAATATATTGTAAAAGACATGATTGGAACCCCTCTTAATTTTATTTTTAAAATTATTTTGACCTTGTCATACTGCAATTTTCAGGTATTGAAGGAGAGCTTCAAAATATATTGTGCTATCAATGATGGTATTATCAATCTTGTGGACAAGGTAACATGGTTTTTTATTGTTTGCAAAAGAATTTCCCAGTTTGAGTAGCTTTTTTTTCCCCCTTTTAGAAAAATTTGCAAAAGAGCTTCTCAATTGGTGATTTTATTGCAGTTTTTTGAGATGCCAAGGCATGAAGCTGTTAAAGCACTTGATGTATACAAGCGAGCTGGTCAGCAGGTGAAGATACAGTTTTCTTTTTCTCTTTCTAAATATATTTGTTTCCAGTACTTATCTTGTCAGTTGCATATATAACTATTGGATTATGCTCTCATTTGTTTGGGAATGGTGAGTGGTTTTATTTCTCAATCCGAGCAGTTAAATATTATGCCAGCTTAGTAATATATATTTAATGTTTATTATGCAGGCTAATAGCCTTTCTGATTTCTATGAAGTTTGCAAAGGATTGGAACTAGCTAGGAACTTCCAGTTTCCTGTTCTAAGGGAGGTAAAGGTTCTATTACATGGAGGTGATTTGTTGTTTGAGTTGTATCTTTCATGAATTTGGTGTTCAATCATTTTGATATCGGTTGGTCACTAATTTTTCTCCAGCCACCACAATCTTTTCTCAATACCATGGAAGAGTACATTAGAGAGGCACCACGCATGGTTTCTGTTCCAACTGAACCATTGGTTAGTTTTCTTTTCACTTATGCAGATAACATGCTCTGCATGCATGCAAACATGCAGACATGCTCATGCACGCATGAACACATGTGCTTGCATGCCAATTTCAAGTTAACTGGAAATGTATAACTATTTGTTTGGTAACAATGAAAATTTAACTGCTAGAAGTATTTTGAAAGACTATATTCTCAATCAATATGATATGGATATTCTATTGATTAAGACTTTACCTACTTGATCGGTATGAATACGTTGAACTGATATAAGCTATGGAATTAATATGGTTTTACTGCATACAGCTTCAATTAACATACAGACCAGAGGAAGATCCTTCTGAAGATACTAAATTATCCAACGAGGAACCTGAGCCATCTGCACCTGCTGATGATGTTGCAGTTTCCAGTGTTGAGACTGCTCCTCCCCCACCTCCTCCACCTCAGAAAAACACCGACACTGGAGACCTACTGGTGTGTTTCACTTGGGAGATCCATTATCTCCTTTGTTATTATCCGTAATTTATCTTATCTGTCTACTCCGCTCTTGTGCTGATTGCATTTCTGGCGGGTTCAGGGCTTGAATTACACTTCCCCTGATGCCTCAGCTATTGAGGAAAGTAATGCTTTAGCCCTAGCCATAGTTCCAACCGAACCTGGTAAAATATTGTTCTTATATTCCCTCCCCTTTTTTCCCATTATTGCATGGGTATTGGTCTGATCTTTTTGATGTTGCCATGATTAGCTAAGAAAGTGCAACTTTCTTTTTTTGAAGGTACCGGCTCAACATTTAATTCTACTGCTCAACCAAAAGATTTTGATCCTACTGGATGGGAACTTGCCCTTGTCACCACACCAAGTACCGATATTTCTGCACCTAATGAAAGGCAATTGGTATGGCCTTTCTGTGCTTTCACATCTTAGCTGTTTTTAAATGTATATTTTGTTCTACGGGAGAAATGACAGTATACTTCTTAATTGTGCTAAGTTTGAGATGAGTGAATGGGAGGATTTGGTTGGAATCTGATGAAGATATATGAATATATCTTTGCTTAGGAAACCTGTTCTAGTTTACTTAGGGTTTGTTGGGGAAAAGCTTTTTGCTTTTTGCTTTCTTGGCAACAAATGAATGAAAGAGAAAGCAAAAAAAAAGAAAAAGAAAAAAAAAAGGATGAATAGAAAACCCAAGGCAAATAGAGAAAAGCAAGAGCTTTGAACAGAGCCTTAGAAAATAATTTTACCTCTTATAGCATTTTCAGAGTAAATTTGCATTTATCATTCTGTTTTGTAGATACAATACAGAGCAACTGAAAGATACGTGTTACTGTCTGGGAGCGAAAATATGGAAATGGCTTTTAAAGCGCCCTGCAAACTATCCTGATTATCTAATTAATTTGTTTTGAATAATTGTCAGGCTGGTGGATTAGACTCGCTCACTCTCAACAGTTTGTATGACGAGGCAGCATATAGAGCTTCTCAGCAGCCCGTGTATGGAGCTCCAGCTCCAAATCCATTTGAGGTACACGACCCATTTGCCATTTCAAATAGCGTTGCTCCCCCTACAGCGGTTCAAATGGCTGCAATGGCTCAACAGCAGAGCAATCCTTTTGGTCCATACCAACCTCACTATCAGCAGCCACTGCCGCAGCAACATTTGATGATGAGCCCATCGAATCCATTTGGTGACGCAGGGTTCGGGGCATTCCCTGCAAACCAAATGCCACCTGTTGCTCAGCCACATGCTAATAATCCATTTGGAAGCACTGGCCTCTTGTAATGGTGAAATGTGAGGAGTCGATTGGTGTTTTTTTGGTTGGTTCACTTGGTTTCCGCATCTTTGGAGGCGAGAAGAGTGTGTAGGTTCTCTACCAACAAGATGAATGGCTTTCAGCATCAGTCTTGCATTTGTATGTTGTACGAGTCAGTGAGAGTGAATAGTAAAAGATGTAATAACTAGTTGATACGATTCAGAATACTACAAGTTCTTTTGACAATTTCCCAACTCTGCGTCTCCTTTTTACATTAATTTATCTGTGGGTGACCGGGAAAGCAGGCAAATTATGTAAGTCTGAAGAGGGAGAAGTGAAGAGCATGTATACAGTTAAAACTATAAATAGCTTTAGGCCATTAGCGTCCGGATTAGTTTAGCTAAGGAAATTAAGATTCATTGTTTAGATTTCTCAAGGTTGGGTTTCATGTGTTCCTAAACTTGAGGTAAAGTTTTTCACTTTTCCTAAAAAATTAGGCCATGTGGCCATGCAAAAATGATGCGATGGGGTTCACCTGAATAAAGTAGATATACACTTCAATTGCTCTCTTATTCTGACCAAAGAAATCTCCGTTTGCCTTTTGATAGAAATGTTCGAAGTAATGCAAACCCAGAACCGGGAATCGGGTCCTTGGGCCATAGGATCCCATTCCCATTGTTATAATAATGGTATGATATGTGATGCGTAAGAACGAAGATTTTGAAGAGAATAAAGTGGCAATATTTTTGTCATGTTTCATGTCCTTTAGCACAATGCAAAATTTTGCATGCGCATATACTTTCTTTTATAAGTTATATAAAAAAAAAACTATGCATGCCTAAACAGTTGATTTCTGCCAGTTATGTCATCTAATCTGCCTGAATCAGACCTAAAGCAATTGGCTTATGGTATGGTGTGGGGTATGTGTTTATATATATTGACATGTGTGATATTTCTTGAGGGGAGCAATCTAGTAAAATTTTAGTAACTTTTGGTTTCACCCATCTCATAAATCTTGCTTATTTTTTTTTTTTTTCTCAAATTGAAAGGGGCGATGCTTTTAATTTTCAGCATCAAAGTTCTCACTTCTAACCATTAATTAGGCAAAAAAGAAAAAAAAAAAAAAAACAAATTAAGCGGGGGATGGTGGTAGAATGCCATCATAACTCTTATAAGCCATGCAAGATGTGCTGTGTGTGCACGTTTGAGGATTTATAATGATGCCATGTTTCTCACCCAAAAATCCTTCTTTCTTTGTTGCATGTTAATTTGTCTATATATCCTTTGCCTCATCACCCATCTAACTCTTGGGTCATTACCAATTATAAAAACTATGACCCTAGCTAATGAAACACTAGAACCCTTTGAATATACATCCAAGGTAGGAAAAGGGACTTGTGGGGTCTCAAACTCGAGTCGAGACCTCTCCCAAGATGAATTCACGGAGTTCTCTTGATTTTTTTTTTAATATAAGTTCTATTAATTCAACTCTCGTCCATATGGTCAAACTGCGGACACTTGAGAATGTTTTGGAGTGTGTATGTGTCTCTGTGTGTGTAAGAGAGAGGGAGGGATCGATGCGTAAAAGATTCAGATTTTTCGAAAGGCAAAAGGAAGATGGAAGGAGGCAAAAAAGCAAAAGAAGAGTGGGGAGGAGAGGACGAAAGGGGAGGCAGAAAAGCAAAAGGAAAATAAGGAGGTTTGTGTCCCAATCTCCCACCCTTCTTCCCCACCGCTCTCAAATAGCCATCATTGCAAGCACTCGTCTCTCCCCCCCCCCCCCCCCCCCCCCCCCCCCCCCAAAAAAAAATTGTTACTAATTCTTTCTCTTTTTCTTTTTTTGTTTTGCCACATTATATTTGTATCTTTATTTGTACTTCTCATCGGTATCCTATAACTTATTACACAGCTGGTTTTCGTTTATTAATTGCTTTTCTTATGCGCTTAATCATAGAATCCAAAGTTTCTCATGGCTGGCAAACTTTTTCTTCATTAAAAGGAGTATCCAGTGATAAAGCCCACTTACGAAGGTCTTACAATTTTCTTGCAACCTTACAAAGCATACATGGAATTCTCTATATCATGCCCGGTCCTCAGTAAGAATGCAAGAGAGGGACCAATATAAATGCTCTTCCAGTCATGGCCATGGCCAATATCCCCATGTACTAAAGACCCCAATACCTGGAATTGTCTAAACTCTATAACAAAGAAATAAGCTAGTGTTTTTAGGGCAACGGTCCATAAAGAGGAGACAAGTTTGCCTCTTTGATCTCAAATATTTCAAGTATATATTGACAGAACTTAGATTTTGTGCAGTGTATTGGAGTTTTCTTTATTGTTTGCAGCAATTTGTTGGAACAAAATTTCTGTTCAAATAGGTCCCCAAAATTTACTACTTTCTTCTCTTTCAAAAGATATATATTGATCGGTCCCATCCCATTGATTTTTGTTTAAATGTTCAACAGTTTTAATCTCCCTTTTGTCAGGAAGAAAATGCTTCCATGCACCTCTTTTGCTTTGTGCCACAGTAGTTGAGATATTCTGTGGCATATTATTGGCCTCATGCACTAACATGTGGGCTGCTCTTTCTCAGTTTCTTTCTTTTTCCTTTTTCCTCTCATTTTTTTTTCTGTTTTCATTATCAGTTAGATAGATTTCTTGGATTAAGAAAAATGAACGTACTTATAGCTCAAAGATGCAATCTGTTATGTAAGTAAATCAAAGTCATGGAAAAAGTGGCATATCCATAGTGAATAATTTCTCAATTAATTAACCACTGAAACAGTGAAAAGTTACTTCTCTATTATTTATCAGTTTGGTTGGATTTTTTTTCCTTTCTTTTTTATACTTTTTTCTCTTGGAATAGTCATTTTATGAGTTCCTAGAAGAGTTAGGTTATTTTGTGGATTATATGTCTGTTAATTACTCGATTGCCTTGCAAGAAAACTTTGCAATATTTCCGTAACTGTCATTCCCTTATTACGAAATTAAATGGAAAAATTCATGAAAATTACTATTAGATGTCTAAGTTTAGTCTCTCAAAACTCGTATGTAGACTTGAACTTGAAACTATACAAATCTGAAGATTTTCCAGAAAGTCTTCGTTTTGAATTTAACTCCTCCTAGAGTTTACCTACCTATAATGGTGAAGATGAAGGAGCTCTGGAAACATATATATAACAACAATATAATATAATGCTACCCCCATCGAGCCGCTTCTAGTTCACTACAATAATCCATATCCTTTTAAAAAAAAAGAGCCTTGAATTAAAAAAAATTGTCAAAGAGAAAGACCATGTTCTTGTTGTTAATAATTGTTAGCAATATCCAGCCAAGTGTGGTCCAGGAGCTGAAGCAGCTAGCAGCATTCTAAGTTGTACCTGTAGGGCCAAAGTCTGGAAATCAAGATTCCATCCTCTGTTTCTTCTATTCACGTAATAATTTAATTAACCTGGCATTGTTAAAAAGGAACTGCCACTTCTGTCTCAGATGAAAGATTTAATGTAAGATATATTTTCGTCTAGTACACTAATTCAGTACTCAAAATGTAAGTTACAGCTTGTAAATGGTACAATATTCCATCATCATTACTATTAACCCAATGCTTTCACCGACATAATTTCTTTTTTTGGTTTACAAGGAGGGGAGGGAGAGGCGGAGCTCGAACCCATATCTTTACATGACTTTCCTAACCTCTCAACCGACTAGGTTAAGAAGGGAATAATTTCTTAAACCTCTCTTCTTGTCAAGATTTTGATTAATCATACATGGGTGGTTGGAGATTCAGCTTTCTGCTATACCTATACTAACTACTTAACTGGCTTCACCTTCTTTCGCCTCTATAATAATTAATCAGTTGATCATTCATGCAAGAAATTACACATGATTTTATATTTATTTTATCATATATAATCAATATTTTTAATTCTGGATATCATATTTAATTAATTTTCAGAATTATGGGTATATATATATATATATATGGAGTGCAATATTAATTAATTCGATCTTGATATTGCAAATTTGATATTAAGCCATATCAATAATAATCAATACCACTATTATTGTAATACTCATTGACCTCTTAATAATTTGTTTTGTAATTGAGTATACCCCAACTGCAATTTGGTCATCATATATAATATTGTATATTTTGTATTCATATAATATGTCACAACCCATATGGGATTTGTCTCTTGAAGTGAATTTTGGGCATTTAAATGTGTATGGTAGAATAAAATTAATATTTCAAATTTCATAATCAGTCAAATTTGGCCATCCTCCATGGGGGCCATATGTATATACTTGAAGCTGGGTGTACAATTGATCACAGAAAATTAACTTCACATATTTCCATCACGACTTTTTCCGTGTCCTTGAGTGAGAGTGTATACATGCACCTTAGTGTTTCATTAATATTTGATCTATTCAATTTGGAATATCAAAATTTTTAAAAAAAAATCTCATCAAATTTGAATCCAAGACTTTCCCTTTCCCTTTCACCAAAAAGAGGCTTTTAATTAGTTCAGCATGGAAATCAACTAAATGGGATGAAAATCAACTAAAATATTCAAGTTCACTTTCTTTGGTATATAGTTTAAAAAAAAATGAAAATTTGAGGAAATGATCACCAGCCGAAAGAATATATTTGAAGCTAAACAAACTTTATTCAGCCGCTATAGCACTTGAAAAATCCAAAAAGTCCTCCCTAGATAAGCTCCATAATTTCCTACATTTACTAGATGTAGATTTGGACAGTTCAACCATCGCCGATGCTTATCTCAACTGAAAGTAGAATCTAATTTGATGCTTCAGCCTTCACCTAATTGACAAATTATTAAACCAACCTTTGCTCCCATTTTGCCATTAATCTATTCAACATTATAGTATACCACATAATAAAATTACAAAACCAAAACAACAAAAGCATTTATAACTTTTTCTATATAAGAAACTAGATTCTTCTATCTTATCTTGTAATGATAATTAATGATTCGGTTAAGTTTTTCTTTTTAATTAAGTAGCTAGTTGAGTTAATTATGTTCGAAACAAGCCTCTACACTGATTTTGCATATTACAAAATAATAACCCGATGCCTTTTTCCCGAAGTTATCTATATACATATTGTCAGTAGAGTTCTTAAACTTCATCATGCAAAGGTTAAAAATTGACCGGAATTAAGTATTTCACTGACAGTATTCAATATTACCATGTTCTTTGAGTTCCATGAATAGTAATATCTCAAATTTTGCAAATGGGGACTTTCGTATGGCTTGTAAGATTGAATTTAATGGTCCCTCTCTCTAAAACAATGCTTAAAAATAAATTCTATTGGTTATCATTGGGAATGAGGAAACAAAGGGACCCTTACATGATTATAGTACAAGATTAAGCAAAATATATATACTTTCACAATATTTTTCCTCTGGATGATGTCTTTATAACCACGCCAAACCGTGTGGGATGATGCGAATGCCCCAAAGGGTCCCTCTTTCAATTAAGACTATCCCAAATTCCATTTTGATCCTGTTTTTCAAATTCTTGTCAAATTTTGGGGTTTTGTTTTCTTGGATTAAGAATTCAGCAATTTGAAAGTATGGCTCATAATTTAAGACAATTCAAAGCAAGAGAGCTTAAGCCCTTGGACCCTGGAAATGCATATTATATATATGCAAGATTTCAGGTGAAAAATAAGTGTGATTTCTTTTGGTTTATTGTTTTTATAATATTCCAGACAATGGCCTAGCTTAGAGAGTAGATGCTTTCAACAATGAATAATGGAAGAAATAAATTTTTAGCTCCCCTTTGTGGGATCATCTTACTGCCCAACACCCTTTTGGTCAAAAAACAACTAAAAAGCTCTATCAGAAATTTAAAAGAAAAGGAGAAAAAAAAATCTCATATAACTTGTAATCAACTTTTTAAACAGTGTTCTTCAAAGTTGATCATCCGTATTAAAAAGTGAAAAGAAAAAAGAAAAAAAGAAGGAAAAATGAATGTGCCCTTGATCAATTCTGAGTTAATTAAATACTAGTAAATAACTTACGTACCCTTCATTCTGAAAGGCCTAGATTGGTTTGTTACATGATTTCAGCAAAAGTGAGGTTTTGTTTTTGCTTATTTGATGCTAAGATTTCCTTTGAGCTGGAACCCTATAGCCTTTTAATTAAACTCAGAATTTATCAAATTTAAAGTAGAGGAGAGGGAACAAATCAACAAATTAATTAAATCGTCTTTAGTGGTTAAATTACTTGTTCAAATAAAATTGGGATTGGGATTTGAGTAGTTAAAAGCCAAGTGGGGCAGTAAAAATGGGACATTAAGCACTGTTTGTGTGAGCTTGACTAAAGCAAAAGTGTGGCAAAGCAAAGAAAAGTGAGGTTCCCCCTGGCCCCTGGAAAAAGATTTAAAGAATTTTTTGTTTTAATATTGACCTAATTTACAAATACTTAGAAACTATAAGTACTTTGTATTAAATATAAATGATTATGATTACATAGAAATGTATTTTGAAAAAGCTTATGAGAAATGGTCTTAAACAAAAACAATGAAGATTCAATTTTCAAAGGTTATACGCTATGGGTGGGTGAGGACGGTGCAGCCATGGCCTACCCATCAAACTTGGTTTCTTAAGGCTTTCTAATTTCATGAAAAAAAGGATGACTAAATTGATCAGATCATCTCCATGCGTTATGTGTATAATTCAATGAGAAGTTAATGAGGAGATTTTCTTAATCCGGCATGATTGCTCTCATGTAGGTCAAAAGGTTTCAAGAAAAAAGCCCATATTGTATGTTGGGAATCAGTTTTCATCTCTAGAAAAATGATGGCTCATGGCAAGATACCTTCATTTATGAACTTAATTGCCTCCTATTTCAAACGTGAAAATTGACCACTACAGAGATACATGTATCTCTATCATTAAATCAAATTATAGTAATGCCAATTCTATGAGAATATGAAATAAATAAAATTAAATGGTAAATTTGCAAATTTGGAGTGTGATCTAGCTAAATTTATTCTTCTGTTTCTAGTTATTTTGTTGTCTATAATGAACAACCTGATTTCCTCACTCCGGTTCCTGCTACAAAAACTAGGGGAGAGTTTGTTATTCGGACTATGTGTTTGATTAATGCATTTCGTATTTCTACCGAAAAAAAAAGTATAAGGAATCTATGGGAAGAAATTGAATGTAATTTGGGACGTATATAGTATTTTTTTCCCCTTGTATAGTATAGCCTTAATAGGGTAAAGAATAAGATGGCAGCAAGGATAAAAAGTGTTGCCATAGGAAAACAACACAAAAGATTCATTCATTGAAGGAAAAAGAAGAGTTTGCATAATGAAGCAGGGGGGAGCATCTGGGTTCCTAAATGGACCCCACACTTAACTTTGAGAGTGGTCCACCAGACTCATGGGCAAAATTGGTGAGCCATTCCCATTCCCACTCCCATTTTTTGTTTGCCCAAACACACTAAAACCAGAGTGGAGGGCAGGGCAGGGCCTTGTGTGGCCTATAGCTTTAATTAATATAGGTGTTTTTATTTCAAAGCAAAACCTTCAGAATTTAGCCTAAAAGCGTCAGAATTTTACCTCCAAAAACATAAAATCTGCCCTTTTTCTATTTTGCTGCCAAAATGGTTACTTAATTCTGTCAAAAAGCTTTTGTTAGATTTGATGCTTGAGAAAACAAAAAAATTCCTTTATTTGCTCTGACTCAAAGCTTCAATTGTCTATGTTAGCAGTAGTTTCTTTAGTATGCGGGAAATGTTTATATACTACTATTAATTATTCTTCTCACCTTTGGGTCTTCTTTGGCTGTCATATTCCTATTTCAAACCCCTTTTCTAAGTCTAAATGAACCCACTTCTCCATCTGCTTCTTCTCTTCTGTTCTTCTTCTACACTTCCCCGTTTCTCTTCTCTCTCTCTTATTGAAACCAAAACCATTAAATTTCCCTTCTTTTCCTCTCTTTCTCCTTGAAAAAGAACGCTTCTTCTTATTGTTTCTTATCTAACAACTCCTCTGTTTTTTGTTTTTTTTTTCTTTGTCCCTTTTGACAGCTACTAAATCTCTCTGTACATAGCAAGAAACAGAGCATTCATTAATGGCAGCCAACAAGTTTGCAACCATGTTGCATAGAAACACGAACAGGATCACCCTTATTCTTGTCTATGCATTACTAGAGTGGATTCTGATTGTTCTCCTCCTCCTCAATTCCTTGTTTTCTTATCTGATCATCAAGTTTGCTGATTACTTTGGTCTCAAAAGGCCATGTCTTTGGTGTACTAGGCTTGATCATATCTTCGAGCCATCGAAGTGCAGGAATTCTTATAGAGATCTTGTGTGTGATGATCATGCCAATGAGATTTCTAAACTGGGTTACTGTTCAAATCATAGAAAACTAGCGGAATCTCAAGATATGTGTGAGGATTGCTTGTCCTCTTCGGGGTCGGATTGTTGTGACTTGTCAAAAAAGTTGGCTTTTATCCCATGGATGAAGCAGGTTGGTTTGATCCAGGATGCTGATGATAAAGTGATGGAAAATGGGGAAGAGAGTCTCAAATGTTCTTGTTGCGGTGTCATGTTGGAGAAAAGGTGGAACGTTCCTTATCTCCTGATTAAGCCTTCTTGGGAGGTGTTGGATTATCCACAGAAAGGAAATTTAGTTACTGAAGCTGGAAGAGGAATTGAAGATATTGCAGATGAAAGTAATGCTTCAGATGGAACCAGATCAGATTTTGTGGCTGATTATCAGGAAGATGAACAGAAAATTGAAGAAAACAAGATAGTTGAGATCATTGCTGCTGGAGATGATGAGGGAGTTGAAGGAAGAGACTTGGAGAAAGAGGAGGACTTTTCATGTTTTATTTCTAGCTTTGATTGCAACCAAATGGCTCCTAATGAAGATGATAAAGATGACGCGGTTATAGAGAAAGATAAAGGTTTAATGGAAGAAGAAGGATTCTTTAATGTTTCAATGGATGGTCAAGTCGCTTTTAGCAAAGGGGAGTCTCCTGAAATTCAACCTAAGCATCTCGAATTCTACATCGAAGGGGATGACTGTCATTTAATTCCAGTCGAGTTGATGGATTCTGCTACTGCTGTAGAAAGCCGAAGAATGTACAATTTTAGAGAGGAAGATCAAGGTCTTTCTGGTGGAGGAGATGTTATTTTGGATTTTGATACACCGGTGGAACTGGTTGTGGATGATAGGTGCAGTTCCAGAGAGAAAGTGACATTAATTTCAGGTCATAAGAGTGAGAATGAAACGAGTGTTGCAGTAGTCAAAATGGTGGAGTCTAATGAGGAGGAGGAGAGCTCTTCAAAACTTGCAGGAAAGGTAGATGAAGATGAAACCGTTGTTGCAGAAATCAAAATGATGGAGTCCAACGAGAAGGATGATAGTTCGTCAAAACATGCTGGACAAGAAGATGAGGAGGACAATGGCAATGTTGCAGAAGTACAAATGATAAAGTCCAATGAGGAGGAGAGCTCTTCAAAACATGCAGGAGAGGAAGATGAGGATAAAGCCGGTGTTGCAGTAGTTGAAACAGTGGCATCGAATGAGGAGGAAAGCTTTTCCAAACACGCAAGGCAGGAAGTTGAGGATGAAATCAGTGTTGTAGTAGTTGAAATAAAAGCATTGGATGAGGAGGAGAGCTTTTCAAAACATGCAGGACGGGCAGATTTGATAGAAGAGGAAGATGAGAAAGTTGCTATCACTCAAGCAACTCAGACCCCTTTGAATGAAGCTGATGATGTTCAAGGAAGTGCAGCACCAGGAGAAGGGGAAATGGATGTAGATGATAATCAAGGTAGTTTCTAAATCCAATTTAATGTGAATTTTACCTAATGCCTAATGTTGAATTTCAAGATTAAATGTTTGAACAATTTGTCAATTTTATGCAGTTTCTGATGAGCAAAATGATGAAATTGAAGCAGAGATCTCAATAGGGACAGATATTCCTGATCATGAACCAATTGAAGATATTCAAATGCAAAATTTGTATGAATGTACACAAGAAGATCCCTCTACCAGTTCTGCCCAATATCATGCAGATAATGATCATGGTAAGTGTTAAATTTCAAAATTTAGGATTGTTTTTTTGTTTTCTTTGAATATTTTATTTGATGTGTTAACCTTGGGTTTCTTTACATTAGGCTACCATAATGCAGAGGAAGAAAGTATACAGTTTAAGACCATGACAGTTGAGACATGTGACCAATTGATAAAAAACCATTTGTCATTAGCTTCAGAGCTTAATGAGATTGAGGAAGATAAAGTTCCTGATACACCCACTTCCATAGACAGTCTCCACCTATTGCACAAGAAGTTGCTGTTGCTCGACAGAAAAGAATCTGTAACCGAAGATTCTTTGGATGGAAGTGTTTTTAGTGACATTGAGGGTTCTGATGGGGTACTGACTGTTGAAAAGTTGAAGTCAGCACTAAAAGCTGAAAGGAAGGCTTTGAATGCTTTGTATACAGAACTTGAGGAAGAGAGAAGTGCTTCTGCTGTAGCAGCAAACCAGACTATGGCAATGATAAACCGGCTTCAAGAAGAGAAGGCGGCAATGCAGATGGAAGCTCTGCAGTATCAGAGGATGATGGACGAACAGTCTGAATATGACCAGGAAGCTTTGCAGCTTCTCAATGAGCTTATGATCAAGAGGGAGAAAGAGAAGGCAGAGCTAGAAAAAGAGCTAGAGATTTATCGTAGGAAGGTTCAGGAATATGAGGCCAGAGAGAAAATGATAATGCTGAGAAGAAGGAAAGATGACAGCACTAGGAGCGCAACTTCTGCATCTTGCAGCAACGCTGAGGATAGTGATGGACTATCAGTTGATTTGAATCATGAACCAAAGGAAGAAGATAGCTTTGATAACCACCCAGAGGATAGCAATCAGAATACCCCTGCTGATGCAGTTTTGTATTTGGAGGAGTCATTGGCTAACTTTGAGGAAGAGAGGCTATCAATTCTAGAGCAGCTCAAGGTTTTGGAAGAGAAATTGGTTTCTTTGAATGATGAAGAAGAGCAACATTTTGAGGATCTAAAATCAGTTGAGTATTTGTATGAAGAGAATGGTAATGGCTTCCATGATAGTTCCGATTTCAGCTACGAAACAAATGGGGTTGCCAATGATCATTTCAAGGGAGTGAATGGGAAACATCACCAAGAGAAAAAACTCATGGCTGCAAATGCAAAGAGACTTCTCCCACTTTTTGATGCCACTGATGCAGATATTGAAGACAGGATATCGAATGGACACGAAAACGGCTTTGATTCTGTTGCCTTCCCACATTCCTCGCCCGCCAACTCTGAATTAGAGAGCAAAAAGCTTGCTATTGAGGAAGAGGTGGATCATGTTTATGAGAGACTACAAGCTCTTGAAGCAGATAGAGAATTTCTAAAGCATTGTATCAGCTCCTTGAGGAAAGGAGATAAAGGAATCTATCTTCTTCAAGAGATATTACAACATCTTCGCGATTTGAGGAGTGTGGAGCTCCGAGTAAGGAATATTGGAGATGCTACTATATAGCAATTTCATACAGTAGAATCACTTGGAAGGCTTATAGGTAACCTTCTGTTCTTTGCGTTCATATCATATTCTGTTGTTAGTTATTACCATTCAAGTTGTAATGATATTTCTTTATTGAATTGATGTTCTTGATTGTAGAGTGCTCAATTGGATCAGAAACAACACCAACTTGGGCAATGGTCAATGATTCAGACACCAACATTAATTCCACTTCTTCAACAATTTTCAATGGGAAGTCCCTTAATGGAAGAGGGAGGTCCCTGCTATGGTCTGCTCGTTGATCTTGGTGGACTGAAAATTGAAGTCTGTCATTTTCCCTTTGCATTTTCCCCGGTTTCAGTGTCCAAGTAATCCCAAAATTTTTGTGGGTTCAAAGCTCTTCATCACCTTTTGAGGAAAAGGAGGATGGTGAGTGTATGTGTGTGCAAGCTAGTGAGAGGTGAAAAAGCCAAGCTGTCATTTTGTATGTTGTGAAGAAAGGGCCTGGCCTGCAGAGCTGGAGAGATCCAATAAAGATTCCCTGTGCCAGAATGCATAGCATTAGTTTTTATATAATCAGACAGTTAGAAACTAGGAGGCTCTTTTTGTCATTTTTTCAATCTTTTGAAGGGAAGGGAAAAGAAAGGGTAAATAACCCCATTTTCCCTTCTTATCTCTTGCATCATTTTCATCATCTTTGGTGGGTCTGTCTATTATTTTGAGGGCCAAAAAGTTGAGTTACTTGTATACTACATGCATCCATCTGTAAGTATATAAAGTGAGTGTTTGTTTATACTGTTTTGGCGACGTTTTTTTGGTTGTATATACATTTTCCTTGTTTCTTGAAGTCCTTGACAGAGTTAGTCAGGTAGATGTATCAAAAGTATAAAATAACAGTGAAACATTATTATTATATTTAGAATGAGAAGCAAAGATTGCTTTCACAATTGATTTTGCTTTAAGCGTAAACCAACACCTAACAGGCCAACAGCATTTTTTTAATAATAAAATACTCCATGTAATTACTCAAAAAAAAAAAAAAAAAACAGAAACCGGTTGGTCTGACAACTTAAACTGTATCCTAATCCTGTTTGCAACATGGTGCAGGACTTCAATATTATCCTGTATTGTTTCTTTTCTAAAACTGATATGGAAGCTAAAAAAGTTTCACATGAATCGGATTAAACCTTTGCTGATTGGGAGCCGAGTTGCATCGCACCCCAAATGGGGAGAACTCTCCCAACCCTATTTTCACTCGAACTCAAGTTGCGTCTTCGGTCACAAGGTTGCCTTTGCTAAAGCCTCATCAATCAAGCTGTCATAAAATAATTTTGGTGCCAACTGAAAACATGATCAGTTCCCAATTTAGTAACCCAATTCCAAATCAAGCAAACTCTTCAGTTCTTGTAAAACCAGATGACAGAATGCAAATCTGCCTGCCCAACTGCAAGCAAGAATATGGTGAAACCAAGACTGATCTGCCAGAACCAAGAAACTCTAACTAATGGCTAAGTCAGGACCAGCAAAACCAATTTTAACACAGTAAAGCAAACATGAAACATCAAGAAAGAAACAGAACTTAACTTTTGGAAGAAGTTGCTCTAATCAGAAGGGATTGTTGCAGGGTGGTAAAGGTAATCATAGTGTCACATTATACAGAATATTAAGCTGGTCTATATCATACCTACACCACATCCTGATTATTCTCTTAACGTGTGTTAATGAGTCAATATCACAGAGGAATGGAGGCAGGCAGCCTTGTATGAAAATATTATATTTCCCTTCACTTTTCTGGTAGAACAAAGCAACTGTTCTCTAATTATTGTATCAACATGGCTTAACGACTTTCGGCGCGGATTAAAAGCTTAATTATGATTATGATCGAGTTAATTAAGGTTAGGTAGCATGTGATCAATTTGTTTATGAATTGGAGCTGTGATGTAAAAGATGGGGCCATGTTCATGCACCAAAACTTTAATGATTTGTGCAAGTCAGACCAATTTTCCAGGAAACAGGAAATTCTTGGGATTAATACTAGATTCCAGAATAAGGCTATTGCTGTATGGGCAAGCCTTTGTCTGATAAAGGGAAACAAAAAAAAAATAGTGCAGGGGACCTGTTCAACCTACCTGATATATCTCAACCCTATAGCCATTCAATCTAAGATTTGAACTCTCCGATCCAATAGGAATAATAATTAGCTTGAAATATTCAGCTAAAAAAACAGTAGAGTACAACTTGAAATATGTAGAATTTTCTGTCCTCGACGAAAATTTCCAAAGGAGATGGCAATAATAATACACGCTTGTCCATATGAACAATTTGGCAATTTAACAGCTAAAAAATTTGTAGATGGGAGACGTTAGTACTGAACAATGTTTGAATAAAAAATCCTCTTCCCCTTTTCAATGTTTCAATTTGTGCCTTATATATTACGACACGTAACGTGTTTCATTCATTTAACCTCATTCTGGTTTTAACGAAATAAATAAAGAAAACAAAATAGTTATTTTTTTCTTTTTTTAAACTAAAATCCTACCACAATAATATTATAAATGTAGAAACTTACTTTGAAAATTAAAAAATTTTAATTTGAGGCTAAATTTTTATTATAGAGTGTCTTTTTTTTCTTTCTAGAATGGTTTTAGAAACTTTTATTTTAAAAACCCTAAAACCAAGCAATGAATAAACAAAGTGAATTGGACAAATGATATATTCTGGTATATGAGGCACAAAGTATGGCATTAAAATGGGACAAACGATTTTCATCCATAATGTTGTTCATACATTAATTAATTTTTTTAACCTAATTTTTTTTAATTCTTAAACTATCAATACCCAATTTCATCCTATTATTTACACTAATATATATATATATATATATATATATATGTATGTATGTAATGAATAAATCCTCAAAACCTAAATCTTGGTAAAAGTACCCCACAAGTCCCTCTACTATAGGAAAATGTTCAATTTAGTCCCTGTACTGCAATTTTGGTCAATTTAGTCCCTCTACTATCAGAAATTGAACAAATTAGTCCCTCTTACTAAAAAAATCAATTTTGACTATTCAAATTGATGATGTGGCAGTGCCACATCATCACCAATGCTGACGTGGCAGTACCACGTCATCACCAATGCTGACGTGGCAGTGCCACGTCATCAATGTTAATTAATAAAATTTTTAGAGGGACTAATTTGTATAATTACAAATAGTATAGGGACTAAATTGAACAAATTTATATAATATAGGGATTAAATTGAACAAAAATATATAGTATAAGGACTTATTAGAAACTTTAACATCCATACTTGAAAATTTTTTCTAAAATTATATACAAATTTATATAATATAGAATTATTAATTGAATGTGTTTTTATATAATTAATGATAGAAAATGGAAATCAATTAATAAATCAAAAGTATTATACCGTGTTATACTTTTTTATTATAAAAAATTGAACATTGGTTATTAATTTATTTATTTCCACTTTCTATCATTAATTATCATTAATTTTTACTTCCACTTTCTATCATTAATTATCATTAATTTTTACTTATTTAAAAATTAATTTTCATACATTTAAAATTTATAATTAGTAAAAATAAAGAAAACTATAGTTAAATTCAAATGTAACTTTATTTAATTTTTAATAGTTTTATATGTAGAATTTATTAAAAGATTGACTACTAGAAAAATAAAATCAATTTTAGTATTATATATATAAATTAAAATAAATTCAAGTGTTTAGTATTATATAAAAAGGCACATATTTTTATTGTATAATACTAAAATTATATAATTGTAAGTAGATATATAATACTAAAATTGATTTTATTTTTCTAGTAGTCAATTTTTTAATAAATTCTACATATAAAACTATTAAAAATTAAATAAAGTTACATTTGAATTTAACTATAGTTTTCTTTATTTTTACTAATTTTAAATTTTAAATGTATGAAAATTAATTTTTAAATAAGTAAAAATTAATGATAATTAATGATAGAAAGTGGAAATAAATAAATTAATAACCAATGTTCAATTTTTTATAATAAAAAAGTATAACACGGTATAATACTTTTGATTTATTAATTGATTTCCATTTTCTATCATTAATTATATAAAAACACATTCAATTAATAATTCTATATTATATAAATTTGTATATAATTTTAGAAAAAATTTTCAAGTATGGATGTTAAAGTTTCTAATAAGTCCTTATACTATATATTTTTGTTCAATTTAATCCCTATATTATATAAATTTATTCAATTTAGTCCCTATACTATTTGTAATTATACAAATTAGTCCCTCTAAAAATTTTATTAATTAACATTGATGACGTGGCATGCCACGTCATCAATGGTGATGATGTGGCACTGCCACGTCAGCATTGGTGATGACGTGGCACTGCCATGTCATCAATTTGAATAGTCAAAATTGATTTTTTTAGTAAGAGGGACTAATTTGTTCAATTTCTGATAATAGAGGGACTAAATTGACCAAAATTACAGTACAGAGACTAAATTAAATATTTTTCTATAGTAGAGGGACTTCTGGGGTACTTTTACCCCTAAATCTTCGAAGACCTACCATCCGTCAATGCCCCATTTATTGGACCGCCCATAATTGCCTTGTAAGCTTATATCTCTGGACTCTAGGTGCCAAAAAGCCCATTCCATTTATGTAAGATAATAATAAAGTCCATCACTCCAATGTGAAGTATATGTCAATGACTAACTAAGATGAGATTAGATTCATTATCGGTTTAATATCTATTTTGACCTTAAACTATTTAAAAAGTGACTGTTTGACTCTTTAATTTTTATTTTAGACAATTTTAACCCTCATGTTTTCATTTTTTGAACAGTATAGTTTTGGACATTATTGACACTGTATCTAAATACCAACACATGAAATTGTCACATCACACAACATATTCCTAAGGGTTATATTGTTTTAAAAAAAATCAAAGTATAAGAGTGAAATTATCTAAAATATAAGTTTAATGACTAAATTGTTACTTTTTTAAATATCTCAAAGAGCAAAATAAGTATTATGCCATCAATCATCCCTATACATTATCCGGAGGAGTATTATATAAAATGGTCTAAAAAATTAATATATGACATTAAGTTAGGTTTTAGGGTATCCAAGACATAGGGATATATAAATAATAAATAAATAAATAAATATCAACAAAGACTTTTATCTAATATTATCTATTACTAATTTGAAGTTGAATATTTTATAAAATTTTAACGATAAAGATAAACATGCCCTTAAGTCATTTTTTTTTTCTAAAAAGTAAAAACTTTTATTAAGAGAAGAAGATTATAACCAAACAACCAAGTTTGATGATCTATAAACACCAAATTTAACTAAAGAGTTTACAAAAAAATTAACCTCCCTTTATACATAAACAAAAGACACTTGACCAATAATGTCTGATAAGTTCATGAGCACTTGTTAAACTCCCTTAATTAATTAGTGTCACGCCCCGACCCGTCCCGAGTCGGCCACGTGGCAACCGCCGCGCTGTCTCGAAGTACGTGCTGGCCAGTCACGCACCTGAGGCACCGCAAGGCATAAATGGGCATCATCGCTGTCAAATAAAACTAAAACTTTAATTAGAAAATATTTAATAAAATAATTAACTTTAAAAGTAATGCCAGTGGACTAATTGAGAGAATACCTACACAGCGGAAACTTCTATGCCTAAGCCACCGACGCCTCCTAGTGAGCCTCATTTCTTTAACTGACTCCGATTTGCAAATCTGCATCCATCCATATTGGATACAGGTGAGTGGCAGAGGTTCTAAGAATCTCCATCTGGGTTAGAACAGATAAGGGAAATCCAAAATAAAATAAAATACATGAAAATAAAACAAATATTCTTCCTTTAAAATTCTTTTCTGGTCCTTCTGCTGAGAACCCTCTTTTAAAGTACTTAAAATCAATAATAAACGTATATACACCTAAATGGGTTGGCATCTGAAATTTGTCCCAATAAGGTATACCCGTGCACTGGGTATCCACTGGACCGTTAAGGGTTACTTTATACTTTTAAAACATTTTTACCTTATTCTTTGGCACATTCCCTTGACGTTTGCCTTGTTGTGGTGGAACACAGCTACCTCTGACCTGGCGAGCTTTCCTCCGCGCCTCTCTACTCCAGGCCAGTATATTCTCCGTGCCCTTTCAAAAAGAAAGCAGTCCACGAGAACCTCATATATATTCACCGTGCCCCTTTAAAAAGGCGGTCCACGGGAACCTTATATATATTCACCGTGCCCCTTCAAAAAGGCGGTCCACGGGAACCTTATAAGCATGCCTCTCCCTCGGTCCACGCTCCCGCATATTGGAGCTCCGAGGAAATCGCTCAAACTCTCATCTCTCAGGGGTACCGTTCCCCAAATCAATAATCAATAATAATATTAATATATATATATATATGTATATATATATATATATATAATTTCACATAAAACATTTAATTTAAAATATATAATCATACACACATAGGTCTTATACATCTTTTTAAAACATCCCACTCTCGGTGTGGATATATTACAAATAAATTGTGTGTGTATGGATTTCCCATATCCCAAACCGTTTTGAACATATTTATGTTTTAAAATCATTTTCTAAATCCCTCTTTCCCAGTGGCTAAACAGAGAATTCTAGGCCACTCACAGTATTGGGAGATTCGTATACTCCCAAGCGCTCCATGTAGCTTTAACCTCCGGTGCATCGCCGCATTCGATTATCCGGAGCCCTAATACATGCAAATATACGTTAGCATCCATAATTACATTTATGAATGCACCTATGAGGCTCTAACATGATCTACGACTGGGCTTGAATGTGATTCGGGGCTAGGAAAAGTATCCAAGAGGTTCCGGGGTAAAAATTGGACATTTGGTGAAAAATTACGAAAATACCCCTGGGGTCCATGGGCCACTCGGGCTGGGCCCGACACTTAGAAAAGTGTTCGGTAATTTGATTATTTAAGACATTCAACCAACAATTAAATCATAAATCAAAACCTATTTAAGGTCTCCAAGGTCCACGAACTAAATTGGACAAGTCCGGAAGTTAATTGAAGCTAATTGGGGTTTAGGGCTGCAAAATTACCAAAATGCCCCTAAGCTATAGTACCCCATCTTGCTGGTGGCTCACTCCCGGGCGGGAGTGAGCCAAAATGGGATGAAATCCCATAATTTCATCAGCTCCCGCGCGGGACATATTGTGTCCGGCGCGGGAGTCACCTCCAGCGCATGGCCATCGCCGGCCATGCACCAAATTGAGCTCAGTTTGAGTTCGATTCACAACCAATCCACACCAAAATTGAAACACAGCAAGATAAACATATGATCTATGAATTCACAGCTTCAAGAACGGAATCAATCCATAAAACATGCTCGAATTTTGGATCAAAACATCAAGAGTTGACTTTACTCGGGCAAAACAGAAATCTCAACTTCAATCATCAAATTCTCTTAGCACAGACCATGAAATCAAGCGTGTAAACTATCAAATTAAAGCTTGATGAGTCTAGAACAACATACCAAATTCTCAGCCAAAACGCACGGTTGAATCAAAAGATATGGGCTGATGAACAAACTGTCGCCAAATTTCCAGATTTCAAGATTTGATGATTTCCTTAGAAATCTTGATGTTTTGATCTTCAAGAAGGCAAAAGAAGTTGATATTGATGATTGATGAAGTGTTTGAAGAGGGATTGAAGGCTTGGTTCAGAGAGAATTGAAGAGAGAGATCGGAGAAGTGAAGAAATTGAAGAGAAATGAAGAATGGGGGTCTCGGCAGCCGAAACCCCTTATGTAATTGACGGGTCCGGCGCCGGACCCGACCAGGTCCGGCGCCGGAGTCAACTTTTGCTGAGTTGACTCTGGTCAACTCGGCCCAAATGCCTTCGAACTCGATTCCAAGTGGGGCCCACATCTCGAAACTTTAATTTTAGGGTTTTTAAGCTTGAAATTGAGCTAAACGAAGTATCAAACATCCAAGGGAAGTCAAATTTGGTATTTTAATAAGACAACAATACTTAATTATACCACTTGACACGTGCGGACTAGGTCCGAGCGTGTCAATTAGGGCGCTTGTTAATAACACAAGATTAACAAAATTCTAATGATTGAAGAAATGAGTGATGATCTCACAAACTTGGTATCATAAATGTCACCATAAAACCATGAGGATAATTATATAATCACGTAGTTAAATTAAAGAGAAAATATTTGATCACGATTGCCTGTAAAAGAGAGGTTTTACACCCTCCAATAATAACATACCACCTTAAATTTTTTAAAGTTTTCACAAAATTTTATAATAGATCTTGTTGCACATAATTATTTCCCAAATTTACTCAAAGTTTAGCCCCAACTTACAAAAAAAAAAGCATTTGTAAGGTGAGTCCCAAAATTTAGAGTATTATTGGGGTAGGGTTTTAATAGTTGTAGAAAAATTTTCGAGTTTATAAAAAAAAGTTAAAAAACTTTTTATTTAAATAATTGTGTGTGCTGTAGTGTACTATAAGGTTTTATAAAAATTTAAAAAATTTTGATAGTACGTTATTATTGGAGGATGTAAATTCCCTCTTTTACAAGCAGTCCTATCAAATTTATACTCTAAATTAAAATTTACCCTAAAATCTGGTACATTAGACGAGAAAGGGGAAAATAACCAATGCGATTCGAAACCCTTACTGATTGGACGAAAGTTGCCAACACTTGACCACTAGGCTAGGAGTCTACATTCAAATTTATCCTAAAATTTAAATTTTTTATTTGAGATCAAATCTTATATATATATATATATATATATAAAAGAAAATGACTATACTCTCAATGATCGACACATGACGTATTTATTTTTTTATCATATGTCTATCATTTGATATTTTAAAAAATTTTAAAATAAAAATAATTTATTTAAGATTTTTTATAAATAGATTTTGTTAAAGGTAAAAGATCAAATATTATCCATTAAGTTAAAATTTAGAAAAAAAATTTAAAAATTTATCTTCTTAATTAAATTATTTAATCTATTTAAATTAAATTAAATTTAAATTGATATTATCCCTCTATTTGAAGAAGAGATAATTTAAAATATCTAATTAAATTGAAATTAGTATATTAAAATGTGATTTATCTTTAATTTTAATTTTTATTATTCAAAATTATTTATCTCATCCAAAAATTATTTTATTATTCAAAACAAAAAGATTCTCTATTTGGTTTTATTGATAACTAACAATAAGTATTTAAATTATTTATTTAATTGCTCACTATCAATCGGATAAAAAATGAAGGAAGCTTATAACAAAAAAAAAAAGAAGAGAGAAACTAATATAACATCTTGCAAAATACTGAAACCTAATATAATAATATATAATACGATAATGATAAAACAATTAAAACATAATTTAAATAGAGATATTACCACTTTGAATAAAAATTATTTTATCCTTAGATCTAAAAATCTAGAATTCTTTTTAAATTAATTTACTCTAACCATATATAAGAGTGACCAGGAGTTTTGTCAGGCCGATGAGAATGCTGAGAGATATGAGCAGAAGGAAGAAGAAACTCAGATGAGTTTTGTTTTTGAAGGAAGATTTCACATTCAACCATTTTATCCAAGAGTTCCTTAAAGGAAATAGCAAATTCACGAGCACGGATACCAACAGCAATTTCTTTAAACTCGGAGCCAAGACCATTCAGTGCATAAATCACCAAATCATCTTCTTCGACTGGCGAATTTATTAAAGCCAATTCATTTGCAATGTGCCGTAGAGATTGAAAGGAGCCTTGTACTTTTTGATTTGTTCGCGGTTGAGCCAATTTATCTTTTAAGTGCATCATCCGCGACCGAGCCAATTTATCTTTTAAGTGCATCATCCGCGACCGAGAGCAGCAGCTGAGGTTGTGCAAGAGGCAAAGAATGGTACCACAGATTCAGTGGCAGAGGCAATAGTGCCATGAAGAAGCAATTGATTTGTTGGACCAAGTGATCATAGGCAGGATTGGGAATGAAGATAGTCGGATGTGAACCTTCTGCAGGAATGGTTGAAGGTGGACATGGCTTTGAACCATCAAGATAGCCACTGAGTTTGGCCTATTAATATAATATAATATGTGTTCTAGAAGATGCCAAATTAACATATAGTCTGGCTCTTCTAAATGGTAATTTTGATTTTTTTTAAAATGTATTTTATCGAATTAAATGATTTTAGAATTAATACCTTTAGATAAATATTCAAAGGGATAAATAACAAAAAGATTATGATAATATCTTAAAAGACTTTTGTTTTTCTTAAAAAGATTTTAATGCAATTTTTTTCTCTCAATATATGTCAAGTTTTATTTTTATATATCATTCAATTTTTGTATAAGGACTATAAAATTTGATGGTAATTATTTTGTCACTTCTTTTGTTGATTTGTTTGAAATTTTACAGTTAAATTATAACGATCCCAACGTGGAGTGAGGGCTAGTATACTTTTAAATTAGTTGTAAAATTTGGCTTCAAAGAGTTTCAAATGACAATTTTGATTTTTTAATATTTTATTGAATTAAATAATTCTAAAAAATATTTTTAGACAAATACGCAAACGGATAACAAACAAAAAGATTATGATAATATCTTTAATACTTTTATTTTTTCTAAAAGGATTTTAATGGTAATTTATTTTTTTTATCTCAATGTCATGCTTTATTCTTACATTATCTAATTTTTACATAGGAATTATAAAATCTGAAAGGTAATTATTCGTCATTTCTTTTATTGATTTATTTGAAAGTTTGTACTTAAATTATAACGATCCCAATGCAGAGCCAAGGCTTAAACCTAGTTACTTTTAAAGTAGTTGAAAATTTTTTTTAATATTTATCAGAATTAAATAATTATAACTTTTTTGTAATTAATGCATTATTATTATTATTATAACTATTTATTGGAGATAACATCCTATCCAGAGAATAATCAACATAAATCTAACATTAATTCATTATTGAAATTACATTTCTATTACATAAAAATCAAAACCAATTTTATTTTATAAAATACATATTTCTCTAATAATTTTATATATAAATAATATAAAATTATCAATTTATTTACCCGTGCATAGCACGAACTTAAAACTGGTTATTAATTATTACAAATATACTACCGATGAAATATACTTTTCAATACAATTATTCCAGGTAAGGCAAATCTGCCCCTCTAGATTTGTGCCTTGATAGCATTCTCCATTTTCTTTGCCATGTATTGGAGAGAATTATCAATGAATGAAACAAAATCTTCAATTCTCCACCCTTCAAACGGATCAGAAACAAACGACCACTCAATCTTGCACCCTGAAGGTTTACCACCTTCGCCTTCCAGTGTTGGTAAGACTTTGACAGTGGCCACGTAGTTCTTGAACCCAAGATTATTGTTGTTCTCTGAAATCTCGTAGCTTAGGCAGCGATTGGTGGGATCAATGGTCAAAAGCTTCTCGTCAGCCCAACCAATATCGGCTTCGCAGTGACGGACCAAGCCAGGCTGCCCTGGACTTCCCTCCAATCGGTAACATGTATGTAAGTTAGGAAAGAACTTGTCTATGTTGCAGAAATCTTCCAAAAATGGCCATATCTGCTCTGCTGTTGAGTCCTTTAGCTCTGCCGTGGTCGTTCCTTCCCATCTGCGCTCTGTTTCTTCGGCCATTATTTTATGAGAGAAATGGTGAGAGACGAACAGGAGAAAGAGAGAAATCAGAAATGTGAAGTGATTGATTGGAGGCAACCGGCGAGTGATAAAATTAAAGAGATTTTAAGAAAACTGAAAGTTGAGGGAGAAATAGCTTACTGTGGGCTTGTATTACATAGCTTATATAGAAGTTTAGTGATAAGGTTTTACAAAAATTACAGCTAAAATTAAATATTACCTAACTTTTTGATTAGCCTTCATCTTTGAAAGTTTTGTTTCCTAAACTCTAGTATTTTATAAAACTAGTTTTATATCCATGCAATACACGTTAATTTAATTAATTAGGTATGTCAATATTTGGCAAGTTTAAGGAAAAGTTGTATATTTGTATTCATCTGGTCTCAATATATACGTGTAGTCATTGAATTATATAAAAGAATTGGGAGTAATTGAAGAGAGAAATTACAAGGATTAATTATATACAACCGTAACAAATGTAAGGAGTTATTTTCTGACTTTTTCATTGTCTAAGTTAATGGCCGTGATTCTTTTTCTAACACTCCCCTGATCAAGTTGGTGAGTGAATATTATGAACTGCCAACTTGCCAAGAAGATAGTGGAATTGTTCTTTTCCCAAGGGTAATTTGGTAAAGAGGTCTGCTGGTTGATTGGTGTGATTAGTGGATATGTGATCTATCTGGATGTTTTCCTGTTGTAACTTATCATGAATGAAGTGGCAATCAACCTCTACGTGTTTACTTCTTTCATGGAAAACCGGATTTGCAACAATATGGAGGGTAGCTGTTAAAGTTCAACGTTTCTCTCTCCAACTCTAGAAATTTTTTCATAATTGCAAGATGGAGACAAACCGACATAATTATGCAAGCTGCCAAATTAAAGACTTGTCTAGAAATTGGGTTGTCGACATAATTAAATGCAAGCTGCCAAATTAAAGAATTGTCTAGAAAACTTCAAGATCGGTTTGCACACCTATAAATATATGTGCTCGGGTGATGATGATGAGTGTAAGAGAGAAAAAGAGAGCTAGCCGAGCAAGAGAGAATTAAAGCTAAGAGTGTGTGTGTGTCTGGTTAGTTGGTTAGTTAGTGAGTTGGTCACTTGTAAGAAAGCTAAGAGTTTGGCTAGTTGTAATTTGGTTTTTTGTATCAATAAAAGAGGTATTTTTCTCTTGCTAACTCCAACAAATTGGAATCAGAGCTTGGCGGTCAGGGACTGTCGCTCGAGGAGACTCTGTCAGATTACAGTCTGGGACTGTGAAAATCTTTGGTCTGGGACCAAGTTCGAGTGAAGTGCAGGGCACTCGTCACCATGGCAGATGTTTCTAGTAATGTTAGCACTATTGAGAAGCTTAATGCTAACAATTACAACATATGGAGCACACGCATCCAATTTTACTTGCTCGGACAAGATTTGTGGGAGATTGTTGGAGGCCAAAACACAATGCCACCAACCGAAGCGGAAGAATTAAGAAAATGGAAAATTAAAGTCGGAAAGGTTATGTACGTGCTGTCCATCACTATTGAGGATGGCTTGCTTCAATGTATTAAAGATGCAAAGACGCCAAAGGAGGCATGGGATACACTAGCAACTCTGCTTGTTAAAAAGAATGATGCAAAGCTCCAACAATTGGAGAACGAGCTCCTGTCGGTCTCACAACAAAACATGTTGGTGAGTGATTATTTTTCAAAAGTTAAATCTCTTTGCGATGAATTTCAAAATTAGACCTAGATAATGCCATCTCCCAAACACGTATGAGAAGAATCATTATCCATGGTTTGAGACCTGAGTACCATGGAATTATTACTGCCACCCGTGGTTGGGAGAGAGAGCCAACTTTAACTGAGCTAGAAAGTATCCTTCTTAATCAAGAGACTTTAGATAAACAAATGTCTAAAGTCTCTATAAAAGATGATGAGAAGGCGTTATTCACCGGCAAAAGAAACTTCAATAGAAAAGGGAAGGCTGCTATGACGCAAAGGTCAGAGGACAATAAATTTTGAAAGAGGAAAGGAGTATGGCAAAAGAGACAAGGAGGAGAAAGCTCTCAGTAAGGGGGAGCTCAATATGGAAGAAACACCAACACCAACACCAACGAAAGAAGAGATCGTCGTCAAAATAACCAGTGCTATAATTGCGGCAAGGTTGGTCACTTTGCTCGGGACTGTTGGTTCAAACAAGTGCAAGGCAATACTGTAACCTCAGTCAGAGATGAGGAAGAAGAATGGAATTTCGAGGCTTCGTTTGCTGCCGAGGAGGACGAAGAAGTTGTAGCCTTATGCACCATTGAGTTAGAAGAGGACGCTGCTCTTATGTCAGTGGATAAATCGATCAACTATAACAATGATTGGATAGTTGATTCTGGATGCTCCAATCATATGACCGGCGACAAGAAAAAATTGACTAATCTTTCCACATACAATGGAAAGAGGAAAGTAGTAACAGCAAACAACTCAAAGTTACCGATTACTCATATCGGTCAGATAACAATCGTGCCGAAGCACAGTCCACATCAAATTCAATTGGAGAATGCTTTCCACGTACAAGGTATGAAGAAAAATCTATTAAAGAGAAGTTGCAAGAAAGGTTGGTAGAACAAACTGTAAGTTCACCAAGAAAAGAGGAGATTGAAGAAATAATTGACCAATCTCCACCAAGAATAGTTGAAGAGGAAAGTCCAGTTCAAGAAGAGGAAGCTGAAGAAAGAAGTTCTAAACCAGTCTTACGAAGGTCATCAAGACAACGAAAACCAAATCCTAAATATGCTAATGCTGCTTTGGTTGAAGAAACGAAGCAGCTAGAAACGGCATCATACGAAGAGGCATCTGGAAACTTAGAATGGATAAAGGCGATGGAAGAAGAAATTCAAGCCTTGAAGCAAAATGAGACTTGGGAGTTAGTGCCAAAGCCAAAGAGTATTGATAAACCCATATCATGCAAATGGGTGTATAAAGTGAAAACTCGGCCTGATGGAGCAATAGAAAGATACAAGGCACGCTTGGTGGCTCGTGGATTTTCTCAGCAATATGGATTAGATTATGATGAGACATTTAGCCCAGTTGCGAAGATTACAACAGTTCGAGTATTACTTGCGCTTGCAGCCAGTAAATCTTGGAAGCTTTGGCAAATGGATGTAAAGAATGCATTCTTGCATGGAGAGCTAGATCGGGAGATTTACATGGAGCAACCCAAAGGGTTCGAAAGTAAGACTCATCCTGATTATGTCTGCAAGTTAAAGAAGGCGCTTTATGGATTAAAGCAAGCACCAAGAGCTTGGTATGGGAAGATTGCTGAATTCCTAATGCAAAGTGGATATTCAGTTGCAGATACAGACTTAAATTTGTTCGTGAAAGCTAAAAATGGTAAGTTGGCAACTGTCTTGGTGTACGTGGATGATTTGATTATCACTGGAGATGATGAAGAAGAAGTTAGACAAATTAAGAGTAATCTCCGAGTTCGTTTCCAAATGAAAGAGCTTGGAGAACTTAATCACTTTCTTGGACTAGAAGTGCTACGTACAAATGAGGGAATATTCTTGTGCCAGCATAAATATGCAAGAGACCTTCTACATAAGTTCGGGATGGCCGACTGCAAGCCAGTGACTACACCAGTCGAAGTTAATGCAAGATTATGCAGTGAAAAAGGCAAGGAGTTGGAAGATCCAACAATCTATAGGTAATTAGTGGGTAGTCTAATCTACCTGACATTAACAAGACCCGATGTTGCATTTGCAGTTGGAGTGGCTAGTCGATTCATGGAAAAACCGAGGAAACCACACTTTGAGGCGGTCAAGCGAATTTTGAGGTATGTGAAAGGAACTGTTGACTTTGGATTATTTTACAGGAAAGGAATTCCTTGCCAAGTTATCGGATACTGTGATGCTGATTATGGTGGAGACCATGATACAAGAAGATCAACCACAGGGTACATGTTCAATCTCGGGTCTACCATAATTTCTTGATGTAGCAAAAGACAGCCTACAGTTTCATTGTCAACAACGGAAGCAGAATATAGAGCAATGGCTATGGCAGCACAAGAAAGTACGTGGCTTGTACAATTATTAAAAGACTTGCATCAACAATTTGAATCTCCAGTACAAATTTATTGTGACAATCAATCAGCTATATGTTGGCGGAAAATCCAGTGTTCCATGCAAGAACCAAGCACGTGGAGATACATTATCACTTTGTCCGGGAAAAAGTGATTCAAGGAGAAGTCAAGGTCGAGCATATCAAGACTGAAGACCAAGTAGTCGATCTATTTACCAAAGGACTTAATGGTCCAAAATTTGAAGAGTTTAGAAGGTTACTCGGGATAACTAAAAGGCCTACAATTGGAGAGAGTAGTCGTTGAGGGGGAGTGTTAAAGTTCAACGTTTCTCTCTCCAACTCTAGAAATTTCTTCATAATTGCAAGATGGAGACAAACCGACATAATTATGCAAGCTGCCAAATTAAAGACTTGTCTAGAAATTGGATTGCCGACATAATTAAATGCAAGCTGCCAAATTAAAGAATTGTCTAGAAAACTTCAAGATCGGTTTGCACACCTATAAATATATGTGCTCGGGTGATGATGATGAGTGTAAGAGAGAAAAAGAGAGCTAGCCGAGCAAGAGAGAATTAAAGCTAAGAGTGTGTGTGTGTGGTTAGTTGGTTAGTTAGTGAGTTGGTCACTTGTAAGAAAGCCAAGAGTTTGGCTAGTTGTAATTTGGTTTTTTGTATCAATAAAAGAGGTATTTTTCTCTTGCTAACTCCAACGGCAGCTTTGTCATCACAATAGAGAGAGGTTGGAGTACATTGGGTGATTCCAAAGTCATCGAGAAGATATCGAAGCCATACAATCTCTCAACATGTAATGCCATTGCTCGGTATTCTTCAAAAAGTAAAATGGACACAAAACAAAAACAAATGAATCAAGAAGAGAAGATATGTACATATGAACAAAAGTTTTACACAAAAAATTCCCTGTAATGAACAGGGACAGAGTCATGATTCAAAGTGAGGGGGCCAAGTCTAGTACACATATTAGACTAATTTTATGTAAAATTTATAATAGGAAAAATATATGTATTGAATACATAGAAAGGGTTTCTATAACATTTTACATACATGATTTAAAAGTTAAATAAAAGTTTTAAAAAAATTTATTACAAAATAAGAAAATTTTTAAAAAAATTAAGTGGACACTGATTAATTTATAACAAATTAAACAAAATATAATGAGTTAAAATGAATTTACATTTATTAAAGGGGGCCAAATATAATATTATGTGAAATTTGTAAAAACTTATAGGGATTAAACAACAATTTTATCAAAATTAGGGGGCCAAATAGAATATTTTAGAAAATTTATATAAACTTATAGGGGGTTAAACTACAATTTTACTAAAGCCAAAGGGGGCCATGGCCCCTCTGAGCACCCCCCGGCTCCGTCCTTGGTAAAGAAGCAATTGCTGACTCACTATATGTATCTTTGACTTAATACCCAAATTAGTCTTTAAATTATACAAAAAATGACAGATTAATCCCTCAATTTTTATTTGAGATAGATTGATCATTGAACTTTTATTTTGGGACAAATTGGTCCATGAATGGTAAAAAGCTTGACAAATTGAGATATATTGGTCTCTGAATTTTTGTTTTATGACAGATTGATCATTGTGTTTTTTTTAGTTTTTTTTCATTCAACATCTATCTGTCTTAAAATAAAAGTTCAAGGACCAATCTGTCTCAAATAAAAGTTTAAGAACCAACCTGTCTTTTTTGGTATAATTCAGAGACTAGGTGCTGTTTGATAAACTGAAAAAATTAAGTGTTGAAAAATAAATATTGAAAAATTAAGTATTGAATTTGATAAGTACTGAATTTGTATATAAAAATTGTTTGATAAATAAATGTTGAATATAAATACATTGTTTGAAAATCATAAATGTTGACGATTTTTAAAACTCATTAATGTCTAAAATAAATGTAATTTAGTATAAAAGGAAAGTTTTTTAATTAATTTTTTCACCATTCAATGATAAGTAGGTCTCCACCCACTTTTTAAATTCAACACTTTTTTGTTGAAAAAAATCTTTTAAGTGATGACTAGCAAAATTTATCAAATATGTTGAAAATATAAAAGTATTGAAAATTTTTATTTTCAACGATTTGAAAATTTTTAACCGTTTATCAAACAGTCCCTTAGGTATTAATCTTTTAGACAAGGAAAATGGAAATCAAACGTACGGTTCATCTTTTATTTTTGACTAACGGAGCACACTATCAAACAAATAGTATAAGGGCCAAAAGTTGTATTTTGAAACAAAAAAGGTCAAAGTATCTTTATAGGGTAATTTGAGGTGGGGTTTTAGATTTTACCTTCTAGGTTCCAACAAAAGCATCAAAGTTGTGCTTGAAGGAGCACAAGTCTTTTGACTCATTTTTCAATTGCAAACTAATTTTCAATCCATCAACAGTAACTGATCTAAATAGAGAAGATGAAATCGTATAATATAATTTTAAAGTTTATAAGATGAAATCTAACAAGGTCTAATCTAATTATATAATCACGTAGTTAAATTAAAACTTATCACAAAAAATGTTAGTATAAATTTTTAAATTTATCCTAAAATTTAGTACATTAGACGAGGAAGGAGGAAATGGCCAACGAATTCAAACCCTTGTTGGTTTGATGAATGTGGCCAACACTTAGCCATTAGGCAAGGAGTCCACATTCAAATTTGTCCTAAAATTTTAAAACTTTTTATTTGGATCAAACTTTTTAAATTAGTAACTAAAATTGATGCTGTAATAACCTTATATATCTTAATTAACTTCATTTTTTTCTTTCTATTTTTTGGATGTTGCTTTAAGCATATTTTTTTTGGTTGGTGCTTTTTGCATCAAAATGACTGTAGTCATCATGATCACATTAGTTTAGTCATTTTCATCAATCAACGTTGCTTTGCCCGACGCCCACCGCAACAAGGTACAAGAAAACGCCCTCGTTATAATTAGTCGAATCACGAAAAAAAAATTCTATTTTTCAAGAGAATTGTTGATTTTATTGAATTCCCACTAATCTTTATAATCATGAATGAATAACAATTATATATATGTTCACGCATTTAGTTTTGGAACAATCAGAGAAGTTTCCAATTACCAGAATCATATCGCAATTTTGGTTTGACCAACTCTCCAAAGGAACTTCTATCCCATACGTCTCTTGCTTTGGCTTATATTCCATCATAACATCTATTTTATTTATTTATTTGTTTGTTTGTTTGTTTATTTCTCTTAAACCATCAATTTCAGATCAAAACGAGTTACTGATGGCTGCACTTTTTTTATTTTTGTTCGTTCTTCGACTTCTTTAACAATTGAATGCTCTGACTGTTATCATCATTGATACGATGCCCGCCCCAACCTTCCTTTTTTTTTTTTTTTTTCCTTTTTTGGTCTATTCACCCAAATTGAATTTTGACAAATATTCCGAGGAGCACACATCACATACAGCTTTCCTGTTGAATTCCACCAGACTCAAAATTAAGCTCTACTTTTCCGTAACAGCCATAAATTTCAATGGTTAGAGTTTGAGATTTATATCAAGGTCTTGACCACTCAAAAGTCAGAAATTATAAGGAGGATGAAAAGTTAGAACTTTATATAAATAAATAGAGTAAAATTCATCTTTATAAAAAGGAAGATTGAGTAAACGGTATTTGGCCTAACACTTCTGTTAACTTTCTATGTCATCGGGGTTTTTTTTTTTTTTTTTTTATTCCCGATTGAATCTCATGTATATGGATTGATCGTTCGTCCAACTTTCCTAGAGCTTTTGACTATCCATCTAAATATTCAAATGAAAAGAACAACAATATACTAATATAATATAATAATACATGTTCTAGAAGATGCCAAATTAACATATAGTATGTAAATGCTACTATCAATAAATATCTTACCTATTTTTAAGTAGTTACTATTAAATATGACTTCATAGAGCTCTAAAGTACAATTTTGATATCTTACATCTTACATCTTATCTTACATCTTACATCTTACATCTTACATACTTTTAAAGTTATCCCTAAAGCTCTTCATAGGGAGCTCCACATGATTTTTTAAAATTTCTTAATTATTTTTTAAAAATATTTTTTATCTCTTCAATTTATTTACATTGATGTGGTAATAAATGTCTATGCCTTTTTAGTTTTCCTAATTATTATTAAGATACATGAATTAGTATATAAGATGAAAAGTTTGTGGTTTGTAACTAAAAAAAAATAAGATTAATAAAGTTAATTAAATTTAACTTTCATTATTTTTCTTTTTCCAAAAATTCCTCTTCCCATAATTGTTTTATAAAAATTTCTCTTCCTCAAACTTTAACGCTTGAACTTGGGTAAAAAAATATGAAAATGTTAAATTAGGAACGAATTAAATAATATCGAGTGAGTTGAATAAAATTGTTTTGAAAATAAGAGTAGAAAGCTTTTAGGTTGTTTTGAAAATAAATGGTTTCATATATTCTACTTTAAACTATATTGTTTTAATTGCTATTTTAATGTGTGCATTCCCATATTTATATATTCATATCATATAACACTTAATATTATCAACATCAAAGTTACTTCCATATCACATGTAAACAAATTTACCAAATATTACTAATTTCACCTGTAGCGTTAGCACGGGACAGTCTATCTAGTATTTTTAATATTTATCTGAATTAAATAATTGTTAATTTTTTGTAATTAATGCATTATTATTATAGCTATTTATTTAAGATAATATCCCATCCAAAGGATAATCCACTAATTAAATTATTATGCATTATTTTAGTAATATTGAAACTAACTTAGATGATTAATTAATTACAAAAACTTCAAATATCACTAAAATAACAAATTATATTATAATGATCTTAAAGCGGAATGAGGGTTTAAATCTAGTAAGAAAAAAAAAACTTATGTATATTATATGTGCTTTTAACTATATGAGCTCATTATATAAAAATCTAAATTCCACTTCTGATGATAATTGATTATAGTCCAAATTAAATACTTATCAAATAGTTGGTAATTAATTGCTAAAAACTTAGTGAATTCTATCGATATATATAATATATACCACATTAGGAAAGTTGACAAAAACAATAACTTTTTTTTTAGGAATAAAAAACAAAGTCTTGTGAATGAAGAAATTAGTTTTTGGAGACTTTTTCTCATTTGGAGTTCACTACTGTTCGAATAGAGAAAAAACAAGTCATTGTTTTTGTCAACTTTCCTAATGTGGTATATACTATATATACAAAAACAAAGTCTTGTGAATGAAGAAATTAGTTTTTGAAGAATTTTTCTAATTTAGAATTTGATACTACTTGAATAAGATTAATCATAGACCGTTAAAAGATACGAACATCTATAATTATATAAAAAAAGAGATTAGTTGGAATCCATGATTATCATATACTATTAAATTTTTTATATAAAAAACATAAACAATTGGGGCAAAAGGGTAACTTTCTTTTTTTGGTACGAATGGTTGGGGGGGGGGGGGGTTGGGGGGATTCTACACCCAGGGGGAGAGGGATGGCAGGGGTCAAACCCTTCTGGTTACATCCTTTAACCTCTTTGGCCTCTAGGCCACGAGGTGGAGGTCGGCAAAAGGGTATTCTACCTCGTAAATGCCAACGATAAGCCAACTGTCAACCTTCACTCAAATGTGGATGCATCCATCGATTTGACCCATTTCCTCAATGTCGTCGAAAGAACATGCTTTACTATCTTTTTCTTGTTTTGCTGTATTTGGGCTATTGGCTAGCACTCCAAATCATCTCCAGGGAAAGCAAAATTTTCTTCGTACGGTTTTTCAATTTTCAAGCAACTTGACCTGTCTTTGTTATTTTGCTTCCCTAGCACGCATGAATTTATTTGTTTGTGTTTCTACATTTGCTATGACGTGTGAAGAAGATGATGATCTTTGTAAATTGTAATACTAACCACTATTCCAAGCCCCTCAAAGCAAAAGCCGATCTTCCCAAACTTGAAATCAACCACCCTTCTTATAGAGTTGTCAAAAGTTGATCCGAATCTGATAATCCGACTCGATCGACCCGAACTCGAAACTAATCCGACCTAGTTTGACTAAGAAACCCGACCGACCCAAAACCCGACCGACCCGAAACCCGATTGACCCAAGAATCTAACCCGAAAAATCTGAGAATCTAACCCGAAAGAACCCGACAAACTAATGAAATACTCCCTCTGTCCCTATTTATCTGCTTCCTGCTAGAAGTTTTATTTGTTTCTAGAAACTTTATTTATTCCTTTTTATCTGTCTATATCCCAGCATTAATTATTAATTTTTTAAAATTACCCTTTTAAACTACTTTTTTTCTCTCTTAAATTAATATTTTTCCTAAATAGGAGAGAGAATTAAAGAAGAAGAGAGATAAGGATAAAATAAGAAAGTCAATGTAAATATGTATGAAATTTTGTACCATAACTATTTTTTTTGCCCTGTATGAAATGATTAATTGTAATAGACAAATAGGGACAGATGGAGTATTTTTATATACCTCATAAACTTCAAATTTAATAAATAAATTTGATAAAGAAAATAAAAATAAATATTTGATAAAATTTTGATCAAAGTGAACTTAAAAAAATATTTTTTCATAATTATGGTTTTTAAATTTTATTATTATGAATTTATGATTGAATTATATGAATTTATAGAATATTATTACTTAAATTTAATAATATTAATTATGAACATTATTAAGGAAAATTTGAGAATTTACAAAATGCCATGTTGATTTCATCATTACTGATCAAATCAATAAATAAATTTTTTCATGTGAATGAGAATTTTCCATTCTAACTAAGAAAATTTATAAATTATAGTAGTATTAATAAATTACTAATATTCATATCAAATTAGTGAATTATCTATCCAACAAAAAGTATCTAAACATTAAAAATTTGAAATTAAAATTTCAATATGTTGTCATATATTTTCTCCTTATAATTTAGTTCTCGCAAAAACAAATAATTTAATGAGAATGCCGAATGTAGTGTGTGTGCAAGTTGTTCTATTATGCAGAAGTAGGTGATGTTAATCACTAATCACTATAAAGTATAGTCTATATACAAGTCTTAGAAATGAAAGAACAAAACAAAGTCATTAGCACTAAGATAATAAGATACTAAGATTAGTGGTTCATGGTGGCCATAGTTGTATGAATCATGAATTTATTATATATCAATTAGAATTTAGAAATGAATTAGTAAATAATAAAAATTTAAATATTTATTTTATTTAAAACTATAGATAATTTATAGGAAAATTTTAAAAAAGTTATAAATATTACTAATGTAATTAATGCATTTATAACATTACAAATTTAATTAATTTAATTACAATTTATAACAAATCTAATAAATAATATTTTTGATAAAATCTCTCTTAAGTATTAATTTGTAAAATCAAAACTTTAATTCAATTTAAAATAATCGACAACCCAAATGACTCGAGAGTTAAATAAAAAAAAATCGAATCCAAATTATATAAAACCCAAAAAACCTGTAATCTGAAAGATCCGATGGTCAAACCCGAAAAACCCGAACCCGAAACCTGAATGACCCGAAACCCGACAAACCCGATGACAAAACTCGAAAAACTCGAGACTTGAATGACCCGAAACTCGAATGACCCAAGATCCGAATGACCCGAAACCCGAATGACCCGAACCCGAATGACCCGAAACCCGAAATGACCCGAAAATCTCTTTTGACCCAAACTGACCCGACCTGATTGACCCGAACCTGAAACCTACCCGATCAACCCGATTTGACACCTTCACTTCTCACCAAAAAAAAAGAAGAAGAAGGAAATCAACAACCTTTACCTTTCATCTTTTGAAAGTTTCTTCTATTAATTGATCTCGTAGTCCTATGGAAACTAATAAAAATCAAAGGCTTTTTCTGAACCATATATTCCAACGAGATATTTCGAGGGTCCATCATTGCTTATAGCTAAATAGAGTAACATGTATTTATATGTGATTATGGCGTAATTTTTTTTTTTGAATAAAATCCCAGGTATCCAATAATTAAATTAGATCTTAACCAATATGAAATCAAGTCGTGTCGGATTCAAATGAAAGAAAGTTCTCTTAAATTTTGGTTCACAAGATTTTTTAATAAATACAATTGATTTTTTTAAAAATTATAGTGGAAAGAATTATGACTCGAATTAATCTCTAGACTGATCATTAACTTGAATCCGGGTAACATTGTTAGTTCTCTTTCTCTTGAGAAATGATTATATGGACTCGGTTTCATAATTTTCACGGAATCAATTGATTCAAATAAAGTTGAGGTATAAAGTTTAGCTATTAGTTTAAAAAAATAGTTCCAAATAAAAATTTTTAAAATTCTCAGAATAAATTTTATAATTAATGATATTCATTGGGGTAGAATTTATTTTAAATATATAGTCATAATTATGTCACATCTTAATTTTATTGTAACTTTCTAGAACCGAGTCCATAAAAGATAATTACACTCCTTTCTCTAAGCAGAAATTACAAAGTTAATTCATTTATTCTAAATAACAACAATGTTGTATTATGTTTGAAGTATGATTAATGAGAAAATAATATATAAAATTAGAGTAAGAATTCTACAAAAATGGAAACTGGTAGCACGATTGAAAGATAACCTCTATTATAATATTGTTTTTTTGGTTAATCTATTACTCCCTCTGTCCCTTATTATCTGTTCATGTTAACCGCTTCACACAAGGCAAGAAAATTAGTTATGGCTCAAAATCTTATATATTTTTACCTTTACTTTTCAATTTTATCCCCCCTCTCTCTTACCATCTTGGCCTATGGAAGGAAAGTAGAAAACTCAATGCATTTAAGAAAGACAGAGAAGTTTGGAGAGAGAGAGAGAGTGAAAGGGTAAATTTGGAAAACTATCAATTAATACTAAGACATGGACAGATAAAAAAGGATAAAAAAATCCCAAAATAAGACAGATAATAAGGGACTGAGGGAGTATAATATTGTTTGACATTTAGACTAATGACAATAAATGAACCAATGGTTTGGACAATGTTGAGGAGGAGTGTAATTTTGAACTTTGAACGGAACGAAGTCATAATTCCCCTTTTTCCTTTCTGGAAAATCGGCCAACAACCATTGGATCACCATTATATTAATACGATATATATCCTTCTATGCAATTACCCTTATATCTACCTGCTCCATAAATTAAGATTTTTTGAAGTATTAAAGTCAACAACGGTTAATTCAATCGATTAGTTCCATCCGACAAGACGAGTGAAAAAATTGTCCATCTACTCATCAAGATTGGAGTAACTCAAGGATACATTTGGTGCATAGATTAGAATGGATAGGATAAAAAGAAAAATTATGTGTATATATATATATATATATTATAATATATTTTTATATTCCCTTCATTTCACTTTAATTATCTATTTGATAAGTGACGTAAAGTTTTAGAAAAAATGGTATTTTGATAGTTACTTTCTAAATTTATTCTTTAAAAATAGAGAAAGTGACGGATCCTATTGAAAATGAATGTTTAAATAAAAGGTAAGATTGTAAAATTTTTTTTCATTTTAGGAAAGTGGACATTATTTTGAAACAATCTAAATAGTAAGTTAGACATTTAATATGGAACAGAGGGAGTAGTATTTACAAGATTTACATGGTGAAAAAGATAATTGTATAACTTGTATACTTTAGCAATGCTAGCTATTGTTGTTTTGGTTGAAATAAAAATAGTATTTTATAAAAAAAAGGGGTAATTTACTTACCAATTTAATTTTATATAAATTATATATTTATTATCTTATCTAATCCAGTCTGATGCGTTAAATTAGCCCTAAATATCCTGTCATCGGATTCATCGGACACAAAAGGAAAAAAGCATAAACATTGTTGCAGGATCACACAAAATTTCTTCTAACTCCACATTTACCGTATGGTTCTTATTCTCTCAAGCCTTGTTCATACTCTCTGGTAGGCGGCAATTTCGCATTTCCATTGCAGAAATTTTTGTTGCTTTGCTTCACAAATCTTACTTGCAATTATAAAAACTAGTTTAACATTTCGATCATGGCAATGAGTTTGAAAATTTATTAAAGAAGAGAAAGGGGCCAACCAAGACAGGAGAGAGGGTCAAGTGTCATTGTGTCAACCCGTTAGTCAACACGCGCTCTTTTTCTAATACAATGTCTCTGTTCTCACCCACAACAGAAAGACAATGTCATAGTACACCTCCAACTAAATTCATCAAAGTTTTCATAACTAAACTTTCTTGCCTGTCTTCTAGTTCCTGACTTTCTCCAATCTCTTCCAAGCTCCAATTTTTCCCAAGTATTATAATTTATCATTTGTTCCTCTCAATCCAAAATCCAATTTCACTCTGGAAAAATACATTCTTTTTTCTTTGGTTTTTCTATTTCATGGTCTAGTTTCGCACCCTGGGAAGATGAGCAAATCCAAAAATTTCTTCCAAAACCTAATTAAACCTTTCAGGATCAACTCAGCCAGGGGTAAAATGAAAAACCCAGTCTTTTTTTTTTTTTTCTGAAAGACAATAAATTTTGATGCTTTTCTGAATGTTTTGATAATCTCTCTTTGGTCTGTGAACAGAGGGGCAGGATGAAGAGGACTTGGAGAAAATAGCTCAGCAAGAGCAAAAGCAATTTCCTTTTGAGACTTTAGTTGCTGCTACTAAAGATTTCCACCCTCACCACAAGCTTGGTGAAGGAGGTTTTGGACCTGTCTACAAGGTAAGATGCTACTGCTGAAACTCTTGTTTGCTTGCCCAGAAAATAGAGGGAAACTTTTTCTGAACTTGATTAATCGTTTCATCCATTTAATATTTCTTTTTTTTTTTAAGAAATTAATTGATACGGTACAATGGATTGTTGTAGCTACTGTTAAAGGAGAAATTTTGTACCTTTCCTTCTATTCAAAGTTACTATTTTTGTATATGGAAATTGAAAAACGTAAGAACAGCAAACAATGAAATGCCTTGTCCTGAAAGATCCTAAGGATTTCATTTTGACTAGTAGCTTGATTAATAGTGAACCATTTGTTTTAATTCCTCAAGCTAGTCAAAACTCAAACCATTGAGCTGTTCTCATCCTTCGGATTAATCTCATCTGAGCTGCTAAAAGAGAGGGAAAGGATACACTAATTTAATTGAAATTGAGGAAGAGGCCAGAAATTTTTGTTATTGAAGTTGGTTCATTGAACCTTCCTTACTTTTCTAGGTATCAGAACACCCATCTTAGATCATATTGCTCTAAACTAGTTATCCAGTTTGCAAGAAGCATATGTCTTTGCTAATCAAAATTTACAGTCCAGCAATTTCTTTAACTTGATGGCTGTTCCTTAACTTATAGGGGAAGTTAGATGATGGCAGAGAAATTGCAGTGAAGAAGCTATCTCATACCTCAAATCAGGGGAAAAAGGAGTTTCAGAATGAGGCTAAGTTGCTAGCACGTGTGCAGCACCGAAATGTTGTGAATCTTTTGGGTTATTGTGCACATGGCACGGAAAAGCTTTTGGTATATGAGTATGTCACTAATGAGAGTCTTGACAAGCTTCTCTTCAGTGAGTTACCATCATCTTTTTGCTGTTTTTCGCTTTTGTTTTTCTTCCTTTTGCTCATTTATGCTTAACAGCAGATTTTGCTTATCAGAATAAAGATTATATAGACTTTTCATTTATAATGTAACAAAAGAAAATATATCCACTTCACAAAATTGCAATGTTTTATCCAAAAACAGGGACAGAGAGCGGCAGAAAAGTTTGTTACTAAGTTATCCACAATGAATGCTCGTTGCAATGGTGGTCTTTATTAGAAAACTCGCCATGAAACAGTGTGTGGCTTTTTCCCTCTTCCCTTTCTCCTTTTTCCTTTTTCCTTTTTCTCCTCTAAGGCTTTGCTTGGTAGGAAAGAAGGAAAATTGAAAAGAAAGAAAATAGGAGGAGGAGAAATGTAGGAAGGTGGAAAATAAAATTAATTTTCCTCTAGTATGCTTGGTAGGAAAGATGGAAAAATTAATTTCTTTCCTCTCATTGGTTGGTAGAAGAGAAAAATGAGAAGAAAGAAAATCAATTTAATATACATTTACTATTATAGCCCTTATTTAGTATGCTAGTGAATAATAGTGTTATATTTTAGAATGCTTTTAATAATGAAGGATATATAAGTATTTTACCTTAATTAATTACACTCAACTTATTTTCTCTCCACTTTTCTTTCCAAATTTGGAGAGATTTTAAATATGAAGCATGAAAGAAAACATTCATCTTTCTAATTTTCTTTCCTCTCAAATTTCTCTCCAACCAAGCACTCAAAAATTTATTTTCTCTCCACTTTTCCCTCCTAACTTTTCCATCTCTCCACTTTTCTCTTCTACCAAGCAAAGCATAAATGTGTAGAAAATATAAGATGAGTCTTTTGCAGTAGAACCCAAAATGCATAGATATAGGTAAACATCTTTTTCACATCGTGCAAAATAAGATAATGCAGTTTGGCTAGTGTATGAGAAATCCAAATAACTATTAGAAACATCTTTAAAGCAATATGGATTGAGCATTAGAAAAAAAAAGGCAAACCTTTTTTTCTTTAAAGAGAAGACTAACCCTTGTGCTTATGGGAAGGGGATATTCGGAGTAAGAAGGAAAATTTGAACTTATGTTTCTCTATTCTTGATGCATTCTATGGTTTGAAAATTGTTTGAAATGGTGGTAGGTCATTAGAAATTAGCAATTTCATTGAGTTGGAGGGCTTTGACTCATGACTGATCTGTCCTGCCACTCCTGGATTGAGTTCAAGTAATGTTGCAGTAATTAGATGATAAATCGATAATTAATTTGTTTTCTCGCTTATGAGTTCTGATTTCCATGTTCATTTAGAAATATTACATGAAATTTAATTGGACGGCTTTGCCTGAAATTTTGTCTTGTATGCTTATGATTAGTTGACACTGATCATTTATTATCGAACTTATGATTGTTAACTAGTCCAAGAATCTGTTTCATAAACTCCGGTTGTATGCTTGATCTAAAGATAGTCATTTCAAACAGATCTAAACGGGGTCCATCAAGGAATGAACCCTGAGCCTGAACCTGAGGTGCTACTTTAATTTCTCCTACCCTCTTTTTCAGCAAATGTGCTTATTCTCGTGCTTTGAGTTTTATAAATAAATTTATTTCTATTATGGTATGTTGTGCCTCTAGCCTCAAATCCTGACTTTGTGCAAAAGCCCTTGAAGACTTCTGGAAGTTTTCGTTCTCTTCAAATATCTGAAATTTGTTTTTGGATCTTCCTTATAAGCTACTTTTTCGTTAGACTTGACCAAATATATATTAGCTTAAATTGTATACTCCAAATAAAGCAATCTGTTGACCAATTCTACCACAAACTTGGCGGCTCTGATTGGCCCATTAATCTGAAAATATGCATATTTAATAACATAAATAAATAACATGAACGATATTGCAATGATTTTTTTTTTTTGGGTTATGGGTGTTAATAGATTAGTCAATGTGCTTCAATACTCGTACTAAACATGATTGTGATGGGTGTTTTATGTAGAATCCAACAGAAAAGAGGAGCTTGACTGGAAACGGAGGTATGATATAATTGCAGGCATTGCACGGGGTTTGCTTTACCTTCACGAGGACTCCCACAATTGCATCATTCACCGGGATATCAAGGCGAGTAATATTTTGCTTGATGACAAATGGGTCCCAAAGATTGCTGATTTTGGCATGGCTCGCCTCTTCCCCGAGGATCAAACACATGTCAACACCCGTGTGGCCGGTACCAAGTATGTTGTCTATACCAAGCATGACGAGGTCTACACGCTTGGGACCTTGTTGTATTTTCACAATGTCTTTCCCTTGGTCCTAAGGTGTTGATTTAACTAAAGTTGTGTTTATTGTATAATATTTGGAAACAGTGGATATATGGCACCAGAGTACGTCATGCATGGACATCTATCAGTGAAGGCAGATGTGTTCAGCTTTGGGGTTTTGGTTCTGGAGCTGATAAGTGGCCAGAGAAACTCATCCTTCAATTTAAATGTGGATGCTCAAAATCTGCTTGATTGGGTAAGAACAAGATTATTTTCTGATCATTCATTCAATTAACATTACCTTCTGCTCTTCATGGGTTCTCGGATGTTTGCATCTTGTGGGGTTTCCCTCTTGGCTAGAGTCTTCAAAGTGCCCAGTAACATTTGGCCTTTCTACCTTAGCATAGATCATACTGTACTTTATGCACATGCTATGGACTTTCCCAGAACAAGAAAATCATCTTTTGGGAAGACTTTTTAATGCCTATAAATATATACAAGGAGCCTACCACATGCATGAAAGGACTTGGTCAAAAATACTGAGCCAGAAACTCCATGCGTTGGAAAATGGGACTCCTCGTACAAGATGTACATGTCATTAAACATAGAGGAAAAGTCTTAGTTGCAAAAATTATTCAAACATATCATTATAAAAAAAACGAGGTTCAAAGGAAAGGCTTTAGTGATAAGATTAATTTGGTAGTGGATTGTTGATTTTGCAGGCATATAAGCTTTACAAGAAAGGTAAGGCCTTGGAGATCATGGACCCTGTCTTAGCCCCTTCAGCCGTCCCTGAACAAGTAGCAATGTGCATCCAACTAGGGTTGCTATGCACTCAAGGTGAACCCCAATTACGACCCCCAATGAACCGGGTAGTTGTTTTGCTGTCAAAGAAACCTGGCAGTCTAGAAGAGCCAACCAGACCTGGAGTTCCAGGTTCTAGATACAGAAGATCCCGCAGGCCTCCTGGTTATTCGTCCACCCACGGAACTTCCGGTGATTCAGAGTCTCGGACAACTGAATCAACCTTTAATATTAATACTAATACTGCTTCTGCTTCTGCCTCTGCTTCTGCTTCTGCTTCTACATCAGCTCTAAGATCAGATCCGCATGGGAAGCGCCCAATGCAGAGTTAATTGTGCAGGAAATTTTGCTATTCGGTTATTCTTTTTTTGTTTTATAGATGAGTTAATATTTTTTGTTCATTAGTATGTAAATGTTGAGTTGGGGATTAGATAGCTAAAAGGCCCAGGCGTAGAGTAAGGGCTATATGATTCTTTCAAGTGGTATATATAACAAAAGGGCGTTCATGAATTATCTCATTAAAAATTGCAATCACCTTATGAGAAAGAAGTATCCAACGAAAGAGACAATGGCAGATGTGCAAATTCCTAGATCAATTGAATCTTTCTTCCTGTATTAAACGGATGCCTCTGAACCGCATTTTCATTACTTGTGGAGCAAGCCTGGGCTATTGTCGATGGTTTTTCATTAGTAAGCATTATAATCAATGTTCAAGGCATCAGTAAGGCAGGAAGGCACATCCTTAGCCCACACAAAACCATTGTTAAATGATAAACCATACTTAGCCAGAGCATGAGCTGCTCCATTACTATTTCTGCAAGCATAAAAGAAATCACAGCTTTGAAACCAGTGTCTTGCCATTTTAACTTCCTCAATGTAAGAACCTATATAGGTGAAAGGTCCCAGGGAGGACTGTTTACCGTTTTAAGGATGCTCCATGTGTCCCCCTCCAGGCCTCCACCTGGATCCTTGGGAAACCCATGTCCTTTGCCCATTCCAAAGCTTTCATGGCAGACTAATCTCCAGTTATAGAGGGGCAGTATCCGTTGAAGAGCGTTTTTCCTCCCCTCAAAGAACTCACTGTTTCTTGCTCCCCATATCGCCCCCGCTGCTACTAGTGATAGATTAAACCATTCCACCTCGGAATCAAATTCCTCATTATCAAACTCTAGACTCATACTAATGGCCCCTTTAACTAAAAAGCACCAAGAGATCATAACAACTTTAAGGCATGTTTGATGCATTGAATACGATAAGATAAGATGAGGAGACAAATTTAAGTATAATTTGTAATATGGTTGGCATCATTATTTTACATAAGAACTCATTGTTCATACAATTAAAATAAAATGTAAATATTATTGAAAAATGTTAAATGATACACCCATGCAACATTTAAGGTGTTCAATATAGAAAATTTTATGCAATTAATGTTTCACTTTTTCTTAAATTAAAAAAAGGTTATTACATTAAATAAAAAATAATTTCCTCAAATAGAAAGTCAACTAACCTTAGGGTGTATGAGTATACCTTTTAGCAAAACCAAATATTATTTTCTTTCTATAAATTTTGTGAAGTATCAAATCCTTCCTAGTAATTATATTTTCCCAAGGTACGTAATATTTATTATTTTTGATTCACCACCCATTTTTAAAATTCTCTCTTACAAGAAGTTAATTGTGCATCGTGTTATTAAAATTAATAAAATTAACTTTCTTGAGAAATATAGAAAAGAATAAAAAAAATTGATGCTATAATTTTAGTTAGAGGTGACAGAATGAATGAATAAAGACTCGAACCCTGTTTGAAAAATTCAAATCCATTTTCATTAAGAAAGTCAAATAGAGAATTTCATGGTTGAGCTTATTCTAAATTGATTAAATTACCTTATTTTGCTTTGAAAAATTATATTTACAAAAAAAAAAATTTATGTACTATATATATGGACAAGAAGATTCGACCCGACCCGACCAAATTAACGAAGGAGACAAGACGAAAAGGACACACAAGTCAAAAAACCTAATCACAAACAATGAGAGGGACTGAGTGAGGGAGCGAGTGAGGCATCTGAATTCTGATCTGATGTCTCCAATCCAACAAATACTACAATCTTTCTGTTTTTACTCTGATTTGAAATAATTTGTACGGTTTGGATAACCTCTGAAATCCGGACACTGAGAGAAAGAAAGACCGAAAGACCTTGGGCAATGATGGCCTACCGGCAACCGGACTTTCCTCTCCCAAAAGTCAACCACTTTCTCACTGCCCATTCGTTTTCAACTCCTACTTCAAGGTTTCACCATACTCCTCACTCTCACTCAATCATCCCCCCTTCCCCCCGACCCTTCACCCGGGCCCCACGTCCCCGCACTTGGATGCCCGATCTGCCACCCTTAAAATCAACCCCTCGTGATCCCGACGACGTGGCCTTCACTCATTCGTCTGAATAAATCTATTAAGGCCTTTTATATTTTAGGTAGCCAATAGGAATTTGACACCTAAAATACATTTTTTATAAGTTGTAACCGATGGAGTTCAAAAAAGGAAGAAAGAAATTAAGAAATCCAAAATTCAGAAACCTTCCAATCCTAGTTCAGCTACTTGCCACGTCATCGATCCTCGTAACAACATATGAAATAAAGCATAGCCGTGAGATTTAAACCGAAAGCCAACCATCCCCAGCCGTTGGATGATTGCTCCAAACCTTCCCTTCTTCATCTCCTCTTTCTTTCCTTCGATCCCAAAGCCTCTCCCTTTTAAATCCAACCCGTCTCCTCTTCCTCCTCCTCCATCACAACAACAGTAGTGTCCTTTCCCTTTTCCTTCTCCCTCCCCCTTTTACTTCCTTTTCCTTTCTCTCTGTAAAACTAGAAAGAAATAAAAGAAATTTTTTTTTTTTGGTTTTAATTTCAATGGCGACCGAAGAAACTAATGACACTCAAGGACCTCCTCCTGCTTCACATCCCTCTTCTCTTCCAGACTACCCTCAGGTACTTGAATTCGACAGGATATTTTTTAACGAATTTCCTTAGGGTTTTCTTGGGGTCATTTTATGTGAGCTTAATTTTGGTTTTGGTTTTTGTGTTCAGTTGATTTTGGAAGCGATAGAGGCATTGAACGAGAAAGCCGGGTCGAACAAGTCATCAATCTCGAAGCACATCGAGTCGACTCATCCAGATCTCCCAGCGGCTCACTCCACCCTCCTAACTCACCACCTCAACAAGATGAAACAAAGCGGCCAAATTGTCATGTTGAAGAACAATTACTTGAAGCCTGACCCCAATGCTCCTCCCAAGCGTGGACGTGGCCGTCCACCTAAGCCCAAGGTTCCACTCCCGCCTGGCACCGTCGTCTCCCCACCTAGGCCTCGCGGTCGTCCGCCAAAAGCGAAAGACCCCTTTGCTCCTCCTAAGCCCAAAACCTCCAGCGGCACTGGAAGGCCACGTGGCCGTCCCCCTAAAAAGGCTAAAACCGGAACTGCAGCTCCTCCCCCGACTCCAGGCGTTAAGCGAGGCCGTGGTCGGCCGCCGAAGGTGTAAATTCCGGTGGCTTTTTAAGTAAAGTAGTGAAAGAAGCTTAAAGAAAGGGGGAGAGAGAGAGAGAGAGTGAAAGAGGGAGTTAGCTAGGTTTTTTCCTTTTTTCTTTTTTCTTTTTTTAACTTTATTTTTTTAGGTGTTGTTTAGTTCTCTACTAATTGATGTTTTAGCTTTTTTTTAATTTTAATTTTTTATTTCGGGAGGTTTGAAATTGATGTGGGGGGGAAAAAGTGCTGTAATTTCTTTTAGGAAGGATTTAGAGTTTAGTGTGACTCTTTGTAATTTGCATGCATGTAAATGTAAATTTGTTGAACCGGCTATGTAGGCTTTTGAGGCTCTTTATTACGCACTCTCTCTCTCTTTGCCATAAAAGAGAAAAAAAGGGTTAAAATTTCATACAGGCCTTCTTTCGCGACACTTTTACTTTTTCCCTCTTTTTTTTTTTTTTGCATTCAAAGTGTCATTACTATTTATCTTTGTTACTCTTTCGTAATTTTATTTATTATATTATCTGCTTTTGATTTATTGAGTTGTGACAAAACTTTACAGATAATATCATGTAATATTATATGGAAGCAGCCAACATATTTCCTTTTTGAGAGCACGCTTCGAATTTGCTTATGAGAATCATAATTTGAAAGAAAGGGAGAAAAATAAATAAATTAAAAAAGGAGGGAAGGAATATTTAATTTTTTGAGGATTTTTATTTGGTTAATTTGGTTCTTTTGCACATGGGTTGGCAAAGGTTTTCGAGTGGACCGTGGAAAAGTTTGTATGGGAAAATTTTTTAAAATTTTGAAAATTATTTGGGCGGTTTAGGCGGGTATGTTTTTTATTTGAAAAAAGGGAAGTATTCGGATACTGTATTTGGTACGTGGTCCCTTGGCTTCTGAATCTTTCCTTCCTAATTTGTGTTAGCTGCAGTGGCCTGACAGAAGGCTTCGAGTCTGGACACTGGACCATGGACTCCGCTATTTCTTTCGGTCATTGGATGTCTGTCCTCTCACCAAAGATATTTAAAATATATTTATTGTATCGGATTAAATTAAATAAAATAAAAAATAAAATTATATGTAATTTATAATATAATTTTATAATAATAATATAAATTTATATTGTGGAAAAAATTATTTGTAGAATAAGTTAATTATTTTTATTTTTAAATAATTGAATCATTTTATGAATAATTATCTCTACAATGTAAATATATATTAATACAATAAAATTATATTATAATTTTCATGTAATTTTCTTCTTCATCTTATCTAACCCAATATGATATAATAAACATGTCCTTAAAATTTTATTTTAAATACTATTTTCCTTAATATGTATTCTTTTATTTTTTATATATAGAATGATCAGTAGAATAAGAATTCTTATTACAATTAGATTGAAAAATTAGTTTATACATCAATTGAAAATTTGTTAAACAAATTAACATACTAATTAGACACAATATTGGATCAGACGAAATGGTGAAACTTGAATTTGCAACTTTAATTTTCTATATGAAGTACAAAATTGCAAAGAATGCTTTCATGATATTGATATTGATATTGGATATATATATATATATATATATATGCGCTTTTATTTTGATATTGGATTCGTTGTCATGCATAGAATGTTTGATTTTAAAGATAGTAATCTCTTATTTCATTAATTTCGTCTGTTTTAAAATTAAAATTTGAGAACCCTAAGATCGAATCTTAAGCTCTAAACATGGGGTATTTGACAAGCAAATTCTTTTATCTTGATTTCTGTATTTTTAAGTACTTGATGAAATAGGCATATAATATTTTCAGGGATTAAATTAATTCAATTAAGAAACAAAAGTAGGAAAAAGAGAGCTACAAAACTAATATTTAGGAGCGCTTGATTTGAGGTAATTTTAAATTATCGTAGAAATTCTATTATCATCTCAATGACCAGTAATTTAAAATGACTGAAAATTAGTGCATTTTCTATTTGATTATCATAATGTGAATTTTAAATGATTTTGTTTGGTTTGAAGGGATATGACATTTCAAAATGAATTTTTTTATTAAATTACATTTATTGGTTTTGATTATATGATAATATTTTATTGTAATTTAAGACATTTATCAATATTAATACAAAACAATTTCAATTGAAATGAAATAAATTAAAAAATAATTAATTATTCCAAAATAATATATTTTTGTGACAAAACAAATAAATTTTTTAAAATAATATAAGCATAAAGAGATGAAAATATGCTTAAACTTCCATCCATTAGATAGAATTAGACAAATACAAATAATACAAAGACAAATGAATATTATTGTCCAAAACCTTAGTTTTAGAAGGGCATAAAAGTTATAAAATTCAAATGACCCTAGTAATTTCAAAACACCTAAGAAATAGTTAGTAATTGAATTCTCACTTCAATAATCAATTTTCTTCATCATATGGTAACATGGAATTACCAAGCTAATATGAAATTTCCAAAATAAAGACAATCAAACATAGACATTTAATATTATCAGTAGCCAATTCTCAAGGTAATTTAAAATTGTCTATTATCTATCATAGGGTAATATGGAATTACCAAGGTAATTTGAAATTCTCAAAGTAAAAAAAAAAAAAATCAAACATGGCTATTTGATATTATCAACAATTAATTAATTGCCGAGAGAATTTCTGATTCCCAATTGCTAAACTCCTAAGTAATATCGATGGGAGTGCAAGGGAATGCCCTAGACTTTTAGGGGCTGGGGTATATAATAAGAGATAGTATTTCTCCTATTTTGCCAGCTGAACTATGGAGTATGTATCATGGTCTGTAGTTTTGGTGGAATAGAGGTTTTAGAAAAGTGGAGTTGATCATAGCCGATTCTCTCATTGTAGTGCTGAAAATTAGAGATCATAACCCCAACAATGAACCTCATCATAGACTTGTTGTTACTATCATAGAGTTGTCGGTTAGAGACAGAAGTTGTTTAATATCGCATATCCATAAAAAGGCAAATATATGTGTAAATTGGATGAGGATGTTATGAAATATTAAAATATTGAAGAACAAACAAAAATAAAATAAGAACAAGAAAAAAGAGATGGAGAGAATAAAGAGAATATTATTGAGAGAGATTTCTGCATGAGATGAGATGAATACAAAGGGTGGAGGGGCTCCCTATTTATATTGGAGAACCCCTTTACAAATAACATAGGTTTAACCTAACTTGCAAGCCAAGTTTACTTCCAAACCAAGTAAAGTGGCTATTCCTAAAACCCTAGATATTTTCTCTCTCCATTAATTCTCTTCAATATGGACTTGTCTTCTGGACAAGGTAAATGGTCCTGAAATGTGAAAGTCCATTATTTCATAACACTACCCCTTGGACTAAACACCATTATGAACGGCCTTATTAGACGTATAGCTACTGCCTCGTTAAAAACCTTAAGTAAAAAAAAAACCCAGTGGGACAAAAATCAATCATAAGGGAAAAAGAGTACAGAGCAATTAAATTCGTCTAATGTGTCTTCAGGACATTTAGATGTGCTATTATTGCCTCATTAAAAACCTTTAACCGGGAAAACCCTATGGGACAAAAGTCGGATAAAAGGAAAAAAGAGTACAATACACTATATCTATAATTCGCTCCCCCTCAAACAATAATAGTTGGGATATCTATCTATTGCCACTTCTAGGGCTTATATCCATTGCCTCTTTTGAGGCCTCTTAGTATTGCCACTTCTAAGATCTATATGTGTAACCTCTTCTGGGGTTTTTAATCTTGCATCTTATTGACTCACCACATACCAATGCCATAGATTAGTTTCTCGAATGTTGATGTTGGCAATGACTTGGTAAAGAAATAAGCAAGATTATTGTTGGAGCGAATTTGTCTAACATCAACTTGTCGACTTTTCTGGAGTTCATGAGTATAGAAAAATTTCGGCGAGATATACTTGGTCTTATCACCTTTAATATATTCCCCCTTACTTGTGCAATACAAGCAACATTATCTTCATTAATTACAGTAAGGAAATCTATAATCGGTTTCAATCCACTACCATTCTGAATATGTGATATCACAGATATTAACCAAACACACTCTCTTCCGACCTCATAGAGGGAAATAATTTCAAAGTGGTTGGAGGAAGTAGCTACAAGTGTTTGCTCAATGGAACGCCAAGATATGACTGTATCATTATAACAAAGCAGATAACCGGTTTAAGAGTGAGCCTTGTGCGGATCAATTTATACCCCTCATTAGCATATCCCACTAATCCAGAGTTAGTGGTTTTCTTAGAGTAAAATAACCCCAAATCTGTGGTTCCTCGGAGATAAAAAAATAATGTTTAATTCCATTCTAATGTCTCCGACTTGGCTTAAAACTAAGACATGCCAATAAATTTACTGCAATAGCAATATCCAGTCTTATGTACTATGCCAAGTACTTCAATCCCTCAGTAGCATTAAGATATAGTACTTTAGGACCAAGCATATCCTTATGAGGTTCTTTAGGATGAAACAGATCCGTTTGGGGATCGAAAGACCTTACAACCATAGGGGTGCTCAATGGTGAGCCTTGTCCACGTCAAAATGTTTAAGCAATCTATCTATGTATGCTGATTGATGGACAAGTATTTCATTTGATTTATGCTCAAGCTTTAGACCAAGGCATAATTTGGTTTTACCCAAATCTCAAACTCCTTTTTCGAATATTCAGCAGTTTTAGATAACTCTTCAGGAGTTTCAATCAAATTTATATCTCGACATAAACTGCTATTGTAGCAAATTCGGTTTGAGATTGCTTAACAAACACGTATGGGTAGATGGGATCATTTCTGTATCCTTCCATAATTAGATAGTCACTCAAACGCTTATACCACATACAGCCGGATTGTTTCAACCCATATAAAGATCTTTGTAACTTTATCGAGAATTAGTTGCAGAGAGTGTATGCTTCAGGCATGTTTAATCCCTTGGAAATTTCATATAAATGTCGAAATCTAATGAACCATGCATGTATGTCGTCATAACATCCATAAGACGCATGTCTAATTTTTCTTGGACAACCCAACTTATAAAGAAACGAAAAATAACTATATCCATCATAGGTGAATAAGTCTCATCATAATCTATCCTAAGTCTTTGAGAGAATCCATGGGCTACGAGTCAGGCTTTATATCTCACGATCTCGTTTTTTTCATTTCGTTTCCAGACAAAGACTCATTTGTATCCAATGGGTTTTACATTGTCAAGGGTTTTAACATTTGTATCCAATGGGTTTCACATTGTCAAGGGTTTTAACAATAAGTCCAAAAACATTACGTTTGGCAAGGGAATTCAATTTAGCCTGGACTGCTTCTTCCCATTTAGGCCAATCTTGTTTTTCACGACATTCGGTTATAGACCGGGGTTTATAATCATCATTCACAATTTCATGAGCAATTATGAGAGCAAATGCATTATTGATGATAATCTCATTCCGATCTCATATCTCATTACAATGATTTATGGAAATTTCAATATTCCCAGAGTTGGTGATCTTTTCATGGGTTTGTGTCACTTAAGGGACAATGTGCTCATGATTTTGTGCCGCTTCAGGGGAATATGCTCTCTTTGAGTATTATGTTGTGCCACTTCAGAGGCAACTTGTTTTCCTCAAGAAAGATTAGTATGCTCATTTGGAGAAAATTCATAATTCCTCTCCCTTCTTTTACGAGGAATTATATCTTTTAATCCTATCGGTCTACCACACTTCAGGTGCGGGACTTTTAGATCCATTCTGATGGCTCTACAAGAACCTCTATCTTAGCTGGAATATTCATGGCCGAAATATGATACTTTGTAACTTGAACAGTATCATTAAATGCATCAGGCAATCTATTGGCTACAGCTTGTAAATGAATTAATTTTTCACCTCATTTTCACATTCGAGAGTTCTTGGGTCAAAATGAGACAAATTTTTCTTACTTCATAAGAAAATCTCAACATTTTTCTGCTTTCAATCTATGAAAGCCTTTGATGTCCCAATTGATGGGAATATTGCCTCATTGAAGTGGCAATCCGCAGATCTAGCTGTAAATAAATCTTCCGTCAATGGTTCAATAAACCTAATAATGGACGGTGAGTCAAACCCAACATAAATGGCCAAACAACATTGGGGGGCTCATTTTAATTCTTTGAGGTGGTGCTATAGGCACTTGTACAGCACATCCAAAGGTATATAGATATGAAATATCGAGCTTCTGGCCCAATACTAATTGAATAGGGGATATAAATGAGAACCAGTAGGGCCTAATCTAATTAGTGCTGCAGCGTGCAAAATTGCATAGCCCCATACTGAAGAATGAAGTTTTGTTCTCATCAACAAAGTTTTGGCTATTATTTGAATCCGTTTAATCAAGGATTCTGCCAATCCATTTTGAGTATAAACATGTGGAACTAGGTGCTCAACCTCAATTCCTAATGCTATACTATACGTATTAAAGCTTTTTGATGTAATTTCATCAGCGTTATCCATTCTTATGCTCTTGATTTAATAATCAGGGAAATATGCCCAGAGATTTAATAATCTACGCAAGCAAACATGTAAATGCGACGCTACGCGAGGATAGTAGGCAAATAAGGGACCATCTACAGGATGTGTCCACTAACACCATAGAATATCAAAATAGTCCATTTGTGGGCTATATTGGTCCATAAATATCACATTGAATTCTCTACAAAAATGATGGTGATTCATGATCAACCTTTATAATTGAAGGTTTAGTAATGAGCTTTCTTTGTGAACAAGATTCACAAATATAATTTTTGGACAATAGGATCTTTGAGTTTTTTAAAGAATGTCCTTTAGTATTCTTGATGATTCTACACATCATCGTAGCTCCTGGATAACTAAGGCAATAATGCCAAAGTCTTAACACATCACGGTTCACTAATTTCCAGGGCATAATAGCATGTGATTCTATAGTTCATATGGGGAAACAATATAATCCCTTGTTATAAACTTCCAACTTCTTATTGATGGTCTTCTGGCCCATCTTGTAGGAAGTAATGTAGAGAAAATCTTTATTTTGCTCATTTTTTGTTTCAATATGATACCTATTAAGGCGTACATCTTTATAGCTAATAGATTCCTCTTTGATCTACCGCTCAGTCATGCATCTTCTATATGCAAGATAATACCATTAGACAAAAACAATTGTGGCATTACCATAGCCATCTATAATTTTAACTGGACCAATTATGGTATGGACATTTGCCTTGCACAACATCATAGTTGAGAAAAAGTCTCTATGAGACAACACGTTATGTGTTGTAGTACTATCCAGTAAACAAATTATTTGCCCTTTTTTTTTTGTTTCCCATATGCATTTTGTCGACAACTTCTGGCATCAATTTGTATTGACAACTTCAAGTGTCTAATACACAAAACAATTCTATCTTTGGTAAATAATTTCAAAACCAATATAAAATTACACCAGGTAAATTCTCAGGAAAGAATAGAGGGGTCACAAATGGTCCCACTTAAGTTCCACACTCTTTAAATAGAATTTTCCTAGACATGTAATTAAATATCAAAACCATTGACAACTTCAGGTGTCAAGAGGTGAGCATTATTAAGTAAGCAAATTGTTTACTTTTCTTTCAATGTTTTCTATTTTGCACTTGTTATTAACAGCTTCAGGTGTCAAATATCAAAGAATTTGATAATTGTGCATCAAAATAGGATAATAATACCCTTTCGGGAAGAAGGATGATACAGATCAGCCAAATGTTTGGCCGTACGACAGGTACGTGCCTAATATCCAACCATTCCAAGAGGTTGCAAGTATTTTCACCATGCTTTTTTATGGGCTTTCTGCCTCTAGGATTGTTTAGGGAGTTATTTGCATTGTGATTTGCTCTTCCAACACCTTTTCTGGGAAAATTCCCAGGACTGTGCTTACGGCCTCTAAAACGGCCAATGCTTCAGGAAATGCCTTAAAATCAGCAAGTCTCAATTCATGATTTTTAAATAGCAACTCATTAGTTTGTTCGGCAGTCAAGAGAATAGAAATCAATTGAGAATACGTCTTAAATTGACGTTGCCAATATTGCTGTTTTAGCACTATATTAGAAGCATGGAAAATAGAGAATGTTTTCTCTAAAAGATCGTCCTCAATGAGTTTAACTATACAAAGTTCAGGCCTTGAAACAATATCATATAATGCCGAATTATAGTCGGATACGGACTTAAAGTCCTACAACCTCAGATTTTGCCAATCATATTGTGCTTGAGGGCGAATAACAGTCTCGGTATGATCATACCTTTCTTTCAACCTCGTCCATAAAGTTAATGGATCTCGCACTAACAAGTATTGGACTTTCAGGCAATCGGTCAAATGTTTATGAATGAAGATCAAAGTATTTGCTTTGTCTTTGTCATTAGCATCGCCTTTTTTTTATCAATAGTAGTAGTAGCAAGACCTTGCTTTTTATGGTGCAATTCAATATCAAGGCACCAGGATAAGTAGTTATTTCTACTCACATCCAAGATCTGGAATTTCAACTTCTCAACATTGGCCATAACTCTATAAAAGATGGTTCTAATAAATTAATAATGACAACTTGAGGTTTCAATAATAAAATAATCAGATATAATTTGATAACTTTAGGTGTCAATAAAGAATTCACACAACTTCAGGTTGTCATATGAAATTTTGCACAGCTTCGGGTTGTGATATAAAGGAAAATATTTCCAATATTTAATATGACATTTCTGGTGTCATCCAACATAAAATAAATCGTAACCCTTGAGATTAAAATCAATAGGGTTTAACTTGTCAATTAGAATAACATATATTAATATAATGGAAATAAGGAATCGAAATGAAATAATTTGAATAAAAATAAGTATGAAGAGATCTGACCTTCCACCATAAATTCAAACCCTAAGAGAACTTTCTCGTGCTGATAACGTGTTATGAAATATTGAAATATTGAAGAACAAATAAGAACAAGAACAAGAAAGAAGAGATGGAGAGAATAGAGAGAATATTATTGAGAGAGATTTCTGCATGAGATGAGATGAATACAAAGGGTAGAGGGGCTCCCTATTTATATTGGAGAACCCCTTTACAAATAACATAGGTTTAACCTAACTTGCAAGCCAAGTTTACTTCCAAGTCAAATAAAGCGGCTATTCCTAAAACCCTAGATATTTTGTCTCTCCATTAATTCTCTTCAATATGGGCTTGTCTTCTGGACAAGGTAAATGGACCTGAGATGTGAAAGTCCATTATTCCATAATAGAGGATTCATTTTGACAATATTAACTTGAGACTTTATGTCTTTGAAGAACCATATGATTTAAATATGGAAATGCAACTTGAAAAATTCCTAACTGAAATATGAAAGCATGTTGGAATGGTTTCATTTTACCAAAAATCTAAAAATAACTTGAACTAGCTGAACCTGATCTATATTCTGTATGATCCAAACTTAAAGGGATCCAAATTCAATGTAGTCTAAACTCAAAATAATCGAATCCAAAATAATATAACTTTCATCGCCTAATACTTTGGAATTCCATAAGAAGGGATTTAAGTTTTGATTGTTGACTATTATCAATCGTTACTGATTCCTTTTTTCATTATACTAGTAGTTGATTTCCTTGATTACATCCTATTAATGATATCATGTATTTATTACATGTAGCCTAACTTAGGAATTAAGTTTAGCTCATTGATCAGAAAAGGACTTATCATGTAAATGCCCTCAATTCCAAATTTAATGTTTCATCTTACTGTTTTACCATTTTCGGAATAATAATGTCTCCTTTCCTGAGAAGAAAAATACTTTTCTAACATAACATTGTCATTCATTTAAATATCAATTTGTGGTTTCATAAAAAAAGAAAGCATTAATTTTTGTTTTGTATCATTTTAAAGGAAAAACAATAATAAAAAACTAAAAATTAAAATTTCCCCAAACTTTCTGGCAATGGTAAAGAACATTTCAATTTGAAGTTTCTATTTTCTAAAATTTGTCCGCAATTCAAGGTTTGAAGGTCTTGCAGGGATTTTGGAATAAGAACTGTGAAAATAGGAGAAAGGAATATACAAAGAGATATGCCATTTGTGCAGTAAAAAAGAATTACACGAGTAGATGTAGATCTCTGATTTTTGGAAACCGTGGGAATCGTTCGTCCAAACAAAGGGGGAAAAAAAAATACGTGCGGTTTTAAATTCCCCTCCTATCCAATCGCACCCTCCCAACTCCACCCCCAGGATAGCCATAATCCATTAATCCTCCTCTCCTGTACCGTTCCTTCCACTTCACACTCTCGCTCTCTACAAAAAACAAAACAGGAAAAAGGAATAATTAATATATAATAATATAAAAACAAACACTAGTCACTTCTTCTTTCTGCCAGCTTCGTATTCTCAATAGTAACGCATTTTCCTTTGATCTCTCCAACTTGTGAGCTCCATTTCTCTCTCAATTTTCATTGTTTGTTATTTATTTATTTCTTATCTTTGAGATTTAAGAGATTCGTGGACTGATAGATTGATCTGATCTGAGATTGTTTGGCAGAAGGGAAGAGATGGTGTTCAAGGTGTCGAAAGTGCAAACGACGCCGTTCGAGGGCCAGAAGCCTGGGACTTCCGGTCTCCGTAAGAAGGTTTTTTTACTTTGCTTCTCTTAATCTTTCTTCATTTCGTTTAAATTGATCGACACTTGATGCCTTGATCTTCTTGTGTTAGATCACTGTGATCTAATAAGTTTTTGATCGGTTTGATTGTTGCATGCGAGTTCTCTACATTGAATCAGATCTAATTGAATAATATATACTTCGTTTTCATCGATTAAGCTGTAATTCTATAATATGAAGCAGAAAATGACAGGAATCTCCTTGTTTACGCCGCTGATTTATTTGTTGGTATTGTTGAAGTTTAAACTTGATCATGATTTATTTTCCTTTCCTTTTCTAGTATTTCGGATCTGAATCAAGATTCTTTATTATTTAATCGAGTTTATATGGTTTTCTTTCTTTTTTCTCTTTTATTGAATCTTTGGTCATGGAGGCTTGATTTCAAGTCAGATTGTATTTATTTTACATTTTGAAGTATTATGACTAAGATTCTAATGATTTATTCGATTTAGTTCTATCTCATTCAGATCATAGTTTTGTTTACTGATCTAATGTAGTAATTAAAGTTTAGTTTCAGTGGCTTATTTCATAGTCTTATTTAAAATTGTTGATCCAATAGATGCCTTTTTTGACAGGTTCTTTTCTGTGTTAATACTCTAGACCTGATGATGGCATAGTAATTTAATAATTCATTGTGGTCTTTACTTACACTGTTTGACCAGAGGCCTTCTTTGTCTTCTTATTGAGCATGAGATGTCTCTAAAATAGTAGTCACATAAGGGTATTATTTATGCTTGTTGACGAAATTGTGTTCCATTTTCTTTACTGAAAATCATATTAATATTTGGGTAATATGCACCTTGAGATGACAGATGGAATGTAAACAATTTCATATTTTTCTCTTATAATATTCCTCTTGATATTGCTTTTCTTGTTTGTTTAATTGAATACTGTTGTGGTTTGGCCTTTCCAGGTGAAAGTTTTTGTTCAACCTCATTATTTGGAAAATTTCGTTCAGTCAACATTCAATGCTCTTACACCTGAGAAAGTTAGAGGTAGGGGGTTTTCTTTTATGGCTTTATGTAGGCCAAATCCACTTTAGTCTTATTTTATTTTTTATCTTTAAAGGCATAATGTGAAGCTTTAAAATATGCAATTAGAAACTTGAAATTGAGTTTGAGGTGTGATTTGAGGTACATCTGCTTATCTGAGGCTTGTATTGAACCTGCAATTAGAAACTTGAAATTGAGTTCGAGGTTTGATTTGAGGTACATCTGCTTATCTGAGACTTGTATTGAACCTGCACTTTGCAATATTATGGGTACTCTTAGTTCAGGAATGTATGTGCGCTAAGTATACTTGACAGATATGAACCTTCAGGTTCAACAAAATTTTCTAGTTTTATCTTGAAAGATAATTAGCTTATGTCATCCAGAGACAATTTTCTTCTGGTTACATCATTTGCTTGAGTTTGTTTTTGTGTTTGAATCTCTAAACTCTAAAGTAGGATTGGATTTTGCATCTGTCACGTACTAGTTCTTTGACCTGGAGAATCTGTGTTCTTAAGAGCCAGTTGAAGGAGCTTTACTAATACTAGTGCATTTATTGTGCTTTATCATGGTTTTTAATCAAATCTTAACAAGCATGCTACTATTTTTACTGAAGTGTGTATGCATACACCTATGGTGCATGTCTACATTGCCTACATTTAATTTCTAGTATCACTGGCCTCGTTCAATTCTCTGACAACATGCAGTTCTAATTTGTTGAATAATGGTTTTTAGAGCACATTCAAATCAAGTTCTTTAGTTTTTCGCCAGCTCTTTTGGTAGTTGATTTTGGAAGACATCCATTCCTTATCTTGAAAGAGTGATTTTGAATTCTCTAGAAGAAAAGAATGATATGACAAGTTGTTTTTATTTGTTGCTATTCACTATCATAGATTTCTTCTTTTGCTTGGTCACATTCATTCAGTCAATTACGACAGCTTTCTCTAATTTCTCTTCATGGTTATAGGTGCTACACTTGTTGTTTCTGGTGATGGTCGTTATTTCTCAAAGGATGCTATTCAGGTACTGCAACTTTTTGTCTTAAGCGAACAGTTATTATTTTTAATAAAAACCTTTAAAGAATCACAGGATATATCTACTAATTCTTTGTTGCATTTTCTATTTGTATGATGCATTCATATTAATTTAGACGGGTCACTAGTTGAAGTTAAATGTTCAAACCATCATACTTTTATTTGGTAACTTTCTATTCCGCATAAAAACATGTATAACAGTAATCTCTGGTCAATTACGTTTTCATCTTTGAAGCCTCCTGATAATTTTTGTTGAGTAATTAATTCATGATGTTCTCTGACAATTTTCTTTAATTTTTCCTTTTTCCTTTTGAAATTATGCATTTTATGGTCAAGTCAGTATATATCATGATTAAGATGCTGAAACGATATGCTTAAAAGAATCTAATGACAGACATGCAGTCACACATACATAAATATATTATCTTGAGATTGAGACAAAACAATCTTTCTTGTTATTTTATTTAAATATGCCCTTCAAAATGATTCTTCTGTCAATCGCAAGTAACTGCTATTTTCTGTAACTTTACTGCTGAACTTTGGTAGTGTTGAGAGATTAGGCTCTTACCAATGTTTTTTTTTTTCTGTGGCTATGTTTTAATAATTTCATGCTTGGCTGGTTTAACTTGGGTAAAGCTGGTTTGAGGATCTAGTCACTCTTTGACAGCTTTTTTCCTACAGATGGCCATGTAAATTGCTGCATGTGCTTTATACTCAAGGCTGTGTATATAGTGGGTGTTTCTGTTTGTCTAATTTATCATGATGTAATTTTGTTGTCCAAACTCTAAATTCTATGTTTAAAATGGATGCAATTGAGTTGAGGGCTTCTAGATTGTTTTCTTGAACTATGATTTCATCCTTTTTGAAATGATATTATCATTTGGTATCATTTACAGATAATAGTTAAGATGTCTGCAGCAAATGGTGTAAGGCGTGTATGGGTTGGTCAAAATGGATTGCTTTCAACTCCAGCTGTATCAGCTGTAATTCGCGAAAGGGTTGGTGCAGATGTAAGTAATATTCCAATTGCATAGATCTAGCTGTTGTTATGTTTGCTTGTTTGTTTCTGTCTTTTTCCCCCAGTATTCTATTTTAGTGAGAAGGCAGTGAATATGATTAAGTGTCTAATTATGATCTTCAATTCCAGGGATCCAAAGCAACCGGTGCCTTTATTTTGACAGCAAGTCACAATCCTGGTGGCCCTCATGAGGTGGGGCCTAACTTTTCTTTGTTTTCTAAAGATTGTTTTTGGATGCAATATCTCAAAGACGTATAATTGATATTGTTTTTCTTTATTTATTTCAGGATTTTGGAATTAAATACAACATGGAAAATGGTGGACCTGCTCCAGAGTCTATCACTGATACGATCTTTGAGAACACAAAAACAATTAAAGAATACTTGATTGCTGAAGATCTACCAAATGTTTGTCTTGCATCCTTAGAACAATGTCTTTCTTTTTCTTTGTTCCTTATCACATGAAGTTGTCAACCTATTGCATAATCCAGGTAGACATTAGTACAATTGGTGTTACAAACTTTGGGGGACCTGAGGGACAGTTTGATGTTGAGGTTTTTGATTCAGCAAGTGACTATGTGAAATTGATGAAGTAAGTTATTTCTTCAAGTGATTATGTTTTTGCCTACTGTGAATGGACTAACAACTTTTTGCTAGTGACATTTGTTCTTTTCTCTTTCATCATTCTCTACCTCCCTTGATTGGAAATTTTTATTATTATTTTGATTCAATATTGGAACTTAAAAGCTCCAATAAACTCATTTGCATGGGCCAAAATCTTGTAAATTAGTTTCTCTCCCTATTATTGCTATCTGATTCATTCATTCTGAGATTCTCAGGGTTCTTATTATTGGGAGCATAAGCATTCAGTCTTAATGCTAAATCCTTTGGCTTTTACTGTCTAGGTCAATTTTTGACTTCGAGCTTATTCGCAAGCTGCTTTCGTCTCCAAAGTTTACATTCTGGTATGTAGATAGGCCTTTTGCCTTTATTTAGAGGGACATTACTTTGTGGCATAGGCTTTAGTTTTTGGTTGAAAGCTGTAACGCTTTCCTCTTATATTGAAGCTATGATGCATTGCATGGAGTTGCCGGAGCTTATGCACATCGCATCTTTGTGGAAGAGCTTGGGGCAAAAGAAAGCTCACTGTTGAACTGTGTACCCAAGGTGTTTATAAGTTCTTGAAGAAGTTGAGACTGATGATATGTTTCTCCTCTGTTCATCTAAATAGATTACGCTTTTCCTTTTTGATGCTTGACTTGATGCTAATCAGGAGGACTTTGGAGGAGGGCATCCTGATCCGAATCTGACTTATGCCAAGGAATTGGTTGCTCGCATGGGATTGGGTAAATCGAACTCTGGAGTTGAACCACCAGAGTTTGGCGCTGCTGCTGATGGTGATGCTGATCGTAACATGATCCTGGGCAAAAGGTAGTTTTATTTCAGGAAATCTAGTTAACATTTGATACTACCTACACCTCCTAGAATCGTTCTTATGTACCTTATTTGCCTTTTAGGTTCTTTGTTACTCCGTCAGATTCAGTTGCCATCATTGCTGCAAATGCTGTTGATGCAGTTCCTTACTTTTCTTCTGGTTTGAAGGGAGTTGCAAGGTATTTTATTGCACTTTCTGGCTGCTGCTTTTTGTACATAGTATGTTTATAACCTTCTTCCTATTTGGAAACTAGTGTTAGAAGCATCCAGTTGCTCTTCTTCAAAGTAAAAGGTCACTTGTCCAGTTGCTCCATTTATGACATCTCGTGTCCTATCTGGATAATCATTCTTGCTAAAGTTTAAAAATAAATTGTGCATGTCAGAAATGTTTTGTTTTCTTCGGGTCAGCTGTCCCTGGATGTGTTTGTGTTGAGGCCTTCATAACATGCTTCATTTGGTGCCTAGAACCCACTAAGTCGCAAATACAATTTTAATATGATATTTCGGATCCTATTAGATATAAAATTGCCAATGTAGAGACATGTATTGCACAATTCAATCTCTAATATCGTATTTCCTGCTTACTGCTGTAATTTATAATTGTCTCTAAAATGTTATGCATTTGCTTGTAGGAGTATGCCCACCTCTGCTGCCCTTGATGTTGTAGCCAACAACTTGAAACTAAAATTTTTTGAGGTATTCCATGGAGGAAAGACTATACTTTTCCTTCTGGTCATTGTTCTATTTTTATAAGGCAGATACTTATCTATTCTCTGCTAGGTACCTACCGGCTGGAAATTCTTTGGCAATTTAATGGATGCCGGATTATGTTCTATCTGTGGAGAAGAAAGTTTTGGAACTGGTAAGTGTTTGATTTTCCTATCTATGAAGTAAATCAATTTTATTTGGAACTATGAGAAACTTACAAAACGTTCTATCCATGGACAGGCTCTGACCATATACGTGAGAAAGATGGAATCTGGGCTGTTTTGGCTTGGCTTTCAATACTTGCATACAAAAATAAGGAAAATCTCAATGGGAATAAGCTTGTGACTGTTGAGGAGATAGTTCGTCAGCATTGGGCTACCTATGGTCGCCACTATTATACTAGATATGACTATGAGGTACAGCATACTTGAATTTTGTTTCTATGTTTGGCCATAAAGGTATTGAGAGAGTATCTAACTAGTCATTTCTTTTTTCACGAAGAATGTGGATGCTGGTGCTGCAAAGGATTTGATGGCATATCTGGTCAAATTGCAGTCGTCCCTTGATGAAATTAACACGTATGTCTGCATGCTAATTTTAGAATCAGTCAACCACTTCCTGAAATTATGTCGCCGTTTGGTAGTTTCATTTGGAATAATGCCATGCCATACTCTTCTTAAATTGTATTCATATGCCTCTGGGTCAGTGGGTGCAGTAGAAGCTTTCTAGGCTAGGTTGCTACTCAATTGGAGTTGAGCCTCATACAACTTGGAAACTTACTTTCTTTTGGACCTATTTGTAAAGATCTTGTTAGGAATCAATGCCATCGTTTAAAATTTTAGGAATAAGCATTAGCGAAGCTAATTACTTTGATGTAATGCAATGAATTTTTAAAAACTGCTAGTTAGCATTTCCTTAGGTTAAATGTTTAGTTTCTTTTGATGATCTTGTGTTTTATCATGCAGTATTGTAAAGGGAGCTCATTCAGATGTGTCAAAAGTTGTCAATGCTGATGAATTTGAATACAAAGATCCTGTTGATGGTTCTATTTCAAAGCACCAGGGTATTCGCTTTTTATTTGAGGACGGATCACGATTGGTAAGTCAACTTCCTCACCTTTTTTACTGACAAAACATTAGCCGAGCGAATCTTGTCATTTTCTAGTCCCGTGAAAAATATTTTTAGTTATCTGTAGTGGCTATATTCAGCTTCCCTTATTTGATTTCTCTCCCCATTTGCAGGTTTTCCGTCTCTCTGGGACTGGCTCAGAAGGTGCAACTATCCGTCTTTACATTGAGCAGTATGAAAAGGATTCATCAAAAACCGGGAGAGATTCCCAAGTAGCACTTGCTCCTCTTGTAAGACATCCATAACTTCTTTCTAAATGTTCACAGATCCACTTTATTAACTATATATGTTTCGATTGACTCTTGCATTTGGTATCAGGTGGAGGTTGCTCTTAAACTTTCTAAGATGCAGGAGTTCACCGGCCGATCGGCACCCACCGTTATCACATAGATTCACACTGCTAAAGGTTACCAGTTGTCTGCTGGGGCAAACACTATTTTGAGGAAAGGAAACATGAATACGCTGTTCAAGACATGGTTAGGTAACCTATATATATCTCTCTCGTTCTGCATCTGTACCGTACATGAGAGTGTCATAAATGACAGATATACTGCCTGATAAAAATTTTTGAGATGGTTCATAAAATAATTGGAATGTTCCTGTTTTGCTTGGCATCAATGTCGTTGTTATATTTTTATTATGTATCCAAAATCTCATTTTATTGAAATTAGGAGAAAGGGTTTATTTCTTTTCATCTCCTTTCCATTTCTCTCAGAAGGCTCTTGCTTTATTCCTCTCCTTGACTAAGAACTTCTCCTTATCTGGTAGCGTCTGTTCTTTCATAGACTCAATTGTGTTGGTTGTTACTTCTCTGTTTTTGGATGTAAAAGTGATTAATGAAGAATTGCTACTGGTACTGGTTAAAAGCTATTTTCTATAGGCTTGAGAGCGTTGAATTCGAATTGGGTTCTCAGCTCGACTTAGGGTTGTACTTGAATCAGCTTTTGTTTGCCAGGCCTGATTTAGTGACCCCGGAACCGGGTAGCTGTAGTGTATTTTATATCCAAAAATGTGGTGACCTTGAGCTTTAGCTAACTTTGTTATTCCCCCCACGTTCAGCAAGTCGGGGTTCCTTGCTCCCCCTTTTCCCAAGAGGCCAGAGCTTTGGCTTACTTCCCCCAGGCATATTGATGCGAGTGGCTTTCACTTGTTTACACCCGTAATCTAAATCAAATTTAAAATGTAATTTGTCAAGCCTTGCCGGTGTTTAGGTAGCGTGTAAGCAAAATTATTTGAATTCATAAAATGATTGTCTTATAAAATGTATTTAACCTTTTTCCTTCCAAAATGATTCTTTCAATTTTTCTTATTTTCCTGGGTGCGACATGACTTGGTTTTAGCTGGGTCTTAAGGCCTATAAGTTCTCCAGTTTTTTCTTCTCCTATATCAGTTCTCAATAACTTGTTGGTATGGAAAATTTTTGAACCATATGGATACATTAATTTTATATTTTAGATATAAATAATAAATCAAAGAAAATCAAAGGAAAAAAAAAAAAGAATCCAATTTTAGTACAACCGAGGTTTTGTCGTCCAGAAAATTGAGTTTAATTTAATAAAAAAGTAATTTCCCTATATTTGATTTTGGTTTGGAAGCTCTTATGAATCCACAGAAAGCTTAGTAGTGGAGGGTACTCTCTTGGTTTTTTGTTACAAACTGATTATAGAGAATTAATCTAAGCATCTTATTGGTTTTGAATATTCCATAATTTGGTCAAGGAATAATTCACATCTAGATGCATCTAAATACATGGGCCAAAATGAAATAATTCTCATTCTTTATTTTCATTTCCGTTCGTAGTTTCTAGCTTGGCTACTAGCTGTGTTATGCCTTATCTAACAAAATTTTAGACGTAATTATATAAAGAATATTTATTTAAAAAAAAAAGAAAACTTCTAGTATTATTTATACGAGTCCTTATCTTCTACCAGGTGCCTCCAGTTTGCAAATTTAATACAATCTGAGATAATCCAACACTAAAAGAAGTCAAAAGTTGACAAGTCTAATGCTGATCATCATGCATTCATACTGTCCATGAAGAACTTAAATCTTCAATCAATTTTACAAATTTCTTTTATTTTACCAAGGGCATTATCAAGCCTCCGAACTAATTCCTTTTAAATCGGGAATTTAAAAGGTAAAACCCATATAGTAAATGGGCTTTCAGAGATTTAACTTGTGTTTTTGCCCTCTCGACAACATTTATTGGTGACGATAAATTACAAATTTGCAAGTATATATATGTATCTTTGTGAGGGATATCGTAGAAAACATATTAAGCATTTTTCTTTAATTAATCCACATGTGGCACGACATGAAGTTTCTAATTGCCGTGCTTATCATGAAATAATTGAAAGTATAAACTGATTATCATAGGGGCCAATGATGTTTCATTCGATGGGGCCTGAAATTTTGCCAACAAATTATATATTAGAGAATACTTAGAGATAGGGATAAGAAGCGTTTAGGCAGCCAAGTTTTTTTTTTTTTTTCCTCCTAAGTGGGCGACCCTGTTTGATTTCAGCGTGCTAATTAAGCCAACTTGTTTCGTTTTTAATTATTAAAACGACGTACCAATTAAACCTCAGTTTTTTATGATGAGACTAACCATCTGCCCAAATGAAACTTTTCAACAAGAAAAAATGGGTACATTTTTCAAAAAAGAAGAAAAAAAAGTGTTAATAATAAGAAAAAGCAAAATTGACAAACAAGACTTGAATTGGGCATATTCATGAAAGCTCTATTTAAGTTATAAAATTTGAGGCTGATTCATATTATTACTTACCATGTAAATGGACCGTTTGCATGACTTTAGAGACATGACATGATTGACATTATCCTATGGATTAAGAAACTTGATCACTTATTACAATGTAAACTTTTGCAATTGTCTAATGTCTACTTTGATGGATTTGTTATCTTCATTATTCTTCTTAATATTAATTCTATATCGACCATCTTTTCACATATAAACTTTAGAGAAAATGATACTTTAATTATATAGATCCCCAAAAGTGCATTTATTGGTAAAGTTTTACCTTTAACCAGTCCAAAAGATAAATGTTTTAAGTCAAAGATCCGGAGATATTCTTAATTAAATACAAGAAAAAAGTCTAAATTAATATTCCGAATAGAAAGATATATAATTCACATGATTCACATACATTGTTGTCTGTATATTTCCATCTCCCTTCTCCGAGTTTCAAATCATTTATCAGCTTAATTGGTAATTACATTCCTTTTTACAAAATTAATAAGGAGTTTAATTTAAACCACTACCACCTATTAGTAACCAGCTCACATGGCTGACCACTAGACATTACTCATAAACCGTTATGATTTGTCAAAATTTGACACGCTTTCTTTTGGGAAACCATATATTCACCTTCAAAAGAAAAGGACAATAGAAAGTAACATCAATATATGTATTCCTTCTCTTTTAATTAAATTGTCTTCAACTTTTAAAATTATTCCAGTCAAAATGTCACTTTATAAAAGTAAAAAAATTTTAATATCTATTTTTCCTCTTAATTTTATCCTTTAATATTAAATCCTTCTTAAAAAGTCACTTCAAAACTATTAACTTTTAAGGATAATATTGTCCAATCATATTTTTATCTTCTAACATTTTCACTATCTGAAACTCCCTAAAAAGTTAATAAGTGACAAGTTTAATGGGACGGAGATAATAGTACCACTTAGCTAGAGTACTCTTTTAAGACCAAAGGATTTCAAGATTTAAAAATCCTCCATTGAGACCCCTCTAATGAACAAAAAACAACCCATCTAACAAAGATACAAGATATATATTACAAAATACAAATTATTAGTAATTGGCATCCACAGTTCCACACCTTTGCTATCATATGAGGCCTCAAGCTTTTGTCTGAAAAAATCTATTAAGGGGGTGATATTTTATAAATTGATGGATAATCCATAACTCTAATCTGTGGTCAGGAGTTATAAAAGGGACATTATATTTATATTATATATATATATATATATATGTATATATAGAAGAAGCCAATACACGTGAAACGAAAACAGTAGGCTTCGTCATCACACTGCCTTTTTTGTCAATATATCTACGTATATTTCTTGTACCCATCCGAATTTGATACGAAAAAAAATACCCAATCAGGTACTTATCATAGAAATCAATAGATGAAGCATCTAAGACAAACTTCGATTTAGTTTTATTTCAATTTCTTGATAAATACAATAAGCTGCAACTATAAATTTCCATGCACAATTTGTACAACTTTTATTTTGCCTCCCACTTTGACAATTCAACAACTATATATTTAGCCAAATTATATATATCTTCCCCTATTTAATCACCACCTTACGATAAAATTAATTAAACCCAAAACACTAATTATAATCCACAATTTCAGCGTCAGCTGGGTCACTTTCTTATTTACATTTTTCCTTCCAAATGACCCCAAACATGGAGCTAATTATGGTGAGAATTAGTATCAAAGTCCAGCATCAAATGGTACTCCGGTTCCTGGAATCCAAGCGTCTCCGGCCAGGAAGTTCCCTACGGTGAACTTTCCCGCTTCGGCAGCATTTATGACACGATAACCACCCCATGTTACCCTACCGCTGGTGCTTGCACCAGGACCGGTGTTCATGTGCTCGGCGTAGTAAAGGGTGGATAAAGCAAAGCTCCCGCTCCATGCCAACCAGCCTTGAGCAGCAATTAAACCATCTAAGCTGCTCTTCATGAAGACGGTTCTTGAATATTTCTGCCATGGCCTCCCCAGATAATTCTTGAATGAACCTTGAGAGGATCTCATGTCGGAGGCCGCTGTGACGCGTGAGTTATGGATAATTATGCCCGTGTTCTCGTTTGGGTCCTTCCTTCCTTGGGCCGTCACGGTGGTGAATTGGCCGCCCATCGGTTTACGTATGTAGATATTGCAGCCCTGAAGGACGGAGACGGCGTCACCGAAGATGAAGTCGATGGTACCGTAAATGTCACATTCGCGATAGAATTGGCGTTGGGAATAGACGTATAAGGTGTCTTGGTAACCTTTGAAGCTGCAGCGGTAGAAGACCGAGAAGTCGGAGCCGGACCGGAGGGCTACGGCTTGGTGTTTTTGGGGTCCGGCGGTGTTTTCGAAGGTTATGTCTCGAGCTATGAAGCGGTCTCCCTGCACACCTGGAAACAAAAAGTAAAAAGGAGAAAAATCGAATTCAAGTGAGTAAAGGGATGATAGTAAGGAAAAAAAAAAAAAAGGAAAGAAAAGAAAAAGATTGTTCAATTTAATTATTGTATTATTCACCTTTTTTTACTATTACTTTTTTGAAGAATTATTTTTTTTACTATTACTTTATAGGAGTACGTTGTATAGCGGGTTGGAATATTGTTGGTGAAATAGGAGACGTAATAATAAGATAACGGGCATTCAAAAATTTTTGACTTAATTAAGATTATTTGCATATAAAGAGTTTTATTTGTTATTTACACCATGTTTTCCTCTTTTTCTCTCTCTTTGTCATTTAATTTAAGTTTGGATATATTGATAATGATATAATTATGATAATGATAATTATTATTTGACTCATAAACTTTTTGTTCTGTTTTTAATAAAGATATTTATTTGTTTTGACAAATATATAAATGTCTTTGACATTTTTCTTAGTAAAGATGTAGCCCACAAAAATCAAGATTCTTGTAACGTTTTGATTTAACAGTGTCTTTTTTTTTAAAAAAAATTCATAGATAAAGATAGATAAATAAATCTGAATAAAAATTACAAAAAAATGTCGTTTTAATGAAGACAAGTTAATGAAGGGAATAAGGGAGTAATACGGTTGCATTTGCACACTTAATCTAAGAAAAGAATACAGTGCTAAGGAATGAAACTTGTAATAAATTATTAAGCTTTAAATTATGGGGAAAAGAATGTTTAGATAAAATAAGTTTCTTGAGCTCAGAGAATTAATTGGGACCCAAATGGAGCGGTTCGAAGGGGGTTTTCAACTTAATTAAGTCATATAGTAAGTTATAATAACGGCCAATTAACGTTTATGCATGTTTCATTAAAGAAGCTTACCAGCAGTTGCTGAACCAAAAGTTGTTGTAGATTGAGCACTCTTGCTGCCAGTAACAACCGTGGCATCAATTCCATCTCCAATTAACATTATGTTTGATTTCTTAATATTCACATTTTCATGGTAAACGCCAGCTTTTACGTGTATAACAGTTCTTTTGCCTCCGCCAGCCGCTGCCACGGCCTCGGATATGGTCTTATAATTGCCAGAACCATCTTGGGCCACCACAATATCGGCAGCTGGTGCACCTGTTTTTTGCAAAAGCTTTCGATCGGCACCCGAAAGCCAGGATGGGAATCCATGGGCTAGCAGGCGTCGATTGCCAGCTTGTTTTGTAGTAGCAGAAGAGGATGTAACAGTATCCTTATTTATGGCTAGGGAATTGCTAAGCAACTTCGTGAAGTTGCCCAACATGGATGGGAAGGTTTGTAAATGAGAGGCTAAGTTGAAATCGATGAAGCCATTTTGGCAGGTTTGCTCGTTGGCAATTGCAGCACTCAACCAAGTTTGAGCATCCATCGGATTGGTAGTGCTCTGGGATTTGGTAAGGTGGTTCACAGAGTTCTCGTAGAGCTCCAAGCAATCATTCCAAGCTAACTTGGCTCGTTCATCGAATGAGCTCAAGTCCATCGATGAAATGAGCTGGTGAGCTCGGACGGCTTGGTTCAGGGTTACCTGGATAGCCCTGTCTCGGAACGAGAACTGGGTAATTTGATCAAGGCTAGCTGCAACATTATTATTAATACTATCCCCCAGGAAATAATTGCAGACTTCAGGGTATGGGGTTTGGCTACATGATGCTATTGCTGCACTAGCACCATGCACAAAGTAGCCCAGGGGAAAAATGAACAAATGGGAAATGAAAAGCATTGCTAGGAGAATCAGCTTAGCCATGAAGAGACTCAAGGGTTTTTGCAAGGGGAAGTGTAGGAAACTTTCTAAATGGTTTGTTTTGAAGTTTGAATTGATCAAAAGCGGGAGGGAAGAGGGGGTTTATATAGAGGGAGGCAGGGGCGTTCATTGGTGGGACAAAAAGCTAGAAAAAAGAAAAATTCAATTCGGGCTTAGGGTTTATTGATTTATTCAAAAGAAATGAGTTGGGGGCCATGCATTTTGATGTTTACATGAAAACAGAATCTTTGTGATCACTTTGCTTTGCCTTGCTATGTGGTTGCAAAGGGATTTATGGTTGGTTTTTGAATGGTACCTAATAAGGTTTTTTATTTTCAAAGCGGCTATATTACGCCATTGGTTTATATATAATATTTGGCATTTTCATCGTTTTCTTTTTCTTTCACTTTTCTAATTAACTCATAATAATTCAGTTTTTTGTTTAATTTGAGAGTGATTGAGATAACAAATACAACGACGGACGGACGTGAATGGATTGACTCCTGAGTCTTTGCGCACCACTATTTACTTTAGAAATCTATAAGGGACAGTACAGCCGACGAATTTTCCAAAGCAATTTAAAATTTGATCATAATCAATGTTTCCTTTTCTTGTGCATAAGTATTCCATTTGATTTGTTTTCTCTAACATGGTAAGAGTTTCTTTCTTGGATTTCTTACAAGAATAAAATTATTTTATAATTAATATTTTACTATATTTATAAACAATGAAATCTTCCATAGTACTTTACAAAATTCTAGATATTGGAATTATTTTTAATTAATTTATATAGTGATCATATCAAAATAGTTCAGTATTTGGAAGCCTAATTTGGTCAACTAATAGTGACACATGTTTATGACTTCTGAGTAATTATGATCAACTCCATTGACCCCGTGAAGTTCTGAAAAAAAAGTAGAAAAGTCTTCATGTTTTACAAATTTTCTTGTTCACTTTTTCAATTATATCTCATTTAAAAGTGAAATCTGGCCTTTGCGTTTTGAATGTCAAGACTCAAGAAGCAATTTATGATTGCTAAAATATCAATTTGCTTGGATTATGGCTTAGAGGCAACTCTAGCCCATGATTTTTCCCAAACGAAAAGTGGACGTGGAGAAATGTAAGTTTGCCAACTCGAACTAATTTCTCAAATCAAATTAAGCATAAATTAATTTCCCATTGAAGTTCACAAGCTTTAACATACACTTAGGCCTAAACGCACTTTATCACTATATATCTACAAAAGGGTAGATTTCCCAAAGTCGTACGAAATCACTCGTGAAGCTTGGATATTTGGGATTTGGGCTCTCTCATCTCTGATCTCTCTCATGTTTAGGTGAAATAGATATTAAAAGAGTAGAAGTGGTTGTGGGGAGCCCTATTTATTGTCCGAAGCTTCTCACAATGCCACATGGCTTTATTGGGATACTTTTGGGTGTACTGTTTCTATATACACACGTCCAGCCGTCAGCCGCATGCATATATCTACTAACTTTATACATGTATCTTTTAATTCTGCCAATTAACTTTTCCCTATCCACAAGCACAACTCTCTCTCTCTCTAATTATTTTGTTCAAAATTGATTAAGACTTGAGATTTAATAGGTTCAAGAATGAGAAAACCTTAATTAAGTTTTTCAGTTTACTCTTAAATACTTACAAATGATCACGACTGAAATGTCTTAAATTCAAAACTTCTTTCAAGTGAATTCTAATTTTTAATCATTTCCACTAACCCTTATTATTTACTATATGTGAAACCGAGTTCTTCAAAAATCACGAAAGCCATAGATCGTCAACTAAACTAAATGCATATTTAGCAAGCTGAATTAATTGATTAGCTGCTGAATTTGCAGTTGATGATGTCAAAAAGTAATGTGGAAGCTGCCAACTTAAATTGAATAATCTGCTTGGACGCCTTACTCAACTGATCTTTCTTCCCCGTTGGATGCTCATAATTAATAATGATACCTATTTAATTTTGATTTCAAGAGTAGATATATTCGATATGGTTGACTCAGCGGTGCATGAACTCAGCATGACGGCCACTTGAAACCATCCACGGAAAAATCATCTTGCTTACTGCCACTAATTAATTCCTTGTTTTAGACTTAGCAGCAAAATATATACATGTATACCTTTCTTCTGCTTTAGTTCCTCTGGGGGTTAGATATAGTAATAATTAATTGAAAACCTTGGTAAATTAATTGACTAAATATGTTTCCTTATTAACATGATTTGGTTTTTATTGAAGTTAATTAAACGATAGCAAATCCTTAATTATTGTTCAGATATAGGCGTAATTAATTTCAACTTTTCCTAATTAACAAAATTAACCATACCATATACTATAAAGTTAACAAAATCACATTATTATAGTAATTAATACGATAAATTATTAATTAGTCTGTATGCATGCATATTGCTCTCTCTATATTTATAGATTAGATGTAAGACCCAACAACTAACTTTGCATTTGACTTGGAAAAATCAATCACATAATTATTGGTATTAATACCAGAAAGATTGTGAGAGGGGGAAAAAGGGAGATTGTACGTAGGGTCATGTGCTACTGTTGAATAGCGGTTTCAACTTTCAAGATCAGCCCCACTCATGAAAACGGGCTTTTCTGTCTTTCTATTGTTTATATATTATTATTGGTAGCTTTGAATTAGGCTTAATTTCCATTAAACCTATCTTTATTATACAAGCAAATTATGTTTACGGTAATTTAATTTCAAAAGATAAGCATGGAATTAAATATTAATATTAATTACATGTAGTTTAAACGTTTATCTGCTTTAAAATTATTACACTATAAAAAGTCACTATATCTAAGTTGGAATTTTAAGATTAAACATGGTTGAGGCATCTTGATTTTGTGGACCTAAAGATTTTTCTTTTAAATCCTTTTTTCTTAAATAAATATAGTTTTGGACCTCAAATAAATTTCATCAATACTATTAAATAAATTAAGAAAAATTATTTCACGCATGGTACTCTACAAATGGAAATTAGATGGTTGACAAGTGTTTTGATCAACAAGGTATTCCCTCCTTTTTACAATATCTGTTGCTTTTGAGAGAATTTTTTTAAAAATTATCTGTCACTTTAATATTTCTATAAAACATTAATTACACTTTTTTCAACTTTACCCTTCATTTTTTGAATTAATCCTACAAAGCATTTATTATTAAAAAGAGAGTATTTATGGGAATAAATCATTACAATAAAATGTAAACTTGCCCTTTCTTAATATTTTATCTAGATTCTAAGAATCTCTAATGACAATCTTAATTCTTGTGTAAAACCTTAAAACGACAGATATTATGGAAAGGAATGAGTATTTTTAAATAATTGTGCTAACAGGTGCACTCATGTACTCCATCCTTTCCACAATATCTATCCTTTAAATGTTATGCACAGATATTAAGACTTGCAATAAAAGTCCTAACATCTAGAAAAAGAAATTATAAAATGACAACTTTACCCTTTTATTAAAATTATTTATTCTCATAAATATCAAACACTCTCTCTTTCATTAATTAAGAAAGATAGTGGTCTTCCACTTGGAGTTGGAGAAGGAGAATGGTAAAACTAGAAAAAGATAGTTAATGCTCTCTAAAATTCTTAAAATGACAGATAATATGGAACAAAAAATTTTCTAAAAAGCGACAGATATTGTGAAAAGGAGAGAGTATACTTTAAGGTTGGTTAACTTTCTATTTAAGGAAAATACTTTTTTTTATTTAATGCAGTAACTTTTTTTGCATTCAAGAAAAAATGAAATATCAATTATATAAACTTTCTATATTTAACACCTTTAATGGTGTATGGGTGTACCATTTAGCATTTTTTTTAATAGTACTAAATTAATTAATTAATATGGAATGTGTTAGTCTCTTAATACTATTTGTGAACTTTAAAAGCTCTATAAAATAATCAATAAATTAATTGAGTTTTTCTTTTAATTTTTTTGTTTTCTACATGCCCTCAATAAGAACAAAAAAAAAAGTTACAAAAAGTATAGCTTTTAACATCTCCCATAGAAAGGTGAAAGTAATTAATGCTAGTTATTTTATTCTATAGACAAACTACCCATAGATTATATAATGAGAATTAAAAGATTTAATAGTTAATTTTTTTAATATTTTTATGCAAAATTTTAATAAATTTTTTGAATTTTTTTCTAAAACCGTATCACAATAAATATTTTAAAGTTCAAGATTTACCTTCAAAATCTTTTTTTTTTTCAGTTTGTGCTAAACTTTATCAAAAGAACATTTATTTTTTTAAAAAAAAAAACCACCACAATAAATATGTTTCAAAACCATTTTTTTTAATTTGAGGCTAAATTTTGTCAATAGAACTTTTTTTTTTCTAAAACTCTACAACAATAAATATTTTTTAAATTTTAGGATTTATCCTCAATCTTTTTTTTTTAAAATCGTGGCTAAATTTTATCAAAAGAACATTCATTTATCTATTATTGATTTATTTTTGAATTTATCTTGAAACATCATTTAAATTGGTTCTTTGAAAAAGAAATAAAAAAATTAGTTATGGGCATTATAGTCTTTAAACTACACATAGAACTCGATTTACTTTAAATTTTTCATAGAATACAAAAAACCATGACATTTATTAACCATCATTGATGCTTAACGGATGCCATGGGTACCCATTAGCAAAACACTAATTTTTTTTTTTCTAATTATTACATTATGGAAGGCTATGTTTATGAAATGTAATGTGTCATGGTCACACCATGTATAAGGCTAAGTAATGACCAACTTTATATAAGGTCATGGTCAGGTAAAGGTTAGATGATGGTAATTTTTTGTAATATTATGAAAGTGTCATCATTTCGAACATGTCAATGATTCCTAATAAAATAAATATAAAATTCGGTTAGTTTTTATGAGGATGAGTAGTCAGTGTAATCGTTGGACTATCTTACTAGTTAAGATTTAAGAAAATTATTGACTGACTTGTGTGAAAGAGTTCATTTAAGTGCTATACGGTCAAGTTAGACATCGATTGCAAGTTTTGTCCATGACACAATGTAATAGAGAGACACCTAAACTATAACCTTTATTTGTTTATTAATTATTAATTTAATTGTTTTCCCCTCAAAGAGAGAGGATAATGGATTATATAAAGTGCTGATAAGACCATTATTTGACGTGGCAGACATTATAATCCACAAATCTAAAGCTTTGATGAGAGACCCTACTTTCAATTAGACCGGCGCTTTCATATTATCCACCAGAATTATCAAAATAAATTAAAAATATCTTGCATTATTTATGTAATTCCAGTAATTTGATTCAGTTTACATCTTTTCGGCCTGTCTATTTTGATTTAAATTCCTTCATTGCCTTTTATTGGACGAAGTAAAGTAAAGGTTGGTACTACTAGTGCATATATATAAATGATCAGAGATTAGAATGGAATTTGAAAACCTAATCATTAAATTTATTTAATTAATCCAATTTTGTTTTTCGTTACTGCCATTGGGAACCATTTAATGATGATGACTATATATTTGAGATTAAACAAATTAAAACGGTATAATAAAATTAGGCCAACTGGCAATATTAATTAATTAAGCTCCTACTCTTACAATTTAATGATCAAATAATTGAGCTACTTGACGTTCTGCCCACTTTGGAATGGAGTTTTATGGACGTTCGCAAACGAACATTAAATCTAATTAATGGTATAGAATTTGAGATTAACATGAGGATTTTTGACTTGGAGAAATTTTAAGTTTTGAATATTGAAAACGTTAAATACTCCCTACTAAAAGTTTTTCTTTTTAAAATTAATACCTAGATTTAGGCTCCCTTTGTTAATATTACTACTTTTGACAGTGACGGTGAGATTATCTATCACAATCCCTCTCCTATTGTCATTGACAGAATTAGGGGGGGAAAGGGGGCTTAGCTTTCCAAATTCTTAGTTTTGCCTTTAAGATTTATATAAATTCTAATTAATCCTTGCTTTTGGCCCCTTAATTTCTTTGAAGTTACAATTGCATCCTTCAAGTTTATTTTTAATAGTTTTATGTATTAAGTTTTTACTTGGCCTCCCCTATTTTCTTTTTTCCTTTTTCCTTCTTAATCAAGCTTTCCAAACTTATTAATTAATTTTTAAATATTTGTTTATCCAAACAAAAATTGAGTACTTTCCTTTTTTATCATTAATAAGCATTACTCTCTTAAAGTTCATTTCCTATATAATCTAATTGATTTATTTATTTATAGGTTTTGCTTGTCAATGTCAATATAACAAAAGAAAAAGTTACAACTTTTGTAGTAGAAAACAAAACCCAAAATATTTCAAACAAAAATATGTGTTAACTATATTATATCAAACACCTAAATGCACTCATAGATGGAGTTTTCATGTTATACAAAACTTAACTTTGTGTTTTATATATGTAATGATATATCTCTTGGCCCCCCAACTTTTAATCCTGGCTATGTCCCTGCCTGTAGTTAGTCACCGCAACTTCCTCTAATCCACATAGGATAATTGCACCTCATCTGAGCTTATGTTTTAAGTCGTAAAAAATGATGGTATAACCCATAAAAGCATAAAATTTCCCTTACCTCACCGCTGTAGTGTTAACAATGGGAGCCTTTGTTATTTAAAAGAAACTTGTGTAATGATTTTACAAGCCTAAACACATAACTAAATCCCATAATTGTACAACTTTTTTTTTAATTTGGAGTTGTTCTTCCCTAAAATCTTACTATTTGATTTTACACATAGAATGTAGGAAAATAGACCTACCCATGAGGAGAAGGGTCTCTCGAGAAATTATTTGATAGGTCTATCTCACCACATAGTCAACCAATAAAATTTTACCAACTCAAAATAATTGTTAAAATTTAATCATAAAGTTAGTAATAAGTTCAACTACAGGTTTTAAGATATAGGGATTCACAGGGCAAGTCATGAAATTTAGTACATAATTGGGTAGAGTTTTAGTAATTACAAAAAAATTCTGAATTGTTAAAATTTTTATTAATTGATTTTATGGCTAACGTGGTGTGATGAATCCATTTAATAATTTCTTCAATTTTGAGACCTTAATTATCTACGTGAATTCTAGTATGTAATAATCCTATCGAGTAGAGGAAAACTTTAATCAAATATTATACATCACTTGACCAAAACAATTGAATCAGATATTATTCAATTAAACGTAATTTTTGTGTAGTTTACAAAATAAATATTCAATTTGAAATGGATAAGGTACCGATATATATAAATAAGAACGTGGAAGGAAAGAAAAAGGTGTACTCTTATGTTATGTATGATGATTGATTTGCTTTGTATAGTAAAAATGCGATGTAACAACCAAATAATTGAAATGAAAAAATACTTTAAAAATGTTGGAAGATTTATATATGACTTTTCTTCCAATTTCTAAGAATTAAATATTTCTTTCGATTAGTCCTTATCAGCTCCAAAATTAAGTTGCCAATGTAACGTATCATATAGAAATGTATACATGCACAAATACAAACACACTTACAATACAGTAAACAACTAATTATTAATTAATGCGACAAAGAGATATCAATGGAAGGAAGATATGGGAACAATGAGATCGTCAACATAGCAACATCTATGGATCAATGGCTTTGATTTGTGATTTCAATTTGAAATATATCAGTGTCTTCTTATTTCTCAACAATGCTCAAGAGGTGTTTGACAATTTTCCCAAGAGAAACTAGCTATCTGTCCTGTGTTTGCTTTCTTTATGCAATGTGTTAAAATTGGATGTCTGGGCCATCTTGGGTAATTGTAATATAGCACCAATTTGTTCCTAATTAATCTATTCAATAACCGAATTAAAAAAAAAAATGCATCTCGAATCAAGAAAAAAAAAAAAAGGACCCATAAAAGCTGAATAATAAAGAAGAGCTAAGCTTAATTGACTTGGTCTTAATTTGATGAGAAAGACGTGCATGTAGGAATATAAGTATAATTCTCACAGAATAGTTTTTATATATATAATGCAAAATGTATTATTGAAAGCAACTGATTCCTGTCGCAGTTGCTTCCCAGAAGAAAGCCGCGTACCTTCCGACGGACTTATCATCTTTCTCTGTAATAATCACATCTAAACGATGGTGGAATAAACTTTGTACAAATTGACTCTTAAGCGTCCACCGATAAGCTTTAAACCTTTTTGTGGTCCTTTCCTTCTCTTTCTTATATAACTAATTGACAGCTTAATCATCCTTAGCCAATATGTTTTGTGCTTGAAAACAACATTATTGGATCGCTCTTATTATCTTGAGAGGAAGTGTTTTTTCTTTATGATGTTTGCGAACCGCAATGACACCTCAATTCCGTTAAGCAAAATATTGTGGCTCAAAAAGCGTGATAGCGCTTTCTCATAATTAAGCGATAAGCTGAACCGTTTGTGCAATTTTTATACGACAAAGTACCTACTTCAGTGCTTGCAGTACTTATATTTCTCGAATTGGATTATGTTCTTAAGTTTGAGTATTATTCAATTCAGTTATTTGCATATATAATCTTCTATTTCGAAACCGATCATCTCAGTTGAAATCTCTTTTTCTTCAAATTACAAAACAAAAAAAAATAACGTGATTTTTTTAACATATTATTACACAAGGGACTAATAATTTTCCCTTTAGTCGAGATGGTTAAAGGTTGGAATTCATGCATGTCAAATTCAAAACCTCTTACTTCCCCTAAATAGACCCTTTATCTTATCTCTTATGTACAATTAAAAAAAAGGTAGACAATGATCATATCATCATTGTTCTTATGATCTTAATTAAGATAATTAATCAAAACTAATGAACATCCGATTATAATTTACAAGCTATGATTCTCTCTCTTTTGAACCCTATCCTACTTAATCATGAATAAATATACTTCTCTCATCATGATTAACCTTTTGAATGATTACATATTTTTTTCTTTTTGGATAAATTACATAAATGGTCATTTAACTTTTAGAGGTTTTTTGTTTTGATTAATCAGTTATAAAAATTTATGATTTGGTCACTTATCTTTATAAAATTTAATATTTTGGTCACCAAACCCTAAGGAAAAATTGATCCGATGATATGATATTGTCACATCACGCAATATGCCATGTGGTATGATGATGTGGCTATACCACATGGCATATTTGATGACATGGCATTGCCATTCATCATGTCAAGTGACCTTTTGGATAATGTGGCATGCTACATCACCATACCCTATGGCATGTTGGATGACGTGGTCATGTCACATCATCAAACTATTATTTTTTAAAAGGTAGGTGATCAAAATAGTTAAATTTATGAAGTTAAATGATTAAATCGTAATTTTTTATAATTGCATGATCAAAACAGAAAACCTCTAAAAATTAAGTGATTAAATTTAATTTACCATTTCTTTTTCTTTAATTTCTTTGTCATGTATATAACTGGAGGCTGGCAGTATAGGCTACAGTTGAAGTTTAATTAGTAACATATTAAATTCCAATTGAAAATGTGAACATATTTAATCACTGTGCAATAATTTTGTCATATCGGTTTAATTATTCCACAATGCTTTGCTTTTAATGACACAAATTTAAATTTAGAGTAACTCTATCGCCATCATTATAGTCAGAATCAAGTATATATCACCACGAGCTGCCAATTTCCATGCATTCCACTGAAGAAAGTAGCCATTTTTTTTTTTCTCTTGGCTATGATTCTTCGCCGAAGTCGGGCGAAAAAGGTTGTTGGAGAAAGCATCGTTTGCCATTGGCTGATTCTCTTCAAGACGTTTTAACAGAAACCCTTTTTGAAACAATTGGAAACTTCTTCAGTGGTTTTAATTATCACTTCATTTTCTTCAAAGATTTTGATTTTAAAACTCGTATCTCTAATTTCCTTCTAAAACCTTGAGTTTCAGGCAACGACGTGATCATGCTTCTTACAACAACTAAGTCCTGCGGTGGTCCGATGGATGAAACCAACAGCTAAATAATTTCCTTGATGATTGAAAACCTTTTATAATCAAATTCATTAATTTAATTTTGATACATATTTGGGAATTTTGAAACTTTTTTTTATTGAGTTCTATATTATTAGTTATCACACACACTCTCATTTTATTTATGTCACGTTCCGACTCTCAGTTAAGGTAATGTGACCTCAACTCTCGATTTAGATATGTAGGTAAGTGATTCATTTGACATCTAAATTCGAAACAAGCGAAATAAAATCTTAATCTTAATTTAATCTCTCACCATCGTATTAATGAAATTATTGGAATTTAACTAATATTTGTTGACACTCATAGTTCAAGTAGTTAATGTACGTATGGCCCAGATGGAGAAAAATTATACAGTCACACATGGCATTATATAAAACATGTGGTGGGAGATTAGAGGCTGAAATTTTATGGCATAAACTCAAATATATTTGTATTGCTTCCCCACCCAAAAAAGAAAAAAGAAAAATGCAAAATAGAAAAAAAAATCTATTGCACTTTTTTAATTTGGTAGTATGCACTTTTTTCCTTTTTTCCATTTGGTCCAATAATATTATTTTTCAATTTTAGTATTAATTAAGATGAAGTAATGAGTCATTCTCCAACAAATTACATCAATAGCAACAAGATTGGACACCTATTATGGCAAGGTCTTAAAAAGTGCAATGGTGATGGAATGAGTTGGGCGAAAATCATTCGATCACATATTTAGTGAATTTTCACATCGTTTTGACATTGACAGGCGTAGATTGATTTGGGGAATTTATATATAATCAATACATTTGGAATACTTTTTCCAGCTTCGAATGGAAAATTTTTCCTATGGTTTGTTTTGTCCCCTTTTTCTCTTTTCCATTTATTAATTAATTAATTTTTCAAATTAAATTGTTAACAAGAAAGCATATATACCAATGGATTAATATGTGAACTTTGAAGAATATCAGAAAATTATATTGTCGAATTTAATAAGAATAATAATAAAGGAAATAAAAAATTTATTATTATTATAATATTGAAACTACGATCAAAAGAAAAATAGTAGAAGTAGCTAGGACGGCAACGAGGTTTTGTCCTAGTAACTAGTAACCCTGCCTTGTCTTGTTGGATTTATGTTGTTTTTGACTATTTTTGGTGTTAATATTTTGTGCTTCGGCTCATCTTGGTGCACCTTGTGGGAAAAGGAAGTTAACGCCGCCCTTGCTTTATTAATTATTATTATTATTATTCCCTCCCTTTTATTTTTGGATGTTCACTTTGTTTTAATTGACAAAAGATTTTAATTAGGAAAAGTTATATCTATTAGTTTCTTTATCGTTTTTGCTCCTTAAATGATACTTATATACTTACTAGTATAAAATAGCTAATCCTACCAAAAGTTGGTTTTTGGTTAATAGGTAAAAGAGCGTGTGGATTGTGGATATTATTTTGAAACATTCAAATATAGTAAGATGTTTAAATAGGAAATAGAAAAAAAGGAATATTTTTCTTATTATATAGCATATGTGAGACTTATTAATTTGCATGAATTTTTATGAACCATATTTTTAGTATATTCTAGGGCTAATAATGTAATCTTCCATATATATGAAGCTATTAGTTACCAAAATTTTTAAATTCCCATTATATTTATATATATATATATATTTAATATATATATATGTGTGTATTTGTATACATTTATACAAAAAATTTCAAATTGATCCAAAAAAATTATTTCACACAGTTCTCTTAATATCTCATATTAAGATCTGTCATTATATGAAGCATAAATATATACATATGACATTTCTCTTTTCTGTTTAGATCAAAAGAGAATATTTCGATAATTCGAGAGTTATCTACATACGTTCTTGCCAATCTTACCAGTTGAGTTAAACCCAAGACATCACACACACATACAACAAAGATTAAACGGAATAAAAGACCTTCTAGAGGTCGAGGCAACTTAATCCGCCCAAACTTATGTTGAAATGAAGAAGAAAATGAAAAAGGAAAGAGAAATTTTCCTAAATTTAGAACGAAGAAGCAAGAAAGAATTTAATGTTTTGATGATAACTGATAAGATATAGGCCATCGGTTGGTACTTGGTACCATCAAGGTTGTAGAGCCTCGATCATGATGTATCAAGATTTCCTACTGACGAAGGGAGGGTTAGAGTTTAGATTAATTGTTGGGCCTAAGAGATAAGAATCAGAAGAATCTTCCTTTGTTTTTTTTCAAAAAAAAAAATATAATATTGGGTTACATCTAGATGTAAAGACTTAAAAATGGAAGTCCAAAGACTTAAATCAGAATCAAAATTGAATTATTCAATCCAAAGTTTTATGTAGGAATAATTGATTCGGAATTGAAACCAAACCGCAGTATGAGATCTAGTACTTACGATTAGTTTTTTTTTTTTTTTATCAAAGTTGCCATTAGAAAAAATTGTACTCAAATAGTTTAATTTCTGAAATTGTTTTATTTGGATAAATATAAAATTTAAAATTAATCACAAATATTTTAAACTTGATGATAAATTTGACAAATACCGACTCCAAAGATTAAAATAATATCAAATCTTAATTAAATTTGAAGTGCCTTCTAGTATTAGGACTTAAAACAGAAACTCAAAATCCTACTTTCCAAATTTTGTTTATTAAATTGACATGAGAGTAACAAATACCTACTAAAAATAGAATGAAATCTAACAACTGCAGTTTGATGTTATTCTACTGGACCAAAAAGAGATTAAATTGCAGTTAGATGTTATTCTACTGGACGAAAAAGAGATTCAATTGACTTGAGAGTAACAAATACCTACTAAAAATAGAATGAAATCTAACAGCTGCAGTTAGATGTTATTCTACTGGGCCAAAAAGAGAATTGGGCTTTGGACATTGGCCGAGTGGGGAAAGGGTGAGGCCCAAATTTCGAACTTTGGGCTAATTTTGTGCAGAAATCGAATTTTCTTGACCGATGGCCTAAATCCAGAAAAGTTCCACATCATAAAAGAAAATTTAAGATGGCGTCGCCCGGACTCGAACCGGAGACCTTCAGTGTGTTAGACTGACGTGATAACCAACTACACTACGACACCACATTTGTTATGGTTCTAACATTGTCATTATAACTGTTTAAAAAAAATTTCGTGTTGGAAATTCTTTCTACAGAAACTGGAAGAATATGAAAACAAATTTAAGAATATTTATCTGATTTTAAAATTTATTCCATGTTGTGAAAAGTATGTTAATTAAAATTGACTAAGCAAGAACAAGAAATAAGAATAGGAGAAATTGAGAATTAAATGAACAAGAGAAAGAGAGAGATAGAGATGGAAATGGAAATAAGATTGAATGAATTGTAAGTAAGTATCATTAGGGAGAATGAATCCCAATTTATAGGCATCAAATGGTAGGCTATACAAGTTGGCAATTTGCACAGTTTGGACAATTTGTACAACTTGCATTTGTCCACTTTCATAACCTAATTTGCATAATTTGCATTTGTCCACTTTCATAATAATTTGCACAACTTGCATTTGTCCACTTTCATAATACTCCCCCTTGGACAAATGCTACTATTAAAATTGGACGTGTACTGCCTCGTTAAAAACCTTAAGTCGGAAAAACCCAGTGGGAACAAAAACCGAACATAAGGGAAAAAGAGTACAATACAATTAAGTCCGTCTAATATGTCTTCAGGACAATATGTGCTTGTCTTCAAGACAATATAAGTGGGCCTACTTCAGTGTCCTGATTGGACGTGCTATTACTGCCTCATTAAAAACCTTAAGCCGGAAAAACCCAGTGGGACAAAAATCGGACAGAAGGAAAAAATAGTACAGTGCACTTATGTCCATAATCGCTCCCCCTGAGATAAAATAAACTACTACTTCTGGAGCATCTAAACATTTCCACTTCTGGGGAATTCAATCTTGCATTTTACTGACTCGCCGCATACCAATGCCATAAACTAATTTCTCAAATGTTGATGTTGGCAAAGATTTGGTAAATAAATCAGCAAGATTATCGACGGAGCGAATCTGTTTAACATCAACTTGTCGACTTTCCTGGAGTTCATGAGTATAGAAAAATTTCGGCGAGATGTGCTTGGTCCTATCACCTTTAATATATCCTCCCCTAACCTGTGCAACACAAGCAGCATTATCCTCATAAATTATAGTGGGAGAATCTATCACCGGTTTGAATCCACTAGCATTGTGAATATGTGATATCATAGATCTTAACCAAACACACTCTCTTCCGGCCTCATAGAGGGAAATAATTTCAGAGTGGTTGGAAGATGTAGCAACTAGTGTTTGCTTAGTGGAACGTCAAGAAATGGCTGTATCATTATAGCAAAATAGATAACCGGTTTGGGAGCGAGCTCTGTGCGGATCAGATTTATATCCTGCATCAGCATAACCTACTAAACCAGAGTTAGTAGTATTCTTAGAATTGAATAACCCCAAATCAATGGTTCCTCGGAGATAACGGAAGATATGTTTAATCCCATTCCAATGTCTCCGGGTTGGCTGAGAACTGAAACGTGCCAACAAATTTACTGCAAAAGCGATATCTGGTCTCGTGCACTGTGCCAAGTACATCAAAGCCCCGATTGCATTGAGGTATGGTACTTCAGGACCAAGTATATCCTCACCAGATTCTTTAGGACGAAACGGGTCCTTTTGGGGTTCAAGAGACCTTACAACCATAGGGGTGCTCAATGGGTGAGCCTTGTCCATGTTAAAACGTCTAAGTAATCTTTCAGTGTATGCTGACTGATGGACAAGTATTCCATTCTTTTTGTGCTCAAGCTCTAGACCAAGGCATAGTTTGGTTTTACCCAAATCTTTAACCTCAAACTCCTTTTTCAAATATTCAGCAGTTTCAAATAACTCTTCAGGAGTCCCAATTAAATTCATGTCGTCGACATAAATTGCCATAATAGCAAACCTGGTTTCAGATCTTTTAATAAACACGCATGGGCAGATGGGATCATTTATGTACCCTTCCTTAGTCAGGTATTCACTTAAACGTTGGTACCACATGCGGCCGAATTGCTTTAACCCATATAAAGATCTTTGCAACTTTATTGAGAATAGGTTGCGGGGAGTGCATGCTTCAGGCATTTTGAAACCTTCGGGAATTTTCATATAGATATTGGAATCTAATGAACCATATATGTATGCCGTCACAACGTCCATAAGACGCATTTCAAAATTTTCTTGGGCAACCCAACTTATAAGGAAACGAAAGGTAACTATATCCACTACTGGTGAATATGTTTCATCATAATCTATCCCAGGCCTCTGCGAGAAACCTTGGGCTACGAGTCGGGCTTTATACCTCACGATCTCGTTTCTCTCATTTCGTTTCCGGACAAAGACCCATTTGTATCCAACAGGTTTTACATTGTCGGGGGTTTTAGTAATAGGCCCAAAAACATTACGTTTGGCAAGGGAAGTCAATTCAGCTTGGATTGCTTCCTCCCATTTAGGCCAATCTCGCCTATGACGGCATTCGGTTATGGACCGAGGTTCATAATCATCATTCATAATCTCATGAGCAACTGAGAGAGCAAATGCATCATCGATGATTATCTCATTTCGATCCCATATCTCATTACAATAACTTATGGAAATTTCAGTATTCCCAAGATTGGTGATCTTTTCATGGGTTTGTACCACTTCAGGGGCAATATGCTCATGAACTTGTGCCACTTCAGGGGCAATATGCTCTCTTTGAATATTATGTTGTGCCACTTCAAGAGCAATTTGGTTTCCTCGAGAAAGATTAATAAGCTCATCTGGAGCAGATTCTAAATTCCTCCCCCTTCTTTTTCGAGGAACAGTGTCTTTTGATCCCATCGGTCTACCACGCTTCAGGCGCGGGCCATTTAGATCCATTTCGGGTGGTTCTACAGGAACATCAATGCTAGCTGGAACATTCGTAGCTGGGATGTGAGACTTTGTAACTTTAGCAGTCTCATTAAATGCATCAGGCATTTGATTTGCAATAACTTGTAAATGGATCAATCGTTGCACCTCATTTTCACATTCAGGTGTTCTTGGGTCTAAATGAGACAAACTTTTCTCATTCCATGAGAAAATCTCGACATTTTTCTGCTTTCCATTTGTGGAAGCTTTTGGTATCCCAAGTGATGGGAATACTGTCTCATCAAAATGACAATCCGCAAATCTAACGGTAAATAAATCACCCGTCAATGGTTCAAGGAACCGAATAATGGACGGTGAATCAAACCCAACATAAATGCCCAAACGGCGCTGGGGACCCATTTTGGTCCTTTGCGGTGGTGCTACAGGCACTTGTACCGCGCAACCAAAGGTGCGAAGATATGAAATGTTTGGCTCCTGGCCCAAGACTAACTGAAGAGGGGAATATAAATGAGAAGTAGTAGGGCGCAATCTAATTAAAGATGCAGCATGTAAAACAGCATGACCCCACGCTGAGGATGGGAGCTTTGTCCTCATCAATAAAGTTCGAGCAATAATCTGAATGCGCTTAATCATGGATTCTGCTAATCCATTTTGAGTATGAACATGTGGGACAGGATGTTCAACTTCAATTCCTAATGAAGCGCAATAAGCATCAAAATTCTTTGATGTGAACTCACCAGCATTATCCATTCTTATCCTTTTAATTTGATAATCTGGGAAATGAGCTCGAAGCTTTATTATCTGTGCAAGCAAATGTGCAAAGGCGACGTTGCGCGTTGATAATAGGCAAACATGGGACCATCTGCAGGATGCGTCCACTAGTACCATGAAATATCTAAATGGTCCACTTGCAGGCTGAATCAGCCCACAGATATCACCCTGGATTCTTTGCAAGAATGAAAGGGGATTCGTAATCAACCTTTGTCATGAAAGGTTTAGTAATGAGCTTTCCTTGTGAACAAGATTCACAAATGTAATCTTTGGACAACAACACCTTTGTATCTTTTAAAGGGTGTCCACGAGTATTTTTAAGTATTCTTCGCATCATTGTTGCTCCTGGATGACTAAGGCGATCATGCCAAAGTCCGAACACATCAGGGTTCACTAGTTTCCAGGGCATCGTAGCATATGATTCTATAGCTCGTATTGGGACAAAATATAATCCCATACTAGAAGCTTCCAGCTTCTCATGGATGGTCTTCTGGCCCATCTTGTAGGAAGTGATGCAAAGAAATTCCTTATTTTGCTCATTAATTGTTTCTAGATGGTACCCATTACGAGGTACATCTTTGTAGCTAAGTAGATTTCTTTTTGATCTACCGCTCAACAATGCATCTTCAAGATACAATGTTGTGCCATTTGGCAAAATAACTGTGGCAGTCCCATAGCTATCTATAATATTAACAGGACCAGATATTGTCTGAACATTTACCTTGCGCAATGTCACATTTGAGAAAAAGTGTTTGCCACAAAGTATAGTATGCGTTGTAGCACTATCAAGCAAACATATATCTTCCTTTTTCTCAATGTGTCCCATTTGCATTTATCTTGACAACTTCAGGTGTCAAGTTCCATAAAATTTAACAAATTAATAATATGATGCAAAATATAAATAAACAAATATGGAATAAAACTCATGATTTTATTGACGACCATATTTATTTAATATCTTCCTTGGTAACATAATTATCCAAGGGTATGGCAAAACATAGATGAAAACCCTCAGGATCTATTTCTGGGGACTTATTATTTTCATCAACATTATAAAAAGAAATCAGAAACCTCAAAAGGTTTTTCATTGCCAAGAATATGACAGTTTTCATTGACCAAAACCTTATTGACTTCAGCATCAGTCTCAGTTAGGTTAATGGCATGGGTCTCAGCATGCTTGCTTTTCTCCTTCTGGGATGCTTGGTATAGATCAACCAAATGTTTGGCCGTACGACAGGTACGTGACCAGTGACCAGTCATTCCACAACGGTGACAGGTACTATCATCATGCTTCTTCATGGGCTTTTTACCTTTAGGGTTGTATGGGGAGTTATTTATATTACGGTTAAATCTCCCACTACCCTTACGAAAAAAATTCCCATGCCTGCGCTCACGGCCTCTAGGACGGCCAACATTCTTACTTGAGTCGGCATTTGCTTCAGGAAATGCCTTAGAGCCAACAGGTCTTAAATCATGATTTTTAAGCAGCAACTCATTTGTTTGTTTTGCAGTCAACAGGACTGAGATCAATTCAGAATATGTTTTAAACTGGCGCTGCCGGTATTGCTGTTGCAATACAATATTCGAAGCATGAAAGGTGGAGAATGTTTTCTCTAAAAGCTCAACCTCAGTAAGCTTAACACCACAAAGTTCAAGCCGTGAAACAATATCATACAATGCCGAATTATAATCGGACACGGACTTGAAATCCTGCAACCTCAGATGTTGCCAATCATATTGTGCTTAAGGGAGGATGACAGTTTTGGTGTGATCATACCGCTCTTTCAATCTCGTCCACAAGATCAAGGGATCTCGGACAGATAGATATTGAACTTTTAGGCTATCACTTAGATGCCGACGGATAAAAATCAAAGCATTTGCCTTATCTTTATCATTAGCATTTCCATTTTCACCAATGGTAGCTGCAAGACCTTGGCCTTGGAGATGCAGTTCAATATCGAGACACCATGACAAGTAGTTATTGCCACTTACATCCAAAATTTGGAATTTGGGCTTTTCAATATTTGCCATAATTCTGAAAAGAATGGTCTCAATTAGTTTGACAACTTCTGGTGTCAAAAATGTTTAGAAGGAAATCTTTACACAATGAAAATTAAAATTATCTTGTGTATAGAAAATAAATTTTGTATGGAATCAAACCTTCAGAACTTACCAAACTTCAAACTTGCTTTACTTTAGAACAATCGTGCTGATAACGTGTTGTGAAAAGTATGTTAATTAAAATTGACTAAGCAAGAATAAGAAATAAGAATAGGAGAAATTGAGAATTAAATAAACAAGAGAAAGAGAGAGATAGAGATGGAAATGGAAATAAGATTGAATGAATTGTAAGTAAGTATCATTAGGGAGAATGAATCCCAATTTATAGGCATCAAATGGTAGGCTATACAAGTTGACAATTTGCACATATTAGCCCAATTATTATCATCACAATAATCACAATTTGGACAATTTGTACAACTTGCATTTGTCCACTTTCATAACCTAATTTGCATTTGTCCACTTTCATAATAATTTGCACAACTTACATTTGTCCACTTTCATAATATTCCAATTATTTTCTTTGCTTTTTTTTTTTTAAATAATCATATCGGCCTGCACACAGGTGGGCTTGCCTTGATTGGAAAAACAAGAGGTCCAAGATCCATAACACAAATTTAATTGGTTCACTATTTGCCAGCCCATTGTAGCCTAGTAGTAGTATAGTAAAAGGGCTGAATTTTGATCGCCGAATGGAGCTGCTCCCAAACAGAGGGAATGACCATCCTGAGTCGGTCTTTGTCTTTCCAAGGAATTGGTATCTTGTTGGCAGATATGATGGGAGTTAGTTATCCCAGATTGAACTAGTTGTAAAGTTTGGGCGTTTCGCTCCGTTTTCTTTAAAAAAAAAGAAAAAAAAGCTGAATTTTGCCTTTGCTAACTAGAAACCTAGACTGGGAATAAAGGGCTTCCAAGCACTAATTATCATCTCTCTCGAACTCGGAGAGTTTTATCTTTTCACGGTTTAAGCTCGAAAGGGGCCGGTTAGTCTCAAATCAATAGATCTAGCTGGAGATTCTTTCAACTTAAAAAAAAAAACAAAAACAAAAACAACAAAAATTCACGTGAAGGAAGTCTACTCATCACACACAATAAATAAATCATATACTAATAGTCATGAACTTATCTTAATCATATTTTTTTTTGAGTTGATAATTTCTAATTGGTTACTAAATATCTAAATTGACCCATAAATTATATATTTTTGGATATATCGACCTATAAATTTTTATTTGAAACAATTAACTCCTCGATCAGACTATTGTTTTAGGATAATTAACCCCTGAAACTATTATTTTGAGACAATCAATCTCTCAAAACTATTATTTTAAGAAATTAACCCATTAAACTTAATAATTTTGGACAATATAAGAGTTGAGATTTTATGTAATATATCCTTTTGGGGAGTTAATTATTAAAAAATAATAATTTAAGAGGTTAATTATTTTAAATAAAAATTTAAAAATTAATTTATCCTTTCTTATATAATTTAAGGATCAATTTAGATATTCAATCATTTCTAATTTCTAACATATATATATATATATATCTATACTACTATATAAAAAAAATAATATGAATTTACAAAAATACCCATTTTATCTTAATTCTCATTCTTTATCTATTGATTCTAATGGTTTTTTTGTCATTTTACATGCCACCTTTCTTTTTTTTTCCTATTTTTAAAATGATGGGACCCACATACTTATACACAATCATTATTATATAAATAAATATTATATAATATGCTAATATTAACATTAATATATATTTAATATAATAGTGTATATATATAGACACACACATACATACCATTCATATATATATGTATATACATACACATATACATACATACAATACTACTAAAGTTGAATGAGAAATCTATACTACTATATCTATACTATTTATGTAAGTTTACAAAATTACTCATTTTATCTCAAATTTCCTTTTTTTATCTAGTTCCTACTATAGGCTTTTAGTCATTTTGCATTCCACTATTTTTTTAATCTATTCTTAAAATGATGAGATTCTATACACATTCACAATCATTATTATATTATTATATATAAATACTATTATATATTATAAATACTACTAATATATATATATACACACACACATAAATACATAGAATATACATATATATATATATGTATACATATAATATTACTTAAAGTTGAGTTAGAAATGACAATTACTCATCATTTTCTTAATTTTGAGGTTATCTTAGGCTATTTATGAAATGAGTTAAGTGGAACTTATCTGATATTCCAATATATTTTAGTGAGATCTATAGAAGTGGGGATGAAATTTATAAATTTTGAGTTTTGGATTTTTTTTATGCCTTATGAGTTTTGGTCTTTTTTGGATTTTCTATGATTTTGAGATTTATTAGTGTTAAACTATATATATGTTATATATGCATAAATTTTCATTAATTTACTTATGATATATATATACACATTTAAATATATACACATAAATATACATATAAACATATATAATTATTTAAATATAATATACATATTAATTTCTCGCAACGAATACCGCAAGCCATTGCTAGTATCTATACGAAGTCAAAGACATTATTTGCAGCAGCAGTCCTTGAAATCTGTAATCTTTGACGATCGATGAAGGAAGAAGCCGTTTTTATATTTTTGTTTGGGACCCATTTATCATGGGCCTAACTAGAAAGAGTGCAAAAAGATATGGAAAATAAGGTTTGTCTCGTGAACTCATGAGGGCAAAGCAAAGCCCGTCCTATATAGAAGACATGAACAATCAAGAAAGGACCCAAGGCCAAAAGTGTGTATTTTGTCTGAATTTTGTTTCTATTTTGTCGTGACAAGTAACAAGCTGACCTTCCAGGCTATTCGTTTCACGGGAGTGCTCGTGTCTCTTTACAAAAATCCAAAGCTTTTCAGAGTTAGAAACACCAAATCCAGCCTATCCTGCATCTTCTAAGGCCGTATCCGATGAAAACAGCAAAACACCATTTTGGCATTAAAATTTGGAGAAAGCAACTCCAATGAACACACCAAAGCTCAAATATCAAGGCACACCAAATTGGTGGTGCTATAGTATTACACCAAATTTGGTGTAATGCTCTGGCCAACACCAAATTTGGTGTTTGCCTTTTTTAAAAAAAAATTAATTCAATTGTAACATTTATCTTTAATGTATATTACTTTTACATCCTTTTCATTTTGATTTATTTATCTAATTTGATAAATGTTTAAATTTAACATTTTAATTGTAAAAAAAAAAATATATGATTAACCAGATCTTATGGAGACCTTTAAAATGAGCTCAATATTAAATATGTTTTGAATCTATTTTCAATTATTATTTATAAAGGTAATTTTTTTGTTGTTAAAATTCAATAATAATATACTAAAAGAAATTAAATTAAAAGTTACTTAAATTAAAATCAAAATACAAGCTAAATAGAGTACAAAATAATATAAATTACAACATAGATTAAAAAGAAAATAAATTACAATAAGGACTAGAAATAAATAGACAGACATTAATAATTTAAAATAAGCATCTAAAAATTTGAAAAATCATCCACATTTCCTCCTAATTCAGCAAAATATTGATCAAAGATATTAGACGAGCTGGCTCATTGAGATTGTTGATCAAGAGCTCTTTTTGTATAAATTCTCATTTGTTCATTTTTTAGAGCATCACGTAACACTGAATCTTTAATAGAGTCCACATCTTTGTATAAAATTTTATTCTCTTCTCGTCGTTCTTGCAACTCTAATTTCTTGGCCTCATTTTAAGCTTGTAACAGCTAAAGCTCATAATTCTTTTGGAGCAAATATTGATTTTGTTGCAAGCAAACATTTTGCTTTGTTGGAACATCCCTTTGATTTTTTGGTTTTCTTCTATCGTGGCTTTAAAAATTTGTTTCATTTCCTCATTTTGTTTCTTTTTCATTTTTTCTTTCTTTCTTCTAATTGGATGTTCGGTTATATCATTATTGTCATTAAATTGATCTTCAGTTTCAAAGTCATCATTTAAATCAAATACAAAATAATGATGCTCCTATTGACTTATTTGATTTGTTGGAGTCTGACTGTTTCTATATAAATAATGCACAATATAATCATTAAAGATGAACGTGATACGCATGTGGACATTGAAAATTGGAGGGAAGTATCAGTCCCTGAAGTTGAGATAGTACAAGATGAAACAACTCGATTTCAAGAATTCTTTGCTCGACATAAGCAAATCAGAGATAAAAAAGCTCATTTTGCACTTCGTAATGCATTAATTGAACATCTATGAGAGTGATATGGTAATTCAGAAAATTAAAGGTTAAATATGAAAAAAATGTAATATTTGTCGTAGTGATATGATTCTTAGAAGAATTATGTGAAATATTTTTTTAAATATTTTCATTAATAATATTAAGTTAAAATAATAATGTTTAATGTAAGTAAGTAACTTATTAGAAAATATTATTAATTATTATTTAAGAATATTTTTTTATTTTCAATATATGAATAAATTAATATTGCAAAGTATTATCTAAATACAAATTAATTTTATTGTATAAATAATTATTATATTACTATTAACACCAATTTGGTGTACATTAGAATGAAAAAATATTTGGTGCAAGCATATTCTATAAAGATTATTTTTTAACACCAATTTAATGTAAATTTCGGTGCTCAACGTTGGAGACGCTTAGAGGACCCCAAACGTACACATTATGCTGCCTTCCCTCTTTCTTTACCTATTTTGCAACTTTTTAATAATTTATTTGTGTCATGGGTTTTTTCTGTTCACAATATTAATTCCACTCTGCTTTTTTCTCCTTTTTACCTCATTCTTTCTGTTCGATCAAGACAATAATATTTCTCTCTGGTTCTATCCAATTCTAGGTTTTCTGCGTGTATGCATGTGATATACTGAGAGTTTTTCCCTTTTAATTTCTGGAAAACACCCCGAGGGTTATAATTTAAAATTATATTTATCTTAAAGGTTTGAATTCAAATTCTGAAATTAGCGTAATTACATTTATAGATCAGAAAGGTCGGTTCGGAGAACTATCTGTCTCATTATGTAATCCAATATATGAAAGAAAATTTAACTCCGAATTTAGAAAAGCTATTTTGGCAGTTGAGTTGGCATCACGAGTTAATTATCTGCTTTCGACATTATTAATTAGAACGCATGCAGGAAAGCTATTTTACCAGTCTGCTCCCAGACCAAGCCACCAAGCTGAGCCTGAGAACCCATCGACGTCTCTAATTACTGCATATGCTCCAGTTCTGTGTTCTACTCGGCCCGGCCACTTTGTTTGGTGAACTGTTGAGATGCACGCAATAATATTAATTGAGGCTGCTGAGTAGCTGTGTAGATGTGCTCTACCAAAAATATTCTCGGCTTCAAGTGTTTTGGGATTATTATTAGTGTTGTAGTGTATTATTCGTTTGATCATGTCGGAAAAGTATAATATTAATTATAATGGACGTAACCACTCTTTTTGTTTTTACTCTTTACAAAAGCTTTAACGAATTAAATTAAATGACCTTAACTCCGCATGATAATTGGCTAAAATGAGAGTTTTCTGAGCCAATTATTAATTTGCTGGCTATCTATACATAGCTCACAGGTATTTTCAAATGGCTCTAAAGTCTAACCACCCAAAAGTGTTCGTTCTGGTTTCCTCAATTCTGATAATATTATAAGGATGCATGTGATGATGTGATTGAAATGAATAGGTGATTACATTAAAAGCAAAAGCCGACAAAGAATTACGTTCCTTAATATGTATAAATCTCCATCATTTGCCTTTTAAGGTGAAAGGAGGAACACCATAATTGAATGCAATGTGAATTATGTGATGGAACGGCTAAAATTAGAATCACCTGAAAATCTTGCTCGAATACGATTTGGACTTTTGCATAATGTGATTTGCAAAAACAATAAATCTAAGTAACTAATGTAGGTCCTCAAATCTATCAGAATTTGGGACGCCACTCAATAATCATGTGATTCCCATTACTATATCATATGCAAAAAATAGAGCCATCATGGTGTCTAAACTTAATTTTCATTTTGTTTCATTTTATTAATGACTTGATTAGCAAAATTTCTAGTGAAAGATGATCCATACGTTAACTTCATATGGTAACATGCGAGTTAATCTTAAGATGGTCCAGCGAGAGAAGTCTATCTCTTGGTCTCTATATATACTCTCTCCGTTCCTTATTATTTGACCCCAATAATCGAATATCTTCGATTAAGAAAGTTAGTTAAGTAACAAAATTTTATACAAATTTTATTTCACTTTCCAAATTTACCTATGTCTATTTCATTCTCTCTCCTCTTTATAAGTTAGTTAACTTAATATACAATTACTACATTTAATGATTCTTACATTAATTCCAAAAAAGGGTAAGTTTGGAAATGAATAATTAATACTTTATTGAAACCCTAAAAAGACAAATAAAAAAAATTAGGTTGGGTCAGATAATAAAGAACGGAGTAATATATTTAGATTTTACTGTTGGAGTCAAGGATTGAACTAAACTTACTAGACAACCTTCTCAAAATAGGGGAACATGCATGAGTCATGGATCAAGCCTCAAGACACAGGTTATTATTTTGATGAAAAGAACTAATGAAATCTCTTTGCAGTAGAATTGCCAATTATTACCAACGTGGGGTTTGATCGAGTGGTAAGTGGCTTGTTCCAGCTTAAGCAGGTCTCGGGTTCGAGACCTTACGTATACAGTTGCCTCCGTTGGGAGACTCACCCACCATATCCAGGTGCACCAACGTGGGGTTGGATCGAGTGGTAAGTGGCTTGTTCCAGCTTAAGTAGGTCTCGGGTTCGAGACCTTGCGTATACAGTTGCCTCCGTTGGGAGACTCACCCACCATATCCAGGTGCGCGACGCGGGTCGAACCCGAATTAGTCAGAGTGAAGCTCTAAATACCGGGTAGGAAACCAAAAAAACCAAAAAAAAGAATTGCCAATCATTTAATTCTAATTGTATAGCTTCCACTTCAAGATGTGCCATAAATGCAATGCATAGCAAAATTAGTGTTTTCCAAGTAAAAAAGAACAATTCTCCCATTTCATTTGTCACATCTTCCACTTCCACTGCCATTCATTTCAACCCAAATTAAACATGGATAATGGAATTTGCCACTATGAGACTTACCATTTTTCTCTTAGAATATATGACCTAAACTATAACATCAATACTTTAAAAGAGTGATTCAACAAAATAATTTTCATATTATAAAGTTTGTAGAAAACAGAAATCTAGCTAGAAAATCAGCTCAACAGGGGAAAATGAAAAGCAGTTCAGTAAACTCAGAGTTTAACTCGGTAAACCCGGTTTCAGTTACAACTCAGTCACGAAAAGAGAATTAAACCCAAAACTTCAAAACTACTACCTCACACCAACAACGAAAACAACAACAAGAAAAAAACTCAATACCAAAAACTCAGACTCTCCAAAGCTCTGTACAAAAGGAGAGAAAAAAAAAAAGAGTCGACGTCCAACAAAAATCATCAACTACATCAGAAATTATACATTTTCGTGGAATTTTGTAATTCACTTCGATTAATTTGTACCCTTTTCCGCATAGCTATTAACCAACGCCAAGGCATTGCTCGTAAGCTTCTTCACTTTCGCGGCCCTGTCGCACAAGTCCGTTTTCGTCGGTCCCTCCGCCACATCCTCGAATCCATCCGTGCATGTTTCCTCGTCCGTCAACGCCGCGCTCATCCACGTCTGGACGTTCCCCATTTGGAACCTGAAAGACTCAGAACCCGGAGCCACCAGCTGCCGCATCTGCTTCAACGACCCACGGATTTCATCCACGGCGTCACCCATGTTGGAGAAACAGTCGTGCAAGGCTGCACTGGCTCGCGGGTCGGCGCCGTAGTCGGCTTCACGGGAGATGTTAGAGACGTAAGCAGCCATGTGGCGGGCTTTGGAGAGGCTGACACTAATGGCGAGACGAGTTAAACGGGCCGGGTCTTGTTGGATGGCGTCGGCGTAGCGGGAAAGGGAAGTGTAGCAAATGTCAGGATACAAAGTGGAGGAGCAGCTAGTGCGGATGAAATCTGTGGCATTGGTTGCGGTGGCGCCGGGGTCGTTGGCGGCTGAACTGACGGTGGGGATTGAGTGGAGACAGAAGAAGAGGAGAGTGAGGAGGAGGAGGAGCGAAAGAAGGGGTTTCATGGCTAATGGCTCTTTTACGTTTTGAAAAGAGAAGTTTTTTTGGGATTCGTATTCGGTTGCTTTGGTTTGGTGGGGGTGGCGAGGGGCTGAGAGTGGCTTTTGTAACCTCATGAAAGGAAGTTGAATTACTTTTGTAACCATAATTTTTTTTTATTTACAAAATTGCCACTACTTCCGTTTATCTAGTTACCAAATTAGAATGGTGTGTGCCAGCCTGCCACGAAATCATGCATGAAATTATGCAAGGAACAAAAAGAAATAATAAAATCAAAATTAAGTGAAATACAAGAAAATTTTGAATACTAGATAAATTTTTTGAAGTTAAGACAAGATTTATATATATATATATATATCAAGAAGTAACTAGTAGTATATCTATTTTTCATTGAAAAAAGTATATTTTCTTGTGATGGATATTATTTATGACATGAGGAAATAACGGAAATTCAATCAAAAAAACCTTTTTCATAAATATCGTTTAAACATGAGTAACTGACACTTAATTTGACTTAAAAAATATAATGAAAAAAATATGACACTTAAATCGGATCGTCAGAATCTTTTTTGCGTGTGTGTTTTTACTGATTCAAATTCAATATTATCTTTTTATTTTTAGTGCATTGAAGAGCTATACTTTCGGATTTAACCCTAGTCCAATGAAAAGTTTAACTCCTAAATAGGGTGATGAACTATACTGTAAGAGTTCCAAACATTGCATTCTTTGTTCTCATTAGATGATAATTGACTTTCTTAGATTTGAATGGTTTCATTTTTGTAGGAGGAAAAAGATATTAAATCTGAAACAAGAATGAAGAGAGGAGAAAAGGAGGGTTTTCATGTTGCTTGAGAAGCAATGTAAGGGCAATTACTTGTAACGGCTTCTAATGTGAACAAAGTGAAAGTCCATTAGAGTAGGTTCCACCACCATCATTAGGTTGGATTAGATTGAGAAGCTTGAAATTTCCAACTGGCTAGTTGAAATCTATCAACATTTCAAGTAATTAAGTTGATTCGAATCTCAATTCTTTCAAATTTGTTCACTAAGCCCAAAAATAAATCTAAATATAGTAGTAAAAATTAATCCATGTGGGGATGTAGAGCTTCTAAGCCACAAATTTGAAGCAGCAAACAGAACAATATATAGCTGTCTTCACCCACTGATCAAGAGGAAGAAAACAGACCAAATTAGTCACATGTGCTTGTAATTTACCCAAAATGAGAGAGGGCAGATCGCATGACAATAATAAATTGGTTAAATATCCAAATTGACCCCTAAACTATATTAAAAAGAACAAATTCACCCTTAAACTTTTATTTGAGATAATTGATCTCTTAAACTATTATTTTGGAACAATTAATCCCTCAAACTATTATTTTGGGATAATTAACCCCTCAAGATTATTATTTTGGAATAATTAACCCCTCAAACTTAATAGATTGAGACAATATAACCTTTAAGATTCCATATAATATAACCCTTTGTGGGGGGGTTAATTGTCCAAAAATGATAGTTTAAGGGGTTAATTGTCCCAAATAAAAGTTTAGAGGTCAATTTATCCTTTTTTGTATAGTTTGAGGGCCAATTTAGGTATTAAGCCATAACAAATTATGGGTTTGCTTAACCAGTGCCCAATTAATGATGATAAAAGACAGTCTTGAATTTTGTAAAAGGTAATAATTATTTTCAGAAAGTATTTGAATGACAAAAATATCCTTAGATTTATTTGGAGCTAAACTTTGACAAGTTTATTTTTTTTTTCTAAAATCCCACACTAATATATTTGAAATTTTAAAACTAACCCTTAAAATTAAAATTTTTTATTTGGGGCTAAATTTATAATTTTGTGGCTAAACTTAATTAAGAGTATTCTTATCCTTAAAATTTTGTAAAAGCCCATAATAAATGAAGTCTACAATAATTTTTCACTTTTCACACAAAAAATAAGACAATAATTACCTCTTAACGATGCCTATAGACACCCGTTAACAATTTCCATAAATTATCTATAAAATTAACTTAACAACATAGGATAAAATAAGGACAAAGTCACGCATGCAAGTCTGAAATCGCACGCATAAAAATTATTGGGAATGGCCCTTTTGAATTGGGGCTGGTTTTAAGCGCAGGTGCACGTCCACCAAGGCAATCGACGGCCAATTAATACTGGCATGTTGGCCTTAGCCTTAATCAACGGCTCTAAGGAGAAGCGGCCGAGCAAATATGCAATGATTCGCCATCGTCCACAATGCAACACTCCATAATTGAAGTGACGCAAGTGAATCACAAGGCAACTAGGCTATGGAGTGGTAATGGACCACTACGGCACTACCCGTTGTGCCTTGCTACCTAATTTAATTACTAGCATTATTGATTCATACAATTTGTTAAGGCAAATTGTACATGCTTAATGAAGTCGTTAAAATATAATAATACCTATGTCTCTACAAAATCATAAGATTTCTTTTAGATCAAACTAAATGGAGTCATTAACGAGGGATTGATTCAATTGATAAAACTCATTCGTCTCGTTATAAAATGTTTAGATTCGAGTTGTATTGGTGATCTCTTATTGATATAATATTTGTTTTAATAGTTTAAAGACGCTCATCTTACTTTGATCTGGGTTTGGAATAATCTATTTGTTCCGGATTTTTTCATTAAGAAAGTAATAAATGGAGACGTACGCAACCCTAGCTTCATCTAGAAGTGTTTCTAGGCGTGAACATTTTTAAAATTGCAAATTTGAGACTTGCCTTGTAATTTTTCCCCAGTGGGAAACCAGGGGTCAGTAATGACTTAGCCGGTTTTAGCCGACCACCATGCTTGATGTTAGTCGGTTTTAGTTAGGAGGTTAAAGTCTCAAAGACCTTTTATACGCTTTGCCCATTTCCCGCACTATAGTGAAGCGTGCAACTTTTTGCTCTAGCTTTAACCGACTTTGCGTGGTCCCTTTAACCATTTTGTCCTGCGTGATTCTCTGTTTTGAGCATCTCTGTTTTTTTTCTTCTTCTTTTCAGCACCCTGGAGAGTGGACTCTGTTAATTGGGATTGGCTGCTAGCTACGGGTTCATTCAAAGTAAAGAAACGGGAATCGTCAAAATTGAAAAGCATTTGTATGACCAAAGACAACTTCCTGGAGTAAACATGTGAAACTATTTCAACATTTTCTTTTAGCTAGCTCCCAACAGAACCAAAAGAAGGTAAGATGATGTACACATGTCACGAGATAAAATGCAATCACATGTGAATACATTCTTTAGATTGAGAGGTCATACATTTATTTAGGCAAATGGGTTCATACATATTGTTCTTACATATTCTTTTGTGCGCTTATTTTGGTCATCGTCTCTGTTTTGTTGGTTAATGCTAATGGACTGACAGTCTCTTTGACAAATTAGAGGCTGCTTTTTCTTGAATTGACATTACACTGGAAGGTGACGATCAAAATGTATGTTCTTTTGCTACAGTCAAGATTGGTCTTTCACAAGGTTGAAGTCTGGTATGTAACATGTGATTTTGTTTCAATTGGCTTGAGGTTTTTTTCCATGTTTTTCTACTCCCATGGTTTTGGAAGTTGTATAAGGATCCTCTGTTCTGTAATTTTCGTTTCCTGAGATGGCTTTTCTTGTTCAATTAGTCTCCCCTTTGGTGGTACCCATTTTATGATTTCGATAAGAAAGCTCTGGGCTTAGTTTTGGAGATTAACTAGAAATGTAGACCGTGCTAACGTTACGGGTATAATAATAATTTATGTTTTTTTTTTATTTTTAATGTATAGAGTCTAAAAAGCAAATAAAATATTTAAAAATGTATGAATCATAATATATACTCCATTTTAAAGTGATTCGTGCGCTTTTTTTTTTCTCTTTCTCTTATCTATTCTAAATTTCATTAACAAGACAATAATATATTGTGCAAAAAACTTGGAAAATTTTTCATATTTTATTAGGTTGTTATATTAAACTATAGAAATCATAACTAAAGTATCTACAACACAAAAGTCATTAAGGTCACATATAATATTAAACATAGTAAAATATGTTCTCCAAAATTGATAATCTTCGTGTATCAGTCCATTGATAGGTCTAGAATATCTTCTGACTCATTAACTTTTTCTTCTTCTTCCTTATAAAATGTAAACAAATAATTGTGTTTTGTTTGCATAATATTTCATAATTATACAACCATCATCTAACTCAGATTTTGCATGATAAATATTATTTTTGCGAAAATAAATATAAATCCTCATAGTAATATGATAAAAACTTCCATGTAAATTTTCAATGACATATGATATGTTCTACAATCTCTTTCGTAAGCTTAAGAATTAATATAATAATGTATCACTTTCTCCTCTCTCTCTCTTTAACCATTCATCTCTTTTTTATTTTTCATTCATTTTTTAAAGACAAATATGATTAATGGACTTTTATTAAATTAATATTAAAAAATATTTATTAAATTAACATTAAAAAAGAAGGAGAAAAAAAACTAAATAAAAATACACTCCATTTATCTATACTTTAAAATAAGAAAGGAAAAAAAAATTAAAGAAAAAATGATGATGTGAACGCTTGAGAGAAGTTTTTTGGAATAAACATAATAAATTGCATAGATTAGCTCAGATTACAGGAATATGAACACAGCACAACTAAGCTTTGGTAATTCAAAGATCAATCACACAAATATTTTGAATGTATAGAGTGATCCATTGATTATTAAAGTCGTACCCGAGTAAATTGAATACATCCTTTTCTCCTTTTTCTTTTTGAACAACAAACAGTTAGTTGGTGATCAGGTAAAGCCTACAGGAGAAAACTTTCACGGACGGATCGGCGTAATTGACTCCCTCTATTCTTGTAACTCTAATGATTCGTATTCTGTGGACAGCATGAAGAGACGAAAATGATCCTTAATTAATGTACCTAAACAGGTTAGGAGGAAGGCCGAGCACCCGAGCCCATATTTGTGGGTACAGTAGCTGGAATTTAGTTTAAAAGGAGGGAACAGACATCTTCATGGTCGTAGACCCCCAAAGCTATGGCTTGTTTTATGGACTTGTAAAGGTAAAAAATTACGGTGTTCATGTTTCTTGATGATGTTTGGAAAGGAAAAACTTGAATTTGTCCCCCTTGGGGGCCTCTTTAACTGGTCCACCATATCATTGCCTAGACAAAGCGGAGGCGAATTCGACTCCGTGACTGAGGGGAAAGGCTCTTGGGTAACTTTTATATGATTAATATCATATACTGTTACATGTGTCCCAGGAGTTGAATCTTTGATCTTTAGCATTTTATTGGATAGGGTAATATCAATAGGTAGATTTGCTTGTCTCCTCCTTTGATTTTTTCCCCCTTTTTTTTTCTCTTTACCTCTTTTATCCATGTTGCGCGGAATTACTTTTTTTTTTTTATGATATTAAGATTCGAATCTAGATCTCATCGATTTGTAATCTCTGATTCTAATCGGTTAAAATGTTATTTGAAAAGCTTTGATTATTTTTTTACTAACGGTGTATAATGTCTTTGAGTATGCATGGTCGAAATTTCACTATGGACTTAATTATTGTTGTACTCAATGAGTAATATTTAAACATCAAAGATGGTAAAAAGTCCACTTTAAATATGGGATAAGACTTATATCTTTTTTTTAGATGCTTTTCATGTTACTAATCACTAAAATATTTTATTAAGTGTCCATTTATATTATTAACTAATTAACTCATTTTTAACATCGTTAATTTTTTTGTTGTATTTTTTTATTCCTCTTGTGTCTTTTTTTTTCTAAAATTTTACCACAATATATTTATTTTAAATACTCCAATCATTTTTTTTTCTAAAATCTTATCACTATATTTATTTTAATATTCAAAACTTATCCTTAAATAGCTAACTAATTTAAAATTTGGGACTAAATTTTGTGATATGTAATAAATTTTCTTTTGCTAAAACCCTACCACAATATTTATTTTAAAATTAAAAACTTACCCTTAAATAATTAATTTGTTTAAAATTTGGGGCTAAACTTTACGATATGTATTTTTCTCAAAAAAAGAAAGAATAATAAAAAAAATAAAACTTATTCTGAAAAAAATTTTCTTCTAACAGTGTTAAAAGAGTATTAAATGATTTGTAATATAAATGAATACTTGACAAGATTTTAGTGGCTACTAACATGAACAACACTTATAGAAAGATAAAAATTCTGTCCTTAAATATGTTATGAACGGTGGAGGGAATTGAAGACTTGAAGTGTATAATATGTTCACATATCTATACCAACTTCATAGTAGATATATATTTGAAGTTGGCAAGCTTTGAATAAGTACCAGCTTCATTGGGCGAGTCTTGTAGAGATATGAACAGAGGTGTATAAAGCTAAAACCAAATTCTTTGATATAAATAGATTGAAAGGAGTTAATGCCCAGCGGTACCCTTGACTTAATGGTCCACTGCTAAGGTTACTCTTCGAATCTTGACCTTTTACACTTTGTAAATACCGCTAGGCATTAACTTAGGAGAAAAAAAAATTTGGAAAGGAGTTAATGGCAGTGGTCACAAGTCATTGGTCAACAGCCATTGCATTTGATCATTTTGACAAATAACGCATGCAAGTACGTTAGCTGTAACACCTGGCGATTAACTTGTGTGGATGGAATCATGGTGTGTTTGAAAAAGAAGGCATCACCCATGTGATTAGAGGTGGAATACAATTAAACTGACGATAATTTATCGAAGAAATACGTTGTGAGTACCACAATTAACTAGGGTCATCACTGACCCTCTATATTAGTTTCTTAAACTAATGGCTAGCCGGGAATCTAAATTTAGAAAGCCCAAGAAGGTTTTTTTCCTTTTTGGGCCTAATTGAAGGAACATTTGGGCAGACCATGAGCTGCTACCAGAAATCAAATTGTGTCGATGGGTGGGCTAGAGCAAGGTTGCCAGGCTCAATCTTTTTAAACCAAAACTCAGATTTTAGCCTGGCTTGGGTTGGCATTGGCTCCCAAAGCCACCCTTTATTAAGCTCTACACACACACACACACACACACACACACACACACACACACACACACACACACACACACACACACACACACACACACACACAGAGAGGTTCTTATGGGTTTGGTTCACTTAAATTTTTCAGAGCTCATTTGGAGCCACCAACCATCATGTCTAGACATTACATATATACTAATATACTAAATATACTAAATACATATAAAGTTTAATATGAAATGACAAAAATATCCATCATTCTTTTAACTCTCTTCAATTTCACTCTAAAAGATGGGAACAGTTTAGTCATTTCACTTTTCTTATTTATTTTTATTTCTTTCCAAAACGTAGACCCCACATTCTACTAACAAAAAATATTAATATCTTATTAATATTTTTTATATATTGTATATTATTATATAATATCTTTATATATTATACATATTTATATATTACATATTTTTTACTATCATTTTTTAATATTTTAATTATAATTTATTTAATTAATATTAATGATTAAATATTAAATATTAAATTAATAATACATATAAAATTAGTATTGTAATATTGTCATGTGATTTTGTAATATTGACTATAAGTATTAATTATTTTCTTGCGCTCTATATATGCATTTATTTTTTTGTTACAATATGTATCAGCTTTTAAAAATTTACTTATAATATATACACAAAATTATATAATATTTATATATAATTAACATATTAATTATCGCTCTCATAACGAAGCGCAGGTCCGTTTCTAGTAGTTGCATAAAAAACTAGTTTAAAGGAAAAATATTAACTAGTGTTTGGCCAAAATAATGTATAAATGCAAAATTTATGCTTTATGTAACTCTTTATTTTTTTTTTTCTGTCTCTTTTTCCTTTTTTGACAAGTATTTTAACTAATTTCAATTTCTGTCTATATATATATAGCCACACAGGAATCCAATTACTTTCGAACCATCAATCATATGTTAGCTAAGAATCACATCATCAACTATTTAGCTTAATTAGCAAGAGTATTAATTCAAACATGTGACACATTTTGAGTTTAACAAAATTTAGAGTAGAAATTAGGAGTAGAATATGATGAAACCTTCAAAATAGCCTTATATTTCCACTTCTTTTTCAAAATTCTTGAATTATAATTATCCTACCCGATCTTATTTCTCATCCTTCGGATGAATCTGTTATATTTCAAATCCGAACAATAAGACTCCGTAGTACTTTAATATTTTAACTTTAAAATTTTCAAATTATTGTCATCTTTTCCAAAGTATGATCAGTACGGGTCTTTTTTTGGCAAACCCGTACGTGTTTCTGTCCTCTATGTATATGTAGCCTAATTTATTGAACACTCCATGCTCCACAACAGGCTAGAACTAGAAGTAGACCTTCCCATGACCATTAGGCACAAGCAGTCGAGGCGCCTTTTTGCGTCCTAAAATTGATCTATGTTTCATGGCCAATTGTGCGTCCTTCTTTTATTTTTATTTATTTATGTTTCATAGAACAGAATTTCGTCAGATACACAGTTACGTGACCCACATATAGTACGTTATATATATATATATATACACTTATATTTTTATATGAATTTTGAAGTTTAAAATGTTAAAAAGTTGTAGACATGGGTATGATACATAGGAAAGAGTCAATACTTCAAAACAAAAAAAGAAAAGAAAAAGAGAGGGGTAAAAAATGGAGTCAATGTAACATAAAAAAGATAGGTAATAGCTTCAATGCCAAGACCAACCCATGTCTTTCTTTCTCCCCTCCTTATCCTCATTAGAGGAAAAAGGAAACTCAAAACTTGAAAGAATGAAAACCTTATCGAGAAAGATAGGTCCCCCACTCCATTTTTTAGAGTGGATAACTTGAACCTGAGCCAATGACATTGCCCCTCTAAGAAGGGGAAAGATGGGCACATGGCCTCACTGATTATCAAGCTCCCGCATTGCCCCATTTTTTTATTGGGGGAGGGGGGGAGAGGGAGTTTAGGTGCCTCCATTATTGGCTTTTCTAAAGTTTTGCTATTATTGGCACTTTGGCAGCCTTTATCACAGCATTTAGTCAACTTTTGATCCCCGAAATTAATCTTTGCTCCGATTGACAAGATTGCTTCTGAATTAGCGCGTATATGAAACTATTTGCATAAAGGTTGCGGCATTATTTCATCAAGGATTGGAACTTTTATTAGACAAAGCTTAACATAATTTCGGCGCGGCCTACTTGCTTTCCATCCTTCAAGAACTTTCATACTCAGGATGAAACTAGGCTAGCAAAGATTCAGTTTTTTTTAGGTACTTGCGATTGTGAGAATTTGAACTTTATTCACGGTAACTAAGGATTCTACATTTTATGAACAAACCATGTGGCTGTTGGCATTGAGATCTAATTAGGTTCCAATTGCATATATTTAGGTCTAAAAAACAACCTAATGCATGCAGAGGCGGAAATGATGACAAGAGTTTCCATTCTTCTCTATTTTGTTTAATTAATTTCCTCTTACTTTCTCTAGACTGCATGTGTAAATGGATGATCCTTTTCCTTTATTGTGGAAAAATGGATATGGATGAACATTTTTCCATCACGGACAACATGTCTGTTTTCAGGTTCTCCCTTATCTATAACTTTTGTTTCCCTCTATGCCTTCCGTGTGTATATCTCCTACTGCATTTAAGACGAGAAAACAAAAAGGAAAAAGAAAGAAACAAAGAGAAGAACACATTAAAACTTGCTCTAAACTAGCTGCCTCTCTCAAATTTCAATCCAAGTTTTGGTAATGGGTGAAACATTCCCATTTCCCATCTCTCTTTGAATCAATAGCATTAAGCAAGATTATGGTGTTGTCGGGCATTTAAGTACGAGTATTTGATTTAATTATCAACATAATTAATCTCTTTTTTACAGCATTTGAACTGTAATTATTTTTCTTACGATCTTACAATGATCGTTTATCACACAAATTCGGATTGAAGCGAATTCTGAAAATTTTTGTTATCCATATGGCAGGGTCTATGTGCCTATGTATTATACAGGACCACTATATATAGCTACACAAAATCTCACTGCACCTCCATCACCAGTCACCACCACCACAACTACACTTATTTCTGGCATTCATTCACCTATCCAAAATCCTGATCTCTCCATTGTGTTCTCAGTTCTGTAGTCCCAACTATAGTAACTTCCTAACCAGCGGCCAACAGAAACTCACATGTCCCGATTTGGTCAACAAAAACATTTCTCCAAACTAGTCAACACATCGGACGCTGCTCAGTGCCCCATCACCGTTTTCCCTCCTTAATCTTTCCATCAAAAATGCCCCAGCTAGCCTCTATCTCCACGTGTCAATTATTAATAGGTCGGTGTCCACATGTGCTCTCATTATTCATTACCTTTTTGACTACTCCCACACCGCCAATCATCAATCAAAAACTCAGAACTCAAAAGCCTCCCGAGAGTCGGACCCAACCCGACCCATGTATTAACCCGGTCAAGCACGTCCTGCATTGGAATCCAAACTTCTCCCAGTCATGTCTCTCCACGTGGCGTATCTCCATTGGGGGAATCTCTGGAATCCGATGATACTTTTTTAGTATAAAGAACCACGTTGGCTCTGCCCTTTTCTTGGCAGCGCAGTAAGTAAGTAGTAACAGCCAGCAGCCCACTCTCCCAAACCCCCCAACCTTCCCGAAAAAAGATGGCGCGAAAATCTCTATCATCTCGGGGGATTTTCCCGGCCTTTCTAGTCTTTTCTTTCTCTTTACTCCTTTCTCCTTGTGCAACCATAGGCGGCCACGACTACCACGATGCTCTCCGCAAGAGCATTCTCTTCTTCGAAGGCCAACGGTCAGGGAGACTTCCTCCAGATCAACGCGTTAAATGGCGCCGCGACTCCGCATTGCACGACGGCTCCACTGCCGGCGTACATTCTCCTTCCCGACACCCTCTACATACATTTTTCCCTTATAAACACGGTAAAATGTTAATGGCGTTTAAGCTTTTCTGTTTCAGGTGGATTTGACGGGAGGTTACTACGACGCTGGAGACAACGTGAAGTTCGGCTTCCCAATGGCATTCACCACGACGTTGTTGGCTTGGAGTATCATAGACTTCGGGAGGACCATGGGACCGGAGTTGAAGAATGCCGTGAAAGCCGTTAAGTGGTCAACGGATTATCTGCTGAAAGCAACGGCGAAGCCAGGGGTGGTGTACGTGCAAGTAGGAGACGCCTTCTCCGATCATAGCTGCTGGGAAAGGCCGGAGGATATGGACACGCTTCGTACGGTGTACAAAATCGACAATTTGCATCCAGGGTCCGACGTGGCAGGCGAAACCGCCGCTGCATTGGCCGCTGCTTCCATCGTGTTTAGGTCACGTGACCCTGCTTACTCGAGGTTGCTCCTCAGTCGAGCCGTTAGGGTACGTCCCTTTCACCACCCTCAAAATTACATTTCTCTCTATCCCATTTTACTCCTGTTTTTGACCTTTTCACCGTCTAAAATGGGATACATTACGTTACCACTGTGCATGGTAAGTCGGGCCTCGAGATATTCAGCCGCTTCTTTTGTGTGCCTTTTGTTTCCCAGAAAATATTCTTCGCTTTCTTTCCAGAAAAGAAAAAAAGAAGAAGAAAATCTTCGTTTAATTAAACAAAAAGCGAAAATAAATATAACCATCTCATGTCACCATGTCACGGGTTAAGAATGTTTCTCTAATTAATGTGTTTGTTTCTATGCATAACGGTGCAATTTCATTTTTCTTTTAGCCAATCATTAGAATTTATAAGAACCTTTATCATAAAAAAAGAAAAGTTGACTAATAATTCGATAGTAATTAATAATTAATGAATATAGTTGTTAATATTGTGAGGAGTACAATTTCTAGGTGGCCTTATAGAAATAGAAATTTATGGTACTTATGGTGAGAAAAATGGCGAGAAGATGACCGTTGGGGGAAATTGTATTTTTGCAAATGGTAGGTGTTCAACTTTGCTGACAAGCACCGGGGTGCCTATAGCAGCAGCCTGCACGCTGCAGTGTGCCCTTTTTACTGCGACGTGAATGGTTACCAGGTCAGACTCTATACATTTTATTTATTTACCCTTTTAGCCTTCAGCACGAACTGGTACTGGTTCTACAATTAATACGAACCGTTTGATTCAGATTTCAGACATGAAAGTCCACAACTTTGACTGGCAGAAGATGGTATAGTACCATTGGGATTGGGATTTAAATAATCTAAAATATTTTGCAGGACGAGTTGCTTTGGGGAGCCGCTTGGTTGCACAAGGCCTCGAGGAAGCGCCAATACAGAGAGTACATAGTGAAAAACGAGGTCGTCTTGAGAGCTGGAGATACCATCAATGAGTTTGGTTGGGATAACAAGCATGCTGGGATTAACGTCCTCATTTCCAAGGTATAAACAAAATTTTTTATATTTTATTATTGTTAAACACTAAACTAAAACCCCCCTGAGCCTCCCTTAATTAATCCCTGGATTATGTTTAATCATTCATAATCGTACGAATGTTTTTCCTGATTTGGGGTTTGGGTTTATTTTATTTCTTTCGATTTATATATGAGTGTGTGCTTATCAATTTGTTTTCATTTGTTTATCTGTGTAGTGCAGTGTTTTTATTCCTCTTGTCTTGTGAATTTTTGTTGGGGTATGTAAGGATTGTTTCTATTTAGTTGGATTTAAAAAAAAAACCTTTTTAAAGATAAATTAGAAAGAAAAGATGTGTCTGTGTGTCACGTGGCCGTGGAATAAACTTAGATCATGTGTTTGGATGGTGGACCTAACATTTTGTGGGGTATAGGTACTCTTTCTTTTCACATTTTCGAACCCAATCTGATGCCTTTTTCGAGACTTTTATAAGATCAACCGAAAACAGTTTGGCAAGGTGTGTGAATCGTTGGACTTATTATATCAAAGATCACGAGAAAAAGTTAGATTTTATTTCGTCAGAATTTTCATCCAAACAGAAGTTACCCGCTGCTAGATTGCCATACTTTTTTTTCCTTTCTCTGTTGTTAACTTTCCCATCTTTTCTTTAATTTATCCTCATTCTTTGAAAATGACCAAAAATTCTGGGGTCCCTACTGTGGGTCTGTAAAACATGGCCGTACTACTCTATACTTAGATAAGATGGGAAGAATAGATTAATGTTTCTAAGTTAAAATAATCATGTGACAGGGGAAAAGGGTACCTGATGATTGCACATGATGTATTATTCTATACGCATAGAAGCATAGAATTTGGCTTTCATGTCATGTGAGCATAATTTTTGGCTTGACAAAACCCAATCTGGACATTCTCTTCAAATATTAAAAAATTACAATCGGCCAATAAAGAAATGAGAATGAGGATCCATGAGAGGGTAAAACCGTCCTTTGAGGAAGTGGATTTAGGGTTGGTTTAGTGGTGTCTTGTCTCCTCAATCATAAACCAAAGGGTTTATGCTGAACTGAAGGTGGCATCAAAGTCTAAGCGCCTATAGCTTAAAGATCTGGTTTCTCTCTCGTGGGTCCCCAGTCAGTGAGTTACTGCTACATGCATGTGCCTAAAGGCTGGGGCGATGGTTCCCTCCCATGCTCTCCCATTATCTTCCCACATTAACTTTTCTTGAAAGTTGATGACGACTCCTTGTTGAGGACATTTCACTCTTAACATATTCTGATACTACTTCTATGTACGTATAGTTTCCATGATTTCATCGTATCCAAGCATTTAATATGCTTTCTTCTAGTATTATTCTACTGTATATATACACCAACTCTATGCTGATGTCTGCAGGAACATTGAACTTTTGGGTGTTTTTGCACTAATTTTTATCAGCCCAATGCTGTATTATACATGTATACATTGAAACTAATACATATGACAAAACAAAGCAATACATATATAACTATGCTTGCAATACATATATAAATATGCTTATCTTCTGAGAAATATATATATATGTATATAATATATATGTGACACAGGAAGTGCTGATGGGAAAGGCTGATTATTTCGAGTCTTTCAAGCAAAATGCTGATGGATTTATTTGTTCTTTATTGCCTGGAATTTCACACCCTCAAGTTCAGTATTCTCCAGGTAATTAAAAATAGTTTAGTTTTCTTCTTTTTTTGTTTCCTTGAAAAGTAAATTAAAGTAACTTATTTACAAATGGAAAATCAAATGATTAAGTTTGTCACATGTATAATATAAGGCTGGACCAGCTGTGCTGCAAGATAATCGTTTTGTAATTAAGTGCTTTTAATTAGACTGCTTGATCCAGGTGGTTTTTTGCTAATTAAGTAAATAATCACTGATCAACCTTTTTTCCTCTGATCTTCTCTAATTTGATCTGTCTTGACATGGAAACATAAAAAAGGTGGCTTGATCTTCAAAGCTGGAGGGAGTAACATGCAGCACGTAACGTCACTGTCTTTCCTACTTCTAGCCTACTCTAATTATCTAAGCCATGCCAACAGAGTGGTGCCATGTGGTGAAAGATCAGCCTCCCCTGCCTTCCTCAAACAGTTGGCCAAACGCCAGGTAATTTTTCTTTTCTTTGCTCTTTTGATTTGATTTAATTTGTTCTTTCTCGTATTTTACTTCTTCACATTGTTTGTTTTTATTATATTATATATATGTAAATCCATCACCATTAAATCAGGGGACCATGTCCTAAAATCAGACAAAACCAACGGCTAGATTTTGTCTTCATGATGCATGAGTAACTAATCTTTTGACACAGGAAATCAAGAATGTTTGTTTTGCATGATTGCATGATTATTATCAAAAGACCTCACGTGATCATGTGTAGGCTTCTTTTTTCCCCCTTTCACTTTCGATATATTTATGAAGGAATGGAAAAAGGACTAGAGAATTAATATTTGTGGGAAATATTAGGTGGACTATATTCTGGGAGATAATCCTATAGGGATGTCCTACATGGTTGGGTACGGCGCACACTTCCCTCAAAGGATTCATCATCGGGCCAGCTCGCTGCCATCGGTGGGAGCCCACCCGGCCCGCATAGGGTGCAAAGCGGGTTCAAAGTATTACATCAGCCCAAACCCCAATCCCAATTTATTGGCGGGAGCAGTGGTGGGTGGGCCCAACGTGTCGGATGCTTTTCCAGACTCGAGGCCTTATTTTCAAGAGTCAGAGCCCACAACGTACATCAACGCGCCTCTTGTGGGCCTCCTGGCATTTTTTTCAGCCCACCCTTGATTTCTGCATCATCATCATCATAGCTGTAAAGTAACGACATGATGATAACTTGGAATTAAAAGTGGTGTGCGAAATGGTCACCCTGCCCTCTTATTATTATTATTATTGTCGATTGTTGATGTTGAAATGGAAAAGATTCCAATTGTTCCCTATTAACGAAGAAAGTTTGCACCGTACACTAAAAAGTGAGTATCCTTTTTTTTTTTTTTTTGGTTGGGCAAAGTTCTAAGATCATTGTCAAAAGTATGGTTGTTGTCATACCCAAACTTGTCCAAGTAACATGATGCCACCTTTAACAAATGATTTAAAGAAAGAGAATCTAACTTTGCCAAACATTACTATCCGTAAGAAGCTTTAGTTTTAAATTAGAATACCAATAATCTACTGTACATGTCCATTTTCAACAATCACCTATGACTACTGATAGAGGATCGGACTTTTAATTCTGTTGATCAGGATACAAATCCCTCACAACCTTGAGTGTGAAAAAAAAAAAAAATTGCATGATCATTTACTTGGCGAACCGAAACCTCGACCCGAAAGAGCACATCAGAGTTCTTATTGAGCCTCTATTTTAGGTGGCAATAGCCTATGCCGTGCAGGGGCCACATGTATTGCCTTAAATCCTTTATTATTGATGATATTTCTTCCGTGCCATCAAACATCAACTAGACCATATTCAAACTTTATAATGTGTTATATTTACATACCAAACAGATTGGTACATGTCATTTCAAACTTCATACTGGATTTTTCCCCAATCCTATAAATTATACTATCTCATTATCTCAAAATTTTAACTTGAAGCTTTTAATTAAATTTCTTTAATTTAATAGAATGAACAAGGCCATGAACATCTATATTTATACTACCCTATATGAAAAGTGAAGGAGCATTAATGAAGAGAAAGTGCAATTGTCACTCCCTCATTGGCTCTTTTTTTTTTTTTTATGTTTTGGGCTAAAAGAGCCCATTTGTTTTTTCCTTTTTCCCTTTTTTTTTCATTTTAGTGTTTTCTTTTATTTTTGAAAATTTTAATATATATTTTGTAGGAATTTTTCATCTATGATAACTCTAAAAGAAATGTTTTACTTAGTTATTGTCGAAACGTCTAAAGAGCCGTCCGACGGGAAATTTGGCGAAATAGAGAAAGATTTGGTATTTTCAAAAATAAGAAAAGGAGTCGCCACTAACCATTTGGTTTAGGTAGGTTAGCCACCTATTTTGACTCCATTTAACCTAACATAATCCACAAAGATTACCTTAGGTCAAACAGGTATTGGTCTATGAAAACAGATTTTGAGTTCGGGAGTCGGTTACGTTCGAGGAAGGATTAGCACCCCCGAAACGCCCGAAAATCGGTACCACAAAAATCTTTTTGAAAATCAATTTTAGGGTTAATAACGAAATGCTTTCAACATTAAAAAAAATCTGATTTAATGAGATCCGTATTGAAACTTGGTCAGAAAGTTCCTAATGTTGAATAATCGAATTGAGATCTTGCGAAAATAAACTTTGAAAATCAAAATGTTAAAACAAATAATTTGCCAAAGATAAATTTTAATTTAAAGAAAAACAAGTTTGAAAAGGACTGAGTTAAATTTGGAAAGACCTCAATTGTTAAGAACTAAATTGAAATCTTTCGAAAATATTTTTTTTGGATTTTGAAATTAATGTCGGAATTACCAAATTCCTTTTATTGATATGTAGATTTTAAATAAAAGTAAGTTTCGAGAGAAAAAAAATTAAGTTTAATTAGAAAGATTTCAATGTAGGGGTCAAATTGAAATCCTTCAAAAATATTTTTTTATTTTTGAAAACAATGTCGGAATAATTAAATTCCTTTTATTTTTGGATCTCATTTTTAAAACCATGATTAAAGAAATTAACCAAGGTTTGATTTTGTAAGAAAAACCTCAACTATTGATTAAGTTTGAGATTTTCCTAAAAAAAACATCTTTAAACTTTTTAAAACTATGTCGGAAATGAAATTCCTTTTGCTGATAAGGGGAATTTTGAAAAAAAAAAACATTTTTTTGGGTTTTCTTGAAGAAGTGATATTTGTAGAAGAGATTTTTGGAATTTTAAAGGAATCATAAAATATGATGTGATATGCAAATGACCTTTTAAAATAATGGATAAAATCATTTTTTTTTATTTTTTTAAAAATAGACGGAAATCTATATTGAAGCCTTCCGAGGCCCGATCGGAATCCCGATAAGGTTATCTCGAAAAAACCCTCACCTAAGAGAACCATTGAAGTCTTCGTAATCACGAGGTCCCCTCCGATCCCCTATCATCGGGATTTCCAATGCTCATGATTTTTTTTTTCAAAAAGATGCACTAATATCTAAATGCATGGAATGATGAGATAGAATAAACCAAGGACATAGGTTAGCACAAAAAAAATATATTAAGTATATATTAAATGAATAATTAAAGATGCATGAACTTAATTTCTAAAATGGCATAAATGATGTAAATGGACCTAAATTAAAATGAAAGTAGGCCTAATATCTAAAATGTAAATGGGCCTAAAATTACTAAATGACATAAAAATATGTAAAATGACATAAAAATACTACATGACATAGAAATATTAAAAATGATCATAAAATACTAAATGACATAAAAATATGTAAAATGACTTAAATTACTAATGACATAAAAATATTAAAAATGACCATAAAATACTAAAATGGCATGAAATATTAAATGGACCTAAAATTCTAAAATGTTATGGATACACATAGGATTATACTAAGAAAAATGACATGGATAATTACAAATAAAAAGAAATACTAAAAAGAAATTAATGAACACGAATATTAAATTGGATTAAATTTTCTATGGTATAAATATCCACATAAAATATAGATACTAATTAGAATATGTAAACTTAATTCTATATGCAAGATGATGACATGTGACCTATAAGTATATCAAACAACCTAATTTAGATAAGTATGGAAATATAAGCATGAAATCTTAAATTTGAACATGACAAGGTCAATAAAAAAAAAGGTGAAATTCAAAGAACACACAAAAAAAAAAAAAGGGGTCCTAATCTAATACAATTAAATATCTAACCTACCAATTAGAATGTACTAATAATTAGTCATCTACATAAAGTAATAGCATGCAACCTAAAAGGGGTATGTACTGGCCCGATCATGGATGAATATGGATAAACATTGATAAGGTCACAAAGTTGGATATGGCAAGAATGATGAAAATTATAGAACTAAAGGGACATGAACATGTTTATATAATATAATATAATAAAATAATAAAGCATGATTAATCACAATTCCAAATGTTTGAACGTGCAGCCAAAACATGCTCACATAGCAATCAAAGTGATAGAAATTGAAATCGGGCTGAGAACGGAAATTATACCCAAACTTTAACTCAAAGTGTAAGCTGATGAAAATAATAGAGACTGGTATGAACTATTACAACGGAGGAGGTAAGCATCTATTTTTGAGAGAGAAAAGAATGGCTCTAGCTTGGAAAACCAAACTACCTTTTCTTTTTAATTCTCCAGACGATTTACTCTCAAGACAAAGATGAATCAAATTGCTCTGTTTCACAAAACTGAAAGAGGAAAACTTCTTCTCTTTTTTTGACTAAAAAAATAGTTGCTTTTTTGTAAAACTCATTTTCAAAACCATAAAGGTCCTCAAGGAAAATCTCTTTTTGAACTGAGACTTGTTTCTTCTCTGTTTCCAAAAAGCCAAAGAAAACCAAAAAATGACCGACTGCTTGTTTTTTTTTTTAAAAAAAACAAAGCTTGTTGCCCTCTTTCTTCAGAAAATGAAAAAACAAAACAGAGACCCCCCTCCGTTCCTTTTTTTTACAGATCAACTCCTTTCTTTTTGTAAAAAAGAAGAAGAACAGCTTTTTCCAAACACACAAAAAAGGAAAAGGAAAGCTTTTTTAAGCAAAGCAAGGAAAAAAGAAGAGTTTTTTTTTCTCTCCAACTGCCCTCTCTTACAGAAAAAATTTTGTTCTTTTAAAACTCTGTTTCCGCGAAAAAAATCCAAAGCTCTCATTTTCTTCTCCCTTTTTTTTTTTGAACTTCAAAATGACGCCTCCCCCCCCCCCCCCAGTTTTTTCTTTGGTTGGTCCCCCTTCTTTTACATTTTTTCTTTGGCTGCCCCCCTTTTGAAAACAAAAGAAATAAAGCTCTCTTTTTTTTTTGTTTTGAAAAAACTTGCCTTTTGTGAAAAATGAAGAGCCGCCCCCCTTTTGCTGTTGAAGTCATCTCTATTTTACCCCTTTTTTCTTTGCTCCCATTGGCTGTTGTTTGATTAATTTTGAATTTGTTGTCTTTGCAGGGCTACCAGCTGGCTGTCACGTTGTATAGACATACTTGCCCACATGTTAACCATCCCATCAACAATCATAATTAATTTTGGGTACATAGCAGCTTTGGTCTTCTCGAATAATTCAGCACTAGCTTCCACGTTTCTTCAAGAGTAATTTGCAGGTGGGGTGGCATGTTTTCTTGGCTTTTGCATTGGGAGTGGACCCTCTTTCTCTATTTACTATTGGCTGATGTTTTGTTTCGTTGGCTTCTGCAAGAGTATCTTAGTGAGAGATTGGTGCAGCTAGCAAGGAAGTCACGTGTTGTTTCATGCCAGTAGTGGTTGTTGGTCTTTCCAGTTGCTTTCAATCTTGTCAAACATGCAGCACTCCTTTCGGCACATGGGGTAGATATATATTTCAAATATGTTGATAGGTCCCTTTGGAGAAGAATATTAAAAGGTGACGAGAGAAAGTGACGTGTGGGGGAAGGGCTCCTTGAAGGTGGGGTATAATGGCAATGGTCATTATTGTTGCTGGGGTCCTTTGCAAATAATTCAATTAGCAGCAACAATAAAAGCGGTGGAAATTGCAAGAAAACAAAGTCAACTCGACAAGGACACTGGGGTCCTTTGCATGGGAGTTGATTCAATTCGGCCTTGGCTTTTCGGTTTTGGTCCAAAATTACCTGCAGTCATAATAAGATAAAATAAATAAACTAAACTTAAAAAGATAATGAAATAAAAATTTGGAAATGACCAACCAATTAATTAATCAATTAAAATTAAATTAAAAAAAAATGTCTACAGGCACCATGACCCAAAAAGATATAAACCTATAATTTAAATAAAAATTGAAATTAAAATTAAAATTAAAATTAAAATTAAAATGGACATTGGAACATAAATGAACAAGGACATAAATCAAAATGCAAACTTACCATATGATGAAAAATTAAGTGTCTACAGTTATTTTTGTGGGGGCTTGAGAAATTTTTTTCACATTTTATATTATATATATTTATTAAAATTATTCTACTATTAAATAATTTAATATTTGATTTATATATTTTTATTTAATGATTAATTAACATGTTCAACTTATGTAGAATATTTGATTTATGTATTTTTATCTATTAATTAATTAACATTATCTTTGTTGTGTATATCAAAATGAATTTTTATCTATTATGTATTACATTTTGCTCCACATGTAATATCAATATATGATTATATGTTACATCTTTGATTTTAATGTATTAATTTTTCTTATTAATCCTCTCATATTTTAAAAGGTAAAAATTAAATACTTAAAAATAAAAAAAAAGATCCCAAGGCGTAGCGCGGGTCAATTTCTAGTTAGCTACTATAACTCCCACCTAATCTTGGATGCTATACACAGTAGCAAAGGCGCATAAGATATCCTATTACGAAATTCCTGTCAAACCATCTCCAACCCAATACACCAAAATTTACACAATTTTGGTGTAAAAAGAGAATATTCTTAGAATATACTAACACCAAATTTTGTTCTACTCCAATGTATTACACCATTTTTTACATCAATTATATTATAATATAACATCTATTATTTAACTTAATATAATTATTTAAACAATTAAATTAATCTATATGTAATTCTAACAATATATTTTATTAATTAAAAAAATAATATTATTAAATAATATTTAATATTTTTCTTATGAATTATTTAATCATATGTTATTAATAACGGTTAACATTATGTCACAAATAATTAATAAAAATATTATTTCATATAATTTACGAAATTAAAATATAATCAATAAAAAAATTACATTTTTGTTTTATATTTAACATCTAATTTTATTTCTATGTTTGTTTAACTTGTGTTTTGACTATAATTTAAGTAAATTGATGTTTAATGACTTTTATTTTGTTTCCATTGAATTCTTCCATAGTTTATCTAATTTATATTTATAATTATTTATAAAAATATATTTAATATTGGTCTCAATTTAAAGGTGTCAATGAGATCTTTCTAATGATATATTTTTTTTCTTAACAATTCAAAAATTAAATTTAAATAAAATCCAAAATATATAAATACAACAAAAAATTAAAATGATATAAATGTAATAACAAATAAAAGTTAAGGTCATTTTTGAAAGAAAAAAGCATCCCACCAAAATGATGGGATGAATTGCCGCTCCAAAACGATAAAATGTACACCATTTTACCGTTATGCCGCTCCATTGAAAAAGCCCTCATCTGTTCATTTGTTATGTTGGGTTGTTTGAGGGGGGGGGGGGGGGTAGAGAACTTCTCTCTACTTGGGTTCGATGTTGTTTGACTTTAAGAGTAATTGGTGTTTAATGTGACTTGGGAGGAGATGTCCCTTAAGGTCTCTTGTGTAAGTATTATAATGGGAAAAAATAGTTTTAAGAGAATTCATTCCTATTTAAAATTCTGATGATACTTAACTTAACTCTAAGATTAATTAGTGTCTAATGTGACTACTGAATACGGACTAAAAGAAATTTCAGTCATTTGAAAAGAAATATTATAGTACACAAATTTGAGAACAAACTCAACTGCATTATTATCTATATTACCCTATATGAAAAGTGAAGGAGCATTAGTAAAGAGGGAGTGCAATTGTCACCCCCTCATTGGCCCTCTTTTCTCTCTTTTTTTTTTAAATGTTTTGGGCTAAGAGAGCCCATTTGTTCTTTCCTTTTTCCTTTTTTTTTTCATTTTAGTGTTTTCTTTTATTTTTGAAAATTTTAATATATATTTTGTTGGAATTTTTCATCTATGATAACTCTAAAAGAAAGGTTTTACTTAGTTATTTTTGTGGGGTTTGAGAAAATTTTTTCACATTTTATATTATATATATTTATTAAAAATTTTCTACTATTAAAGAATTTAATATTTGATTTACATACTTTTATTTAATGATTAATTAACATGTTCAACTTATATAGAATATTTGATTTATGTATTTTTATCTATTAATTAATTAACATCATCTTTGTTGTGTATATCAAAATGAATTTTTATCTATTATGTATTACATTTTACTCTACATGTAATATCAATATATGATTATATGTAATATCTTTGATTTTAATGTATTAATTTTTCTTATTAATCCTCTCATATTTTTAAAAGATAAAAATTTAAATACTTAAAATTATAAAAAAAAGATCCCGAGACATACCCAGGTCAATTTCTAGTTATACAAGGAAAGTTAACCAAGTCTTCTCAAATATATAAACATAAGCCATTTTTCTTTTTGGCAAGGATACACACACCAACAGGGGACTAAAGAATCCAGCAGAGTAATTTATTGCCATATCAAAGATTTTACAAGTTGGTCGTAAGGTGAATGTCGATCAAAGCTTTGATCACTACCTTGCAAACCCAATCTTCCACTCTGTTCCCATCCCATCGAATCCCCCTGTCATACGATGCAAAAGCACAAATCAAACATTATTCAAACTTCTATTTAAGATGGCTATAACACTTTCAACTGTATATTTATATATATATATATATATATAAATAAACATAAAACTGACAAAGCTACTAATTAATTAGGTTACAGACTATTACAATAGCAAAAGTAGAAAGCATTATACTTTAAAACCTTTGGGTACGCAGCTGTTTTAAAAATCTGAGAGGGAGAGCTTTGCCGCCCTTGTGGTCCTACCCGGCTCGAATCTGGATTAATCGGAGCGAAACTTCGGATACCATATGGTGAAAAAAACCAAAAAAAAAAAAAGAAAGCATTACACTTAGCAAAGGAACTTACTCTCTCTATTTCCCAAGGCACAACTGCTTTCCCTGGGAATAGATGTAGGTCATCTTCCTGTAAATAACTTGGAACAACATCTCTCTCTCGTTCACATTTCCAGGGGACAATGTAGATGCATCCCGATTCTGCACATTCAAGAGCCAAATCTTCACAGGGCTTACCACATTCACTGCATTTCTCAGTATAAGAATAGATCTTCTTCAAAAAAGTGAGAGGATGTGGATGAAACAAGTATTTGAAGATGCTCCCGAGTTTGATAAATGGGAATCTTCCGAGAACACAATCACAATGAGCAGAAGTACTGCAAATTCACAATGATAAAACCAGTAGCCCGGATCTCTTCTTCCTTCACAAATATCACAATAAGGACACTTTGAATATTCATTAGTTTCATGATAGATGAGCGACAGAGGATGCTCATCGCACTTGTGATGAACCCTACGAGGCAACGTCAGACATCGCATATCCACAGCAAATTCACAAGGTTTACATTTATGCATAGATTTTTGGTAATGACCACAGCCAATGCACCGACCATCGTCCTTGGTGTGATATAAGATTGGGTGTTCATGCCCTTCACATATGAAGATGTCGAGAATCTTACAATAACACCGAATGCAATTATATTTGGGAGATACACGTTCGAGACATCTATAGGCGAAGCCACTACAGACGTGACTACAACGGTCGCGTTTGAAAATTTTGCCTAAAACAAGGAAGAGGGGATTTGGACATCTATGAAACCATAAACGCTTCCTCATTGGTAGCGCTGCACATGTCCTGTGGAGAGAGAAATTACATTGTAAGCAGTTGTAAGACAACGTTGAGATGGGGCGTATGCATCCATCACAACATTTATCATCACTTACGATTTCGCCACTCGACATTATTAAGACACTTTCATGGCTGAAATGTTTTATTTTCAGGGCTTCTCCATTTTCATTCCATTCGATAACAGTAGCAGGCAACAATGTCAAATTATCACTGTCACCAATCTTCTCATCATTATTCTCCAGGTTAACTATCTGGTACTTCCCCGATATTGCACAATCCACATGGACAATAAAATTGGATTCTGCACAATAATAGCTCCCATTACTCTGTTTTCACTTCCTCCCAGCAAATTCTACAATCCCAGTTTTTAAGCTTATGCTGGGGAAGGAAATAGATGTGAGAAATTGGGTGGCCATGCCATGAGATTTTTATTGCTCGCGGCAATGAAGTGCATTTCTGATGGATTGTAAGGCTACATGTGGAACATATATGGGAAGCATAATTTCCCTTAATGCCACAAGCATCATAGATGAATGAGACTTGTTTCCAAAACAAGGTAAATGAGTGTTGATGACTTTTATCTTTAATGACAGGTGGTGGCGACAGACATTCTCGGTGAACGAGAAAATTGCAAGATGAACAAAGATAAACAGGAGATCCCTCAAGATCAGGGTTATGGCATATTTTGCAGCAATGTTTATATGTAAGTGTAATATCAGATTGTAGCAAGAGAGGATGTTTGCGATGAAGGTTGATTGATTTGAAGAGGTAACTCAAGACATTTGGTATGAAGGGCAAACCTGCACCGGGTACAATAATAAACCAATCCCCAGGATTTGCCTTGCAGGCATATCTTGCAATAGCGAAATCCAGTATCAAACCGTAAAACCAGTGGATGTTGAGGATGGTGATCGAGGGTGATTAATTTCAAGAGGTAGCTCAGCACATTTTTTATGTAGGTTAAAACCAGAATCAAGAGTAAAGTATTTAGATTCTAGTAAGAGGTTTTCCACTAGAAATCATCATTGGTTCTTTGGGAGCTATCTCTTCAAGCTCTCCAACTCTTTTCTCAGCGATATTATTTGACAATAGAGCACATTTGATGTGTAAGTATAAATGACAAGAACAATTATAAGCGAACATCTTACAACTTTCGCCACATAAACGACACATTCTTTGTGAATTTGGCTGAAGAATGAAGGGATGCTTGCGATGAAATGGATGGTTAATCTCCAAAGCAGCCTCGTCACATTCCTTGTGGAGATAAAACCCACTCTCCTCACAATTGAAGCTCGGACCCGAGACAACCAGTTCCCCGCATCTTGAGCACTTAGCTCTCTTCTTATAAAGACTTCGATTGCTTGGCCCTTCAATGAATACTAGTGGATGTGTATGCCCAAACTGTTGTGGCTCCATCTAATTTCTCTCCTCTTTGTTTCTAATGTGAGTTTGCCGTTTAATCACAGCACAATGTCGTTTTGTATAAAGCATTAATGTTATTACACATAAGGCAACTCTCAACTAATTAAAATATGACTATAAGAAAATAAATACTATTCCCTCGTTCCTTTTTTTTTTGTTTCCTTTGATTTTTCATAAATTTTAAGAAAAAATGGTTGAATTATATAGAATTACTTTGTTATCTTTAATGTATATAAGTGTTTTTAAGATTTTGTGTAATAATATAATAATAATAAAAAAAGAAGGATAGAATTAAAAATAAAAATTTAATAATTATTTATTTATGATAAAAAACAAATAAATTATTACATACAAAAACACAAAGATGGATAAAAAAAAAAGGACTGAGAGTATAATTATTAACAATAGAAAGTGACTGATTTTACACGTAATCATGTTAAAAACCAAGAAGTTTCCTTTATAGTACTATTCTCTTTGTCTTTGTCCTTTTTTGTGTTTTTTGAAGAATTATTCTCTTTGTCTTTTATGTATTAAAAAACCATGCATCAATAAAGAACTATTGCAAAAGTATATTAAAGAAACCATATTGATTCCAAACTAGAATAAATTAAGATGAAGACAAGTATAAATTTTTATCTCATTTTAAAATAGATTTTTTTTTGAAGAATTATATACCTATAACCTATATAATAATTTTTCCATAATTACACCCTCTGATAAAATTTTCCATTTTTTTCCTTCTCAGAAGGTTAATTTAATGCTTCTTTAAGTGTGTCTTCCAAGACATTCTATTCTTTGCCTTGCATACTTTGTAAGAGGTTGATTGGTTTGCAAGTAATTTGGAATCAAATTAAACTAGCTTACATATTGCAAGTATAGAATCAAAAGTAATTAATTGGGTTGATCAGTTTGCAAGTTTCGAATCAAATCCTATCACTTATTATATATAAAAAGGTACAAGATTTGAGCATATCTAGCCACTATCTAGTGCACGATATGGGAGAGGAAAAAAATCAATTATGATTCGAAATGAATTTTATATAAGACACATATGTAAAAGAAAAGTAAAATTGATATATATCAATTAAATTATATAACACAAAAAGAGGTTGGTTGTAAGAAATGGCAAGTTTTTTAAGAGCATTATTATTATTATAATACAATTAAAGGAAGACGAAGAAGAAGAAAACTCAGAAATGTGTTGAATTAAGTACAATTATTGACTCTGGGTTGGACCTATCTAAGAATTGGACCTTCCATCGGGCCTATGGGATTCACCAAACTCTTCTTGGATTGTACTATTGTATATATCTCCACTGGTTCAAACTTGAAAGTGCTCTACCTCAACCTATTGGCCTAATGGTTAAGAGGCTTGGGAGGTCAGTCCAGGAGCGGAACTGAGGGACTGGCATGGGCCCTGACACAACCCCCCATTCCCAACCCCCCCTCCCCCACCAAAAAAAAAATTGTAATTTCTTATAAGCGTGAATAGGCCTTCAGCTTTGACCTATATAGGCTTTTATATATCGAATCCCCCTCCAAAATTTGTCTGGCTCTACTTCTGAAGGTCACAGGCAGAGGTTTAAACCCAGCCATCCCCCTCCTTGGGTATTAGCATCCTTCCTGTATTGTACTAAAAAAAGGAAAAACTTTGAAGTACTCTCTCTCTTAATAAATATAATTAATAACTATATATTAAAAATAAACTCTAAATAAGTTTGACTATTTAAGTGATCGAATATGCAATTTACTTTTACTTTTAATTTAATGGTAAATCAGAATGTAACCCAAAATTTGAGAATTAATTAATTGGAAAAAGAAGTAGTCAAACGTAATTACAGTATCTTTCTCTTTTATTGTTGTAAATATTAATCATTAAAGCAGCAAAAGTAGTGATGTGAAGAAATGGAAATTATTAGGTAAGACGAGTCTACCACGTTATCCGTAGATCCAATCAATAAAATTGTGACAATTCAAAAATTATGATATAATTACTAAAACCCTACCATAATTATAGCCTAAATTTAAGGACTTACCCTTTAAATTCTCTTTCTTTGTAAAGTGGGGCTAAACCTTTATCAAATTAGTGCCTTAATTTTAGAAAACTTTTTGAGTTGTCACAATTTTATTGGTCGGGTCTACGAATGACGTAGTAGACCCGGTCTACCTAATAATTTCTCTCCCTGTTGAGTTTTCAACTGGAGGAGCCAGTTAAAGGTGATTTTTTTTACCTCAGTTAAAGGTGAGATTTAATGTCATATAATTAGGGTTAAAAATGAATCGAGTATTCGATGAACAATTCGTATTCAAACTCGGTTAAAAATGAATCGAGTATTCAAACTCGGTTAAGACTTATTTATATTTGTTTGGTAAGGTAAATGAACAAGTTTAAACAATGATTTAGTATTCATTTAACAAATTAGTTGAACTAGAACAAGAGATAATGTACAATTCGTTTATATTTATGAACAAACTTGTTTAATATTCATTTATCCACTCATTTATTAATTGATTAAAAACTCGTCTATGTTCGTTTATTGTTCACATCTTCCCTCCATATTCCCTTTCAAAGAAATTTTCTTAATCTGTAGTTTCCCAATTCTAGTTTTCATTGTTATCATTCCAAAGAAGTCCATACATCTATACATAATACTATGTTTATCTTCAAAGAGCTCCTCCAAAGATGTCCACATCATCATTTCAATTTTTATCTATTTTTAGTTTTCATATACTATATTTTGAATTTTACCTTTTTCCATTTAATTGATCATTTATTATATATTTTATTATTTAGAAAAAAAATTTTGGTGGGATTCTTTTTACTTTTCATATTCGAACAAAATTTCCAAACAAGTGAAACATTGAACTTAGAAGAGGCAATTGAAAAGGTTCATTGATTTCTCTCTTCCATTTCACTTTTCCATATCCTTTTTTCCATTTTGGTGTGGGTTGATTTTGAGTTTTGATTGTCGTCGAAGGATTATTTGGCCATCGATCAAGCTTTGGGCAAAATTACGGACTATCAATCTGTGTCAAGCAATGGAAAAGGAAGAGGTAGAAAGAGAAAAAGGGGGAAAGCTTAAAAAGCTTTGAAAACTTTTGCTCCAAGAAACTCTAGAAATTTCTTGGAAAAAAATGAAAAAGATTTTCAAGTTCTTAATTATTATACAATTTTTTTCACTGATTTTGTCTCCTTTTTTTTTTCTTTTTTTTAGTTATTTGCTAATATTTTCATTTGCATATAACATATGAGGCATTGATTTTAGCTTTGAGATTTTCCTTAATGGTAGCAAATTGGTTTTTTTTTTAGATATTAGTCTGTTCTTCTTTTTGAAGGTATTCGAAGAATTTCAAATTATGAAGATAAAGAATCCAATTGAACTTCCCAAGCTAAAAGCTGTATGATCTATTGCATTTTCTCTGCTTCCATTAGGATACAATGGGTGGTGATCGTTGATACTTGAATTTACCATTATATGTATACATACAGGCATTAACTATTTCCATGTGTTAATGATCATGTAATATTATATTTATTTGGGTTGGCATGAATTTCTATCATATTCTTGGCTTTCAATCATATTTGAATTTTGTGATTTGTACTACCAGTATTGGTTTAATTATTTTAGACATGATGGTTCTACAAAGGTTAATTTAATGAATTTCAAGTATTTTTATGTAGTTAAAAATTGTCTAGCTAATCTATAAAACAACCAGTTTTATGGTCGGATTGGTTTGAATTTTGAACATTGATTAAACTTGGAGAGTCTTTCAAGCTCTATCATTGAGGATATTTGATTTAGTCAAGTTCGTAGTCTAAATAGTTTACTCATTTTATTCTTAATGTATATGGACTATCCATTTTTACGTGAAAGTAATAGCACAGAGAATCTTGGAAAAGGTTTTTGTGAAAATCAAAGTGTAAACTCTTCGTCCGTGGTGAGTTTTGACTCTATAGATCATTGTTTTCTTTTTTTTTTTTATGGAAACCTAATTTGTTTGCAGCTTAAATAAAAATTAGAGAACCAAATTTTTTTAAGATTGTGCTAATTAAAACTGTCAACAGTGGAGGTAAATCGTGGTAGTTATGATTTTGGAAGGTAAACAAATTTGATATGCCTATCATGTATTTGTTTGTGAGATTAACATTTCAATAGATTCTTTTTTAAAATTATGCTGGATCCCATAAATTTTGGTCGTTATGGAGTAGTTACTGTTGTATCGTCTATTATAACAAATACGAAATTGTCAATGATTTTCATGAGGTGCTTAAAAACGATGCTTGAATAGCTTATTTGTTTATTTGCCTTCTACTACAATTTTGCCAACCAAATATTCTGCTGTTTGTTCTCAATGAAATTGTGCAAGGGTAAACATTGAGTGTGTAGGCTTTGCCGTTTATCAATACTCATTTATTTACTATTATGATAAAAATTGATTGGCCAACTAATAATCGATTCCTACAAATATATTAATAGTAAAGGTGTATGTATTCTTTTATGCTAATGTAAAATATTTGTAGATTAACCCGAAGCGAAGCGAGGGCCTCTCATCTAGTTACTTTGATTTCTTTTTTGTTTGATAAATAGTGCCAAAAAGCAAATTTTTGTTTTGAAAAATGAATTTCCATTCTAAATTGGAATATATGCATTTTTGTTTTTTTTAATGTTCTTGAAACTGAATGTTGTTGCAAATTTAAAAAAAAAAAGGTATATATAAAAAAAAATCCATTGCCAAGCATAAAAAGGAACCTTCTAACAGTGTAATTGAACCCCATCAAAGGAGGCTTTGATTCCAAAAACCCAAAAATCTCTAGAAAAGATCCATAAGAAGGAGAGTGAAACTCTGCCCAAAGATACTAAGAAAAAAACCTGTCAACAAAAAATTTGTCAACATCTCAGGAAAGGAGAAGACATAGATCCATTTAAAGATAACATGTCTTCTTCATTGGATCCATCAGGGTAAATTTGTCTTTTGAAAATGTGGGATATTTTTCATTGAATCAATGAATGATGTGACGTAATTTTGTCTGTAGATCCATTTAAAGATAACATGTCATCTAATCTCACCTTTAACAAGTTCATCTAATTGGAAGCTCAACAGAAGAGGAGCCAAATCAAAAAGAAATACGCACATAATTTTACTTGTCTAGCATCATCAATTATAGCCTAATAATTATTTACATACATAATATATATCTATGGGACCCACGATATACCCCTCATTTATATATATATATATATATATATATATATATATATATATAAAACCAAGGTTCAAGGTTATTCGTAAGTCTTAATTTGTTTGAAACTAATCGCTTTGAGATCAGAATATTAAGTAAAAGTCTTTTTAGCAAGTGTACTTTTGATGAATTATCCTCACTCTTGGTCTCTTACCAAAATAGAGGTCGTTATCACTTTGATCAATACTTATTATAATTAGTCTTTATATCCTTGATTTCTTTGTTATATTTACATATCTTACATACATTTAAAGTAATTACAAAATCTGATTTCAGAAAATTTTAAATGATAATTTTGATTTTTTTAATATTTTGTTGAATTAAATGATTCTAGAAAATATCTTTTTTTACAATTAATATCTTTAGATAAATAGCCAAAGGGATTATAAACAAAAATATTATGACAATATCGTAAAAAAATTTTATTTTTCCTTAAAGGATTTTAATGATATTTTATTTGTTTCTTTTCTATGTTATACTTTATTCTTATATCATCCAATTTTTGTATAGAGATTATAAAATTTGAAAGTAATTATTTCGTTACATGATAACGAATCTGACGCAGAGTGAAGACTTAAATCTAGTTTATTAATTATAGTTTAAGGTGATAGAGTATGATTAAACATTAATAGTAGCATTTTTTTCGATATATATTTTACCCTAGTATTGCGGATTATATATTATGAGCACGATGAAGGCAACATGAATGCATCGTTGACGAAATGTGTACGTAAGATTGACATCAAATAGAACAAAAGTAAAACATGATACAAGATATATGCTTGAATTTTTCTTTGGGACACTTCCCGAATCTCAATTTAGACAAGTGAAAATAATGTTAACATTCATTTTTGAACTTTTTGGAACTTCAACTACACAAAAGAAGATATATAGCTCACTTCATCCCAAAAATTATACACTTCCATAACCAGGTTTTGGACTTGAAACCTCGGTGCCGAAGCACGATCAAATTCTAACTTACCGTTCACATTTTCCATCATTATACGCAGGACAAAGGGATCGAATAATGAGTTATATAATAGCCAGAGATGAGCTACAATTGTTTGCTGTCATGTATGTTGGACTGGAATCTTTTTGCACATGGTTTCATCATCGATGAGGTTAAGATCAGTCCATATCGTTAATAATTGAGTTTTTGTTGCGGTGCATGCCCCAGAATTTTGGGAATTTTTCTCTATATATCATGTTAAAGCATAAGTGAACTTCTTCAATTCGAGACTTCTTGCATAAATTCCTTAACTTCTAACCAACTTAGTTAGAAGGGAAATTCGTAAATGGTTATATTATCACTAAGCTTTTCCCAGTGGATAAAAAACGGACCGGACCAATCGGTTGAACCAGGAACCGACCACAAGTCCGGTCCGTTAAGGGGTCTAAAATCGGATTCCATTTGAATCGTTGTTGAACCGGTTGGACCGGTTCAATCGAAAATTTAAAATTTTTTTATTTTTAAAGCTATTGTAATTAATTAACCCAAATTAATGAGAAACCCAAATTTTAATTTTCTTATTATATTTGAATTTTGAATTTTGAAATTTGGAGCTTAAATTTTTAACTTTTTTTATTTGAATATACTTCCATAATAAAATATAATTTGTGATGTAAAATCATTTGTATTTAGATTATGTAAAGCACTAATATTTTTTATTTTTTCATATTTTTTAGGAATTTTTTGAATTTTTTCTTATTTTTATCATGTTTTTGAATATTTTTAGAAATGAATAAAATTAAATTATTTATGTAATTAAACAGGCCTATTGAACCGATTGGACCGATTGAACCGTGACCTGATCGATCAATCGGTTCAATGACCGATCCGGTTTTTTATTTATTGGCTTTTCCCAAAGTTTCATTTTGAGCCCCACCATCTAAAAATTTTGTATGTTTTCATCTATGAACTTTTAAATTTGTTCTAAATTCATCTATATTCATAATCATATCGTTAAATAAATTTAGACGACAAATTGACAAATTTCCTTCCACATTCTATCCAATTTGTAATATATATATAAAATTAGCTTGCAACAAAAAACCCCTTCAAAGCAAACTACTAATTAACCATAATAAACCAAAATAAACATCTAAGAAGAATAATCCCAGAAATAAACTCCCATCTAAGAAGAGAATCCATATGTTCAATGGCCTAAATAATGTTGTAATTTTTGCCGGGGTTTCTAGATGGTGCTGCTAGTGGAAACCCCGGTTTGGCTAGTTGTGGAGGAGTCATTTCAAGAATTTTTTCCATGCATACTCCTGCTTTAATGGTTTCTGTACTAATAATATTGCTGAATTTACAGCTGTGAAAGAGGGAATTTGTGCTGCCTGCTCTATTGGGGTTAAATTTTTGCACATTGAGGTTGACTCTCTCATCCTTTTTAATGCTCTCAATAGGAAGGTGGTTCATCATCCTCAACTGAAGGCTTTGCTCAGGGACTGCCTCCATCTGTGTGAGGCCTTTGAGCAAACCAGGATAACCTTTTGTTATAGGGAAGGTAATCGTGTAGCTGACTGCCTTGCAAGAGAAGTAGTGCTTCATCGACAGAGTCTTAGACACTTCTCCTCGCCTATGATATTTTTGCTTGATCTACTGTCAAATGACTTCCATGGTCGGCCTGTAGAAAGATCTTTTTCAACTCCTTCCTAATTTTGTACTCTCCTGGTTCCTTTTGTACTGTGTAGTTTTCCTAATATATTGTGAACGTATGTTTTCTTGTTCCAGTTAATATATATATAAATAGTTATTTTGAGCAAAAAAAAATAATGTTGTAATTGAAACAATGTATGGTGAATTGGTGATGAGTAGTGAGTGAAAAAGTACATGTGGACCGTTGCATCATGTAATTTGACAACCTAGGAAAAAGATCTTTGTTTGCAACCTGAGGAGCAGGGCAGGCGCGGCAACAGCTAATTCTCCAAAAGACCCGAGACGCAAGAGTCTTCCAAGTTGAAACCTTGTGTGACTACGACAACAGAACTTTGCGGTCTTTGTATAATTGCAAAGTGAGAGTGGAAGAGTCCAAGCCGAGGGAGCCTCCATGTCCAGGGAGCCGGTACACCACCCCAGACAACGGAACTTTGCATAATTGCAAGGTGACAAATTTCTGATAAGTTTTGGCCATTCCAAAGGACCAAAATTTTATCCACTCATCAAAGTCTAGGTTCACTGGGCTTTTCTTTTCTTTTGTTTTTTTGTGAAAATGACTGGGCTTTTCACTTATTCACTATAGCTGCCTTAATAATAATAATAATAATAATAACTAGAAGACGATTCCGGATGTCGGCCTAGATTTTTAAAAAATTTTAAATAGTATTATTATTTTTTTAATAAATATTAATTTTTTATTTTTATTTTAATTTTAAAAAATGAATTTCTTTTCTTTATTATTATATTCACACATGAATAAGCGTAAATTTTTTTTGAAATTATTTTTAATATATGATATAGATGTATAAAATTTTGGTATTACAAGTTAACTTTTAAAATTAGAGTGAATAATTTTGGAATAAGGAAAAAAAGATTAAAAAATAAAAGTAATTTTACTCAATCTTCAAAACAACACAAACATTTGAGTAAATTAATATTATGAAAAAATAATTTTATTCTTTTTTTATATTTTATACAAAATTTCGTAAAGCTAAATGACATTTATCAATTCTTTTCCATTTGTATATGTTTATTATTAATATAAATTCAGGTTTGAATATAATCTTTCTTTTTCTATTCATTTTGTATTTCAATTTAAAATATATATTTCCAATCGATCTAATAATGATGAAATTGAATTTTTATTATATTTACTGAATCAAATGAACTTTTATCCAACTCTATATATTGACAAATATAATATATATAATAAATACAATTAATAAAAGTTTTATTTTAAATTAAAAAAAGTGGAGGAAGTGATAAATAGTACTCTAACATTCTTTTTTTAATTGACTTTTAAGAAATACAAATATAAATATTAATTGATATTAAATTTTTAGAACTTTAAGCAAATACAAATAAATTACTAAAATACATAAAAGAGAAATGATATTTTGTTCCCCTTTTGTATGAAAGGATGAAGAAATTTTTTTTAAAAAAAAATTAAGATAAAATTTAAAGAAGAAAAATAATGGAATTCTTGTGATTTTATCTCAAGTAAAATTAAAAGAATTTGAAAGACCATTCCTTTAAAAATGTAGGAGGTTATGAGGTTTATTTGTCAATTCTTTTCCTTAAAAGTAATTTAAAGGAATAATATTATTGGAATTCTAAATATTGAAAAAAATCAATTCTTTTTTTTAAAGAATTAAAAAGAATATTGTTAGAATTCTAATAATTATTATATTAGAAATACAAATAAAATAACCAAAAGGATAGTCTTGTAATTTACATATAAGCATTTAAACTATTAGCAAAAGTCCAAAATGAACATTAAACTTGAAACCACAATAATTAACATAGGGTTATTTATGTAATTATGTTGGCTATTAAAATTAATATATATATATATATATATATATATTATGACTAGAATATGCTTTAATAAAATTTAGTCTCAAATTAGAAAAAATATTTAGCCCCAAATAAAATTTTTAATTTAACTTTAAGGGTAAGTTCTAAAATTTAAAATATATTATTGTAGGGTTTTTCCAGTGAATAAAAAATCAGACTGGACCAATTGGTTGAACCAGGAATTGGCCACAAGTCCGGTCCGTTAAGGGGTCTAAAACCGGATTTTATTTGAATTGTTGTTGAACCGGTTGGACCGGTTCAACTGAAAATTTAAAATTTTTTTATTTTTAAAGCTATTTTTAATTAACTAACCCAAATTAATGAGAAACCCAAATTTTAATTTTCTTATTATGTTTGAACTTGAATTTTAAAATTTGAAGCTTGAATTTTTAACTTTTTTTATTTTAATATACTTCCTCATATAAACATAATTTGTGATGTAAAATAATTTGTAATATTTATTTAGATTATGTGATGCACTAATATTTTTTATTTTTCATATTTTTTAGGAATTTTTTGAATTTTTTCTTATTTTTATCATGTTTTTTAATATTTTTAGAAATGAATAAAATTAAATTATTTATGTAATTAAACCGACAGGTTGAACTAGTTGGACTGATTGAGCCGTGACCTGATTGATCAACCGATTCAACGACCGATCCTATTTTTTATTCATTGGCTTTTCCCAAAGTTTCATTTTGAGCGCCACCATCTTAAAATTTTGTATGTTTTCATCTATGAACTTTTAAATTTGTTCTAAATTCATCTATATCCATAATCATATAGTTAAATAAATTTAGACGACAAATTGACAAATTTCCTTCCACATTCTATCCAAATTGTAATATATATATAAAATTAGCTTTGCAACAAAAAACCCCTTCAAAGCAAACTACTAATTAACCATAATAAACATCTAAGAAGAATAATCCCAGAAATAAACTCCCATATAAGAAGAGAATCCATATGTTCAATGGCCTAAATAATATTGTAATTGAAACAATGTATGGTGAATTGGTGATGAGTAGTGAGTGAAAAAGTACCTGTGAACCGTTGCATCATGTAATTTGACAACCTAGGAAAATGATCTTTGTTTGCAACCTGAGCAGGGCAGGCGCAGCAACAGCTAATTCTCCAAAAGACCCGAGACGCAAGAGTCTTCCAAGTTGAAACCTTGTGTGACTACCAACGGCATAACTTTGAGGTCTTTGCATAATTGCAAAGTGAGAGTGGAATAGTCCAAGTCCAGGGAGCCGGTACCCCACCCCAGACAACAGAACTTTGCATAATTGCAAGGTGACAAATTTCTGATTAGTTTTGGCCTTTCCAAGGGACCAAAATTTTATCCACTCATCAAAGTCTAGGTTCACTGGGCTTTTTTTTTTTTGTGAAAATGACTGGGCTTTTCACTTATTTACTATGGCTGCCTTAATAAAAATAATAATAATAACTAGAAGATGATCCCGGGTTTTGTCCCGGATTTTTTAAAAATTTTAAATATTATTATTAATTTTTATTTTTTTTTTAAATTTAAAAAATGAACTTTTTTCCTTTTTATTATATTCACACATGAATAAGTGTAAATTTTTTTAAAATTATTTTTAATATATGATATAAATATATAAATTTTGATCTTACAAGTTAACTTTTAAAATTAGAGAGAATAACTTTGGAATAAGGGAAAAAAAGATTAAAAAAAAGTAATTTTACTCAATCTTCAAAACAACACATAAACATTTGAGTAAATTAATGTTATGAAAAAATAATTTTATTCTTTTTTTATATTCTATACAAAATTCCGTAAAACTAAATGGCATTTATCAATTCTTTTCCATTTGTATCTATTTATTATTAATATAAATTTGGTTTGAGTATAATCTTTTTTTTTTGTTCAAACGCATTTTGTATTTCAATTTAAAATATATATATTTTCAATCGATCTAATAATGATGGAATTGAATTTCTATTCTATTTACTGAATCACATGAAATTTTATCCAACTCTATATATTGACAAATATAATCTATATATAATAAATATAATTAATAAAAGTTTTATTTTAAATTGAAAAAAGTGGAGGACTAATAAGAAGTGATAAATAGTACTCCAAATTTTTTTTAATTGACTTTTAAGAAGTACAAATATAAATATTAATTGATATTAAAATTTTAGAATATTAAACAAATATAAATAAATTACTAAAATACATAAAAGAGAAATGGTATTTTGTTCCCCTTTTGTATGAAAGGATGAAGAATTTTTTTAAAAAATAAATAAAATAAAATTTAAAGAAGAAGAATAATGAAATTCTTGTGATTTTATCTCAAGTAAAATAAAAAGAATTTGAAAGACCATTCCTTTGAAAATGTAGGAGGTTATAAGATTTATTTGTCAATTCTTTTCCTTAAAAGTAATTAAAAGGAATAATATTATTGGAATTCTAAATGTTGAAAAAAATCAATTCTTTTTTTTAAAGAATTAAAAAGAATATTGTAGAATTCTAATAATTATTATATTAGAAATACAAATAAAATAACTAAAAGGATGGTATTCTTGTGATTTTATCTCAAGTAAAATAAAAAGAATTTGAAAGACCATTCCTTTAAAAATGTAGGAGGTTATGAGATTTATTTGTCAATTCTTTTCCTTAAAAGTAATTAAAAGGAATAATATTATTTGAATTCTAAATATTGAAAAAAATCAATTCTTTTTTTTAAAGAATTAAAAAGAATATGGTTAGAATTCTAATAATTATTTAGAAATATAAATAAAATAACTAAAAGGATGGTCTTGTAATTTACATATAAGCATTTAAACTATTAGAAAAAGTCCAAAATTGACATTAAACTTGAAACCACAACAATTAACATAGGGTTATTTATGTAATTATGTTGGCTGTTAAAATTAATATATATATATATATAGATTATGACTAAAATATGCTTTAATAAAATTTAGTTTCAAATTAGAAAAAATATTTAGCCCCAAATTAAAAAAATGTTTAGCCCCAAATAAAATTTTTAATTTAATTTTAAGGGTAAGTTCTAAAATTTAAAATATATTGTTGTAGGGTTTTAGAAAAAAAAATTCACTAATTTGTCAAAGTTTATCCACTAAATAAAACAATATTTAGCCCCCAAACAATTTTTTTAATTTAATTTTAAGGGTAAGTTCTAAAATTTAAAATATGTTATTGTAGGGTTTTAGAAAAAAATTCACTAATTTGTCAAAGTTTATCCACTAACTAAAAAAATTAATTTATGGAATAAGCCTTAATATTTAAAATATCTATTGTTTGTAAGATTTTAGTTTAAATATAATTATATCACTTTAATTTTTATATTTAATTTTTATAAAACTTTTCACTCTGATAAAAATATTTTTATTAAATATATATGTAAGGGTATTTTTGTCAAAATAATTAATACTTATCAATTACTTTTTAATTTATTGTGCAACTATTCATTTTTACCATTCTTACACCAATTTTTTAAGTGATAATGATTACTTATGAGGTGCTATAGGCATCTGGTAAGAAAACCTATAATATAAAATGATACACAATAATATTTTACTAGATTTATTTTTTAAAAATTGATTTATTACTTGGTATCTAAAGTTTCGTTCTAATTAATCTGGATTCGACTCGTATTACCTATCTAAATATAGTGGGTGAATCTCTCAACGGGAACAGTTACGTATGTAAGGTCTCGAAACTGAGATCTACTTAAATTAGAACAAGTTACTTATTATTTGATCCAATCCCATGTTAATATAATACTTGCATGAAATAATACTTACATGAAATTAGATACTTATATGAAATATACTTAACTTACACCAAATGATTAATAATTCAAGCAAATTAACCATCGAAACAACAGTACTAGCGCGCGAAGGTTGAGTTCCATTGGTGCACATGGCACCTCAATCACTTTAAGAGTAAGAGGTAGGATCCAAAAACCAAAATTAAGCTACGGAGATCACTATGATTGCCTAAGAAAAATCTGCACATCGGATTAAACTTTTTGTGGCCTTTACTTCACAGAAGTGGTGGGAGGGTGGTCTAGGTGACTACGTGGTGTTCCGTGATATACACTGGCCCCACCAATGATCAACCCCCTAAACTCGACAAAACAAAAGTTGTCGAAGGTTGGATCCAGCTGGCTCTTTTTTAATGTACGAGTGATTTAATGTACGAGTGAGGGGTACGAAATTTTTGAAAAGTAATATAAAAAGTTGATCTTATTTTTTAGGTTAAAATTTGTTTTAAATATTTTAAAGTTTAATTTTTTAAAATGAAAAAAATTTTATTAGGTAAAAATTATTTATAATTTTTCTAAGAATATATTCGTATGTATATCATGTAAAATTTTTTAATGTATTAATTTATGACTCTAATTCGAATTAATTTGAGACTAGACATTATATATTCTCTACTTACATTGTTTGATTTATAAAGGAAATGTGAAGAGATTAGGAAGAATGCACCCGATTGAGGAGGGCTCACATCTGATTAGCTAATTAGTGAGACAATAGCTTATCAAGGCGATGATCAGTAACTGGTCCGAGAAGATGATCAGCCACACGAGGACTAAAGTATTGATACCTAGTTAAAGAAGGGATGGAAGGAGAAGATCAGATAAAGGTTAAATTCGCCACAATGGTATAAGGGATGATATTTGATTTTGTCTCTCTGATACATATACGTACAATATTGGAAGCTCCATTCTCTTTTTCTAGGAAGGTTGACATTGCAATTAGATCCACATTCAATGTTCCATCAACATTCCAGAGCACCAACCAGCTTTGCCTTCTGCCATCCCAAATTGAGGATTTGTCTGTCTTAATCTTTCCCACAAAAAAGAGAAAAAGAAACTTAGGTTATGTTTGGTACATAAAAATATTTTTTGTTTTCATTCTCTAAAAAATACAAAGAAATCACCATATAGATATATGTAATTTATAGAAATGTATATATGTTTTAGAAAATGAAAATGATAATAGACATAATATTGAGAACAATTTTTTTTAATCTTATTTTTAGATCCATTTTTATTTTCATTTTCTAAAACATATATACATTTCCCCTCATAATATATATCTTACATGATAGTTTCTTTATATTTTTTAGAAAATAAAAACAGAAAATATTTTTTCATACCAAACATAGCCTTAGCATTTTACTTCTGTTAAGGATCAAAGTCCCAAATTGTGCCTACCTTTTGTCAGCTAAATAACTTTTGTTCAAAATTCTCTTTCAAGAATTAGAAGTCCTTCAGGGTCAGGGGAAGTTATATCCTAGGACCCAAAATTGCTAAACATAGCATCTAACCGTTTTTCCTTCAGAAAGAAAACGGCTAAATAATCAAATTAACCCTCAAATTATATCAAAATGAACAAATTGGCCCTTAAACTTTTATTTGGGACAATTAACCCCTCAAACTTTGATTTTGAGACAATTAACCTCTCAAACTTTATTTTCAAAGGAAATTTCTATTGAATTAAGGGCTACTTTGTCCCTAAATAATAATTTTGAGGGTTTAATTGTCCCAAAATAATAATTTTGGGGGGTTAATTGTCCCAAAATAATAGTTTAAGGGGGTAATTGTCCCAAAATAATAGTTTGAGGGATCAATTATCCCAAATAAAAATTTAGGGGCCAATATGTCTAAAAAGATATAATTTAAGGGTCAACTTAGGTATTTAGTCGAAAGAAAACAGTGAGTGGCATAGACTTTGAAATTTTGAATTATGCAGCAAAGTAAAGCAGCTGTCAGTTTTGGAGAGGGTTGCAAACAACTCAAGCCAAAGGTCGCAGAAACTTCATAAATAATACTAGTAAGAATCAAGAGAGGTTAAACAATTTGGCATTTTCATATATAAAATAGAGTGATGCTATGGATTAATTACGTTTTGCACGAATTACCATTGAATTAATCATCAGATGACGTACCAAATATATATATATATATATATCCAATAAAATATTCTAACTCCCCGTGACTTTTTATCCAAAATCAACCAAATTAGAGATGCAGTGATGAAATTTGTCATTTGCATCATTGCATGAGTAGAATACTCCCATAATTCTATCTAAATTCTAAACTCTAAACATGGAATTAAGGTGAAGTTGACCTTAATGTCAGGATATATAGTTCACATCTATTTTTATTGCCGCTTTTACACGTGGCATGAATCTATGCAAGCTGCAGAAAGCAGGACAGAGGATTTCAGTTCACACACTTCTGGGGAGAAAGATGGGATAGTCCAGGAGATAGAGAGATCACTTCCCTATATATATATATATATCCCCCTATTAGCAACTATAGTGATCTCGCCAGACTTCCCTCAACCTCAAAGCATATACTATAATAAAGTAGGATAAGTTTTCCCATTTTAGTTTTCTTCTCCTTTTTTCTTTTGGAGTAGTAATATTATATTAATTGTACTACTATAATTTTATAAAATTACTATTATACATGCACTGATCAAACCTCACTGCTCATAATCTGATTGATTATCTGCATGGTTGTACTTTTCACGACGGATTTAATCAATTAACAACATGAAATTTTAATGTAAAATAAGGGAGGAATTAACAAAAACCCATCTGAATCAAAGCAAAAATTGACTATTTCAGGTTTACTGGACAAACAGGGACAGTTCTGGCTGCTGCCTGGTACAATTGGTAGGCTGTAGGTTCAACAATGGCCAAACACAGCGGAGATGCCGAATGGTCAACGGGACTTTTCGACTGCTTCTCGGATTGGTCACTCTGTAAGTAACAATCCTCTTTCTTCCTCTCTTCTCTTTCCCAACCCAAACCAAAAACCAATATCTTCTTTAATATTCATTTTCTACAGGCTGCCAGACAACCTTCTGCCCCTGTATTACATTTGGCAGGAGCGCAGAGATTATACAGAAAGGATTTTGTCGTAAGTATGTTGTATATGTAGAAAGATCGATATTGTTTTTCATATGTATATCTAAAAAGATTGATTTTGGTAATCTGGGCACTCTTTGTATTCACAGCTTGTGCTGCAAACTGTCTTCTCTATATGCTAGTACATTATATAAGTGGCTGTCTCATCACCATATCGTTCGGATGTATCCACCGTAGACAACTGAGGAGGGATTTCGGTTTGAAAGCAAGCCCTTGCCCTGATTTCTGTGTTCACTGTTTCTGCCATTACTGTGCCCTTTGTCAAGAGTATCGCGAGCTCCAAAGCCGTGGTTTCGACATGAAACATGGTAGTAATTATAACAGATTGCCTCTGTTTCCACCATGATTACTTCATATATCTCTAATTAATCCAAATAATATCCTTTTGATTGTTGACATCTTTTTTTTTTCATTTAATAAAAAATATCTGTGTAGGTTATGATGCAAATGTCGAGAGACAAAACCGTGGTATAACAATGGCTCCTGTGACTGAAAGTGAGATGAAACGTTGACAAGTTGACCGATTTTATCGGAAAATTTGTCTTCTAAAGTTTGGATGTTGTGTGTTAATTTGTGTAAATGTTTGTTTTCCTGTGGATGAAGATCGAGCCCTTGAGCCTTGAGGGCTGCGAATAAGAGATCAGATGCATGCGTGGTTTTCGTTTCTATTGTAATTTTCCTGTTTTTTAAGTGTATTTTAATTCTTCTTTTCATCCCAGGCTATATCTTGTTTGTGTCTTTCAATATTATAAGGGTTAATTAATAAATTCTGGGCTTCCAGAAGAGCAAAAAGTGCATTTATTTGTGGCTAGAGTTAAACATCATCATGATTATGTCTATTGAACAAAACGTGATCTCTGTTCTTTCAGAGTCGACAGTACTTCGACGACGATTGAACAAAAGATATATACCGAACGCTTGCATTCGAAAGGTTTCTCTTCGAAAGTGACAAATGAGACATCCGACGTAAAAGAAGAAGAATATTATTATGTCAAATAGCTTTCAAGTATATTAAGCTGATGATGAATTCCACATTTCCACTACGAATTACATCGAGCAACAAAAAGAATTCCACTACCAACGTTCCAAGGTTATCATGCATGTGAACAGATCAGGGAACCATTGGGCCAAGACTTGACCTGGATTTCTTCATCTATGCAACGATAAATAAGTATAAGAATGGTATATTCAAAGAACTAATTCGACCTACGAAAGCAATAATTCTTTAGATCCAAGAATAAATCAGCAAAGACGGATTAGGGGTAGTACGTACTACCCCTCAAAGTTCAACTCAATCATCTTATTATATCTGATTCCAGTTTAGATCTTAGGGATAAATCATGATTTTTGCCCCTAAAAGGTTTAATATAAGTTTTGATATCAATAGTACTTCATATGTCAGATGCTTTCTTCATAAAAGGAATGTTCAATATGAAAGTAGAATGAATTTTTGTCTTTTGAGGTGCACCATCTCGAATCAATTTTTCTTCTCTTCTTTTCTTTTTGTTTTCTGCCCTTTTACTTTTCTGCCTTGGGCCTTAGGATATTTATTACCTTGCTGAGGATCATGTTGGGGGTTGATCATTAATTTTTTTGACAATTTGAGCTTGAAGGATGCTAGTGGTGTTTTGTTGATGAAAGAGCCGATATAAGAATGTTTCAAACATCCATCAATGAGTCTATTGATTGTCTGTAGTGTATTATTGATCATAAGATGAAAAAATTAATGTAGGCCGAAAAAGAAGTGTGGGAATTAATCATCATTTGAGTAGAAAAAAAAAAAGAGTCATTCGAAGTTTACTTATTCTAAGGTTGCTTTGATTTGTCTCTTGAAATTAATGAGCTAGGTCGACAACGATATTTCCGATGATGATATACATTGACCATAATTAATACGAATACCTTATTGTGAAATTAAGGTCTCAAGAATCGTACACCAAAAAAAGGGTATTTTTTTTCTTTCTTTTGGAATTGGCATTTGGCAGTGCCATATGGCTTTTTCCTTTTGTGGAGAATAAAAACGAAATGGTTGTCATGGAAGTTGAGGTCTGAGGAATCCGACGTCCGTAGAAGAAAAAGAAATTAGCCAATATATTGTTGAATTCCACCATACAAACATCGACCCGAACGATATATAATCATGTAAACATGAAGGGGACCATTTGCCCAACAACTTAATATAGTACTACTCTATACTCTACTCTCTCAACATCATGGCACTGTGTGTGGCTGAGTTTCTTCATGTATGCTCCAATAAGTATATGAATTGATTTACAAAGATCTAAGTAGTTTCGACCACATATTTTTCTTTCCAGCGAAACTACTAGTTCTTTAGATCAAAGTATCAAAGATGGAATTAAGCAACCTGCCCGCCTGACCAAATGGCTAGGCTTGCTGAACTGGGTACCTAATGGTAAGCGTTCGAATTGAACCTTTGACTAGCCATGTATCTAAGGAATGTAAATGCCATTTCAACTAGAGCAAAAAACGATGGAATTAATTAGGCAATGAGTTGGTCGAACCCCTTAAATTTCTTGAAATGAATAATCGTATATCTAATTTCAGTTTTGATACTAAAAAAGAAAATCATGATTTTTTACTCTTAAAGGTACTAAAAACATAATACTCCATCAATTTCCTTTTGTTTGTCTATTTTTTTTAGAAAGTTTTAATTTATATATTTATCCTTTATTAAAAATAAACAATAAATAATTTTCCAATTTACCCTTAATTTTTTTTGTTTACAATCATTGCACAAATTTCAAAAAATTATAATAACAAGGTCCTATTTGTAATACACTATTTATCCACTAACTTTTCTTAAAAATTGTGCAAACGATAAAGGGATAATAAAGAGTTTGGGATGGAGGGAGTAATAACTTTTTATATTAATATTACTTTATATATCACTTTCTTATCAGGATTTGAATCCTAATAACAGAAGCTAAGTAGTTGAGCAAGTTATACATGACCTTTTTTTAATTGGAAAAATTGAAGTTGGGTGTGCTTCTCTATAGCTATATCAAGTATCAACACTCAATAGGTGATAAATAATCTATTTTTCACTTGCGTTTCTTGTTTGGGCTTGGGTGTGATTTTTGGACTTTGTTTAGGCCTCGGCATCCATGCTTGGGTTGGAAAAACTACATTCATATCCTACATATACGTACTTGTACGTATATAGGTTACGTATATGTGTGTATGCATAAATATATATACCGACATTTTTTCCATTTGAATTATAACTATTTCTTTTTGGCATAATAGCCAAATTTGCCATCAACCTTTCACAAATGAACCAAATATATGCCAAACCTTTTTTTTTACCCTAATTGTCCCCCAACCTTTTATTTTTGACCATTTTTACCCAATTTGGACGGAAATTTCAAATTTCACCAATGGGCCGTTAAATTAGTTCCACGTCATTTCCAGGTCATTTTTTATTTTCCACGTCAGGTGGGGCCCACCATCAGAAAAGTTGAAAAAAAGGACATGAAGACAATTTTCTCTCTCCCCGATCTCACTTTCTCTCTCCCCGATTCTCACTCTTTCTCTCTCTCTCTCTCTCCCCCCGATCTCACTTTCTCTCTCCCCGATTCGCACTCTTTCTCTACAAAGGAGAAAAAGGTGAAAACATTGCAATAGTCGAATAAAACACTATTCATTGTCCCTTTCATTTTCGACTGGAGCCATCTCTGTCTACTGCTTTGTCTGAAAAGAAAGTGGAAAGGACTCTGGAAGATTCTTCATTGTTGTTACTGATCGCTGCAAATCCAAGAGAAAAGTAAGAAGAAGACAACCCGTGGAAGGTACGTTCTGCATTTACTCGATTATTGTTTCGATTTGGGGGTTTTTTAATTCGGGGTTTAGGGGTTTTTTATTAACACCAATGGTTGTAATGGGTTAAGTTGGTAATTAGAAATTGATAAGTTAATAAAGTCATAGGGGCTTGTAATGGTTGTTTAGTCTGTTAATTAAGGGATTAGCTTACTTCGATAAGGGTTAACAGGTTTCAGATTTTGGATTTTTTTTTCTTTCAATGTGAGGTTGTTGATGGGTTTGATGGTATTGAATTTGCTGTTTTGACTATGCTGATGCTTCTGTGTTGCTTCTTTTGCTTTTGTTTTATTAATTTAATAATGTTAATTGGAAAGAAAATATGTTAGTTCTTCTAAAAAGAGAAAAGGCAGCATTGCTTGTCTTTTTTATATATTCTAAGTGGTCCCAGATTGTCCACTATAAACGTAGCAATCTTGAAATTGACACTATTAGTGTCTTTACTTTGTTGTAATTTTGTTGGTTGACCAAGTCTTTTTTATTTGGTTGAATTATTACCTGAACATAGAAAGTTTGTTTTTCTGTTTAAATAGATGGATGATGACTGTGATGGTTTTGATGATGGGGAGAGCTATTACATGGTTATTTATTATGGTGGTAAGTTTGTTAGAGACCCAAATCTCAGATACATGGGTGGGGATAAGATTAGAGGTATAGAGGATCCTGAAACAATATGTTATTTTGATATGCAAAACATAGTTCATGATGTGTTGAAATGCAAGAATATGTTAAGAGTGTTTTATTATGACCCTTCATGTAGGTCTTTTGATGAGGGGGTTAGACTTGTTTGGAATGATGAATCAACAATTGCAATGATTAATGTGTGGAAAAAAACAAGGGAAATAATATTGTATGTAGAACATGATGTAGATATACCTGAGGTGGTAGATGATATATATTTATTGACTGGTGTGGAAAATGAAGAGGAGGGGGTCGGTGAGACATGTGCGAGTGTTGACAAAGGGCATGTGGGTGGTGTTAATTTTAATTGTGGGCCTAGTGAAGTTAATTTTGATGTGAACATTGGTGTTAGTGGGGGACCAGTACAATTGGTTGCTGGGCAGTGGTTAGGTAATGACTTAAATACTACTTTTAGGCCTTCTGAGGTTTGCGAGGGTCAAACTAGTGTTGTATTAAATGAGCCAGAACTTGGTTCATGTGATGGTCTGAGAGATGAGCCAGGGGTTGGATCGTGTGATGGTCCGAGAGATGATGGGCTGGGCAGTGGTAAATCTATTTGTACAGGTCTTGAGTCTGTGATTGAGGATTTAACTGCAAAAGGTGTGGAAGATGATTTGAATGTAGAGGATAGGGATGAAAATAACAGATCTGATAGTGATAGTGAGGCTTATTTAGTGAGGGTTAGGTGCTTTGAAGAAGGTGCAGATGATCCTGAACTACAAACTGCCAGGGAGAAATTAAGGCAGTACGTTGGAAGGGCTCAGAAAGTTAAAGATTCTTTATCTGTTGAAGATTCTATACCTGTTGAAGGTTGTAGTGATGATGAAGATGACCCATTACAGCAAACGTTGAAGAATAGGAATGCAGCAGCTGCTGCTCCTGATAAAGATGATGCTGGGCAAGTTGACAAGGGTTACATGTCTGAATATTATGATTCAGATGACCATGGCAGCCTGGTTGAAACTGATGAGGACCCAGATCATGAAAAAGGTCAAAGAAGAAAAAGTAGATTTATGCAATATAAGCCTGATGATGAGTTCCCTGAATTTGCTATTGGCATGGTGTTTGTAGATGGGCAGCAGTTTAAAGAGGCAATCAAAAAATACTCGAGGGTTTTTAGAAGAGAATTGCTTATTGTTAGAAATGAACCGAAGAGGATTAGAGTAAAGTGTAATGCTGCGCAGAGATGCCCATGGTTTATATATGCTGCTCGGAGTAAAAAGGCTAAGGGTTTGCAAGTGAGGTCATTTCAAGAAGAGCACACTTGCTGTGTTAGTTGGAAAAATAGGTTGGTGACTGTAGATGTGATAGCAGAACAATTTAGGGAAACATTCCGAGATTTTCCAAAGCTGAAATTGAAGGAGTTTCATAAGTTAGTTTGCAGTCAGTTGAAGGTTAGGGTGAGTTTTAGAAAGTGTATTAGGGCAAAGAAGAAAATAATGACTTCTTTGAGTGGAAATGTTAATGAAGAGTTTGGCCAATTATGGGAATATGCCAATGAGTTACTAGAAAAAAATGTAGGAAGTACCATTAAAGTTGCTGCTGACAGAGTCACACCAGAATCACCTCTCCATTTTAAGAGAATTTATATTTGTTTTGATGCTTTGAAGAGAGGGTGGAAAGAAGGGTGTAGGCCAATTATAGGAGTTGATGTCTGTTTTTTAAAAGGTCCTTTTCAAGGTGAGTTACTTACTGCAGTTGGAAAAGATGGCAATGATCAAATGTACCCGGTTGCATGGGCTATGGTTGAAGCTGAAAATAAACAAACTTGGAGTTGGTTTATTAGTCTATTAAAGAATGATTTAGATCTTGGAGAGGGATTTGGATTTACCATAATGAGTGACCAGCAAAAGGTTGGTGCCTGTAGTTTAGTTTCTATTAATTTGATTAATTACTTGTTTCATAATTTATTGAACTAATTAATGCCGATGCATATAACAGGGTTTGAGGGTGGCAATTGAACAAGAAATCCCAAGGGCAGAGCATAGAAACTGTGCTCGACATGTCTTTGCCAATTGGTCAGGGAGGAAAGAGGCTAAATCTTTTCAGCTTGCTTTTTGAGGCATTGTCAAAGCAACAACAGAGAGGGAATGGGAAAAAAGATTTGATGAATTGGTTTTAAAGGATAAAAGACTTGCTTATGAGTTGCTGAACAAAGATAAACACCCTAAACAATGGACAAGAGCCTTCTATGGAGAAGTCAGCAAGTGCGACATGGTTGACAACAATGGCTATGAGTCTTTTAACTCAATTATTTTAGATGCTAGGTGTTTAAGCATTATTAGCATGTTAGAGGATATAAGGGAGAAAACCATGAAACGGATTTGAGAGAAAAGGAAGTTTGTTACAAAGTGGAAAAACGGGTGTGGACCATTGGTCAATTCTAAATTTGATGAGAGAAAGAAAGATGCTGGTGGATGGGAAATGGTAGATTTTGGTGATAATGGTTGTGAGATTAAAAAAGGTAAATATAGGTATATTTTGGATTTAAAAAGAATGACATGTAGCTGTAGGTCATGGCAAATTTCAGGGGTGCCTTGTACTCATGCTTGTTGTGCTATCTGGAATAGTGGCGGTGACCGGATGAGTATCTTCACCATTGCTATAGCCCAGAAACATATGCAAAGGCATATCAGTATTCATTGATGCCAATTAATGGAGCCCATGAATGGAAAAAAACACAACAGGATCCTCTTCTTCCACCTATTGCCAAAAACAAAAAGCCTGGAAGACCAAAGAAAAATAGAAGGAAGGCTAAGGATGAACCTGTGAAAAAACCTGGTTTTATGCCAAGAACATGCATGACCATGACTTGTAAACTTTGTGGTCAAGCAGGGCATAATAGAAGAAGTTGTTCGACTCAGATTGGAAATGATCAAGTAAGATTCCTTGACAATTTCTTATGTTCATTTGAGGGCTAGTTTATGGATTTAAATGTTGAATTGAATGTTGTGTTCTATATGTGAAGTGTTATGTTTACTGCTAATGTTATTTAACTTTTTTTTTGTCAAAGGGTAATAGTGATAACATTGCCACTGCTTCACACTCACATGCAACAACTGCGCATGCAAATGATCCAACAAGTGTCTCTAAGGCTGCTAGAAAGCAAGGATCAAGTGTCTCCAAGGCTACTGGAATGCAAGGATCAAATGCTCCAACAAGTGTCTCCACGGCTGCTGGAAAGCAAGGATCTAATGCTACAACAAGTGTCTCTAAGGCTGCTGGAAAGCAAGGATCTAAGGCTACTAAAAAACCTGTCTCAAAAGTTGCTGGAAATGAACATCAATTTAAGGTACAGTTACTAAGTTCAATGTTGTGTTTTGTGTTGATGTGCAATGTTAAAATGAAATGGTTATGCTGAAGACACTATAATCTATTACATAGGGAAAAGAAAGAGCTAGTCAGCTAGTTGAACAACCACCTGCTGCTAGAATAAAAGAAATAAGAAAGGCAAATGATCAAGGCAAAGGGAAAAGGAAAATGCAAACACCTATTTCTGATTTAGATGGGAAGAAAGTAGCAGCCAAAAAGAAAGGGAAAGAGAAAAAGGAAGAGGATGTGTCTAGACCAGTTAGGCTTAGAAAGCCTTCAATTAAAGGATATGGGTTATATACTAATCTAAAAATAGGGAAGCACACCTATTATGTAAGTTTTTCTATTTGTTATGTCTATTATTTTTGCTACTCTAAATGCTACTGAAAACTCATTTCATTATGTTGTTTGCAGTCTGGGTTCAAACCATTTAAGTCATCATGTGGAGAAGCTGAAAAGTCTAAATCAATTGAGACTTCTTCAGCCACAATGGCTTCAACTCGTGGGAAGAGGAAGGCCAATGCTGATCCGCTTGGGACCCAAGAATCTGTCAAGAAAAAAAAATGAGTGTGCATGAAAAGTCATATAGACTTATGCAACTTTGTAGACTTATGCAACTTTTTTGTGTTCCCTGTTGCATTATAGGTTTTATATTGGTGAGCATTCACATTATCTGATCATGTGAAAAATGGCACAGGATTGTAATATTTTAGGTTGGCATCTGCAACTTTTTTTTTATGTTGAGCCAATTAGTTCACTGGAGTAACATTAGGTACCTGTTGGATTTTTTTTGGGGTTCAAGTGGAAAAATGTATGAAATGCTTATTTAGTCAATCTTGTACTAACTTCTTGGAATATTTGATACATAATGACAGAATGTATTATGCTCTTTTCTTTAAATGTTCCAGAGTGGCTACAAAAGGGGTAATCACCATTAACTTGCCAAATCTCACTTTTAGGAAGGCTAAATGTTAAATATATTACAAGAAGCATGGCAATGAGAAAACAAGGCAAAAAACAATTTCAGTCCCATACATGACTTCACTTTCCATAAGGCAAAGACAACATGCCAGTTCCATTTGAACTGGTCCGAACACTTAAAAAAAGACACAGATAGCAAAAAAAAGCCACAATGAATAAAAATTTGTAAACTTGTTTTGCCTTCTTGTTTGACTGTGCCTTTTGTTTCAACTTTCGATTCTTGTTTTTGAGATACTCTACTTCCATTGTCATCTTCATCAATTCATCAGCAGGATCAACATCTCAAACAAAATTAGTTTGTTTTGTTCCATCAACCATATTGCTTTCTATACTGCCTACCTCAATAACATTGTCTTCTTTTTTTTCCTCAGAAAACGCAATTTCATCCGTTGTGAACCCTAAACTTAGAAACTGACTTTTAAAGATTGCATTCTCCTTTTGCAATAACACATTCTCTTTTGCAAGTTCCCTCTCACTATTTCGAAAAGCTACCAGCAACTCCTTTACTCGTTTAGGAACACGACCATCGTACCATTTAAAAAACCCACAACCACTAACCTGCAATGTTAATATTCCCTGATGAGTAAACTAAAAATTAACCATAAATTGAGATGAGGACCCAATAAATTCAAACACTGACCTTGTAATTAACACACCCATAAAACCTTCTTCCTGGATTTTCATCTGTCCATGACGTAACAATTGGAGATAGTTACTTGCACTTACAGAGTATTTCTTCTCCATCATTCGCATACTCCATCTGTGATGAACTCACAAGTGACGATTTTTGACCAGCCATGTAGCTATGTAGCTACAGAGAATAAAAAGGTATAAAAGAAGATTTGAAATTAAAAGGAATTTATGTTGAAGATGATAGCTAGTTGATAGAGAAAGCCAACTGAGAGAAACAGAGAAAGAGTAAGAATCGGGGAGAGAGAAAATGAGATCGGGGAGAGAGAGAGAGAGAGAAAGAGTGAGAATCGGGGAGAGAGAAAGTGAGATCGGGGAGAGAGAAAATTGTCTTCAGGTCCTTTTTTTCAACTTTTCTGATGGTGGGCCCCACCTGACGTGGAAAATAAAAAATGACCTGGAAATGACATGGAACTAATTTAACGGCCTGTTGGTGAAATTTGAAATTTCCGTCCAAATTAGGTAAAAATGGTCAAAAATAAAAGGTTGGGGGCCAATTAGGGTAAAAAAAAAAGGTTTGGCACATATTTGGTTCTTTTGTGAAAGGTTGAGGGCAAATTTGGCTATTATGCCATTTCTTTTTTGGTAGAATTTGAACTATTTCATTGGAATTATAACTATGACTCTTTAAGAAAACACACATACACGGAGAGAATTTTTTTTGCATTTTGTTGCTATAATTGGCATTTTATTAATTATCCAAAGAAGTAGAAATGTTCTTTGAGCCAGACCCTGTGATCATTAAATTGCATGATCCTAACTGTTAACGGCATCCATCTTCTCTTTGTCTCGATAAATATCAGCAAATCAGCACCTATATATATGTACCTGGCAAAGACAATTAACAAAATCTGAAGCTTTTCTTGCTGCAGACTGCAAAGATTGAACGACAATGGCCAGCCATCCAGCTGCGAACACAATCAGCTCCCAGCCTGCCCAAGTTTTCCCTTGGTCCACCGGCCTCTGCGACTGCTTCTCTGATTGTTTCCTCTGTAAGTTCTCTTTCTAGATATAATATATCCTTTCTCTTCCAAATTAAACATTCAAGAATATTCATGGGAGACTTATTTCATTAAGCTGACAGGCTGCAAGACATGCATTTGCCCCTGTATTACTTTTGGCCAGAACGCAGAGATCATAGACCAAGGCTCATCCTGTAAGTACAAATATCTGCAGACTTTGAATGTTTATACATAGCTTTCTTGTCTGATTCATGGGACTAATTTGATTTGTTTTTGCAGCTTGTGCTCCAAATGCAGTTCTGTATGTGATAATACACCAGCTTTCCTTTTGTTGCATTTCGTTCGTGTACGCATGCTATTATCGTCGAAAGTTTAGGCTCCAATACGGGTTGAAAGCAAGCCCTTGTCCTGATTTTTGTGTTCATTGTTTCTGCCATTACTGTGCTTTGTGTCAAGAGCATCGCGAACTCAGAAACCAGGGTTACATCATGACTATCGGTACGAGAAACAAAAAATGAAAAAAAAGACCATCTCAAGTTTCTATATGAGATAATCAGAATCGTAATTAATTAATTAATTAATTACCATAGTAGTAATGATTATTTTGGCTTTGTTAATTGTTGAAATTAATGAACTGATGATGATTTGGGATGCCATGTTAGGATGGCGAGCAAATGAAGAGAGACGAATGTCTCAGGGCGTTACGATGGCTCCCGTGGTGCAACGACAAATGCAACGAGAATGAGGTTCTGCCGATTTCATGTACAAGTGTTTGTTTCCTGATTTGTTCTGCTCTGGGGAGAACGAGTCTCTTGTTGCCTGAAAACCTCACGGATCACATTTTGCTCTTCCCTACCTTCGTCTTCGTGTTATGTGAACCTAATTTTTCGGACAAATGATGGGCTTTCATCCATCTAAAATGTATATTTTATTAATGCAAGTCCTCTTCTATGTCTTCCAACTTTGTAGTATCAATTGTCTTACATGAAACAAGCGGCTTTGGTTTGCTCTCTAATATCAAACAGCTCGTACTCATTTCATTAGCTCACTCGGCTTTGCAGGCCATGATTTATTCATCACTTGTAATAGAAACGGACTGCTTTGACAGATTGGAAAGCCTGAGCGTCAAAGAAGAACAAAAGTAGAGAATAAGAATTCCCCTGTTTAGAATTTTATACCACCATGGACAATTTCAGAAACAAATTGTAGCTGGTTACAGGGCAAACAAACAAGTACTGCCAGATTGATTTCTACAATTAAAGGTGTATAGCCACTGGCCTTAAGTTGCGACAGCAATAAAGATCCACGTCAAATACGAACCTGCAGGTAAAAGACACAAAATTTAAATCCCAAACATAAACCTTATAAAGGTGTGTGCAGAGCCACATTTCTTAAATGTAAATACACAAGCCCATATAGAACATATAGATTTAAGATCCAGAACAATAAAAACTTTGATAACTTTAAAGGAAGTTGTTTAAGGTTCAGAAGAAGCAAGCGACCAATTGAATAGCTACAATTTAACATGTTCGCCTTTGCAGCTAACTCGAGACTGTTTAGGTTTCCTACAAAGACCTCCTCAGACCAAGAAACAAGTTAAAAAACTTTGTGTGTAATCAAACCACAACTGCATTGGCATACACACAAATCTAAAATTAGAAGTTGGCAATAGATTACCTTGTCTGTATCTTTCAACCGAGAAATTAATTTGGTCACTTCTCATGGGATGATAACATCTAGACATGACTTCTGGGATCAACAACCTGGTGTACCTTCCTGGATTCAGCACTTGAATACTGTCCAACCACACGAGCATGGGGAACTGATGACTTGCCACGGGCAAGAGCATCCACATTCTCCAGGAAGTACTTTCTTGGAAGCCTGCCTACAACATTGCCCTCCTCATTCCCATCTTTGTCCAGGAATGCAAAGTGTGGAATGCCCTCAACACCAAACTCATCAAGTTCCTGTTCCCACTTTGTGTTGTCAACATTCAACATGACAAAATTCACGCGATCCCTGAATCAAAGGTGGTGATTGGGGGTTAACAAGTGAGGTATTTATAAAAGACAGAGAAAGTATCCACAAGGATTAAGAATGTGTTAAAATTCATCAACCAACTGCTAAAAGGCTTAATCTCCTCAAAATGTTTCAAAAACCAGAAAACACTTTTATTCATAAACAAATATAATATCTTTTAAACATAGATATCCACACAACGAAGGCTAAAAGCAGCAGGGCTAAAATGCATCTCTCTTCCATAAAATTATATATAGAGGAAGGACTGAGAGATGTAACTGACAATTGTAACACAATTTAAGTGTCAAATCAGTACCTGTATTGCTGCTCTATTTTATAAATATCTGGAGCTAATTCCCGGCATACCTCACACCAATCTGCATAGAACTCTACAACAGTTGGCCTTCCATTTGAAAGAGCCTATGAACCAGCAAAAAAAGACAAGTGTAAGATAGATGTTACAACCCTATATTCCTGCAGATCGTTGTGACCTGAGACTAGTGTCTTAACAGACCAGATGGTTCAAAACATAATATCAAAACAAAGTAAAACCTTAAAAGATTTAGTGTTTAACAAAAAATAGTGAACAGTCTGATAATTAAGCCTAGCTTAAAATTGTCATCTCAGTAGGAAGGCTACCCTCTGATTAGAAGGAACCTACTCTGCTTCAAGAAAGAATGATGGCAATCTTGATGAAGTTATATATGTAAATTAACGACAATCAACTAAAACATCTCATATAAGAATGCAATGAAACAAAAGAAGCAAACTAACTGGCATATTGCTGGACAAATCAACAAAACGTTGGACAAAAGCACACAATAGGAAATTAAAGTTAAACATAGGACCTAAAGGTTCTAGGACCTTCTCTTAGATATTGAAACAAGATCTTGCTGGCATGTTGACCTATTTTCAGACATAAATATTATGGGAAATAGCTACTTTAACTAAGCTTGTCACAGTCAAACTTGGATTAGATCTTTACAACATGCTATGTTTCAAGTAAATAGAAAGGTTAAGAAAATCAAACCTGTTCGTACGGCACTGCTGCAGCAGATAAGTCCTTTAAAGAAACACCAAAATCTAATCTTGATGACAAGAAAAGCCCCACTGCTGCAAGGGTGGAACCTAATGCTATTCGCCTATTTATACTTTTGTTTGGAAATTCAGAAAACCCACCACCAACAGAGGAAGTTGTAGCTTGACTAGTGCTATCTTTGACTGATTCAGGCTCAACAAGTATCTTTTCCTGCCCCAAGAAGGAGATGATTAAGCATATGAAAAATTTAATTGGAGGAAAAAATGGAATAATGCTTTTCTAACAGCCAAAGCATGATATTAATTCATAGGGAAACATAACCTGTCACGTCAGAAGACTAAGGACTTCCAAGACAATTTTGAGTTGGGCTGCTGTATAAGTTATAGTTCTGAGTTGACTCTTCATAGAGGCATGTGGTGATAGGGAACTATATAGGCAAAACTTACAAACCCTATGTAGATAGACTCGATTAGATTCTCACTCTAATCATGCATAAAAGTAGAACAAAGCCCAAGCATGCCACCAATAGTAGAGAAATGGAGAATTCATTTGCAACCAAGAATTCTCAACATAAATAATTGTTCTTACTACATTCATATTAACCCCTATCTACATTCAACCACAGCCAGAAGTACCCCAGGGAGTGACCAATTTGGGGGGAACAGTAACTTTTACACAGTTTTGTTCCTTGCTTTTTAGAGAATGGATTGCTTACGAGTTCCCTAAGAGCATTACTTGAAGTCACTATCAAAGGAAATATCATTTAATGCCTTGGAATTTATCATGTTAGCTATCAACTGCTTCATATAAAGTGAAAATATTCCTATCGATAGAACCTTAACAAGTATTTTTAAAACAACCCAAACCTCAAGCTTGTGACACCATGCTTTTCACTCATAATTACTTTCTTAGTCTACTCTATGAAGCAATATTTTAGATTTCATCCTCGAGTTACTCATCATATTCTTATTCCTATATTACTATTCACACTCTATATAATTAGGTATTACCCCAAAAGTTATAACAATCAAGGGAATTATCTTTTTCTACTACTAGAATATCACTTCAAGCAAGATTAACCAAAGCATTTCTGTGTCTCCTTGTTGTAATGAGACAAATACCAATTCCTCCCCCATCCTACTCTCATCTGATAAAATTAGCAGCAACCCTTCGTAGCAATGAAGATATCAGACGATAAGTCATGCAAAAAGAAGGGAAATTTAAAAGCAGAGACAGAAAGAAAGAGAGAGTTACCTTGTCGGAAGATTCTGTTTCAGTAGGAGTTGGATTTGTTTGACAACAGGAAGGTTCTGTTTCAGTGGGAGTTGGATTTGTTTGACAACAAATGCTTTGAAACTTGCGAATTCTATTCTGAGAAAGGAAAGGAGATTTGCAGAAGTGAGTAGAATCTGAAACCTGAAAGTAAGGCCGAAATCTAGGAAGGGTAAGAGGGTTTGAAGCCACGCGAGCCATGGGAGATAGATATTTCCAGTTTTAACAAATCTTAAAAAAAAATTTGCGTCTGGTTTTAGTTTGGCAGTTAGAATTTAGAATTATTAGTTTCTGAACTCAAAGCGCCACGCCGCCACCGGTCCTACAACCCAAATATTTGCTCCTAGATAAGCCGCGTAATCTAACTCATAGTCTCTCTTTACTCTGGATAGTTTTACACTTTTTTTTTTTTTGATATAATTGGGGGTACTAAGACCCAGGGGGTAGGGGGTGGCACGGGTCGAACCCTGCCTTGGTGACCTCTTAGCCTCTTTGGCCACAGGCCAATAAGCAAGGGTCAAAGGATAGTTTTACTTCGAAACTTGAGACTTGAGAATGAGTTTTTAGGCCTTTAGCTATTCCTTTCCTTCTCTCTTCAAAGTAGAAACTACTACAATGAAATGTGATTTTGTTTTGTTACAAAGCTACAATGAGGAATAAAAATTTGGTTAAAATACTAAAAATGCCTCTGAACTATTTTATTTTATTTTATTTTATTTTATACCAACAAACCCTTAAATGTTTATTGTACCTAAACAGGTCCTTAATCCTAACAACACGTATAAAGGTTATTCATAATATTCAGGGTTTATTTAGAAATAAATTGAAATAAAAGTGTTTTATTTGTGTATAAATTAGAATATGCATAGCTTATTGGGTTTACAAAAGGACTTATTTGAATAAAGTAAAAATATTCAAGGACTTATACCGAACCACGATTTCTATGATGGGCTCGACTCAGTTGAAGCGCCATGTTTCGTCCGTCCATCTTGGAGGGATCCGGGCTAAATAAGCCTAATGATTTCAGGCCTTTGTGTCCAAATTAGATAGTTTGGGATAAGACGCAAGCGTTGGTGTAGAAATTGGAGAGAATAAAGTGGCCTTGAAAGGGATAGACTGGTGCTAGATATGAAGGCAGTGGAGTTGAGGACCAAATATACTTGTAATTATAACCTAGCTTCTTGCCAAGTGGATTAACAACAATATGGGTCCAATTGAATAGCTTGTCATTGTAATTTCCAACAAATTTATGTATCAAAAAAGGAAAAAAACAAAAATAATTGACAACAAGTTTATGATCCATGTGAGAAACGTGCAGGATAAGGGCTCATGCCGGTCCTAAATTAGGCCATCGAGGATGATAGATGCAACTAGACGCAAAGGAACGGTATCCCATTTGAATGAGCTTTATTTTTCCGAGTCAAAAGTTAACAAAAATCTTAGCTCGTCAAAATCCAGGGCTGCGCTCAGTTTTTTCATCCATCATATCAAACTTCTTTAAGGTTATAACCTCCTTTTGGGTCCATCCAAAAAATTGTAATGATCTCATAACCATGATAATTAGATGATAGATCCTATAATAATGGTTCCAAATTAGTCAATTTTTTTTTGTACAATTATGCTATTGAACTTTCTTTTCTTTCAATTTAATTATGAATTTGATGAATTAGGGACAATGTCATCGTTCAATCTAATGCTGTTAATTATGTGATAGATGGATCCGTTAAGTCTTGAATGAGCATTCAGAGTTAAAATGAAAAAAGAAAAAAAAAACTTAGGGGCACAATCATCAAAGAATTGTAAGTTTGAGCATGTAATTATTAAAAAAAAAAAGCAACTTTCAGGGTGAAAATGGATATTTTTAGCCGACACTTAATAGATTCATTTATCATGTATATAACGTCAAACTTAAACTTGAGGTTGACATTATCTACAATTCATTAAATTTAGAGTTAATAAAAAGAAAATAAGTTCGGGAATGCAATCATAAAAAATGATAAGTTTAAGGACAAAGATGAATATTTAGCTTGTAATAATCTTGAAAGTGATAGATACCAAATGCTACATTCATATAAAGTAAAGATATTTCACTTTTATGCATAACATAAATAATTTTAAAGTAAATTAATATAAACATATACACCCATCATATCTTCTTCTTTTCTTTTGACAATCACACCATGGTACATCTTCAAAATAAAATTACTTCTGTAGACACTACAACATTTCATTCAATTAATGTAAGGAAAATTAAAATAAGAACAATAGTACGCAGATTAGTTATTTAAGATAGATATATATGTGATATGTTTGTCTATCGGCTCATTCCTTTTTCCACCACGGAGCCATTGCAAGACCCTGATTCTTCTCCACATTAGCATGCCAACCGATGGACATGTCGAACCCACGGTTCTTGAGCTCATCTCGCAGCAACAATGAAGCATGCAATCGCCACAACCACCTCTCTCCAAATTATACTGCTTCCTCAATTTGGATCGGTAACAGCAAGAATCTCTGCAACTATGAACATTATTAATGTGTATAGTGCCCCACTAGCTCCACAGGCTGCACCCATCCAACAAATTGTTTCCAAGCTAGAAAAGTATCATCTTCAAACCATCATAGCATTAATTAATCCAACATATAAATAAATTTCATTGATTAATTGAAGTTGCTTACAGGTTGATCCTTTGTCAACAGTCTCTGCAATCTGACCGAATTGAAAGTGATGTAGGGGCACCAATAAGCAATGCAACCTGAATTTGTTTAAAATTTTAAACCAGTTAGAACACAGATACATTCAAATTGGTATTTATTTTTATCACAAATCTAATAATACACGAAAGGAAAGAAAGGGGAAATTAAAAAAGCTTACAAGTTTTCATGTCGGAGAAGCAATCCCAGAACCCAACGGACCATGGAGCTTCATGATCATGGGGGTGCTGCCCCGATGCGGTCTTCCCATCATAACCAGATTGCATGATTGAGGAATTCGGTTGTGTGTAGACATCATATTATTTTTATTATTTTTATTATTAAAAAAAATCTCAAAACCAACACATACACTTATCATTTCATCCACCCCATTTCCCACTACAAAATGAGTGAAAAGAAAAGAAAAAAAAAAGGGGAAAGACAAAATGAGTGGAAAGAAAAAAAAAAGGAAAGACAAAATGAGTGGAAAGAAAAGAAAAAAAAAAGGGGGAGAGACAAAATGAGTGGAAAGAAAAGAAAAAAAAAGGGGAGAGACAAAATGAGTGGAAAGAAAAAGAAAAAAAAAAGAAAGAGATTTAAGGGTTTTAAAAAGAGGTTGGCTAAGAAGGATGGGGGAGGTTTTTTTTGAAAAAAAATTTGGAAGGATTAGAAGTAAGGTTTGAGGGTTTTCAAAAAAAAAAAAAAAGGAATGAAGGGGAAGGAAGCTTTGAAGGAGATGAGAAGTTATGTTTCCTTTGGCCTTGGTGAAAATAACGTCAACAAGCAGAGATGATTTTCTCCCTGCTCGGATCAAGAACAAAGGGGGAAAAGGCAGCTGAAGCCGGAGGAAAGTGAAGAAGAACTGAGAAGAAAATAAGAAATAGGCTAAGGCAATCTAACGCAAACTTTGGTGATGTTCTTGGGTAAATTCCTTAACATGTCTAGGTTCATTAAATCCGTATATTGCTTTGATAAATATTATTGAGCCTTGCCATATCCGTTTTGGGGTTGCTGTTTTCATTAATGAGGTTCTGTCAATTTGTTAGCCTGTATCTATTAGTTGTGTCATTCATTAGTTTAACTTGTTTGGACCGTTATTAATCATGTATTGTGCTCCTGATCTGTTAGATTACATGGGCTATTTCTGTGTTTTTTTTTTGGACTAATTTTGCTTTTCATCTTGGACCATCTCATGCATACTAGGCCATCTTCAAATTTGTTCATGTATATATGGTTTAGTATTGTTTGGATATGTTGAAGACTTAGTCCTTTCCTTCTAGCTCAGGTTTGCTTATTTTGTGCTATTACTTTTACGTTGGTTTTGGGCTATCAGGTTTCCTTCTTTTATATTTGGATTTGAACTGTAACCCGAGAATCAACTTGGCACCATAAGGAACTTAGTTTCAATTGGGTGAAGTCAAATTAGTGAAATGTGGTAAATTAAGAAATAAAAACTAAAAAAAAAATACATTTAACGTTAGGAATTTTTATTTAGTAATTTCCATTTTGTATTTTATTATATCATTCAATAAACTTCATTTGCATTTTATTATATCGTTTGATTTTTTTTTTCATTTGCATCAACTTTTTATGCCATGTTGGTTTTCTTTAGGACATTTTTAATATTTTTGTGTCATTCAATAAATTAGAATATTCGGCATTTTTCTAGTTCATGTCATTTTAGTATTTTAAATTTCATGCCATTCTAGTATTTTAGGTTTGTTTAATATTTAAGGTAATTTTTGTTATTTTAGGCCTATTCACATTTTAGATATTGGGTCCATTTTCATATTCATTTAGGTTCACATGTAATTTGATAATTTTAGGTCCAATTGCATTCTTATGTCCTTGAGAAATTTTTGGCCCATTTGCATTTTAGGAATAGGCCCATTTGCATTTTAGGATTAAGCCCATTTGCATCTTAGGATTAAGCCCATTTATATTTTAAGACTAGGCCCACTAGCATTTTAATGTACCATTTAGTTTAAGTCCATTAGCATTTTAATATGTCATTTAGCTTAGGCCCATTTACATCAATTGTGAAATTTTAGAAATTAGGGCTCATGCATTTTTTTTAATGTATACTTAATATATTTCTTGTGCTAACCCATTTTCTTGGTTTATTTTGTCCCATCATTTCATGCATTTAGAAATTAGGGCATCGTTTTTCACAAAATTCATGTGCATGGGAAGCCGGAGGGTATC